>OV815959.1:21861000-24261000 GCA_929112965.1 Mythimna albipuncta | reverse complement strand
TTATAGATTACAAGCGGGTGTGATTTGCATAGATAACAAATGGCCATTTATTTAACAATATTATAAGTAGTCTGTCATTTCCTTAACTCAAACAATATTATACACGAATATATTCTTAAAACGACCATTCGTATGTTAATTTACTGTGACACTTATTAACATAACGCTGGGTGATAATATAAAATATTGGTAATTAACATTTTAATGTTTTGTGTATCTTAAATATCAGATTGTACGGTTGCGGCTCCACATAAATAAGTACCTATAAAATGATCGAATTCGTAAATCGAGTGTATTTTGATCAAGTGGTACATGTGTTCATCTCCCGCACTTACGATGCTGTAGGTATTAACGAGTTTATAGACCTATCACGTATAAACCGGGTCACGCTGTACTAAAAATAACATAAAAAATGTTTTAATCCAGCGTCTATAGCGTTTTTGCTCGGGCTTGCGGCACTTGACGAGAGCCGAGTTAACGGTATTACCTCCCTTGGATTATGACCTACATTAAATGCTTCAGCATCTACTTCAACGATGACAATATTGTCATGTTTTCATAAACAACATTTTCAAAGCACGACGTAGACTCATTTACGGTCTATCTATGTTTATGTGCTGAGCAGAGCTCTGGCGTGGCGGTGATCAACCGCCACGTCGCTCGTCGCACTTATATGTAATGTATGCCTATATCTACAAACTAATTTGCCTGTAAATTGTTAGGGTGCGATGTTGTTTTAGCGAAGGGTGAGGCTAGAATCATTAGCCAAGATTACCTTAAAACGTTGCGACCTAACAGTGGAGGGTGCAGAATAATCAAACTGTTATCAGGAGTCCCACGTCTTGCGCCAGTCGTTTGTACTAATATCGCTCCGTGTATGCCGAGACACGCGCCACTGCGCACCTTATACTTATGTAAAGTGTATAAATCTAACATAATTATTTAAATGTAAAACTCGAAATAATTATTGTTAAGCAGTGTGAAAACAGGCACTTAATATATTAACTGGTATGCCACGCGTTGTTAACCAAGATGGACCTTTATAGGTAGGTACTTAAACAACCTTATTTTCAGTATATGCAAAACCTTAAACAACTGTCTAGTATTATATAAAGAATCTATATACAAAATTTAAAATCTGTATTATGAAAAATCACAAAGTTATAAACCAGTTATGGTACCTGGTTTGCGACAAAAATACATGGTCAGCGGGTCACCCGGGCGACTGAGGGGTTGTTTTGCTCTCGCATCGAGCTGTACACTGGCTCCTAATACCCGCTATGACCTGCCGTGATCTGTATTTTACTTAGTGTCAGTGGTGTCCATAGATATAAGATAGTCCAACTTGTGATCTTTTTTAAATATTTTTGGAAAAAACTATGGTGTAAAAATATTGGAATCGATTCAGTTACTGATTCTGAACAAACTACATATATTCAGGTTACGCATGTTCCTACTAAAAATAATATTGTATAAAAAAGTGCCCAAGGGCGTGTTGGACTCGCACACGAAGTTTTCCGTACTAAAGTTGAAATAGAACAAAAACGCCGACAAAATAACATTTTTGTTTAGGAACCCCTCGAGCGCCGATTGTACATACGTCTGCACAACTTGGATGTCCTTGAAAAATGCTTAATTTTCGTGTTTTCCCCAAGTTTGTACGAAAGTTATTCGGTCGAAAATTTTGGTTTCTTTACATATTCTTCTATCAAAGTTTTTGTTTATTTTTTTGGTGATTTACGTAAATAGGGCAATTTTCCGGGTCAATGAACCCCTGGCGCTCGAGGGGCTAAATGTTTAGCTTTTCTTCTTTTAATTTGATTGTTGTAGCTGCAATAGAAATTCACCTTTAGTAAAAATACTTTTAGATAAGCGGGCTCCTTCGTCAGCCACATTATCGCTTAAATCAGGTGTGATATTAAAATTAGTAAAAAAAAAGTTCAACACTCTACCTCATACGCTTTATGAGATATAACCTGTTGACAGACAGACGGACGGACGTTGACCTTCGGCTACGGAATCCTAAAAAATATTAACGTGTTATGTTTGATTAGTAAATATAGGGATGTGTTAGGTAAATTAGAATATAAAAATCATGTTGAATAGGGGTGCTTACGTTTATTTGACCAGCATATACATATTATGCATCCAATAATAATGATATGCCAACTAACAGTAGGTATCCTATTTCATGAGATAAAGTCGTTTCATAAACTTGGTGATCACTTCATGAACTGATCAATTCTACGATCAGTACCCCCAGCCAAGTTGGTAGAAAGCTTCAAATGTACGGGAATGACATCGTCTTAACGCTCAGTCAAGTGGACAGAAAAAAAAATTGGCGGCAAGGTCAACTCGAAGCGTTTGGCGCAAGCGAAACGGTCGTAACTTGACAAGGGGGGCTAGGCTTTGTATAGATACTAATGTGTGTAAGTTAACTGCGACGCCTGTGGGCCTGTAGGCCATGGTCCAGAGTAAGGAGAAATGGCGGGCGGTCGCCATCTTCTACGAAGCAGTAATACTAGAGACGGCCGCATGTGTGAGGGAACATTCTTCCTCACGCCCCAGTCGCCGGGATCCCGACTCCGATTTCCCGCTACCGTAGACGTGGGCTTGCGGAAGGCGAGTAAACAGTAGCTCAACGTTCTGGTAAACTTCCGGACCAAGCCCAAATCTTCGACGACGTGTAGTGTTCCACGAGCACTGCAAGGATATATCGGCAAAACCGTAGAGGCCCAGCAGGGTCGAAGCCTGATGGGGCCATGGGCTATACAAGACAGAACCCCAGGGCCCTGGAACGAAGGCAAGAAAGGAACATAGGAGTGGGTTTTAGTCAGTGAAAGTCTGACACGCAAAAAAAAAACAAAAAAAAAATTACGTTTCACGCTAATCGTCCATTGTACTCATTGATTCAAATTCAAATCTATTTGCCATAAATTTTACACCACTGACACCTTCACCATTTTTAAGGATTGTAAACATTTTTATTTTTTCACTAGGCTTTGACAAAAACTATCAATAATCCAGTCAAATATGTACTAGTACCTACCAGGTTTAGTGAAACCTTAGCTGCGTAACGCTCGTGCTGTGATCAGCTGTTACACATGTCGCCTGGGACAAGTTCGTCACAACCATGCCTACCCTAAATCGCATTAAGGCTTTACACACGGCTTAAGTCTACAATATAATGTTGCTAACATTTAATATAGGAATACAGATTTCAGGCATTAGATTTGAAAATACTTTCATAAAATTCCGGGATGTAGATAAACCACATTATTTTTAGTTTATACGAAATCTGAATAGGTATAGTTTTTTCAGAATCAGTAACTGAATGGATTCCATTAGTTTTTACACCATGTTTAATTTTTTCCAAAAATATTTAAAAAAGTCACAAGTTGGACACCACAAGTCAAAGTCAAAGTCAAAAGTTTTTTATTTCACATAGGCCTACATGGGCACTTATAAAACGTCAGAAGCTAGTGCACGGTTCGAAATTGGTCGTTTCCTATGGAGAAGAACCGGCAAGAAACTCCATGGTTACTCTTTTAAAAAAGTAGTTGTAGTTACAATATTTCCATATTACAGTATTAATAGGTATTATTTAAGAACAGTGTAAACCGGTCAACAATAAAATCATCAAAATAATCATTTAAAAAAAAGTGAGCCGAAATATGAAGTAATCTAAGAATTCGTGGAGTCTACAGTGTTCTTCCATTTACATTATAAAAAAAGGCTATATAAAAAAGAAAGCTGTCAATAAATGAGACGTTAACAACCAAAAAAGAAAAACTAACGAATTTAATGTGGTTGGAGTCAGATAATATAAAATAAAATAAAAATATTGCAAAAGCAATGTGTTAGAAGAAAAAAAAAAATAATGTTACAACAAAGATGGAGCAGTTAATAGATACATTCACACAATATGAGTTACCAGGGGGCCACAAGTGCAGAGGTAGTCATTGCCAAACAAGCGTGTCTTCGACATAGTCTTTAACCTTGTAATATGCTTTTTCGGTTAAGACACGCTTAATATGGGTTTTGAACTTTCCTTCGCTAAGTTCAGTCACCGCTTTTGGTAGCTTGTTATAAAAGCGTATGCTGAATTACTGGTCTTGGCTAATCTCCATTTGGGTAATATAATTTCGTGTTTACTACGAGTATTTATGTTATGGAAATCGCTTCTAATCTTGAAAAGTGCTAGGTTTTTACGGACATACAAAATACTTTCTAAGATATAAAGAGAAGGCAGTGTCAATATATCGATTTCTTTGAATTTATTTCTCGCGAGGACCCATTTTATAAATAGCCCTGATTGCTTTCTTTTCCAATACGAAAATCGAGTCTACATCAGCTGCAGATCCCCACAGTAAAATGCCATAAGACATAATACTGTGGAAATAGGCATAGTAAACTAACCTAGCTGTGGCGACATCTGTCAACTGCCTTATTTTTCTTACTGCATATGCCGCTGAGCTTAATCTACCTGAGAGAGTTCTAATATGAGCACCCCACTGCAGTTTGGAATCTACAGTTATACCTAAGAACACAGTTTCTGTAATTAAATCAAGTTTTTTGCTATCAAGAATTAGATTGACGCCAACTTGAGGAACATTCGGTAATGAAAACTTTATACATTTCGTTTTATTTGCATTTAGTAAAAGATTATTGGCTGCGAACCATTTCGAAAGAACTTTCGATAACACGCAAGACATCCGCATCTTTTCTATCCACTTTAAAAATAAGAGAAGTGTCGTCAGTGGCTGGAAAGACCTCACGGCGTTCTTACCTTCCGCATGACGCAGGTTCTCACCGGACATGGTTCGTTCGGGAGGTTCCTGTACCGGATTCGTGTGGAAGTGACGCCCGGGTGTCGCCACTGTGCGGAACGCCCGGAGGACACGGTAGAGCACAAAGTCGAAGTGTGCCCTGCTTGACGCCGTGCCCTCTTGGGGGCGATCGGCGGCGGCAACCTCTCGCGCCGGGCCTTGGTTCAGGCCATAGTTTGGAGCGAGGAGGCGGTCGCCGACTTCTGCGGAGCAGTAATGCTAGCAAAAGAGGAGGCCAGGCAACGGCGCTCTCACCGCCGCCGGGATTCCGACCCCGATTTCCGGCCACCGTAGACGCGGGCTTGCGGACGGCAAGCAATGGGTAGCTCGCTGTTCGACTGTCCGGTAACTGTCCGGACCAAACCCAAGTCGTCGACGGCGCGCACTGTTCCCGTGCTTCTTAAGAAGTTGTTAGCAACAGCAGGAGCCCAGCTGGGTCGAAGCCTACTGGGGCCAGGGTTAGTTTCGAAAGATATGTTTGCCGGTATGAAGGCTTGAAGGAACGGGGTGGGGTTTTTAATCAGTAAGTGTCTGACACTATCTTTTACTCCACCCAAGAGCGGGGGTTGTCATTAGATGATTTTTCCACCACAAAAAAAAAGTTAGACACCACAGACAGTACAACACAGGTCACAGTAGACCTACTGTGGCCTGCCTGTGTTGTACTGTATACTGTATATATATATATAGTAAGTATAACGGGCATTTTGACATTTGCTATTTTCTAGTTTTATAAATTTTGTATCACTTACATTTTGACATTTTGAATTTGATTTATTGTATTTTTTATGTAAATAATTGAATGTTGTATACTTAAATATGTCAGTAAGTATATTCTTACGTTATGTTGTAGGTTATTTCAAAGTGCGTAAGTACATTTTTTTTTTACATCTGTCTCTCCTTTTGCAGTCATACTCATATACTGGAAGTTAATATGTTTCCTTCTAATTGTTTTTATTTTATGTGAGCGTATGTGTACCTACATTAATTGTTAAAAAAAATTAAAATAACTTTCCTCTTTTTAGATGGGAGCTCATCAAATTACTTCTCCTGTTCTAAGCAAGAGGGGTGTGAGACTTTTAGTGACAAAAACCCATCCTTTTCAATCGCGCACCAAACAATTGTTTGAAAGAGCTACTGCGATCTTGAAATGCAAGAGTTTTAGTCAGTGAAAGCCTTAACTTTCCTCTCGCACCTCTCAGAACGGGAAAAGCCATTTGATAATTTCTAAATTTAAAAAACCGGCCAAGTGCGAGTCGGACTCGCCCATGAAGGGTTCCGTAACAAGTAATATAATATAAAAGTTCTTGTAGTTCATTATAACTTTGATCGATGTTTTAATAATAGTGTATTTTTTTTGACTTATGACATATTAAAAAAAAAACTACTTACTAGATCTCGTTCAAACCAATTTTCGTTGGCAGTTTGTATGGTAATGTACATCATATTTTTTTTTTAGTTTTATCATTCTTTTATTTTAGAAGATAGAGGCGTGGGGACACACATTTTACTACTTTGGAAGTGTCTCTCGCGTAAACTATTCAATTTAGAAAAAAAATTATAGCTCTTATAGTTTCGAAAAAAAGTGACTGTGACATACGGACGGACAGACAGACATGACGAATCTATAAGTGTTCTGTTTTTCGCCATTTGGCTACGGAACCCTAAAAAATAGGGCCGCTTTCGAACAATCCCGCAGCTCTATCAGGCATCGGCCCGTCCATCAATGTGGTAAAATCTATACTTATTATTAATATTATAAAGCTGTAGAGTTTTTTGTTTGTTTGTTTGTTTGTTTGAACGCGCTAATCTCTGGAACTACTGGTCCGATTTGAATGATTCTTTCAGTGTTGGGTAGTCCATTTATCGAGGAAGGCTATGTTTTTTATGTTTCAAAATTAGGGATCCTTAATAAAATTGCTATTTTGTAACACAAGGTGTAAAATCGAAAACCTATTTTTGCGTGCGCTGCAAAATCTGTTGACAATAGAACAATATGATGTACTACGGGTTTGTAGATCCCATTAAAACCTACAAAAAAGTCCGCAAGAACATATATCTAGCTATCATGGTTTAATCACAATAACCGATTTTGTGTTTAAAAGAATTATTAAATCGTCTGAAGAAAAAAAAACTACGTTAAATATGTATCGTAATATTAATCTTTATCGAAATTAAGCATTATGTTATCAAGAGTATTTATGTAGAAGTAAAATACTTTTTGTTTCATCTCAATCGGATATTTCGTTTAAAAGTTATCACGTGTGTAAGATGTTAAGAGTTGGTACCTATTAATGAGTTATGGGCGGCAATTATAGGCAATATTTTATCTCGGTATTTCCACGGAAACGCGGGTGAAACCGCGGGGTACAGCTAGTTATTAGATAAGAATACGAGTATGTTACGCTCAAAACCCGGAATAGCTCACTACCTACGCGATGTAGAGCATCTTTCAAACAGCCACGCGTTATGGCAATGAAGCAAAATTATGTCGTGATCTGAGCCCACCATATCGCGAAACTAATATAATAAAAAGCTAGTTAGTTCTTTTTTGTTGGTAGGAGGTAATCTCTGAAAGTACTGGTATGATCGCTAAAATTTTTTCACCGATAGAAAGCTGCTTTATTTCTGAGTGACATAGGCTATATTTAACGTACGCGGGCGAAGCTGTAGGCAAAAGCTAGTCTTCGTGACTGACGCGAATGTGTTGTATGGATTATAACATATTAATATTTATATGTGTACATTCTCAGGAACTCTAGGGTCCCGGATGCTTCCAAGCAATCTTCGTCTTCTTTTCGATTCGATGGTAAACTCGTTAAATGGTTTGGCCCCGCCAACTTGCAGAGGTCTTTAAAACACACTAAAAGAGAATTCCTGGGACTCCAACATGCAATGTGTGCAATTTGAGCGAATTTGGTCCATACAACAGGTCATCGATCACTAGTGATCGATTTAATATTCATAATAAGTAGGTATATTACGAGTAGTTTTGTATTCCTACCTGCCTACGGAATTACATATATTCATCAAAATTATAAACCCGAAAGTAGACAAACACATACAGACAACAACAAAAAGTCGACAGTTGAGTTGATTTGCGACTTTATGATTAGGTAATAAAAATAATATTCCACAACTATCACACAACGTCGTTTAGTCGGGTCTACCTTTTATAGCAGAACTTTTTACGTCATAATATTGTTTTGCATAACAACGGATAGCATAAACTTCATTTCGCAGAAAATCATTTCGCATACACTCAGTTGTCATACATTCAAAACTCATAATTTTGTTAGTCAGAATCATCTTTAGGCATAATGTTTATATCCATAATAATTAAAAAGCAGAACCATCATATCGCAGAAAATTCACAGTCAGAATCGTCTTTTGGCATACATTTTATATCGATAGTCATTAAAAGGCAGAAATGATTTTTGATATTAAATAATCAGTCGGATTACAATGAAACTGGATTTTTGAAGGCAATTGGAGCTAATTTAAGATTAGTTTGACCTAAATTGTCTATATATTTTGTTTTATTTATTGTTTAATTATCATTATTCAATAAAACAGTTGATTGTGAAAATAAGTTGTTTTTAGTTCCTTGTAAGAAGCATTCAAACATGCAAACAAGACATACATACAGTAGAGTGGCATGCACCATATACACCATGATATTACTACTAATATCAAAACGCTAACCTAAATGCTAATTACAAAAATATTGTCGGCTTGGATGCATGTAGCATGCAAACAGGCATACAACATGCAAGCAGGCATGCAACATGCCGCATGCATGCAGCATGCATGTAGCATGCAAGCAGGCATGCAACATGCAGCATGCATGCAGCATGCAAGCAGGCATGCAACATGCAGCAAGCATTGTTTCTGTCACGGCTCCGGCGCTGCGGGGTTTGGGCGGCGCCACGCGAGCTTATCGTCACAGATGGTTTGAAGGCCCGCCACCGCGGCTGAGGCTGGCCGGCGAAGCCGGCCAGCAAGCCGAAGCTGCGGGCCGCCCTACCCCTCCGCGCCTACGCGGGTTTAAATTACACTCTAGGGGTAGGGCAGACAAGACTGCGTAAAGTCGGTTTCGCAGCGATTCGTTTCTGTCACAAAATTTTGCAGCACAACGTATTGACTTTTTATGACACAAATTTAATTTAATATTGAAAATGCTACCAATACATGCTATATTTAGAACATTCTATGTCACTTTTGCAGACCATTCGATTTTAAATACATTGCACGTAGGTTATCTAACCATTCGACAGCATAAATTTACTTTATTTAAATTATCAGTTTTATTCCATATATTATAAGTTTTTGATGTTTTGAACACTAATTTTTACAAGAAGCTACATCTATTTTAATTTTTGATGTTCAAATATGCACCCATACCAAATAATCGTATCTCTAAATAAATGTTATGCTAGACAAAATTATGCATAATATTAATTATGGCAAAGGTAATTATGCGAAACAAAATTCTGCCAAGATAAAAGTATGCCATTGTAAATTCGGACACGTAAATATTCTGCCAAACAAAAGTTATGCAAAATAATTTTTATGCCTTAAAAATATTCGATTAAATAAGATTATGCCATGTGAGTTATGCCAAATAAAAATCGGAGTATCAAGATTCTGCCAAATAGAAGGAACCCCGTTTAGTCCCAAAGTAAGCAGAGCTTGTATTATGAGTACTATACAACTGACAAGCATACATATATTTCTAAATACATACATATTATAGATAAATTACAACCAGACACCGAATAAATGATCATGACCACACAATAATTTGTCCTCGGAGGGAACCGAACCCATGGCCTCCGGCACAGCAGTCCACTAGACCAACAGGCCAGTAAGGTATTTTTATGTTGAATGTTAGGCACCTAATGTCTGAAGCTATTGTTTGCTCTAAGAGTAATATTGCCAAATGTAATAAATAATTCATACAATGGACCTAAATACATAATAGCGTCAAATGCTATAATTTAACACGTCCTCCCACTCTTGCGTATCCGCTGAAAGTGACTTACGACACCAAAATACTAGTGCAATTATAATTTAACTAGGCAAGATGGAAAATCATGGTCTCTCACGCATCTTTCGTTGGGCAATATCCTGAGTATTCTAGCGATTATTATTGATGATACATTGATAGCAAAAAGACAATACACTGAGCCGAATTATCAGCAGGCAGGTATCAGCTAACTGACTTATAGAAATACATTTTACCTTTCGAAACCTGTTTTAGGTAATTAATGTTAGTAATGATACTTCATTCTATTTCCAATAGGTATCTATTTTATTAATAATTGTACTCACATATCACAGTTTAGTATTTATTAACCTAAAGGTTGAATGATACAGTATGCCTTTTTGCATAAAACTCGCTTATGTATCACTACTATACCTTAGTGTACATATGAGCTACTGACGATTTGAACACAAACTGTTTAGTACAGTCAAATAAAAAAATTAAAATATAATATAGGTACTATCTTTTGCCCACATCTTCGCCCTCGTACATAAAATATAGCCTATATCTCTCAGTAATGAAGCAGCTTTCTATCGGCGAAAAAATTTTAGCAATCAGACCAGTACTTTCGGAGATTACTTGCCTCCTACACACAAAAAGAAACAAACTTTACCTCTTTATAATATTAGTGTAAATTGAGAAAAATAGCGTAACTATTACATACTAAAACTATTTTAGGGTGAATTTAAGGCGGTAACTTTGGGTAAATTTCTGACTGTATTAGACAGCTTCAATAAATTTGGCGATGTCTGAATTATCAGAGTGCCTAGTGTGATTTTATTTTACGTTAACTCAACCGACACGTTTGTGACGTACGGCGCTCCGATTGGCCCGCTGCAAGCTCTTTACCAATCAGAAAGCCAAACGCGGCTAACGTTTCGATTGCGTTAACGTAAAAACAACTCGCACTCAGCGCACAAGTCTTGTTACTATCTAAGTAAAGTCTCAATAAATAATATTCATAAAAACAAAAGTTATTATCGTTTGTTTATACCCTGCAATGTTTAAGGAAATATTGTAGGTACAGGCTATTGATTATGAATGAATGAATGACAATCAAAATTGAAAAACACTGCGCATAGTACCTTCTAGTAGCAATTGTTATGTATCATTGATTCTACAAAATTCTAGTAGCAATTGTTATGTATCATTGATTCTACAAAATTATGAATTTACCAATGAGTACAAATTTTCGCGGACAATTATGGGATTTCCTTTTTTTACTTTTGACTACGAAAATACTGATCAACGGATACGGATAAGATAGAGCCTCGTTTTTTTGCATTAATTAAATAATAGGGGTCTATTTAAACAAATAGGTAAAACGAAAATATTTCGCTACTTTTCTAATTCATTAGAAACTGTCAGAATTAGTTACACTTCTAATCTTAATTTATTAGCCACCAATACACCTAAGTCTATTTGTTTATTAATCTTTGTTTATTCTTTTCGCGACAGCGAAAATGATTAATTTTAAAGTAAAAATATTTTAATTAATCATTACTAATCTATTTAAATTATATAATTCTAAAGTATTTTCTTTTACCTCTTTTATGTTACTTACCTATATCGTAGTCCAATAAATCAGTTTAAGTTCTTGAAATAATATCTAAGAATGAGTTAGAGTCTATTCGACTTTACAGTGATTTTACTTAGATTAGACAGTGCTAATCTAATTGCCTTTTATTAGCATAGTCATTCAACTTATAAACTTTGAACAAATTTTAATCAACACGTAAAAGTTAAGCTAAAATATTTAAATTAAAACAACATGTTATAGGTACACAAATAATATGGTTATTAAAAGTAATTACATATTTAGAATATTAATTTAAAACGAAACAATATTACTAAGAATATTGGTTTGAAAAACTTTGCAATATCGGCGCCCAAATCCAATATCATCCCGAATCTTTTTAATACAATGTAGTTGTAGAACTGTATGCAAAACAAACATTTGAAACAAAATACATTTACTTATAAATGGACACATTTATAAGTTTTGGTTGTTCAACAACAATCATATCGGGCTTTTGAAGGCTTTCTTTGGAACCAGTTTAAAGTTTGTCGTCAGATCCTGTTTGACCTTTCCTGAACCACTACTGAGAATGCCTTTTAAAAGTACCTTGCTCCATTTTATAACCTTGACTGCTTTTTCCTGTTGGCTAGTGAATGTTATCAGATAATATTATGTAAACAGTATCTACTAGAGAAAACTGAATCCTTTAGGTAACAATTCAGAGAAATGTAATTTAGGTTGGTGATGAATTGGGTCTGTTTGAGATTGGAGCGGGCGGTCAATTTCAACGTAGACTAGCCATTGGCGCGGAAAATTGTTGTGACAATAAATAATAAATTGTTGTGGCGTAAATATCTACATATCTATTTCCAAAAAAATCTGTTAAGTACCTTTGCACTTGAAAATTTGGGTACTGATATGGCATGGTATCTGTGGTTTATAGGACAGGAAAAACCGTTCATTTTCCTTGCTAAAGATGTACGTTCCCCCAAGAGTTAGGCAGCCAATCCCTACGGCCGCGTTTTCATATTGTATCAAACTACCATCATCATTCACAACAACTAACGCCATCTTTTACACGAACAACGAACTATTGGCCAAGAATCTGAATACTCAACAGCTCATCACATAAAAACTCTGATTCACGTTTTACTATATATCAGCACAACCGAAACTATACTGGGACTAGGAACGTGAAATTTTGCACAGGGCTTCCTTCTATGACGTCGGCGAGCACTAAGAAAAGAATTTCCAAAATTCACCCCCTAAGTGGATGAACCGGGGGTCCAAGTTTTGTACGGAGAAATCTACTTTCATGCGAGCGAAGCCGCTGTCAGAAGCTAGTAATTTCATATAGCTACTCTTACAGCTTTCGAAGTATTGAAATAACTCCTAACTGCACACGCATGCCAGATTCTCTACCACGACCACTGAGGCGGGCATAATAAATCGTAATTGCTATTAGTGCCGCTATATCAATTAATGTTGGATTTAATTATCTGCAGACTGTCCAGTCAGTAGATAGCCCCGCTGGCCCATAAATCACGGGTATAGTCACAGTGTGCACCGAGGACGTACGACTGTGTGCAGTCGATTGTGACCAATCGTGATCAGACCATTTTTAATCTGCTTCAGCATTCGAACAAAAGGCTCAAACTAACATGCCTTTGCACTTCGATTTCAGTCATTATTGGTGCATGATAGTACGCGATTGCGTTTCTGCAGTTTCACGTCTGACATACCAAGTCGAATGGTTACAAATTTACAATTGATTAGTTTTCATTACCTACTTACTACTAAGTGAAGTCACTTTTTTAAAATAGTAAAAGTCGTTCCCAACCTGTGTTCTGGTGGCCAGAAGAGTTAAAATATGATCCACGAAAGTTCTAACTTTCTAAAATAAAAGAAGTGGCAGCCTTTGGGGTGGCAAACAGAATGACCGCCCGGGGCCTCGCGCAACATCACAATTAGAAAAAACCGGCCAAGTGCGAGTCGGACTCGCCCATGGAGGGTTCCGCTGCAGCAAGTAACATAATATAAAAGTTCGTTGTAACTTTGATCGATAATAATAGTGTAATAATAAGTGTAAGTGTAGTGGAATAATAGTGTATTTTTTTAGACTTATTAAAAAAAAACTACTTACTAGATCTCGTTCAAACCAATTTTCGTTGGTAGTTTACATGGTAATGTATATCATATATTTTTTTCAGTTTTATCACTCTCTTATTTTAGAAGTTAGAGGGGGGGGGGGGGGGGACATTTTACCACTTTGGAAGTGTCTCTCGCGTAAACTATTCAATTTAGAAAAAAAATATATTAGAAACCTCAATATCATTTTTGAAGACCTATCCATTGATACCCCACACGTATGGGTTTGATGAAAAAAAAATGTTCAGTTTCAGTTCTAAGTATGGGGACCCCCAAAATTTAGTGCTTTTTTTCTATTTTTGTTTGAAAATCTTAAAGCGGTTCACAGAATACATCGACTTATTAAGTTTCAATAGTATAGCTCTTATAGTTTCCGAAAAAAGTGGCTGTGACATACGGACGGACAGACAGACAGACAGACAGACATGATGAATCTATAAGGGTTCCGTTTTTTGCCATTTGGATACGGAACCCTAAAAATAGCAAATATTTGAAATTTTTATTCTATCTTACCTTTGTCTACCCTTTCACAGTCATTTCCTTTCCTTTCGTAGTCACTCCAGTCTTCCTTTTCGTAGTCAGTCCTTTCGTAGTATGTATCTATTTTTTTAATTCGATGACACGAGATCGATTTTCAGCTCTTGCGATTCTTCAATTGAAAATTATGTAGCTAATATATATAGTAGTTTAATATTAAATAGCAGTAAGCTTCATTTTAACTCGGTGGTGTGAATTTCTTAGCATCTAAGACAGTGTTTATCATCGTTGTCGTTGATCATTGATTGGTCACTTGTAGGGTTCTGTAGTCAACTAGGAACCCTTATAGTTTCACCATGTCTGTCTGTCTGTCCGGCGTTTCGCGGATAATCTCAGTGACCGATAGCACTAGAAAGCTGAAATTTGGTACCGGTATATATTATCAATCACGCCGACAAAGTGGTAAAATAAAAAGTAAAAAAAATGTTTTATTAGGGTACCCCCTACACGTAAAGTGGGAAGTTTTTTTTATCCATATATGTTATTGCAATTTATCATTATAGACATTCAGCGATATGTTTGATAACGTAACATATTTGTACGCAGACTGTCCAGTGACCGCCACGTTTATTCTTATAGCCTCCTAAATGAGGTCTTGAGGAATCTTTCTCTTTAGCCTCCTAGCAACTGTTTGGGGTATATCAGGTTTACTGCTAGCTTGTTTGTATGGTTTGAGATTCGTACTTTGTACGCTTTAGCTTTTTCTAAGATCTCTTCTGTTACAGTTTTTATGCAAAGGTCGTGATGGACTCTGTTATTTGAGACATACCAAGGTAGGTACGTTCGTTATCATTCTCAACATTTTTACAACAGCCCCACAACTGTAGGCCGTATGTCCATTTAGGCTTTATCATGTATTTATATATTCAATAACTTATTTTCGATTGAGAGCTGCGATTTGCTACACAGTAACCAATACATTGTGCATAAATGTTGTCCTATAGCCAGTCGTTTGTTAAATATGTGCTACTTCCAAGTTAGGCGTCAATCTAGATATATTCCAAGATATGATGGCGTAGTCTTCTTCCGGGAACGTGAAATAATAATAATAATTGATTCAGAGAGCGGTATTCTGGACACGGCTCGTATTGTTAGGAGGTTCTCTGTAGCCCTGATCGTCGGTAGCTTAGACCCTGTTCCCGATATCGGTCGCACCCCATTTTTTTAATTTTTTAATGTTTTTTTTTTTTTTTAATTTAAAAATATAACTTATATGTATATTGTAATGAATAAACGAATAATAATAATAGCTTTGAACCATTGGGATATTTGATTGAGGCTAGTTTGGAGTTTTTGCGAAGCAACGTTTGGTGAAGTGTCCACCGAAAGAATTGATCGCCCTGCAAGAGATGTTAAATGTGGACCCCATTGTAGCCTTAAGTCAAGCGTAATCCCCAGGAAAATCGTTTTATCAACAAATTCTAGTTTCTTCTTCTCATTATCCAATACAATGTCACAATCACTACTTTTGACATTCGGTAAGAAAAATCTTATGCATTTAGTTTTTTTGCCATTTAGAACCAGATTATTAGCAATGAACCAGTTTTGAACCTGCAATAGGGCGTTATTTTCGTTGTCAAGATTATTAGTCCTTCTATTTATCTTAAAAATCAAAGAAGTGTCGTCAGCAAACAACACCATATTAAGTTTATTTTGCAACAAATTGGGTAAATCATTAATATAAACTAAAAATAAAAAAGACCTAAAATTGAACCTTGGAGCACCCCCATTTTTACATTCGATCCCGACGAATTGACATCGTTTATTTGCACTAATTGCTGTCTATCATTCAAATAAGACCGTACTAAGCTTAACGCTGTTTTGCCTAGTCCGTAATGCTCGAGTTTTAGAAGCAATGTTTCATGAACTACACAATCAAACGCCTTAGATAGGTCGCAGAAGATGCCTATAGCATCTTGTGTCCACTTCCCACGCATTAAAAATGTGTTTTAGTAAGGAAACACCTGCATCAGTTGTACAACGTCCTTTGGTGAAACCATACTGTTTATCGTGCAGGATGTTATTGGTGTTAAAATGACTAAGCATTTGATTCAACATTACCTTTTCAAATATCTTGCTAAAAACCGGCAAAACGGACACCATCGAGCAGCCATCATATTCGCCAGATATGGCTCCAGCCGACATCTATCTTTTTCCTAAACTCAAATTACCACTTCGTGGCACCCGTTTCCAATCTGTAGAAGACATAAAGGAGAATTCGCGGCAACAACTGAACTCAATTTCGGAAACAGCGTTTAAAAAATGTATTAATGATTGGAATATTCGTTGGCGTAAGTGTACCGTTTCTGAAGGGGCATCCTCTGAAGTTGATAAAATAAATTTGGATGAATAACAAAAATTTTGATTATTGATCTTTTCCCAGTACTTTCTTGACAGAAGAGTACTTATAATTTTAATCCATACAACCAACAAGTTTTAATGAAAATATTTTTTTTCATAATTGCCTATTATAGCCCGGTATTTACCTATATAATTTATACTCACCAAAACCATTCCAAAAAGCTCAAACAATAGGGTTATCTGAGTTCCTATGGCCATCTTGCGGTTCCATCATCAGATCAGCTCCATGTTATAATAATTTTGCATCGTCATCTGATTTATATATGTTATGGACCGGGTGATTAATGCGGGCATTTTAAATAATATTCAAGCATTATGAATAATGTCTAGCTCTATTGGACCAAGTGATTAATTACTATCTTAACTTCAATATTTATCACATTGCGCGGTCATTATTATATTGCTACATGACAATTGGGCAATTTGATAATAACGCTAAAGACGCGGTGCGAGGGCGGGAAGGGAAGCACGCAGGGTGTGACGGTTGCATATTAGAAAATCAAAACTTTCCTGAGTAAATTTCAAAAGAACAACGTACAAATCAACAAAGTTTAAAATAACGATCGATTTAAAAGAATGATCAAAAGTTCAGCTGACCAAAGTCTGTTTAAATTATTTATTATACTATTGACCAAATCGTTCAAAGTTCAAAATGGATTACTGGATATTATATCCAGTGTTATTATCAAATCAATTAACTTAAAACTTAATAATTATTATATATTATTATTAGGATTAACTGAAAAAGTTAAAAATCTCGAATGGACGAAATAACTTGGACGTAGCGTTCGCCAGCCGCTGCCGCGGCACCGCTCGCTTCGCTCGCTCGGCTCACGCGCGGTTGGTCACATTTCTAACCTAACCTAACCTATTTTACCCAGTTCAAATTATTTCGAAATGGCAGAGTTTTAAGGTAGACAATAGACTCCTTGATATAATTAATCCAAATAAGAGAGTCTGATTATTTTATGTAATGGTTTAATATTTAGTTTATTTTAAGTTAAATGACAATACCAATAAAAAAAATGGTAATTAAATATGTTTGTATTACTCTGCCCAAAAGGTGATTGGCCGTATGTATAATGCCCGGTCAATTTGATTATTTGAATAATTATTATCAAATCGCACTCTCATATTGGGCATTTTTCATAAAGACCGGGCATTATGTATAATGCCCAATTTATCATTTGGTCCATGACATATATACATGCAAAATTTCAGCTCAATCGGTACCCGGGAAGTGGATCAAATTTAATTTGCAAGATTTGATTAGGTACAGACATACAAACATCAGGACAGGTAGAACTAAATAAAACCTTGTAAAAAAACTTTTTTCTTTTAAAGTATCTATCAAAAACAGTTATGTTTAAGTTAGCGATTGATATGGTGAATACAATTCCTATACGTTTATATTATTTATTACTAGCTTCTGCCAGCGGCTTCGCCCGCGCACATTAAATATAGCCTATGTCACTCAAGAATAGAGCAGCTTTCTCTAGGTGGTAAAAATTTAGCAATCGGATCAGTATTTTCAGAGATTACTTCGTACAAACAAAGAAATAAAAAACAAACTTTACCTTCTATTATATTAGTTTAGATTAATCTAGCTATTTGTTCGTGTAATTGTTGAAAACTAAAATGAAATGATTGATTTACATATGCATGTTCACTTTGAAGATTATTTAACCACCAATTTTTATGTGTAAAAATGTTTCTAAAGGTCCAAGCCGTTTCGAAGGAGTAGGGAAAAGTTGCGAAAAGTTGCGAAATTGCTAATTTTTTTTTTTTGCAAAAGTATTAATTACACGAAAAAAATCAAATGTTGATATTATTGTTCATGAATCTATAATAAACATATATTTTTTTTCAAACCAATTGACCTAGCCGTTACGGAGGAGTAGGCCTCAGAAAATCACTGTTTTATGGCACTTTTCGGGCGCTGGGCCCTTTTAAGTGGCAATGGGCAGGGCATATTTCTCGCAGAACGGATGGCTGAAAGGTCCTGGAGTGGCGAACGCGTACCAGAAAACGCAGCGTTGGAAGGCCTCCTACAAGGTGGACCGATGACCTGATGAAGGTTGCGGTTGGGATGGATGCGGGACGCGCAATATCGTTCATTGTGGCATCACCGCGGGCCCTAACAGAATACCAGCGCTGCGTTATTTATCTTTTTAAATATCGCAGCATATGCTGAGTTAGGCGCCCTTTTGGCCTTGCACAGATTTTAAAGTGTTTCCTATTATTTATATTATCGGATTCTACTGTATGTGTGAGGTACGAATAAAAGTTTTTTCTTTTCTTTCTTTTTCTTCTTTCTTTCATTGTGGCTACATTTGGGGAAGCCCTTTATCCAACAGTGGACGTCTGCTGGCTGATATGATATCTTTTTGTAGTCATTTTTTACTACCTACCTACTATGATCATACGTAAGTATGACCTAACGCGCAAGTCTATTTTTCTACCTAGGTATTGCAGGGGGGTAATTGTAGACGTTCGGTCATTTAAAAAAATCCTATAGACGTTGTTTCCCGTAACATTCAAGTATAGATTTTTTATTAACGGCACTTACACTTTAAACTCAAATAGCAGCCTGGGGGTTAATCCTAGACATTCCTTGTGGTAGTAAAAAGTCTTCAGGAGATTATTTCCAATGAGAATCTATTATGTTTTTATTCTGGCCGGCACTTTCATTTTTTGTACGAAATGAATGATCTCCTTTAACAACTAAACAATATTACTAAGTATTTGATAACCCTCTTGTGGTGATAACTATACTTATTACATTTAGGATACAAAACTTGTGTTAGTGCAACTTATATATATATATATATCTCAATATGTCAAGATTTAAACATTTCCTTAGGATGTCCATAACTTGACGACTCAATTTGTAAAATAATTACAAGGAAAACGAAACTATTATATGTATAAGTTGAATTATCAAATAATTCTTAATAATTTTGGTCACTGTGCATAAATTGATAAAATGATATATCAACAAAAACACGTCAAAATGAGAGATATCAACATACTACCACAATCGATTGCTTCAAAATTAATATACTTACATTAGGACGTGTCAATTTTTTTCCTATAAATTCCTAGCGCGTAGAATGCATAGAGCCAATAAAAAAAAAACCTACAAGTCGACATGTCAATGTATTCACGCCAGCCACGGATTTATTTCACTGTCGATGAATCGTGAAATTTATTAACCCCCTGTAAACTTTTTGCACACAAAGAAGGCACTTCTCTCGGAATTTAATCATCACATGAGCTCACTGAAAATATTGCAAACTTATAACGAAAAATATTTTAATGGCTCGCATGGGTATTAAAACTGCCCACAACATTTTAATTAGTCACGTTAAATTTATTACTTTAATTGTACCTATGGATAAACTTATTAAAAAAATTAAGAGTTAATTCGATAAAATAAAATGTTACCTGCTTGTTTAACGGTCGCAAGCTTTACTACTGAGGGTTCTGTACCTCAAAAGAAACCAACGGAACCCTAATAGGATCGCTATTGTCCGTCTGTCTGACTGTCAAGACTCTCTACCTCAGGAACGCGTAGAGGTATCGAGTTAAAATTAAAACCATGTACTCAGGTCTGCAGTCACTTTAAGTTGTGAAAAAATAAACTTCTAAGTTAACGCAAAAAAGATATGGCCGATTATGTCGCAAAAAACGTGTATTTCGACACTCAAGAGAATCAAAATTCATAGGATACTTCCGGTTGGTGTTGACCCGTTGACGACAAACGTTTCGATCAAGTTAACGTAAAAACAACTCGCACTCAGCGCACAGTTTAATAACAGCGTCTAATGCTGTTGAGCGGTCGCACTTTTGTAGTGGCTCTGGCATGTTCATACAGGCGCGAAATCTCGACTTCCATGCAATGATATGAAAAAAGGCGGTGTCGCTGTTAAAGAGAACGCCATCTAGCTCCAATAGCATTCTGAGGATAATATCAGACTGAATCACTTCATGCAGATGTTGGTTGGACAGGAGTGACTTATCATTTATGTGGACAATCATTTTTGTTATCTACACTTATATTATAAAGAGGGACAATTTGTATTTTTGTGTTCATGTTTATAATGAATAAACTCAAAAACTACTGTGCCGGCTTCAAAAATTCTTTCACCATTGGAAAGCTACATTCACCCTGAGTAACATAGGCTATATTTATTGCCCATGCGAAGCCGGGACGGGCCGCTAGTTGTTTCATTTTTTTTTTAATAATAAAAACATAACTTTTAAGTTCTTTGTCACTAACCCGTAGACCTAAAATTGTCTAAGTAAATAAATAATTATTATTAATCGAGACCACTGTCGAAAAAATTTGTATAAAAATCTAGCCAAATTGCCAATAAACAATTGATCAAAAATATAAATTACTAGTCAACTGTCAAAAAATAAGGCCATCTATAGGCATTACCAGAAACAACAATTCTGAGATTGTAGCGTGGTATTCGATATTTTTTTTGTGGTTTTTTCCAGATTTTCTCGTCGTTTAGACCTTTCCCTGAACTATCACAAATATTTCAAGTCCAAAATGAACCCAACCCAATCAGTCCAGACTGCTGTTCTCGAGTTTTAAGTGAGAATTTAGAAACGACATTTTTCCACAGAATATACTCGTGGCGCCAACTACCGTTAAACGGATGATTCAATACGGACGTTCGCGAGCCCCAGTTCGAACTGTACATGGACATAATGCAGACTGTTTCGAACTGTAAAGAATAGATGGCGCAGTTATCAACACCATTACACTTATAAAAGGTGGATTACACTGTATTTACAGCAGTAGTAATAGTTATTGACGATATTATATATTTATGGTTATTGATGTGTGTATTTATATTGCATAATATTAATTATAGTTATGTATCTGGAGCTGGGGGGCCGTTTGCTTGGTGCGGCATTTTGGGCGGCGCGGGGGGTTGTGTGTTGAAGGTTGGGAGAACCCTGATGCTTGATGCGTTTATGACTCGTTGTTGCTTGGGTATCGCTTTGGGCTGATGGCCTCTCAGCCATGAAATTTTGACGGGATTTACTGTAATAGCTTAAGAGCTCTGGAGTGACGCCACTTGCACGTGGAGTTGCCCAGCAGCAAACAATGTAGAACTATTAAACAAGAGCACGGAGGTCATGTCTGTGGTTTAAATGTAAGGCAGGAGTGTGGTTTTAGTTAGTAGGAGTCTGACACTGCCCAGAATGGCTACTTTGTGAGGCAGCCTGGCCGTCCATAAAAAAAAAAAAACTTATTAAAGGTAAAATAAGTAGGAAGTTTGCTTAGCAAAACTGCATAACGAGTCGTTGACAACGTGCCTGCAGTACATGTCTAAGCCTTCCGCTTTTCACGAAAGTTTCCAGGATTTAGTTTTCAGTATGTAAGTCACGACTGCAAAGCGGTAACCGCGCACTAGACAACGCAGGGTTGGAAGGCCTTCCACAAGGTTGTCCGATGACCTGGTGAGGGTCACGGGAATCCGATGGATGGGAAACGCACAGAATCTCTCGTTGTGGCGACATTTGGGGAGGCCTATTTTCAGCAGTCGTATTTCAAAGTCACTCAAAAACCACCATGCTCACGAACCATTGTCCATACTGAAACTCTCCATTCGTAAATTATCGCACGTGCTGACTTTGAGTGAGTTCGTGAGTCGTAACTCGTAAGTCATCCGCCATTATCATACTGAGCTCGCCAGTAACCACCCAAACTACTACGACCAGTTACGATTCAACTGTGTGTGACCTTCAGATACTTGATTTTAACTGCGACAGGACAAGTATACCGTGAGCGAATATTAAGTAGTCAGTTCATCATAGTAACACAGATTATCGGCAGTTTACTAAATCGGTTAAAAATTAAATATTTTCCATATTACTAGATACTAAACTGATGTACATTTTTTATTAACATTCTCTTTTGACAGTTTTACACAATTGGAATTCATCAATCATCATTTCAGCCGATAGAAGTCCACTGTTGGACATAGGCCACCCCCGAGTATCGCCACAATGCAATTGGAATTAATCGTTCTTTTTTTCTTAGATGAGACCAGATATAGATGAGACCGAGATTAGATGCAGCAAGATAAAATTAAAATATTATACATAGGTGAAATATCATTTTTAGGGTTCCGTACCTCTAAAGGAAAAAACGGAATCCTTATAGGATCACTTTGTTGTCCGCCCATCTGTCTATCAGTCTGTCAAGACCCGTTATCTCAAAAACGCGTGGAGGTATCGAGTTGAAATTAAAACCTCAGATCGGTGCGGTAGTTCCTTTATGCTGTGAAAAAAATCAAACTTCTAAGTTAAAGAATAAAAAAGATACGGCCGTTTATGTTGCAAAAAAAAACGTATATTTTGATACTTTCAAAGATCGAAGTTCATAAGTTACTTCCCGTTGACCCAGAATCCTGAAATTTGGCACAAAGTAAGGTTTTATAGCACAGATACATACGTCAGAAAAAAAAAATTGTAGTTAGGAAAAATCTTCGAGACTCCATTCGGGAATTCAATCAATCATTTATTTGCTATAAATATGGTACAGGAGTTGTTACAGTGACAGTTATAGACCGAGACATATTTCACCTAAGTTACAGGTAGGTAAGCAAATATTTAAAAAATAGAATTTATAGATACATGAATTAATAAAATTGATTAACATATAATTGAGATTTACAAAATTGATTACATAACAATGTCAAAATCGATAAAAATTAAACATGAAATAATGTTATGCATCCTTAAAAAAATTGTAACAACATGAACAAACTTCAAAAAATTTTTCACTGAATCAAATCTTTCCTCTATCAACCAATCCCGTAAAACACGACAGAATTTATTATATGGTAATTCTGAAATATTTTTGGGTAAGGAGTTGTAAATATAAGTGGCGCCATATGTACACAATTGCGTCTAAACAGTTCTAATTTAGGGACCGTTCTAATTTTGAGGGGTAACCGCGATAACAACCGCTTACTTTTATTATCGTTACCTTCGAAAAGGAATGGATGACCCTTGACAAATTTGGCGACTTCGTAAATGTAAAGACTAGGGACAGTTAGTAACTTTTTTGAATAAAAAAATCGGTTTACAGGAATCAAACCATTTCATACCATAAATTGCATGAATACATTTTTTCTGCGCTATAAAAACCCGGTTTACCTCTGAAGAGTTACCCTAGACTACAATGCCATAACGAATGAGTGAAAAAACATTAGCATGATACACCATTAGAGATCTTTCTCTCGTTGTTACATCTTTAACTTTACGAAGAACAAAAACGAATTTATTAATTTTCTCACAAATACTGTCATTACATCCAAATCTTTCATTACATCCAACCGCGTTTGAACGCATTCTACCACTCATTAGCATGTGTTTTTGATAAAGTCGATTCACCAAAAGCCTTCTTTGTTCGATGTTTTTGTCAAATATGAAATTCGCAATATGCCAGATTATCTAAAAATATAAGAAGAAAAAAATGATTACATCATAAATATAACTATCTAATAATATTTGGCAACAAAGATCAAGATTATAACGTCATACTAACTTAAAAATACAGAAATCGTATTTAAACATTATTGGTTTTCATTGAAAACACCCTTTTTAGGGTTCCGTAGTCAACTAGGAACCCTTATAGTTTCGCCATGTCTGTCTGTCCGTCCGTCTGTCTGTCTGTCCGACCTGCTGAAATTTGGTACCAATATGTATATCAATCACGCCGACAAAGTGGTAAAATAAAAATTGGAAAAAAATGTTTTATTAGGGTAGCCCCTCTATATGTAAAGTGGGAAGTGATTTTTTTTTTAATTTCTACCCTAACGTGTGATATATCGTTGGATAGGTATTTAAAAATGAATAGGGGTTTACTACAATCATTTTTTGATAATGTCAATAATTTCGGAAATAATCGCTCCAAAAGTAAAAAACAATGCGTCCCCCCCCTCTAACTTTTGAACCATAAGTTTAGAAAATATGAAAAAAATCTGAAAAGTAGAACTTTATAAGGACTTTCTAGGAAAATTATTTTGAACTTGATGGAAAGAACAGTTTTTGTACAAAAAGACAAAAAGGTTCTACAAAATAATTTCTGGACTAAGTTTGTTGTATAGTCGTATAGGCAAGCATTTTTTTAAACTCATAAGTGGGTACACTTATTGTGACGGATGGAAAACTACGGAACCCTACACTGAGCGTGGCCCGACACGCTCTTGGCCGGTTTTTTTCTCTTCTTGTTTTTGTTTGAATTTATTAACCATAATGTGTAGCAGTTTTCGCACGTTACTGCTTATTGTTTTTCCCATAAATAAGCAATTATTTTCGAAAAATAAATATCTGTTTCCAAAAACTGACTTTGACGTGATTTTTTCGGCAAAACAATGTTGCCAAATTAATTTAAAAAAAAACTCCAGGTTACGCTTTCAGTAGACGCACTCTATCACCTATATTCACGTATTGACGTATATTGTCACGTATTGATGACTTCTATTCTATGCTATTGTGCGATAGCGTGTCGCATCCCAGAGCCCCAAGTCTGCTATTTTTATAAATTCGTCATTCCAACACGATCCCATTGTCATTTTGCTAAAAGTTTGTAATCTGCTAATTCATAATGATCGATCATTGATCGGTCACTGGTCTTGTAATAGAATTGTGGTAGAATGATAATTTCGAGCATATTAAAATCAATAACTGCACAATAACGTTCTAATGGTAAAACACTGATCAAATAAGCTGTCAAAGTTTTAGCAGATTTTTTTTATTTTTTTTTTCGGCAGGAGTTGGAAATCCTCATGGACGGCCAGGCTGCCTCACAAACGAGCCAGTCTGGGCAGTGTCAGACTCCTACTGACTAAAACCACACTCCTGCCTTACATTTAAACCACAGACATGACGTCCGTGCCCTTGTTTTCCTACATTGTTTGCCTACATTGTTTGCTGCTGGGCAACTCCACGTGCCAGTGGCGTCACTCCAGAGCACTTAAGCTATTACAGTAAATCCCGTCTAAATTTAATGGCTGAGAGGCCATCAGCCCGAAGCGATACCCAAGCAACAACGAGTCATAAGCGCATCAAAGATCAGGGTTCTCCCAACCTTCAACACACATACAACCCCCCGCCGCCCAAAATGCCACGCCAAGCAGACGGCCCCCCAGCTCCAGATACATAACTATAATTAATATTATACAATACAAATTCACACATCAATAACCATAAATATATAATATATATAATAACTATAACTACTGCTGTAAATACAGTGTTTGTTTTGCCTTTCTTTTTTTTTTTTTACTCTGTAGGTAGGACATTTTTTTTTTTTTTGTTTTCCACCGAGTTTCATAATACAGTCAACGTTATGTAGGTATATGTCTTATATGTCTTCAACCGCTGTTTATCCTCCCCAAGACCGGTCGCTGTCTTACGTTAAAAACCAACCGCCCCGAGCAATACCCACGTCCGTCGTCCAAAGCTACTTCAGCCCGTTATTGCCTAAGCAAGCGAATCAGTGCCTCGACGACTGTTTTGTCTCGATGCTGCATGGCGATCTTCAAGTTAGCGTTGATAAAGTTTTAGCAGATTACCGCAAACGTCAAATATTCATTTGTCAATATGTACGAGATTACCATTCTATGTCACTTCTTTCTATGGAGTGTCAGTGGTTGACCATTGAAAAGTCAATGACGCCATTATATTAGTAGATTACCAAACTTTTCAAAATCGACCATTATGACATTAATGATACCTATACCACGGAACAGTAAAAACTGTTCCTGTAGCAGACTTGAGTTAGACTTGAGAGACTTGGTTTAGGTACGCACTGTGACCTTTGGAAAGTGGTCCACCGCTGACCGTAAATATTTTTTTAAGGATTTTTAATTATTGTGACGTCTGGAGCAGCCCGTGTCCTCTAATATAGACCACAATTTGTAGTCCATGTGTTGAGGTCTGGGCTAACCGAGGGTCAACCATCAGCCTTAATGAAGTCTGAAACTAGGTAGTGCGTACCTTATGAACGGATGCTGTCTTGCTGAACAAACCCTAGTATGTTATCAAAAATAGAAAGATGTTTTAAGAGGCTTTGCTGTGCCGTCTAGGATATTATCTTGATACTCTTTAGCTGAAGTTTTTATCCATTTTCATAAACCTTGGTCGTGGAGTTTTGCGTTTATCATGTTTTGTGAATACTTTTCATAATTTACTAATACATAAGTATTAACACAACAATTATATCGCGAATGCACTACGAGAATAATTATAATGTTTTGACAACGTTTTAAACGGCGACGGAGCGGCATAGTGTAGGATAGGTAATAGGCCCTACCTAAAGGAATTTCCAAATATTGTGATCATACCGAATAGAATAGTAATTTCTACTAACTGTAGGTAATCAATATTTACCTTGTACAAAATCGAAATACAAATAAAACAGCATATATTCCTGGAAAAATCTCAAAAAAAAAATGTGTTCACACAATCAATTCATCAACTGTTTCAAACCGCCGCCGCCGCCGCGCCGTACCTACGCCGAAAAAGTTTTAGTTGTCAAATTAGAATATACAAAAAAAGAACCGGCCAAGAGCGTGTCGGGCCACGCTCAGTGTAGGGTTCCGTAGTTTCCCGTCCGTCACAATTAGTGTTCCCACTTATGAGTTTAAAAAAAGGCTATTTGTTACGTTAACATAATAAGTACGGAACTCTAATAAATACGGAACCCTAAAAACGGGCCCACAAAGGACGGCGGTAACTAAAACAGTATGCAAGTACTAGAAATTTCAGCGATTGTGCACTCGTAAAATACGAATAGATTTAAGAGGTAATGATTTTTTACCACGGTATTACGCAAAGCCATCTATCGAACCATGTATAAACTGGTTTTTACCTTAACATTTTGATAGATGGCGTTAAAAAAATGAATTTTAATTTTGTTCTAAATTGCCTTAGCATGTTCCTGATAGAGGTTTTATGTAGTTATAAGATAATACCGCCAACGCCAAGGAGAGACCAACCGAACAATTCGATAATACCCGACCCCATCAACTCAGGAAAAATTCTAACATCGTGAACGCGAAATCGCCTAGCGCCATCTCTCGGGGAATTGGGTGACTAATTAATAAAAGGGTACCAGAAGAAGTTTTCGGTGGTAATTTTGGATTGCGAGAACCGATTTTAATAATTATTTTTTTGTTTGAAAGAAGATATGTTCAGGATAATAAAATATGTAAGCGAAGTTAAAAAAAAAAATGCTTGCATATACGATTATACCACAAACTTGGTCCAGAAATTATTTTGTACAACCTTTTTGTCTTTTTTGTTCAAAAACTGTTCTTTCCATCAATTTCAAAATGATTTTCCTAGAAAGTCCTTATAAAGTTCTACTTGTCAGATTTTTTTCATATTTTCTAAACTTATGATTTAAAAGTTAGGGGGGGGGGGGACATTGTTTTTTACTTTTGGAGCGATTATTTCCGAAATTATTGACATTATTAAAAAATGATTTCAGTAAACCCCTATTCATTTTTAAATACCTATCCAAAAATATATCACACGTTAGGGTTGACCACTTTTTCGGCGTGATTGATATACATATTGGTACCAAATTTTAGCTTTCTAGTGCTAACGGTCATAGAGATTAAGCGAGGACAGACAGCCAGACATGGCGAAACTATAAGGGTTCCTAGTTGACTACGGAACCCTAAAAACCAGTACTAATTATCCAAGGATCTTGTATACTCTACACTACTTACATAAGCATTTAAAAATAAGCCTGTTCTCGATGGACAGGTGACATGTTTTTTTAAGACAAAGGCACATGACATTCAGACAAATATTATTAAAAACCAGTTTTCGCCCGCAGCTTCGCCCGCGTACAGAAAATATAGCCTCTCAGTCACTCAGGAATAAAGCAGCTTTTTAACGGTAAAAAAAAAATAGCAACCGGACCAGTACTTTCAGAGATTTCCTTTTTTTATAATTGTTAGGCTTGCTTTTGACCACCATCTCACCTGATGGTGAGCGATGATGTGGTCGACGATGGAGCACGCTCGCCTTGAAGTAACCTATTTACTCTTGACTCAAAGACCCCTAAGTTGTGGCTATCAGGAAACACCGACTCCGGCAGGGAATTCCACTCCTACAAACAAAAAAAAACAAACTACCTCTTTATAATAATGTGTAGTTTTAATTAAAACCCGACTAGTAACTAGTAAAACACAACACTGAAGAAGTATGAAACAAGATTTTCAGGATACTGAAATAAACAAGGTAACTGGAAAAACAAGAACAGAACAAAAAGAAAAGCCGCAGTCACACATTACAGGTACCAACCGAAACACTTTAATTACGTATGACACGGCTTTTCTTTTTATTCCGTCGTAGTCGGGTTTTAGTTTTTTCCTTTTTTTTTATTTCAATAATTTTGGTGTTAAATCACCGTGCTTCTGTACTATTTACTTATAAAAGCTAAATTGTCAAATTAAGAACTAGATAATTAACATAAAACTCCTTTTCATTTGTGAAGTACACCTGCGTAGAGTGAAGCCCTTTCGAATGACTGGCCTGTAGGTCTTGTGGTTAGTGACCTTAACTGCTATGCCGGAGGTCGTGGGTTCGATTCCCACCCAGAACAAATGTTTGCGTGGTGAGCATAATCATTTGTTCTGTGTCTGGGTGTAATTTATCTATAATATGTATGTATTTAGAAATATATAAGTATGTTTATCAGTTGTCTAGTACCCATAACACAAGCTCTGCTTAGCTTGGGACTAGACGGCGTTGTGTGATAATTGTGGAATTATTATTATTATTATTATACCAAACATGTACCTACTTATCTTATTTTTTTAACACAAAACTTTTTGCCCACAAGAGGGCGCGACCTACCTTATTGAATGTAGATAATATTTTTTTATAAGTGCCAATGAAGCCCTTTCAAACAATATAAAACACGCTGTATTTATCTTAACATTTTTTTAACACATTATTTTTTGTTCGCCTTCTAGGCGTCACTTTAAATATTATGTAATCTGCATCCTACACTAAGAATTTACCTAGGGGTTTAAACTAACGAAGCTAACTCAGCTGTATTTAATTATATCTACCTTTCCTTCAAAGTGTGCCGTTCCGTTGCACTTTAATATTTCGCAAACTGATCCTTGGAAAATAGTCTTTTCAACTCACTTATCAGAAAGTGACTTTAATTGCTTAAACTAAACAAGTTTTTAATGAAAATATTTTTCATAGCAAGTTTTTATAGCACGGTATAACACTTATATTATTAATACTCGTCAAGACAAGTCACACGAGCCCAAACTTGATGGGGTTGTGTCGTTTAACTATCAAGCTCCTATAGCCACCTTCCGGTTCCATCATCAGATCAGCTCCATGTCGAAAACTCGAAAAAACCAACGACTGATAGTCACTTTCCCGCCATTTTGTTTTTTTTTTCTGCGGCCGGCCAGCTATCTATTCAGCCTCATTAACTCTTTGAATGCCGTAATTAGAGACACAATAGAAATACAATTGCTTATGTCGAACTGTGTAACATAAGACATTCAAAAGGTTAATGAAAAATTAAAAAATAATTGTAATCTTTTAAAAATAAAGTGTTAGAAATAGTTGAACAAATAAATCACTTAAAATATAACACTATTAAATTAAAACTTGTCTTTAAGTTATTTCAATTTTATATCGCGCTGAGATTAACTGGCTGTATGAAAAATTGGAACATGGTTCAATAGAAATGTGAAGATAGAACTAGTTTTTTTTTAATAATTCGATAGCTGTCAGTTGTAAAGTAAAACTCCCTAGGGATGAAAAGTATCACTTTCAGCCCGCTCCTCAGGCAAATTCAGACCTACTTTCAGACTATGAGTAATGAAAATAATGTTGCTGACCTAAATGGTATACAACATTATTTTTAGTGTATGCGAAACCTGAATTATAGTTTCTCCAGAATCAGTAACCGAATCGATTCCAATAATTATTAGAAACACCGTGTTATATTTTTTCCCAAAAATATTTAAAAAAGGTCACAATTTGAACACCACCGACACTAAGTACAACACAGGTCATAGCGGGGATGAGGCACAACTGGGTATGGAAGCAAAACAACCCCTCAGTCGCCCGGTGACCATGTGTTTATGTCGCCAACCAAGTACCATGACTGGCTTGTAACTTTGTGATTTTTCATAATACAGATTTGAAATTTTGTACACTGTGGCCAACCCAGTTCTCGATAGTTATAGGCAGAACTATTGTAGCCAATAAGCCTGATATAGCAGTGGTGGACCGAAGCCAGAGGCTTGCAATGATTGTTCACATATCCGTTTCGCATGACGAAAATTTCGGTAAAGCCGATTTAGATAAACAAATTTTGACTTGCCTCGCAAGATTCTCGACATGTGGGATGTGGACTCAGCGATCATTGTACCAATAGTCGTGTCAGCCAATGGCTTAGCCTAGAGCCTCGACAAACACTTTAGGAGGCTCTCGCGGTACCTACTTCTAGACCCGGCACGGTTAGGAGGTTCCTTTTTCTGAAGCCTTGACCGCCGATAGCTGGGACCATGTTCCCGATATCGGTGAGTTTTTTTTTTATAGTTTATGGAAATATTTGAAAACATAATTTATACCTATGTAAAGTTCTCTGCTTGATTAGAACATATTACAACAGGTGGAAATCAACTATCGGGTATTACACACATCGACATAACACGCGTGTGGTCGGAGGATCCTTCTTTTTCTACGGAGATTTGCGGAACGGGGTAGTCCCGCCGTTTCGGAAACCTCTAACTTTCTAAATATTGTAGGTACATAATTATTTACTCGGTCCAACTGTCGAACCCGCAATATGGTAGGTACGACATCGCTGCGGTGGCGTGCACGACTGCTCACTAGCCATTGGCCTGGAGACAACGGTGTGGTTTCAGAACCATTGACGTTAACACACGACACTTTAAAAGAAAACGTATCTGCTTATGCCAAGAAGCCACTGATTGTTTCCTCATTAATTCCAAGTATTCAAGGCCTCCAATCAAAACAACAGCTCGGAGCAAACAAAGACATGTTTTAAGTTTCTGCTTTTATAATTGTATCAGATTGGATGTTGTACTCGTAAATGCGGTTGCTCTGACTAATCTAACTTCGAATCATGATCTTTCTGCGCTAGGAGGTCGCCTAATTTATATTTAAAAATAAAAACAAAATATATTACACTATGTACTCTGTTCAAAATAACATTAGACATCTAAGAAAACTTTTTATTACCATCCGTTCAACCGATTTTAACTTTTATTACGTCGGTGTTGTGGCAAATAGCGGCTGCAGTGAATAGTTGGTATTGTAACCACTTTTTTGTTTTTAATGCCATCCTTATGCCTATGAAATAGAAGTTATAGTCGGTTGAACAGACAATAAAAAATGTTTCTTTAAATGTCTAATCATGACGAGAATAGGGTATAGCTGCTGCCACTGGCTATGCACACGTGTAAATAGAATTTTTTTCAAGAGAATACTCTCACGAGATAGAAGTTACCATTGTGTTATTCCAAGAGATGGTCAATCCATGATCCAAATTTAATCCGTTCAGCAGTTCGAGCGTGAAGAAGTGACACACTCACTCACTAACTTTCGGCTTTATTTATTTTTTTTTGATACTATATCTTTATTAACTATGTATTTTGTGTGTACTAATTTTCCTTTTACTTTTACTCATGGTGTCTACTTCTCTATTTTCTTCAACTTTCCTGTCGCAGGTATGCAGAAAGAGATTTCATTAGAATTAAGCATCACCTTTGTAATATTTTTCTATTTCCTTCTTCTTTTCTTGTATTTCCATCTGTGTACGTAAATAGTTAAATAAATATAATATTGGTATGATTAGGTATCTAATTTAAGGCCCTCGAATAATACTACGAGTATGTATCGATGTATCGATCTATTTTACTAATATCTAACCAAATAATGAAATAGGTAGCTATATAAGACTGATCTTTAAGACTTGATTATGGAAACATAATCCAAAGACATGAAAACATAAGCCGGTTCGATGTCGTTCATATAATCAAAACAAAAGAGAGATTTCGCTAAAGTTTAATTTAACAGGTAGGTAAGTACACCACCTCGTCATAGAAGTAACACACTCGGTCATTGTCGCCGCATCTATTTTTAATGACACGTGTTCTATCAATAAGATTACTGCGTCAATTTTATAATTAACAAATATCAAGCAAAACATTAAACACGCCAACGATTAGGACATTGAGCGATCGCATAAAAGATAAGGAATATTTTTGTAGTTATTGTGGAAAGTTCTGTCTCTACCTAAGTAGTCTAAATTCGCTTAACACAGTTATTATCGCCTAGCCTTTTCCCAAATAGTTTGGAGTCGGGTTCCAGTCTAACAGGATGTAGCTGAACACCCGTGTTTCACATGTAGAGGCTGTCTATCAGACCTCCACATCCAATTACTGGATAACACAATATTCCTTGGATAGACTGATGGTCAGACTTCCTGGCATTTGACTAACTGTATCGACTGTCAAAGATATAAAAATGACAACCGGGAGCAACTGCTTTACATGCAACACAAACAACGACACACAAACACAAAAAGAAGTTAGTAGGCAGTTCCTTGAAAAAAAACAATACGTTGTTATTTTTTCCCATTAACAGACCATCATTTGAAACTGGAATCTAATTTATTAATATTAGGGTCAGTAGACGCATAGGTAGTGAGGCATGAACCGCGGATGGAGGAAACCTAATACCCACGGAAGCCAAAGCCGCGGTATAAGTAGTACTTATAAAGTAGATATTACACACACACGTAGGAGGACACACGCTGTAAGACCAATTTAAGGTCGGACACGACCCGCGATCATGCTAATATTAGATCATAAGTATCGGATGCTTTCTCATTTTAAAACTATGTATTTTAGGATTGCATAAGTAAGAGCATCTTCAAACCTAGCTGCCACGTTTAGAATAAGATTATATTATGCGTTAGATAAGTAGATATTTAATAAATTTAAATCTTAGATGATGCATTTTATATTTTTGTGTGAAATAAATTACTACCTATTCATTTATAAAGATTATTGTTTAAGTAAATATTTTTTATTGGTAACTAGACAGGTATGCCAAGAAATTCTGATTAAGAATAAAATAAAACAATGATTGTCTTTCAACAATTAAATGCAGTCCTAGCCATTATTTCCAATACACATCGTTTAGGTATTACTTTCGCTTGATTACACTCGTCATTAGTACTCCGTGTTATTGAAAATTATTTATATTATCAATTAACACGAATTCCTTTATAACATGAATTCCTAATTGGCTTTATTGTACTTAAGCATTGTCATTTATAAATAATATTGAGAAATTTAACAACCAATAGAAAGTAATTTGGTGATCCCTTGACAATTGAATAACGTCTATAGAAGAGCAGTTGTCTTTTATTACTACTACTCCTCGGTATTGGAGCTAATTTGATGTCACACAAGTGGAGTGCTCCATTCATAGCACACGCGCTGACAACCGCGCACAACACAATACGAAAACTTCTCAATAAGTATATTAAACTAAGCCATATAATAGTGTAATGTTAGCACAGATGTGAAAGTGTATTATTTTACTAAACGTTGTGTGAAGTGCTCTACGGTGGCCGTGTGGGTGACAAGCGACTGTTATAACTTACGGGAGTTTTCTATGAGGCTCGCTCAACTGCACATAAAAAACAGAAATTAAAAATGAGTGTCAAATATGGGGCGACGGATATGGACAAAAAAATTGAAGAGACTGATAAAGAAGAAACGAAACAAGTTGAAATTATCTTAAGGTAATTTATGTACAGACTCAATAGCATTCCTTTGCCGGAGCGTTTATCTAATCTCGTGCAAATTCGGTTAAGTGCAACTTATCCAATTAGTGACATACGAAACTTAACGAACATAAATGAGGAAAATAGCTCGGAAAGGCTCGTATCGTGCTACGAACGAAAATCGTTTGTTTCCCTCAAGCACTTGTGAGAATACCTCTAACTACACATTTCCCCTCACGAAGAATATCCTCTTACGCTCCTTTCTTAACCAATTTGTCTAATTTAGCGTACAAGCAGCTTCGATCAACTCGGATAACAATAGCAGTGTAATGTACGTATCAAACGCTCAAGTGCAAATCAAATGTCTTGAGAACCAACCTACTCTACTACTACATGATTTTTGTGGCTCAAACATAACTTATACTTATGGCGTTAGTCAAGCTCTCTTTGAGAACATAGACAGAACTGTGTAGGTACTCTCTATGGCTCTAAATTTTTGTTGCATTATAGCTGCATTTAATAGATTTATAAATCTTCCTACGGTAACAAAAATAACATGTTTGGTCTCTAGATCTCCACGTGGTGTCCCTAGCTAGCGGTTGATCACTTTATCTGCGATGTTTCAGTTAAATTATTTTCATTTAAATATATCATCCGATTGTCGACGAAGTTCAAATCAACGTATATCATTTCAAATTTTACTTGCTTGTGATGACTCACAAGCAAGTAAAATTGATTAAAACGGCCTGAAAAACATACATTACATTGATTTATTCTCGATATATATACCTTTTATGTAAAAAAAGAGTAAAAAGGCATTATTATTATATATACCTTAAGGTTAAAAAAGAATATACCGTGATAAATGTGCACAATAAAGTTATTTTTGAAATATGTAGAATGAAGTATAATTAAGATTAGGAGTTTAAGATTACAAAATACCTACCTATTAAAGTTACATAATATTATACATATATGCTAAACTAACAAACTAATAAACACCAAATTATTATAATAAGGAGAACTTTTCCTACTCAAATACAACATGGTTTTTATGGCTCATACATAACTTATAGATGTATCTGAGCCTAGTGAAACAGTACAAGTAGAGTTAGGTACATAAGTATAATAAAGCGATCAGAAAAAAAATAGACGGGTCTATCTGCGGAGGAATTTTTGACACCATATTTTAATTAGGTTAATAGTCTTTGTATAGTATATGTGTAGGTATTAGGTATATAGATTTAATTAGATATGTGTTCTTATTTTTTTGTATTAGTATTTTATCATAATCAAAGAAAATTTAATAAGCTATCTCTAAAAATAAAGAAGTTTCTTTGTATAAAAGAGGAACCTAACTGACACCAAAAAAAAAAACTACAAAACCCAGTTTCAATTTATTACTTTTGTATTTTTATAAAACTTTTGTTTTTAAATTTGCGTGTTTTAATCTAATATAAAATAATTTACCCACGTTTTACGTGTATTTATTTTAAGTATTTGTTGTTTATCAATACAACACCCAGCTATCCACCAATTCTTAAAATGGTTTAGTGAACACCTGTGTAATGAAACTAAACATCAATCAGTTTGCACCAAAATAAATGGATAAAATCAATAGTCCTTTGCAATACTTGTACCATTTCAAATGCGTGTCCCTTTTCACTTGTATGTATTATCATTTAACTTACGGGACAGGGGGTATAATTTACTTTATACCTTGAGGGTTCCATTTTTATTAGTATAAGTCACCTCTTAAAAACTATTAACTTTACATAAAAAATAACACAATAATAATAAAGAGCATAAATCGTCATAAAAAAAACATCACATTTATTTCAATTGGTAGCGATTTGAATATCGAACGCAGTCAAACATGCAATTTGGAGTGCGTGGAGTGTTCCTTGCATCTTTTGTAAAGTTTCATTTTTGGCCTTAGATCCCTTTATACCAGGGCCTTAATCAAGTTCATATTTGATGTTAGTCAAGCTCTCATTTCGAGAACATATACATCACTATGTACACTTTATGGCTCTAAATTGCTACTTTAGTAACAGCTTTGTTAATATTACTAAAGCTGCATTTAATAGATTTGTCAGTCTTTCTGCAGTAACACAATACTTATAACAAGTTTAGTCTCTAGATCTCCACGTGGTATGTAGGTTCCGGTTGATCACTCTACCTTCGATGTTTCTGATGACACTGAACATTCCTTCCGATTTCACATGAAAATGTTCTCGAAAGAGATCAGCAATGTCCTTCGGATCACTCACACCATTGACGCTATCGGGAAGGCCAGGCCGAGAAGTCATTTTATTTTTACCTTTCCAGAAGTTACGGAAGTCTTTTTAGGGTTCCGTAGCCAAATGACAAAAAACGGAACCCTTATAGATTCGTCATGTCTGTCTGTCTGTCTGTCTGTCTGTCCGTCCGTATGTCACAGCCACTTTTTTCCGAAACTACAAGAGCTATACTGTTGAAACTTTGTAAGTAGATGTATTCTGTGAACCGCATTAAGATTTTCACACAAGAATATATATCTATGGATAGGTCTTCAAAAATGATACTGAGGTTTCTAATTTCATTTTTTTCTAAACTAAATAGTTTGAGCGAGGGACACTTCCAAAGTGGTAAAATGTGTGTCCCCCCCCCCCCTCTAACTTCTAAAATAAGAGAATGATAAAACTAAAAAAAATATATGATGTACATTACTATAAAAACTACCAACGAAAATTGGTTTGAACGAAATCTAGTCAGTAGTTTTTTTTTAATGCGTCATAAATCGAAAAAAATACACTATTATTAAAACATCGATCAAAGTTACAACACATTACAAGAACTTTTATATTATGTTATTTGCTGCTACGGAACCCTTCATGGGCGAGTCCGACTCGCACTTGGCCGGTTTTTTTTAAATGACGTAAAGTAAGGATATTCATTTTAATCTGGTGCTGATGGTCTTGGCACCATTTAAGCTTTGACTTAAATATTCTTCTACTCTGGCACATCTCGTTTTATGCAGGGCCAGTGGAAGGCCCCCCGCATTGTTGCCAACCACAAAACCTCAAACGGGCCACCCTGTACGCCTCCCTCACGTGCCTATTCCACCCAAAAATGCATCACTTGTTTGCTGGGAGATGGATAGATGTGTGTCGTGAATGTCTGAGGTTTTATGAGAGGATGGATGAAATATAAGTAAACGTTGTCTTATTTGGTTTTGTGGGATATTTCATTTTATATTAGTGGTAATTTATATGTTTACTTCTTTTTTTTTACTTTCTTCTTTTATTTCTTGTTTCTGTACAACGCATTAGTTTAGACTGTAATATTGTATAAGTAAATTGAAAATAAATAAATAAAAATAAATAATCACGACTTTACCCTGCGTCGCACACTATCTCGACTCACAGTCGCAGACTCACTGAGGGCGAACACAATATCCTTATATAATTTATTAATAACAGATCTATGACTTGGGTTGTAACACTAGGTGTCTGCACAGTGATGAAACTCTGAAGGAAAATCAATAAATTTTAATTTTCTATTACTTTCCTCTCGGTACAACTTGATCTGTTCATCAGTTCTCATTCCCCAAATTACACATGAAATAATATTTTATACAGGATTTACCTTAGGCGTTAATAGATTAAGACTACATTCGAGTATAAGGGGGTAATGATCAGACCATATATACTCGTAATATAAAAAACCGGCCAAGTGCGAGTCGGACTCGCGCATGGAGGGTTCCCTAGTAGCAAGTAACGTAATATAAAAGTTCTTGTAGTTCATTGTAACTTTGATCGATGTTTTAATAATAGTGTATTTTTTTTAGATTTATGACGTATTAAAAACAAAACTACTTATTAGATCTCGTTCAAACTAATTTTCGTTGTTAGTTTACATGGTAATGTACATCATATTTTTTTTTTAGTTTTTTCACTCTCTTATTTTAGAAGTTAGAGGGGAGGGGGACACATTTTACCACTTTGGAAGTGTCTCTCGCGTAAACTATTCAGTTTAGAAAAAAATTATGTTACAAAACTAAATATCATTTTTGAAGACCTATCCATAGATACCCCACACGTATGGGTATGATGAAATAAATAGCAGATCTTTTGATAAAGTACATCAACAAATTGGTGATGTATTAATCCGATTAAGTATTGTTTAGTCTTTAGAGCGTCTGTTCGTAAACATTGTCTCACGATTAGAGCTATTGTATTCACAATTCTTTTTGTTCTTCCAGTGGCTCGTTCAAAAGAAACTGGTGGCGGGTCAGTCAACACGTGCTCTTTGGCCTGGGACATGTGTACAACGACCTTTGTGCAGCCATGTGGTTCTCTTACATGATGCTGTTCTTCCAAGCTGTGCTGAACATGAGAGCGGCAGTGGCTGGTGCTATGCTGCTCTTAGGTATATATCTAATCATTTTATTAACGTTTGCCAAAACTCGTCGTGATCCCGAAACGCTTGAGCAATTTTCGCTGGAACCATTAACAATCATTATTATCGGGTGGTGGTGAAACTTGAACTACTCTAATCGCCACAAAACACCGAAAAAGTTAACCCACACTAGGAGCACTGAAGCAAGGTCTTAAGTCTGTTTCCGAAAGGGAGGCTCGGTCGTGGCATGAAAGGCAAGAAGGAACGGGGGGGTTTTTTGTCAGTAAGAGTCTGACACTAACTCCCGCTCCGCTGTCGGGCGATGGTGTCAGAAAAAAAACACACACACTACTCCTGTATCATTAGTGTATTCACAAACAAATAAGTAAACTAAAATGCACAAGACGCCCAAATCCTGATAAACTGTCAACAGTCTGTAGGATACACAAATATTTGTTCCGTGCGGAGATCGAACCCGCTGTACGCAATGTAGCCTTCCGCTTTACCACTTCGCCAATCGTGCCGTCAGTTGGTAAGTTACGGAAATTTGTCCCCATTATATATTATACTTAAGATTTTAAATTTTTTTGTTATCTAAATATGAACTTTTCTTGTAATGCAATCGATCTACTACAACTGTAATGCTATCGGTTTGTTCTGTATTTTCATGCTATTTAACTATGTTTTTGTGACTTAACGACCGATAGGTTAAAATGTTATTTTTACTATACATATTGTTACTCAGGCTGCAAGCTGAAACAAAATGTTATCAGCTGTGCTGTGTTCACTGTTCATACATCTTTCCTTCTATGTCAGATTTCGTTTGTATTGTTCAATAAATAGCTGATACTAGAGCAGAGTTTTGGACTTAGAAAATCATGCAGATTATGATCCTGGATGTTGCCAGGAAGTACATTGGTCCATTTTTTTTACACAAGAGGAGTGTAAAAAAAATGAAACATCAAGTAAATTGACTGAACAAATGCTAAGAATCATTTTATTAATTGTTTAAGTAACAATATCTAATTGTTTCTTATGATTAAATATATCAGGAAGGAAGGAAGTCAACTAAAACAAAAGTGAGTCGGACTCGCGCACGGAAGGTTCTGTACTTTACACATGAAACCAGTTCAATTCTCGAATTGAGTCACGAAGATTTTTCCGAATCGCAGTTAAGTTTTTTTTTGTGACGTAATGACAAAATTTACAGTTTTCAGAATTTTACCTATAAGTGCTGTGAGACCTTGCTTCATGCCAAATTTCAGGATTCTAGGTAAACGGTCTCTATGAATTTTGATTACCTTGAGGGTGTCGAAATACACGTTTTTTTCGCCATACCATTTTTTTTCGTTAACTCAAAAGTTTGATTTTTTCTCAGCTTCGAGGGTCCAAATATTTGAGAATATACTGTTAATTTCACCGCAATACCTCCACTCGTTCCCAAGATAAAGAGTCTTGACAGACAGACAGGCAGGCAGAAAAGTAACATTTAAGTGATCAATATTTTTTTTATCAACAATTCACGTTTTATTTTTAACTTTACCGTTCTGAACATGGAGTCATCCAAAAACACATTCAAATTGGCCCAACACGCCAATTTCAATGTGTTTTAGGATGACTAATGCTGTTGGTATTTCGAAAATAATATAGCTTAGCTTCGCAAGCTAAGCAAATCTAAGCGAAGCAAAGATAAGCTAAGCTAAGCGAAGCTGAGCTGGGAAAAGACCAGCTAAGCTAAGCAAAGCTAAACTAAGCTAAGCAAAGCTAAACTAAGCTAAGCAAAGCTAAGGTAAACAAAGCTAAGCTAAGCGAAACTAAGTGAAGCGAAATGAAACGAAATGAAAACCATGCGTAATAAGCCTCCATATAAATGAAAATCGGATATTGTTGAGGTCAGGCAATATAGACCATCATATAAATAAAAATTTATACTTGTGTTAAGGCAGTATAGGCCTTCATATAAATGAAAACTATATCTACGTGATTGTGGTAAAGCAACATTTGCCTTCATATTTAAATGGAAATCATACGTAATTGTATAAAGGCAGTATAGGCCTTCATATAAATGAAAATCATGCGCAATGGGTCTCCTCCATATAAATGGAAATTATGCATAGTTGTGTTCAGGCAGTATGAGCCTTTATATAAATGAAAACCATGAATAATTATTGTGGTTAGGCAGCATGGGCCTTCACATAAATGAAAACTATACGTGATGGTATTATATGCATATCCTCCTCCTCATCCCTCGTTCAATGCCACCGGTACGCTGTAGGGTGCCTGTGACCGCTACTCTAACACAATACAAATACGAGTTCGAATTCTGTCATTATTTGGATGTACAGTGGAGTTTATCCTGTTCTATTCTAAATATTGAGGATAATTATGTCCAAGGCTGGTGATGCCAAGTGCGGAAGCTGTGTCCAAGCTGCAAAATCCCATAAGAAAAGGCTGGATGGAAGGCGAAAGATATCGTGTCATGGTGCCATATGCGTACTTCTTGTTACGAAGTCATCCCCCATATCTTGATAGTACATCATGAGTGTATATATGAAATGGACATAGGTTCTTTACATAATAATACTAGACACGTGTTTCGGGTTTTGCATATTATATACTAAAAATAATGTTGTATAAGAGACTTGCTCGCAGAACAGATGGCCGTTGAACCCGAAAGGTTCTGGAATGGCGACCACGTACCGTAAGACGTGTAGCGTTGGAAAGTCTCCTACAAGGTGGACCGAAGACCGGTAAGGGTTGCGGGAATCCGATGAATGCGAAACTTATAGGACCGTTCATTGTGGCGACTCTTGGAGGAGGCCTATGTCGGATAACAGTGAACGTCTTTCGAATGAAATGATGATGATAAGAGGAAGTAGAAAATGGTTACAGTGACAGAAAAGTTGAAAGGTAAATGAATAAATAACCGCATAAATATGAATGTGGATAGATAAAGACGGGAGGTCAAAGAAAGGACAGATTGTGCGAATAATATAAAAGAACAAGGAGTCGGTGGTACAACAACGTGACAGTTGACAGACAGAAACGGAAGAAAAATAACATTCTAGGACAAACGAAGGAAGATGAAGAATAAGTTGTTAATAACCTTTTAAGTTTATAATAGATAATTTAAACAAAAGGGTGCATTAGTAGGTGTAGGTAGTCATGGTAGGAACCTTTTAGGCATACATAATATTGATTTTACCTATACGATATAACGATATACGTACTTGTAGATATAGAACTACACTGCGCACACGTGTGCCATACACGCCAATCTGGGCCTATCGGTCTCCATACATTTTATATGGAAACTAGACTTGTAGAGCTACACTTGATCCACGCCACGCAACGTCGTTCACATCAGGTGCAAATCAGGTGTATTATACGTGTGTCGGTCTAATGTAGTTCTAGCTTAAAACCTTACTAGCTCTAACGTTTTGTGATTGTTTAATTTATTTACTTCCAGGTCAAGTTATAGATGCATTGGCTACACCAGCCGTGGGAGTACTGGCCGACAGATTTGGAAGCTTGAAGTCTTGGCATTTAACTGGTATGTACCTTTACGAACTATCGAACTAATTCCCTCTCACTGGAGTCGGGCGTTGATGGCTGCGCTGCAGTATTTTTTTTTTCAGTATTTGAAATTGCAACCATCCATTATAAATTTGTAAGGTAAACAGTAAGTGATTTTAATATGAACTCTTATACTGAAAAAAGATAGCTTGATCTCTGCGACATTTGTCAAACTGACATTCCTAGGGATATAAAAATGTCGATAGTAATTTTCGACGTTTCTTACTTATCGATACTATTATTATATAATTGGGTTTAATTACAAACGGTACTAAAATGAAACGAATATTTTAATACAAAATACATTTATTCCCCTAAAGGTACACCCCAAATCAACATCTGAATCAGTTTCTGAATCTCTAGAACAATCTTGTAAATTTATTATGAGCTCTTGTTCGTAAATATTATCGAATCGAACGTCACGCTTAATAATGTTATTATATTTAAATATACAATAAAGTTAAATGATTAATTATTGTAGTAAGTTTTATATAAAATATCGATAGTTTATAGTCTGTGGTCACGATGATTCATCACCCATCACTAATTAGGTCGGCATGCCTATAAAGTTTGACATTGACAGGTACGTTTGTCTGTACTGCTAAATTGAGCACTTCATAGGCGTGATTTTACTGACAGCTGTCGCAGAGATCAAGCTATCTTTTTTTAAGTGTAATCACGTTTACCCTATCCATGTAGCTATTTCATAACATAATTTATTACTTTTGAGAAGGAACGTAATTTTACATATGACACTTTAAAAAAAAAAAAATGTCACGTACTACAATCATTCTTAACTATATGATCACCACTGTAATAGATACGGATGAATAAATAAAAGCACTTTAGTAACAACGTGTCTATTTAATTATTTACTTGCGGTATTTTTTTTTTTATCTAATGTGCATATAGGATGTTTCCAAACATTTGAATGGTAGTATATATTTTAAAGAAGTGTAGTAATATATAGTAGTGTAGTTAGTGTTTAATGAGTTACTTTGGAAATTTTGAATTAATCTTTTATTTTATAAGCTTATTAACTTTTCTTGCTTTTTTTTCGACCTTATCGGGTACCTTTCCCTACTTTGTTTTAAACCACTTCCTACATAATCTGAGGATCGTGGTTTCTATGCATTGTAGACCTACTTCTGGGCCCCAAGTCTGCTATTTTTATAAATTCGTCATTCCAACACGATCTCATTGTCATTTTGCTAAAAGTTTGTAATCTGCTAATCCATAATGATCGATCATTGATCGGTCACTGGTCTTGTAATAGATTTTTTTTTTATCTGTTACAAACTAGTACTTGACTGCGATCCCGCCTGACGGTAAGCAGTGATGCAATCGTTGATGGTGAGGCGCACTAGTTTATTAAGAGCCTATTCACTCTAGCCTTGAAGACACCCAAATTATAATCGGACGGGAAGACCGCAGCAGGCAGACTGTTCCAGTCCTTCGAAGTACGCGGTATAAATGACCAGGCGAAACGCTTTGTCCGGACCGTAGATGTGGTAGAATGATAATTTCGAGCATATTAAAATCAATAAGTAACTGCACAATAACGTTCTAATGGTAAAACACTAATCAAATAAACTGTCAAAGTTTTAGCAGGTTACCGCAAACGTCAAATATTCATTTGTCAATATTCTATGTACGAGATTACCATTCTATGTCACTTCTTTTAATGGAGTGTCAGTGGTTGACCATTGGAAAGTCATAATGTCGCCATTATATTAGTAGATTACCAAACTTGTCAAAATCGACAATTATGACGTTAATGATAGACCATTCTGACACTATTGTAATAGCAGACTTGAGGCCCAGGTCATAACTCTATCGTCTACACTAGAATGATAGTTATGCTAAACTATGCATTATGCCAAAGTATTATTATGCAACAGTATTATTATGCTAAAAAAAAATATGCGAAAACGTTATGCCAAACAATAGGGTCTCCAGTGAATGAACACACCCCAGTGAATGAACAAAACGCAGTTTTTTCAAAAAAATAAGAAATTGAAATATTTCTCCCCAACGACGTATTTTTTTTCGTAATTACTGCTTTATTTTCTATTATAATGACAATACTCACTTCATATGTTACTATTCGTTTCAAAACGGCGAGTGTTTAAAGTTAGCAGTGTTAAGTAAAAATATTTTTGTTCGGGCAAGATTTTAAGACTCGGGGTAGACACAAAATTTTTGATATCAAATTGTGGCTGTAATTTAAATATGCACTATAAGTTATTTATTTATTTGAATAATAGATAATTTTAATATATGTATGTCTAAAATCAACTACAATGCCATTCTAGCCAGTTTTACGTAAATTATTCAACGTCCCAGCATTGGAAATACAAAACGTTTGAAATCCAGTGAACAAATGCAAATTTCATATTTTTATTTAAATATGTCATTTATTTTCATGCCATAAGTTCATATTTTGAGAGTCGTTTAATCAATCCATTTCGGATCTTTAGCCCAGTATTGGGACAGGGTGTGTTCATTCATTGGTTCATAAAATCCATTGAATGAACTAACATTTTTCGCCATGTTCGTTATTAGCTTTCGTCGTGATGATGTAACCATTAAATGAACACAATTTATTCAGTTAGAATTCATCCTTTTAAGACCTAAAATTTACTGTTACATAATTTTTTCTTTTATTGTACCTTAAATCACCACGAATTCCAATAAAAATAAATGCGAAAGGTTTTGGTATAGCTATGAAACTAACCTAAGAAACTTTAAAAGAAGCTCTTCCTTCTTGCTCACATAAACGCAAGATACTGGTTTAATTGTTCCTACTGCGCTGATTTGACCGATTTTAATAATATTACTACTTTATTCGCGGCGAATCTAGCAAACGACCCAAAAGCTAGCTTGACTGACACTATACCGAAGATATCCCGGCACAGCCTGTGCGAGACTAGGCTGGCTCTGAAGCAACTCAAAAACCACAAGGCTTACAGCCGAACTCCAGAACGCGGGTGGAAAACCAGTCCTTAAGGCTCTTCAGAAGCTGTCCAATTACGTCATACTCAAAAAAGCAGAAACTCTACTTTAAGAAGGGCGGCAATTCCTTGTTTAAGAATTATTCATACATCCACATCTGAGCCATGTTTACAAACTGTTTTCCAGAATCTTCACGAACTGTTTTGCGCGCAAGTTTGGCGACTCAGGACGGATAAGGTTTCAGCACCGTAGACCAAATACATGCTCTGCAGCAGATTATAAAGAAGACCGAGAAGTATAATCTGCCTCTCTGCTTAGCGTTTGTGTACTGCGAGTAAACACGCCTTTGATTTGATGGGCTGTATCGCAGTACTCCCCAAGTCAACGGTGCCAGGTTAACCATAACGATACATCGAAGAACTGAAGTATTTGTACGAAATGCCACCATGTCAGTCCGACTTCAGGACCAAACCTTTAGAGGTTTAGACTTATCAATTTGCAGCGGAGTGTGAGACAGGGAGACGTAATTTTTCGGACACGATTCAAAGCCGCAATACAGGATCTCTTCAAGGTTCTAGATTGGAGAGAGCTATCACTCACCTTTAATTTACCGACGATATAACAGTCATAGCCAGTGAGGCCAAGCTTCAGAAATACTGGGTCTCAAGTTGAATATGGACAAAACCAAAGTCATGGTAAACAACTTTTAGAACTCGCTCCTGTCAAGATTAGAGACTAAACTCTAAGTTTTGGATGATTACATCCACCTGGGACTGAAGGTCTAATTGGGTTGGCCTAACTTCGAGTAACAGGTCAATCGTCAAATTCGACTCGGCTAGGCGGCGTTCAGGCATGCGTGGTATTTTCTCATCCGATATACCAGAGCATCTTAAGACGAAAGTCAATGACCAGTGCGTGTTGCCAGTGATGGTGCCTATATAGCTCTAAAACGTGGTCGCTCACAATTGGCCTCATCAGAAGGCTTAAAGTTACCCAAAAGACAAAGGAGAGGGCCATGCTCGGAATTTCCTTGCGTGATCGAATCAGGAATGAAAATATCCACAGGAGAACTAAAGTTTCCGACATAGCCTGAAAAGGTAGGTCATATTGCTCGTGAAAAAGATGATTGATGAAACCAAAAGGTTCTGGAGTGGCTACCGTGTACTGGAATACGCAGCGTTTGTAGGCCACAGGTCCCACAAGGAGATTGAAGGAACTTTGATGATTTGAAGGCTTTAATTTTTATTTAAGAGTATTTAATTTAGATAAACAAAATTTTGTAAGAGATTTAGAGGAAGGGGACATATTTTCGTTTCTTAGCTTTTTCTGGGACTGAATGTGTTACAAAAACATAGATTTTTTGAACTATTAAGCAACAAAAATTGTGTTCATTTACTGGATTTACTCTGTTCATTTACTAGAAAATTTTGTTTATTCACTGGGGTTTTAGGGTATTTTTCAATTCATTGCTAAATACCTAAAAATGTATCCAGGTTATATCGTAAATTTATCTTAAAAACAACTCTTTCATATATTTACAATACCAAAATATAGATTTGGACCTTAGAATTAACATAGTGTAATTATTTTTTGAAGTTCAAAGATCGTTTAAGTGTTCATTCACTGGAGCACTTACCCTATTATGCCTAAAACTTTTATGCCAATAAGGATATTACCGACTTAGTAGTAGGGGAGGCCTAAATCCAACAGTGGAAGTCTATCGGCTGAAATTATGATGATGAAGAGAGAGAGTAAAGGAAAATAGAGTGTATTTGTGCACACACTTATTCGTTACCATTTCTTCGGCGTGCTTGATTGCCAATTACCAATTATGCAAGCCCAGTCACTAGTTTCTTTTAAAAATCTAGTTAAAAACCATTTCCCTCTCTCTAATACTATACTGATCCTACGTAATTTAATTTCTTCCACCAACCCTACTTTACTCTTTATTTCTACCCTTTTTACTAATTAAATTGTGTAACAAATTATAATTTGTATGTATATATTTATATTTATAATTGAGTATTCTGTTTTTTATAGTTAGCAGTACACCACAGACTACCCCGTGTATTATTTTAAGCTCTTATCCATCCTAAGGTTGTCTGGAAGATTAGCGGTTAGCTTTCAGCGATAAGACCGCCATAATTGTGCCCACAAATTTAAGTTTTTGTTTAAGCTATGTTACTTTTTGGTGTACAATAAAGTCTATTCTATTCTATTATTGATTGCTTTTCCTTAAGATGGCAACCGTGACCAAAATTTAGTCGAAAGGATTTAATTGCCTACCTACAACCGACATAATATCACGTCATTTTTTACAATTTCAGGTTGCGCCCTAGTGACGTGCACGTTTCCCCTACTCTTCGTTCGATGTTGGGGCTGCTGGCTAACACATGACCCCGACTACCTGGAGTGGTGGATGCCGGTGTACTACAGTATCCTCATCGTCATCTTCCAAATCGGATGGGCAGTGGTGCAGATATCTCACCTAGCGATGATCCCTGCCATTTCAGATAACCTTCAAGTGCGCGCTGATTTGACTTCAATCAGGTAATTTTTATTGCTTGTTAAAAACCAGCCAAGAGCGAGTCGGACTCGCATACGAAGGGTTCCTTACTGTCTGTTGCAAAAAAGCAGCAAAAAAGAAATCACCTTTGTTGTATGGGAGTCCATTTAAATATTTATTTTATTCTGTTTTAAGTATTTGTAGTTATAGTGACAACATAGATACATCACATGTTAAAAATACTGCTTGGCCATACATTCTTCGCCCTGGAGCTAAAATCATCGGAAAGTATGTACTGTATTCTCTAACATTAGTAAACTCCTATAAGATCTTATTTTTATAGTGGACTAGCTTTCAGAATAGATATTATTTCAAAAAAGTATCAGATTTTGAGGTTATAATCGAACCATAACAATGAATATTAGGTATGATTTTTCATACCTCCAAATAGATATATAATAATACTTATAACTATTTTTCGTTTTTGGAAGCAATCAGAGTCAGTTAAAATATAATAATAAATAATAGTTAAAATGTAATATCCAATAAGCCGAAAATCACTAAAGCACACTGATACAATAAGGGCCAGCGCTCACTTGAGAGAAGACGTCTTAGACAGACTATTTTGTCTACGACACGGGGCGCTAGGGCTGTTGATGATACCCTACTCTACCGTACTCTACCCTACTCTACCCTGCTCTACCCTACTCTATCCTACTCCACCCTATGCTACCCTACCCTACCCCCTACCCTACCCTACTCCACCCTACTCCACCCTGCTCCACCCTACTCCACCCTACTCTACTCTACCATACTCTACCCTACTCTACCGTACACTACCCTACACTACCCTAATTTACCTTTTTTTTTTCCGTAAGAACCCTCTCTTGACAATAACAAACACTAACAAAAAAAGAATTAACGAAATCGGTCCAGCCGTTCACGCGTGATGGCGTGACCAAGAGATATAGGATTTCGTAAATGCGTAAATTAATACGAGTTTTGAAAAAAAGGTACCTTATTTTTTAATTTTATCTTACAAATCGATAGTGTTTCACGTACCGGATCAACCCTCTACGGGATTAAAACGATCAAAATTTACAGATTAATTTATTAATTATGATTAAATTATAAATCTATGAATCTATGTTCTCAGTATTCTTCAATTTTAATAAAACATTTATGGGTACCAATATAATTATTTCCCATATGGTTTACAAATACATTTTTATATGTTCAGCTGTTTGAATACTGCGATAATTTCGATATTTCGATATTTTATCAACAACAGCCCTAACGTTCCGTGTCCTAGAAAAAACAGTTTTGTCTAAAAAACTATAAAATGTACATTTTAGCATACAGCTAGTCCGTGTTTTGCAACTTATATAATAACTACGTTATTGAAAACCTAAACATGCTCTGATTACATACCCAATTAGTTCAATACCTACACATACATTAAGTATCTCAATTTAAAAGTAGCCACACCAGTTCTAATAAAAACGACAAGTTATTGTCGTAGAGGTATGTAACATACGATAAAAAGTTAATGAATAACATTACAAAATTATACATTAAACTTCGCTCTCTCATTGTCTTTCTATTATGTCTCTTATTATGGTAGGTATTCGAAAGGTTAATATTTCCACATACGAATTAAAATTAACGTTTCCAAGCAAGAATAAAAAATAATAAAGATCTAAATTAAAATTAAATTAAAACAAACTAAACAATAAAACTAAAGTATAATACAGGTATGTCAATTTATAAAGTAATAGCAATTTAAAATTCAAATTGCTTTGATTATAACATTAAAAATTAATAGAAAAAGCATACGCTTAACAATAAGTTATAAAATTAAAACAAATTAAGAATGAAAACTGATTAATTAATGAATTGTTGGAATAAGAAATCAATGCCTCCCGCCTGAAAGTGTTTCTATAATTTCCTTTCAAAGTGTGTGTTTCTTAAGTAATTTTATTTAGTTGATAAGTAGTGAATAGAAATGTGCATTCTGCAAAAAATTTCAACTGTCTACCTTTTACTGTTTATCAGATATAATACAGCCTGCTGTATAGCTGTTTAGCTGACTGACAGACTGAAGGACGGACAAAGAACACCTACTTGTCTTCAGTTGGTTACGCTTCGTATACGGAACCTTGGCAATGATACAATTATGATAGTATTAATTAATATTTTGAGTAAATATTACGGACGTAGAGAATATTATGAATCAAGTTTTAATAACATCGGTCAACAATATTTAAAAAAAGGAGGAATTATTAAATCGATAATAATTTAGCAATTATTGCCTGTTTCAGATATATGGCTTCAGTGACATCAAGTTTGGCTGTGTACCTAATAACATGGGTGGTATTGAGAGCCAGTAACTATAGCACGTTTATAGGACCAACGGATGACTATAAATTCAGGGTAAGACATAAATGTAAGCGTATACTAGTATTTAGTGAAAATCATTTTTTCATAGCATGCTTTTATAGCGCAGTCTGTACCTACATATATAAGTAATTAATACTATTCAAGACCATTCCAAAAAGTTCAAACACGATAGGGCTAACTTATTGCGCCTATTACCGAGTTCCTGTGGCCACTTCCCGGTTCCATCATCAGATCAGCTCCAAGTCATAATAGTTTTGCATTGTCATCTGATTTACACATGCATGTAAAACAACTCAATCGGTAACCGGAAAGTGGATCAAATTTAATTTGCAAAATTTGATTACAGACAACCATCGGGACAGGTGAAACTAAATTTAAATTGTAAAAAGAAATGACAATTCATCTCTACTGATTGTTTTCACCAACATTACCGATGTTAGCTTGATTGTCGATTAGATTTAACATCCATTTAATAACTTGCATGTCAGCATTGTAATTTGGCTACTGGCAATGTTGCGCGTAGAACTAATGCTGCGTGCATTGGTTCTACGCTATTTAAGAAAATAGATGAAAATTTACTACTGCTCCTCCTTCGATTAATCTGAGCCTATTTTGAAATTATAAATCTACTTATAGTAATAGTTCGTTAACTTTAGATTAGAGGAAAACGTAAAGAATGTGGTTATGGTTTTAAATATCATGTAAGTACCATAATCATTATTGATTGATTGTACACAGATACAGTTTCTTAAAAAAAATGCAATCAGTTGCTAACTTGACTGTAATCATATACATTAGCAATTTTCATGGCTAAAACATTTGGTCTCTTGAGCCTTCTAATTTTAATTAACTCTTTGAATGCCGTAATTAGAGACACAATAGAAAGACAATTGCTTATGTCGAACTGTGAAACATAAGACATTCAAAAGGTTAACTGCTAAAGCAATTTCACAAAAGGTTTTCGGATGAAATAAAAGATGGTCTTGATATTTTCTCCTGTGGCAGCCCATTTCCTCACGGACAGTTGAAATTTCTACTTACTCTGCATTTTGAATGCCAAAGTAAGAGGACACGACGCACAAAGTGTAGAAAAAAATTACAGATCTTTCTCTGTTTTCCAGGATGTATCACTAATCATTTCTGGGATCGGAATATTATCATTCCTCGTATTCCAAATATTCTTCAAGTTAAAATCGAAAAAAGAAGAAAAGGGAAGCTCTGGTCACCCTGTGAGTAATGGATCGTTCTCTGTACAAAACGAAGAAAATGGAACCCTTAAAGTTGCCAAGTCAAAAATTATATACTTCTTACGGATGCCGCTGTTATATCAAACTAGTTTATTGTAAGTACAAGAACTTGTTATGTTTTAAGGATCAACCTTACCCGTATACCTCTGAACCTACTGGTAACCGTCGACCATGACCTATGAACTTAAAATGCTTTTCTATTAACCCTAAATAGCCAGTGAAAATGAAAAACAACATTGTCATTTTTTATTATTTATAATTCCTGTATCTTTACTACTAAATAACTATAATTACAGTAAATAAATAAAAAACCGTAACCCAAGGGCTGGCTTTTACCTTGGACAAAGGTAAAATCCAGTATTACCATACAGCGTGGCAATGCCGCCAGTCTTTTGGGCACATTACCAGTCGACAGCGATCTGGAAGTGTTTTTTGACGCCATATTTTAGTTTGATTTTAGCTAGTTGTAATTAGTGTAGGGTTATATTATTACATGGTCATTTTATGTTTAATTTAAATTGATCAGTAAAAACAGTGGTAACTAAGTCAAGTAGAGTATTATAATATAATTATGAAGATTACAAGTTATGAAACCGTTTTCATTTATACCCCTTATCTTATACACGAAAAATAAAATAATGTTTTTAGCTAGCTCAGTTTATCAAGAAACAACCTTTACAACACTCAGCAAAGCGTACAATTAAGATTGAACCTTAGCGTAAAAAAAAACCTAAGTATATATCTATTATATATTACATTTCTTACAAAACCAAATCTTCGTCGGAGGACAAGTTCAACTCGTTCTTTGATGGTTTTTTAATTATTTTAACGTTTTGTTCTCATTTCCCACTTGGTAACCAAGTGTTATTTGTTATATGTACCTACATATATGCATATATAATAGGTCTTTAACTTTACTGTTTAATTGCCGTATTTTAATACTGGTTACTTTGATTGAATGTAACCAGTATTAAAATACGTGTGATATATTCAAATTGATTTGGAATTTATAGGTATACTTACGTCATTCTTTTTTATAATATCTAATTTTTTTATTGGTTTCTTTGGGTTTTCTGTAAAATCGCTGTATTATCATTTATATTTGAAATCTAAGAATACTAGCATCATTTTGGATTATAGTTTTACCGTTTAAAGAATGTGTAATGTGTCTCAAACGACACTTTTGCAAACAAACAGCAAGATACTCTCGCCCGATAAATAATGGTCTAGTTTCACCCATTTTCGTTTGTGCACAATATCCAGGCACAGAATGCAGTATAGATAACTAAATCTATAATTTCCATGTTTCAGATACGTATTTTCCCGATTATACTGGGCTCTAAGTCTGGTGTACGTACCGTTGTTCCTCGAAGAGCGCCTGGTCTACAACCCTAGCGCCGGATCCGAACTGGTTGCGAGTGTTCCTCTAGTCCTATACGTATCGTCATTCTTCTTCTCTTTACTTCTCAAGAGTAAGATTAATCGATTCGGAAATCAGGTAATTTCAAGTTAAAAACGTATGGTTTATGGTTACCTATTATGAACAGTGTGGTTGGTATGTGTTGATTTAACGTAAACATGACCGTAACGTTTATGACATTTGGTGTCCCCAATTGGCCCGCTCTACCAATCAGAGAGTAAGAGCCTACGCTCACTTGAGACATGACGTCTTAGACAAAACTGTTTTGTCTACGACACGGGGCGCTAGGGCTGTTGATAAAATATCAATATATCGATATTTTTTTCAAAACTATTTTATCGGCTTTGTCTTAAAAACAATCGTAAGTCGGCTTAAAAATAATTTATTCAATTTATAATTCATGGTATTTTATTAAACAAATTAAATTATAACTGTATAAAAAAATGTATCGTTCTCAGTAAGTAATTATTCTTCAGTTTTAATAAAACATTTATGCGTACCAATATTTCTCAAGAGGTTTAAAAATACATGTTTATAAATTCAGCTGTTTGAGTACTGCGATAATATCGATATTTTATCAACAGCCCTGTGTCATAGACAAAACAGTTTTCTCTAAGACGTACTGTTATGAGCACAGGCCCTAAAACGCGATAAAGCTAGAACTAAATTAGACCAACACACACGTGTTGTTACACGTGTGTGTTGGTCTAATTGTCTAATTGTTAATTGTTAAGTTTAGTTTACAACATTATCTATAACCTAATTAATTTTCCAGAACTGCTCTTAGGTACTATAAAGTTAATACGTAGCAGGTAAACAGGTACTGGAGTTTTTTGAAAATTAGAGTAAATAATATTGTGCGCTATATTTGAGCCCCGGGTCGAGTAGATAACTCGGTGTGGCAAAATTTTATATACATATGCTTCTGCACTTCGCTATTAGGAATGATTTTTGGGCAAGAGAAGTACTTGAGATAAATGTATTGTTCATTCATTAGATATCCAATTTCCTCCACAGATGGCGTATTTAGTAGGAAGCCTACTAAGTCTGATAAGCTGTTTATGGATAGCTATCTCTATAGATCCTCACGCTAATATAGTACAAATATATATGGTCGCTACGTTAATTGGTAAGTCTACAATAAAGTCTTTTTCAATACCTACACTTGTTCATAAAGTGACACTTATTGCACTGCACAATACCTAAGTATATAATGGCACTTTTTACCAAACTGTGACATTTTGATTACCATTACGCACTAGTGCTATAGTGTAGTTAATACCTTTTTGTTCAACCTATCCTTCGCCATAATTTTATTAAATTTTCAATACACTTGTTCTAAAGTGACACTTATTGCGCTACACTACAAATAAACCTGTATAATGGCACTTGTTACCAAACTGTGACATTTTGATTACCATTACGCACTAGTGCTATAATGTATTTAAAACCTTTTTGTTCAACCTCTCCCCCGTCATCATTTTATTACATTGTATTTTCAATACACTTGCTCAGAAAGTGACTCTTATTGCACTGCACTTAGGTACATAATGGCCCTTCTAACCAAAATGTCACATTTTGATTACAGTTACGCACTAGTGCTATAATGTAGTTAAAATTTTTTGTTCAATCTCTCCCCCGCCATAATTTTATTACATTATCGTATCAAGCTGGGCGCAGGTCGTCCCCTACGAGTCGCCGGTCAACCCCCGTTTATTCATTTCAATGATGTATTGAAAGGTAAATAAAAAAAAAAATTAAATAAACAAAGTTTACTAGTTTTACAGTTATTTTCTTCACAAGTGTATTGAAAAACGTCGTATGATACACTTTTACTTGAGTAATTAATGATCACCATTCTCGGCTCTCTTATGATCCTCGCCACGGCTCGGGTTTAAATACCGCCTCGACGGTAATCACTAACATTACACACTTATATCATAATGTACTATTATCGTATCAGGATGGGCGTGCGTCGTCCCCCACGAGGAAATCCAAAAAAAAATATGGGCGCGCATATGAAAACAGAATTTTACCGCCACAAAGGTTTAATTACTAGTTTTACAGTTCCTTTCTTTGAAATAAATATTTTAATGCAATTTTTTTAAATTAAACAAAAATTATACCATTTCTGTAAGATGATCTTGTCTACCATTCACAGACTTATATTGAAATGCCATTACTAATTGATTACGAGATACACAAAAATGTGAATATTTTTTATAGTCAAATATTGGCGCTTAATTCTTAATCAAGCGAAAGATCGCGTAGGTAGTAATGTGCAATTACGAATTAGCTGCCATTTAAGGCGGTTAGTTCGATATTGCGTTTTTAATAAATAAATTGAAACGGATTATTATTTATTTATTTTTACACCACCTGCTCGATAATGTCGTTTTACACGTCATACAAACCTCACTTAAAGCAAGTCATTATATGCCTAGGGAGATAATGCAGTATGGCCGATCCCTAGGGAATAATGAGATTTGAATTTGGAGCATCAAGAACCGTCAACATTGTGAATGTAAAATGTAGGCGCATCGAACAAGTTGACTCGAAATTCAAACCAAAGAGTATGTAATCACTATGATTCAAACTGGCCACTAACAAAAAAAAGAAAATAGAATATAACGTGCGTACTGACGACACAGGAGCATTATAGAAAATTGAAACTATAGAATCTTGGAGTAGTGAATTTTGTTTGTTTGATGAACTTGTAAATATAATACTTATATTTCTCTGATATATGATTTGGTCGACCAAATTGTCTTTTAATTATCTCACAGATGGTGTAAAAAGTAGAGTATGCAACACGGGGATAAAGCTGTCTTTGTCTTGGGCGGTTTAAATTCCTCACTTCACTCAGGTTTCTTTATTTCACTCCCTCGCAATGCTCGGGAGTTCATTTTATAAATCCCTCACTATCGTTCGGGATTACGATCAGCAACCTTCGTTTCGACTTAAAGACACTGCTTTATCCCCTAGTCACATAATAGTAGTTTATGTGACTAGGGGATAAAGCAGTGTCTTTAAGTCGCGGGCGGCATGTTGAATTCCGAACGAAACGAAGGTTGCTAATTTTAATCCCGAACGTTAGTGAGGGATTTATAAAATTAACTCCCGAGCATTGCGAGGGAGTTAATAAAGAAACCTGAGTGAAGTGAGGAATTTAAGCCGCCCAAGACAAAGACAGCTTTATCCCCGTGTTGCATACTCTACTTTTTACACCATCTGTGAGATAATTATAAGATAATTTGGTCGACCAAATCATATATTAGAGAAATATAAGTATTATATTTACAAGTTCATCAAACAAACAAAATTTACTACTCCAAGATTCTATACTTTCAATTTTCTATAATGCTCCCGTGTCGTCAGTACGCATGATTACGCACGTTTTATTCTATTTTCTTTTTTTTTGTTAGTGGCCAGTTTGAATCATAGTGATTACATACTCTTTGGTTTGAATTTCGAGTCAACTTGTTCGATGCGCCTATATTTTAATTCACAATGTTGACGATTCTTGATGCTCCAAATTCAAATCTCATTATTCCCTAGGGATCGGCCATACTGCATTATCTCCCTAGGCATATAATGACGTGCTTTAAGTGAGGTTTGTATGACGTGTAAAACGACATTATCGAGCAGGTGGTGTAAAAACTACTATTGTAACTTTATTGCACACCTTAGCTTAATACAGGATAAACAACAACATTATCTACAGCTTTTGTGGATATAATTCGTTTATACCTACATTTTAATATCCAGTTTGTGTATTTTGTAACAGTAACTTAGGCGCATACGTAACTAATGTATGCAAAACTTCTAACAAATTTTGACATGACGCTTAATTCATCCCTTATGATAAGGCACTAGGATTGACTTTTGAATACAAAGTTAGCTGAATACATAGTTAATAATGCCTGGAATTGATCTGCACACAATAATTTTTTTTGTTTCAATTTTGTGGCTTAATTCGTTCTTACATAACGCAGTCTAATTATTCCTTACTGACATAAATACATATAAGGACAATAATTTTAAAACAAAGACCTAATGCGGAGCCCAAATTTTAAAATTTTTTACTTAATTTACTAAAAATGTTGCGCTGGCCAGGGCGGGTGTACTACGCCAAATGGAATGCCAAATAGTCGAACATCAATTAATCGAACACTTTAAATCGAACATCTAAATACTCGAACGTTCATAATATCGAATGGTTAATAGATCGAACACTTAATACTTGTACGTCGAGTGTTAAAAACATCGCATGTTTATTTGATCGAGCGGTTAACGCATCGATCGCATACTCGGAGGACATAGTGGAGGTGTGCCACGCTTGGATGGAGCACCGCCGTGTCCTCAAGAGGGCGATCGCCGGCAACAACCTCTTGCGCCGTTCCCTGGTACAGGCCATGGTCACACCCATAGATATCCACACACCAAACGCCAAGGAAATAAATTAGTGACAGATAACCTACATGTAGAAACGTACTTTCAGTTTGGAGAGGGTTCATCGGGGGCGTTTGGCTAACATAACTTTTGTTATTACCACGATTTTATTATCATTCCAGGTGCAGGTAGTTCAATAACTCTCGTGTCCAGTCTGTGTGTGACTGCAGACTTGATTGGTCCCCATTCTCATCAAGGTGCCGCCATTTACTCCATAGTCACTTTCGCTGATAAACTTGTGACGGGGATTGCAGTTGTCGCCATCCAAAATCAGTAAGTATAGTCTGTCTAAAAAGTCAAACGAGTTGGGTAATTATTAGGGTGAAATGAAATCTGATGTAGGTTTAACTACCTATATTTTTTGAAGATTTGCCGACGAAAGTTAAAAAAGCCGAAGTGTTGGTAAAAAATTGTTGCTTCTTTTTTCTGCAAATCAGGACATTACACTACAGTATAAACAAACCAAGTACCTATATTGACTTGGCTCGCGAGGTTGTCGACATGTGGGAAGTGGACTCAGCGATCATTGTACCGATAGTTGTGTCAGCCAATGGCTTAATAGCCAAGAACCTCGACCAACACCTTAGGAGGCTCTCGTTAGGCGACTGGATCAAGGGCTTGATTCAGAGAGCAGTTCTTCTGGACACGGCCCGTATCGTTAGGAGGTTCCTTTCTCTGGAGCCCTGACCGCCGGTAGCTTGGACCCTGTTCCTGATACCGGAACAGACAGACCTGTTCGGACCAGGACCGGGACGTAACACGTCGAAACAACGTAGGATGGATGAAATGGCGACAGGTCACGGGAACCACTTGTGACCCACGGAATCGTTTGTCTTGCTATGGTCATGTGAAAGGAGGGATGAAACGCACGTTGCTAAAAAAGTTATGAGTTTACATTGGGATGGATGAAGGGGAAGAGGGAATCCAAAAAAAAGATGGATGGATTGTGTGAGAAGCGATATGAAAGAAAAGGGAGTTAGTGCGAGTGACAGGACAGAATGAATGAAAAAAACGTGTTGCGCCGACCCCACATAAAACGGGACTAGGGCAGGAAGATGATGACAAAATTCATAATTACGTTGTTTTTAGGGTTCCGAAGTCAACTAGGAACCCTTATAGTTTCGCCAAGTCGTCTGTCTGTCCGTCCGCCCGCGAATAATCTCAGTGACCATTAGCACTAGAAAGCTGGTACCTAGTATCCGACCGACTGTTTAGTTTCGGTTTAGGTCGAGTTTCAACAAACTACTCCCAAACTAAAATCGAGTGCAGTAAAAATTCATGATAGTCAACGAATATAAATACGTAAAAAATGCATTTAAAAAAAATAGGGCTTAGCTGATTATAGTAATGTTTTCTTTATTTTTCCTTCAAAACATGATCCTTGTAAGGAAGTTTCGGTTTTGGTTTCAGTTTCGGTCGAAACCTAGACTGTTGCCGAAATTCAGTTTCGGTTGAAAAACCAGTTTCGGTCGGACACTAGAAATTTGGTACCAATATGTATAAATGTTTTATTAGGTTATACCCCCTACACGTAAAGTGGGGAGTGATTTATTTTTTGATTTCAACACTAACGTGTGATATATTGTCAGATAGTTATTTAAAAATGAATAGGGGTTTACTCAAATCATTTTTATGATAATGTCAATATTTCCGGAAATAATCGATCCAAATGTGAAAAAAAATTGTGTGTGTCCTGCTCCAACTTTTGAACCATAAGTTTAGAAAATATGAAAAAAATCTCAAAAGTAAAAGAAAATTATTTTGAACTTGATGGGTTAAAAAGTTTTTGAAAAGTTGTACAAAATAATTTCTGACCTAAGTTTATAATTTAACCGTATATGCAAGCATTTTTTTTAACTTAGTTTACATATTATATTATTCTTAACGTATCTTCTTTAAAAAAAATATATAATATATTAAAACAGGTTCACGCAATTCAAATTTCCCCACCGAAAACCCAACCTACATAACCCACTAAGTAATGAAAGATTGTGTTTTATTAACTCTATTTGTTGGCCGCTTTTCGCATAATCCAATGCTAGGATTGCTAGTTAAATGTCATGTCATCAAAATAATAAATATTTTTTTTACTGTTTATCAAATAGTCTAGGTACTTTTTTTCCTGAAGCGTGGGGCCCCTGAACCTGGCGGGGCCCCTAGGCAGTTGCCTACATTGCCTTATGGATAAAACGGCCCTGGGCGTAGCGTTGAACATTCCCGAAAGAAACAATTGTATCTTTCAATGAAAAAAACAAATTGTGCTTTTTTTTTCGTTTTTTTCAAATGTTGCATTGAAATTTTGCGAAAAAACGTTTGGGAACAAAATAGAAATCTTTCGAATATTTTATTCATTGTTTCGGTTAATTTCATGAAAAATGTAATAAAAACGATTTTTATTCAAATTGAAATATATTTATAGTGTGCGAAAATTTACGAGTGGCGTACCGTTTTTTTCACCCACTATACAAATGACCTAGCTTTCCTCAGCCAAAATCTCGATTTCACTGTCAGCTTGATCAAAATCGAGCTCCCACAAGCCTCCCCCAAAGTGTCACCATAATTATCGGTGCCCACTGTTGGACACAAGCCTCTCTCTAGTATCGCCATTTAGGGCTTTAATGACTGCTGTCCACTGTTAGACGTAAGCCTCCCCCTCGCTATAATGACCTATGCCCACTGTTGGACATAAGCCTCCCCCGAGTGTCGCCATTAGGCGCTAAAATATTGATGCCCATAGTTGGTCATAAGTCTCCCCTCGCTATAATGTGTCCACTGTCGGACATAAGCCTCCTCCAAGTGTCACCACCTAGGCGTTATAATAATTGATACCCACTGTTGGACATAGGCCTCCTCCCGCGATAAAGACCTATGCCCACTGTTGGGCATAAGCCTCCCCCAAGTGTCACCACCTAGGCGTTATAATAATTGATGCCCACTGTTGGACATAGGCCTCCTCTCGCGATAATGACCTTTGCCCACTGTTGGGCATAAGCCTTCCCCAAGTGTCATCACGTAGGCGTTATAATAATTGATGACCACTGTCGGTCATATGCCTCCTCGCGATAATGACCTATACCCACTGTTGGGCATAAGCCTCCCCCAAGTGCCACCAAGTAGGCGTTATAAAATTGATGCCCACTGGTGGACATAGGCCTCCTCTCACTATAATGACCTATGCCCACAGTTGGGCATAAAACTTCCCAAGTGTCGCCATTTAGGCGCTATAATGATCGATGCCCACTGTTGGACATAAGCTTCCCCCAAGTTTCACTATTTAGGCGTTATAAGGACTGATGCCCACTGTTGGACATAAGCCTCCCCCAAGTATCGCCATTTAGGCGTTATAATGACTGATGTCCACTGTTGGACATAAGTCATTAATGACTTGTGTCTACTGTTGGACATAAGCCTCATAAACTAGTGCGCCTCACCATGAGATTGCGTCACTGCTTACCATCAGGTAGGACCGCAGTCAAGCGCTAGTATACATTAATTAAAAAAAAAGTACGCATTTGAAAGAAACAAACATGAAGTTTTCGGTTCTTTTCATATTTTTCCGTTATTTTAGGTTTTTTTGGAAAAATACATGAAATTTATAATTTATAAATTTCTTAAAGTTTCGAATGTTACATTGAATAAAACAACAGTATTTGAAAGAAACGGGAATATTCCCTGTTTTTTTCAACGCTATACTGGTGGGATACTGTTTTTTATTATGGAAAATTTAAAAATATATTATAACATGTATATAAAATAAGAATAAAGGAATAATAATAATCCCATCGCCGTATCTCTACGTTGACGTCGTGGTGGGGCTTGTACGCTCTAATAAACCCTAAGTCTGTGTCGGTAGCGCTTGTTTTGCCGTACACCCTAGGCGTAACTAGCGACCGTTTCGGGGCCCATTTGTTGAGTGTGCAAGTCACCCCCCCCTGCCTTTTTATCGTTGGAAATTACAAACTTTGTTCAGGCAGGGGCCATAGTCTTAACATAGTTCCTGGTAACCAGTCCACTTAAGACTCCAAAAACCATAGCCTTTAGTTTTCCACGTGATGCAATAGTTTTCCTTCAACCGGGGTTTGTCCTTGGATGCACTAGCATCGCGCATACAGGGATAATCACCGGTTGGTACCACGTCCCATTAAAAGTATCTAAAAGGGCCTCTGCGAGTTGGGTTCGACTCCTCGTATGCCTTCCAAGGTCCAGGACCTGAGGGTCCTGAGATAAATAAATATGTTTTTTTTTTTTATTAATTATATGCTTGCGTTTGACCACTATCTCACCTGATGGTAAGCGATGATGTAAATAATAATAATAATTTATTACGTTTTTATTGCAGCAAATGTGAAAATGAAGCCGAATGTCCACAATACTACAGGGGAGTCCTGGCGTATGCCTGCGGTGGAAGCGCAATCTTGGGGATACTGTCTTTGTCCTTCGCAAAATTTATACCTAAGCATAAAAATGAAACAAATTTATAAAATTACAACATAAATGTTTTTTATTGTTTAGGGTTCGAAGTGTGTACATAATAAAACTTATGTTAAATATAACTATAAAGTGGCAATCAATAACATACAGTACCTACCTACTATTCCTTAATGCATATTAAGTTGTTAATGTTTTAATGCACTACACATTGTATCTATTTACTTAAATACGGTCAACATCAAAAGTCGATTAACTGCTACACGGCCATTTTTACAATGTCTAAATTGGCACACAATAATTCGTAAATGTGTAATCTTCGATTTACGAATTATATAAATAGAGAGAAAGAGAGTTCTCAGAAGAGTTCGCAGAGATAAAGTTCTCAAAATTTAACTTATGTTCAGATTTTACTAAAAAAAAAATAAACTAACTAAAAGAATAAACTAGAATGTTAATTGACGTTTGTTGCCGACTGTATCAACATAAATAACTAAGTTAACATCAACGATCAAGAACATTCAAAAACTGAAAGAAAAAATTGAAACAAACATTTATTTTAAACTAGCGACCCGCCCCGGCTTCGCACGGGTGCAATGCTCTTGCCGCACCAGGCGGCCGGCCGGTACCGCCGCAAACGCTACGTCCCGCAATTTTTAAATCTGTAATATCTTCGAAAATATTCACTTAAATCATACGGTGTAAAGGGCCATATAGATCTATATTAAATGAACAATGTATTCAAGGTATTTATTTGGTTAAGGATTAATGCTGTATTGGTTAAAATCGCTTCGAAAATTAGCCATTATTTGTCGTAAAAAGTAAATGACAAAAAAAAGTTATTGTGGGTTATCCATAAGAGATAGACATATACCATCACGGACTTTTCTGTAGACCTTTTCAATGTGTATAATACTTAGTACATTATTTTGATAAAACTCATAGGGTTCAGCCTGCGTTTGCAATGTAAGCGGAAAAAATGTAATTATTTACGACATCACATTAGAAACCTCAAAAATAACAATACTTCTCCACTATTTAATGGATGTTATTATACATATAAACCTTCCTCTTGAATCACTCTGACTATTAAAAAAAACCGCATCAAAATCCGTTGCATAGTTTCAAAGATTTAAGCATACAAAGGGACATAGGGACAGAGAAAGCGACTTTGTTTTATACTATGTAGTGATAGTGATAAACCATTTACTACTTACTTTTGAATTTACAAGAAGTCGGTCAGTCAGAAAAATTATGTACATTTCAAAACTTAGATCTCTATGGAGATGAATGTGCAAGAAACTCCAAGAACATTATCTATAATATAAAAATGAATCGCAAAATGTGTTGGTAAGCGCATAACTCAACAACGCCTGGACCGATTTCGCTAATTTTTTTTTTTTTTTTGTTGTGTTCGTTATTATGAGAAGGTTCTTATGGAAAAAAAATGAAAATTAGGGTAGTGTAGGGTAGAGTAAGGTAGAGGGTAGAGGAGGGTAGAGTACCTAGAGTAGGGTAGGGTTAGTGTTGGGTAAATAGCCAGATGCTTTGCGTTATTATTGATTATAATCTATAAGTGTCCATTAATAGCCTTGCAATGGATGATAACCCTGCTATTAATGTATTGTTAAAAAAATAAATGCTTTTTAGGGTTCCGTAGTAAACTAGGAACCCTTATAGTTTCGCCATGTCTGTCTGTCTGTCTGTCCGTCCTCGCTTAATCTCTGGGACCGTTAGCACTAGAAAGCTGAAATTTGGTACCAATATGTATATCAATCACGCCGACAAAGTGGTAAAATAAAATTGGAAAAAAAATGTTTTATTAGGGTAGCCCCCCTATATGTAAAGTAAGAAGTGTTTTTTTTTTTAATTTCAACCCTAACGTGTGATATATTGTTGGATAGGTGTTTAAAAATGAATAGGGGTTTACTAAAATAATTTTTTGATAATGTCAATAATTTCGGAAATAATCGCAAAAAAAAACAAAAAACAATGTGTCCCCCCCCCCCTCTAACTTTTGAACCATAAGTTTAGAAAATATGAAAAAAAATTGACAAGTAGAACTTTATAAGGACTTTCTAGGAAAATTATTTTAAACTTGATGGAAAGAACAGTTTTTGTACAAAAAAGACAAAAAGGTTCTACAAAATAATTTCTGGACTAAGTTTGTAGTATAATCGTGTATGCAAGCATTTTTTTAAACTCATTAGTGGGTACACTTATTTTCACGGACGGGAAACTACGGAACCCTATACTGAGCGTGGCCCGACACGCTCTTGGCCGGTTTTTTTTTGTTTAGTGTAAAATCTGTGGTTGTGTACATAAATTGGGTGCGTGTACGCAGGGTGATTCAAATGTATTGTAATTCTTTTTGTTTATTTTCACTTTTTGTATGTGAAAAAGTGTTAATAATAAAATTAATACACATTTTTTGGGAAATTCAGTTTTGTTAATTTAGAGATCCAATACTAGAAAAACCATAATTAATATAATATTCCACAACTATCACATAATGCCGTCTAGTCCCAAGCTAAGCAGAGCTTGTGTTATGAGTACTAGACAACTGATAAACATACTTATATATTTCTAAATACATACATATTAAAAATAAATTACACCCAGACACAGAACAAATGATCATGCTTATCACACAAACATTTGTCTTGGGTGGGAATCGAACCCACGACCTCCGGTATAGCAGTCAGGGCCACTAACCACTATACCAACAGGCCTGTCAAAATTACTATTGACACATCGCTTTGTGATTTAACCATCTACCTAATAACCGATACGTAAAAATGTAAGGTACAATAAGTAAGTTACTTATTAGCTCTTTTCTGTGAATACGACGTATAACTAACGGTAAATTATAGTCTATGGAAAATACCCGAGCGGTTAGTTAGTAGGTAACATGCATCCCCGCACCCCCGTTTCACGTGCTATCTCTTTCTGGCGCTAATATTATTCGTGCCAGAAAGAGATGCATGAACTGCACTACAGCGACGCCAACCGAATCCGGAATCAGTACGTCGACAGATATGTTTCGGTGAAGAAGTCCTTTTTCGTGTGTTGTTGGTTTGCGTGTATAATCATAAAATAAATAAATAATATTTTTAAATGGGCCAGATTAGTTTTAAATTGCATATTTATTTATTACAAAGAAAGATGATGAAAATTAAGTCTAATCTGACAGTCCTAAACCTGAAAACTATGAAGGGAAATTTTCAATCACTAAAATAACATTAACAGCAGGGTTATCATCCATAATTGCTATTAATGGCTACTAACTGAGTTTTAATCGATTATTAGCCAAATGATATTAACCGGATTATTATCATTGCCCAACAGTAGGTAAGGTAGGGTAGGGTAGAGTAGAGTAGAGTAGAGTAGAGTAGGGTAGGGTAGAGTAGGGTAGAGTAGGGTATGGTAGAGTAGGGTAGAGCAGGGAAGAGTAGGGTATAGTAGGCTGAAGTAGGGAAGAGCGGGAGCGAAGCCGCGCGGGCAAAAGCTAGTTTTAAATAAATCATGTTATGTAGGTATTACAAATAACTCGGTTACTTACATACTTCTTGTTGCTACTAATTTTTAATTAGTGCAAATACATACCGAAAGGGCTTATTAGAAAAGGTCTTGTTATTATATAACATTTCAAACATTAGGTACCCCATGAAAAAAGACGCTACTTTAACCAGTCTGAATCCTGGTTAAACTAATTGGTCCCTGTTGCTGCTAACACAATTGTCTAACGCCTTTTTAACTAAAAGGATGAAGATCGAATATTTCTAACATATGTACGTAATGTTTTCATAGATATACAAAATATTACGAAGTCTATGCGAAGCAAGCGATAGTGCTATAGGGGAGGGGAGCGGGGATTGGCCGGCGCAGGTGCTTGATGCGCTTGCGTGGCGTCATACAGACGTAGGTAGGTATAGCAAAATACCTACAGAGTTGAAATGTGTTAAATAGAACAACGAAATCTTGAAGGTTTGTTTTTAGTAAATGAATTATGTTTTGTAAAAAGTCATTAAACAAAAATTGTTGTTTATGATGTTAGTAATATAGATTTTAGTGTTTTACAAATAACCCTGTATATTGAAAAGATACCTACCTACCGTCATGATGTCAATACCCTTATACAGTTCCCTAGACAGTGGCGTATAGGGTGGCAAGTCTGGCAAAATGCCACGGGCCCCTGGCCCGGTGAGGCCCCCGATCTGAGAGACCACGAAAGAAGTAACCTAACATTTTATTTAGGGTATTTAAATTCAATTAAAATTACACGCAAGTACCTCAAGACAAAATCAAATAAATGATTAAGGTTTAATAAACACATTCAGAAGAAAAGGATCAATTTCCCGTGCCTTTTTACCAGCTAGTCACTCTATAGTCTCGCCACTGAAGCTCGTGGCAAATTCATTAAAGGGCCCCCGATAAATCACGTTACGTTGTGATTTCATTTTAATATTTTTTATCTAGATTTTGGGTTACTTCTGAGCTCGCGGCCTCTAAGACCGAGGGCCCCATCAGACCTGGGGCCCGTGGCATTTTGCCAGCCTTGCCATCCTATAGTTACGCCCCTGTTTTATAGAATCGCACTTGCAGATACAATAAATGACTGATGGATGGCTACTTTTTGTAGAATAAAAATTGAGTCGATGTCTTCAGCCGATTATGAAAATAGCTAAAATAATATTTTACTAATCATAACTCTGTTTTGCATAGTTCGTAAAGATCAAGTTTACGGAGTATTTTATGAACCACACAATCAAACGCCTAAGATATCGCAGAAAATGCCTATAGCATCTTGAACTTCAGCCCTGCATTAAAAATTTGTTTTAGTAGAGAGACACCAGCATCACTTGTACTGTTTATCGTACAATATCTCAAAATGTTGAGATCAAATTATCTATCCACATCTCTGGTTAAATTAGAATTAGCTACCAACTAAATTCTGTAAATACCACCTTACAGACGAAACGCTTACACCCATTGATCTCAAAAAAAAAATCAATAAGATCAAAAAGAAATCAATCATAGCCCAACGGCGCAACAGCAAAGATAGTTCAAATTGGTTTTATTGAATTTAATTTAAATACAGCCGAAAATGGATCATAGCCATACAAACATGTATTGCCCGTAACTCGATTTATTACAACCCTGAGGTGAGGTCTATTACAACTTATTTTAAGACTATTAAACCATTGCAATTGTTTGGTTTGAGCCTTTTCAGAAAATGGGGCTTCTATAAAAATGCTATGCAACTGGGCACAAGATTCTATTAATAGAGTAGGGTCAGCAATTTCACAATGGTACCATTGTTTCGGATCTATTAAAAGAATATTTTCTAAAGTGTTACACTTGCTTAATAAATCAAAAAACTGTTTGAAGGCAATTCCCTTAACAACCAGGCGTAAATTTTTCATGGACTGGCTTGCTTTTAAACCATGAAGAATGTCGTAAGCATATCTACCTGATGTAATAACTGGAAGTTCTACTGATAGTGTAACGAGATTATGACACCACTGAAATATATTTAAGAAAAAATCTGTATTGTATTTTATAGCTCCACATAAACTTAAAAATGTAATTTTTCTAAAATATTGGCCTTTAGAAGGCAGAGAGGCTGACACAATATACTCTGTAGGAAAATTGATACTTAGTTCAACCTTATTTTTGTCTTTTAATAAATTATCATAGTCAAACTCTACATTAGGCATTGATGTTTTCCTCTTTTTATTTTGAGGTGCATCAGTTTCACTATTTACTTCATCAAGACTTGGGTTTATAATGATCCAGTCATAATTTTGTGGACAGGTAACATCTGAGAGTGTCTTGTAATAAAAAGGGAAATATGGCTTAAGTCGGCTATACAAGTTTTTAAAAAACTTGTCATCAAATTGTGTGGTTTCTTTGTTCCATACCAAAAATGCAATGTTTCCTTTAAGTTTTAGTTCATAGTCTTTGGAACTTTGTATAGTTATATTAAAATGTTCACTAAAGAATTTCTTAAACAACGGTGTAGCATAAACAGATGGGCTATGCCTGTGCTGCCTCAATGTGTATATTACACAAAATTCGAATTTATTAAGCTGCATTTGTGAAATGACAGGAAAATGATTAGGTGTTTCATCCATACTCCTTATTCTCCAGTTTACCAAAAAATAAGCAGCAAAGTGGCTAAAGTGTGGAATTGGACAATCTGTATATGTATTTTTAACAACTGTGGTATCTGGATTATCTATTTCTACTACACTATATTGAAGTGTACCTAATCTGGTTTCCTTTAAAACATGCAGTGCTAAATTAGAAGATAACAAATTGTTTAAAGAACCTACAAAATGAACATTTTCAAAATGTTCAAAAAGTGATTGAAACTGCCGCAAAGCCCCTTCTTCTAAAACAACACATCCATGGCCAAAATTATAGTCAATAGTGATATCTGTCACAGTAGGACATGCACTGTGAATTGCCTTTAAATCTGGAATATTCAGATATGTGTATGAAATATCTAAAACTTTCAGACATTTTAACTTCCTTAATGCAGGCAAAACTTTAGTTTTGGTTAAATCATGAACACCACGCATGTTGAGAACTAGAAGATGACTTGATATGTCCTTAAAGAAGGACGACTTCAGTGTGTTCGCTGTGGCCGCTAAATTTGCAGACATGTGACATTCTGAGATAACACCATGCAGAGTAAGTATATTTCTAAAAAGCTTGCAAGAGTTGTACAAGCTGCACAGAGATGAGAAATCCAGTCCTCTTGCAATCATGATTATGAGCTCCTCTGGAAGGTCAGTAATGGTAGCTCGATCCATGGTTACTGTAAACAGAAAAAAAAAATTATAAGAAATAAGTAGTTGTTAATTTCTATTATTGAAATATTTAAAAATGTATGTATATTATTTGTGTCTGTTTGGATTGAGGAGCCATTTTAAGATTTTAAAAGGATACTCAACCCTTATTTAGTATTAAAGCTAATAATTTTGTAGGCCAAACCCCGAAATTTGTAGTATTACATATCCAAACTTATATCAATGTAAAAGTGGCTCCTTAATCCAAACGTCTTAATTGAGGAGCCAGCTGGAACACAGAAAGTATTCAATGAATATTTTTGAAAATTTTGTATCATTTAATAGTAATTGTGTATAGTACCTACTAAAAATCTGAGTCAAATACTGTTGATGTTCAAGAACATACAATACTTTTAACGTGGCTCCATGTTCATTTAACTTTTTAAGTATAATACTACAAAATCGAGGATAGAACCAACAAATTTTTTAAACTTACTACTAAATAAGTATTTCATTTTATTAGGATACGAAATGTGGCACCTCAATCCTTATGGACATGATTATTTAAGCTTTCAATTGAAATACTGTCAATTAGAGACACAATAGTAAGACAACAAGAGCGCACGCCGGCGTTTGCTTGGAGTTTTATGAATCAACAAATTCTAAAGTAATTAAAGCCCGTCGATAGAGTATTACAACTTTCTAAACAAACAAAAACACAAACCAATTAACACGCTTATTTAAGTTATCAGATTCAATCTTTAATAAACTATATTTTATATAATGTCTGCTAATTTAAGGGTTCCATAGTCCATTAGAAAATACAAAACTGTTATGATTCTGTCTTTTGTAAAATAATATGTGCCAGTGTATTAGCCAACACTGCTAATTTACTGGATGGCCATTGCAACTCAGTCGTTGTTTGGAAGAATAGTGAAAACAAAATAGTGTAGTAGTGAAATTAGGAAAAACTTTAAAATGTAAGTAGTGGCATTTTCCAGTTTTTTGCCACCATTACCACAACAGTTACATTGATATTGTGTTATTTAATGCTTATGTACAAAAATGCTATTACAAATAATAAGTGAACTACAACCATACATACCTACTACAACAGCTTGATCAGTTATAGTTTTATTCAGTGAGTTCCAATCCTTTTAGCAATTCTACAGCAGGACAAGACTGATACTAGACCATCAATTTTCATAAAATATTTTCAGTTTTGCTATTTACCTTAAATGTTTCTGACAAATACATATATTGTTAATAACTGTAACTTCTGCAATACACCAAAAATATTGGCACTTCACGCAACGCTATTTCATTTTTATGAAACTCATTCCAACACAATACTAGAAGTGCGTCCACAGATTAGAGAGAGTAGTGCGTCTACTCATCTACTGAAAGCGTAACCTGGAGTTTTTTTTTTTTAAATTAAATTGGCAACATTGTTTTGCTGAAAAAAATCACGTCAAAGTATATGGTCGCAATTGTCAGTTTTGGAAACAGATATAAAATTTACTTTTTAAGAATAATTGCTTAATTATGGGAAAAACAATAAACAGTAACGTGCAAAAACTGCTACCCACTATGGTTAATAAGTTCAAACAAACACAAGAAGAGAAAGAAGGTGTTTTCAATGAAAACCAGCAATGTTTACATTCGATTTCAGAATTTTTAAGTTAGTAAGACTTATAATCTTGATCCTTGTCGACTAATATTATTAGACTAATAATATTATTATTATACACTTCTGGACACATCTATTGGCCCACCTTGTATTTTCAGTTTCGTTTGGTCCTAGCTAAAATTTTATATTAGGTCGAGCAAAAAGTTTTTATGCAGTTTTGAACCTGGCACATTCACAATTTCATTCAATAGTCTTTTTTTGAATTTCGAACACAGAATTTAAAGAAACAAAAGACAATTTGGAGCCTGTTTGTTGATATCAAACAATCGAATACTAAGAAAACTTGGTTTTATTGGTTTACTTGGATTTAATTCTAGAAAAAGTGATTGATATCTTTGGTTTTGCAACAAACATTACTTATTCTTAACATTAAGGTGAGGTTCTATCAATAATCTATAGATACTTCACCTGAAGTCGCCGCCCAAGCTGTGGCACTTATTCAGGCCGGACACAGCCAAAGAAACGTGAGTGCTCAACTTAATTTAAGTCGATCTGTCATCCGAAATGTTTATCGGTGGTACCTAGAGACTGGCGGCTTTGTTCGTCGCCAAGGAAGGCCACGATCTCGGGTCACAACTGAAAGGCAGGATCGATTTATCGTGACGACCAGCTTGAGACATCGTCACCTTACCTCCATTGAGATACAGAACCAACTCCGCGACTTCCACGGAGTATCTGTGAACGCTCGAACTGTTCGGAGAAGGTTAAAAGAACGCGATATGGTACCACACAAGCCAGCTAATGGGCCCAAACTAACGCGAGCCCACCGAACAGCGCGCCTTCAATTCGCACGCAGTCATTTAAATTGGACACAGCAAGATTGGAGCCGTGTACTCTTTTCTGATGAGTCTAAAATTGTGTTACATGGCAATGATGGAAGGAAGAAGGTCTACCGACGTAAGGGAGAGCGTTTCGCACAATGCTGCTTTGAAGAGAGGGTTGCTTATGGCGGTGGCTCATGGACTGTCTGGGGCGGTATATCCGCGAGCGGCAAAACTCAACTTGAGGTTGTTACAGGACCACGGCTGCCAACATTAAATGCTGAAAGGTACATTCGTGAGTGCTTAGAACCTCACGTGATACCATACGCGGACTATGTGGGCCCATATTTCTTTTTTATGAATGATAATGCAAGAGCCCATGCGGCCGGCATCGTCAGGGAATATCTTCGGGATGTGAACATCACAGTTATGGACTGGCCAGCCAGAAGCCCAGACATGAACCCCATTGAGCACATGTGGGACGAGCTAAAAAGACGTGTTAGGGTTCGTCAGCCAGTTGCCCAGACGATGCAGGAGTTGAAAACTGCCATAGAAGAGGAATGGGAGATGATCCCTCAAAATTTCATAGAGCGGTTGATAAACTCTATGCCTAATCGTATGAGAGCTGTGGTAGATGCCCATGGAGGCAACACGCGTTATTAAATTAAACCATTATTTGATAAAACATGTTTTTTATTCAAAAATCAATTGCCTTTAACAAGGCGCACATCCGACTTGTTAGGCGTAGCTCCATGTCGTATGGTATTCTGAATTCAAATTTAAAACAATACGATCGAAAAAGATGGTAAAATGTATCAGGTTTAAAACTGCATCAACAGTTTTTGTTCAATCTAGCAATCATATTTCGGTAGGGGCCATCGAAACCTAAACTCTAAGGTGGGCCAATAGATGTGTCCAGAAGTGTATTTAGGATATAATGATAATTTTTTTTCTTATATTTTAGATATTCTAACATTTTGCGAATTTCATAATGGACAAAAACATCAAACAAAGAAGGCTTTTGGTGAATCGACTTAATCAAACACATGCTAGTGAGTGGTAGAATGCTTACAAAAGCAGTTGAGATGTAATGAAAGATTTGCCTCACTTTGTCTGTTAGAGCATCAAAATCTTCAACTGAAGTTAAAATTGCGAAAGTGAAGGAAATAGTGACTGAAATCCTAGTTCAAGATTGAGAGCTGTTGAACTTTTTGTGTCTCACGAGTCGATCCGTATCATTTGAAACAATCATTGGAGTATAAAACATGTTCCCACTTGACTAATCCCAAAAGATCTGAATTTTCTCTATGCTGAAACGAATCGATTCCAATCCAACAACCTTGAAACACATTATTAGTGTTAGCGAGACGTGATGAAGTTGAAATCATGTTGACCATTTTATTTGACTATCGCGGTTTTGTGCACTTGGTATTCTTGCCAGAAGGCCAAATGGTAAATAAAGAATATTATTTGAATATTATATAGTGACATTTTTTTTCCGATTTGAAAAATCATCGTATGACAACCCCCGCTCTTGGGCGGAGCGGGAGATAATGTCAGACTCTTACTGACTAAAAAACCCATCCCGTTCCTTCAAGCCTTCATACCGGGGCTCGAGCGCCCTTTCGAATAACCCTGGCCCCAGTAGGCTTCGACCTGGCTGGGCCCCTGCTATTGCTGACAACTCCTTGAGGCGCGCGGGAACAGTACGCGCCGTTGACGACTTGGGCTTGGTCCAGACAGTTACCGGACAGCCGGACAGCGAGCTACCCATTGCTCACTGTCCGCAAGCCCGTGCCTACGGTGGCCGGAAATCGGTATCAGTTTCCCGGCGCCGGTGGCGGTGGGCGGCGGTGATAACGCCGCTGCGTGATGCGTTCGGCCTCCTCTTTTCGGGCATTACTGCTTCGCAGAAGTCGGCGACCGCCTGCCACTCCTCCTCGCTCTGGACCATAGCCTCAACCAATGCTCGGAGCGAGAGGTCTCCGCCGCCGATCGCCCCCACGAGGGCACGGCGATGATCCGCCCAAGCGGAGCACACCTCGACTGTGTGCTCCACCGTGTCCTCCGGACATTCCGAACAGTGGCGACACCCGGGCATCACTTCCGCATGAATCTGGTGTAGGAACCTCCCGAACGAACCATGTCCGGTGAGGACCTGCGTCATGCGGAAGGTAAGGACGCCGTGAGGTCTTTCCAGCCACGCCATATAGCTTCATTTGATCAGATAAAATAAAATAATTTGGGATAATAACTAACGTTGTGTGTTATTCACCTTTACCATACACCCTCCAAATAATTAAGTCTACACACATGTTTCTGCTTAGGATTAACTAGAGCCTGTCTAACAAAAGCGTGACCTGAGAAAAGGAGGTAACAACCAAAAATTTTGAATGTGGTATTATTGAAATAGTAGGAGAAAAAAGTTTTGATACTAGAGAATTTTTTGTATTTATGACCATTGTATAAGAACTAAAATCCTAGTCAAAAACATGTGTTTAGACTAAATTATTTGATGGGTGTATGGTAAATGTCAATAAGACACAAAATGTTAGTTATTATTCCAAATTATTTTATTTTATCTGATCTCTCAAATGTCGTTATATTATATTTAAATAATATTCTTTATTTACCATTTGGCCTTCTGGCAAGAATACCAAGTGCGCAACATCGCGATAGTCAAATAAAATATTCAACATGATTTCAACTTCGTCATGTGTCGCCAACACTAATAATGTGTTTCAAGATTGTTGGGTTGGAATCGATTCGTTTTAGCATAGAGAAAATTCAGATCTTTTGGGATTAGTCAAGCGGGAACATGTTTCATACTCCAGTGATTGTTTCAAATGATATGGATCGACTCGTGAGACACAGGAAGTTCAGCAGCTAACTCTATCAAAACTGAACTAGGATTTCAGTCACTATTTCCTTCATTTTCGCAATTGTAACTTCAGTTGAAGACTTTGATGCACTACCAGACAGAGTGAGGCAAATCTTTCATTACATCTTAACCGCTTTTGAACGCATTCTACCACTCATTAGCAAGTGTTTTTGATTAAGTCGATTCACCAAAAGCCTTCTTTGTTCGATGTTTTTGTCAAATATGAAATTCGCAATATGTCAGATTATCTGTTTTATATATTTCTATATATAAAACAAATCATTTTATATCCTAAATATAACTATTTAATAATATTAGTCAACAAAGATCAAGATCATAACGTCATACTAACTTAAAAATCAGAAATCGTACATAAACATTGCTGGTTTTCATTGAAAACACCTTCTTTCTCATCTTGTTTTTGTTTGAATTTACTAATCATAGTGTGTAGCAGTTTTCGCAAGTTACTGTTTATTGTTTTTTCCATAATTAAGCAATTATTCTTGAAAAATAAGTATTTGTATCCAAAAACTGACAATTGCAACCATAGACTTTGACGTGATTTTGGCAGCAAAACAATGTTGCCAATTTAATTTAAAACAAAAACTCCAGGTTACGCTTTCAGTAGACGCACTCTATTATACAATTGTCATAAATACAAAAAATACTCTAGTATCAAAACTTTTTTCTCCTACTATTTCAATAAGGGTAGTATTTAAACGAGTGAATATTTCTATTCAGGCATGAGTAAGGAAACAGTAACTAAAATAAAAAGTGCTAGTGCGAGTCGGCCTGCTAAGTGACGTTTACGAAATCCGCCCAAGATTCGTTCACCTTTTTTATGTATAGACTTTTTGTACTATGGCGAGCTATTTGACGAGTATTGATACCAGATGACCGACTTTTGAGCATCTGTAATGTTAAATACAGCGATCTTCAAGCGTTACTGTTCACCTCTGCACAAAAATCGTTCAACTTTAGAACTGCCATGGTATGATTTTTAGCGATTCAGAAGCAGGCCTGCTTTTGAAAGGAATTTGACATAGGTACTGGGAATTGAACGTTTTCATAAGAGGGCATGGTAAGCCTCCTGTACTTTACAGATTTCAGATTTTTCTATATACTTGTTCTTAAGGACCTTGATTCGCGCCAAATTTCAGAATTCTAGGTCAACGGGATTTACCCTTTGAACTCTGATTCCCTTGAGTATCGAAATATACGTTTTTTCTGACATAAACGGTTGTATCTTTTTTTTCATTAACTCAGAAGTCTGATTTTTTTTACGACATCAAGAGACCGCAGACCTGAGTTTATGGTTTTAATTTTAACTCGATACCTCCAAGCGTTCTCGAGTTACATGGTCTTAACAGACAAGAAAATGATCCCAAGGATCTTATATACGAGATTGTCCCTTACAGGCTAAATAGATTGATTACGAAGCAACATTACAAATTCTGATGTATAATTTATTTTCAGTTATTTAGTTCATATTTTTCGTTGATTAGCAAAAAATGTACCGAGCAAGACAACGAGTAGGTGGTAGTGTGTCCCATTTTTACCTCTATATTTAACTAGGGTAAACATAAATTTTTTATTAGCTACAATATTCCAGTCAGTGATGATAGAACAATTTTCGTCGGAACTGGGTAAGTGGTCACATAATTATATAGGCAGTACAGCAAGTTCCTCAGGCTATATTCCTTTACCGGTTCGTGTTTGTCTTTAAATGTTCATTATCATTTCAATCGAAAGACGTCCACTATTCGACATACATCGTCCTCCCCCAGGTGTCACCACAATTAACGGTTTGTTACCCATTCACGCAAAAACTTATAAACGGATGAATTTAATGACAAACGTTGCAATAATATAGCTTATAACCTATATTTTTGCTAAGTTTCATCACGTGAGCAAGCTCAATAAATAGGCTACTAATATTATAAATGCAAAAGTTTGTGGAGATTGTGAAGATGGCTACTCGTATGTATAGATGTGTGGCGCTAAAACTACTAGACAGATGAACTTAATCATAAACATTGCAATAAAATAGCAATAAGCTATAACTTTGCAGTTTCATTAGGTAAGCAAATTCAGCCAATAGGATAATTTTTATTATAGGGTGAAGCTGCTGGAAGAAGCTAGGCTTCGTAACTCAATTCGGGAATTGTAGACCAGGGTGGGGAAGCCTTTAAAAATAATAAAAAGTGAAAAAACATAATAGTAGGATGAAACCCATTAGAAAAGGAGGAGAATATTATAAAAATGAAAGGAAAAATAATTTATGGGCGATCTGAGGTCGGGAAGAGGATGGGGGTGAGTTTTTAAGGGTAAAAAACGTTTTTTCTCGATTTCCGGCAAAACTAAAAGTCCTATGAAAAAAGTCAAATGGCAAAGTTGTAGGTAATAAAAAGATCTAAAACTTTTGCATTTACACTTATTTCACATAACCTCAAAATTTATGTGAAAAATTAAAAAAAACAAGTTCTTGGTTTTTTAATTTTATCTTTTTCAAAAAAAAAAAAATCCACTAAATTTGGTGAAAACTTATCTTTTTATGTCCCAAATACGCTGTAATTTATTTGAATAAGAATATTTATTTTGTTCACATTATTTTGAATTAATATCGTATAATAAATTCACCCGTCAAAATGTCGGCTTTTGTCAAAAAGTTGGTATGTTTTCTGATCGTTGAAATCTCTACCTTTCGATGGTGAAAAAAATATAAAAAAAAATATAGTAAATCTTCTCAGAAAATGCAAAAAATCGAAAAAAACTCGAATTCAAACATTTTTTTAAATTATTATATACAATTTTGAGCTATTTTTTTTTTTTTTATAATATTCTCCTCCTTTTCTAATGGGTTTCATCCTACTATTACTTTTATTGGTTTTAAAAATTATCGACCTTGGTCTATTGATTTCATAGGTAAATTTGTACAGAATCCTCAGTGTGCGAGTTCGACTTGCACTTGCCCTTTTTTGTTTTAGTTACTGTACTTATCCTTACTCAAGCCTGAAAAGAAATATTCTAAGTTATTCGAAACGCATTATAAATTTAAAGTATCAATACTCTTTATACTAGCCATCGAAAATATTGACCAAAACAAAATAAACAAATATCATCATTTCCGTTTGAATGAATTTCCGTTTAATTTATATATATTTGGAGATAACAGGAACAGGAGTTTACCTAGGAAGTCTAAAAACGTTAAAATAAAAGTGTTACGTTCCAAAAAAACAACATACCAATGTTTTCCAAGTGCATGACTTTGTTTTGATCAATAATGGTGTGATTTGCCATTTCTTATTTTTGGAAAAACTGTAATATATTAAATATCATTTCCCTTGCAGCTCAGTGAAGTTTTTTATCACATTTCTTAAGATTTCGATTAAAAATCACAATAAAATAACGTAATAAATAAACCGGTGTCAACATGATAATATATGACGTTTAGCATTTGACGGATGGCTGGGTTGGGTTGCTACTTAAAATCTTAACCCTTAATTTGGCAAGCACCATTTTTATCAAATTTTATAAAAAAATGTTTATTTGCCGATTATTTGAGATGTAAGGGAATACAAAAAAATACTGAAAAAAATCATTTTTCAGTAATTACGCGAAAATCATATGTGTCTTTTTTGACACATTGCCAAATACGGAGGAATGTATAGTCTTTTGGAAGTGTGTCAAAAAAGATACAATATCAAATCAGGGTTAAGAAATAAAATGACAAAAAATGCTTAACATTTTATTTAAAATGACAAAAAATGTTTAAATTTTTATCTAAAATGACAAAGAATGCTTAAATTTTTTGTTGAAATGACAAAAAATGCTTAAATTTTTATTTTTTCACATGAAAATCGTAGAAACAGTTTCGTTTTTTCGTCAGACATAACCGCACATTACATTTAATGCACATCACAGTGGACTGTCCATCTTTGCATACCCTGCAACGTCCTCTACTTTCAAGGTTAGGCAGATGACCCATACCGTCATACCTTATTTCATCTATTGGCCGGGATTTAACTGGTTTCTTTATTTTCAGACTAGGTCCCGCTACATCAGACCTTTCTACAACTTCTTGGGAAATTAGTGAGAAGTAAATGTGACATCGAAAGTCTTTCAAACTCAACACTTTCTTTAAATTTTTTTGTGCACAATGTCGTCGATACAATAACCAGCCGTTATTTATACTAATATCTAGCATTTGGGCAAAAATGCCCATGTACCATCTTCTGGTTTTCATTTGAGTTCTATATAGGGCTATCAGCATGTCAGATAAACCTACGCCCCCCATGTGTGTATTATAATGTCTGACGACTTTGGGACAATCGATATCTATTTTGGCTTTGTGGTCCTTTGAATATCTCTTTATTTTGGTAACTGGATAGGAATCTGCAAATGAGCTTACTAAAGTGACCGGTTTGTTGTCGAACCATTTGACAACGGCAATTTTATTTTCGTTGCAGACAATTTGAGAAAATGAACCGCGGCCTTTTTTTTCATCTTTTTATCGTCGTCTATTACATTTTGGCATCCACGTAAACGGTTCGATTTGATGGTACCGAGGCTAAATATTCCCAGCTCATTTCTCAAATAAACCACCAGCTCTAGGGACGTATAATAGTTATCAAAGTATACAAAACACGGTCTGTTTTTGATAGATTGACACAGTGCCACAACTACTTTACCTCCAAAACCCAAAGCTTCTTCTCTATCCGTAAATTGTATGTTGCGAAACGTATCGTCGCCACCATATAGCAAAAAATCGTAGATGTAACCCGACACACCGGATCTGACAAATGCTTTGAAGCCCCACTTCTTAGGTTTCTTCGCATTGTATTGACGACGATTGCCAGCCTTTTTACCTTTGTAAGGAAGAGTCATCTCATCAATACTGAATTGATTTTCTTCTTCAGCCGAAAGCAAGCAGTTTAGGCGAACTTTTTCAACAACAGGTCGGACCTTTTGAAACCTATCCAAACTTTCTTCATTGCTATCAACAAAATGTATATATCTGCGAATTAATTGGTACTTTTTTAATGACATTATATCTGCAACAGGTGCATATCTTAATTGTGTGCTCCAGTAATCTAAATAGCATGGCATTCTAACTACTCCCATAATAACATGGATAGCAACGAATTGTTCAATATCTTTCGCAGTTACATTGATGGAACGTCCTATTTTTTGTACTGAATACATATTGGTCTGGGTTACAATATCGCTTATTATTTCGTCGGAAAAGAATAATGCGAAGTATTGACGAGGTGACGGTAGCTCAGCAGGTGGATGAGAAAATGGCATTGGTTCAACAGTTGCCCCGTGAATAAAGCGTGTCTTTTTCCATTTGAAATCTATAGTTATGCGCTTAATTCTTTTCGCCACTAAACGGGGGCGGTTGTTTCGTTCACGCCTTACAGATCTTGTAGTTATCTGTTTTTGCAGGTGTTGAGATGTGTTTGGAGTTGGTTGCAAGCTGAGGGGTGACTGTACTGCTGGTGAAGGTAATAGTGGAATTGAAGATAATGATGGTATTGAGTTGTAATCGGTTTCGTTTTCAGAAGGAAATACTGCTTGTAACACTGGAGAAAAAGGTATATCTTGCATCATAGAAGAGGAAGGCAAATCTTTTGTGATCGAAATAGTGGGGGCGTTTTGCAATGACGGAGACATAGGTGCATCATGTTCAGATCCATCACTGTCGAGTAGGTTCATCCGATCTAAAGAAGAATCTAGAGAAGGCGTTGAGGAACTACAGAAGGTCTCATCTTCTGATGGAGTTATGTTAATTTCTTCACAGTCTGTTGTGTCACTGTCATCAGATTGTGAATTCCTTGCAGGGATCAACGCTAAAATGCGCTTAGACCTAGCTCGTTGGAGTACCTACAAACAAAAAAGCAACACATGCAACCAAACCGAAACCCAAGCAAACTGAACACCATGCACGACGTATAGCTTGGTAAGGGGGGTCCCCCGTCACAGCGGGGGGGGGGGGGGGCGTACCTCGGAGACTGAGTTTAGGTACTTGCTTGATGCCAATGGGGGGGGGGCGGATTTAGGTTTGTACTAAAGTAAAAGTATCTTTAAAGTGGCAAAGTATCTTTAAAGGCACGTTGAAGTTTGAAAACATATCACAGGTTGGAGAATACATTTCTATACTAGATTTTCATTTAGATCGTTCGTATATATCAATACACATATAATTTAACAAAAAACTGGCACTGTTACATGTAAAAAAAAAAGAAATCAATAAAACTTACAGCTTTGTTGCTCCTCGTGCTCGGCATTTTTTGAGTTTGACGTAAATAGGGATGTCCAGTCGTTCAAAATGCAACTGACTTATGTTTTCTAGTGATGCGCTGAATAAATCTTTAAGATCAAATCGATCGATTCAAAAAAATATGAATATATAATGTTACAGATTTTTTTAAAGTTGCTGTATCTTTAAAGGCACATTTCCAAATTAAGGGTTAAATGTTGTTTTCACTTTACCCCACGACGGTTCTTTTATCGCACAGACAATAAAGAAAATCTGGGAAACATCTTTGGAGTTCATGAAAATGGAATTCTGTGCAAATATCCGTTGGACCATCGAGCATAACAATCGAAATAATTATTTTTTACCAAAAGCGGAACTGATGTTTTATTAACTTAAAGGTCCAAGTGACCAGGTCAAAAAAGAAGCGGAAATGAAATTTGCTGCAGTTGGTAATATTGTCTACGCGGAGCATAGTGATGCACAACAATAAATATTCGTTTACTTATCGATATCAGAAATATTAAAATATATTGTGAAAAATGTAAAAAGTATGTGTGTACAATATAAAAATATTTTTTTTAAACATTTATTTCTTTTATTTTCCTATTTTTTTCTTTAAATCATTAAAACATTATTAGTTTGAAAACGAGTAAAGTTTCCTAGTTAATTATTATTAATACCACAAGTGTTTCAGAGGTTGCGGAGGCCATATGGTGACTATCTAATATGGAGATACTACAAATACTATCCAGAGTTATAATGCACATCAATTGAAAGTTGAAACTATGTAATAATATTTTTAAGAAAACAAAAATACAGTGTTAACAGAATATTATTGTAATAAATCGTCATAAAACGAAACTTTTGATCAATAAGATTTTATAAGGTCCTAAATCAATCACTTAATCATATAATTAAAAAAATTAAATTTTTAGCACTTGAATAATTTTTAGCCTAGTATTTTCGACATAACGCGTTGGCGAAATTCAGCATTCATAGTATAATTGCTACATCCCTATAATAATTTCGTTTGTCAGGCAGGCAGCTGGCAATATGGCTGTAGCTTTCGAGTTTCGCTGGCAGTGCGCGGTGCTCGCATCATTTCCAGTACAGATATAGTATTTCTGACGGCTCTAAAGTTTCGTTTTTAAATTTTTAGTGGTTATTGTCTCTGTTTACCTTAAATTAACTAAAGTTTTGGGTCAAATTACTGTTCCTTCATTTCCGTCGTCACCAGAATTTATTCGACGACAAAATGGCGTCGCTAGACAAGATTTTACTGCAAAATATTTTTTCGCATTTTATTCGCTTTTCATAAAAATATGTCAAAAAATTAGTTGTCGTGTGTTTTCTTAATATTCATATTAATGAATTATCCGGGATTTCTTCATTTCGGACGTTAATTATATAAGAAACCGTGTGTTCCTAGAATTTACTACAAAATGCACCTGGTAAGTTATTTTAAAGGCTTTTCCTTTATTGTTTTTGTGTATTTGTTTATTTTATTAAATTTCGAAAACCTAAAATATTCTAGGAGCGTTCTAGAAGTCTTGGGTGTGGCCCCGAAACAAGGTGAAATTTTAAGACGTAATAGTGAATTTGAGGGTTTTTGTGATTGTTTACAATACATTTTGCTGTTTTTATGTATGAAAACATTCTTGTCCCACGCAAGAAAGTGTTTGCGATGATTCTTTGTTACGTAATCTCCCCATAGAGCACATTAAAAATGATTTTGAAAAGGGACCCATTTTTGCAATTTAGCTTTGAAAATTGGTCTTGTTGGGCATTGCATCTGAAGACACTATTAGTTGAGGTTATGTTGCGCCTTTATAGTCAATTCCCATCTATTTCAAGTACAGTTTCTTTAGTAATTTCTAATAATCAGCACCTGTATCCAAATTAATTATATTTGTTATATTTTTCGAAGATTTTTAGGTTTCTACCTATAAATACTACACTTTGAGGTTATTTAATAGTTTTTCTTGTTTTTTCGTTTCGTACTAGGTCCCATATCAGACAAGATTAGTGTTACTCAATACAGATCAATGTTAAGCATATTTAATTAATTTGTTAAAAAAAAAATACATTTTCTGGGACCGTTAACCTCGTGAACTCAAACATTAGGTTCTACCGTAGATGTATCTAGTAAATCTTAAAAATATATTTTAAAATATGTCAAATACAGAATGGTCTTTTAAATGTGTTTTTGATCTGTAATTCACACTTACTAAATTAGGGTTTTCTTTTATTAGTTATTTATGAATTATTTTATTGTTTACTAGTTGTGATTAGTAATTTATTTTTGGTTTATTAAATGTAAAACAGGTTATAAGAATAATAAAAAATCAATATTTTGTTAGCCACTATTTATGTGGTAATTTCTATTTACAGAAGGGATTTATGAATGAATCTGGAAGTGATTCGAATAGCGATAAAGGTGAGAAGAGTGATTCCAGTGGATCAGGATCAGGAAGTGAGAGGTGAGTTATGATTTGTAGCAAAATTTTATGATTTTTTAATTATCTTTATTGCTTCATAATAAAAGATTTATTTAACAGTGAAAGCGGGTCTAGTTCTTCTGGTTCTGGATCGGAAAGGTCTGAATCTGAGAAGTCATTGGGCAGATCACATCACAGTGATGACACAAAATCACCTAAATACAGTAATGCCAACTCGTCTAAATCTGACCTCCATACTGACAAAAATTCTTCTGATGATGATTCTCCATCTAAATCGAAATCCCGTAATACCAAGTTAAAGTCTGACTTATGGGAGGATAATCCAGACATATATGGAATCAGGAGATCAGCCAGATCAAGAAAAGAACCAGATAGACTTAAATTAGCAGATAGTGATTCAAGTGACAGAGGCAGGACTCACAGTAGAAAAAGTAGAAAAAAAAGGTAGATAAAAAAACAATACATGCATTATGTACCATAATCTGTTCTCATTTTTAACAAAAATCAACTATTTTAGTGATTCATGGAATTCAGACTCTTCGGATAGTGATAGTGACTTAAAAGGTTCACCTCCTCCACCCTCTAAACGACCCGGCCAAAGAAATGTACCTCTCAGAAAAAGAAAACCGACACGTAGAAGATTTTCCAGTGATGAAGATGAAAGTTCAGAAGGCACTGATGATGAAAATAAAAGGTAAGAAACAAAGTATTTAAAGGCCCGTATTACAGAACCTCACTCAATACTCAAGCATTACTTAACCTATCAATCGTGGAAATTACAGACACAATAGAAAGACAATAGGTGTGCGAACGCCAGCGTTCGCTTGAGGTTTAATGAATTAAAACTAGATTCAAACCATTCGATTGGTTGAAATTAGTTTTATAGAAGCTTGAGTTTTGAGTGATGTTCTGTAATACGGGCCTTAAACTTTTAGATATGCGAAATTATTTAATATTATTTATAATAACAAATACAAGATGTCTTGTTTAGCTGGTTTTTAGTTTTCTAATAGAGTTAAATTACTTATTTTTTAACTCTGGAATAGGTATAGATGCTGGTTTGAGAGCTTTTTTTGTAGAAAATATGTCAAACCGTAAGTAATATTTAACCTTTTGTGTGTCACCTGTAAAATACCCCTAATGTCGACGTGTTAGTAGGTCATAGATTTTAGTTTAGGCTAGATCTTTGAAAAAACTAAGGCTTTATTGCTAAATGTATGTAATTAACACAGTATATAATAAATTTTAAGATAAAGTGACCAAATAGTTGTTAGGCATGTACATCAACAGTTCAGTTGTATTGTTCTTATGTGTATGCGGGTGTTTGTAAGGACTAGGATATATAATATTGGTTTACACTACATACATTGAAGGATAAGAACAAAATTGCCTGCAGCGGTCTTCCCATTCAATTATAATTTAGGTTTCTTCAGGGCTAAAGTAGTGCAATTCACTATCAACAAATGCGTCACTGCCTACTATCAGGTGGGATCTCAGTCAAGCACAATTTACAATTTATTTAGATTTAAAAAACAAATTTACACATCAATTTTTTTTGACAGTTTATGCTAGATGAGGCCGGTGTTTCTTATCTGACTACCCTGAGAAGAAACACCGAAATAAACTCAGGGGTAAAAGTCTCTTTTAAAGTCCATACAGTAAACATGTAATGGTCAATCACATGAGAACCATGCAGATTTGTCTGAGATGGTCTTTTGAAGAAAGAACCATACAGATTTGAGTGGACCTGTCTAATCAGTGTAAGCATTTGTCAGTATCCGAAAAGCTCAAATCAGGACTACTAAGGAGCTCTACGACCTGACAAACAATACCAAAGAAAGGACATTTGGGTAGGCCGCAGAAAATACTCAAATTCCCAGACATACATTAACTTTATTACTGAAAAGAAAAGAAAAAGCAATCAACTTAGTCCTCACATTTACAAATATAAGGAAATTGATAGTTAACAAAATATTTAGCAATGTAAACATTTATGTCAAAAAAAAAAAACTTTTAGTACTTAAAATTTATTCATGTCAATTTGTAAAATAAAAATAATCTCCAATGCCAAATTGTAAAAAAAAATCAAATTAAAAGAAAACGCACATTTGAAAATAAAAATAATTAAAAAAATACAAAAAGAAGAAAAATAAAAATGACAACAGTTGTAGTAGGTACTGGTCAATCCCAAGCCTTTTCGTCGTGAATATAATCCTTTACAGTGGCAGTGTAAAAAGCCTATTGACAAAGTTTTCGTTTTACAAATTATTCGAACTTATTAAGGCTTAGTTATTGAATATGACAAGGAAGTTTATTATAGAAGTGTAAACATTGGCTTCTAATTGAGCCCCCTATTTTTTGAGCCTGGTTGCAGGAACTACAAATTTATGTTTGTTTCTTGTATTAAAATTATGAATATCACTGTATTTTTTAAACATGTCTATATTTTTGTGGGCATACAAAATATTCTCGTAAATATACTGTGATGGCACAGTCATTACATTATACATATCTATAAAAAATATATATGTTCTTACAGAGAAATTAATCTCCATGGTTCCAATGACTTTCGCATGTTTCTGGTTTATAAACAATTTCAAATTCATGTTTTATCCAATCTTTACCTCGAAACTGTAAGTAGGGATTCGTAGAACTGCATCATCTATTACAAATAAAAAGCAGCCAAGTGCGAGTCGGACTCGCCCATGAAGGGTTCCGTAGCAGCTAGTAACATAATATAAAAGTTCTTGTAGTTTGTTGTAACTGATTGATGTTTTAATAGTAGTGTATTTTTTTTTAGATATGACGTATTAAAAAAAACTGTTTACTAGATCTCGTTCAAACCAATTTTCGGTGGAGGTTTGCATGGAATGTACATCATATTTTTATTTTCTCTTTAGAAGTTACAGGCGGAGGGGGGGACACATTTTACCATTTTGGAAGTGTCTCGTGAAAACTATTCAGTTTAGAAAAAAATTATATTAGAAACCTCAATATCATTTTTGAAGACATATCCGTAGATACGTACGGGTTCGATGATAAAAACAAATTTTTGAGTTTCAGTTCTAAGTACCTACATGGGGAACCACATTTTTTTTTTATTTTTATTTTTGTGTGAAAATCTTAATATGGTTCATAGAATACATCTATTTACCAAGTTTCAAGAGTATACTTCTCATAGTTTCGGAAAAAAGTGGCTGTGACATACGGACGGACAGACAGACATGACGAATCAATAAGGGTTTCGTTTTTTGCCAATTGGCTACGGGACACTAAAAATGGGGCTGTTTCTTATGTCAAAATAACGGCTTTTTACTAAATGTTCATAAGTAATTACTTAATAAAAAAAAATATTTTTTCAAAACAACAACCTAGTTAAAAAACAAATCTGTTCCTGCTGTGGGCTGATTTTTTATAGAACAGGTAGATCGCGGATGTTGTAAGGAGTAACTAATGTTACTTTCTTTTTAGAAATGAAGTGGGCTTTAGAGCAAAAAGTAAAACCCATGAAATTGTGGACAAAATCTACTTCAATTTCTTTTCAAAAAAGCCTTAGTGCACCCAAAAATAGTTTAAAAACTAGCTTTTGACTTATCAAGGGCTTGTTTTCTAATAAATAACTTAATTCCTGAGAAAACACATTAAAACGTGCTTATATAATTGTGTACATCATCTCAAAAGTGCTCATTCCTATCCATTGTTAAGAAAATGGAACAACAGCTAACTTCAAGTTTACAGTTTTGATACCTAGTAAATGGAATATTCGGCAAAACCTAATATTCAATTTTTCAGTTGAGATATTGAGCCAATACCTAAGTATCCGGCGGCCGGATATAGGAGTTAGCTTTGCTATGTGGCTGTTTATTTACTACAATCATGATATTTACGCGTGCAAAGAGTGTCATAGCCTACGAATACCAAGCAGAGGAAGTGCCAATCCCACGAGTGTTTCAAGCACGAGATCTAGGAGTACTATGTAAACCAGATCAAACATTCTGGGATTACATCATTAAGCTTTGCAAGAAAGTGTACAGAAACCTCGGTTGAGACTGTCGCAGAGATTCACTAGTATTACCACACTCAGGGTGCTGTATAACGCCTTGGTAAGGAGTTATTTGGAACACAGTGCGGTGATTTGGGCTCCTCATGATTTCATGAAGCTAAATGCAGTGTCATGCTGGAGTGAGTACAAAATAAATTCACAAGACACTTGTATTCAAACCCTATGGAGTTTACCCACTGATGTATCCCACACTGTTTGTACTGGGTATGGTGGGGTACAACAAGCTCAGAATGCGCTGTGAGTTTGCACTCGCGGCGTATGTATGTAAGCACGCTCGTGCGTGGAGTAGCGCACAACCCGGGCGTGCTGCGGCACCTGAAGCTGTGTGTGCCAGACCGGTACGTGTGTAGGCGGCGGCGAGCGCCATTGCTGGCCGTGCCTGCTGCCAGAACTAACCTTGCTACGCAAAATACGCGTGTTAAACGAAGTGCATTAGAGGATTTACCTATTTTCAAGCCATGAGACAGAATTTGCAAGAGTTTTATTTAATTTATTTGTTACATTTAAATATTAGTTAGTGTTAGGTATTAAGACGTCTGATTTTATTTACTTGTAGGTTAAGGTTATATTTTTATTATTATTTTTGTATTTTTATAGTTGTTTTTTAGTTGATTATAAGTAAGTGTTAGCTATAAGATGATTGATTTGTTCCTGTTTTTTGTAAAACCTGTAAGCCTGTAAAGATAGTGAGTGTTTTTAATAATTAAATAAATAAATACCTTTATAATATTAGTAGGTCCTATTATGTCCTAATATAAAATACATACAAATGAAATCTTATCATCTAATTTACAATTTGACATCCCCTGTTTAATTACTCGATACAAAATCAATGCCTATCAAAATAATTTAGCAAACATATCTAGCTCTACAGCTTTGGGTACACCACCATTTAAGCTCTCATTATAAAATCATTCATCTTAATATAATATGTACTTTTGAATTTGATTTTTATTTTAATTGTTGAAATAATTTCAAAGGTTTATTTATTCTATTGTGAATTGAGAGTTGCCAGATATTCACTCACTTTCTAGTATCCGACGGATACTAGGTACTTCTGAATATCCTGTCACAAATTGACTATTTTTTGTAAAAAATATAAAAATGCTCGCCGTACATAGCTGAAAAATATTTTGATAAGAAACTAGTAGGCCAAACATCAATTAAGATAAATTCTTTTCCAAAAAACATATTTATTTTTTTGTAAATGTATAAATATTTACTTATTTTTTTTTCGTTTAAAATGCAAAAATTACATTATCAGCTATTTCCTTCTTAGGAGCGACCACAAAATGGCGGCGCACTTTGTGACTATCACCGCGCGATCTTGGCCGCGATGCTTACGTCGGACAATGACGTCAGACAGTATTTTGTTTACGTTATTTTCCGAGAGATGTCGCTTACCTAAATATTGCATTTGTTTGAGTGGATTGTTGTCGTTGTAGGACAGCAACGCGCCGTACGGGAGCTGCAGTTAGTTACAAAGAAGCGAGTGATGAACAAACAGATTCCTCAGACTTGTTGGAAGTGGAAGGCGTGGATGGTGAAGCTGAGGCAGAGCCAGAACCGGAAGATCATAGTGAGACTATTGAAAGAGTCTTAGGCATCCGACGAGGGAAGAAAGGAGGTAGATTTTGATTTTAGTGATAGTTAGATTTATTTCTATTATTCAAGGTAATATTGCATGGTATTGAAAAATTTCTTGTTTGGTGTTCTGGTTTATTTTTGCATTTTGGTGCAAATACACTATTAAATTTTAGCTAATGTCTTCTTATCATTATGTAGTCACTGGAAATGTGACTACACTTTACTATATAGAGGAGCATGGTGATCCTAATGAAGGCTGTAATCCTGATGATCCTGAATCAACTGAGCCTCAGTACCTGATCAAATGGAAAGGCTGGTCTCATATCCATAACACATGGGAGTCTGAAAAATCACTCAATGAACAAAAGGTTAAAGGGCTTAAGAAATTAGAAAATTACATAAAGAAAGAAGCTGAACTGTCATGGTGGAGGCAGCAGGCAGGGCCTGAGGACATAGATTATTTTGAATGTCAAAGTGAGTTGCAGCAGGAACTAGTGAAGACTTACAACAATGTGGAGAGGATAATAGGTGATTATTTTCTTGATTTTTAAGGGTGCTTATATACGCTAAGAAATTTTACCCTGTCTGTAGAAGATAGGATCGATTTATCGTTTACGATAAGAATTTTGTCGTCACGAAAACTTTTTCGTGGCATCCTCTCACCTACCCCGCCCCCCTACCGTACCATAGCAACTTCATGCGTCGTGTCTAGAGCAGACAAGAGTTTTTTCGTGGTCAGCGCCAATGCCAGTGTACACAGTTCGTGTATAGGCACGACGCGAATTCTTGTATAGGCTCGGCGACTTTTCTTAACGTATACAAGCGGCCTAATGGTTATTTGATTATAATTCAGCAATATAAATACTGTTATAAACAGTTTCGTAGTCGTACTTATCAAGGCCATTACTGTTTGTTTTACTAGCGGAACAAACTCGGGAATTAGAAGGCGGCGGAACAGCTCACGAGTACTTTTGCAAGTGGGAATCACTTCCGTATGCTGATGCTACTTGGGAAGATGCCGTTTTAATAGAAAGGAGATGGCCAACACAAGTTGAACATTTTAAACATAGGGAAGCGGCTAAAACGACGCCCTCGAGACATTGTCCTGTGTTGAGGAGAAGGCCGAAGTTCCATCATGTTAAGGAACAGCCAGAATACATGGGAAAAGATGCGGTACGTATTAGGGTTTTACTTCATTTACTGTTAGTACAGTCGACGCACGTCTGTTTAACACCTTGACCTTGAGCTGTAAGCAAGCTCAAAGTCGAGGTGTTTTGTAGTGTGATTTGATTATTTTGATTAAAAATATTCTTATAACCAGGAAATTTGTTGTTCCCTACTACGTAACAAAAATATATTTTTTTTTTGCAATTCGTAAAAATGAGATTCGGGATTCGCAGTTAGCACGGAACCCGACGCGTTTGCGAGTCCGACTCGCACTTGCCCAGTTTTTTAGTACTGATTGACGAAAACCAGTATTCATGATTGATAGAATTGATTGAAGCTTGCATGACCGTGTTATAGTCGCCTTAAGTTGTCTTTTAAAATTTAAATGAATGTCTGCACTGAATTTTAAACTTTTATATATCAATCAATATTGATCTGTTCTTTACTAAATGGCAAACATAGAAACTCCTCTTCGAAGTTGGTTAAAATAGTGGAACTATGTTTTTGATCTGTTTGCCTAACCGTTCCTCCGTATCCCTGTCGCGTATTTACAATATGTACATATCCAAAACGCATCAGGCGCGTCGCGCATCATCATGTAATGCAGTTTTTAAATTTGTGATTACAAAATATACACGAATTTTGCGTACTACTCGCGTATAGTTTGTAACTTCGACCAAAACGCCACCATAGGAATTTATTAATAGATAAAAATATGTAGCATTAAATAAATAAAAATGGCTTTTGAGTCTGAGTTTTATTTTATATAAAAAATCAACTTATTTAAGCATGTTACGAATTTTCCTACTTCTATTTTTTTTGTGTTTATTGTTTAGAAAAATTGATGAGCATTATTAATATTCTGGGAAACATGAAATGCTAGGTCGTGTTTCCTTTTTTCCCCTGTAGTACAGGATACGGTTAAGAACGACCTTCACCGGTTTGTTTAATGGATGAAACCTATTTTATGATACATTTAGTATATTAAATAAAATAACGCGGGTGGGTTGCCTGAGAAATTCCTGGCCAAACAATTTTTTTTTTTGTAAAATGCACCGGTGTGTTTAACGAATAAATTTAATACTAACCGAAAAAGTGAAGCCTTTAGAACATAAAAATGTTGGGTTGCCTATTTGTTTCCTGGCATAGCTATGGGTTGTCAGGTATAAACAGGTATGCATAAACAGGTGTGTTTTTTTTTGTATACAACAAATTCTATATCAAAATAAACGCTGTTTCATTACGAATACGATGTTATAGTGTTGTCTGGAAAAAAATCTGGTATGGATAACGGTTGTGCATTTTTCTAAAAATAAAATAAATTTTCAATTTTTAATTAATATTAGTCTGGCCAGGAATTTCTTAGGCAACCCACCCGCGTTATATTATTTAATATACTAAATTTATAATAAAATATGTTTCATCCATTAAACAGACCGGTGAAGGTCGTTCTTAATCGGATCTTAGACTACTGTAGATGTAGCTGAGGGTCGGCCCGCTTGTAACTGTTTTTGGTTCCCTTTTTTTATGCCAGTACAGCCAACGTCTATTATCGTCTTGATAATAGACGTTGGCTGTACACGTATTTTGCGAGATATGCCTTTTTAGGGTTCCGTAGCCAAATGGCAAAAAACGGAACCCTTATAGATTCATCATGTCTGTCTGTTTTTCTGTCTGTCCGTCTGTCTGTCTGTCTGTCTGTCTGTCCGTCCGTATGTCACAGCTTCTTTTTTCTGAAACTATAAGAGCTATACTGTTGAAACTATGTAAGTAGATGTATTCTGTGAACCGCATTAAGATTTTCACACAAAAATAGAAAAAAAGCAATAAATTTTAATACATAGAACTGAAACTAATTTTTTTTTTTTACATCGAACTCGTACTTGTGGGGTATCTATGGATGGATCTTCAAAAACGATATTGAGGTTTCTAATATCATTTTTTTTTCTAAACTGAATAGTTTGCGCAAGAGACACTTCCAAAGTGGTCAAATGTGTGTGTCCCTCTAACTTCTAAAATAAGAAAATGATAAAACTAAAAAAAATATATGATGTACATCTATACAAACTACCAACAAAAATTGGTTTGAACGAGATCTAGTGACTAGTTTTTTTTTAATACGTCATAAATCTAAAAAAATACACCATTATTAAAACATCGATCAAAGTTACTACGAACTACAAGAACTTTTATATTATGTGTCTTATTGCTACGGAATCCTTCATGGGCGAGTCCGATTCGCACTTGGCCGGTCTTTTTTGAAATTATTGATTAAAAAATGGTGGGCCTGTTGGTCGGTAGAAATTTTTAGGACAGTTATTAAATAAATTGGCTTTTAAATTGGACGACGATGGATGTTTTTCTATTATATTTGTTAACTTCTTGAAAGTTTCTTTCAATTTCATTCAGTGCATATTTATTGAAAGTAAACAGGAAGAACGGGATCATCAATATCGCTGCTTATTAGATTGGTTGGTGATTGTTCTGAAGTTGTACAAATATTTCTGGGTATATCACGCAAACGGCACATGCCGAAAGACGAAGCAATGTTTAGAATAGATACGCAGATATAACTAGAAAGAAAGGTCAACAAATCAAAATGGCGAGCATGCAACTGCTCGCGTATAGATTGGAATCTAAAGAATCGCGTATAGATTTCGCGCCTATAATATTCCGATCTATACATCATTAGTTGCATGCGGACTAGCACTGTAAATTATGGAACAAAGCTAGTTACTTTGGCCACTAAATTATACGCGAGTATTTGCGTACTACTGTTGTATACATTGGAAGATTGTATACTTTGATTAAAAAGTGATTTCCAATCTATACGCGACTAGTTTCACGCCCTTGCGTTTCAGCCATGTACATATTGTAAATACGCATATCCCTGTCACACAGTCACTGAAATTATTCCCATTATCACAATGAAAAAAGATCATTCCTTCCTTTCAATCTTTTACAATGAAGATTGTTTGATCTTGTGTTTTAATTCTCACGTTATCAAAGACATTGAAAAATCTTTATGGATTGATTGAGTTTGATTCAACTAAATTATGTGCCTACATCTAAAAATCTTTTTTTTGTTTTTCTTTCAGAGTTTTGTTTTGAGAGATTATCAGATGGATGGTTTGAATTGGTTGATACATTCCTGGTGTAAAGACAACTCTGTTATTCTTGCCGATGAAATGGGTTTAGGTAAAACTATACAGGTATGTTTACGAAATAAGAGTTATATTTTTTTTTATGTGTTGCAACTATACTTATCCTTACAACTTGACTTTTCTTGACAACACAATAGAACAAAGTTCCCTAGCACGTCTGCCTGCCAGTTTGTTCGCAATATATTCAAAAACTCCAGAGCGGATTTTCAATATAGTGATTCATGAGAAAGGTGTTCAATATATGCATATATATATTTTTTTTTAGCATCAAGAATAGAATAGAATAGAATAGAATAGAATAGCATTTATTCGGCGCAAGCAATACAATACATCAGTGAGTGAGTCTGGGGCGGGTTGCTTGTAGTTAGTATAAGTCTAAAATCCCCCACTCACACTGAAAAAAAAAACATGATAATTAAAGCTTCTGGCATCTCTGTATGAGAAAAGGCCTTGGCCCTACAGTGAGACAAATAACTGTCTGGTACCATTATTACTATTTCATTTATAACTTACATGTATTTTATAGATTTCTAATTGGTTTCCATTAATTTCAGACTATTTGTTTTCTATACTACCTCTTCAAATCACAACAACTCTATGGACCATTCCTTTGTGTTGTGCCTTTAAGTACAATGACGGCGTGGCAAAGGGAGTTTGAGCAGTGGGCGCCGGATATCAACGTTGTTACTTATATTGGTGATCTCAGTAGTCGAGACATTGTAAGTATTAATGTGATTATAATCATTGGTTGATTTCTTACCTAAAAAGAGAGACTTGTTGATTTATAGTAATTGTATTACCTAGTAAGAGCAGTGGTGGCCGAGTGGTAACGGGCCCGACTTACGAGTAGAAGTCGCGGTTTCAAACCCAGCCAGGCGCATTACATTGTGTAATTTATTTCATCGCCACTGCTCTCAAAACTGTGAAGGAAAACAACGCAAGGAACTGTCCTAAAACCAAAAATTCGAAGACGTGACATCCATCAACTCACACTGGGCCCGCGTGGTGGATTATGGCGCATTCCCTCTCATAGAGAGGAGGCCTGAATCCCAGAAGTGGAAAAATTATAGGCTGACTATGCTGGGATATGTATTACCAAGGGAGATTTCCTGATTACATAAACACAACTAAATGGTTTTTTTTTTCAGCTCAGACAATTTGAATGGAGTTTTGCAAGCTCTAAAAGACTGAAATTCAATGCCATCTTAACTACATATGAGATTTTACTCAAAGATAGACAATTCCTAAGGTCCTTTAGTTGGGCCTGCTTATTAGTTGACGAAGCTCACAGGTTGAAAAATGATGATTCTCTATTGTATAAAGCATTAAAGGAATTTGATACAAACCATAGGTTATTGGTCACTGGAACTCCATTACAGAATTCTCTGAAAGAGTTATGGGCTTTGTTGCATTTTATCATGCCTTACAAGTAAGTATATTACCTATCTATTCAATACAATAATTAAAATTGAAAACAATACATTAAATAGTTATTGAGGTATCTGGTTCTAACACTAAAATAACATCTTTTTATAAAATGCATTAGACAGTATATTCCATATTTAGGAATAACAAATATGCAATTTTTTACGTTTTTGGTTCTGTTTGCTTGTTCCGGTTAATCTCCGAATTTGACTGCACCGCTTTTGAGGACTTTCACTGGTGGCTGATAATACAAGGAGTAAATAAGCGGCTTTTTTATTTTAAAAGGGTTAGGGTTCTTCCCAAAAACGAAACTCTTGAAATTCTGACTAAGTGGTATTGTGTTGTTTTACAAGTCTGGCGCGGGCGAAGTCGCGGGCACCAGTTGGTTATTTAGTAAAAAGAAAGAATTATGTTCAGTAAATAATAAATTGTACTCATTTCAGGTTTGAATCTTGGGAAGAATTTGAAAAAGATCATGAAGATGCTGCTACTAAGGGTTATGAAAAATTACACAAACAGTTAGAACCCTTTATCTTAAGAAGGCAGAAAAAGGATGTGGAAAAGTCTTTGCCTGCGAAAGTGGAACAGATATTGAGAGTGGAAATGACTTCTATTCAAAAGCAATATTATAAATGGATCCTGACCAAAAATTATAGTGCCCTAAGGAAAGGGGTGAAAGGGTCTATTAATACGTTTATTAATATAGTTATCGAATTAAAGAAATGCTGTAATCACGCCTTATTGACTAAGCCCGAAGATTTTGAATCTAGGGCATCACTCGCCACGACTGATGCCGTAGAGGTACTTATCACATTAATTCATGACTAAGTTATTAGTCTTAAGATTGTGTTTTTAAATAATAAACGTCTATTTTTCAGAAACTATTAAGGGGCTCGGGAAAATTACTCTTATTAGATAAGCTGTTATGTAGGTTAAAAGAAACAGGCCATAGAGTGCTTATATTTTCGCAAATGGTCAGAATGTTGGACATTTTGGCTGAATATTTACAAAGAAGACATTTTCCTTTTCAACGCCTTGATGGCAGTATAAAAGGTGAAATAAGAAAACAAGCTTTAGATCACTTCAATGCTGAGGGCTCTACGGATTTTTGTTTCCTACTGTCCACGCGAGCTGGTGGTCTGGGCATCAACTTGGCTACTGCTGACACTGTAATAATATTCGACTCTGATTGGAACCCTCAAAATGATTTACAAGCCCAAGCGCGAGCGCATCGTATAGGGCAAAAGAACCAGGTACATAATTATGACTTTTAAAATATAAATTAAAATTATCCTGCTGGAACAAATTTTCCCTCAAACTGATAATGGTTGAACAAAACTTGACGGGACTTGCACTGTTAAATAATTGGCCCTAAGAACTAATAAATAATTGGCCCTATAAAAGAAGATATATGTTCACTCCAGGCGAACAAAGTTGCTCGTATAGTCTGTGTGGAAAGTAAACAATCGTGGAATTTGAGGGCGCTGCTGTAGATAAATATCGTTTTTGTTATGTGAGCAACATTGTGACGTCATTATAGTGCGACTGTTAAATCTTGATATTTTGAAACTATGTTAGACTAGCTTCTTCCTTCTCCCTGTAATAAAAACTATCCTACTGGCTGAATTTGCTCATCTAATGAAACTGCAAAATTATACCTTCTATGCTATATTATTGCAATGTTTATGATTAATTTCATCTGTCTAGTAGTTTTTGCGCGACACGTTCAGTGGATATATACGAGTACCTCCAGCCATCTTCACAATCTACACAAACTTTTGCATTTATAATATTAGTAGCCTAGGTATTTGATGAACTTGCTCACGTGATGAAACTTAGCAAACATATAGGTTTTAACTATATTATTGCAACGTTTATCATAAAATTCATCTGTTTATAAGTTTTTGCGTGAATAAGTAACAAACCTTTAATTGTGGCGACACCTGGGAGAGGCCTATGTATGTCGAACAGTGGACGTCTTTCGATGTCGTCGTCTTTTGAAATGATGATCAACATTTAAATGCAAACACGAACCGGTAAAGGAAAATAGCGTTTGGAACCTGCTGTACTGCCTATACATATAACTAGGTGCCACCAACGACCACTTACCCAGTTCCAACGAAAATTGTTCTATCATCACTAACTGGAATATTGTAGCTAATAGCAAATTTTTCATTGATTAGCTTTTGCTAATCAATGAAAAATATGAACTTAATAACTGAAAATAAAGTATACATCAGAATTTGTAATGTTACTTCGTAATCAATCTATTTAGCCTAGAAGACGCACCTAAGCACCTTTTGTGTGAATGCGGGTCCCTTATCCACAAACGCAGTGTCCATCTGGGCCGACACATTATTCGCCCGGAGCAGATTAAAACTAAAAGCTAGGAGTGTTCTAAATTTCTTGGAAGCCTCTGGGCTAAAAGAGTTACTCTAACAAGGTGGCGAGTCACAATAGATCTTTTAGGTCGCAGTGACTACATCCCCTACACTATGGGTGATGCATAGCCCCTTATCTTCTAAATAATAATAATAATGTCACTCAGGAATAGAGCAGCTTCCTATTAGTCAAATAAATTTAGTACCTAATCGGACCAGTACTTTCAGAGACTACTTCCTACAAACAAAAAAAAACATATTACCTCTTTATATAGTGTAGATCACGCTAAGGAGTAAGAAAAAGGGGCACAGGAACCAAGGACTCTGTTAGCAATTAATATGTATCAGTTTTGGTTTGGTTTGAAAATGTGTATTTAAATTTTTGTAACATTTCAGGTTAACATTTATAGGTTAGTTACTGCTAGATCTGTAGAAGAAGATATTGTTGAAAGAGCAAAAAGAAAAATGGTGCTTGATCATCTCGTTATTCAGAGAATGGACACCACTGGTCGAACAGTTCTCCAAAAACGAGACGCGTCAGCCACAAGTGCAAACAATCCATTCAACAAAGAAGACTTAAATGCAATATTAAAATTTGGTGCTGAAGAGTTGTTTAAGGATGATGATGAAAATGATGAGGATCCTGTCGTAAGTATTCTAGAAGATGGTTATATTCATTAAATGCAATGTGTAATGCCCGCCATACATATTAGGGTAAACCTGATTGGTTTCCTGTACAGTCATACCTGTCAGTCAGGTAAACCGGAGCGTGTATGTTGCACAACAGTGCAGCTTTCTATACAAACTAACCTGACAGGTATAACTTTGCAGATAAACCTCTCAGGTATACCCTAGTCTGTTTGGCTAACTTAATGGTTAATTAATATATTGATCCGACATATTCTATCCCTGCTACCTCTGTTAGCTACCGAAATCGAGAGTTTCGTATAGGAAATTGTTAGGCGTCTCATCAAAATAAAACTACTCACGGAAAATTTGCTTGATAGTAATCAAGTGGAACAAAAAGACCAGGAAACCCGGACTAATAAGTATTTGGGTCAACATTTTACTGTATACATTTTTATTTTATGGAAATAGTGCCTGCTTTTCAGCCTGTTTATTTACTACTACTTTAGATGTTTAACAACTAGTGGGAATGATGTGATTTTAAAAGCTCTTTTTATTGTCTTATTAGACCTATCAGTAAAGGCTGAACATTAAATACAGATCCTAAATTTGAATTTAAACAGTTAATAAATATAGTTATATAAATTAATCATTCAGTTCGTTTTATGTTTTATTATAAAAGACTAAGTTTTAGTATTTGGTTTCAGTGTGATATTGACGAAATCTTACAACGAGCTGAAACCCGCGACGAAGGTCCCTCTATGGTGGGAGATGAGTTGCTCTCGGCCTTTAAAGTTGCTAGTTTTGCCTTTGACGAGGACAAGGCGGTAATGGAAGTTAAAAAAGAAAATGCAGAGGAAGACCATAAAGATTGGGTGGGTACCAAGTTATTTTGCTAATTTTAAATTATAATAGTTCAATATCTCAATATCCTTGTCACAAGCGCAAAAAAACGACGTATTTTTAACCTGCTTACTAACGGTGTTGTTCAGCGGACATTTTGAGCTTCTGCTCTCATGAATCATGCTTATACCCCACGGCGAGTTTTTGTAGCCATGCGAAAGCATCGCTACTAACGCGCGTTAAATGAATTTTCAAGCACTGTCGAAAAATGCCAACGCGCTACAGCGTGGCGACTGTATCGATGCGAATGCGCTACAGCATCGCTACAAAAAGTCGCCGTGGGCGAGGGGCCTAAGTGGTCTCATGATACATTAGAAAGGTTCGAGTCTGTTCCACGAAAGTTGTGAAGACGACATGATGATGTGTATTCATAGTTTAACCCACATTGCTTTTAGGATGATATCATACCTGAAAATGTTCGGAAGACCATAGCTGAGCAAGAGAAAAATAAAGAAATGGAGGATTTGTACCTTCCACCAAGAAGAAAGAACCTTCAAGCAAATAATGCTGACGGCGGTGAGTACCACATGGCCTAGAGTACAGTTAAGCGGTTGAAGAGACGGTTCTCTTTCATATTGATTTTGCCTGGAGGTCTACGAGATATTAAACTTTTTTTTTTAATGTAGCTGACGGTCGTAGGCGTCGCGGCCGCGGCTCAGCCGACGGCGGCGACGGCGCCGAGCTGGACGGCGACGCCGACAGCGACGGCTCCGACGCCGGCTCCGACGACGAGCGCCCGCGCAAGCGGGGCCGCCCGCCCGCCTCGCACAGGGAGAAGATCAAAGGCTTCACTGACCAAGAGGTAACAGACATCTTTTTTTTTTTACATCTTTAATATACCATGGTTGTAGTAACGTCATATGAAACGTGGGTTAGTGAAAATTTATTTTTCATAAATTCTGACCCATGTCACAGTTGCTATTTTCTATCTTAGAGTTATGAACAAGAAACTGAGTATTTATCAAACTTTTTAGCCCTATTAAACTTTTGTTAAAGTAGGGTTAGACACTTTGTTAATGCCAGAAAATAGCTCTATATCTAATAACAGTGCTGAACTATACAATACAGTCTGTGTATTAGACATCATTGTCTTGGTTCCTAAACTATGCTGATATAAAATTCCAGATTCGAAGATTTGTTAAGAGCTTCAAGAAATTTTCTGCACCACTAAAACATCTGGATAGTATAGCATGTGATGCAGAATTACAAGAAAAGCCCTTAGCTGAACTCAAGAAGCTGGGAGAAATTTTACAAGAGCGATGCAAAGCAGTGCTAAATGACACTACAGAAACTACAAGTAAGTTTTTTTTTAACTGGATATAGTGAAACTGGAAGCATTTTATTTCTTTGATTCTTTGTACAAGTGAAAAAAAAAAATTGAGAATGGCACTATATCTAGTTGCCATTATAAATAGTACTATAATAATTTCGACACCTTCAATGTTATGAAGCCATCTTCTCTTCTCCTTAGCCTTTTAAGTACCACATTTTTAGGGTTCCGTCGCCAAATGGCAAAAAACGGAACCCTTATTATGCATTCGTCATGTCCGTCTGTCTCTTCATCCGTATGTCACAGCGACTTTTTCCGAAACTATAAGCACTATTCTGTTGAAACTTGGTAAGTAGATGTATTCTGTGAACCGCATTAAGTTTTTTAACACAGAAATAGAAAAAAAAAAACTATAAATTCTGGCCATAAATTTTTTCCCATACTTAGAACTGAAATTCGATTTTTTTTTTCATCTATTCCATATGTATGGCGGTATCTATGGATAGGTCTTTAAAAATTATATTGAGGTTCCTGATATAATTTTTACGGTTTCATACCTCAAAAGTATTTTAAAGTATTTTTTTATGTCGCAAAAAAAACGTATATTTTGATACTCTCAAAGATCGAAATTCATAGGGTACTTTCCGTTGACCCAGTATCCTGAAATTTGACACAAAGCAAGGTCTTACAGCACAGGTATAGGAATAAATCTGAAAACAGTAAATTGGTTGTTATCTACGTCACAAAAAACAACTTTTTGCAATTCGGAAAAATCTACATTTCGGGATTTGTAGTTTGCACGGAACCCTTAGTGCGCCGAGTCCGACTCGCACTTGCCCGGTTTTTTTTTAAATTGAATTCCAAAGTGGTAAAATGTCCCCCCTATAACTTCTAAAATAAGAGAACAATAAAACTAAAAAAATATATGATGTAAATTATCATGCAAACCTCCACCGAAAATTGGTTTAAACGAGATCTAGTAAGTAGTTTTTTTAATACGTCATAAATTGTAAACCGCAATTAACCTTTCATTCAATCAAATTAAACAAAAAAAAAAAAACATAATCATTATTATAGGTAAGTTTGTTCGGGACCCTCAGTGCGCGAGTCCGACTCGCACTTGCCCAGTTTTTTCAGCTTTAATCCACGGGTCACTTCTCAGCTTTCACGAGGTTCTCGTCATGAGTGACCGATATTATCAACAATTACTGTGCGACGCTCCAGTCGATCTATCACTACTAAGTCAGGCTTATTGGTCACAAAAGTCCTGTCAGTGATGATAGATCGATCCCAATACAATATTGTATTTATTATTACTTTGTAGATGAACAAATAGAAGGTCGCAAAAACACGAGAAAGACGTTCAAGCTTGGTGGTGTGCCCGTCAACGCTAAGACGATGGCGGCGTGTCAGGACGAGCTGGCTGCGTTGGACGTGTTCCTGCCTGATACTAAAGAAGAAAGGCTCAAATGGCAATTAGATTTCAGGTATGTAACCTAAACCTGTGTGTTTACTCCTAAAAAGCTATAAAAGAAATATTTTCGGCCGTGCTCATTGCTTCATACCAATCTTGTGACAATTACTAACAAAAAAAAATCTGCTGTGTTCAAGTCGTAGTTAACAGACATACCTTTATACATTAGATGTGGCGGTTGCTGTTTTTTTATTTAAGGGCTGGGTCCAGCGCCCGATTTGTTACGTAATAATAATTATACATATTAAGTTCTCCATCGACACAACTACATGCACACTATTGAAGTTGAACTAGTGACACTGCGTAGATAATAATGCTGTTTCCACAGCGAGGACTGTCCGCGTGACAATCGCAAGCACACGCTCTTTGTCACGCGACGGTTGTGCTGCGCGGGCATTCGCTTTACGTAATTTCGACCCAAAAAACACTTACTCCCTTGTTTTATGGCACTTTTCGGGCGCTTGGCCCGAAAAGTGTAATAATTGCTTAATTATGGGAAAAACAATAAACAGTAACGTGCAAAAACTGCTACCTACTATGGTTAAGGGCCAAGCGCCCGAAAAGTGCCATAAAACAGTGATTTTCTGAGGCCTACTCCTCCGTAACGGCTGGGTCAATTGGTTTGAAAAAAAAATGTTTATTTAGATTCATGAACAATAATATCATTGATTTTTTTCGTGCAATTAATACGTTTGTCAAAAAAAAAAAAATTAGCAATTTCGCAACTTTTCCCTACTCCTTCGAAACGGCTTGGACCTTTAGAAACATTTTTACACATAAAAATTGGTGGTTAAATCAATCAATCATCTTCAAAGTGAACATTGCATATGTAAATCAATCAGTATCTCGCAGAGAAAATGGATTTAAAGCGCTTTCCGGGCGCTGCTGGCCACAAATAAGTGCACAGATTTGCGTACTGCCGCCTAGGCGAGAGCGAAAGTTGCGTTTACATAATTTCGGTCAGATGGTTCAAGGGACTATACGCCATAATAGATTTGTCTACCTAGTCTTCCAGCTTCGATGGCGTCGGCTACGGAATAAGCGTATCCATCTGAGTACTAGTATTTAGTTGCGAGATTTAATTGCCTATTATTTTATAAATTGTTTTTATTTTCTTAGGACAAGGCCTGCAAACTTCGATGTTGAATGGGGTGTATCAGATGACTCTAAATTACTGGCAGGAATTTATCAGTATGGAATGGGTTCTTGGGAAGCTATTAAAATGGACTCGTCATTTGAAATTGGAGATAAAATACTTACCAATGAAGATAAAAAACCTCAAGCGAAGCATTTGCAGTCTCGTGCTGAGTATTTATTAAAACTTATAAAAAAATTACTTGATCAAAAGAACGGAAAACAAAAACAGAGGAAACCTCGAACTAAACGGGGTCAAAAAGAGCCTGTTACTAAAGATATTGTAGAAGACGACGGTAGTTCTGCAGATGAAAACAAAAAAACAAATAAGTCTGCTAAAAATGATAAATCAGATAAGGTTTGTAGCCTTTATAGTATAGAATATTATTTAAAGTAAAACTTTATATTCATCAAATAAATTAACCTTACTTTTTCTGCTTTTAGAATAAAACTAAATTAGAGGATGTCTCCACCCACGATGAAACGTCAAATGATAAAAAAGAGAGAGATAAAAAACGCGCAAAGAGAGATAGCAATAGAAAATCTGATAAACTTAAACCTCGTAATAAAAAAAATGCTGGGCCTATGCATTTTACTGCCAACAACGAACCAAGGGCGTTGGAGGTTCTTGGCGACCTCGATCCATCAGTTTTTGAAGAGGTATGCAATCTAAATTTAAGCAGTTGTGTTTTTATTTTTCAGTAAATTCAAATAAAACAACGATTATTGTAACTTTTCTTACAGTGTAAAGAAAAGATGAGACCAGTCAAGAAAGCCCTACGTGCACTTGACAATCCTGATCAGACATTGTCTGAGACAGACCAAGTTGCGAGAACGCGGGCTTGCCTGACGCAGATAGGGACCCAAATAGACATATGTGTCGATGCATATCCTGACCCTGAAAAGAAAGTTGAGTGGAGAAGTAATCTCTGGTACTTTGTTTCAAAGTTTACCAACTTTGATGCCAAACAGCTTTATAGATTATACAAATATGGTCTGAAGAAAAATGAATCGTCTAGTAAGAAAGACAGCAAACACAAAGAAAATGTAAAGGTAATTGTTTGAATCTGTATATTAAACTGTATGTTTTGATTTTTATTAGGTTTTTATAATATTTGGGTTGATATTACAGAACAATAAGAACAATCATAATAGTAATCATGTGAAGTCATATAAAAAAGACGGAAAAAGCGCTAATGCTAATAATAAAAAAGAAAAGAGGCCTAAAACTGATCGAGATAAATTCGAGAAAATCAATGACAAAAATCCGCACACATCTGGTATAAAAAGAAAACTAGAAGAAGGAGAGTGTGATCCAGAGCCAAGTGAAAATAAACGTCACGAAAGGTAAATATCAATGTGCATACTGGGTATGTATTTAGTGACAACATTTATTTGGTAACTAACAATCTTCTTTAACATTCATTCCAACCGCTTGCCTGCTTCATTTTTCATTCTCATAATATAAATTCATTATCATTGAATACCTTTCCTGTGTCGCTCTCATCGCCATTATCGCTTTGTCCATCCCTGCAGACATAAACACAAGCACAAGGATCGCAAGGATAGGGATAGCAGCCTGAAGCGGGACGATTTGATGTACAGAGAGCGGAGCCGGTCGGAGCGGGAGCGGGACCGAGACCGCGACAGAGATCGAGATCGAGATCGAGACCGGGAGCGAGACCGAGATCGCGAGCGTGACCGGGACCGAGAGCGTTCGCGCACGCGCCGTGATAGCGGCGGCGCCGTGCCGCGCTCGCGGGCGCCCTACGGCATGCCGCACGCGCACGCCGAGCTGGGCGCGCACGCGGCCCACGCGCCGCACCCCGCCTGGACGCCGCCCGCCTACCCGGGCCCTCGCCAATACCGCACGGAACGCACGCCCAGACCCCACGACAAGAGGAGGTGAGTCCGGTATTTGTTGTAATCTCATCTAGCGTCCACCCAAATGTGTACAAAATTTTGACTAAAAAATGCTTCAGGGACAGACAAAAACTTTTTAATTCTCATCTGTCCCCTATTTATAAGTTTGCCTCTTGCTCAGGGACTGGTAGGAACACTCCCTCTTACTTAAGCCGATGTCGATTCTATGTAGTGATGTTTCCAGCAGGTACAGTGGGTTCGGTGGCATGCCGGCCCCGTACGGCGGCTACTACGACAGCGCCAGTATGGCGGGCGGTATGGGCTTCCCGCCCGTACGGCCCTACCCCGATGATTGGCGCGGCTACACACAGCCCGAGTACGCGTACGATGAGCGGGACTACGAGCGGGAGGTGTACCGGAGGGATTATGATCGTCGTGCACCTCCTACATAATACCGTAGTATCGATGCCTTGTAAATAACATTAATTTTGTAAATAGTTATCTCTATTCGAAAACGCTGGTTTGACCGTGCAGTGTAAGTTTAAGTGACAAAAAGTGCTGTGGTTTTTATCTATGTGATAAGTGGAAAGTGCATCTATGTGAAATGAGACATACATAGTGACAATTTGTAAGTAAGACTGTGTATAGTAAATTTTTATTTATTGCAAAATCTGTCGATTGATTGTTAATGTACAGAATTTAGAAAAATATAGAGATACCATTAATTTTTATAATGTTTCATTTTACTTGCAGTCTTAATGTTTTCAATGTCTAATCCAATTTATATTTATTTGATGCCTCATGTTATGATTTATGTGAACTTGACAGAAACAAGTGATATAAATAGGTCGTAGCAAATGTACAAAATGTAGCAATTGTTAGTAGGTTTGCATGTAATTTTAAATCATGTGCAATTTCAAGAAAATGTGTATAGCTTAGCAGAAGGGGCACATATAATACATAATCATTGCATTTTAGCAGTGGACAGGAAGGAGTTTTAATTTTCATTTTGCGTGCATTTCCGAGTCCTGTCATGTCTCGTACAATCCTATTTTTATACATTACCTATGTAACGTCTTATTCTCAGTTACATGAAATTGATGAAATTGGTAATAAGAGTGAAATCGTCTTAAATGATGTTTACCATGAATAAACATATTAAAGTTGATAAATGACTTTTTTTTTAACTATCGTGGCAGCACTGACCTCTGGCTTAGGCCTTCGCCACACTGCGGAAATTCCGTCGCGGATCTTCCGCGACCGTATTTCCGTCAAGTGTGGCGCTGGCCATTTCAGACAAAATTACCAACAGATCGTCCGCGGCGGAGCAACCGATCTTCCTTGTAGTGTGCCCGCTATTTGTAACATAGATGTAATAACATGTATTGGCGTTCCGACGCGGAAGATCCGCTACAGAATTTCCGCCAAGTGTGGCGAAGGCCTTATACAGGTGAAACTTAAAGCGCAAGCCACACCGGCAGCTAGCGGGCGGGCGGGCTAGGCGGGTGGGCGAAGCGAACGAAGGAAACTATACAAACTACGCGAAATATTGGCGAACTAAACTATGGGGTTCACACCGAAAACTACGGAAAGACGAGCGACGAGCGAAGCGGGGGTAGTATTTGTAGTGTTACGCCACTAAACGTGAACACGCCATATCTCCGAGAAAATAACGAATGGCACGTAATAATTAAAACGCATTACTGTTCGAAAGGTCTAGAGTAGTTGTGCTTAGACAGACTTGGAAAAATCTCGAAACATCCACAACATACCTACAAGTAGTAGTAGGCATATATCTAACCGATAAGGGAAATTGTACTCTCCCACGTTAACAATAGAGTCGAAATTCGCATGAACGTGACTCTTATTATTACGAGAAATAAAAAATGATTTATGACTTCGAGAAGTGATTCAATTGTTCTGGAATTCTGGATAGATCCGGGGACGTCGGTATCTAGAATTTTCTTGGCTCCGCATATAAATACGGGCCCCCGGCCGGAAGCGAGTCAGTTGTGATTTCGACTGCGATCAAGAGCGAACTACCCTAGTACTCGAAGTGATTTTTATCAACGACTTAAGCGATAGTGTAACGGTACTCTAGTGTTGATTGCGATTCGGATTATTGTTGACTGGACTAATTTGTTATTGTTTGTGGCGAATAAAGTTCTCTCGTCAGTAAATCGGCATTTGATTACCCACGTACGTAACAGTAGTTAAGTCATCATCAGAACTTTCGTCGATATATGACATATTCATCGTTCCCAAACTAAACACTACACTGCTATTCGAAAGACGAGCGTCGACTAGTCTACTCGAAACGGGGAGGACGGGCGAACGAACCGGGCGAGCGGGCTGGCGGGCGAGCTAAGCTAGCGAAGCGCGGGCGCGCCAACGAGGTGAACGAGTAGCTTCGCTGGAATCGTCGGATATTTCGTTAGCTTAGCTCGTTAGGTTCGTCGGTAGCTCGCGGTGTGAACCGAAGTATGTAAAGAGGTGAAACGATGTTCGCCCGCCCGCTAGCTGCCGGTGTGGCTTGCGCTTTAAGCGCAGGCCACACCGCCAGCTAGCGGGCGGGCGGGCGAAGCGAACGAAGGAAACTATACAAACTACGCGAAATATTGGCGAACTAAACTTTGGGGTTCACACCGAAAACTACGGAAAGACGAGCGACCAGCGGAGCGGGCTAAGCGGGCTAAGCGGGCGAAGCTAAACACTGCACTGCTATTCGAAAGACGAGCGTCGACTAGTCTACTCGAAACGGGGAGGACGGGCGAACGAACCGGGCGAGCGGGCTGGCGGGCGAGCTAAGCTAGCGAAGCGCGGGCGCGCCAACGAGGTGAACGAGTAGCTTCGCTGGAATCGTCGGATATTTCGTTAGCTTAGCTCGTTAGGTTCGTCGGTAGCTCGCGGTGTGAACCGAAGTATGTAAAGAGGTGAAACGATGTTCGCACGCCTAGCCCGCCCGCCCGCTAGCTGCCGGTGTGGCCTGCGCTTTAAGGTGGCATTCTGTTCTTAGCGACCGCGACACGCGACAGCGACTAGAAGACCACGCGACCATGGTCGCCGGTCGCCGGGCGTCCATTATTAGCTTTCCGATATCTGCGACCGCGACGTCTGCCGCCAGTCTTCTCGCAGTTTTTATAGGTGATGGTTGTGTTCTATTGCAGTATACGTTATGTCGGACAATATATCCGCAGCTAAAAATGAGCTAAATTTCAGCAGCTATTGGAGGATGAAGAAGACGATGATATCCTTCCCAAATATTGTCCCTCACAATGTTGACTTTATAAGATTGAAAGGAGAAAGGAGGATTTTTATTCACTAACTATCAAAATTTCGTCCTCGTATGATGGAAACGACCCCATTTTGATGTGTTCATCGCTTGCGTCGCGTGATGGCATTGCTCCCGGCGCGACCCGGTCGCTCCGCCACGAGGGTCGCTGGCCACGCCCACCGGTCGCGCGACGTGGGTCGCGACATTAGTTTAGTGCTCCATATAAATTCATACTAAGCAGTAGGTCGCGCAACCCAGTCGCGGACGCTCGCTAAGAACGGAATGCCACCTCTAAGGTCAATTTATACTAGCCAGAGTCAAAGCGTCTAACCAAAACTGGACATAACAAATTCAGCCTTAACTCCACAGCGTAACGCACACATTACTTCGATATTTAAAAAAAAAACGCGCGCATTCTTCGGAATACGATTAGATAAAACAAAGTCAATTAATTCGTTGATATTATAATATCATGGTAACTTATACAAGTAAGTACTTATACAGGGTTATTTGTAAAACACCAGCAAACTTGCAGGAATGTATTACTAGAGTCTGTGCGGAAAGTAAACCATCGTGGGATTTGTGGGCGCTGCTGTAGATAAATATCGTTTTTGTTATGTAAGCAACATTGTGACGTCATTATAGTGCGACTGTTAAATCTTGATATTTTGAAACTATGTTAGACTAGCTTCTTCCAGCGGCTTCACCCTATGATAAAAAATATCCTATTGGCTGAATTTGCTCACCTAATGAAACTGAAAAGTTATAGCTTATGTGCTATTTTATTGCAATGTTTATGATTAAGTTCATCTGTCTAGTAGTTTTTGCGCGACACATCCATACATACGAGCACCTCCATCCATCTTCAGAAACTTTCGCATTTATAATATTAGTAGAGTGCGTCTACTGAAAGCGTAACCTGGAGTTTTTTTTTAAAATTAAATTGGCAACATTGTTTTGCCAAAAAAAATCACGTCAAAGTCTATGGTTGCAATTGTCAGTTTTTGGAAACTGATATTTATTTTTCAAGAATAATTGTTAATTGTCGGAAAAACAATAAACAGTGTCGTGCAAAAACTGCTACACACTATGGTTAATAAGTTCAAACAAAAACAAGAAGAGAAAGAAGGTGTTTTCAATGAAAACCAACATTGTTTACATACGATTTTTGATTTTTAAGTTAGTATGACGTTATAATCTTGATCCTTGTCGACTAATATTATTAAATAGTTATATTATGGATGTAATGATATTTTTTTTTCTTATATTTTTAGATAATCTGATATATTGCGAATTTCATAATGGACAAAAACATCAAACAACGAAGGCTTTTGGTAAATCGACTTAATCAAAAACACATGCTAGTGAGTGGTAAAATGCGTTCAAAAGTAGTTGAGATGTAATGAAAGATTTGCCTCACTCTGTCTGGTAGTGCATGAAAGTCTGCAACTGAAGTTAAAATCGCGAAAATCCTAGTTCAAGTTTGAGAGAGATGCTGCTGCAGCAGCTGCTGAACTTTTTGTGTCTCACGAGTCGATCCGTATCATTTGAAACAATCACTGGAGTATAAAAAATGTTCTCACTTGACTAATCCCAAAAGATCTGAATTTTCTCTCTGATTCCAACCCCACAAACTTGAAACACATTCATTAATAGTGTTGACGAGACGTTATGAAGTTAAAATCATGTTGACTATTTTATTTGACTATCACGGTGTTGTGTACTTGGTATTCTTGCCAGAACGCCAAATGGATAATAAAGAATATTATTTAAATATTATATAGCGACTTTTGAGAGATCAGATAAAATTAAATAATTTGGAATACTATCTAACATTTTGTGTGTTATTGGCATTTACCATACACCCATCAAATAATTAAGTCTACACACATGTTTTTGACTAGGATTTAAGTTCTTGTACAACTATTCTAAAATTGTCTTAAATACAAAAAATACTCTAGTATCAAAACTTTTTTCTCCTACTATTTCAATAATACCACATTCAAAATTTTTGGTTGTAACCTCCTTTTCTCAGGTCACGCTTTCATTAGACGGACTATAGCCTATTTATTGAACTTGCTCACGTGATGAAACTTAGCAAAAATATAGATTATAAGCTATATTATTGCAACGTTTGTCATTAAATTCATAAGTTTTTGCGTAATGCCGTTAATTGTGGCGACACCTGGGGAGGCCTATGTCGAACAGTGGACGTCTTTCGATTGTAATGATGATGAACATTTAAATGCAAACACGAACCGGTAAAGGAAAATTGCATGAAGAAACTGCTGTACTGCCTGTAGGTTTCACCAACGACCACTTACCCAGTGCCAACGAAAATGGTTCTATCATTTTGACTGGGATCGGTCTATTATCACTGACTGGAATATTGTAGCTATAGTCCGTCTAATGAAAGCGTGACCTGAGAAAAGGAGGTTACAACCAAAAATTTTGAATGTGGTATTATTGAAATAGTAGGAGAAAAAAGTTTTGATACTAGAGTATTTTTTTGTATTTATAACAATTGTATAATAGTTAATCCTAGTCAAAAACATGTGTGTAGATTTGTAGACTTAATTATTTGGTGGGTGTGTGGTAAAGGTCAATAACACATAAAATGTTAGTTATTATCCCAAATTATTTTATTTTATCTGATCTCTCAAATGTCGCTATATGGCGTGGCTGGAAAGACCTCACGGCGTTCTTACCTTCCGCATGACGCAGGTCCTCACCGGATATGATTCGTTCGGGAGGTACCTACACCGGATTCATGCGGAATTGACGCCCGGGTGTCGCCACTGTGCGGAATGCCCGGAGGACACGGTGGAGCACACAGTCGAGGTGTGCTCCGCTTGGGCGGATCATTGCCGTGCCCTCGTGGGGGAGATCAGCGGCGGAGACCTCTCGCTCCGAGCATCAGGCAACGGCGTTATCGCCGCCGCCGCCAGCGCCAGGATACTGATCCCGATTTCCGGCCACCGTAGGCACGGGCTTGCGGACAGTAAGCAATGGGTAGCTCGCTGTCCGGCCGTCCGGTAACTGTCCGGACCAAGCCCAAGTCGTCAACGGCGCGCACTGTTCCCTCGCACCTTAAGGAGTTGTCAGCAACAACAGGGGCCCAGCCGGGTCGAAGCCTACTGGGGCCAGGGTTATCCGAAAGGGCGCTCGAGCCCCGGTATGAAGGCTTGAAAAAACGGGATGGGTTTTTTAGTCAGTAAGAGTCTGACACTATCTCCCGCTCCGCCCAAGAGTCATAGAATGATTTTTGAAATCGGAAAAAAAGGTACTATATAATATTCAAACAATATTCTTTATTTACCATTTGGCCTTCTGGCAAGAATACCAAGTGCACAACACTGCGATAGTCAAATAAAATGGTCAACATGATTTCAACTTCATCACGTCTCGCCAACACTAACGTGTTTCAAGGTTGTTGGGTTGGAATCGATTCGTTTTAGCATAGAGAAAATTCAGATCTTTTGGGATTAGTCAAGTGGGAACATGTTTTATACTCCAATGATTGTTTCAAATGATACGGATCGACTCGTGAGACACAAAAAGTTCAACAGCTCTCAAACTTGAACTAGAATTTCAGTCACTATTTCCTTCACTTTCGGAATTTTAACTTGAGTTGAAGATTTTGATGCTCTATTAGACAAAGTGAGGCAAATCTTTCATTACATCTGAACTGCTTTTGAACGCATTCTACCACTCACTAGCATGTGTTTATGATTAAGTCGATTCACCAAAAGCCTTCTTTTTTTGATGTTTTTGTCCATTATGAAATTCGCAATATGTCAGATTATCTAAAAATATAAGAAAAACAAATTATCATTATATCCTAAATATAACTATCTAATAATATTAGTCGACAAGGATCAAGATTATAACGTCATACTAACTTAAAATTCTGAAATCGTATGTAAACATTGTTGGTTTTCATTGAAAACACCTTCTTTCTCTTCTTGTTTTTGTTTGAACTTATTAACCATAGTGTGTAGCAGTTTTCGCACGTTACTGTTTATTGTTTTTCCCATAATTAAGCAATTATTCTTGAAAAATAAATATCTGTTTACAAAACTGACAATTGCGACCATGACTTTGACGTGATTTTTTTCGGCAAAACAATGTTGCCAATTTAATTTAAAAAAAAAAAACTCCAGGTTACGCTTTCAGTAGACGCACTCTAGCAGCAAGTTTATGTTTACCCTAGTTAAATTTAAAGGTAAAAATGGGACACAATACCACTTTCTCGTTGTCTTCCTCGGTACATTTATCCCTTTTGCTAATCAATGAAAAATATGAACTTTATGAAAATAAAGTACACTTCAGAATTTGTAATGTTGCTTCGAAAAAAATCTATTTAGCCTGTAAGGGACCATCTCGTATATAAGATCCTTGGGATCACTTGGTTGTCCGTCTGTTTATCTGTTAAGACCCTTTAACTCGAGAACGCTTGGAGGTATCGAGTTAAAATTAAAACCATACACTCAAATCTGCGGTCTTTTGAAGTTGTGAAAAAATCAAATTTCTGAGTTAACGAAAAAAAAAGATACGGCCGTTTATGTCGCAAAAAAGCGTATATTTCGATACTCAAGGGAATCAAAGTTCATAGGGTGAATTCCGTTGACCTAAAGTCCTGAAATTTGGCAAAAATCAAGGTCTCATAGAACAGTTCAGGAAAAAATCTGAAAATTGTAAATTTGTAGATCCGTCACAAAAAAAAAAAAAAATGTTTGCAATTCGGAAAAATCTTCGTAACTCAATTCGGGAATTGATTACATAGGTAAATTTTTACAGAATCTTCAGTGCGTGAGTCCGACTCGCACTTGCCGTTTTTTGTTTTAGTTACTGTATCCTTAATCAAGCCTAAAAAGAAATATTCTAAGTCATTCGAAACGCATTATAAATTTAAAGTATCAATACTCTTTATACTAGCCATTTACCAAAAACAAACCTTCAAGATTTCGTTGTTCTGTCTAACAAATTTCAACTCTGTATGTTGCCATATCTACTTACGCTTCCCACGCACTGTTCTCGTAGTAATAGTAAGGAGGCTTTCGAAACATTGTCATCACACCTAGCAAGCACTCGCACCATTTCACATCGTGTACTCGACATTAGAATATTGGTACACCATCATGTAAAGATAATGACGTCCGCACTGCCGAATTTCGCTACAAGAACACGTACCTATGTCGTGACGTGAGGGCGGTCCGTAAATAGGTCACGTTCATGTTCAGCTACCCTCCGCTATTGTACTATCGCTTTTTTTTTTTTTCGATGGCAAAAGTCATCCTATGACAAGCTCTGCTCTTGGGCGGAGCGGGAGATAGTGTCAGACTCTTACTTACTAAAAAACCCATTCCGTTCCTTCAAGCCTTCATACCGGGGCTCGAGCGCCCTTTCGGATAACCTTGGCCCCAGTAGGCTTCGACCCGGCTGGGCCCCTGCTGTTGCTGCAATTCCTTGAGGCGCGCGGGAACAGCGCGCGCCGTCGACGACTTGGGCTTGGTCCAGACTATTACCGGACGGCCGGACAGCGAGCTACCCATTGCTCACTGTCCGCAAGCCCGCGCCTACGGTGACGTAATCCCGGCGGCGGCGGCGAGAGCGCCGTTGCCTGATGATCCTTAGCGAGCATTACTGCTTCGCAGAAGTCGGCGACCGCCTGCCACTCCTCCTCGCTCCGGACCATTGTACTATCGCTTGATTCTATGCGAATCACATTTGAATGTTCTTGACTTCGTAGCATTTAGGATGTTAATATTAAAAAATATATATATAGATATATAAATATATATATTTCCTACTGACGACCACGCTGATGATCAAGCTGGACGAAAGTAAAGGGAAAGAAATTCAGAAAACCTATTTCGCTATGCGACGTCGCTGGGCCTAACATAACTAACTTAAAAGCGGTCGAACTACGTAAATACCTGCACTTGTGGAATATGGTGTCCAGTGCCAACGATATTCGTGACTATCTGCGTCAATTATGTCCTACGGGCGCGTGTACGGTACGAACTAGGGGAAGTTATAAGTCGTATAAGATCGGTGTTCCAATAATTTATTATGAAAAATGTTATTCTGTTGATGTATGGCCAATGAACGCAAGAGTCGATACTTGGATTGCACGTAATGTGAATGATAAGGCTCCTGATAGCGCCCGCATGAGTCAACAGACATTTCGTGCCCAAACCGCCTCATACAAGAATTAAGAACTTTAACGTTTTGTACCAAAATGTCCGTGGTCTCAAGACTAAACTCTCAACTTGGAGAACAAACAAACTTGTTACAGCTGGAACATAATCTCATCGCTGTAACAGAGAGCTTTCTTGATGCTTCTATTGAAGATGGAGAACTTGTAGCTGGCGATTGGAACGTGATGCGACGTGACCGGAGTACACCGTGCGGCGGAGTGATGCTCGCTGCTCGCACACCTATCGTGCTGCGCCGCCGCCGCGATCTTGAAACGGTCGGTGGTGAAGACTTATGGGCCGATTTTTCATGGTGTGGCCGAACTGTTCACGTGTGTGTAGTATACATCAAACCTAGTGCAAGTGATGAAGAGTACATGGGATGGGTTTGTAAAGTGGAAGATTTTATTAATAATTTAAAAGGATTTGTTATCATTTTAGGTGACTTAAGGGCCAAGCGCCCGAAAAGTGCCAGAAAACAGTGATTTTCTGAGGCCTACTCCTCCGTAACGGTTAGGGCAATTGGTTTGAAAAAAATATATGTTTATTATACACTTCTGGACACATCTATTGGCCCACCTTGTATTTTCAGTTTCGTTTGGTCCTAGCTAAAATTTTATATTAGGTCGAGCAAAAAGTTTTTATGCAGTTTTGAACCTGGCACATTCACAATTTCATTCAATAGTCTTTTTTTGAATTTCGAACACAGAATTTAAAGAAACAAAAGACAATTTGGAGCCAGTTTGTTGATATCAAACAATCGAATACTAAGAAAACTTGGTTTTATGGGTTTACTTGGATTTAATTTTTGAAAAAGTGATTGATATCTTTGGTTTTGCAACAAACATTACTTATTCTTAACATTAAGGTTAGGTTCTATCAATAATTTATGGATACTTCACCTGAAGTCGCCGCCCAAGCTGTGGCACTTATTCAGGCCTTACACAGCCAAAGAAACGTGAGTGCTCAACTTAATTTAAGTCGATCTGCGGTCCGAAATGTCTATCGGAGGTACCTAGAGACTGGCGGCTTTGTTCGTCGCCAAGGAAGGCCACGATCTCGGGTCACAACTGAAAGGCAGGATCGATTCATCGTGACGACCAGCTTGAGAAATCGTCACCTTACCTCCATTGAGATACAAAACCAACTTCGCGACTACCACGGAGTATCTGTGAGCGCTCGAACTGTTCGGAGAAGGTTAAAAGAACGCGATATGGTACCACACAAGCCAGCTAATGGGCCCAAACTAACGCGAGCCCACCGAACAGCGCGCCTTCATTTCGCACGCAGTCATTTAAATTGGACACAGCAAGATTGGAGCCGTGTACTCTTTTCTGATGAGTCTAAAATTGTGTTACATGGCAATGATGGAAGGAAGAAGGTCTACCGACGTAAGGGAGAGCGTTTCGCACAATGCTGCTTTGAAGAGAGGGTTGCTTATGGCGGTGGCTCATGGACTGTCTGGGGCGATATATCCGCGAGCGGCAAAACTCAACTTGAGGTTGTTACAGGACCACGGCTGCCAACATTAAATGCTGAAAGGTACATTCGTGAGTGCTTAGAACCTCACGTGATACCATACGCGGACTATGTGGGCCCAAATTTCCTTTTTATGCATGATAATGCAAGAGCCCATGCGGCCGGCATCGTCAGGGAATATCTACGGGATGTGAACATCACAGTTATGGACTGGCCAGCCAGAAGCCCAAACATGAACCCCATTGAGCACATGTGAGACGAGCTAAAAAGACGTGTTAGGGCTCGTCAGCCAGTTGCCCAGATGATGCAGGAGTTGAAAACTGCCATAGAAGAGGAATGGGAGATGATCCCTCAAAATTTCATAGAGCGGTTGATAAACTCTATGCCTAATCGTATGAGAGCTGTAGTAGATGCCCATGGAGGCAACACGCGTTATTAAATTAAACCTTTATTAGATAAAACATGTTTTTTATTCAAAAATCAATTGCCTTTAACAAGGCGCATATCCGACTTGTTAGGCGTAGCTCCATGTCGTATGGTATTCTGAATTAAAATTTAAAACAATACGATCGAAAAAGATGGTAAAATGTATCAGGTTTAAAACTGCATCAACAGTTTTTGTTCAATCTAGCAATCATATTTCGGTAGGGGCCATCGAAACCTAAACTCTAAGGTGGGCCAATAGATGTGTCCAGAAGTGTAGATTCATGAACAATAATATCAACATTTGATTTTTTCGTGCAATTAAAACTTTTGTCAAAAAAAAAAAAATTAGTAATTTCGCAACTTTTGCCTACTCCTTCGAAACGGCTTGGACCTTTAGAAACATTTTTACACATAAAAATTGGTGGTTAAATATTCTTCAAAGTGAACATTGCATATGTAAATCAATCAATATCTCGCAGAGAAAATGGATTTAAAGCGCTTTCCGGGCGCTGCTGGCCGCAAATAAATGCACAGATTTGCGTACTGCCGCCTAGGCGAGTGCGAGAGTTGCGTTCACATAATTTCGGTCAGATGGTTCAAGGGACTATACGCCTTAAATCTAAATAGTGTTTCGTTAAATATTAAGAATTATTATTGTTATTTTGAGTCTTTTTGTTGTATGAACGAGATGAATGTTGTGAATAATTTGTATGGTGGTACCTATGTTAGATGTTGTTCTGGTCCAAAAGAACATAAGTGCTCCAAAAACCGTAGTCACCGCCACCGAGGGAATAGTGCCACTAGACGCATATCACCCGGCGGCAATATGCAATATTGAGGTAAGTGTTGATGTACGTCATTTCTCAGATTCGATAGAGCCTAGTAATATAAACGAAACTAAGGATTGGAACTTCCGTAAATGCGATTTTGAGCAACTTTATTTACTTCTATCTGGCGAGAATATTTGGCAGGAGGTTTTACAATCCAGAGATGTTGAGGTAGCCATTCGTAAGTTCTTCAACATTATCTATCATTTCTTTGACGCTTCCATGCCTAAAAAGACCAGACAAAGGTCGGTGAATAAACGCTATCCAGTGTGGTATACAAGTGATATCATTCAGGATATAAAGCTCAAGTTGAGGCTTCACAAGAACTGGCGGAAAACTAAGTGCGACAGCGCGTATTTGTTATTCTCGAATCTCAGGGCAAGCTTAAAGGCTCGTATTGCGGATGCGTATACCTTATACATGCGAAATATAGAAAGTAAAATTAAGACCAGCCCTCGTAATTTCTGGTCACACATTTCCAGCTTGCGGTCCAAAGGTGGGTTTGAGCCTAACATTGTACACAAGGGTATAACTTTTTCGGGATCTAAGGCGGCAGGGGCCTTTGCAGAGTTTTTCTCTGATGTTTTTGTACCTGAGGCTCCGCGGCTTGATGCTGATCATATCTCCGCTGCTGTCCATAAAAGTAACAGCAATTACATAAGCAGCTTTAAGCAGCCTTTTTTTCAGGCTTTTATAAGGTCTACTGGGCATAAGGGAGGTACCCTTATGCCCAGTAGACCTTATAAAAGCCATAAATAAATTCAAACCTAACAGCTCCATCGGCCCGGACAATATTCCCGCCTTCATTATTAAAGATTTAAGAAATATTTTCATTGATCCTTTTTGTCACATTTTCAATTTAGCTTTGCAGACTGGTATATATCCCTCTCAGTGGAAGGTTTCCAGAGTCACACCAATTCCTAGGAGTGAGTCAAGGTTCAATCTTGGGGCCTTTATTATTCTTAATCATGATAAATGATCTCCCCCAAGTTCTGCGTCACGCAAAATGTCTATTGTATGCCGACGACTTAAAACTTTACCTCGAAGTAAACTCCGAGTCTGACTGTTTGGCACTACATCAAGACATTGACGCAATTTACAGGTGGAGTTTAGATAATAAGATGGATGACGCTATGACCTTCGGTCGAATGCGGCACCCAGTTGAATTCGAATACCATCTCGATAATAATGCCATCATAAAAACAACTGCTATGAAAGACCTGGGAGTCACATTCGACCGAAAGCTCACATTCCACGATCACATGGTCGCGGTGGGAAAGCAGTCATACCAAAGGTTGGGTTTCGTTTTACGCAATTGCCGTGATTTTCAAACCACGCACGGCATTAAGATTTTATTCAATGCTCTCTTGCGCAGTAAGTTAGAATCCAGCTCTTGCCTGTGAAACCCGCACTAAAGTTCTTACGCCCTTTTACTGGAAAAAGTGCAAAAAGCGTTTCTCAGGTTCCTGTACAAGCGGATGCACGGTTACTACCCATACCTCTATCCGACAAAATTTCTTTTGGGTTGCCTCGGATATAACTCGCTAGAGGTAAGACGACCACGAGATCAGCTCATCATAGCCTGCAAGACGCTCCGTGGCACTGTTGATGCGCCTGATTTACTTACTGTGCTGGCACGTTTCTTTGTCCCGGACAATTACTGCCGCGGCAAGAAGCACAGAATGTTTGCTGTGCCTCAGTGTCGCACTGTTGCCCGTGCTCAGTCTCCAATACCTACCTCGCACTTTGGCTGCACTAAATGATCTCTTGGATTCTTATCCAACAAACGATCTGTATGCGGATGAATGGAAGATGATTTTATTGACATGTCAGAAGTACTGTGAGAAGAATTGATGTACGTGTTGTTTAAATGTTTATACTTTTACTCTTTGTTTAGTTACTGTAATTGGTTGTTTAACCGTTGTAATTAATTTAATAAATATATTATTGTGTGAAAATCTCATGAACTAAAATATGATCGATTTTTAAACGTCATAGAACAAAAGTTGTTAATGATGATGTTAGTAATATAGTCCTGAAAGGTTGTCTGTGTTTCACAAATAACCCTGTATAAGTAGACACTTAATAACTTCATCGACAATTTCCTCGCTGTTGTACTTTAATTCTATTAGTTGTGTTACTTTTTGGTATACAACAAAGTTTATTTATTTTATTCTATTATAGGGAATAAGAAATAAAACAAACGCATCTATTTTTGAATATTACATTTAAACAATCAATTAAAACAATTATAAATTGATGATATGTAGGTACCTATCTATAATAAAATAATAAGCCTTTTCGAACGATTAGAAAATGATAACTACTTAATAATAATTGCGTTAGTTACGAGATAGATTGATTTCACTCGTTAAAACGCGAGCAAACATTGAAAATAGGTAGGTACATAGATTTATTTCCAAGCATAAATCTTGATTGAAAAATAACATCGTACAACTGGTTAAAAGAAATTACCTCGATACATTTAGCACAAATCTCAACGACGTTATAGGTGATTACCTATCTCATAACCGTGGTATATATGTTTAGTTGAGATCTTTTGATTAAAAGACCTCAACTAAACATATATACCACGGTTATGATATTATTACCGTGTCTATACTGTGACTCCTTCGTGCCTCGGAAGACACCATGGGCCAGGCTGTCATTCGTATGCTACATTTAGCCATAGCCGCCATAGCACGCACTGGTGACTCTGTCACCGTGACTTTTGACAAAAAAGGGTGTCCTCGATGAACGTAGCAGTAGACTCAGAACTTGTCGAGTCAAAACTCCAAAGCCTTGAGCATCGAGGCTGAGTTGCTGGCCTGTCGATTATTTATCGATTATATTTCGGGGAGTGTGTGTTGAAATAGCACAATTTAATTCCATTCCATTATCAGAGCACAATACGTTCGGCGTTGCGCCATCGAACATATTCATTATGCGTACAGTTAAGGCCCAAACGCCTTTTTTTAGCGCCCGAAAAATGCTATAAAACAGTGACTTTCTGAAGCCTACTCCTCGGTAACGGCCAGGATAATAGGTTTAAAAAAATATATGTTTATTTATAGATTCATGAATAACATTATCAACAATTGATTTTTTCGTGCGATAAATACTTTTGTCTAAAAAAATATTTAGCAATTTCGCAACTTTTCCCTACTCCTTCGAAACGGCTTGGATCTTTAAAAACATTTTTACACATAAAAATTGGTGCACACAGATACGCATGCTGCCGCCTAGGTGGGTACGAAATTTTTGTCCATTTAATTTCGGCCAGAGACTATAAGCCTAAGGAGTGAAATTCCCTGCCGGAGTCTGTTTTCTGATAGCCACAACCTAGAGGTCTTTAAGCCAAGAGTCAATAGGTTGTTTTTAGGCAAGCATGCTCCATCGTCGGCCACATCATCGCTTACCATTAGGCGAGATACTGGTCAAACGTAAGGCTATCAATAATAATAAAAAAAACCTTTGACAGTCTTTACGGCTAATCAGAAGCCAGGGCATCTGCAACCAGTATAGCTAAGGGGTATCGTGTTACCCAATTACTAGGTTGTAGAGGACAAGTAGGCAGTTGCTACCCAGCTGCATCTAGTTTCACTGGAAGCCGACCGACCCCAATAGAGTTGGGAAAAGAGGTTAGGCAGATTGAGACAAATCTTGGGTTTTGATTAAAACATGTACCTCCTACATATTATGTAATAGTAAGTACCTACCTACTACGTAGGCTTACTAAACACCATATCTACCTTACAAAACAAACAATAATTTTGTCACTTGTAATGTAATTTTTCAATCAAGACTTTTTTTTACCACATATAATTTCTCTACAACAATCAATAGCTACTCGAATTAATTTATTTACGAGTAACATTCCAACAATCGAATAACAATTTAATATAAAGTCACTGGAAAAGGTTTTAGTGCCCCTCAAAAATGTCCTAAGATCATACAATAATTGATTTTATATAATTATAATCAACAGTCACAATCACACATTATGTGGATATAATAATATAAATGGAAAATAATTATGTAAAGATGTTCAGTGTAACAAGTTTTAAGTTCTATTGTAGAACGTGCTTGATACAGGGAAATGAAGACCTTCTGTTTTTTGTGTTGCTGTTTTAAATTAGTCTATTGATGCTCTCTGTTTTACAATGAACACTGAAACAAATTCTCGAAGAATATTTCAATTACAAAACTATCACAGTAGACAGATCATTACTTCAAGAGTGCCTACTTTTAAATTAGTTGAATATAATTCTGTGCCTCCTGTGAAGAATGATATAAGTCGAAAATCTCCATTTTACAGGAGAGCAAAACAAGTTTAAAAAAAAAAATCAGTTCGTGAACTAAGTGGGCTATGTTAAACTTGATTACCTTTTTTTGTAGATAAAAACATGCTCTTTCACAATTAATTAATTTTATATGGTAAATATTATAGTTTTAAATTAATCCAAGAAAATCTGTGAGTTACCCATGGAGGGTTCCGTAGCAGCAAGTAACATTATATATAAGTTCTTGTAGTTTGTTGTAACTTTGATCGATGTTTTAATAATAATGTATTTTTTTTAGATTTATGACGTATTAAAAAAAAAAACAACTTATTAGATCTCGTTCAAACCAATTTTCGTTGGTAGTTTGCATGGTAATGTACTTACATCATATATTTTTTTTAGTTTTGTCATTCTCTTATTTTAGAAGTTACAGAGGGGGACACACACATTTTACCACTTTGGAAGTGTTTCTCGCGTAAACAAAAAGCAATTAGAAAAAACTGATTTTAGAAACCTCAATATCATTTTTTAAGACCTATCCATAGATACCCCACACGTATTGGTATGATGAAAAAAAAAATTTTGAGTTTCAGTTCTAAGTATGCGGGACCCCCAAAATTGATTCCTTTTTTTCTATTTTTGTATGAAAATCCTAATGCGGTTCACAGAATACACCTATTTACTAAGTTTGAACAGTATAGGTCTTATAGTTTCGGAAAAAAATGGCTGTGACATACGGACGGACAAACAGACAGACACACATGACGAATCTATAAGGGTTCCGTTTTCTTATGACAACCCCCGCTCTTGGGCGGAGCGGGAGATAGTGTCAGACTCTTACTGACTAAAAAACCCATCCCGTTCCTTCAAGCCTTCATACCGGGGCTCGAGCGCCCTTTCGGATAACCCTGACCCCAGTAGGCTGCGACCCTAAAACTAAAAATGTGAGTTTGACCAAAAAATCTTTTTTTTTTTTTATAAGTTTTATGTAAAAAACTCAAAAATAATGTAAGTCGAGTTATATCACCTTTCACAGGAAGCACAGAATTTTATTGCACGTGATTATTAATTCATAGATAAATATAACAATTTTTTATTTTACGTAATACTAGAGCTACACAATGATCCTCTGGCGTGAGGCAAAATCGAAACGAATGTCGTCGTCTCTACAATTCCAAGAATTTCACAAATGTTTACCATTGACACGGAGAATGGACTGAGCAATACCTTCACAGAATTGACCCCTCTGCAGACTTTTTTGACCGTACTATATTTATTTTATATTTTCATATCTAAATAGGACCTTAAAAAAATAATAATGTCTCTAAATGATTCCAAAGCGAGTGGTTATGATGAAGTTCGCACCGACATCATAAAACTATCAGTCGATTTAATCCTAGAGCCACTTACTTCTACACGTTGTTAACCTCTCGTTAGAACAAGGAAGATTTCCCGATTTACTAAAGAAAACCACTATTTAAAAAAGGAGATAGCATTGAAATGGACAATTACAGGCCTGTAACTTTGATACCTATATTTTCAAAAATTTTTGAAAAGGTGTTTCATAATAAACTAACAGACGTTATTGAAAAGCACAACATTATTAAAGACGAACAAAATGGGTTTCGTAAAAATAGAAGTACATCTCTAGCAGTATTTCAATTAGTAAAGAAAATTACAGACTGCATTGACAAGAAAATACCTGTTACAGTTTTGTTCATGGATATGAGTAAAGCATTCGATTATTGGAAAGGGTTTCAAGATATGGAATTAGAGGAACAGCATGTAACTGGCTTAAATCGTATTTGTCTGACAGAGTGCAATCAGCAGAGGTTACAAATTATAATAAGCAAACTAAAACGATGGAATCTTTCAAATCTTCGTATATGTTTAATAGATATGGTGTGCCACAGGGCAGTATTTTAGGGCCACCAATGATTTTGCTCTACATAAATGATTTCCCAAACATTATCAATCATAAATGATACAACAATCATAATCAAGGGACACGATAAGAGCTTGTATGAAAACGAAATTAACATTGCTCTCCAAAGAACTATAGAGTGGTTTGAAGCTAATAATTTGAAAGTTAATTTTAATAAAACAAAATTTATACAATTTCATACCTATAGATCAAAACCGCTGGATTTAAATATATTCTATAAAGGGGTCGCTTTGACAGACGTTGATTCAGTTAAATTTCTTGGAATAACCTTAGATAAATATTGCTCATGGAAACATCATATCATTTGCGCCAAAATAAATAGTTTTATTTACCCCATGAGGCGTATTAGCTGCGAGGTATTGAGAAATGCTGCAATAACGGCTTTCCATGGCTATTTAACTTCCGTCCTAAGGTATGGTATTATACTGTGGGGTCGTTGTGTGGAGATTGATCAAGCATTTTTAATGCAGAAAAAATGTGTGAGAGCTATTTTTGGGTAAAAATAAATAGAGTCATGTCGTCCATTTTTTAGAAAACATAAAATTTTAACACTGCCATGTATTTATATATTAGAATCCTGTATATTCGTTTTCAAACACGAGAGACTTTTCGAGCAGGCGACAAGCTACTATACGCCACGATTTAAGTATACTAATAAGTTGTTTCAACCGAGGACAAATCTCACCTTAACAGGTAACAATAGTTATATTATGTGTATAAAAATGTACAATAAATTACCAAATTAAATTAAAACGCTACCTTTTTCTAGATTTAAAAGTAGCTTGACGAGGTTTTTAATTGAAAAGTGTTTCTATAGTGTACACGAGTTTTTAGGTTACAAATTGTAAGTTTTGACATGATTATTATATTTGACATGGGTATTATTGACATGATTATTGACATTTCTGATATTATTACTGTAAGTTTTTATTGTTATATTGACATTTTTTAACTCAACAACACAATTTTAATGGGATAGAAATTTGTATAATGAGTGCATGATTTTAATCAAATAATTTTTTTTTTTTTTTTTACTATGATTTATATTTGCACGCCGAAATTAAAGGCAGAATAAGAGATCAATTTTATTTATGTTGTCAACCTTCTGTAGGTACCTTATTTACGCAAATAAACGATTTATTATTATTATAATCCTCACTCAGTTCATTCTCTATAATGTTCACTATCAGCCAGAAGTAGCACTACGTGGTTTGTTAGGACCCTACAATGATACCAAAGAGTATCACTCAATTTTTAGAAAACGAATGAATGTATGTTGCCTGTGTCTAGTAGAGTCTGTCTAAAAAGTCAGACGACTTGGGTAATTATTAGGATTTAATGAAATCTCATGTAGTCAACACTGGGTAAATAATCAAGGTTGATTATGAGATATTGACTATTGTCACAACAGAAGAACCTTATAAAAAGTATCGAATATAAGTATTTTTTAAATAATTACATATTATACAAAATTCCCAAGTCGGTTAACTTTTTATACAGACTATATTAACTACATTTTTACATTTTTTTTCTTATGTTAACTTTTCAAACAAAGGTAGGTAAATCTATAGATTCTAAAGTACCACCTAATTCTTAACTTTGGATTTCTCAGTTTAGATATCCACTAGGTTTGAGCGTTGTAAAATTAAAGATAAAATGAGAAATTAAAGTCAGGTACAGAATTTATTTTAAATAGTTTTAGCAAGTTTTTGTTAACCTAAGTGAAAGCGTGTAATGTGCAACTATTATTAAATGGCACATTCAAAGATACGATACGATTCCACCACACCACCATGACATATCAATTTCATGATAGAGCAGTATGCAGTATGACAAGAATTTAGTTCCAAGATTAGTTACACGGTTTTTAACACAAATAGTTTTTTTTTTATAAGGGATAGGCTCGCGTTTGACCAATATCTCACTTGATGGTATGCGATGATGTGGCCTACGATGGAACACGCCTGCCTAGAAGCAATCTGTTCACTCTTGACTTAAAGGACCCTAGGTTATAGATCAGGAAACACAATAAAATGGATTTTTAATCCCTTTTAAATATATTTACGATTGCTTTTTACCTATTTTATAGCGGGTTTATATTCTATATTTTTATGATTAATAGTGCTCTTATGCAGAAAGTATATAAAACAAACCAATTGATAGAAATACAGCAGGCAAAATATGAGTACTTAGGTGTTCATGCATTTATGGTATGTACAATATAGTCTTCGATAGAAGAAGTATTTTCTAGCTTTACTCGTCGTCATTGAGAAGATCTGTGCACGATTTAGCTTTGGTAGATCTGGAATTAGAAAAATAAACATTAATTAGCACAAACTAAACAATACACAGAATTTTTATTGGCATAGTAGGGTATTGAAGATATGATATGATAGGCACTATCGATAGAAGATTCTGAAAACTCATTTGTATAATATTCGCTTAAATATAGGTACTTAGGTCCTGAGATGTTGGAGAGATGAATTAGTCTCTATTTTTTATTACGGATAAGCTCGCATTTGACCACTATCTCATTTGATGGTAAGCGATGATGTGGCCGACGATGGAGCACGTAAAGGTTGGTCCTTTCTCTTACTGGAAGCAAAAACTCAAAATGGCAGCGGGCAGATGCGTTTGGAAAAGTTAGAGGAAGGTTTTTACCCAGAAGTGAGACATAATGTACTAATAAGGTTCATTACGATACAAACTTTGAATCCTGTTAACATCCACAGTTGCTCTTTTTCTAAGGTATTAGGAGAGAGAGCATTGCTTATAATCATTGTGCTTCTCAGTTAGCCCTAGACTGGTCTCAAAATCGCAGTAGATTAGCTAAACCCATTGTGCCTAAGCCCGGTGACTTTCCTAAACCAAGCTAGTACCCAACTAGATTTCTTAACTAAACGATTCTTACATCCGGTTATGATTAACAAGATCCAAGTTCTAGAAATACGGAATGTATCAAGTGTGTCATCGGATATTATTGCTAATTACTTTTGTTTTTAATGAATCTGGCGAGATTTACACGCGAAAAATAGGATTGATCAAATCACAAATAGGATTGATGAAAAAAATACTATAAGAAGAAGTATTAGAATAATATCTTTGATAAAGAAGAATGCCTATACCCTGTACCATATTGCTTCACAAGTATATTAATACCAAAATTATTGTTTTATTTATGTGTGCAATGTACTGAATTTTAACGGTTTTTTTAACCACATTAAAATATTAGTATCTGTGGGCGCAACGAAGTATCTACATAGATTCAGATTTTCTTCAGCGGAAGCGTCTGCACTTCCCGAAAGAATAGTGATATATATATTATCTCCAGTTAAAAGAGGGAGGTCAAAAAGGCAATTTTTCGGCATAAAGCACTTGTGCGCATTTTTTGTTCCGTATTTAGTTTGCCCTCTGATGCAATAGTATACACTTCGCTAAGACATTGATCAATAGTCGTCATCCAGTTTTGTATTGCCGGTGTTGAAATAACTTCCATGTCCTCGTTTCTTCGGTCGGGCGTCTGAGGGTAAGATGCGAGTGCGTGCACGGGTTTAGGGGCAGCTGTGGGCACAGGTGTAGGAGGTGGACTCCGAGTACATCGGTTATCCTGGCTGAAGGGGCTGCTTGCCATTGTGACACAGTTATTGACTTGGTAACAACACCTAACACATGTTTTTTACGTAAATAAATGGCACGTATTATGCCTACGTTTGACAGTTATCCGGTCAATAGGTAAAATCAGGTCACGATTCAGCAAGTTTTTATTTATTAATTTTAATAATTCTTCGGCACATCTGCTAACAGCAAAGTGCAACAGAGCTATCATAAATAATATATAAATGTAATGTACTCGTAGGTGCCTGTTTTACTTGACTTTGTCCGTTTGTACCTACTCTTTGGGGAAAATTCATGGGTAAATTATAAATTTGTGGTCACTGGTATTCAATGCAACAACAATGGTAAAAGTGGGTAATATACTCACTGTGGGTTTTTGACTCGCCTGCAGACCCTAAGTTCTATTGGTCCACTGCGAACCGACTTGAAGAGTGCAAGCGCTTCCACGTGCGCCAGTTCATGGCATGCATGCCCGTTCACTGCTAGCACCTCGTCGCCTGAAAACAATTACAGGAGGTTTAGTAACCAAGAAAAAGAACTTTCTATCTAGGGACCAACATACAGTTTGCAGCGAATAATAGTTATTGTCTGCTTCGCGAACTCACTCTAGCCTAGAAGTAACCGACTCACTCTTGACTTAAAGACCCCAGGTTGCAGCTATCAGGAAACCGACTGTACTGGCTATACGTATAATGAATGTGTTCCCAAAACCACCATGTAGGTACTAGTGTTGCGTCTCCGTACCTACGTCTGGTGATCTGATGATGGAACGGACTTGACGGAATTACACGCTCACCGAAATGTAACCAAACCTATGAGATGCTAGGATTGACAGATCATTTCAACTAAGTTACACATTAAGATTTGAACGTATTAACGATTGAACGGCACATTCATAACTTATAAGCGTACCTATTAACAATACATTTGTTATTTTTAAATATAAGCCTGAGTATATTGTCTAATGTGGTACCCATCCCTTAAAGTGAAAATAAAGAGAACGGTTTCTCATGAATAGTGTATATAGGACCTAATTTTAATATACGATCCAGAGTTTCTTTGTTTAAAATATGACTAAATGCCTATAAAGTTTAAAAATAAATGATAATAGTAATATTTCTGCGCACAAGAAACACATTACATTACTAGTACTTATTTATTTCATACCTACTGACTTTTATTGTCATTTAAATGCTCAATTTATAGCATTGCATCTATTGCCAGTAATCCTCAATTTAAATAAATTGAAATGACATTGAAACCAATTTGTTTTTTTGATGCTTAATTAGATTTTAAATATATCTCATTTTATAACAAGTTTAAAGGCCAAAGTTTAAAAGTCCTCTGATAACACTAGATGCGATGTCAGTCATACAAGAATGTCATAAATCATTACTAATAAAAACACTGGTATCACTTTCACTGCTTGGATTACATTAGCCTGACTTCGATTACAAATTATGCAGTTTGTTATATTGCCACTATGGCGAACTACCACAATGCAGCTTCCTATTCTTATCATATTGTATTCTTGCTAGTAAATTATCGCAGTTCGGTAACTACCGCTTATCAATTATATTGACGCTGATGTTTTTAGTGCAATAAGTACTTGACTAAAATCTATTTTATGAACGTACCTGCTTTTAGTCTTCTGTCATCAATCGCTTGTCCTTGTGGCAGGATGCTTTTGATGAAGATGCCCAGTGGACCCCGTGGCGAGTCACGACCGCCCACGATGGTGAAGCCGAGAGGTTTCTTTCCGTGCCCTTTCTCGAACGTGATCGTGTGGTAGGTGTGTGTCGGCGCCCTAGGCCTCCGAGGTAACGTACAAAAATTTGCCGCGTTTGGCGTTTGTGTTTCACTTTCACTGTCGTCTTTACATTTTGTCCGTTCTACGCCGTCGGGCGTGTCGACGTTGACAATGTCACCGGCACAACTGAGCGCGAGCGCATCTTTGTTGGCGCCGCCGTAACTGACGACCTGCCGGCGCAGCAGCTTGTTGTTCATGCTGCTGTAGCTCGCGTTCTGACCCTTGAGGAAGTGTGAGTGCGCCGCCGCCGCGCTGTCGGCCGGCTCGTCCGCAGCTGATAGCGCAGTGTGATTACATGCCGACTCATCCTGCGACCGTCGACGGTCTATTTTGACGTCACATTTGTCAGTACGTTTTTCCTTGCCTAAAATGATTGCGTTCTCATAGTCCACCGAGCTTTCTCTCATCAAAATTACGCTTCTTTGGGATGGTTCTCTTTGTGTGGCGTCTGCCGGCTTCTCTCGCTGCCTACAAATCACTATATCAATACCCCCGGCGCCTGATTTGAGAGCTTCTTTGGCTTCAGACATGGTGAGGTCGCGAAGTCTTCGACCGTTCACATTGAGCAGCTCGTCTCCTATACGCAGCGTGCCCTCTCTGCGAATAAATTTAAGTACACATTAATTAAAACAAACAACGTATATATTTTACAAGATTATGAGTAAGGCTAAAGACTTGACTCACTTTTCTGCTAATCCTCCGGGAACTACGTGTGCTACCAGGTAACCCACGTGACCTTCATCAGTGAGTTTTGTTTTGGCAATAAATATCCCGAGTTCATCAGAAGGATTGTTCCTCACTATTCTGACAACTTTAAGTTCATTCTGTGCTGTGTCTGATTTGCTTCCTCTAGTCGGTTTTCTACATGGAGGGATTGGTGGAATGCCACAATCCTGACTTGCGTCTCTCTGTCGCATTTTTTGTTTTTCAGTTAACTGTAGGTATAGAGGTTCCTCGTATTCATTTTCCTTTTTTGGCATGCGCCTAAGGATTTCTTTACGATCAAGTGATAAAGCTCTTTGGGTATGTCTAGGTCTAGGTCTAGGACATTCTTTCCTTTCTCTACTCATTCGTCCTGATGTTCTCGCTTTCATGTAGCTTTGATCACCCGATATACTCCTGCCATGACAAGGAAGAAGTGTGTTTACCTGAGAAGCAGAACTTTCACAGCGTGACGAAATCCTGTCACTGTCGAAAATAGAAGAGGCCGCAGATTCGTTGACAAGGATCCCCGAATCAGCATCTTCACAGTCTTGAATTAAGACGTTTTCATCATCGCATGATATTTGATAAACATCATCATGGAACACCGAATGACCTTTTTGGAACTCTTCTAACCCGGGTAAAGCACCGTAGGAGAAACTGCGCAATTTAGCTTTTACACCGCCTCGTTTCTTACGGCTTTTAGTGACTACACTGGTTGTTTTTAAAATATTGTCATTACTACCATTTACTTCTTCATCATTTTCACCCGCTTGTTTGTACAACTTTGAAAGAAATCTGTTAGTAGATGACTTGAGATATCTATCTGACATTGCTCTTAATTTGGCCGATAGACAGGAACTGGGTCCAACAGAATCCTTTCCATCCTTACTCTTAAGTTTATCAGTCTTTTTTTGAGGGTTGAGTGCGATGGGGGCATTGTCGTATGCTTCATAGTCATCGTTAAAGATTTGATCACTTGATTTAGAAAGCTTTGCACCGGCTTTCGGTATTGCATGATATCGATCACACTCAGAGCCGGAGCTATAACATCGAGTGCCTCGATTGGTGAAAGATTTTCCTTCTCTCCATTGGCACTCTACAGGACTAGTCATACTTTTGACGAAGAAGACATCATCGTCGTAGTTAGGCATTTTCACCCAAGGGTTTTGATTTTCGAATTCAATGTGTGTATCAGCGTAATTGTTGGTAAACCGACAATTAGTGACGTCCTCTACGTGTCCAAATCCACTGCAATCACTTCCAGACGTAGACGCGGCGTCATCTCCGTGCCGCAGTGGACCGTTCGATTTGAAGCAAGATAGTTTAGTGTTCTTTACTTTGTCGAGCAACGGGTTTCGCCTTTCTCGACACACCATGTACTCTTTCTCCAGCGAGCCTCCGCGGTTTTTGCGCGTTGTATTATAACTTTCTTGCAGTGAAGCCGGGCTGTTTTGTAGTGATATGCGCCGACTTACTGGAGTATCGCCATCGTGGTGGCATCGATGTGGAGATTTTTCAACGATTATAATTTGATCACTAAGATTGTAGAAGTTTGTTTCCACGGAGCTACTGCTGCTACTTTTGCGATTAGGGTAGCGCACTGGAGATAAATCTGAAAAGAAAGAAAAATATATTCTTATTATTACGATCTCAATAACAGCATCAAAAATTCTTTATAATGTAAGTGTAAACCTTGATCGCCATGAACTTAAACCTGTATTATTTTATTTTCCTAACTACAAAAAACAGATACCTACGGTAATACATATACAAACAAAATATACATGTAATCAAGTAGGCTCTCGGGAAAGTTACACTCCCTTTCCATTACATAGAGAAACCTGCTTTCTAGTGTTAATGTATCCAGCGGCAGGGAGACAACTGGGGCCTGAATCTGCTATTTTTATAAATTCGTCATTCCCACACGATCCCATTTTCATTTTGCTAGAAGTATGTAATCTGCTAATTCATAATGATCGATCATTGATCGATCAGTGCTCTTGTAATACGAGTAGAATTGTGGTAGAATGACAACATCGAGCTTATATTCTATGCCATTTTTTTCAATGGAGTGTCAGTGGTTGACCATCGGAAAATCATAATGACGCCATTATAGTAGTAGATTATCAAAACTTGTCAAAATCAACAATTGTGAAATCAATGTTAGACCATTCTGAAACTATTGTAATAGCAGACTTGGAGGCCCTGGAAGTCTGAATTACGTGCTTATTGCGTCAAAATTGTGCACCCGTAAATATCAGCCAGTGTCCTAATGACGTCACTATTTAGTTACTTATATACATATATAGTTCTTTAGGTACCTCAACATTCCTATTAAGATGACATTCTAGCATTTCTCGCGTCTATTCAACTGTCAAATAGTTACTTCCTATTTTCTCCGTGTTGCATAGCCACGAGGCCTTTGCGTAGTTACGCAAGAAATAAGCGGTTAGTTGTTAATTAACAATGACAAATAGTTGTAAAAAGTAGACAGCTAGTGGAGACATTTAGTATGAATTTTAAACAAAAATTTAAAGAATTGTTATTAGTAAATTACATGCCATAATAGCTTGAGGATACAGGGAGTTAAAATTAATTAAAGAAGGTATTAGGGACTAATTATTACAGTAGTTAAAACTTCGTCCGGAGTGATACCTACGTAGTCATTTTCTTTTGTTGTTGTAGTAATAAAATAAATGGTACCTATTATTAAATTAATTTTCCGGGAAGAATTTTATACATTGACGTCCGTATAGGCTATTGGTTTTGTGTCAATGATTACTAATGTGTGGTCGTTGACGTACGTAAACAACATTAGTTGCCAATAAATAATAAATATAATGTTAGGTCCTTATACATATGAAATTAGCGTTTTGTCGTACTGACCACTTTGATCTGAAATATCTCCTCTTTGGTTGAGCATTCCAAATTCAAAGGGCACTGCGTGAAAGTGTCCCCACTCACCAACAGACTTGAGACAGGTGTCATTCGAAGCGTCTAGTTAAATTGAGTTTTTTATTAAAGCGAAACATCACTGAAGTATGAGGTTTAGGTTTTATAAAGCATTTTATTTTGGCCTAAACTAACTTAACCCAAGTGTTTTAGACCCTAAATATACTCATAATATACTGTCATATATTTTTCAATGTAGCTTTGAGAGTTCTGTACGATTCTGCAAAATTATTGCTCAGAGGATTTGCGTAAAACTGTCCCTAAAGACATCAGTATCAAATCTGTTGGTGGGTACGTACTAACAGATTTGATACAGGGGTAATTTGAAACGTCTAGTTAAATAGAGTTTCTTTTACTAAAGCAACATACCTCAAAATATGGGGTTTAGGTTTTATTATACATTACATTTTAACCTAACCCAACCTAACCCAAGGGTTTTAGACCTTAAATATAGGTACTCATAATATAGTACTGTCATACTTTTATTATGCGGCTTGGCGAGCCCTATACGATTCTTTAAAAATATTTGACTAAGGGCATTGCGTGGAACTATCTCCAAAAATGACACCACCACAACAGTAACATCATGTCATTCGAAGCTTCTAGTTGAATAAAGTTTTTCTTTCACAGCCACATACCTCGAAAGTATGGGGTTTAGGTTATAAAAACTATTTTTATTTTAACCTAGCCAAATCCAACCTAACCTAAGTTGTGCGCATACATCCATTGTATGGTACATGGAGTTACTGAAACCCATTGATTTTAATACACTAGCACAAATGCTTATCATGTTGTAATAGATTACTAATGGTAAATGGTATGGAAAAATATACTCATTATTATCTAGAAGTCTTTTTTTCATTTATAAAAAAACCTCATACATTTCAACAACTAAATCAGCTGTTTTGTCTTTTGTGGATAGCAATGAATAAACTGACGTGCATTCCATGTCTTTTATGCACACAACTTCGGTCAGGTTTTTTATGTTTTCGGTAGGAAAATCATCTAATGACATCCCCGCTCTTGAGCGGAGCGGGAGATAGTATCAGATTTTTAGTGACTAAAAACCCACTTCAGTTCCTTCGTTACCTTTCGTACCGAGGCTGAGCTACTTTTCGGAGCTAACCCTGGCCCTAGTAGGCTTCGACCCAGATGGGCCCCTGCCATTGCTAACAACTCCTTGAGACTCACGGGAACAGTGCGCGCCGTCAACGACTTGGACTCGGTCCGGACAGTTACCGGACGGTCGGACAGCGAGCTAGCCATTGGTCGTCGTCCGCAAGCCCGCGCCTATGGTGGCCGGAAATCGAGATCAGAATCCCGGCGACGGCAGCTGAAACGCTATGAGCGTCGTTGCTTGATAAGGTAGGCCTCCTCCTTTGCTAGCATTACTGCTTCTCAGAAGGAGGCGACCGCCTGCCACTCTTCCTCGCTCCGAACCATGGCCTGTACCAAGGCCTGGCGCGAGAGATCGCCGCCGCCGAGCGCCCCCACGAGGGTACGGCGATGCTCTGCCTAAGCAGGGCACACCTCCACTATGTGCTCTACCGTGTTCTCCGGGCGTTCCGCACAGTGGCGACACCCGGGCATCACTTCCGCACGATTCCGAACTTACCATGTCCGGTGAGAACCTGCGTCATGCGGATGGTGAGGTTGCCGTTAGATCTTTCCAGACACGCCTCATAGAGAGGACTTACCACCATAATTGTGGCGTGTCCAGCACTGGGTTGTGATAGTCGCTGACGCCATTTCACCATGAGATCCCGCCGGAGTTCTGTCCGCCATGCCACGACCTGTTGCGGCAGTGGACTTTCGCCCCGACGTTGCATCTCCATGCGCAAATCGTGCATGTGTGCAAGGACTGTTGCCTCAGATCCCATGGTGGCAGGCCAGCAAGAAAGCTCGCCGCTTCGCGGGTACGCGTGCAGTATCCCCGCACCATTCGTATTGCCATGACCCCCTGGCATGCGTTCAGCTGGGCCCTCGGTTGCTGACGCAACGACGGCACTCATACTGGCGCTCCATAAAGGGCCATAGATCAAACAATTCCTGCGTAGAGCCTCCGGCAGGACGCGTCTAAACCGCCAAGGTTGGACAGGAGCCGCTTGAGAGCAGCCCCAGTCCGGTTTAGTTTGGAATCCAGACGTCGGAAATACTCCACGAAGTTCTACCAGGTGTCGAGGACGCGTCCCAGGTACTTCTTCGTAGACCCGACGCCGATGTGAACACCTCCTACCGTTAATTGCGAACACGATGTTCCGAGGGCCGTGGAAACACATAGCCTCGGGCTTGTACCAAACCCTGCGAAACATCGCACAACATCTCTTGGCGCCTCCACTCTCCCTCGTGATCGGGGTAGATTATGTACCTGTCGACAGGTAGGCCTCGACCACTTATCAGAATCGAACTTGCAAACACGCGTCGACTGCTGTGTTACTTTACTCAACCGACACAATAATGAAGGGATTTTAAATCGAATCATTACTTGTGAGAAAAAGTGGATACTGTACGATAATCGGAAGTGCTCGTTGCAATGGCTGAACCCTGGACACCCAGCCAAATCCTGCCTTAAACGAAAATTGACTCGGAAAAAATTATTTGTGACTGATTGGTGGAGCCGGTGTCGTTCACAACAACTTTCTAAAATCTTGCCAAACGATTAAGGCAGATGTCTATTGTCAACCACTGCAAACCATGAAGGAAGAACTAGCTGCTAAACAATCGAGATTGGTCAATCGCTCTAGGCCACTGCTGCTCCTCGACATCGCAAGACCACACACTGCACAACAAACAACCATCAAGTCAGATGAGCTACAATTGGAATGTCTGCGACATTCACCGTACTCCCCGGACCTTGCTCTAACAGATTACAAAAAAATTCAACTCCGATACGGCAGTCCAAAACCGCCTTCAAAGAGTTTGTTGATTCTGGCCCCCATGGTTTTTAGTAAAGGGATCAACGAACTACCTATGAGATGGCAGTCACACCGGTGCATAGATAGATAACAACGGTGCATACTTTGATTAATTAAATATATATATATATAAAAAAAATACTTTACATTCCTCTCGTACAAAACGCCAATTTCATATGTAAGCACCTAATATTAATGCGTTTATTGTGAAACTACTTGAAGTCGACATGTAAGAGGAAAGTCAATATCCATTCACGATTCATATAGGTTGGGAAAACCATGTTGTGAGGAGGTACTTAGTGCACACGTATCAACACAACCGGTGCGTCAACGATCTATCTAAAAATCTATAATATATTATTATAAGTGCACACGACGAATGACTGAATGTTTGTAACCAACGCCTTTTAGCTCGATTTTGACCAACTTTGGGCGATCAGATTTTCTTCAAACTTTGCACACCCATCAAAGTCTGCGGACAATACAATAACCCGTTTTTTTTTAGAGAAAAAAAAAATATAGTTTAAAAAAACTAAAAAAAACACGCTTTCATAGCATATCAAACTAAAAAGTGTAAAATAATTTTCAATATAGTTAAAGAATAATAATAATGAACGAAAAATATTAATATCATTGTGAAAAAAGCGTGGGGCGCTTTGTGCCATATTTTTCGTAAATCGAGCACACCACGCTTTTTTATTGTGGTACGTTATCAATACAAATACAAATACAAAAAGTTTATTTGTGCACACAGGTACAATTTAGGTGTTATAATTATTTGTATAGTGTCTCTGTGTTCTATTCTGTATCCACTTACGATACTAAACAATTATATCAACAATATAATAATTTTAAAGTAACTAATTAAGCCAAAATCATAGTTATTTAGAGAGCTCCAAATATAGGCTGGCTGGATAAATTCGACATTTAAACAACATTTTTAGGTCATTTTTTCGATTGGTATTGGTATCCATTTTTTAGTTAAAAAGTTGTAATTTTGTTTTGGATTGTTTATAAGACCCCTGTATTCATTTCATTATTTTTTTTATTATTATTAAGGCACAACAACAATTTGTTTACAATATTTTTTCCGTTTAACATGCAGAAGGTTGTACATTTTATGAACACTCCTCACTTGGCCCCCAATCTCTCTAGGTCCGACAGATCCGTAATTTTTTCGCTTGGATAATCTAAAATGACACATCGGGGTCAATCTAGAACACTTGAAACATAGTATTTGTAACTTTGATAGTAGGTTAATAGTTAAAGTTCACTCGTTCATGAGGATCTAAGACTATCTATTTGTATAATAGTAGTTTATGTGACTAGGGGATAAAGCAGTGTCTTTAAGTCGCGGGCGGCATGTTGAATTTCGAACGAAACGAAGGTTGCTGATTTAATCCCGAACGATAGTGAGGGATTTATAAAATTAACTCCCGAGCATTGCGAGGGAGTTAATAAAGAAACCTGAGTGAAGTGAGGAATTTAAGCCGCCCAAGACAAAGACAGCTTTATTCCCGTGTTGCATACTCTACTTTTTACACCATCTGTGAGATAATTAAAACACAATTTGGTCGACCAAATCATACATTAGAGAAATTTAAGATTATTTACAAGTTCATCAAACAAACTACTTCAAGATTCTTTATTTTAAACTTTCTGTAACGCTCCCGCCAGTAAGCACATTTTACTCTATTTTATTTTTTTGTTAGTGGCCAGTTTGAATTTCGAGCCTTAACTTGTTCGATGCACGTGCATGTGTTCCAAATTCAAATCTCATTATTCCCTAGGGATCGGCCATACTGCATTATCTCCCTAGGGATAGAATAACTTGCTTTAAGTGAGGTTTGTATGACGTATAAAACGACATTTTCGAGCAGGTGGTGTAAAAAAAAGATTTAAGACATCGTGTGCACGAATAAAGAAGGTAATGAGATTAGCCCTCACAATGCAAGATGCAGGTCTCATCGGGTGGGTGTGATTTATACTCTTTAAAAATGGTTTTACACCACTTCCTCGATAATTCTACTACATTCATACTCAAAATGTGCTTTACGTATTTGATTTATATGTATGTTTAAAAATATGAAAAATTTTATCTACTTGTTATTTCAATGTAGGTACTTATTTCCATTTTAACGATCAAGAAATTGAAAAGCTTCTGATTCCACGAAGTTGAGAAAAAAACTCAAAGAAATACAAATAACTATATGCCTACCTGTAGTATTTCCAACTACGTAAAAAGCTTGAATTTTATCGAGTTAATACCAATACCCGAAATACCGTCTACGGTACCTTTCTTAACAGTTCTATAATACATTAGATTTTGCCCGCGGCTTCTGTCGCGTAGGTATATAAAATGTGCCTGTGCCACTCAGTAATAAAGCAACTATCTATCGGTGAAAAAAAGGTATCCTGTCAGTTTACCAAAAAATGATTTACATCATTTGACAACCAACGATTGGCAAAAACTTGGTTCGCTATTTTATTATTATACAACAACAAGTTTCCCAAAATCACTAAATATGTTTATAAATGCGTCAATTGACAAACAATTCATTTTTAGGGTTCCGTAGCCAAATGGCAAAAAACGGAACCCTTATAGATTCGTCATGTCTGTCTGTCTGTCTGTCTGTCTGTCTGTCTGTCTGTCTGTCTGTCTGTCCGTCCGTATGTCACAGCCACTTTTTTCCGAAACTATAAGAGCTATACTGTTGAAACTTTGTAAGTAGATGTATTCTGTGAACTGCATTAAGATTTTCACACAAAAATAAAAAAAAAGCAATAAATTTTGGGGGTCCCCATACATAGAACTGAAACTCAAAAATTTTTTTTTCATCAAACCCATGCGTGTGGGGTATCTATGGATAGGTCTTCAAAAATGATACTGAGGTTTCTAAAATCATTTTTTTCTAAACTGAATACTTTGCGCGAGAGACACTTCCAAAGTGGTAAAATGTGTGTCCCCCCCCCTCTAACTTCTAAGATAAGAGAATGATAAATCTAAAAAAAATATATGATGTACATTACTATAAAAACTACCAACGAAAATTGGTTTGAACGAAATCTAGTGAGTAGTTTTTTTTAAATGCGTCATAAATCGAAAAAAATACACTATTATTAAAACATCGATCAAAGTTACAACACATTACAAGAACTTTTATATTATGTTACTTGCTGCTACGGAACCCTTCATGGGCGAGTCCGACTCGCACTTGGCCGGTTTTTTATCCATTTTATCTCATAAAACGACGTTTGAAATATATTACATTTTGTAAACGGTATTTTCACTTTGGTTTGGTGTATCATCTTGGTCAGGTTCAGTTAAAAATCGCTCCTTTTTGGTCCGATTTGGTCTGGTTAGAATAGTGACCACTAGAGCACGATAGTGAGCGAGACATCAGCTGAGCGGGTTTAATGACCTGCAGGTAGTGTAGTCGACGTTGCTTACAAACTATCTACAGGTCATTGAACTCGCTCAGCTGACGTTTACTTAAAGAAATTAATTTTATACATGCGCAAATTACAATACGAGTTTGAAAAAAAAGTACTTTATTTTTAAATTTTATGTTTACAAATCGATAGTGTTTCATGTACCGGATCGACCCTTCACAGGATTAAAACGATTAAAATTTAACGGTGTATAGTTTAAATTAAAATTTAATAGAATTTACAAAAAACGAAAAATAGTTGATCTGACCTTAATTTACTCGTATAGATATTTTTTTGAGGACTTTTTTTACAGTGTTGGAATTATGTTTTCTTTACCGTTATGTCATAAATTACAAAATGCTTATAAATTTTTGTGTTTAACGAGTGCTCATCATTATATTTCTATTATTGTGATAGCTGCTACGACGATCATTACTTTCCTTGGACTGAATGTTTGCCTTTACGTGACCACAGTTGCGGACCGCCGAACTATGATAATTATATTCCTTTTCTTCTCATCTTTCGTCAAAAGCTAGTATTATCGCCCTTTTCATTTTTATTTTGTAACGAAATATTACCAAATCGGAATAAAAATAACCCATGTTTGTTATTATTATGACATTGACAATAGACAGTGGGTAATCGCGATCGTTGCAAATATGAACGTTTAGAATTATAAAACTAGATTCAATTTATGGCGGTGAAACGCAAAATGAAGCTATAATCTCGATTATACACTCAAACTGAGTTTTGTTTGAAATAATGGCGATTAGTTTTATTGTTGAATTTCGCCCTAATGCGTTGTACATTAGAAACTAAGAAATAAAAGAAGAAAAAAAACATAATATACACCACCAAAATAAAATATCCCACAAAACCAAATAAAACAAGATTTACTTATTTTCATTCATCCTCTCACAAAACTTTAGATAGTGACGAGTACGACACACATCTATCCATCTCCCAGATATGTATATACTAGTAAGATACGTATATGGAAATCATCCGTTCAGTTTAATCCAGTATGAAGCTGGCTGGAAGGGAGCGGATGATTTTTAATTTGATTGATTTTACAATCGTCAACAATAAAATCTATTTTATACTTTGTTCAAAATAACATTAGACATTTATGAAAACTTTTTATTATTATTCGTTCAAACAATTTTAACTTTTATCACGTTGGTGGCATAACAAATAGAGGCTGCAGTTAATAGCTGTTGGTATTGTAACCGCTTTTTGCTTTTAAAATGTCATCCCCAATATGCCTACAAAATAGAGGCTAAAATCGGTTGAACAGACAGTAAAATAGATTTCTTTAAATGTCTAATCTTAACGCGAATAGGATATAGGACCACCAATATTGAAAAAAAACGTAAACATTGTGTCATTATTATTATCATTTTTGAATTTCATTCTTGAACTAATAAGGACATCTTGCTTTTTTATTATTGATAGGCTTGCGTAAGCTAAGTGCCATACGCGCTTAGTAAGCCTGGCTACAGAATCATTTAGACGTTAAGGATTTATCTTATGCAACTTACTGTCAAGGTTTTAAAAGCCAAGGAGTTATAAAACTTCTGTATGTATAATGCCTTAGGTCGGTGCAAACTTGAAACCAGCGCTTGTGTATGGAACCCTCATGAGGTTACATACACTCATGCTTGAGAAAGTTCAAAAAGCTTTTCTAAAGTTCCTTTATAAGCGATTATTTGGATTATATGTATCCTAATAAGTTTATCTTAGGATGCTTAAATTGCAACTCATTGAAGGTTAGGCGGGCTGTTGACCAAATTACAACAACTTACAAAATTATTAAAGGTTACACTGAGGCGTCCGATTTACATGCGGAGTTGTGTCAATTATTTGTTCCAAATAATTACAATCGCTCTAGAAAGCATAAATAATTTAAAATCCCATTCTGTCGCACTGTAGCTCGATCTACCTCGTCTATGCCGCGTATGCTAACGATGCTCAATGCCCTCGTGGAAACCGACCCTGGATTAGATTTTTTTGCTATTGAATGGAAGACGATATTAGTGAGAAGATAGTGAAAGGTTGTAACACAAAATTTCAGCTGAAAGACGTCCACTGTTGGACATAGGGCTCCCCCAAGTGTCAGCGTAACGACCGGTCCTGTGCGTCTCACATCCATCGGATTCCCAGTCACCAGGTCGACGGTCCACCTCGTGGGAGGCCTTCAACAGCGACTTCCGGCTTCTGTGTTAACTTCTTCTTCTTAGCGTGTCGATGGCAAAACTAATTAAATTCCATGACTGGCCCAGAATTTGGCCACGGCAATGCCATTCACTGATGCTGTCATTAGATCCCTACGTGAACAGGGCAAGTCATGTAAGATGGAAGGTATTGGGACATGGTCTGAGGAGAGACGCCGCATAAGCACTGAAAGTCAGAACCGTCCAGGAACCCTCATCTGTGCATTTTTTATTTTATGAAATTAGACGCCATAACCAACTCACCGATTCTTGAACGACGTGCAGGCCTGGGTTCGTCTGGCGTTACCGCGAGCAACCGCGGCGGCTCTCCCTTCTTGAACCACCGCATTTTTGCCTGTCACTCCATTGTGGATACTGAAACAAGGAGTTTTTATCTTAGATAACTAGCTTCTGCCAGCGGCCTCGCTCGCGTGAAATTTAGAAATTATCTCTAGGGATAAAAATGGCCTATATTGATACATAAACTATTAATAAAATTTTGTATTTGCTGTCGTCGTCGGTGACGTCATATTTCAGTATGTGCATCCTTATACTGATAAATGACAGTTTGAAAACTTTTAAATCTGGTGTCCCCTTCCACCAGATATAAAAGGTTTTTAACTTGATTAAATTAATAACAAACTTTCTTTTTATTTGCGATTTTGGATAAAGTTACTTTTTGATAAAAACAATACAAAAAAGAGTCAACTATCCAATTGGAATAATTTGCAGGACATATATTTACTCTTATGCCAAATTTCATCAAAATCCGTTCAGCTGTTTGAGGGTGAAGCAGTAATATACTCGTACATTTATGAAAACGTACAAACATTAGTGTGGTAGACCACAAGTTTAACAAGTAGTTACCATACGGGTACGATGGGGCTGACATACCCTGATAAAAGCCCCATAGTAAAAACAGATTTAAAAAAAAAGTAGGTACCATACAAGGGAGGATAGTAGTTTCATATTTTTGGGTAATTTAATTGTAGAGAAATGTGTTATGGACTTTAAATCCAGATATTGGAATTTGAAAAGAACTGATACTAAAGCCATCAATCGTAAAAATGGCAAACTTACAAAAGTTTTTTTTTAAATAAACGTAATGGGTCTTGTTTAAAGACAACAGTATTGAAGAAAGAGAATATTGAGGAAAGAGTTTTGAGATTTCAGTAGGTACGGTAACTCAAAAGAAGTGCGTCCCCAACATACAGTAGATATCTGTCGCAGCATAGCTCCATGCAACAGCAAAATGCAGTCTTTCCAGTACGAATATTTGAAATGGAGTATATGTCACAGGGAAATGAGGTTATAAGAGATTTCACGAAATCCCTAGAGATATCACGAAACCCCGGTAGATGTCAAATATTCTTGTTTACTACGTCTTCTTACTAAAAGTATCTAGTGATATGACAAAACACCAATTTATCGTCAGTGATATGTCATGTCATTAACTAAATCTAGTAAAATGTCAGAAGAGCGGATAACGAATAGGTAACCATTTTCCACTTCAAAGTCATTAAGTCGTAACTAGACAGGTTTCTTAACCTGTCCATCTCCTTTTACGATGAATAGCTACTATTTGCACATAACTTACTTGCCAATATAGGCATATGAAGGCTTGCAAAGGTGTGAATAAAAATGCATATTAAATATTTTCATGTTGTCATTGAAAGTTGAAGATACGAAGTCAAAAACTCGAAATGTTGCTTCTAACTCAATCTATATAGTCTGAGGTTTTGGTAAGAAAATAAAATATGTGTCTTGAATATGTGTCGTATTTCTGAAAAAATGGTTATTTCCAAAAAAGGTTATCATTGGTAAAATTTATAACATATAATAACGTGTCGTAGTACCTACAGAGAGCAGTGGTGGCCGAGTGGTAACGGCCCCGACTTACGAGTTGTAGTTCGCGGGTTCAAACCCAGCCAGGTGCATTACTATGTGTAATTTATTTCATCACCACTGCTCTCAAAACGGTGAAGGAAAACATCGATAGAACCAAAAATTCGAAGACATGTGACATTCACCAACACGCACTGGGCCCGCGTGGTGGATTACGGCCTCAGAGGAGGCTTGAGTCCTAACAGTGGGAAAATTAAAAAGGCTGGTGATGAGTACCTACAGAACTTGCTTGATTTTTATTATAGATTTCTAATTTTAGCTTCAAAAAGAATTTGATTGAATGATTTTTGCGAATTTAGAAATAAGGTTGTTTTACTTCCAAGTAAGCAAGTAAGCTCAATCTGAAAATTAACTAGTAAGTAATTTGTTAGTATCAGTTACTTCGAATTTACATAAAATCTGCATAATACCAGTTCAAGAATTCGTAGAAGGTCGTGCAGTTTTTAATAAAATCCATAACCTGTTTGTTGAAATGTCGAGTACCTAAATACCTACCTACGCATTTACGTCATGAAAACCCCCAGATCATTTAGTTAAATAGGTTCAAATACTAAAAGCGAAAAGGAATATATTTGAGGGGATTTCAAGATCCCTTTTTCCTGTAATCTCGACCCGTACACAAGCTTTGGTCCAACCCCTTATCTTTGAATCTTTGGTATCCTACAACAAAAAAATGAAACCACTTAAATATATAGCAGATGGTCGTCAGCTGATGCCGATTGTTCAAAAGTATTACCGCGGCCCTGGGGGCAAAAGGCAACTGAAGAAACACAGTCAGTTAAAGTCTACGACTACTTCAAGGTAAGAGAAGTTATTTGAAAATTACCCACTAAAAATGCATCACATTAGTTACATGTTCAGAGCATTCACAGATCATTACATATCTCACACAACCATCAGCGCAGTCATAACATAGTTACCGATTGGTTACGTCGCCGCGACAAGGCATTCATCAACCAACAATATCGTAAGAATCGAAATTAATAATCACGTAACGTCTAACCTTGCTAGTGATAGCTGTGCCAGCATTCGTGTTGTGTAACTAATCGATTCTTTTTTGCAGCAATCGATTCTTGAAACTCATTTTAGTTAATGTCAAGCAATTTTCTGAACGCCTTTCAATTAGTGTGCCTCCCTATCTAATTAAAAAGATTAAGGGCAATTTAATTAGTAAATTGATACGAGTATTATTAATGTAAGTATGTCAATGTTTGATTTATTTGGGGAAAAGTGACGTGCTACTGGATAACCTTCTGATCTTGAGTGTAGCGAGATAAACGGGTAATGATTTATTACTGCTGTAATTAGCTGGAAGTAGGTCGCGCCAGTGTCAATTATGTACGTTTTACAAATGCTTAAAGTAGAATAAGCATCTACCGTAAACTGTACTAGGGATCCGAGTTACTCTTTGCTAAACACACATACATTTTTCCTTACCAATTACCGTCGATAATAATTTTAGAAAATCCTTTGGAATTTTTCTCGTTATTTATTTGAAAACACTTAGTTTTTTTTGTAAACTACAACGATAAAGAAAACGGAAAATTGGATGAACACAAATGTACAACGCATCATTTGCGGTTTTGTAGTAAAAAAATTCACTGATAAACCACATTACACATGTGCGATGAGGTAGGTATTCAAACTGGCAACGACGTCTTTTCATCGTTTCCGCATACAAATAATGCAGGAAGTAAGCAAAGGAACCGAAGAGAATATCGACGCATTACTAATGAGTTCTGCAGAATGATTGTTTCACACAACGAACATGGCATACCGGTAACTTGTTCGTAATCTACATAATTGTCACGTTTGTGATCTTATGAGTGATTTATTTTATACTCTAATTACGGCATTAGGTTTATTTAACCATCTTGTGACAAGCCGATATTTTTACATGATTTTTTTCATAGTTTTATTTTATTATTGTTGATAGCGCTTGAGCGTTATCTCATCTGATGGAAAGCGACGATGCGGTCGACGATGGAACGCGCTTACCTAGAAGAAACCTATTCACTCTAGACTTAAAGATTCACGGTGGGATGTCCACCATGTACTGGTGGCGCATCGCCGTACGATAGAACAGGCTAGACCGAATTAGGTTATGCAATTCCGACGCACACTCCCCGAAATGCACCCGGTATAAAACCGACAGGCTAGCAACTCGGCGTCAAGGCTCAAGACTTTGAAGACGAGTGTATCATCGCCAATTTATTATCCTTCTGGCTCGCCTCTCAACTGCCTCAAGTGCATCAAGCTGGTATCGGACGGATCTGTTCCAAAGATGAAAGCAATACTCCATACACGATCGAATTTGCGCTTGATAAAGTTTGAGCAGCTGTTCCAGCGTGAAGTAGTCCAGCGTGGTCAAGTCTGACCTTTGCCAGGATTCCCAGCTTGTTTGCAGCCAGTTGAGCCTTTGCTTCGATGTACGGCCCAAAGTTGAATGTTGATGACAGTGTAACACCAAGAAGGTCAAGATAGTTGGTTATCGGCGACACCCGGAAAGTTGGAAAGTTGGTTTTAACGGAAAATAGACACACCTGGGTTTTTGCAGCATTGAACCTGACATCGGCATGAAATCAAATTGGCATCGCCCCATTCGGAGACTGCCTCCAAGGACAAGTTCAAGCGCTCAACCATAGCCTCTCGGAGAGACTGGATCTGTGACACACTAGCTCGCGCGCTCTATGTGTAACTCTCAGCAACAGTGCTGTCGTCTGCATACCCAAAGGTTACCAAAGGTTACCGGGCTTAAGCAGATCGTTTATGTACAGCAAGAATTATGTTACTGTTATGTGGATAGTTACCATGGTGACAAGAATAACAGATGAAAAAAGATGGCGAATGTTCTCTCTGTGCAATATACGAGCTTCAACGCACCGGTTGATTTATTTCTGCTAGTACCTACCCAATTTCAAACGTAACAGTTGGCGACGAGGATGGGATAAGCTGGGGAGCAAATGACAAGCAGGTTAAACGAAGTTTTTCGTAGGTTACAAGAAGCAGGCCTAGTTTTAAATACAGATAAATGCACTTTTTTCCAGGAATCGGTATCCTACTTAGGTTTTATCATAGACCGTAATGGATTGCATAAGTCACCAGAGAAAATTAAAGCCATTTTGCAAAGTCGAGTTCCCACTAATACAACGGAGTTAAAATCATTTTTAGGTATGGTCAATTATTATCGGAATTTTATAAAAAATGCATCATCGATTTTAAGCCCTCTGCATGATTTGCTGAAGAAAAATGAATCTTGGTCATGGACTAAAAGTCATGACGAAGCGGTGTTGAGAATTAAACGAGAATTAGTTTCTGAGACCACCCTAGCGCACTTTAACCCAAAAGCTATGTTAATTGTAACGGTTGATGCGTCACCGAGCGGGTTAGGCGCCGTGCTATCACAGGTTGAAAGTGGGGTTGAAAAACCTATCTCCTATATTTCTCGTACACTATCTGCAGCAGAAAAACGATACAGCCAAATTCAAAAGGAGGCTACCGCAATAATTTTTGGAATAAAAAGATTTCACCAGTATCTTTACGGTCGAACTGAACCTTTTATTTTAAGAACTGACCATAAACCTTTGATATCTATATTTAATCCGGACAAAGGCATTCCCGAAATATCTGCAAATCGCTTACAACGTTATGCCATTTTTCTATCAGCATATAATTATAAAATAGAGTATGTTAGCAGTACTCATAATTGTGCAGATTTCTTAAGTCGATCAGTAGTGGATGACTCATAAACGAACATCTCACACTCAGAGCGTGATGATTCGCTTGTTGATAAATCAAGTTATGTGCGGTTTGTTTACGAAGGAGAAAGGTTTCTGTCACTAACAGATATCAAAGACGCGATTAAGTTGGATAATGTTATTAAAACCGTCATTGATCATCTCAAAAATGGTTGGCCGAGTAAAATTAGTGAACCTTCAATAAAGGATTATTATAGTCACCGGTTAGAATTATCAGTGGAAAACGGTTGTCTTATGAGGGGTCACAGATTAGTAATTCCTACAAGTTTGCGATCTAAAGTGTTAAAAGAATTACATTCAGCACACTTAGGAATCACAAAAGTGAAAGAAGAGGCACGCAATAGGTTTTGGTGGCCGGGTATGTCCGCGGCCATCGAACAACACATCGGTGCGTGCGCCGTATGTATTTCGCAGCGTTCTGCGCCTCCGCGCTGCCCCCTCACACCGTGGCCGTTCCCTGCTCAGCCGTGGCATCGTGTGCACATTGATTTTTTGGGACCGATTAGCGGCAAAACATTTTTAATAGTAGTCGATGCTTACTCTAAATGGGTTGAATGTTTTGACGTTTCATCGGGATTTACTTCGCGAGTAGTAATTGAAAAGCTATGCGAAGTAATGTCAAGATTTGGGTTATTTCATACGATTTGCTCAGATAACGGTACTTCTTTTGTGTCGCAAGAATTTAAACAGTTCTGTGCTAGGAACAACATCACTCATTTAACTTCTCCACCTTATAATCCGGCTAGCAATGGACAAGCGGAGAGCTACGTTAAAATTATTAAAAAAGCAATTAAAACATATTTGTTATCAGGTACTTGTTTAAGAGATTTAAATGTTAAAATATCAGAATTTTTACTAAGATACAGGAATTCCACACATTCGACAACAAACAGATCACCAGCTGAAATATTATTCGGCCATAATTTAAGATGTCGGTTGGATCTTTTGACACCGACCACCTCGACACCATCCGACACAGCACTCGACTTAGCGGTAAAAGTCAAACAGTGTTCGCAGATTGACAATTATCGTGGCAATCGTAAAGTACTGTTCAGTGTGGGTGACCAAGTCTTAGTGAAACTTTATAACCAATAAAAACAATATTGGTCACGTGGTGTAATCATTAAGAACATTGGGAAAACCATATTTTTAGTACAACTGAGTGGTTCAGGTCTAACTGTCAAAAAACATGCCAATCAGTTGCTCAAATATAGAGGGAGGGAAGATAAGCCATGCGAAGAGATCGTTCCTGCATTTATTATACCATCATACTCGACTAGCTCCGGGCAGCAGCCATTCGAAGTTCCTATAGAGCAATCACCAATGGAGCCTGAAACATCATCAGCGCCTGTTCACGGCGAACATTCCGCTGAAAGGGCTGTCCCTCCGGTAGCCCCCTCTATAGTCACTGAGCTCGTCACTCGGCCGAAACGAAATAGGACTGCAGTAGATTACAGGAAGTTTTTCTAATTAAAGGTGGAGGGATGTTATGTGGATAGTTACCATGGTGACAAGAATAACAGATGAAAAAAGATGGCGAATGTTCTCTCTGTGCAATATACGAGCTTCAACGCACCGGTTGATTTATTTCTGCTAGTACCTACCCAATTTCAAACGTAACAGTTACCAAGAGTTCTGACCCCTGAGGGACCCCGGCGGCATTAATGGCCATTTGATCAGACGAGCAGCCATCAATAACCATCGAATGGAATGGTCACTCAGGAAGTCTGCGATCCAAGCACACAATCCAGCGGGTAAACCGAAAGAAGGAAGCTTACTTATAAGGCTTTCGTGCTAAACCCTACCGAAAGCCTTCGAGATATCGAGGGAGGCGACAAGTGCTTCTCCGTGCTTCTCGATGGCCTTACTCCAGATGTGGATGACATATGCTAGAAGATCTCCAGTTGACCAACTTAGCAAATCGCTAGGGAGTAATTTCAATTATAGAGAACAAATTAATCTTGGAGCTACTCTTTTAGAAACTGATCGTAAATGTCTAGTGAAACGTTTTCCATTTAATTAAACTTTCTGAATCGATATCGAATGATCCGACATAAATTCTACTAAAGCAAGTCAAACTTATTCAAGTTCTTTTTTCTGCATATCATGGATCAAAATGATTTCATAAGTTGTAAACACGGTAAACACGGTAAACAGAAAAGTGAAGATTCCGGTGTAATCGCTGCATTGGTTAAAGAACAATGGAGTTCATACGATACTCACTATTATCGGTATTACGGAATTGTACGCCGTACGCCGTAAAACTTTCCCATCTAACTTTGTAATGAGATTATGTAAGCAAGACTTATATTCCTTACAGCTTTGATGTTTGAGTAGGTATGAAACGTTACATTGTTAGCCTAGGGATGAAAGTAACTTATTTCGTCCCTAGAAGGAGTTGGCAGGCGAGCGTAGCGAGCTCGCTAGTTTGAGGGACTAAATAAGTTCTTTCACCCCGAGATAAACACTGTGATTTTCATTACGAATACAAGGAAAGTAAAAATAAAATAAAAAGTTTGCAAAACCTGAGGTGTCGTACCTGCCTATGATTTTAGGTAGGTATCTTTCTTCTGATTTAGGCCGTAAAAGTTTGTTTTACTGCTCTTCTTTTAGGAAATTAGGAGTTAAATTACTATTTTAATCTGATGAACTCATCGTGTTATTACAAATTTTTGCTGAACGGAAATGTATACAAAACTCTACAACTCGAAAAAAACAATAACGAATGGCCACTTTCCTATTTTGTTTTTTTTTTTCTGTGGCCGGTAAGCTATTTATATTTTTCATCATTGAAAAATTAGAAATTATTTGCATTTTTTTTTAAAATAAAGTATTTTAAAGAAATAGTTGAAAAAATAAATCACTTAAAAATATAATATTATTTAATTAATACTTATCTTTAAGTTATTTCAATTTTATATCGCGCTATAATTGACTAGCTTTAAAGAAAGTTGGAACATGGTTCAATACAGTTCAATAGAAATGTGAAGATTGAACTAATTTTTTTTTTAATAATTTGACGGATGTCATTTGAAAGTAAAACTCCCTAGGGATGAAAAGTATTACTTTCAACCCGCTCCTCAGGCAACTTCAGACTTACTTTCATGAAATAGTACATTGTTACCCTAGGGGTAAAAGTAACATATTTCGTCCCGAGAAGGAGTTGGCGGGCGAGAGTAGCGAAGTCGCCAAATCGAGGGGCTAAATTCGAGGGGTTAAAGAGATTGGCCTGTTGGTCTAGTGGTTAGTGACTCTGACTGCTATGCTGGAGGTCGTGGGTTCGATTCCCTCCCAGGATAAATGTCTGTGTATTATGCATGATCATTTGTTCTGTGTCTGGGTGTAATTTATCTATATACATATATGTGTATTTAGAAATATATAAGTATGTTTGTCAGTTGTCTAGTACTCATAACACAAGCTCTGCTTAGCTTGAGACTAGACAACATTGTGTGATAGTTGTGGAATGTTATATTATAAGTTTTCAAACCAGGGAAAATTTCAGCTATTATCTGGAAATTAAATTGATTTAAGGATGATATAACGCCAGCCAATGGCACCAGTTTTTTTGTAACAAAAATTAGGGTAACTGTACTTAATTTAGTTAGAGATTTCATGATAATATTGTTCATCACTTTTTGTGAGACGGCTTAAGGAAAAGACGGATGGGTGTAACGGTATCTTCCTGGTTTGGTAAGAACTAAGAGTTGTCAAATTCTGCTGATGATTGTTTTAATAATAAAAGTACAATTATGTCAGTCCCTCTCTTGTTTTATAACAGTGAAAAGGATGGACATACATAACCTTAGTGAAGTTGAGGTAGTCGGTTTTGCCTTTAACGACGCTGAAGCTGTTAGTCTCTTTTGACTCTTTTGTTTACTCAAACGTGATCATTAGAGAGAAGATTCAAAATGTCACCAACTTGTAAATTTTCTTCTGTTTTTCGTATCCCAGATTTTTTAAACAAGGCTGAACGTGACAACAATCCAAGAAAAAATATCATTAGTACAGTTTCTAAGTACGAAACGTCTCGGCGCTCGAGGACACCTTTAGGATTCGTTCGTGCGTTACGAATGTGTTCAGATATTTCTTTTTTTTTACTACTAAACGCTACAAAAACTGAAACAGTTAACAGTACCATTGTGTTTTTATCTAAAATCTGATCGTAAATTAATTTCATTTGTTGTTTTCTTAAGTTAACCGTTTTTGTGAGTGAATAAATCAGTTCCAATTACTGACATTACCAAAATACCTATAGTCTTTTGAAATGGTGATATTTTTGTTATCGGTAGCTGACTAGTCATAGAAGATTATAGCAGGCTTATCAACGATTTCAAATTGTTTTTGTTTTGGGTCTCTAACATTCACCTATTTCTTTTGTCTTTTATTCGTCTGTGGTCATTGGTACAGATTATATCTGTGATTCTATTACAAGCTTATAGGAGTATTATTAAGTTGAATTCTAGGCCAAATCGTTGGTGTTTCTGAAGTTATGATTTCTGTCAATATTTTGTAAGCACTTGATGTTATGGCTGAGTGTTTATTTCCTTTTTATATTGTAAATGCCTAGGTTTATGAGTGTTGAATGTCATTGGAAAGCGTGGGCAGCCCGCTACTACTTGCGAGCCCACATCGTGCTAACATTACATGAACTGAAAAAAGCAAAAGCTGGTTTTATTATAAGTACAGTCACGGAAGAAAGTGGAATCTTTTACTTTTATGAGTCAAAATATATATACACAATTATATATGTAATATTATTTATATTACTGACAATATATATTTGATTTATTCAATTACGTATTTACAGTTACGCACCACACTTGTAAACTAAAACTAAATATATTTTTGCTGTAATAACATCTAAATTAAGTGCACGAGCACTGAAAATTTTAAGGTCAGGTATATGGGCCATTTACGGATTATCTGCTCGGCTCAGTCAATCATAGGCCTGCTTTTTTCGAATGTAGCGAAGTGCTTTTGTCCGTTTGTTCCAGACTTCAGCCAATAATAAGGAATAAACTTATCTTTGCTGCATTACTGCATTAATAAAAATAATAATAATAATTCTTTACTTCAGGCTACTATGGTCCATAAACACTATACATAGAATAATCTTAAAAATAATAAACTAATACATATGAATAACATTTACTTGTTAAAAATAATAAACTTGTTCTTTTTCTGGACAATAAAGGATTTATTATTATTATTACTTATTAATTGAACTATTGCACACAAAGTGACGGCGTCGTGTTTCGCTGCGAGGTCGGTATCCTTCCACAAAATCGTCAATATACGACACCTTTCGGCCAAAGGAGAGTTCCTTTGAGGAAGGTGCCCAAATGACGAGTCGGCACCCTCACCACAAACGACTTGAAATTAGTGTTATGGCGCAGCTCCAACTGCTCGACTCTCAAAGTCCAGTTCGTCTTGACTCGAACATACTCCACGATCATTCGATGTAGCGTCGAAACATACAGCTGCGTCGTAGGCACTGCTGGACGCAGCAGCATGTTGGGTCCTGCCAGCGCGGTATCGCACTGGTTCTGACAATAAGGCTTCTTCCTCTTCTTCTTCTCTACTTTTGTGAAGCCATCCTCCTCGCTTTGCTTGCCCCCTTTCATTTTACTTGCTTGTCGCCTGCATTAGTTGTGTACTTAGAGTTAAGGCTGTGGTTAAATAGTAGTGATATTTTACGTAAACTATTGATGAATAGACTTTTTTTCTTTTATATTTAATAGGTCGATAATCAAATCAGTAATATCATAATCACTTTTTTTGAATTTTTGTTTTTATTTTTAATCAATTTTAAGTTAAAATTAACCCAAGATAACTATTATTACAATTGTGAGCTTTGTACTCGCTGGAACAATAATTATCTGATTACTAACCTTTGTAATGTTATTTCCATGAATATGACTTGGAATTATTTACTAAGACTTTACTTGGAATTAATTACTTTTATAATAACTATTATTGGTTTCTTTGGGTTTTGTATTTTCTGTAATCGCTCTATTTATAACCATTTTTGTATGAAATCTAAGAAAACCTGCATTATTTTGGTATATAAGTTTTGCAGTGGAAACAACGCGTCTCAAAAAGTATGCATATTGATGACATGCATATTTACATAAAAACACATTATTTTACAATAATCGATAAAAACACCAAACATATTCAAACACTTTTTTCATAACACAAGCTTTACAATGACATAAGTCAGGTAGTCGAACTGTTGATATGATGTTATATTCCTGTCCTTTTTTTACAACTTGTGTAAGTTTGAAAAAGTATACTATAGATTGAGAAATCACGCATTAAAGCCAATCCTACTCATGTCGACTCAATGAGTCGACGAACGCTTGCGTGCTTTTTTGACGGCGCACGGCGACTCAATGAGTTCGCGTAATGGCTGAGGGATATACATATTGGTACCAAATTTAAGCTTTCTAGTGTTAACGGTCACTGAGATTAGCCGCGGACAGACGAACAGAAACAGACAGAAACTATAAGGGTTCCTAGTTAACTACGGAATCGAACGGGTCCAAATGACCACAGAGCCCATTACTTACATTATTTTGTCTTTTTTCCGGTAATAATCATCCAGATGATGTCATTTGGATGATGGATGAAGCCGGTTTTCAGTAGCGTCTCATATGAGCTTTGAATACCTGTGTGCTTGTGGAGCTCTCCCTTGGGGAGGAACTTTGGCAGGTTCCCGGGTTTTTAAATCTTTTCTGTGGTTAAAAACCATCCAGATGACATCCCCCGCCTTTGGGTGGAGCGGGAGATAGTGTCAGACTTTTACTGACTAATAAACCCACTCCGTTCCTTCATTGCCTTTCATACCGGGGCCAAGCATTCCTTTCAGAAGCAGACCCTTGCCCCAGTTGGACATTATTTCATCTGATAATTTCAACGTTTAACATTACAAGCTTCAGTCAGCTCAATCGCCACGGCAATAACTGTTTTGTAAAGTTAGAACATAAAATTCTTATTCTGAGCAATTAACACGTAATCCTAGCAAATGGTCTGCATTAATGAGTGATTAATACCGTGTTATGTTTTTTGTGACCACTATAAAAGGCCAAAGTATACCCGAAGTATGAATATTAGTGGCATTATTGAAAGCAAATTTCCCACTTAGAATAGAATAGAATGAATAGAAAAAATTGGTTGCCTGTAAAGTCGGTATACGGGCGAAAGTTTTACGTGACAACGACTTTGAGTGGTAAAATAATTTTAATGTGAATATTCATTCGTATAGTAGGAAGAAGGATGAAATAATAGTAACAATTTAAAACATTTATTTATACAAAGAATTATTTCACTTTTTATGTCTGTCTCTCTCGCTCTTAGGCGGGCTAACCATGCCCGAGTGGAAGGGACGCGTGCCTCTCACTCGCTCTTATTGTGAGCGCATAACGTGAGCGGAGCGTAACGCAGTTTCTTGAATTGTCACCCGGCAAACCAATTTATAAGACGTTGTCACGTCAAAACTTTTATTCGGTACAGACACAGCACAACGGTTATATTTATACACAAAGTAAATAAAAGTACAAAGTACGCCGAGCGTGCCCGCACCGAAAGGGTGACCACCTCAGCATTTGCTAGACTTTAGACACCCAGCGCTGGTTTTCAGTTGGCACCCCGCAGTGACGCACGGATTAGGGTAAAGCATATATATATACTCATAAGTGTAATTGAAGTAGATATTGATGTAGAGTACCTACGGGTGTAAAATTTTATTTAAATAAAATACATAAATAACTATTTCACTTCGGGCAATATTGCCAGCGACGGCAAATTTCTAGGCATTACCATCACTGTTGACTAAAGTTACGTCAAGTCCGTTAACATTATTTCGGGAAATTAACATTTATTTTATGTTCTACATAAATTAAGTAGAACTTTCCCAGACACCTTTTTTACGCTTTATGTTTACGTTTACCGTCTTAATTTTGCTAACGTTTATGTTAATTTTTTTTTTGTATTAGCACATTTGTCACGTCAGATTCGAAATTTGAATTTTTAAGAAGCTGTTAACCCCTGCTTTATGAAAATGATCTAGACTTATTTACTTTTAACAAAATTAGGCAATTTAAATGCTCTGGAGGCGCTGAAAAACTTTAGATACAGTTTTCCTGTCTAAATTTTACCAAAAAGGAACAGTGCCAATTTTACCAGTGGCACATTTTCACGTGATTCGCAGAACGAATTTCTAAGTTACACAAAAAGCAATCTTCTAGAAAATGGCTTATCAACAACTTTTTCTTCGAAGTAAGCGAATACTATTTCCCCGGCAATGAGCGAGTTCAAGCGAAACAAAAAGAATTGTGTTTACTGAACTTTAGTATAGAGGACTGTTACTTGATAGTTGACATTATTAGGATTATTTGATGACAGATGGATGTCGGTATTAAATCCTAACTTAATACTTGAAATGCGAATGTGAATTTGCTTGTTTTGCGTTTAATTACGTCTAGAATATTTGACCAATCAATATGAAATTTCGCACACACATTTTTAAGGGTACAAAAACAGCCTGGTATCTTGTAAGCCTTAAAACACGGTATCTTTCATTCCAAAAAAAAAAATAACGTGTCTGAGGCATAGTTAGAAATCAAAGCGAGCAAAAGATGGTTGTATTTAAACCTATACCTATATTAGATTTATTGACAAGTTATTTATTATGCTTAGCTATTCAATTCTTTTTTAATATGTTATAATGTCAGAATCATGTTCATCAACCAATGTCTGTTCTAAGTTCTGTCTGTATTTGTTTAATCGGTAACTACCTATGTAGTACACATTTATGTTTTGTGAAATCAGTAATGAAATAAATATAGGTAAAGCAGGAAATAAAATTATAGGTAGAGCAGGAACAGGAAATCAGTCCTCCTGGGCACTCCTGGGAAGTATGCTAACACTGCCTCGAGAGATGCCACACTTGGTTTGACGTTATATTTTTACAATAACAATATCAAGACGAGGTTTTCAATGAAGCATTATATTTTAGCTATTTAGTTATAATGATGATTTAGTACATACTGTGGCACACAAGTTATGACACGGACGTAGACAGATCCTGCTACAAAATCCATAGCAAAATATGCAAATATAAATTTCAACAGTTTAAAGTCAGCAATCACCAAAACACAGAACAAAGTCACAATACTGGATTCGAATTTCCCTTATAACCATTTAACAATACATCTTAAGGAAGTCACGTAATCGGGTAACGTTGATTCAAGATCTAACAAACCGACCTACATTCTATCCTATTCGTAGAAACATACTATAAATGACTGCTAATGCAGTTCCTATTTAGAAATGTGTTAAAATCGTATTTTTTTTTGTTCAAAGCAATTTGGGAACACATTTATATATTATGCGTACAGCCAAGGAGTGAAATTCCCTACCGGATTCTGTGTTTCTTGACAGCTATAACTTAGTGGTTTTTAAGTCAAGAGTGAATAGGTTACTTCTAGGCAAGCGTGCTCCAATAATAAATATTTTTTTTTTGTATTTTCGTGATTTTTGTATGTTTTGTGTCGTTAATTAAATTACCAAAAATAATATGTTTATTACATTACTATTATGGTTACGTAATTTATGAAATGAGGGTTTTCACCAGGAAAATGTAAAATGCGCCCAAATAAGAAAATAATTTATAATTTGTCCTCGTGCGTAACAATAAAATTTATTGTCATGAATAAATGACAATGTTAATTGGAATACCTACCGAATATATGTACCTATATAGATATTAGTTAGAGTTCATTAGAGTAGTATTTCCACCAAAAAGTGTGGCCTCCGAAAGGCAGAAACATACTGACATTCAAGGTTCTCCAAACAGGTGCGGCACGACATTGCGACAACAATGCAACTACGCGTTTTCAAGGAAATTATTTTATCTCTACAGCTATATTTTATTGTCAAAAAGTCGACATACTCCTTTTTAGGGTGCCGATTGATTAGATGGGAAGTAATAGTTTGATTATTTCTAAACACCATTAATACGAAAAGGAGTACAGATTTTTTTTTAAAATTGGTATAAATTATTGCTTGACTGCGATTCCGCTTGGTGGTAAGCAGTAATGCGGACCAACAAAATTTTTTTTTTTGATTTTATTGTTATCTAGTGTTAATTTAACTCCTATGTATACCACACTGATTGCAAGCAGCAATAACAAGTAGATATCCAAATCCACAATATCCTAAGTGGTAGATTAAGAATACAATATTTTCCTATTTATTTGTAGAATAAATATTAAAAAACACTATCAGATTCATGTTTCAAAGTACCAGAATCAAGGCACCTTTTAAATAAATATCTGAAATACTTGAACTAAAGGAAGAATAATATAATGAATACACATTTATCTAGAGCATTATCTCTCTTATCCGATTCACTAGCTTCCATCCTTCCTTCTTCTTTATTTTTTGTAGCGGATGAATGTTAGGACACAATTTCATCTATATGGAAATAACAATACATTTAATGTGGAAGGATATGAGTTCATTCGTATCTATATTTGGCATGATGTCAAGTATCTTTTACAAAAGAGCAATGCCCACTCGTGTCCCGAAGTCCAGACATTACGTTTCATGGATAAATAAGTGCCTAAGTTTTTTTTTTAATTGGTATAAAGTAGTGCTTGACTGAGATCAAACCTGATTGTAAGCAGTGATGCAATTTCTGATGGTGAGGCGCACTAGTTTATGAGCCTATTCAATATTGCTTTGAAGACACTCAAATTATAATAGGACGGGAAGACCGCATCAGGCAGATTGTTCCAGTCCTTCGACGTACGCGGTATAAACGAGGAGGCGAAACGCTTAGGTATTGGTGGATACTTACCGTACGTCGGGATGTCCGATGGTAGAATTGAAATGGCGGAATCAAATCATGCAATTTCATTAATTGCATGACTTTAAATACACTCTTTAAAATTTATTGTTTCGAAATGTTTGGTAGGCCGAATAAAAGTTTAGTTTACAGCCTAACACAATCTAGGACATCAGACCGTAAGCCTTTTACAGAGATGCTTATCTGCGGGCTCTGTGGCTCAGTCAGCTAGATCGGATTTATTTGTTTTTAAGTGTCCCCGCACACGGGCCACAAAAAAAGCCGCCACAAAAAAAGCTAAAAGTGGCCACAAAAAAAGCTGAAGCGCTCGACAGCTTGTGGCCGAAGAAGCTAGAAGCGGCTTCTAGCTTTTTTTTTGTGACGGCACCGCCGCAAATGAGTCACGAAAAAAGGTCGCCACAAAAAAAGCTTGAAGCGGCTTTTTTTGTAGCTCGTGTGCGGGGACACTAAGATGTGTTTCTAGAGTTCGTTCTAAATTTTATACATTATTAATATATCTGTTCTTAATTTTCGAATTATGTAACGCGTTTAGAAATACACCATGAGGAAATCGGAATTACAAATTAATACATTTATTATTTATTAAATATGCGAGGAGTTTGTGCGTCACTATAACTCCTCGGCTAAAACACTAATAATGTTAGAGACAAACGTGTGTTTTTGTTTCGGGATTGTTTCGATGTAAAATTGACATTAAAAAATGAGCTGCCTCTGTGTCACAAGAAGCTTATTAAACCTCAGAGTACGGTTGATGGTATCGGTATCTATGCTAGTCCCGTCCGATTGTGAGATCCTAATTAGAGGCGCATTGGAGAGCCGCCATGTAGTTGAGCCAAGATATTGCCACTATAATGAAAAGACGCTTTATCCTCATACGAAATGAAGGAACTTGGCTTTTAAAGAAAATATTCTCAGCAATTTATATGTAACTTGTAATGTCGGTTACCGGGTTTTATTAGCATTTCCGATTTTAAGACTTCACGTCTTTATACCTACCTGACAACTGTAATAATAAAATAAAATAAAAAAGCCATTTATTCTACTACACAATTACATAATTAATTAAAAAAAAAATTGCATCGTTATTCCATTTAAAAGACATATTTTTACTTCAAACTCAATTCGGTATTGACCCCTAAAAATTTAACTTTTAAACATTATATATTACAAATCATAAAAATAATACAATACAATCATAACAATAGTAATAAAATAAATAATAATAATGTCACAAATATAATACAATAAAATTTACGCTAAATGTCCAAAATCTATAAAAATTAATTAATTAAAATATTGCATTTATAAAAAGTTTTATTTTCATTTATTACTACCTAATTAAATTCAAAGTATGTAATACACAGACAACTGTAATAGTTAATAGTAAATATTATTGTATTACTTAGGTATAGGTTTTAGTTTCTACCTTTGTTCCTGTGCTTAAGTGCTGATTTCTGAAACTTATAAAGTATTGTTCATATAGCTTACAATGTCATTCCTTCCGGCAAGATTTCAAGCCTTTTTGACTATACTTCAGATAAAAAGTAGCATAATAAAGTAGGCTGTATAAATGTAATGACACTTCTTGTGCTAGAGGCCGGAGTTTATGGCCGTGTGAAAATGTCAAATTATCAGTAGGTATAATTTCAGAAGTAAACTTCGTGACAATTCCACGGCTAATGTTTAAAGAATTTTATTTTAGTTTCTAGAAAAAAGTTAAAAATTATAATTCAGTCAGTGTTGTCATTACTCAACAGAGAGTTTAAAGGAAACTTGGCAGGGCTCGTAATTATTTCGAGTTAAAACATGTGCGACGAATTGTAAAACCTAATGGGTAAACTTTCATCAACACGTAGAGTTGATAGTTAACATTCAAATCAAACTATAGATTATTCAGGGTGTTGTAGCGATATCAATCGAAAGGTTTCGAGTGAAAACTCCATATGGAGACGTGCATCACGTCTTACTGATCAATATTGAGGCCGCGATCACCGAGCTGGTATTTGAATACAAACGCACCTTTACGGATGTGAGGATTCCGGACTGACAGACTTCTCAAAAGAACTCATAAAACTTGGATTGAATTGTGTATGAAAGTGCAAATAGGTTAAGGTATTTCTTTACTTGGACGAAGGATTTTTATATGGCTTACTGACGTTTCGGACACGTCATTTTAGGACACGGTATCCTAATCATCTTTTTATTTTTTTCAGTGTCGATTTGGACACTATCCAATTTAATGAAACTGATTAGTACAATCACATACAAAATTTTTGAATATAAAATGAAGTAAAAAGCATTACCTATCTGCACTAGTCGGGTCTTTAAGTCACAAAAAGATGGCGTTATCATAATTTGGTAATAAATGGCTTTGTGATAACATTTGTATTTATGTTCACGTACCGAATGCCGAATCTGAATTTTTATATGTTATATGTATAGATAAGTAAATTAGTTAAATCAATCAATGTAATTGTTGACGAGATGTTTCTTCTATGATTCACTTAATTTGATTAGGTAACATAAATTAATATTTACTAAACAGAACTTTTTTATCTGACTGTACTAAACAGTTTTTTTATCGGTGTCCGAATCGTTACCAAAAAATATTCAAATTAAAAAGTGTCGATTGGGACACTGTGTCCGAATATGACGTGTCCGAAACGTCAGTAAGCCGTTGGTATTTAGGAAGCAGGCTCGATAGATACGTCATGTTAACATATTGTTAGAAAAAAAAAATACAGCAAGAGCCTTACAAAAGTACTGTGGACTCTTTTATTAGGACCCTTATTATATGGTTTATAAACACATAGCACCATCATCATCATCATCATTTCAGCCGAAACACGTTCACTGTTGGACATAGGCCTCCTCAAGTGTAGCCATATCGATCCGTCCTATGCGTCTCGCATCCATCGGATTCCCGCGACCCTCACCAGGTCATTGGGTCTACCTTGTGGGAGGCCTTCCAACGCTCCGTCTTCCGGTACTAATTCACCGATTCAGAACCTTTCGTCCCCATCGACCATCTGTTCTGCGAGCAATGTGTCCTGCACATTGCCACTTAAGTTTGACGATTATTTACACATGACACATTATAAATAAAATATATAAATACTAATTAGCGGTTATAAACAAAGAATATTGTCAAATTAGATATAAGAAAGCCGTCATGCTGATAGGTGTGAGTGTTTTTTTTTTGTAATAATTTAAAAGAGTTTTATAGGTACATACAATGTTGATGTATACGATCTTATTATATTCGATCCTTACAGTACCTACCTAAGTTAAAAGAACTGAATTGAACAGATTGTTCAATTAATTATATTTCTATATCTATTATTTTTATTATTCTATTAATATAAAGATGGCTATATAATTAAACTTTATAGCCAATAGTGTTATCTACAACAACAGAAAGCGAAAGTGTTTGCACTGAACTATTGACGGCAGTGTCATCGATTTCATTGATAAGACCCGATATCATTTGACCCATATTTTTTACAAGGGCATAGGTTTTTATACTTCAGATAAATGTTAAAAAAGTTATGTATTTATAATATACATATAAAATGAGCTAGATATGTGGGTATAAGTACTGTAGCGCAGCTCAGCTCGTCGGTAGGCACGTATTAGGTTACTCTTGGAATGAAACTCTTCGGGCGGCGCACTCTTATATTTTTCTAACTTATTTCACGAATACATGTTATGCTTATAAAAGTCTCTTCAGCACTGAAAAAAACAACCGACACACTTTTCTACTAACTTTCAAAACTATTCTAGAACAGCATAATCCTTCGAATTATATTTTACAAGCCAGTTCGTTGGTTATATAAAAAAAGCAACTCATGCGATCTCTTTTCGATATCACAGTACCTATGTATGTGTTCCCAGGAATCATTAATGCCTTAAATGTAAATATTTTCGCGTTATTTTGAACATGGAAACAGGGATGATATCCAATGTACTGGTACCTGTGTAGTGACATGAAACGAGCTACCGTCTCACTCAACACACCCTTTTACCGAACGAAGTGTGATTTTTAGATTTTGGTATAGAAAATGAATAATTTATGAAGATGAACAAGGATAACCGATATTGATTCTTGTAATGAAAATCTAGAAAAAAAAAATTATACATCAGACGTGATAGTCAGATTTAAAAAAGATATTACAATAATAGAATAATACACACAAGGAAAATATGCAAAACTCAAGTAAACTCAAGGCAAGGTAAATAAAGTATACTTTGGTCACGTATAGCACTCAGCTTCGCGATCCTACCGCATTTTCTGGTCATGTGGACTCAAACGACATGATGCGCGACAGAGACTACAAGTACATAATATGAGTCCAAAATATTATGTAGTTTAGGACCGAGTTCAGTTCAGGATAAGCCTAAATTAGTTAGCAAAAGTACTTCAGCAAAGTAATAAATATATTGTAAGAGACATTTACGATATAAAAAACTTAGGTTCATGTTAGGATTCAATCCTACTAAGAAAAACAAGAGTAGGTACATTGTATGTAAAGAGAATTCAAGTCGCAAGCCCCGTTAGCTTAAGAAGTCCTCGACTCATGGAAATTAATGCTAAAATAAACGTGTACTTAACTAGGTACTCACATACCTACTTAATATTTTCCTAAAGTATTTTAGTGTCACATTGGAGCATAGGTAAGAATACATGGTTATATTTATTTGCACAAACAGGATCATAACGTGTTTTCTATTTATAGATTAATCTTAGAAAATTATCGTGTCAGCTGAAACACTCAAAAAACAAAACATAACAAAATGAAAAAATAACATGTACAAAATAGATATTCTACCTAATAGCTGATGTACTCGTCATAGTTCGAATAAAATCAAAGATACTTTTAAGGCGTATGAAAAAAAAAACATTTAAGTACTAAAATCGTCATCAATTTCGATTTTAATTTTATCAACAATAGTAAAAATAACATGGAGACTGATGAATACACGAAAGACGTTCGTAATTCGACTTAATCGACTCATAATTACTATTCTAATGATACCTAGAGTTAGGTACTGTGAGTCGGTTGGAGGTCAAGGTGCGTCATTCCGACGTGTTAGAGATCGCTAAGATTAGCAGTGACGCATTAGAGGATAGGCCCGGTCACTACCCTCAATGGAAATAGCGTATTCTTGCCTTCTTACGAGTACAGCTGCTATGCGGTAAAAGCGCTAGGTGTGACTAAACGTGGGGTTTTAAAAGGGTAAGGAAATATACTCGATTTACCTACAAGGGGTTTTTTGGAAGGTTTCGCGATGTAAAAGTTTTAAACATCCTCACGATAATTAATATAGCTAATATTATATAATCATAGAAAGACGTGCTTATAATCTGTTTAGCTTTTTCCACAACAAAAATGATCTAAAAAATCAAGTGAAAAATGTTCCCTCACAAAATGCCATTATAAAGAATTTCAACAAAGCCGCAATCGTTCCAATCTTTAAAAAAAAAACGAGAAGAGCGTATATCTTTCAATGGCTACTCCGACACATGGGCCGTTTTATATCGGCGCAGTCGGCTGCACTCTTTAGAGCTGAACCGGCTTAGGCTTTCACGCGGCGGAACAGGGTCTTTTCTTTCTCCTACATCGACATTCTATTAAGTGCCGGGACGCATATTGTGGCTTCACTTCAATGAACTGCACTCTAACAGTCAATAAAATTGAAACGAGCTTGGAAACATACGGCTTCACTATGAATACAACTTCCTATAGCTGTGTTCCAACTACATTTATGCTCATAATGAAAAAAAAAAACTTTACGATCCTATTTAAAAATAAAGTTAGGTTACGTTAGGTTAACTTTGAATATACCAGATAACCAACAAATAACAAAAGTTTTGTTTTACGTTAACACTTAAATTGACACGGGAAAGCAAAACAATTTTACGAGTTATTCCCCATTTATGATGTGCATAAATCCCGTTTTTTGTCGATCCTGAGAATACGAATAGTCTTTTTTTATTATTTAATGGGTTTTTTTTACGTTACTCTGGGCGGTTTATATTAGCTATGGTATTGCATAATTCTAATTAGACGTTGTTGGCATTATAAAAAAGTATCATGAGTTCAGAACTGGCCCAAAAAATTGGTTTATTTGTAAGGTCTACAGAAGACACGGACCAGGAATTTACGGTGTTTAATTTTCGTTACGTTCCATTTGTATTGAACGAACAAATGCAAACAAAATGACTTAAAAGTTAACACAGGACTTTGTAGGGACATTAACGTAAACCAACTTATTTACTTGAATACTAACGAAGAGTACCATCTTAGATGATTCTCGGTGTAAGTGGCTGCAAACAATAATGAATATTCATTACACGCTCACTATGTGAGATTTTTGTTTAGAAAATAATTCTTTGACTCCGGAGGAATATCATTTGTAACAAAATCATGAAATATTCACAAGGCTCTTTGTCTCAAAAATTGTGAAACTTGACGGCCAACTTGAAGATTTACAAGATAAAGGAGTAAAGTGTTGGTAATGAAATGAAATTTGTTTAAGGTACATCAACGAAGCAGCTCTGTCAAACAGTAAAATAATAGAATCGCTAACCGAGCCTAATGTACGTCGAAATTTGTACAACTGTTATTTACATTTTCGTTACAAGCATTGTGGGAATGGTCCTACATATTTTCACATTAGATAATATCTTCTATCTTGTAAAATAATCTTGTTTTATGAGAGAGATATGTTAATGTCTCTACTCACAAGTTTTTCTTTCTGTATTACTTAACGTTCGTGTTATCGAATGTCTTTCATTATTGTTAAAGCTTTTCGCTTTTAGAGGAATCAGATATAAGTAATAAGTATTTTAATATTTTCATCTTATCTCCGTTATTAAAATTTATTTTAGCATTTTTATCTCTATTTAATAGGGCGATATATCAAATAATTTATTTACTGCTTGCTGAACTAATTTTAGATACAAAGTTGTGATTGTCGGGTGATTCGTAATTGAGCCTGGCCTGTTTGGAATAGCCAAACCTAGCTTAACTGAGTTTCAGATAGTTGGGTTAGTAACTTAGCCTGGGATTAACTAGACTGAGCCCCCGGTAGGCTTACCATCAAATATCTGTTAGACGGACAAATCTTAATAATTGAACTGGATCTTGTAAACACTTTAAACATTTCAACGTTACTAGCTTCTGTTAGAGACTTCGTCCGCGTAATAGTAAAATTATATGCCTATGTCATTCAGTGATAAAGTAAAAAATAAAAAATCGGACCATTATTTTTTTGAATTTGAGTTTGCAACGCGAAGGATCTTTCTAATGACTGACAATGAATAGATACGTTTTAAAGTTTTTTTTTTTTGGTGGGGAAAATCATCCAACGACAACCCCCGCTCTTGGGCAGAGCGGGAGATAGTGTCAGACTCTTACTGACCAAAAAACCCACCCGTCCCTTCAAGCCTTCGTACCGAGGCTCGAGTTCCATTTCGCCCCCTGCTATTGCAGACAACTCCTTGAAACGCGCGGGAACAGTGCGCGCCGTCGACGACGTGGGCTTGGTCCAGACAGTTACCGGACGGAAAGAAAGAAAAGAAAGAAAGAAAACTATTTTATTTGGCATACACACTCGTAGATACACAAAATGTAGTAACAACAGCGGACAGCAAGCTACCTATTGCTCACTGTCCGCAAGCTCACGCCTACGGTGGCTGGAAATCGGGATCGAAATCCCGGCGGCGGCGAGAGTGCCGTTGCTTGATGCGGTCGGCCTCCTCTTTTGCGAGCACTACTGCTTCGCAAAAGTCGGCGACCGCCTGTCACTCCTCCTCGCTCCGGACCATGGCCTCAACTAAGGCCTGGCGCAAGAGGTCTCCGCCGCTGATCACCCCCACCAGGGGATGCTCCGCCCAAGTAAGGCATACCTCGACTGTGTGCTCCACCGTGTCCTCCGGGCGTTCCGCACAGTGGCGATACCCGGGAGTCTCGATTGCTTTAATCCGGAACAAGAACCTCCCGAACTTGCCATGTCCGGTGAGGACCTGCGTCATGCAGAAGGTAAGGACGCCGTGAGGTCTTTCCACGCTACGCCTCAAAGAGGAGACTTACCGCCATAATTGTGGCATGCCCGGCACTGGGTTGCGATAGTCGCTTACGCCTTGTCACCATGAGATCCCGCCGGAGCTCTGTCCGCTATGCCGTGACCTGTCGCAGCAGAGGACTTTCACCCCGGCGTTGCATCTCCACGCGCATATCGTGCTTGTGTGCAAGGACTGTTGCCTCCAGATCCCACGGTGGTAGGCCAGCCAGAAGGCTCCCCGCTTCGCGGGATATCGTGCGGTATCCCCGCACCATCCGTATTGCCATGACCCTCTGGCAGGCGTTCAGAATGGCCGATAATTAAAGTTTTCTTCATTTGACTATTCATAAAAAAGGCAGATGAATATAACTTTAATTATTTCGCTTATGTACATTATGGCAAGATGGTATATCGATTAATTATGACAGTTTAAGCGATATACCATTATGAATAATAAAGAGGGTGCCAGGTATCTAACCATAGCATTAATACATATATACATAATAATATACTTATTGCTGCGTCCAATAAAATCTACGCTAATATTATAAAGAGGTAAAGTTATTTTTTTTTTGTTTTGGAGGTAATCTCTGAAAGTACTGGTCCGATTGCCAAAAAAGTTTTTCACCAATAGAAAGCTTCTTTATTCCTGAGTGACAAAGATGATAATAAATGTATGCGGGCAAAACCACGGGCAAAAGCTAGTTAAAAAAACTACCTATAAAGACGGGAAAAAAAAATAAACGCGATGAATAACACTATAATCTCACATTCACACAGATGACGGAACAAATGAGGTATGAATGAACAGAGAACTAAGTTCAGTGCACTCTCCCCTGCATCCAGGTAGCAGATAGCAATAATAAAACGCGGACTCACTGGTTTATAACAGGAAATTAGAGTTCAGACTGTTAGCCTATAAAACTGAATCTATTTAGTTAGAGCTCGGAAATCGTTAGGAAAGCTGACTTTATGAGACTGGACCTGGTTTTCTAGTACATGGTTAAAAGAGTGCCTAGATGGTTTCAAACCAACGTCCCAACCAAGGTGACCTTGGTTGGAACGCTAGTTTGCAACTGTCTGGTCAGCCGTTAACACGCGGCATCGATTGCATGAAAAATGTTTTTTCATTACCTACTCATACTCTGAAAGTAGGTATGAAGTTGCCTGAGGAGCGGGCTAAAAGTGAAATTTTTCATCCCTAGAGAGTTTTACTTTACAACTGACAACTGTCAAATTACTGAAAAAGAAACTCGTTCTATCTTCACATTTTTAATGAACCATGTTCCAATTTTCCATACAGCCAGTCAATCACAGCGCGATATAAAATTGAAATAACTTAAAGACAAGTATTAATTAAATAATGTTATATTTTAAATGATTTATTTGTTCAACTATTTCTTTAAATTAAAATACATACTTTATTTTTAAAAGATTACAATTAATTTCTAATTTTTCATTAATGAGACTTTATAGCTGGCCGGCCGCAGAAATGGCGGGAAAGTGGCAATCAGTCAGTCGTTGGTTTTTTCGAGTTTGGTTCACATTTCTGTACAACAGAGATTTGTATTAATACGTTATGTGTATTAGATTAAAATAGTGATTTAACGCCTAATTTCATAAGAGAAGAGGCTAAAGCAGTAGTGGGATACCTTTTACCGCCTAAATCAGAAGAAAGATACCTACTTAAAATCATAGGTACGGCGACTCAGGTTTTACAAACTTTTTATTTTCATTTTTAGTTTCCTCACCCGCGTTATATTATTTAATATACTAGGTTTATCATAAAATACGTTTCATCTAATAAACAGACCGGTGAAGGTCGTTCTTAGTCGTATCCTCTACTATTAGTTCATCAGATTTTCATACAAAAATAAAAATATTTTAATTGAATGTTCTAAATATTACGAAGTGTATGCAAAACAAGCGATAGTACAATCGTGGAAGGGAGTGGGGATCGAGTGGCAGGGAGCTTGATGATTTGCTGACAACTCCTTGAGGTGCGCGTGGAACGATACGCGCCGTCTACGTCTTGGGCTCGATCCGGACGATTACCGGACGGTCAGACGGCTAGCTACCCAATGCTCGCGATCCGCAAACCCGTGGTCTTCACTGGATTAAACTTTAATTCAATATCAATACTTACGCTAGGGGAATATCGAATTGTTAAATAAGTAGTCATAATTTGCACGTGACGATGTATCGTTCACCGGAGGTGTCTTGCAATCAATTTTGTAATTTGAGAAGTTTGTATGCAGATAGTACGAGTACCTAAACAATCTCGAATACGATTAGATTATAGTGATATTATTACCGTGATTATAGCATGCAGCAGTCGATATTACACCTATCTAAGCAGTTTGTCGTGACAATGTTGTGAAAGTGAGAGACGTAGGGGAGATGTATGCAATCGGAGTCAGTAGGCAATGGTTAACACAAGAAAATAAAAAAAAACGAATGCGAGCAAGCGGTACCAACATACCTACGCGCTAGCTTGACGTCATTCCTGTGCGCGGACGGCAGCTCACGCAGTACGCGTTACGCGCTAGAAAAATGGACGAGTGAAGATTTCGCACGACGAGTGAACACAGCTAGCTGGTCTATGGACCAATTAGAAAAAGCTGTAAAGTTTATTGACGAACAGAATTTTTCAATGAGAAAAGCCGCAATTACCATGAATATTCCATTTTCAAGTTTTCAAAAGAGGTATACAAAAAAACAACCAAGAAACCACGTTTCGGCCGTAATACTGTATTCACGCCTGAGATGGAAAAAGAATTGGCTGATATCATCAAGAAAATGGCTAATGTTTTCTACAGTTGCACCCCAGATCAAATAAAAAGAGCGGCATTCGAATACGCGGAGGCCCTATAAAACTAAAACACAATTTTAACACGAATTCAAGATTGGCTGGTCGAGTTTGGTTCGATGGTTTTGTAACCAGAAATAATATTTCAGTCCGGAAGCCCGAAGCTTCGGGCATCAACTAGCATCAACAGGGTAACACTTTAGGCTTTTAATAAAACCAAAGTTCAGAGATTCTACATGTTGCTAGAAGAACTCATGGAAAAATACAAATTTCTGCCGAAAAACATCTACAACTGCGATAAAACCGGTAAATCTACCGTCCAAGATCCAGGAAAAATATTAGATGCTAAAGGACAGAAGAGGGTAGGATCAATAACAAGCTGGGAAAGGGGAAAAAATATCACTCTGCTCTGCACCATGAGTGCTGCTGGTGGGTACATTCCCCCAATGTTTATTTTCCCCAGAAAGAGGATGACCCCAACACTTGAAAAGGATGGGCCAACAGGAGCTATTTATAAATGCTCAGACAATGGTTGGATCAACGTGGAACTTTTTCTTGAATGGCTCAAGCATTTTACACAGTATGCCAAACCTTCTGCAGAAGAACTAATTTTATTGATTTTCACGCACGCAAGCCACATTTCACTGGCCGTTCATGAACATTGCAGAAAAACTATATCTATATGTTGTCACTGCTACCCCATACTTCTCACCGCATGCAGCCATTAGATGTGTCCTTTGTTGGACCATTTAAAGCTGCATATAGAAGAGAATGGGACTTCTTCATGAAGAGTCAACTTGCTTAAAGAATAACACCTTATGATGTGGCTTTCTTGGTAAAAAAAGCATTCTCAAATTTTGCCTCCATGAGTAAGGGCAAAGCGGGATTTAAAGCAACGGGCATATTTCCAATAAATTCCAATGTCTTTCCAGATGAAGACTTTATGGCAGCTGAAATCCTTCAATCAGAGCCCATGGTAATTTAAGATCCTGCTGACTCTATTTCGGAATCGACAGGTGCCGGAGCTGTTGACTCCGTCTCAGTACCAACAGCTACTATTGAGTTAGAAGAAGATAATGCTGTTCCAAGTACACCCACCTTTTGTCCCACAGTTCCTGAACCAGCGACAGTATCATCCTCTCAATTCGATTTACGATCACCTGGGAACCTGCAAAGAATCCAAAATTTCATTCAGATACCTAAAAACCCTATTCTCAAGACAAGACAAGGAAGAAAAAAACAGCACGCGACAATTTTGACGTCAAAGATGCCCTGGTCGAGAAAGAGAATAAAAGGAAGGCTAAAGCTCTGAAAATCAAAGGAAAAGGAGTGGGAAAGAAAGCAAACCACAAAAGGATGGTCCTGAGAAGGTTAAGAAGAAAATTCTGCAAGAATCCAATGACACTTCGGTGTCAGACGTGAACACGGATGAATTATGCCAGGATGACGAAGACGATGATGCTGGTATCGGTGCACTTCTTGTGGGCTTTGGGCTTTTGGCTCATGCCGACTGTACTGGGTGGGACTCTGCTCGCAATTATGTATGTGATATGTGTTGATCATCATTGTCCACATGCTGATTACCATTACCAACAGATGTTGACAATGGTGATAGAACCAGTTTTTTTTTTAATGTTTATTATACCAATTTTTTTCAAGCCAAAGTGATTAAAGTTGATCTCAATTGATAATTTAATAAGTTTATTTAATAAGTTTATTTTAATAAGTTTATTATAAGATTAAAGCAATAAACAGGTGATTAATAAATTTGGTTTTATTACGATTCTCGCTTAAGCGATCCCCATTACCTACATCTCCCCTAACTATCTCGGAAGTAAGTGGATGTGAGAGTGTGGTCTCTACAACAGTGGCGTAGTTCTTAAACTTTTCGAAGTATGTGCTAAGAATGCTACTATAAACTTGTATGGGGAGAAATTCGATTTACAGAATGTTACTGTTCAATAATAGGTTATGTTAACATAGGAAGTAGAACTGAATAATCTACACTAATATAATAAAGAGGTAGTTTTTTTTTTTAATTTTTTTTGTTTGTGGTAATCTCTGGAAGTACTGGTCCGATTGATAATTTTTTTTTTACTGATAGAAAGCTACTTTATTCCTGAGTGACATATATTTAATGTACGCGGGTGAAGCTGCGGGCAAATGCTAGTTACAAGATAAAACTAGTGCAAGAAAGAGAAAGATTGTTATCAAAGTGGCTGTTTCGTGTGCTTTTACCACAATATCTATCAATTGACATAAGGAAACTGCATAAATCGGGAACAATAACTTATCAAAGGTTATCATTTATTGAAGAAAGTTGCAGACACTAGACTGGGCCGCGATAGTTTTATTTAGGTACTTACTGAACGCACGCCATAACTGTGACGTTATCAAAGTACTGAGAACAGTATTACCTATAAGTGCCTACATCTCTTTATATCTATACTTATAAAATGCTTTGTCCTTTTGTATGGTGGGAAAAATAATCTAATGACAACCCCCAGTCTTGGGAGTAGCGAGAGATAGTGTTAGACTCTTACTGACTAGAAAGGCACGTAGGAACGGGGTGGGCCCCCGTTCCTACGTGCCTTTCGTACCGGGACCGAGCTTCCCTTTCGGTTAACCCTGGCCCCAGTAGGCTTCGACACGGCTGAGCCCCTGCTGTTGCTGACAGCTCCTTCAGGCGCGCGGGAACAGTGCGCGCCGTCGACGACTTGGGCTCGTTCCGGATAGTTACCGGACGGTCAGACAGCGAGCTACCCATTGCTCGCCGTCCGTAAGCCCGCGCTTATGGTGGCCGCAAATCGGGATCGGAATCCCGGCGGCAGCTGGGGCACTGTGAGCACCGCCGTTGCCTGATGCGGTCGGCCTCCTCTTTTGCAAGCATTACTGCTTCGCAGGAGGAGGCGACCACATGCCATTGCCTCGCTCCAGACCATGGCCTGTACCAAAGCCCGGTAATGCTCTGCCCAAGCGGGGCATACCTCTACTGTGTACTTCACTGTTTTCTCCGGGCGTTCTGCGCAGTGGCGACACCCGGGCGTCACTAACGCACGGATCCGGTGCAGGAACCTCCCGAACTTGCTATGTCCGGTGAGAACCTGCGTCATGTGGAAGGTGAGGACGCCGTGAGGTCTTTCAAGCCACGTCTCAAAGAGAGGGTTGCGATAGTCGCTGATGCCATTACACCGTGAGATCCCGGCGGAGCTCTGTCCGCTATGCCGCGACCTGTTGCGGCAGCGGACTTTCGCCCCGGCGGTGTTGCATCTCCACGTGCAAATCGTGCGTGGACTGTTGCCTCCAGATCCCACGAAATGCAACAAACAAACTGACGGACCAACGCACAGTCTAAACCGTTGACCGTAAAGACCTGAAACTTGTAGAAATGTTCTTTGTATAAGGTAGGCAAAAAATTATTTCCTATCGGATGATAAGAAAGAATTGTTCGAAATTCTTCCCCTAAGGAAATAAAAAAGGAGGACAAAGTTTGTATGGGACAACGGGATTCATTGGTCTCCTTCTACCTTAAATTTTGTATGGACATCCTTTAACAGAATTGATGGAAGACGAGTTACGTATTTTATTGAAATTAACACTCGTATATTTCCGTCTTGAGTTCATTGTTGTGAACTGGGACAAACTATTATTTTGTCACCTTGTGTCTTGTAGCTATTACAGTAACTGTAATATCTTCACTAATATTCACGACCTCGCTCTGTAATGTGACCGCCGCCGCGCCGGACGAGAAATACATGATTTACGTCATACGGGTATGGAACTGTGCCCATTCTCGGTTTCCTAAAGGACTTTGCAGGAACTTGGCATTATATGAGTATAGATTTATAACGCCCCTCTCTCAGTACAAACTGTTTGTTGCCTTTTGATGACACCCTCGATTCCCTTAATAATTTAAGGGAATCGAGGGTGTGATGAATGAAGGGGTGGGATGGATGAAGAGAGTTCCCAAGCGAACGTCGGCGTTCGCGCCATTTCGCACCATTCGGTTAACACTAAGATTATTAAAAGTCCGTGTAGATTGTTAAAATATAGCGTTTTATTTATGAGGTATCTATCTAAGAATGTAAATAAGAAGTTTTTCATAAAGTAGTGTGTAAACATCGAAAATAAGCAACCTTTCCATTTATCTATATTTATACCTACATAAATACTCAAGATCGCATCTCGACCTCAAACGCGTACTTTTATAAAAGTTTCGATTACCCCTCCAGGAGTTGCTTAACACGAAATCTGGAGTTCCAAAAGTAATTTGTAACGAATTGTGGTTGTTTGACGTTTGTTACATTCCCAAATGTTTTTATATTCTTCGTGGGTCAGTAGTAAAATGTCGTAAAGTAGTTCAGAAGTCTCCGAGGAAAACCCCTGCGGTTAATATGGAGCTGTGAAAGATGAAAGGTCTCTAAAGGTGTGAAAAGGCTTTTACAAGGTTGCCATTCCGTCAATGAATGTTCGGTCGTCAGGCGTTTCAGTGATAGGTACTTTGGATCTATCTAGTGATATGTATGTAGGTATCTAGATACTTTGAAACTTACGCGTATGTTAATAAAATTTTTTATGCTCAAAAGCTTTTGTGTATTAATATTGCCCCACGCTAGGAATTACTCCTGTACCGTGAATGCGTTCACAAACATGTAAACTCAAATAATACGCATTATAGCAACACACACATCCACATGCCAGATACTTGGATAGTGCATCCCTTTCGCACTCGTAGGCGTGGCCGGACGTCACTAACGTCCGCACGGCAAATGCGCGTTGCAGTCGCGTGGAGTTCTCTCACGAGTTCATACATAATAAGTATATTTCGAGTGTTACCGAAGCTATAGTTTATAAAATTAGGTTTTCGTACCCTTTACAGTGTAAACTTTTGAATATTATATCAGTACAGTGATTTAGATAGTGGTTTTACTTTAACTGTCCCCCTGAGACAAGTATCCCTCATAATATGTATTTATGTAAGACACCCAAAGTCAGAACAACTACGTATCAGTAGGGAAATATTTACGATTTGCAGATAAAATTAAGTGACATTAAAAGAAAATGGTGTACGTATCTACCATTTGTTTAGCAATCGTTTACAAAACGGTACCCAATGGTTAGGTTTCATAATAAAAGAGGTTCCGTTTTAAAATAAAATAAAATGACTACGAATGAAGCTTGTGTACCTACCTAAATCCGTTTGAATAAACTCCATTAACATGAGTAGATATTGATTAGAAATTACCTGATTACTACCGATTTGTCATCGCGTTCGAACATTCTTTGGTTTTTTAAGTTGTAATATTCTTGATGGACTCGAAGTAAAACGTTATGATGTGGGAATATCAGCGTAAGTGGCAACCGGATTTGCTTTGTCATCGGTTTGATGTTAAATAATATTTCACAGTTGCCTTGAAATAATACTTAACTACGAAGAAATAGAAATCTTAATTGAAACTTTAACTTAAATTTAGACACCCATTCACCTACACTGTACCTACACTACACAGATACACACTAACTCACTACACACACTCTGTATTATTGCTATTGTTATGGTTATCTTTTTATTTTTAATAATAATAAAACTTTGTTTGATTCATTTTGATGCGGCTCAATAAATATACAGTAATGTGTTACACTAAAGACTTAGCGCGTTAAACGCCATGACGGACACCATGTGTCCGACAGTACACTTTCCTTCGAGGCCACACCAATAAATTACGAATTGTCCAAAAATTGTTGATGTGTTTTTTTTACAGATATTATTAGGAAATAACTCAATAATAATGGGCATTGTACAGAAACAGCGATATAATAATTATTTTTCGAGATGTCAATGGCATACACCAGCGTCCATCGCGGTCTGGCAGAGCGTCCGACCGTCTTTTCTCACGCGGACGCCGCGCGGGTCACATTGTCGGGTCCCCCTAGCGCTGCGCCACATTAGAGCCTCAAGTATGCTGTTACATTAGTGTCAGGGTGGTCTATCATTGATTTAATAATTGTTGATTTTGACAAGTTTTGGTAATCTACTAATATAATGGAGTCATTATGACTTTCCTATGGTCAACCACAGACATTTCATTGCAAGAAAAGGCATAGAATGGTAATCTCGTACATAATGACAAATGAATATCTGACATCTACGGTAATCTGAAAAAAATTTGACAGTTCCTTTGATCAGTGCCTACCATTACGACGTCATTGCGCAAATTAGTGCTTTTAATAAGCTCGATATTGAATGACAATACCACAATTCTATTACAAGACCATTGACCGATCAATGATCGATCATTATGAATTACCAGATTACAAACTTCTAGCAAAATGACAATGGGATCGTGTTGAATGACGAATTTATAAAAATAGCAGACTTAGGCCCCTGGACGAACGCGGGTGGATGCATTTTCAGGGCTGTGCGTGTTTCTTATAAAAACGGAGATACTTACAAGCAGCGTGGTAGTGCCAACTGCCACGCACCACGCACTACGCTGCGTGGTGCGTGGCAGTGTAATACCACCTTAGGAGAAAGAGTGACTAGCATTGAGGATTTGATATCAAAAGTTTACCCTGATATCGCCGAAATAAAGAAAATAAAGATTATATACTCGTAACAATGGATGTGTCAAAGGGCAATATTGGTGACGAGAAACGTTGTCGCAGCAGCGCTGATGAAATTAACAACCTAATTTTAACTAAACTTCCAGGAGATATAGATATTGGTCCATTACCCACAGGAGTTTCTTGATTCTTTAAACCCGAGTGGCCTTCCCCCACATTCCCTCAAATTAAAAACAATATGTGTCCCTATAATTTTACTTAGGAATCTTAAACCACCAAATTTATGTAATGGGGTCCAACTTTAAGCTAAAAGTCTTCGCAATAACGTGATCGTTGCAATATTTTTGACTGGTCCAGCAGCAAACAATGCTTATACCCCGCATCCCAATGATTCCAAATGATTTACCTTTTAATTTAAAAAAAAAGAATTAAATTTCCCATTAAGTCAAGATCGGGTTGCGGAGAAAATCAGTGTTCTTTTGCCACAAGAAAATAAAACTAAAAATATAATTTACGCAGAAGCACCTTAAAATATATTCTTTTAAAAACTTTTTAACCGCGATCATAATAAAAGAAATTGATTGGCAACAGCTAGTATTATAATATTTTGAATAAAACAAAATTGTTATTGTGCGTTGATGTTCTTTCAACGCACAATAACAATTTTGTTTTATTCATTTACACAACGTCGAAGGAATATCTTCCTGGTGAAGACTCTATGACACCTCTGGAGGGCTACCAACATAGCGAAATAGTACATTGTTACACTAGGGGTGCGGGCGAGCGTAGCGAGGTCGCTACTTCGAGGGGTTAAATGGGTTACTTTCACCCCGAGGTAAACACTGTGCTTTTCATTACGAATACGAGGAAATAAAAAATAAAAAAAAAATATGTAAAACCTGAGTCGTCGTACCTGTGATTTTAAGTAGGTATCTTTCTTCTGATTTATGCGGTAAAAGGTATTCCACTACTGCTTTAGCCTCTTCTCTTATGAAATTAGGCGTTAGTCACTATTTTAATCTGATAAACATGACGTGTTAATACAAATCTCTGTTGTACGGAAATGTAAACAAAACTCGAAAAAACCAACGACTGGTTGCCACTTTCCCGCCATTATGTTTTTTTTTCTGCGGCAGGCCAGCTATTCAGCCTCATTAATGGAAAATTAGAAATTAATTGTAAATCTTTTAAAAATAAAGTATTTTAAAGAAATAGTTGAACAAATAAATCACTAAAAATATTAACATTAAGTATTTAATTAATACTTGTCTTTAAGTTATTTCAATTTTATATCGCGCTGTGATTGACTGGCTGTATAGAAAATTGGAACATGGTTCAATAGAAATGTGAAGATAGAACTAGTTTTTTAGGGTTCCGTAGTCAACTAGGAACCCTTTTAGTTTCGCCATGTCTGTCTGTCAGTCTGTCTGTCTGTCCGTCGGTCCGTCCTCGCTTAATCTCTGTGACCGTTAGCACTAAAAAGCTGAAATTTGGTACCAATATGTAAGGATCACACCGACAAAGTGGTAATATAAAAATTGGAAAAAAATGTTTTATTAGGGTAGCCCCCCTATATGTAAAGTGGGAAGTATTTTTTTTTTTAATTTCAACCCTAACGTGTGATATATTGTTGGATAGGTATTTAAAAATGAATAGGGGTTTACTGAAATAATTTTTTGATAATGTCAATAATTTCGGAAATAATCGCTCTAAAAGTAAAAAACAATGTGCCCCCCCCCCCTCTAACTTTTGAACCATAAGTTTAGAAAATATGAAAAAAATTTGAAAAGTAGAACTTTATAAGGACTTTCTAGGAAATTTACTTTGAACTTGATGGAAAGAACAGTTTTTGTACAAAAAAGACAAAAGGGTTCTACAAAATAATTTCTGGACTGTTTGTAGTATAATCGTATATGCAAGCATTTTTTTTAAACTCTTAAGTGGGTACACTTATTGTGACGGACGGGAAACTACGGAAACCTTCACTGAGCGTGGCCCAACACGCTCTTGGCCGTCTTTTTAAATTATTTGACAGCTGTCAGTTGTAAAGTAAAACTCTCTAGGGATGAAAAGTATCACTTTCAGCCCGCTCCACAGGCAACTTCAGACCTACTTTCAGAGTATGAATAATGCAAAAATATTTTTCGCGTTTATGTAAAGAACCAACATTCAGATAAAATGGATGCAATCTGGCACGTTCATAAATCAGCTTCTAGTCGATGTTGTGTGTTTTTCTTTCAACACAATAACAATTTGCTATATTCAAAATATTATTTCACGTAGCTATTGTTTTTTAAATGACTTTCTTTTGTGTAACTGTCAGTTATGGTAAGTTTACATCGCTTGACTAAACATAACTTAGAATGTCTATTAACTTATTATGTCTGAGTATTAGTGATGCGCCCCAGCTTCGCTTAGTCTTTGAAATTCTTTGTTTTTTTTTTGTACTAAAATGCACGTGTATTATACACATAAAACTTTGTTAGGATACATTCTATCTATTGGTGAAAATTGCATGAAAATCCGTTAATTTTTTTTTGAGTTTTTCATGTTCATACGGACAGACGCAGTGGGGGACTTTGTTTGCTGCTATTTATGTTAGGATATAGATATGAGTAGTTGAGTACGCATGTCGTGTCGAAATACCCATGTACTATCTAGCTCGTATACTTAGCTAGATAGTACCCGCATATAAATAAAAGTATATCCATAAGCATTACCTACAAAGAATCTAAAGTAACAGACAGGTAGAAAACGTAGGTAAATATATGTAATATAGCTAATACATACCTATATTTATTCCTAAGCATTAAATTCTTGCGCAAAAAGTTAGCAATGCAGTTTTTGCCGCTGACTTGACACGAAGATTAGCTCATGTAACAACATGTATTTATATGCAAAACAGATACACATAATCGCTGATTAATTACGAAATAATCTAATTAAAACGATTCACGCAATGGATGTCATAATAGGTATCACAGCGTTCTTGAAACTTGAATTCGCATGGATTACGATTCGACTCAACATAACATGACACCTGTTAATTCTGAAGAGGTATACCTACAGCGATATAGGTATAATGCACGCCAACAACTCTTTTAGAAACTCAAGTTACAAGCAATGTTTTGTTTAAATGCACTTACATAAAAAATCATAAGTGTTTTTTTTTTCAAAATCATCCGTATTATAGGCAAAGTAACTACTGCCAGTGGCTTCACTCGCGAGAACGTAGGCTCCTCCATAAAAAAAAGAATCCTTTTGAGTTTTGGAAATTGCGCTCTTAGTGCTCGCCTACGTCATTAAATGCGTTGATATGTCAGTCAGTTTCTCCTTTTATACCGTGTCTTTGACATCGACGCACAACCGAATACCATGGATCCAGTACATGATTCTGGACTCCCCAGTGGTGGATTTTTTCATCGGCTTTTTCCAATTTTTTTTTTTATCTGTACTATTCCGGTCCAGAATTATCTACTGGATCCATGGTATTCGTTTGTCCGTTGATGTTAACGATACCCTGTATATGTATATGATAAGTATAGGTAATAAAGATGAGATGCACTACGTTGGTGTATCAGAACCTATTTGGTATCTACGCACACACATATACAAACACGCTAGTGGGTAATAGGTGTGTTTTTTAATCTTAAATAATTCTGGATTATTTTAAGATAAAATCCTAACTAATATTAGATATAAATGCGAAAGTGTGGATGTTTGGATATTTGTTACTTAATCACGCAAAAACGGCTGAACGGATTTGGACGAAATTGGCATGCATAAAGCCTTTGACATGGAAAAAAACATAGGCTACTTTTTATTCCGGAAAAACATCTTATTCCTACGGGAAAATACGTTTAGATTGCGATAACCGAAGTACACGTGGACGAAGTCGCGGGCGGACCGCTAGTATTATCTATTTTAGAAATAGCTGAAATCGATTCAGTAACTGATTCTGAACATACTACTTACGGGATGCACGTTTATTATATGTTACACGTTGTATAGTCGGAACGTTTCATCTACTATTATCATGTACCAATATACCATACTTACTCCGAGAAAACCGATGAATCAGCTAGCGTTCATAGCTTACTCATAAGTTTATTAAGCAAAACTATCTTCCAATCAGTTGTATCGATTTTTACTAAACTTACTTAGTTCGCGAGAACATAACTAATAAAAGACTCACTAAACTTAATAGTATATTTTTCCAATCTGTGTTGGTATCTGAACTTCTGCTTACCCTATACAGTTACTAAAGTAAATAATTTTATGACAATACTTATAATTTTAATACTGATAGACCATTAACACTGTACCAATTTATTTTGAACGTTTACCTAGAAGGACTTTTCTTAAATTACTGGTTTAAGTTGTATTAAAGTGTAAGAAACAAAGTCGTAACTTAACAATAATCTTACAGACATACCTCCAAGTTGCCCAAAGTCAGTAAAGAAACGTTCAACACTTAACAAGTTTTGTAACACAAAATATGAAAGTCACAACATCACTTAAACACTGAACTATAATTATTTATTAATTCGCTATACCACTTATTTTTATTGACAGTTCACTTATCAGAGCTATGAGTGCAGTGTCACCGTATCTTCGCACAGACGTTCACTACGGTGGGAACTCTCCTCGGAACTAAAGTTATTTTGTCGACATCGCGGTCGGCGCGACCGAACGTATCACTTGATACTATCGATGACCTAGCATTCCATTGCTGTCTCTCTACTACTATCCAAACTAACTTTGAGACGAAGGTACGTCATGGATTACGTTCAGAAAGAGATGTCAAAGGATAAATCGTACTCTAGTGAAGTAAACGTCGCGTCGTCTGAGTTGAGATACGTTGTCAGGCGGCATTTCTCGCATGTGAACAAATTTGATCCAGAATGAGATTATAATATTCAGGTGATATTGAGGAGCCGCGGAATTTCGCGTAGACGTGTTGTCAATAAATAGAAAGGGAAAAATTTTCACCTTTTTCGTGTGTGTCGGGAAAATACTTCACGAAACTATTTACTTACGTATAAAGCTGTTCTATCTTAATGTATTTTTTTTTGCTCAATACACTTGATTTTCTTTTCATGAAAATGAAAAGTGATTTATTGTCCTATTATTCAACTAAAAACCTTTAAAAATTTAAGTTGTCCCCTCAAGACGTTCTCAAATATTTGTGATTAATGTTAGATAATTAGAAATAACGAGAAAATACGAGAAGGATTTTATCTAATGAATTGTAAATTGCTAACGAGTAAAATATTTATTAGCAAAAGATCAGAGAGATATAAATCTTACTATTTATAATGGATTATTTGTATAGAAACAGGTTGAAATGAATTCTTCGAATAGGTAGCTATTACATGAGGCTAAGTAATAGAGTCTATGCTATTACTTAGCCTCTTGTAATAGCCGCCTATGGTATAGACAGACATCTGACATCTGATTGTTCAATAATCGTAAATAGATGAAAAAATTTAGGTAGCACTAAAAGTAACCCTCAACGTAGCCTAGCCTTCTTCTCATATTGTGACGAGCTTTTAGTCTAGGGCTCAGGTTTTTCAATTTTTTGGGACACGAGAATTCTCAAGAAATTTCTATTTAATCTTGCAAAATAAATCTTTTTTAATAATTAAAAATTTTGACACCAGAAAATTGTAGTACTTGTATAGAAAAATATCTTTTTATAAATCAACAAGTTCAGTCTAATCTAGCCGGACTGAGAATTGACCTCACTGAAAATGGTAATGCGACGCTGTCCCTGTCCATAATCTAGGTACAGGCACTTAACTTAGACCCACGTTAAGTTTAAATACGTTGCCTATTCCCAGCGATGACGTATCCAGTTCCTGTGTAGCATTTGCATTACAACGTTGTGTTTACAGATTTCCATTAAAGTATCACGAAATCATTGAAGCAATGTGACACAATGTTTCACTAACTCATCAGTCCACATAATATATATCGAAACCAATTTAACTTGACACTTGATAAAATGGAGAACTAATTTAAAACGATATGCTTCCGTTTCTTGTCTTTACAAGCAGCGTCGCAGTAAACAATCAAGTTATTCTGGTTTGCTGGATTGTATTCTTGGTTAGCACAGAAATGTCAGTCCATTTCAAAGTGTCCAGTTTCATTTCGTGAGAACATAATGTAGTCATACAGTCAAACATTACTAAGTTCCAAGTCGAAAAGTTTAAAGTACTCCGAGGCATACCGTAAACGATTTCGTTATTGTTGTTAACAATTACCACATACCATATTTTGAACCGGTTCTATAAGAAACAATGTGTTTTCTCACAGATTTTTTTGTAATTGACATGGTTTGAAATAACTAGTAGAAGTTGTTGCCGCAAAAAATGCTAAAGGCTTTGTTTTTATGCAGGTAATGCCGACAAACTGGTCAACACGTGACGATGATGTCATCTTATCCATTTGGGATTTAAATATTTTTAGAAAGACTAAATAATTTGTACATAAACAAAAACGTACCTAAGGCTAATTAATTGAAAGTTTTAATCAATTAACCCGAAAAACATTACACAATGTTTAGCAGCAATCATCTTTAAAATTGATGTCGAAACTCAACAGAATGACCCTTTCGATTCGTAACACAAAACCTACATTTCAAATTGAAAGGTTATTTAATTACCACAAGCAAGTGTGGAAAAAAATGTTTTTCACACATGGCTAGCACGTTAGGCGACGCGTACATTTCCATTTAGAGAAATATGGGACAAATATAAAGGGAAAATAAAGGCTTATTGAGTTCAGTCTTCCGTTGAGTGGGGTCACTCACTTCCTGGAGTGTCAGGGGAACGGCCGGCAAATCCGATTACCTGTATATCGATCGAGCTTGTTCCCCTTCTGCACTTTACGTACTCAGCTTATTTTTAGTAAAATTCGTACTCGTGCTACTTATGAACTTACGAAATAGTGCGTTGTATAAACAAAACGTTTCAGGTTATAAGTACTCTAGTTTTCAGCAGGTGCAGATTTCGTCAGCGATTGTGTTTATAAGAACGAGAGTAGATGAATTTTAACAGCGTACACATACACACATATACGTGCAGTGGAAAATGTACCTAATAATATAAAATGTAAGTCATTAATAAAGGTACAAATTTTACTTGATAATAATGATTATAAATTATAATTAATAGGTTTTTTAAAAACACTTTTACACGTCAATTTGTTTAAACTAGAAACCAGTGGTTCCTAGCTGACCACCCTGGGAAGAAATACCGAAACAAAGGGGGTCAAAGTCTCTTTTATATTTCATCCATACAGCAAACCTGTAATGGTCAAATCATAATTACCTACAAAAATCTTGGAAACAACTCCAAAGACTGACATTTATTAAATTGCTAAGGAAATTATTAACGCTTTAGTCTGAGTTGAGTAGATAAGTTTTCTATTTTTTTTGATAGTTTATGATTACTGAGGAACTCACCCTATCTGCATTACTGACTTTATATCATTTTGATTGCGAAGCGTTGACATTATCTCCAATAAAACATGAGAATTACCTGCCCAACGTGTTAGATTTTGGAATTAAATAGGGGTCTATAAGCCTAGAGTGAATAGGTTATGTGGTGTTCACTAAAATCACTTGTTAGGGATTTAGGTTTATAGTAAATTAAACAACCAAATTGTCAGTAAGCAAGCAAACCAAGGAGTGACGTCTAGTCGTGAGCTCTGTGGGATCTCGACTGTCGTGGCGTCAGCCTCTTGACTTGTCCTACATTTAATGTGTATACCACATCTCTTCCTTTTTATAAAATGATTTACATTTCAAGCATACTTACAATATTTAGCGCTTAGATTATAATTTACAAAAATCGCTAGTTTGGTTATTGAAGTACAATAATTATATTACAATATTTATCACACTTAGATTATAATTTACAAAAATCGGTAGTTTGTTTTTTTTTAAGTACAAATATATATTTAGGATTTTTAATGTGTATCCCACATCTCTTTCTTTTTATAAAATTATTTAGATTTTAAGTGCAATTATAATATTTAGATTTTGAAATGAATTGCGTTTAACACATTTTACTATGTTTTGTAATTAAACACAATTTGAGAAGTTTTAAAACAACAATAATCAATATATATTTTTTTTTTTTAGACCCAAATTAAAAAAATTCAAAATGAAGATATTTATTTCGCATTTTTTTTTTACATTTACTCGTTTTTTTATTTTATTTTGTTTTTTCTAGATGAGGCCTGTGTTTCCTAGCTGACTGCTCTGAGAAGAAACACAGAAACAAACTCAGAGGTCAAAGTCTCTTTCAAAATCCACTGTAATGTTCTAATCATTAGAACTGTGTATCTACGCAGTTTTGAAGTTTCTGAGATGATCTTTTGACTAGAGAACCACACAGATTTGAGTACATTTAGCATTTGTATTAGGCTTACAAATAAGCCTTTAATAATGTAGTGTTATTATTTAATTTTTTGAAGAAGCATATCCAATGCTTCCTACTTTCTATATTTGTGGTCTCTATTAGTCTGATGTTCCTCATGTTCTTTTGTCCAGTTCCGAAGGGTGAGGCGTATCGTTGTTTTGTTTTTATGTTTTGATTATTATTATTTTTGTGCCTAACTGCTTATTTTGGAAGTATGGTACAAAGGAAACATGAATCGATTAATTTTCTTGTAGGCTTCTTTAATATCTCGACTTGGATATTTCTTAAGGTCTGATGTCCATCTATTTTTGCTTTGACTGTTTTTTTTAATTCCGGATTCGGAATTCAGTAGGTACTTATTAAAACGATATTATTTCTCGTTTAATACTGTATAACCTTGATTACAGATTGACTACCGTTATCAGATGTTCTTTTATTTCTTTGCTCCAAATTATGAGTTACTCTTGTATTGTGTGTTTACAGAAATGTAAATTTCCATGTACATGACTCTCAGACTCAGAACAACATCTGTAAGCCAATTTAAGATTTGCGCCTTCGAAATACAGTACATTTTAACTCTATTAGGTATTTTGTTCTATCTAGAAGTTTTACGATTCCACTTGTGAGTTATAAGAATCAGCAATTGGTTTCTTTTACCTTAATATGACGTAATTATGTTATTTGGTTTCGATTTTAGCCTAAATTTAATATTCAATGAACTTATGTTTGTGCCAATTTTTTTTTTTTTTTTTTTTTTTTGTCTTAGGTTTTTGTTCCTGTGGCTAAGGAATCAGTATATGACCTAAGCTTTATTAGTTTTTTTATTTTTTTTTATTAGTCAGTTGGATTTCGAAATAAGTGAGTACTAGGTACATCAATTAGTATTACTGGCTGGCCTTTGACTTGGATGTGCTCTGGCAGTTAGAATGTCATGCATGCTCACATATTTTGCTGATGATGACTCGGTTTCCTTCAGAAGAGTTGAGCTGAATTGTGCTAGTACACGAGTCATAGTTAGGACAGGTCATCTCGCAATTAGGCTTGTCATTTTGTAATTTGCTATGATTGGTTTTCATTATTTGTATTTTTAATACGGATATTTTAAATGTATGCATTATCGATATAAGTAATTATTTATTGATGCAAGTGTCCGTAGAGCTTCTTGCTTGTTCAAAATGCAAATTTGTATTGAATTCAAATCAATTTATGAATTCAATTGGATACACGACTATACTTTGTTTTAGTCTGACAGTTTCTTTTTTTTTTCATCTGTCAGATTCTGTCTCCAAAGTTAACAGAACTACAATTAGTTCTAGTTGGGTACGATTGTACGATCTATTGTCATTATAGCCGTTGGATATTTTTTTTCTTAAACCCATTGATTTTTAGGGTTGAAAGTTGGAGTTAAATTATTCAATGAAATTGATCCAGAAAACATTGAATTTCATCAACATTTCCATGTGAAAGTCAGACTGACTTATTGTTAACTAGTTTGAAACCTGATGGCACTGAAGTTTCAATTGATATTAAATATTTCATTTTTGTTTATTTTGACTTTATAGTTGTTTAAATACTTACGGGTTTCTGGAAATTATTTAACAACGCATCACAAATTAACTTAAAAGTGCTGCGAGTGTATATTTCTAATTCTTCCAGTCTTTTTTTATGTTATATCACTATGTTGTAAGTAAAATCAACAATTCCTTTGCTATGGCACTATATCTTTATCAACTTTTTTTTTATTTTTAGTTGAATGTATAGCGTTTACTGATTGACTTCCTAAGTATTTATGAACTTTTATTTGAAACAATATGTACATAGAGTTTCCCTATGGTACTATAGATATCTTTTTCAACTTAATTTTTTATTTTTAGTTGAATGTAAAGCATTTACTGATTGACTTCTTAAGTATTTATGAACTTTGATTTAAAACATGTACATAGCGTTTTAAGTAATACTACGCTAGTACTTATTATGTTTATCTAGGTCTCACGTATCTGCAGATAAATACGTATACCATCATCAGCATTGATATTTTAGTATAATATTATTGATCATCAGGCATCCGGGATCACCAGAGGTACCCGAAAAGATGAAATATTGTTTTATTTACAAGCCAGGTCCATACAGTTAGACTAGCTCGTCTTTTTGCTATTTAAGCTATTAGGAATCAAATAGCCGTTGGACTTTTTTTTTTAATCAATAAAGATCTTTAAGTTGGCAATTGAATTCAGATCAAAGCCTTTTTTAAATTTTATAATCGATTTCTTAAAACATTTTTGTGACCATAGGCTTTGCTAGTAATACTTTAGAGCTATTTTTTTTTTGTATATGTAATAACCCTTGCACTTTATTATTGTGTAGCACGTGACCATCAATTCCAATTGTTAAATTTTCATCGACTCGTGGCAAATTAGTTAAGTAGGTGTAAACCTACCTACCTAGATGTTTTGTTTAGTACTTTGTTTTTTTAATATTTTTACTTTATTGTTATCATTTGACGAGAGGCAGACTTATTATTTTCTCTTTTATTGTCTCTCATTTCGTGTTATTCTGCAAATAATACTCAAAAAACCTATTTATGCCATTTGCATTAATTATAGGGCATTAACTGAATTTTCATCAATTGCTCGAACTTATAATCATTTTTGTGATTGCCATAATTTACATGATTTGCATTATAGCAACCAAATTCATTGTTGTTATTTGACAAGAGGTTGGTACGAGTCTCTTTATGCCATTTGCGTTAATTATAGGGCGGGCATAACTGAATTTTCATTAATTGCTCGAACTTTAAGTAATCACTTTTGTGATTATTGAATTTTCATGACATGCATGATAGCATACAACTCATTGTTATTATTTGACACGAAGTTAGTGCCATTTTTTCTTATTTGTCCTTGTTTTGCAGTGTTTCTGGAAATATAATTTGAAAACACGTTAGCAATAGATTTACAGGAAAGGTACTTTTATCACGTTTGTGATTTTAGTTGCCGCATGGACAACAGTTTTTTGTTCAGTGTCAACTCCATTATGGCAGGTACTTATTGCACTTTGACTCTGGCTATCGTGGATTAGCTCAATGGCGGGATTGCTGTTTTTAAAGGATTATGATTTTTCATTGTGATAATCTTCCACATATTCTTTAGGGAATTGAATCCAGAACTAAATCTACAATTCAAAATCATATTTGAACTAGAATCAAGAATTGTACCCACAATTCAAATAAGTTTTTTTTTTCTTATTCTTGTTTTCAACTAAAATGCAAGAATAATATAGGTACACAACACATCGTTAATTTATTTATAACCCTGAATTGATTGTAGCCAGTTAAGATAAGAGCTCTATGGGCACTGTTCCTATAACATTTAAATAAACAAACTTTAGCTAGCAAGTCGCACAAGGGTCCATTAATAGGTACCTGCGCCGGAGTGCCGCGCCATGCTACTCAGCAAAACGGCCACTTGAAATAGAGATTGAAGAACCAACCACATCGGGCGTTATAACGCGTGTAACAAATTCTTTGTTTGGTGGATAAAGCCAGTGCAAAATGTATTTTATTTAATTAGCCATAAGGATTTTAGGACACTTTAGTTTTAACTATAAAGTGATACCTAGCCAGGCATCATATTGCTTCGAAGTATCGAAGTGGTAATTGGCGTTAAAACTGGTACTTGACGATAATCACGTTGGCACATTTCATTTTTGGATCTAATAATATCTTTCGATAAGATTAGCATTTATAAGTAAACGTGTTATCGCTGGAACTTTAGATCGAATATTTTTATTTTGTTTCGATCATTTAACGAACACTCGTTGGTACTGATCATTTAACGACTCTCGTTGGCACTTTTATTTCGATATTATGTAGCCACAAACGAATTTGGTCAACAAACATTGTATTTGGAATTTTTATTTATTTTCGAAATGTAGGGACATTTTGTATGCCCTAATCACATTCCGATAAAGTATACGGTACCGTTTATGTATTAAATGACGAAATGATTTCATCGATTTATATTGCGCATCTCTCAGCTAATTACTGACGCAGATCGCTCATACATAGCTAAGTAACGACCAAAGTATGGACATTTTATGAAACTAAGATTTACTGAATTTCAATTTAATGTAGAAAATGGTCACTTATTTTTATTTTTTCTTTCAAAGCACTTTGTGCTGTAAAATTTTACTTTTCTTGCTGACCAATATATGAAATATTTACAGAATTTCACTCAGGTATCGGTCTCTTATTTTTTTTTTTTTTTTTTTAACTGCTGTATAAAATTAATGTTGTTGCTGACCAATGTCCGTAAGTAGTACATTATTTGAGTTAAGATCACTTTACTTACTGCGCTTTTACTCGTCGCCAATGTGGTGTTCACTAAAATCACTTGTTAGGGATTTAGGTTTATAGTAAATTAAACAACCAAATTGTCAGTAAGCAAGCAAACCAAGGAGTGACGTCTAGTCGTGAGCTCTGTGGGATCTCGACTGTCGTGGCGTCAGCCTCTTGACTTGTCCTACATTTAATGTGTATACCACAGGTTACTTCTAGGCAAGCGCTCTCCATCGTCGGCCACATTATCGCTTACCGTCAGGTGAGATGGTGGTCAAACGTGAGGTTTTTAATGGTAATAAAATCTTCAACTCCATTCCTACGAACACGACGCCATTTGCCTCTACTTTGACAGCTGCTACGCTGTTAAACGTAGTAAGTACTTAGCACCTTAAATGTACCCATTCATAACCATTATCTCCAACATATGCAGCCATAGTCTCACAGTGAGTATGAAATAGATTAAGTATGTATTTATATATTATTCTACTTACAACTTTTAGACGTGCCGTCATAACTCTGACATGTTTACGGGGGCAGTCGCTTGTCTAGTTTAAAATAGATACTTTTTACTGCACACCGTTGTTGGAGTTTTCGTGATGGTAAGCTATAAAAACGAAGGATTTTATGGTAACCCTGAACTGTGAAGGTTCACCTACCAAGCTGAATATACAGTGTGTAAGGGACGGTCCTCCACAAACTTTAAGGGCTTGCTCAGTGGACAAAACTGAACGATTTTTTTTCAGGAAACGAATAAAAAATATCGGCCTCTCTATACAAACTGTCTAATCAAGTTTTAATTTTGTATGGTGCGGCTGTTTTTTTTGTATAAAAGAGCACGTAATACTCTTTTAAAGATTAAATCCATCTCTGGTGAATATTTTTAAAGCTGCACGTGGATCTTTTTACTTGTTTTCTTTTCCGAACCTTTATATTTGCGGTTTAAACATGTCAAAATACGTAGTCATCGACCGTCTTATACATAGTTTATGTATATTTGCACATTTCATTGGAATATAAAACGATTTTAATAAGGTCTACTGTCTGTAAGATTACTACTAGTATTTTTCGAGAAGCGGTTGTATGGACAAACAAAAGAGTTGAATATTTTATTCTTGATCAGTTGATCGAGTTAATGATCGACAAATAGTTGCATCGAGATGGAACATCTGCGAGTAGCTACTTGACATTCTTTCATAAGACGGCTGTGTGCGGCCGAAAGCTGTAATGGTGTGCCAGATCATCAGTAATTTAAAGCATCGTATGCTAAAAAAATTACTTTGATTTTCAAGTAAATAAAGCATTTAATACAAACTGTCGCTAGATCACTAAACTCGTTGGCATGTTTAAAGAAATATTAATAAGTCAACGTACAATGGTTACGACTACTAAAAAAACTGGCCAAGTGCGAGTTGGACTCGTGCACGAAGGGTTCCATACCGTCCTTAGGAAAACTCGACAAAAATCGCGTTTATTGTATGAGAACTCCCTTAAATATTTAATTTATTTTGTTTTTAGTATTTATCGTTATAGCGGCAACAAAAATACATAATTTGTGAAAATTTCAACTGTCTAGCTATTGCGGTTCTTAAGACACGGCCTGGTGACAGACAGACGGAGATACAGCGAAGTCTTAGTAATAGGGTTCCGTTTTTACACTTTGAGTACGGAACTCTAAAAATGAGCAACGAGGACCTTAGTTTAATTAGTCGTTGCAATCACAGAGTCCATTTAACTTGTAGCTTAGTATTAAGAAACCACAGACAAAACCAGCGTCTTGTTCGGTCCTTGACACATCAAGGCTGCCATTGTGTGCAGTTAGGACACTGCGATATTATATTTAAATGCAATAACGTTATATGGACCGAAGAATGTTATTGTTTCGTGTTAATCGTACGTTTGTAGATGACCTTATGAAGTATTGGTATCATAATTAAAACAGGTCCAATTTTAGAGGTGTGAATTGTGTCTTAGACTGACGAGTGGTAGCGGCCCCGACTTACGAGTTTTAAGTCACGAGTTGAAACTCAGCCAGGTGCATTACTTTAGTAATTTATTTCATCACAAAAACGGCGAAGGAAAACTTTGTGAGGAAACTGGTATGTCCTACAATAAAAAATTCGAAGACATGTGATATTCCCTAACCTGCAATGGGCCCTCTCCGGGAGAGGAGGCCTGAATCCGAGCAGTGGGAACGTTAAAAGGCTGACTATGCTATGCTATGCTATATTAAAATAATACACCACTTTGATATTCAATAATAACTTAAAAAATCGTTCATATAGGGCTTGAGCCGATTAAGAAATAAGCCAGGGGGAATAACGGAAATGTTACACTGTCTCGAACATATAGATGCCAAGTGGCCAGGCCTTTGGTTATTTTTTGTATGTGTGTCGAAATTGCATTATTTTAACTCGGCCAAACTCGTTTCAACAACGGAATACAAGCAAATTGATACATGGTGGACAATTCTACCCATGTGCAGAAATAAGTTTTGGAAATAAATTCGAGTCTTTGATTCAAGAGTAAATAGGTTATTAACTACGCAAGCGTGTTCCACTATCAACTACGCTAACCATCAGGTGAGATGGATCTGGTCTCTGCCAAGCTCGAGCTTATCCTTCCTAGCGTTTTATCAATACCATTGCGAAAGTAATTTTGTCTCTTTGTTTCCAACCACTTTACGTCTTAAAGAAATTGTATGAAACTTGGCAAACGTGTTCTGTCATGACCATGTTCTGCTGACATATATGTATATACATTAAAATTTGTTTATCTAATACTTCGTGCACACATAAGTACAGAGGCGGACTTAATGCCTTTGGCATTTTCTTCCAGTCAACCTTTGGGTGATGCAGGGAAAAAGTAGTGGTAGATGCAATAAAAAAGTGAGAAAAAGGCGAAAATAGAATAGATATACTAATAGACCATAGAATAGATTATACTAATAAACTATAGAATAAATATATTCAATTATTAATTTATTTAAGGCGTCATACATCTAAAAATAGTAAATCTAACCAATTAGTTCTCCTCGTGATTTGAACATATATGTATAACAGCCCTAAATCTTCTATCGGGTAGTTGTTCGATCAGAAAAAAATACTCGGCTGGTTAGAGGATCCTCCTTTTTTAAACGGAGGTTTGCGGGTGTTTACATACTGTTCCACATATCTCTAAAAAAATAGGACACACTTTCACGCGGGTGAAGTCGCTAGTAAAAGCTAGTTAATAATAAAAAAGCAGGAAATCGCGATTAACTGAAAATCTTACAAATAGTAAAGAGAAAAAATATAAAAAAAAAAATGTGAATAATTAGGTGCTGTTTAATATAATATTTTCCCAATACTTAAACAATCAAAAAAGTTACACTGCAATTTATCGTTTAATGACTAATCCAAGAATAATCCCAGGATTCCTAGGAAAAATACGATGACATGAGTAATTAAACCAGAGACCAGAATAATGCTGGGCTGTTTTATGTACTCGCCATAGGTAAGAATAATATGGATATTCCCCGAGTTCCCGGATTTGGTTGGATTATAAGTAGTAAATTATTTAAAAAAAATAAATTACAAAAAAAAATAAAAATAACCTGCTTCACTAAAAAATACACTAAAACGACCAAAATAACTTTAATTTCGGAAGTCGGTGTTTTTCGGTATTATACTTGTTTGTTTCTTATACACCGACTTCAGAAATTAAAGTTATTTTTTGTAAAAAGTTTTTATTTCACACTTTTTGTTGCGATACACTTGTAGCCAGATTACTTTTTCTCATGACAATTCCAATTAACCCAAACCCTGCTAAGATAAATTATTTTATTATAAAGATCCCGACCACCTTCCACCTTCCGGCTCCATCATCAGATCAGTTCGATAAGTACTTTTTAGCCAAATTGTATCTCATGGCAATTCTAATAAGCCTAAACACGTCTAGGATACATTGATTAATTACGAAGTTTCGGTGCCTATCTTCCGGCTTCATAATCATCATCTTATAGAAAGAAGAAAGAAAGAAAACTATTTCATTTGGCTTAAACTAATGATTATAGGTGTAAAAAAGAGGTTCTGACAATGTGTGTCTCACGGCGGCGCCAAATAGGTATCATTAGATCAATTTGATAGTACTTTATAGCCAAAGTGCATCTCATGACAATTCTATTAAGTCCAAACACGGCTAGAATACATTGATTAATTACGGAATTCCGGTGCCTATCTTCCGGCTCCATCATCATCATCAGATCACTTCGATGATACTATTTTCAACATAACTATTCAGAACTATTTATATTGTCATAGTCGCTTAACTATGTTCATTAAATTGTGATATCTGTTTGAGTATGAAGTTCCATTGGCCTTTTCTGGTCTTTTTCACCAGTTCCACTTCATCAAATGTCAGTTTTTTACTGCAAATGCTTAAGTTCTCGATGAAAATATAAAAAAATATATATGGTTGCCTATAATATTTGAGGAGTTTAATCGATTCCTCATGGATCCCATTATTAGAACTGGATTTTGAAAAAAACAGGACCAATCTGGAAGTATATCATGTAAGGGATAAAAAAATTATTGCAAATCGATCCATAAACGACATACAAACGAATTGAGAACCTCCTTCTTTTTTGGAAGTCGGTTAAAAAACTATTATTGGCCTGCGGGTCTAATGAAAGATTACACTTCCTTTCTGACGGGTATAAAGAAGGACGGGATTAAGGATAGTATAATAAATACATAAACTTGATTCATTAAACCACATATATTTTTTTACGTAACAATTTCTTATTCAAGAATCAACAATCATTTAAACATTTTTATTCTGAAGTTGTACAACAACATATTAATAATCCCGTGGAATATCCATATTAACATCAATGCTTGCAGTGAGTGAACCTTAATAGCATTAGACTATTCCGATCACTGGTAATTACAGATAATGTGTAGAAAAAGTCCAGTGCCCGAAGACAAATCATGCATTTTCTCTTTGTTGATAAATACTACGGGAAAATGTTTCATGTTCTTGCCTTTGTTTCTCAGAATAATACGGAAGTACGATAAGCACATCGTATGTCTATTATACCTTAATTTATAGTTAGTAACTACAATCGTTGTTGAAACCTTTACGGTCCGGAGTCCGGACTAAGGAAGCGTATTGCCTCGTCGTTTATACCGCGTCAAAGGACTGGAACAATCTGCCTGCTGCGGTCTTCTCGTTTGATTATAATTTGAGTGTCTTCAAAGCAAGAGTAAATAGGTTCATAAACTAATGTGCCTCACCAACAGCGATTGCATCACTGCTTACTGTCAGATAAGAACGCAGATAAGCACTAGTTTGTATCATTAAAAAAATCAAGTGCGGAATAAAAAAAGTACGTCGCCTATAACGAGCTCTCACATATTTTTCAATCAGGTAAAGAGGTTCAAGTCCTTCTCAGTCACCACCTTTTCAATAAAACTTGAAAAAAAAACCCTAAAAAAGTCAGCAATATATAAAAGTTCAAAAGTTCAGAAACTTCCCTATGACACCTACATACTTTACATAAAGCAATAAAACTTATTATAATTCTCATTTCTTCAAGACACCTCGCTTGTATTCAAAGTCTTTAAATAGTCATAAACTATGAGTTGCATTATATTATATATACGTACTAGCTTTGCCCCGAAGTTTTACCCATCAGCTTTTTTTTTACTTTAGCTTATTTTAGATTTTTCCGTTTGAAGTATCTGTTATTTGTTTATTGTGACGTCCGCCTAAGTACCACTAATGTTCATGAAGTTTAAATAAATAAATAAATAAAAATATATATTTTTTTTAAATCAAGAGTTTTGGACAATTTTGAGCATAAGTATGTTAAAAGACTCCGAATCGAATAATTATGATTGAAAATATTTAAGTACGTGATTAACGCCTTTAGCAATAATCACTGTACTTCACGTCAATATTGACAATCGTAATAGACGGTTTCGGGGATCCTATAAAGATTCAAAGCACTTCAACAAAAACCAAATAAACTTTAGCTTCAGATATTATACTATATATAGATGCATTATATTAAATATTATATACTGCATACTACTACTGCATACCTACTGCACTTTGGTGTTGCCGCGCTGTGAGCTTTCACCGTATTATAGTAACATCAGCACGGTGCCGATAACATTTATTATTCTCTAGTGTCGGCATGAGTTATTGGCGAATCACACATGTTGGGAGAACAAAGATAAGCCATTAGCCAGCCCGCTAGGGGGTAGTGTTCAACAGTCTAGCCAGGCAATGCCAGAACTTCGAAAATGTATGCTCTGCTGATACTTGTGTCGGAGTTCTGGGTTTGTTTTTTATCATTTTGTATAGAACTACCTATATAAAAAAACTTAGGAGTTCCCGGTCTCAGGATCTTCCAGAAGTTTCTAATGATTTTTTTATTTTTGAACACTGAAAATATTCGTAATTTTCACTTATCGCCGTCTTCAACCATGCTGTGCATATATTTGAAGTCGAATGTGTTATGTTTTGCATTTCTTTGTATAGATAACATCTCATCTACTTATTATGGTTAGATGTATATGTTAAAACTGTTGTATTGCGTAATTATCGGCCGTTTCATAATATTTATTTGTTTTTTTTTCTGTTATTACATTGATAAGTTTTTATTTTTTTGTGACCTCTAAGTGACTGAACTATTACTAAAAGTAATTAGGAACTATAGAATTCACCTTTGTCTGTGAAAAAATATCTGCTACCGGAAGTTAGCAGATCATATTTTCATTAGATATTTTTTTCAGGGAAATCACCAGAACTTTTCCTGAAAAGTATCAGGAACTCCAGAACTATGCTGTATGAGATTAGAATTCTCATTTTTTTATGCTCTGCTGGAAAATGATCTGCTAAGTTCATGGCCATGAATATATATTGCATAGGAATACTTATGGGATTTTTCTGGATTCTGGTTTATCTGTTGTTTTTTGTACGATATTTTATATCAAACGATAAATTACATTAAAATAAATCTATTACAGAATGATGCTGTTATGAAGCAACAATAAGTATTTAAAATATTGTTTTAAGGAAAAGTGAGTGTGGGTTAACAATATTTCGCTATTTCTTTTTTCACAAGTATCCTACTGGTGGTGACGTCATATTTCACTATGCGCATTCCTGTTCTGTTACTTTTATAAATCTATGCTTGATAGTTTCCCTTTTCACCAATTTGCAAGATTTCTAACTTAGTTAATAATGAACGGATTTGGAAAAACGGTCTATTTACGATTTTGTATAAAGTTACTTTTTAATACAAATTAAAAAAAAATCGATTTCTCAATTTAATGCAAATTAAATAATGTTTTTTTTTTACAATGTATAGACTCGCGTTTGACCACAATCTCACCTGATGGTAAGCGATGATATGGCCGACGATGGAGCACGCTTGCCTAAAAGCAATCTATTCACTCTTGACTTAAAGGCCCCTAGGTTATAGTTATCAGGAAACACAGACTCCGGCAGGGAATTCCATTCCTTAGCTGAACGCATAATGAATGTACTCCCAAAACGCTTGGTATAGGTGGGATGTCCACCATGTACCGGTGGCGCAACGCCGTACGTCTTGTGGTCCGATGATGGAACGGACTTGGCGGAATTAAATTGTGTAACTCTAGTGCACACTCCCCGAAGTGTAAACGATAGAAAACAGACAGGCTAGCAACTTGGCGTCGATGCTCAAGATTTTGGTGTTTTGACTTCACAAGAGCATCATTGCCTATGATCTTCTTGGCACGCTTTTTAATAGACTCTCGTGCATCCAGGTGGTATTTGGCTAACCCATCCCAAAGATGAGAGCAGTACTCCATACACGATCGAACTTGCACTTGATAGAGGTTGAGCAGTTGTTCCGGCGTGAAATACCGTCTCACCTTTGCTAAGATCCCCAATTTTTTGGCAGCTAGTTGGGCTTTTGCCTCGATGTAGGAGCCGAAATTAGGAATAGACAATAGCGTTACCCCAAGAAGTTCAAGGTGGTCGGTAATTGGCACGGTTACACCCCGGAAAGATGGAGCCGGGTGGAATTGGCTCCGTTTAGCGGAGAAAAGACACGCCTGGGTTTTCGTCACATTGAACTTGACCAAATTGACATCGCCCCATTCTGAGACTGCCTCTAAGGACGAGTTCAACCATAGCCTCTCGAAATGACTGGATCTGTGACCCACTAGCTCGTGCCGAAGCTGTTGCCGAGAGATATGTGTCTAACACATATCTCTCGGCAACAGTGCAGTTTTCAGAAAGCCTGCCTAGATTTGCTTTCCTGATAATATTTAACGAAAATAACAACACAAAACATAATAAAAGAATAGAGGTTTTCGAAACAGAGATTGAATTCAGTTTTTCATAACACTAAACGGTGACTTACATAAAACCTACAAATGTACGAGCTAGACCTAGGACCAAGTAATTAGTGAGGAAAGCCCTTAGTTCCGAAAGGTGTAAGTGGTGGTACAAAGGCTCTTGCAGCAGTGGCGCGTTAGCCTGGCGCCGGAGACATAATAGTCCTTGCCTTCGCTCCTAATGACGACTATTTATTGTGAGAAGTCCCGCAATTATACTAAACAAGACCGCATATAATCGTTCTGATATATAATGTTTTGAACAGCAGTTTTTGTCTTTTGTGTAACGGAACATAAACAATGGTTTGGTCCCTTTTTATTTTTTGTGAAGTGCTTATTTGAGTGGTAGTTACATTAGTGTTTCTCGGCTTGTTTGTATTCATATTCAAATCTTGGTTTTCACTGTGTCGAAATATCGACCAATCATACAAAAATTAATAAACATAGTATGTTAATTAATAAACTTAATATCATTACAGCACCTGTACTAACATTTTATACCCAATACAAGGTGTATTTGGTATATAATATACTAAACAATATTTCACGTTCTCATTCATATTATGAAGATGGTTTACACAAAACATTCTCACAGAAGTCGTGCCCGAGCTATAATAGGCTTATGTTTAACCGGTACATTTAAAGGCAAACTTGTACCACCTGCTTGCTCCATTATTACGGACAAGTCACCCGGTATCGCCCTACAATACTCTAGAATTATTATACAGTTAACGATGCATAATTGCACTACATTCGGTTAGCTGGTTGGTTCTTTCAAGCTAAGCGGTACAATACTACAACACTAGCAAGAGCAAAGACAAAATCGCTTTGTATATCTATATCTCTATGAGGTATTTATTTTTTATATGTTTTTGTCATGGTTAATCATTACAAAAACTTGAAATCGTGTATCACGATTATTAATTATAGGTAGATTAAGTGCAGGTAGGTACTGGAGACTTAAAAAAAACCGGCCAAGTGCGAGTCGGACTCGCCCATGAAGGGTTCCGTAGCAGCAAGTAACATAATATAAAAGTTCTTGTAATGTATTGTAACTTTGATCGATGTTTTAATAATAGTGTATTTTTTTCGGTTTATGACGCATTAAAAAAAAACTACTTACTGGATTTCGTTCAAACCAATTTTCGTTGGTAGTTTTTATAGTAATGTACATCATATATTGTTTTTAGTTTTATCATTCTCTTATCTTAGAAGTTAGAGGGGGGGGGGACACACATTTTACCACTTTGGAAGTGTCTCTCGCGCAAACTATTCAGTTTAGAAAAAAATGATATTAGAAACCTCAGCATCATTTTTGAAGACCTATCCATAGATACACCACACGCATGGGTTTGATGAAAAAAAAATTTTTGAGTTTCAGTTCTATGTATGGGGACCCCCAAAATTTATTGCTTTTTTTCTATTTTTGTGTAAAAATCTTAATGCGGTTCACAGAACACATCTACTTACAAAGTTTCAACAGTATAGCTCTTATAGTTTCGGAAAAAAGTGGCTGTGACATACGGACGGACGGACAGACAGACAGACAGACAGACAGACAGACAGACAGACAGACAGACAGACAGACAGACATGACGAATCTATAAGGGTTCCGTTTTTTGCCATTTGGCTACGGAACCCTAATAACAAACGGCTACCAATCCTTTGGTCGACGACTAGTTATTTGGTAACTTTAAGAAATAAAATGATGACGTAAATGAATCTCAGTTTAAATTAATTCAATAAAGGAGCTAATTTGTTAATTACCCAGTAGATGAAGTGAGGCGTCGTTCCGTCACGACCACGACCGCATGCCAGCCGCCATGACTGAGCACTTAAAATAGTCGCTCACTTCGCCGTAAAAGTCCACTCGCTTACCAGAAATAAATTACATACACACGCAACTGAACGCGTTCCCAACATCCATCAAAATAGTTCAGATACCTAATAGACACAATATCAAATACCGGTTTCTGACTCGAAATACATATATTCGTGTGAGAAAACACGCATTAATTCCGTATTATATTCAATAAATTACTAAAGAATTAATACCATTTTAGTCGTGGTAATATTCGTTCCTAATTATAAACTTGAACTTATCATTACGCCAATCAACCAGTTGAAGTGCCTTCTACTCGTGCTCTGTTATATTTCGTTTTCTCATCGAAAACCAATTACAACGCAATTTTTCAGTTTATTGCTTGGATGACTTGCTGGAAGCCTTTTAAAATACAAGAACATAAATACAAATATACTGGGCCCGCGTAGTGGATTACGGTCTATTCCCTCTCCTCGAGAAGAGGCCTAAATCCCAGCAGTGGGAACATTAAACAGGCTGATTATGCTATGCTTATGCTACATAGAAATAATTTTCCAAGGAAGTATCTAAGTAGTGTTGTTTTTGATTGCCTACGTTTTAGGTGGAAAGATTGCGTCATTAGCTTTTGCCGTAACAACTTCATAAGAAAAAGTATTAAATACCTCGTTCCCATCCTTTTCGTAGAGTTAATAGTCTCGTCGTTAAGTCTCCTCGGACACCAAATGTGTGATAAGCACGTGATATCTATCTTGTAGCTTTAAATTGTCGGAACTAATGGCTGTGCGAGTGAAGCTCAGGTGTGGAAGAACCTCGACACTCCGCAAAGTTCACTGCTCCTTCAGTCAACGCGCTCGTGGTAACATTCGTGACAAAGTAAAACATACTCTATCATTAAATCTTTTCGAGTTAACTTACATCGACAAGGATCAGTTTATCCTGGTAAACCATTACATTATTCTTTATTGACGAAAGGAAATGAGACCATCGTCAAAGATTAAAAAGTAATAAGGAGAAGATTATGTCCATTGAATGGAAAAATAATATTAGCATGAGATCAGGTGGTGGTCAATATCGTCATTGTCTAATAGAATATTGTGAGGTGATATTAGTGAATGTATGAGAGGATCAGAGGAGACAAAGATTAATGAAGTGTTAGAATAAAAGAGGGCGTCATTTCGCCACGGTTGTACAGTGGAGCTGCTTTGTGTTGCAAGCAGCATAAATTTGACGACAGAATTCCGGTCTTGCCGAATATCACGCTGGTACAGTATGCTAACGACCAGTATTGCACGTCCCACCTGTTATACTAGTATCGCGATGACTGTGTTTCACGTGATTTAACAGTAGCCTTGTGGTTATGGCGTCATTGTTTTGTGCTAAACATTGGTAGGTTTATTCTGGTCAGATTTAAATATCTGAATGTGATTTATGCAAAAACATAACTAACTTACAATTAAATCCCCAAATAGAAAACAGAACTTACAGAAAGTAAGTAACAACGCTAATATAACAATTTTTAATAATTCTTACGCACAATTGCCGTGTGGCATTGTGCCGATTTCTTAGCATAAAATTTTGGATGTGGCATACATAAAAAAATAAAACGAATAATATTAAATGGTAATTATAACAACAGACTTTAATATAGACGACTATGGATACAGAAAACAGTTCATGGTTTTGTTACTATGGATTTTATTCTGCGGTAAACACCTCTCAAAGGAAAAAAGCAGGCTTTCTGTGCCGTGATTTTTGACCAATAACATAAAAGGTACCAAAACTCAAAGTGACCTATTTAAAAATAATTTCTGTTGTCTGCATATATTAGAAATTTATAGCAGACGAAGAATTTCCCATCATTTTGTACGCCGATTAAGCTATCTGCTGATCTTTTCCATCCACACTTTCCTATGTCCAAGGCTTTCAGGACTTCCGATAATATCTATTACCATAACTTCCACAGTTTGGCGTTCATTCAACGAAGCATTATTTCGAGAACATTTCATTTGTACGTGGCAATGTACTGCAACTGTGTCGACTAAGCCGGTCGGTGGAATGGGCACATTATTTATATCTAAACCACCCCCGCGTCAGGTGGGCCAGTTCTGGATGTTCCCATTGCTTTTAAATAGTATTTCCGTTACCCGGTCCACTATTGATTAGCATCTATTTCTGCTTGCGAAGGAAACATCTATTAAAATTCACTGGTGTTAATATAGCTTTCAATTTTATCGGTGTCTTGGAGCTTTGTAAACACAAAAATATTCCAATCTGTATAGCAGTCATATTATTAGTAATCAGTAACCACGTAACGTTTCCAAGTAGATTAAAATATTCTGGCAGCGTTCAGTTTGTAACATATGATGTTCCAATCCCAATGTCTGGGGCACGGTTTCTTGCATCATTAATTAGCTATACATATTATTTCTTGTGTAACTGTTACCCCTGTGATGTTATGTTATGATTTACCAATTAATGACATAAAAACCTCGTTACAATCGTAATATTGATTTGAATATTCAAATGATTGAATCTCAGGAAACTAATTAACACATACTCCTTATGTCTATTGAGTCATCGTAAATAATGTGTTTGTAGTTCCTGGTGAAATTGTCTGACTTCCTCTATCGATATCATATTAATAGAAACTTGGCTTCGTTTTTTTTTGCCCCTATTAGGTACTCGTACTACGCAGATGTTTTAACGGTATTCTAATAAAATTTGCTGAATATATCCAGGGGAACGTACACCTTACCGGACAAACGATGCGGATGAATAATTTAGGAGGAGTTAGTTTTTTTACGTATAAAAAAGGGCGAAGTTCTCAAGTTGACCGGTAAATAAATGTTTTTATTAAAATTATCTAATGTTTCCGTTGAGAAAAATATTATCTAAATTTTAAATTCGTTGACTTTTAAATTTACATGTGTCGCTAGATTATTGTAAACACTGTAGGTTTGTATTTATTAAGGCCGTGATATCCAGTAAAATAAAAACAGTGAAGCTCTAAATTGTTGTTATATGCAACTGTTTACTACGAGTGATATTACTTTATGAGGAGCTTGGTAGAGAATAGACATTAATTTCGTTGAAAACAAAAGTAATGCTCGTAAAATACAACACTAACCGCAAAGGAGAAACAAAATTTGCTTGAACTTTTAAGCCCCAAGCCCGACATATCATTATAAAATTTTCATCATGGTAGGTAGGTACCAGGATTACATAACACTCGTCATACAAGAATCGTATTAAATCTGGTCCTAAATATTAAAGTTAAAATTTCTAGGAAGTTTCCGTAGCGGTAATTGTGTTTACTTATTTACTCATAAAATATTAAAAAGAGGTAAAGTTTGTTTTTTGTTTCTTGGTTTTTTTTTTGTAGGTAATCTCTGAAAGTACTGGTCTGATTGCTAACATTTTTTCACCGATAGAAAGCTGCTTTAGTCCTGAGTGGTATGGGGTATATTTTATGTACGCGGGTGAAGCCGCGGACAAAAGCTAGTTTACTCATAAATTTGTTATCATGTACTTGCATAGGTACATGATCTACGCAGGCTGGCATTGTCTCCACCGGATGTCTCCAGGACGTTTACCCTGCGTTATCAATGACGTCTGCAGATAGGTCACCGTAACTTATGATTTGTTTCTTCGTCGTGACTCAGAAATGGTTGACAGGATGCGATAACATGAGTTAGCAAGAAATGGTTATGTTTTAGTTACTGTATTAACATACAGTAATACAGTACGGCATAGTTACTTAAAATTTCATCTTTATTCCAAACAATCCTAAAAAACCGGCCAAGAGCGTGTGCCCACGCTCAGTGTAGGGTTCCGTAGTTTTCCGTCCGTCACAATAAGTGTACCCACTTATGAGTTTAAAAAAATGCTTGCATAGACGATTATACTACAAACTTTGTCCAGAAATTATTTTGTAGAACCCTTTTGTCTTTTTTGTACAAAAACTGTTCTGTCCATCAAGTTCAAAATAATTTTCCTAGAAAGTCCTTATAAAGTTCTACTTTTCAGATTTTTTTTTATATTTTCTAAACTCTTGGTTCAAAAGTTAGAGGGGAGGGGGACACATTGTTTTTTTTACTTTTGGAGCGATTATTTCCGAAATTATTGACATTATCAAAAAATGATTTTAGTAAACCCCTATTCATTTTTAAATACCTATTCAACAATATATCACACGTTAGGGTTGAAATTAAAAAAAAAAATCACTTCCTACTTTACATATAGGGGGGCTACCCTAATAAAACATTTTTTTCCAATTTTTATTTGAACACTTTGTCGGCGTGATTGATATACATATTGGTACCAAATTTCAGCTTTCTAGTGACCGTTAGCACTAGAAATTTACCCAGAGATTAAGCGAGGACGGACAGACAGACAGACATGGCGAAACTATAAGGGTTCCTAGTTGACTACGGAACCCTAAAAACATATTTTTGTCGTGTTACTATTTAATTCATTAAAACATAAGCAAACGCCGGCGTCCACTCTTACCTATATTGTCTTTCTATTGTGTCTTTAATTGCGGTATTCGAATAGATAAGGTGGTGAAGTTAATCAAATGAAGCGAATAAATAATATACTCTCGCAAGATTATTATTTATCTTACAGTGTTTGCAATTATTTGATGACAGAAACATTTCAATCCATTATCGAAACTCATTGATCCTTTTCTATTTTCGAGGTAATCCGATTCTCTATACAATATTGTGATCTTGTGAGAATGAGCGATTCAAAAAATCATAAGTGGATTTAGTATAACAAAGGCTGAATAAGAGACGATCATCCATGACAATATTATGTCAGATATATTATTGAATGCATACTACTACGTTTTTTTTTATTTTAGTTTACTACTACGTAAACTAAAATAAAAAAAACGTTTATTCGATGACCGTTATTAATGTAAAAACGGCGATTAACCTTAACGATCCTAAATCATAGTTAAACGCAGTAAATAAAATTGCATTTGATACATTTGGCGTATTTAAAGTAGGCCAAACTACAAATTTTAGCAATGTAGCTTAGTGTACGTTCCGTTTCTTAGAGCAATTATAAATTTTTAGATTGTTATTGAGGTAAACATTGCATTCCAGTGGCAACGGTCATAAATAAACATAAGATTACTAAGTGTTTGATATTTAAATAATGGTTCGCTGATAAGTAAAGTACTAAGTAAATAACTGAGGGTGTAAGTTGGTAGGTTTGATTATATTCATTGGTCAGTAGTGTAATCATCAGTAAAAGAGAATAAATCTCAGTGAAAAGATGTCGATGCATAAAATAGGCCGGATTAAATTGCCTTGAAAAGATGACTGGATTAACCAACCTTAAAATAACCACAAAACGCGTTATGATTGTTGTTTTATCATATGGTCAACAACTAGAAACCAACGACGAAGCTTAACAACTATTGTTGGAGATAAAACCTTCTTGCAAGCTTCCTAAATTATATGAAAAAATATGACACTTCTATTTGTCACTTGTCTTCACTTGTTTCTTGTAAAATATAAATTGTTCACACCGAAAATTATTAAAACTAATTTGCATTGAGCATCCAGTCATTGATTTTCATTCAGAATACCCATAATTCTCGCACATGGTCCTTCGAGCCGGATGAAATATAATTAAGAAGATCAGCGATTATTTTCAAGAAAAAGAATAGAGACTGACTTCCACGCTGAATGGAGGTTCATGAGTTCACTGCTGGAGAACTGGATTGATTTCAAGCAAGTTAGTTAGTGGTGTACAGTTATAATTACGCTAATATCGTCACCCAACACTCAGGTAGTATATATAAGTAGTCATACTAAGGTCAGTACTATTTTATTAAATTACCAATTATATTGTGTTTGAGTAAAATCATTAGGTACTTTGTTGCATTGTGATTAGTATTTTATTCAACAGCAATGTTAAGTTTAAACTCATACTTTTAACAGTATAGTTAGCTATTTTGCTACATTATTAAACTTACATTATATTAAGCTGTAACTAATTACATAACTACTTAACAGTGGTATTAATTTTTAACAAGTATCTTGACATAATAAAAATATTTGAGTGTTAGATATTAGTACAAGTCATTGTTATAAATTATAGTTAGCAGTCAGAAAGGGCATAGACTACAGCTAGGCGTATAATTATTGAAATTATATTGTTGTTTTAATTTTTATATTCCTGTATCAATGCCAGGTTGACAACACTCGTCTCCCAGAATGTCTGAGGAAAAGGATTTAATTAAGAAGCGAGGCAGCTTCAAAGGTCGCTTGACTAGTTTCCTCAATTTTCTGGACTCATTCAAGGACAAGGAGCTATCTAGCTGTGATGTGTCCGAGTTGCAGTTGCGCATGGGCAAGATAGAGGCGTTGTATGAGCAGTATGATGAGGTACAGTTACGTCTAGAATGCATTGTTGACGACATCAACTTACAATATTCTCAGCGTTCCGAGTTTGAGTCTATTTATTATAAAACCTTATCTAGAGCCCAGAATATTCTGACTGACTACAATAAAGATAATAAATCGATGGAAAGTTGTAAAAGTACTCGTGTTAGCATAAAGCAGCCGGTTAAATTGCCAACGATTCAGTTACCAAAGTTTAGCGGATTATATTGTAATTGGCTTGAATTCCGCGACACCTTTACTAGCCTAATTCATTGTAATGATGACATAGACGCAATCAATAAGTTTCACTACTTGCGAGCATCACTTGAGGGAACAGCTGCTATAGTTATCAAATCCATTGAGTTTTCTTCAAGTAATTACTCTGTGGCATGGTCATTGTTATGTGATCGGTTTGACAACAAAAGATTACTGGTTCAGAATCATATAAGTTCATTATTTACTATTGAATCAATTACAAAAGAATCTTCTGTTGCCATTAAGAATTTGATCGATCAGTTAAATAAAGACTTGCGAGCTTTAGAGTCATTAGGGGAGCCTGTGAAACACTGGGATACACTTTTAATCTACATTGTCACACGAAAACTTGATCAAAAAACCTATCGTGAGTGGGAGGAGTGCAAAGGTAGGATAGACAAGGATGGCTTAATCACGTTTAACGCATTTATGCAATTCTTACGCAATCGAGCCGACCTCATCGAGACCCTGGAACTCCCCCGCAATCATTATTCGCAATCACCAGGTAAATCAGGTCCTAAGATCAAGTCAATGGTAGCACAATCTCCTATCAATTCTAGCACTGACTCAGTTTCTAAACCTTGTCCTAAATGTAATAACAACGATCACACATTAAATAATTGTCCACAGTTTCTCGCATTGAGTAACGATGACCGTCTCAAATCATTACCTAGTTATAAGGTATGTTTTAACTGTTTTCGTTCCGGACACTATGCTAACAAATGTAAAAAACCAGGCTGCAAACTATGCAAACGTAGGCACAACACATTAGTTCACGTACATTCTAATGGCACTGTATCGAATACACCTAGTGGTAATTCGATGAATAACTTGTCTGCTACGACTGAAACGAATAACGTAGCTTTATCCGCAAACATTGCATCTCCGTGTGGTCATACACAACGAGATGTGTTGTTATCAACCGCTTTGATCAAATTAAGAGACCACAATGGGTGTGTGCATCTCGCTCGCGCGGTGCTCGATAGTGGTAGCACGTCTTCACTCATAACAGATAGGTTGTGCAATAAACTTAACTTAAAAACTAGCCAGGTAGATAGATCAATCCTTGGAATCAATAACGTCACTTCGCACGTAGGTAAAATATGTCGGGTTAAGGGTACGCCATTAGATGATAGCTTTGTATTCGAACTAAATTGTTTTGTTCTTCCGTTCATTACGAGTAGTGTTCCGTGTCGTCAGATAAATATTTCTGATTTCGACTTTCCCTCGAATATTACTTTAGCTGATCCTACTTTTTATAACCCTGCCGATGTTGATATTTTAATCGGCGCTGATCTTTTTTGGGATTTGTTAGGATCTCAAAGACTAAAGTTAGGTACCGGGAAACCAATATTATGTGAAACCCGTCTAGGATGGATAGTTTCCGGTCCAATTACTCAGAATACTATCTCACTGCTGACGAATGACGTAAAGTGCAATATGTCTAAAATGGTTGCCGACAGCGATGGTGACTGGGAAAACCTCAAGTCAGAATTGACAAAGTTTTGGCAATTAGAGGAGGTGAATGCGAAGTCTTCCAATTCTTATATGCCTGAAGAGAAATTGTGTGAAGACAATTTCGTTACAAATACGACACGATTGTCTGATGGTCGTTTTTGTGTTCGCATCCCCCTTAAGAAAGATCCTTCAATTTTAGGAAATTCTTTTAATAAAGCCACACATTGTTTACATTCTTTAGAGCGTAAATTAAAGGTTAAGACGAACTTTAGTAGAATGTATCATGACTTTTTGTCAGAATACGAGTTACTTGGTCATATGACAAAAATTAATAAACCTAATTTATGTTTGGGTTATTTTATTCCACATATGGGAGTTTTACGCGAGTCGAGTACCACGACCAAACTTCGTGTTGTTTTCAACGCTAGTGCTTCTACTTCGACGGGAGTGTCCTCTAATGACCTACAGATGGTTGGGCCAACCGTACAGGACGGTCTATTGTCTATACTTCTTCGCTTTAGAGTCCACAAGTATGTTTTATCTGCGGATGTGGAGAAGATGTATAGACAAATAGTCGTCCACCCGTCGGACAGATATTTACAACAGATTGTTTGGCGTGATAATGTTAGTGATCCTATTAATGTTTATCAATTAAACACCGTCACGTACGGTACGGCCAGTGCGCCATTCCTTGCGACACGATGCCTTAAACAAGTAGGACTCGACTGTAGGAACCCTAAGATATCGGAAATCATCCAACATGACTTCTATGTCGACGACTTGCTGACCGGAGGGGATGACTTAGATGAAGTAAAGTTCATTCGCACTGAAGTCACCAAAGCGCTTGCGTCGGCATGTATGCCATTGAGAAAGTGGAAGTCAAATGATTCTCAATTATTGTCGAATGCTGTCCCTGCGTCATACGATTTGAACATTGGACAAAATGAGCCAGAAAAGTTGCTTGGTCTCTGTTGGCATGTCGGCACTGATGAGATAGGGTTTCCTATAGGTCTGACTAAATCTTCGACTAGGTACACAAAGCGTGACTTGTTATCCGTTATTGCGCGAATCTTTGATCCCTTAGGTCTGTTAGGTCCTATTGTTATTACTATGAAGATCTTGCTACAGAAAATGTGGTTAGATAAATTATCATGGGATCAACCATTACCTAATGAGATTTGTAAACAATGGGAGATTATTATTAAATCTTTACCTCTTTTAAATCATGTTCGCATTCCGCGACTTGTAGTCTGCAATTCATTTACGGAGTTAGAACTCCATATTTTCACAGACGCGTCTGAGTCCGCGTACGGTGCTTGCGTCTACATTCGCAGTGTTAATGCTAAGGGTGAGTACATGGCTCGCTTGTTAATGGCAAAGAGTCGAGTTGCTCCCATCAAGCCTACGACAATTCCGCGACTGGAGTTATGTGGTGCGGTAGTCGGTTCTCGTCTTCACGAGAAGGTGATGAGCTCACTTCGAGTGAAGATCAGTCGGGTTTATTGTTGGACTGATTCAACCATTGTCTTGGGATGGTTACAGATGATGCCTACCAGACTTCAGCCCTTTGTGCGCAACCGCGTTGCTGAGGTTTTGGATAAGTCGGGTAACTGTACTTGGAGGCACGTCCCAACAGATCAAAATCCAGCAGACCTAATATCTCGTGGCATGGATATTAGTGATCTGCAGGAGTCAGATCTGTGGTGGAAAGGACCAGATTTTTTAAAACTAGATTCGTCTGAATGGCCTTCTCAAATTACGAGCCCAGGACTACAATCGTTACCGGAGACTCGACCTAAAATCATATTACATGTTGTAAACGATTCGAAACCTGAAGTTTTAATTGATTTTAGGCGTTATTCCAATTACACACGGCTCGTACGATCTGTTGCCTACGTATTACGATTTATTAAGTCATGTAGAAAGCATTACCCTAAAACCAAATACTTGTCACATGATGAGGTACAAGATGCACTAACTCTTGTCATTATTAAGAGTCAGATTCAGTCATTTTCTGAATACCAATTATTTTTGAACAAAAAGAGTTTACCTAAAAAGAGCGCCCTTCTAAAGTTTAATGTTTATTTAGACGATAATAATGTAATGCGAGTAGGAGGACGTCTCGATAACTCTAATTTTGCTTATAGTAAGAAACACCCTATTTTATTACAGTCCACTCATGATTTCACTAAACTATTATTTAATTTTGAGCATAAAAGGCTGATGCATGCTGGCCCACAATTATTATTAGCTTCCATTAGGGAAACTTATTGGCCAATAGGAGGTCGCAAGTTGGCGAAAGCCTGTTATCATAAGTGTGTTTTGTGTCACCGTATGAAGGGTAAGGTTGTAGCTCCCTTAATGGGTAACTTACCACGAGAACGCCTTCGTCCAGGTTATCCCTTTGAAAGCACAGGCGTTGATTACGCTGGCCCTATTATGTGTGCTAGTCGCCAGGGCCGTGGATGTAGGTTAGTAAAGGTGTATGTCGCTATTTTTATTTGTTTCACAACCAAGGCCATTCATTTGGAGCTCGTTGGTGATTTAACTAGCAATAGTTATTTACTGGCTTTGTATCGGTTTATTTCTCGGAGAGGTAAATCTGCTGATATTTTTTCCGATAACGGTACCTCATTTGTCGGTGCATACAACGACCTTTCCAAATTTTTAAAATTAAATAGTTTGTCCTTGGGTGAAAGTGCAGCAAACGACGGAATAAGGTTCCATTTTATTCCCGCCTACACCCCACATTTCGGTGGACTCTGGGAGGCGGGTGTCAAGTCAGCAAAGTATCACCTTCAGAGAGTGTTGGGAAATTGTAACTTGACTTTTGAGGAGCTGTACACCACACTAACCAAGATTGAAGCCATCTTGAACTCTCGTCCATTGACGCCGTTGTCTTCAGATCCTGCAGATTATACTCCGCTCACGCCAGGACATTTTCTTGTGGGACGGCCACTTACTTCTTTGCCGCAACCTGATTACCAGGATAGCTCTGCCATTTATCTGTCTCGTTACCAGAGGATCGAGCAGCTTCGCCAGCATTTCTGGAGCAGATGGAGCAAGGAGTATGTTGCAGAATTGCAACAACGCTCCAAATGGCGTTCCTGCAAGGATGGCTTGAATGCTGAACTCCTTGGTGGTGATCAAGGAAGACGATCTTCCTCCGTTGAAGTGGAGACTTGGACGGATCGTGGCTGTTCATCCAGGAACGGATGGTATCGCCCGTGTAGCTGACATTCGGACGTCTACTGGAGTCGTTCGACGGGCATTCAACCGAATCTGCCCTTTGCCTGTGTCTTCAGAATCTGGTTGAAACCATTGGTTTCAACGCCCGGGGAAATGTTGGAGATAAAACCTTCTTGCAAGCTTCCTAAATTATATGAAAAAATATGACACTTCTATTTGTCACTTGTCTTCACTTGTTTCTTGTAAAATATATTGTTCACACCGAAAATTATTAAAACTAATTTGCATTGAGCATCCAGTCATTGATTTTCATTCAGAATACCCATAATTCTCGCACAACTATCGAATTACATAAAACCTTGTTTCAGTATTCCGTACCTACCTAAACAACCCAGGAAGTGGAGTAAAACCAATCATTGAAGCGAACAGAATTTTAATGAATGTAAGAAAACCGATCATCTTGTTGGTAGATAATTAATTCACGATATTGGATGAGCCCAGGAATCAGTTGCAACATTAAGATTTATGTACCTAGTTCGAACCGTAAACGAACGAGATGAGGCGAGATATTTTAATATTTTATCTTGTATAATCTCCTAACCATATATATAAAATCTATAGCTATAGCATATAATATATGTAGAATATTCTAAGATTGCTGCGATATACCAACTTATAAGTTACTCTCATGTAAACATAATCGAATGACTGGTATAAGATAAACATTCTTATACCAAACGATAATATCCGAGAACATAACAAAAGATCAGAATATATAAAAAACCGCCCAAGAGCGTGTCGGGCCACGCTCAGTGTAGGGTTCCGTAGTTTTCCATCCGTCACAATAAGTGTACCCACTTATGAGTTTAAAAAAATGCTTGCCTATACGACTATACAACAAACTTAGTCCAGAAATTATTTTGTAGAACTTTTTTGTCTTTTTGTACAAAAACTGTTCTTTCCATCAAGTTCAAAATAATTTTCCTAGAAAGTCCTTATAAAGTTCTACTTTTCAGATTTTTTTCATATTTTCTAAACATATGGTTCAAAAGTTAGAGGGGGGGGGGGACGCATTGTTTTTTACTTTTGGAGCGATTATTTCCGAAATTATTGACATTATCAAAAAATGATTTCAGTAAACCCCTATTCATTTTTAAATACCTATCCAACGATATATCACACGTTAGGGTTGAAATTAAAAAAAAAATCACTTCCCACTTTACATATAGGGGGCTACCCTAATAAAACATTTTTTTCTAATTTTTATTTTACCACTTTATCGGCGTGATTGATATACATATTGGTACCAAATTTCAGCTTTCTAGTGCTAACGGTCACAGAGATTAAGCGAGGACGGACAGACAGACAGACAGACGGACAGACAGACATGGCGAAACTATAAGGGTTCCTAGTTGACTACGGAACCCTAAAAAAGAAGACAGTAACTGTAGCTTGATAATTATTTAGAACCAAAATGGTATTTATTAATTGGAAACTTAAAACCACGATAGCTTATCTAGTAAACAATCAAGTTAACTTTATTATTGATGATAACACTGATAAACGTTGTGGTGGTATACCAATGATATTTATCGTTGCTCTACGTCATTTGGAATTTTGTCATTAATTAAATCGCAGAAACACATGGGCAGGATGTGGTGCTCGTATCCATTACATAACTTAAATAACCACACTAGTTCAAGTCAGACCTTGACAAAAGGTGAAAATAATATCTTCATAACTCAAATTAGCTTTGCATCCAAAGTTAAACGTTTCCGTCTCCAGTTTAGCTTTATTTAGGGCGAATATTATCAAAATACCTTAAGCCTTAAATATGCAGGCCCAGATACAGGCCCATGTTAGTAGATATAATACAATAAGCTGTGAACATTTCTTGTAACATATTTCATGGCAAGGCTCGTTAGCGACATACTGAATTCATATTATTATTGCGTGGATGACAGCGTATGGCGTAAGATGGTAGTTGTTCTCTCGATACCGGACCACTGAGATACCCGCTCGGGGCAAAAAATAATAACAAACCATCATCTGGCCGAGAACTGGTTCCAGTCGGCGGGCGAGCCGGCTCGATAGATATAAACACGCAAAAGGTAGCTTTTTTATAGTGTCTGGAAGGGATGAATGGTTTGTGACCAAATGAAATAACTATATAATGACTGACAGATTCGAAAGAAGAATACAACCATAGATACAGAACAAAAATGAAACAGGATAAAATGCAACAGGTTTTTAATAGCGATGATTACAAAGATGTTGCCATTAGCGGTATACAAGTTTATTTTTGCCTTCGTTCCTTGTTGTTAACTTCATATTAAGAAAACCTGTTCTCGCTTCGAGCAATTATTTCAAAATAATTAAAGCGAACAACAAATGAATCGAAATCCAGCTATATACATTAACAATTACAACAAAAAATCTCACTTACCTCCGCCACAGCAATTAGTGCACTGGCTCAAACAGCGCAAACAAAAACAAATTTCGTGGCGCGAACGTCCACCGTAATGTGTCAGAAAAATCCATTGAACAATTCCTGTAAAATAACACTAAACTGCTATGTTTTATAACAATTTCTTCAGATTTTCATAAGTTTCACTCCACTTACAGTCACAAGTGTGTGACGAAGAGAATAACTTAGATTCGCGTGCGCTCGGGCCACTGAGACGTACTGATACGATGCTATTTCATTTCCGACTGGTTTTCGTAGCGCAGCGATTCGTGCCGTTGTTCGTTTGGCTTCGGGGCTTCGCCGAGGGCATCGTGTAAGTTCGGCTTACGAATTCAAACCTTGGAAGGGCGGTCCATTGGAGCTTCTGCTTTATCTACACAAATCTACTTAAATTTTGATTGATGAAAATAACGCGAAATCAGCGTTTGTATTTTGATTGTGTGCTAAAAGCAGCTGAAAACTGGTCGATAAGTTGTTATATAAAATTATATCTTCCCGCACGAATGCTATTAAGTATAGGCAGCAAATAGTCTAGAAGCCTGTTTTTTATCAAATGTTAAATTGTAAATATTGTGATACTGTTTCTAAATTCTATTAAGGTAATTTCTACAAAAGTTTTTCCGCAGGAGAACTAAAGTTGCCGACATAGCACGAAGAATTGCCAAACTTAAGTGGCAATGGGCAGGGCACATTGCTCACAGAACCGATGGCCGTTGGGGCCGAAAGGTTCTAGAGTGGCGACCGCGTACCGGAAGACGCAGCGTTGGAAGGCCTCCTACAAGGTGGACCGATGACTTGGTGAAGGTTGAGGGAAACCGATGGATGCGAGACGTACAATAACGTTCATTGTGGCGACGCTTGGGGGAAGCCTATGTCGAACAGTGGACGTATATCAGCTGAAATGATGATGATGATGAATTCCTACAATACTCTTATTTTCCGTATGCGGCTATATTCCTGATCCATAGTTTGTCCCCACTTCATTTTGATATTGAATAAGTTCCCATACTTAACTTTTCTGAATATTTCTTGTTCACTTCATTTTATATTTTTCATAATCATTCTTTACATCTAAAAATTCCTTTGTTTGAACGTTGTTGAATTATGTTTCTTTTTGTCTGAAATCTGTACCAAATTAGAAATTCACAGCAGGCGCGCCACCACCGTGGCACATACTGAACTGTATATTTTTAAAGCAGGGAATACTTAAATGGTGTATTATAGCATGCAATGAGGGATACGAATACTTAGCGAGTTCATTCAACGGCGAAATGGAAAAGAGTTTTTTTTTCTAAAATTTATCTTAAGACTACGAGAGTTCGCGTGAGATGATCGCATGCTATCTTCGCATGTGCACCAATGACGTAAATGATCTTATTTCAACGAGTTTACTGTGCAAGTTTGCACGTGTTACCCTGCAATTTTATTTTTCTATCCATGTCTGTGAACCATTTGAAGTCCGAAGATAATAAATAAGAAAACTAAAAAACGTCCGTATAAATTATATTACGCAATGAATATGATCGTGTTGGTTCTTTATTTTGATAAGACGCATCGACATGTCATGTAAAATCGAACGATTTCTCGACAAAATCCATTTATGCTTCCGGAAGCGAGGTTCATTTTGGTTAACCTTGGTCTAGACTTACTTAAATGGTCGTTTATTAATGATGTGTGTGTAAATCTTTTAAAGATATCAACACTTCATTACGTTTCACAAATCACAAAAATAAGGAAACGCCAAATGCCAATATATGGCACACATAATAGGTTCAGTCAGTTTTGTTTGACATTAAAACTCATATAAAATTGAGCGAATATTTTTCATCTCACTAGCATCACATTTCTGTTCGAATGAACGCTGAATGAAACATCAAGCGCTTTACAGCAGCAACAATATGCTGCAAGGGAAAAATAATTTTTCATTACTCATACTCTGAAAGTGGGTCTGAAGTTGCCTGAGGAGCGGGCTGAAAGTGATACTTTTCATCCCTAGGGAGTTTTACTTTACAACTGACAGCTGTCAAATTATTAAAAAAAAAACTAGTTCTATCTTCACGTTTCTATTGGACCATGTTCCAATTTTCCATACAGCCAGTCAGTCACAGCGTGATTTAAAATTGAAATAACTTAAAGATAAGGATTAAATAAATAATATTATATTTTTAAGTGATTTATTTGTTAACTATTTCTTTAAAATACTTTATTTTTAAAAGATTACAATTAATTTCTAATTTTTCATTAATGAGGCTGAATAGCTGGCCGGCCGCAGAAAAAAAAAAACAAAATGGCGGGAAAGTGGCAATCAGTCGTTGGTTTTTTCGAGTTTCGTTTACATTTCCGTACAACAGGGATTTGTATTAACACGTTATGTTTATCAGATTAAAATAGTGATTTAACGCCTAATTTCATAAGAGAAGAGGCTAAAGCAGTAGAGGAATACCTTTTACCGCCCAAATCAGAAGAAAGATACCTACTTAAAATCATAGGTACGACGACTCAGGTTTTACAAACTTTTTATTTTATTTTTAGTTTCCTCGTATTCGTAATGAAAAGCACAGTGTTTACCTCGGGGTGAAAGTAACCCATTTAACCCCTCGAATTAGCGACCTCGCTTCACTCGCCCGCCAACTCCTTCTCGGGACGAAATGAGTTACTTTCACCCCTAGTGTAACAATGTACTATTTCATTACTCATACTCTGAAAGTGGGTCTGAAGTTGCCTGAGGAGCGGGCTGAAAGTGATACTTTTCATCCCTAGGGAGTTTTACTTTACAACTGACAGTTGTCAAATTATTAAAAAAAAAACTAGTTCTATCTTCACGTTTCTATTGAACCACGTTCCAATTTTCCATACAGCCAGTCAATCACAGCGCGATATAAAATTGAATTAACTTAAAGATAAGTATTAAATAAATAATATTATATTTTTAAGTGATTTATTTGTTATTATTTCTTTAAAATACTTTATTTTTAAAAGATTACAATTAATTTCTAATTTTTTCATTAATGAGGCTGAATAGCTGACCGGCCGCAGAAAAAAATAACAAAATGGCGGGAAAGTGGCAATCAGTCGTTGGTTTTATCGAGTTTCGTTTACATTTCCGTACAACAAGGATTTGTATTAACACTTTATGTTTATCAGATTAAAATAGTGATTTAACGCCTAATTTCATAAGAGAAGAAGCTAAAGCAGTAGTGCAATACCTTTTACCGCCCAAATCAGAAGAAAGATACCTACTTAAAATCGATGACTTAGGTTTTACAAACTTTTTATTTTATTTTTAGTTTCCTCGTATTCGTAATGAAAAGCACAGTGTTCCCCCTCGAATTAGCGAACTCGCTTCGCTCGCCCGCCAACTCCTTCTCGGGATGAAATGAGTTACTTTCACCCCTAGTGTAACAATGTACTATTAAAGTTCTGGGAAATTCCTAACTGAAATCCAATATGGCTGGAGTTGTGATGGCCACAGCGACGACGCCAGCTATGAAAGCCCATGAAAAGGAAACCTTTAATGGATATTTCGACATTCAAGACACCTAAATGAGTGATGGAGTTTTACTGTTAGTGCTACTTTGTATACGAACTTATATTGCTTATTGTTATGATGATTATGGAGTCGTGGTTGGTCTTAAAAGTTCAAACAACGAACAAAACATTGTCCAACATTCCTTGGTGATGTCATTTTTTGTTTTTGTTCGATGATTGATTTCAAGAAAACTAATAACTTACTTGATCAATCAGTAAATAAATTGCTCTGTAAAATGATTGCGACATAATATAAATACGAAAATCACAAGTTTTAGCCATTGCTAAGATATTTCATACACAAAGAGGAAAGTTACTCACGATATGATTTCGCAAAATATTATTGTGGCAAGTTTAATAGTTTGGGAAACATGATGTATTACATAGTTACTGGAAATACGTACAGTTTTTGTTTGGGTTATGATGGGTTATACGGGAACTGGTTGATTCTTTACAATGGAAGTCAATCAAAGGCTTCGAGAAATATCGTTTAACCTGTGCCGCGTCTCACCAAGGACAATAGGCAATAGTCTGCTCCATGAATGGCGACGCGACAAAAACGCGGATGCTACACCAGCGACTCACTGGAGTTTAATACGCAATTAGTCAACGCATTGATACGTATTAGGAAGTTATGTTCATTAAAATACTATCTGCATCAATTTATTTAACGCCAGATCACACTTTATAATAGAAAAGGTTACTATTTCGTTGAACCAACCAAAATACCAAATATAACACAGTTTGGAACAACTTCCTTTTTAACTGACTTTAAAAAAGGAGGATATTCTAAATTCGGTGGCAAGTATTTTTTTAATATTGGTTAAAAAATTATTTAATATTTGAAAGAATATACTTCCAGATTGGTCTTATTTTATTTAAAATCCGGTTTTAATAAATAAATATATTAAATCGAAAGTACCTTTCAATGAAGTACTGATAAAAAATACCACAGATGGCAAACGGATCTTCATAAACACAAATATATCATTTCATATATAGCATATAGGTACATAAACGATTAGAACCATACCAAAAGGACAATTTAAATAAATTGTTATATTGAAAATCGATCATCGATCTAGTGTAATGATGAAGCCAAAAGGTAGGTAGGGGATCTCCGTAACAATATTCGTTTGGGCTTATTAGAATTATTATGTGTATTATATGTATTATACACCCGAAAAGATGATGGATTCGGAAGTTAGGCGCGGGAACTCCGTTATAATACAATGGATCCTAGTAATTTTTGGGTTTACTAAAATTGTGACAAGGACATAAGGTGCATCAAATAACCGGCCAAGTGCGAATCGACTCGACCATTAAGGGTTCCGTAGCAGCAAGTAACATAATATAAAAGTTCTTGTAGTTCGTTGTAACTTTGATTGATGTTTTAATAATAGTGTATTTTTTTTTTTAGATTGAGGACGTATTAAAAAAAACGGGAAATTATAAGTCTAGCCACAAAATTATTTATTGGACACGTGATTAAACTTCTAATTTTATAACTAAGCAACAGGAAAATGACATAGCCTCTAATAAACTAATTCGTCTTTTTTACAACGCCAACTAAATATTCTATAGAAAGCGTCAAGTAAAGATCATCAATTATTTTGCTTCTTAGTTATAAATTGCCACCTAATTTACTAACTCGGCCACGTATTTTACATCTCGTCACCATTTTACGTTTTTGCAGGGTTATTCTCAGTGTTTACATATAGCCACTGACAGTTAGGCATATTTTTGGCAATTGCCCTTTCCCTATTTGCAACATAAGCTTTAAGCAACCATGCGAGAATAATTTGTGAATCCAAACTAATATTATAAATGCGAAAGTAACTCTGTCTGTCTGTCTGTCTGTCTTTGCTTCACGCCTAAACTACTAGACCGATTTGTGTGAAATTTGGTACAGACATAGTTTGGAACTTGAGAAAGGACATAGGATAGTTTTTATTACAAACAATAAAATAAAAAATAAAATTTATTCCGGACATACAGCGCCATCTATTGGTCAAGAGTCGGCATCAATTCAGTACTATCTGCCGGAAGTCACTATTCCACGCGAACGAAGTCGCGGGCAAAAGCTAGTCAGTAAATAAATAGACATTGCTTATATTATATTTTAATTTCAGCGTGCAATAAACCTTAGCCATCACAATAGAGAGAAGCAGTGCAGCGTCGAGCTCTAAGCGCGGTACAGTTTTGTTTTTATTTTGAAGCGGATTTATGCCTGATTTTGAACACAGCAAATACATTTTAACACTACCATCGTGATTTGTAACTCGCAGGTACACGCAGCATCCATATGCCGTAGTACTAGACGCATCTGAGAATCCTATCAGTTCAAGTTTGCTTAATGCAGTTACATTTATATTCCTATTAATACAAATTCATTTTACCTAGACTGGACCAGAAATCATGCCATGCCTTTTTAATATCTTCATTAGGCATAGAATCCCAATCAGTCTTGGAAGACTTTGCATTATAGCTTTAGCTTGAACAATAATGGGACTAACAAAGCCCATGGGATCAAACATTTTCCAATATAGGATAGGATATCTCTCTTTGTAAGATTGTCATTATTGAATATCTCTGGATAAAACATTTTAAATTTATCATATTTAACTATCAATTGTAAGCCCAGAGTCTTTAAACTATAATCATCGCTTTTTAGCTCTAAATCATCAAAATGCTGTTCAGCTGAAGGAATATCAGACAGTATTCTATTGTCATTGGCTGACCATTTAAGTGTATGAAAGTTACCTAACCTCAAGAGCTGGCGAATCTGTGACTTAGCCTAGTATCCAAATCATTATCAGCATAAAGAATGTCATCTATATATGTACAATTTTCTATAATGAATGAAGCTAGTAGGAAAGTGTCTTTATTTTTTGCTGCTAGCTCTTTAACTCTGACAGCGAGTGGCTAGATAGTTTGAACTTTTCAGACCATATGTGACTGTCTAAAGCCTAATACATTTAATTGGTTCATTGGGACTGTCTCTCTACAATATGTTTTGTAGTGAAGTATATTCTGGTTTTACACGTATATTTCTAAACATTTGTTTTATGTCAGAGGTAAATGTAAGATTACCACAACGAAATAGTAACAATATCTCAAGTCAAGTCAAATCAAGTCTCTTTGTACAAAGGGTCCATTTAAAAGCATGTCATTAAGGGACACCTTTTTGTTAGTTTTCATAGAGCCATCAGAAACAGTACGCAGCTTAGTTGTTTTACTGTCAGGCTTCAGGACTGCATGTAGCAAGTGCAAAGTAAGTGTGCAAGGTATATAGAATTTTTGTTTAATTCATACTGCCCAATATCTACATAACAACCGTGATTCAAACTTAAATATTTATGAATGAACTTTTGGTACTCAGAGAAAAGTTTGGGATCTTTATGCAATTTCTTTTCTAAATTTAAAAATCTTTTTAATGCAAGATTAAAGGAATCACCTAAGGAATCATTGATTTCAATAAGAGGTAATTTCAATGGTAAAGCTACTTCAAAATAATTTTCTTTCAACTGAACAGTGTTATTAAAATTATATATTTACAGAACTCTTGCTCAGAAGATCTTTCATCATAGATTTTCGGAACATCTTCTGTTTTCCAGAACTGAGTTAGGGTTTCATTAATATCTGACTCACATTTATTGCATGTTAAGCTAACCTTATTGCAGACCTTTGATAAATTAGTATGTTGTAGGGTACCTCCAACAATGTATCCAAACTGAGTGTTGACAAAATGTGGTTGTGGACTGCTGGCCTCTGCTGCATACTCCTGGCGTTCACGCAGCGCCGGCAGCTCTGAAGGCGCAACCTGGAAAAATATGTCCGCTCCCATTAGTAAATCAATCTCAGCTGGGACATTAAACTGATCATCTGCCAGTTTAATGTCTTTAAGCATCAACATTTCTGAGGTATCAAACTTATATTGAGGTAAGTTGCATGTTATTTGCTCAACAACATGACATGTGGCCGATACCTTAAATGGGTTGGTTATGGAGTAAATCTCTACAGAGAGGCAAGCAATGCTTCAACCTTGTTTTTGAATTTGTTATGCCTACTACATTGACATTACTACGAGCGGGTTCCAAATTAAGCAGCTGCAATGCCCTTTGTGTAATAAAGGTCAGCTGGGACTCACTGGCAAGCAGGGCTTTAAGATAGACTTCAGCACCATCCCGAGCAATAAGTTTCACCTTAGCTGTGGGTAAAAGGACATCATTATTATAATTATTGCTTGCAGTTAGTGATGCTGTCGATGCTGATGCAGTAGTTGTGTCACACACATTATTATCCGTGCCACAATGTAGCAGGGTATTATGCTCTTCCTTGCACTTCGCACACCGGAAGTGATATCTACACTTTCCAGTGTGAGCGCATAAATAGAGATTACATAGGCCTTTTTCTTTGACGAATATAAATCGCTGGTCTACTAATGGAGTTTGTGTTTGGACTTACAGTATAAGCATGAAGGTTCCTGGGTAGATGCGTTGGCCACTAGTCTGCCAGCGGCTTTTCCTGGCTCCTTCGGCGACTGGCGTTGCTGTCCGTGATAGCTCCTCGGTTCAGCACTCTCAAGCGCCAGCGCACGCTTGTCCATGTAATCTAAGAAGGCTTCTATAGTCGGCTCTTCATCGGCGTTCCTCTCGAGTTGAAATGCACGGGAGGTGTACGCAACTAGTTTACGGTACAAAATTACAGCATCCCAAAACTGTACATTAGGCTCCAAATTACTGAGAGCGGCAAGTGTTTGTTTTACATTTGACACAAATTCCCTTATATTAGATGCCGTGGATTTTAAAAGCGGCTTTATATCTAGCAATAAATTGATGTGCTCATTTATTAATCTATGCCTATTATTATACCTCTTATTTAATATTTGCAAGGCCTGTACATAGCTTTCACCAGTCAAAGATAAATTTTTAATTAAGTCATATGGCTCATCTTTCAAGTATGAGCGCAAATAATAAAGTTTCTGAACATTATCAAGGCACTTATTGTTATCAATGAGAGAGTTGAACAGGTTAATAAAGGGTATAAATTTTGTGAACTTACCACTAAACACTTGTATGTCAATCGGAGGTAAGTTAATTCTAGGCACTGACTTAGGAGCTGAATGATTGTCGCTAGCACTAGCACTCTTACGACGATTTAGTTCCTCATCGATTGCAGTGATGATGACATAATAACTGTTTTCTACTTGTTCGATGTCGTCCTTGTCTTCTTGATTGAGTAATGAGATTTTGTAACGCGCGATTTTGAAAATTCCCGCCACAACGCCACGGCTGAGAACCCCGTGGCATCAGTTGGCAAGATGGAAGGACAACGTGAGCATGCGAGACCGAGACGCTTGCCCGGCACGTTACAGAGATTAGTTTTACCATTAATATTCTAATTTTTAATTCATTTACTGTCTCAAGAAGTGTTTTCTGTACTTAGCAGTGTGTAATAATAAAGTCGAGTAAATAATAAACGTTGTTTTGCTAAACTGGCGCCCAACGTGGGGTCTGTGTGTGTCAGTAACGCTAGTAAAAAGTGAAATACACACAGTGCGCGACCCACGATTGCCCACAATAATGACACGTATACGACGTCAATCACGTCGGCAATCCGACTATGAAGATACCGGCGAAGAAATCAAACTATAACCTTTTATATGTGTTAGGGAGTGCAACCGAATCAAACTGTAACCTGTTATATGTGTTAATATGTGTAACTGAAATAATTGCACAGTATGAATAAGTAAATTGTAACTTTGGCATCGCTGCATTTACCTGTTACACTTATTAACACTGTTAACACTTTTATATCTGTTACAGATATGTTAGGGTTACACTTTTTTAAGTGTTTTGGGTTAACACATTGAAAACACATATATAAGTGTTACATTTTTGATTCTGTTACACATTCAACATGTAATACTTATAATTCTGTAACCTTTATGAAGGTATTTTTAAGTTCCTGCTACTTACCACTTTGGAAGTAAGGATAACCCCGGAAAGGTCAGTAAAACTCCAGTTTACTATTTTCCCTGATGCTGAAAATAATAAAACCTTGCTTGGAATGGATTTCTTGGTGGCAGCGGGCAAGCTCAATGCTTGATTTTGCTTCTTCAACTTGGCATTTCGCAGGTGAGCATGTTTTTTATGATATTGAGTATGAACATTTAAGGCCATACACAAATATATTTGCTGCTGACTTTTTACGTTATGATGAAGGACCTATGTTGTGTCCTGAACAACGACAGATGTCTGATTTGCTGCAGCAAAACAGTGATGTTTTTGCAGAGCAGGGGAAGCCAACTCCATATGCAGAGCACCACATCAACACCGGTGACTATCCTCCAATATCAGTTCCACCATATAGGCTCACATCTGCCAAAAAGGAGCTTATGAAGACTGAGTTGGAGAAGATTCTCATGGAGGGCGTGATAAAGGAATGTGAGTCGGCTTGGACTTCTGCTGCTGTGCTAGTGCCTAAGAAAGATGGCAAGGTAAGATTCTGCGTTGATTATCGCAAGTTAAACGCGATTACTAAGACTGAGGCTTACCCTATGCCGCTTATTGATGACTTAGTCCAATCGACTAAGCGCAACTGCTTCATGTCTACTCTCGATTTGAGCAGTGGCTTCTGGCAGGTCATGATGAAAGAAAGCGACAAAGATAAAACAGCTTTTCAAACACCTTTTGGAACTTACCGCTTTACCCGCATGCCGTTTGGGCTTAAAAACGCACCTTGAACGTTCCAGCGGCTTATTGATAAGCTTCGCTCGTCGTTGAACCGCGATTTCACAGAAATAGAGGGTGAGAATATTACGCTATTGGCTTATCAGGACGATTTGCTCCTAATTACTGAAACGTATTTAGGTTACATAGCAGCTCTGCAAGCCGTTTTTGAGAAGCTGCGCGCTTTCAGTTTGAGGGCGAATCGTGATAAGTGTGTCTTTTGTAGGAAACAGGTAAAGTACCTTGGACATGTGATCACACAGGATGGCGTATCTCCTGATTATGACAAGGTGCAAGCTATAGTGGACATGAAGCCACCACAAAATCTTAAGCAGTTAAGAACCTATCTGCAGACGTGTTCCTGGTTCCGTAAGTTTGTGCCTAACTTTTCTGCTATTGCTGAGCCACTAACACGCCTAACTAAAAAGAACCAAACATGGATTTGGGAGGCAGAGCAAGCAACCACCTATGAAGAGCTAAAGCAATGCCTCATTTCTGCCCCCATTTTGGTTCAGGCAGACTATTCTCAGTCGTTTGTACTCAGAACGGACGCTAGCAATTATGCGTTGGGTGCGGTTCTTCTGCAAGGTGAGCGAGTGGCGTAGAAGAACGGCCCATTGAGTACGCAAGCCGTCTGCTAATCCCTGCAGAGAAAAATTACAGCACCACGGAACGGGAAGCTTTGGCAGTGGTTTGGGCTGTGGAGCGCTTTAGAGGGTATATCGACGGGCACGAAGTAATAATAATAAATAAATAAATAATAAAAATTTATTTAAAAATATAAGGTATATATAATACAGTAAAAATATGTTTGCCTTAATTTATGTCAAGTTCACAAGTGCTATATGCCTGAACTAGGTTATCCTGTGTTTCAGGCGAGAAAGTGTGGCGTGCGTGTCGTCGGCGTCGTCGTCGAGCTCCGAAGATCGCCGAATCTCCGCCCTCTGTGTCGATGCAATAGGTAGGTATGCGAATGCGGCGATGCAATAGGTAAATACCTATATCACGTTGCGATGTGGAGGATATTGTCTCCAGTGCGGACAAATAAAATTATTTATTTGGCAAAGCTTGATGCCTTCAGCTTCCTTATGTCCGCACTGCAATGCCGTGCCGACGGGAAATAGCTAGATCCGGCTCACTCGAAGGACCATGTTTGAATGAGGATGTTTGAATAACCAAAACTGCTTCTGACTTCAATATATAATATTTATTTAACGGATACAGTTTAAAAGACTTCACTTTTATAAAAACATACAGTCGCTACTGGTCGTTAGGTGTGGAGCGTAGAAGCAGATGATGGCAACTAACGAAAAGGCGCGAATATATCGCCACGCGTCGAGTCGTAGTGATGTGCGCATGATCGACTCGACTAATAAAATAGTTTTAGTGTTGGGATTCCAACAGGTTGAATACCTAAACGGTTTACTCAGGAAAACTTTAGTAATCGCTTGCTGAGCTCTCTCTGCTTGTAATAGAATTGTTTTGGCAGCACGTCACCATGCAGTAATACAATACTTAGTATTGATTCCCCTAGAGCAGTGTATACCATTTTTAAGATGTTTTTGTGAGCAGAAGTTCTCAATTTTTAAAAGGTTAAAAATGAGTTTTTTGGTACGTGCAGACAGGAAATTAATATGAGTTTTCCAGCTGAGACAGGAGTTAAGAATGAGGCTCTGGTCAATGTCTGGCATAAGCAGAAATCATTAGAAACATTTCTGTCACAAACGTGGGCTTTCAGTTGTAGTGAAAGGTGAGATGGTAGAGCATTATATAATGTAACCAAAGGTTATGAAATTTGTTTTAGCGACATTTAAAGTTATACTGTTGCTACCCAGCCAGCTCATAACTTGACTCAAGGACCTTTCAGTGGCCTCTCTTGCCATTATCCAGTCGGGTCTACTAGATAGTAAAACAGTCTCGTCAGCATAAATTATAACTTGGGTAGAGGGAAGGTTGAGCAGACAGAGATCATTAACATAGATTTGGAAGAGTAGAGGGCTGAGCAGACTTCCCTGGAGCACACCAAAATCTAGTAGTTGTTCACTACTAATGTGTTCGCCTACTTTAACACACTGGGTTTGCTAGGAAAGAAAGTCATGAAGCAATTTGTAGGCCATACCATGTATTCCGATCGATTTTAGTTTTCCGAGTAAGATAGGGACAGAGATGCTGTCAAATGGCTTTGACATATCCAAAAATATGCCGATACATTTAGATTAGCTGTCAATTTTGTTGACAACAGAGTCTAGTAGAGCTAAAATGGCGTCTTTCGTCGCTTTATTTTAATAGTATCGACTTGTTGCTCTTCTGTTCATCAAAACTAGATGAGGAGCACTAAGGGCATTGCTGCTGAGATTTTGTAGAATGTTGTTAGCCAGGTTTTAACCAACATTCGCCAAGAACATGTTTACAGAATTGACTGACAAGACTGGATTATTAGCTATTTTCATAGGCAAGTTTGTAAGGAACCCTCAGTGCGCGAGTCCAACTCGTACTTACCCGGTTTTTTATGAAATGTAATCCACTTTGCATATAATCTATCATACTACTACTTAGCTGAAGTTACATCCGTGAAATCGAGGTATCGAAGAGCGATATTACTGGACAACCAGTAATGACCGTTAAGAGTAACAACCAGTTACTGCAAGATGAATTAATATCTATAGCCGTGATGTACAGTAAACCACGAGAGATATTAAAATAAATGTTTGAGATACTGAGATTTCTATTCGTGTCTACCGTATCTTTACAGAATCAATGTTGTTCGAACGAATCGACACCGATTTAATTACTCTGCGATCTATCTCAATCAAGAAATTTGAATAGACGACTCGATGGAAATGGTATCGTATTAACTAGACCACTCGACCGCGATGAAATGAAACAGCGTCATTCACTAGTAATATCCACAGACCAGGCAACTTTTATGGGATTATTTTTTAATCCACGTACTCTTCTGGTTATCTGGTTATCTAACTTGAAAGTAATTTATTTATTTAAATTTCATGTACAGTACCTAGTGGTACATAGGCGGACTTAATGCAACAAGGCATTCTCTCTCAGTCAATCTTCGGGTTAAAAAAGACAACACTGAGGTAGGTTTGCACAATAAACAAATAACAGATACTTCTAAAATAAAATAAGTTATTTATAATTAAAAAAAAACTGTATATAATTAATTATCAAATCATTAAGAGAACTTAATAAGAATTCTGACGAAGATCGAACTAAAGTTGAGAGGACTTCAAGTAGTAGTTCCAAATTTTACGTCAAATAAATCAATACTTACTCCCCATTCGTTTTGTGACAGATAATTCTTTAAATGTTTTTTTAAAACTATTCTCTGAAATATAAAGACTTCCTGCATCTTACCTATACCATTTCGAATTTACATTTTATGATGCCGAAAACGTAACCGACGGCAATGGGTTTCTGAAGCTTGAGAGTTTATTTGTTTTCGAAGACAGAATTCATTAAACCCCAAGCGAACGCCGGCATTCGCGCACCTATTGTCTTTCAATTGTGTCTGTCATTATCACGATTGAAAGGTTAAATCCATTCATTCCGGAAATAATCTTGATTGGGTTGTAAATATTAGTCACACAATTAACTCGAAATGTAGGATGGCTCAATTATCATGTTGATGGTAATTGATTTTGCTATGACAAACATAAGTTGTATTACGCAATAGATCCGTTCTTGCTTCGTTATTCGCGTAGTTCTGAGCTCTAAAGCCATAACTTAAATTAGATTTATGCGTGTTAATAATAAACTCCTATGTAATAACCCTAAATTGATGCAGGTGGCACCCATGTCTTGCGAGTGAGACAAATGGGTCCACCTAGTGATGGTTTCTCACTACTACATGTTTTTGATTTAGATATTCTAGACTAAAGATTTTCAAATAAATTTCCATTTTATGTTGCTTCTCTCAATATCTAGAATTAACTGTACTAATTCAGTTTACTCCAACAGAAAATAGTTATACTAGATACTATCTATATTTTTGTTAACTCAGTTCCCGTCTAATGTAACTTTTAGATTAGACTCCACAAATTCTAGGATTAGTTTAAGAGTAATAACAACACGGGTGAGTTCCACAATGAAGTTGGTTAACCTTATCTGTACCCATTAGTGTCTTAGAAAGATTTCATTTTATTTAACCATGGCTAGACAAAGTATCCAAAACATAAACACAGAAATAAAACGTGAGGATTCGTGGAGAAGTGTTTTTGCGTAGTATAAGTTTTTCCTCCCTAAACATTACTTTTTGTTTCGCTGTGCGAGGAATTTTTATTTGAGGGTTCCGTGGTTTACGACGGCACGTAAAACAGTCATTAATTTTGTATTGTGCTTTTGGATCGGACGAATAACAAAAATGAGATGAACACTGTTCGTGTATCTATGTTGCAGTTACGTGGGTTTACAATTACGTCAGATAAATCACAAACACCTAGTTTATTACGTCTTAAGTCAAAAATCTGTTCATGATTTTTTTTTTGTTTTTCGAACTTTATTATAAGATTTATGTTTAGCTTTGATTACTTATTTTTAGATATAATATATGCGTTGATATTATAGGTAAATTGTGTTGGACATACACGTATTTATAAATATAATATAATGTCGCTGGTAATAGAGCGGATCGTACCCTTGGGATTGTTTCTTTCAAAATAGAGTAATAGATTCTTGGATTCTCATTTTTCTTTCATCTCGTGACTCCAACAAAACGCAAAATGATAAAAGGCCTTTGAAGCAACACGTGTATCTATCCCACAGCCGTATCTTATATCTACTATGACCTTTTTAAAGTGGATTGCTTAGTCGTCTGCTATCAGAATACATAAGCCGAGTCATGAGTCAAGCCGACCTAAATAAAAGCCAGATATCTACGAGGAGAAAGTGATGTATCGTAGCAGTAGCCTTTACGCAATCTCATGTAGCCTCTTAAGGCTATAGATGTGATGTAAGAAGACAAAGCCTCCCAAACATAATATAATTAGATCAGTTTACGCTTCTGTGTGTGAAATTGATGGTGTCTGAGCTCTGATGCAGTTATCATGCTCTTATGTAATGATTTTGTAATGATGAATTAAAAACTTCGTGAATAGGCGAATACTATCCAAGAAATAGAAAGAAAGGAAGAAAGAAAACATGTTTATTTGGCACACAATAAACAAATCAAGTATTGAAACATTAATTAATAGCTTAAATAAAACTTAAAATAAATAAATAAAAACAAACAGCGACAATGTGTCTCACGGTAGTGCCAAATAGGTTTAGTTCAGTATATTGTCAGACAACCGTAACAGTTGCCTGACGCTGGTTTTCAACTGAACCTTTGAGTGTAGGTGAGAAACGGATGAAAATCAGCTTTTGAAATATATGAAAGTATATGTATGTATAAATATGTTTATTTTTATGTGTACAAAAATATATGTCGTAAATGTTCATTATTATTATGCAATTCAGCTTTCTAGTGCTAACGGTCACAGAGATTATTGAGAGATATATTTAGATTGAGAGATATGGCGAAACTATAAGGGTTCCTTAAAAATGTATAAAACCCCCTTAAATATATAAAGCGTAATTGTTTTTTTCATTATTGCTCAATATTGATAACGGCAACAGTTTGACTTTAGATTTTATTTTAAGTTATAAAATAAGTAGTACTTGACTGCGATCCCACCCGACAGCAAGCAATATTATGGAACCTATGGCAACCTCTCAGGACTGTTACTAATATCGTTAACAACACTATTGTTCTATGACTTTTAAAAATTTACCATATTTTAGTTCATCAGATTTTTTAAAATATTCTTCGAAAATCTGATGTAGGTTTTGTATGTTTTGTGTTTTCAATATAGTATACCCAAAGTCGCATAATCAATTACGAAAGTCTGATAAATAATGAATGGTGCAGCCAATATATTATTTAACCATTCGCAACAGTTTCTCGGAGAGTACAGGGTTATGGTGGGGTTCGGTCGCACCTATGTCAATGTGTTGGCTTGTAGACATTGACGTTGTCAAAGCAATACCGGCAGTAGCCCCAGATAGCCCACTTGTGTCAATATTGTCCCCACAACACGACTTTGTAAGGTTTCGGCTAAGATAATTGCCAAAAAAACGTGAAATAACGGAATTAAAGACAAAGCTCTCTTGAATTAACCATCTATCGCGATTGTTTTTTTTTTAAAACAGTTTGTTGATGACTTTTCGGATACCTTCGATTTATTGGAGATATTAGGAAAAGGTCAATGTACTATATTTTAAGTTTATCTGGCGCCTTGTATAGTAGGAAACTCAAAAGTCTTTGTTGCGATTTTTAAATCCTACCAATATTTTAAACGTGAAAAGTTTGTATGTATGGATGTTTGTTACTTTTTCACGTAAAAATTACTGAATGGATTTCGATGAAACTTGGTACGCGGGTAGAACGTGTCTTGAAATAGCACACAGAATACTTTTTATCCTGAGAGTATTTCCTTTGGGATAATTTTCTACTATACGCGAGCAAAGCCGCTAGCACCAGTTAGTAAACTATAATAAGGAATATAGCTAACAAGCTTTTACCCGCGGCTTCGCCCGTGTTCATAAAATATCACTCAAGTATAAAGCAGCTTTCTATCGGTGAAAAAAAATTAGCAATCGGACAAGTGCTTCCAGAGATTACCTCCTACAAAAAAAGAACACACTCTTTATAATAATATTAGTGTAGAAGATGTAGATTAGCTACTTATGTCCAATATTCTTAATACCTATTTAAGGTGTTGTGTTGTCACAATCTAAACACTGCAAACAATATTGTGACATCCCATGAAGGAGTGACTGCAGTTGTAGTTGGTACATAGATTTGCAATACCTACTTACTAACTTGTTGGTGGTTACAAAATATGTATGGTAATTTTAATGGTTGAGTAAGTACTGTACATATATAAGTTTCTTAGTAAATGAGATATCTATCTATCCTTACATGAGAAATGTTACGCGAGTTATAAATTACAGACCATAAGCAGAATCTGACATTGTTCCCAACTCAAAAGTATTCTTGGCACAAATACCTTTACAATCACTTATTTCGAATGACTGCGCGATTTAATTACTTACACGAATTTAATTTCGCAATAATTCTTAGCTACACGAAATTTAATGTATCGGCCCTTCATGTCCAATGCTGTACGAAATAAGTACGAAGAATATTTATAACACGAGTCTAAATATAAAAGGTCGCATTGCGGCTTTGTGTGTAATTTTCGGGGGCGTAATTCTGCTCTCTGATTTTTCTTCGGGCGAAATCAATTTTCGGAGGTCAATCGTTATCTTTTCGTGTACTTTTGTCTGGGTTTTCTTAATCGGTTGACTCAGCGCCGGATTTAGACTTCGGCGGCCCATAGGCTGAGCACGTGGTGGAGGCCCTCTAGTCGTATGTGGTAAAAGACTAATAAAGGAGTCTCACTCGCTTTCTCAATGCTAAAGTGCTGCTTTTTTCATGGTAAAAACCTTGCTTGCACCGTGTGACGCGCCATTTTCCGTTGTTGCTATTGGTCTAGTGCGGCGCCGTAGAATGCGCGAAAGGCGCTACTTGTGTGCGAGTTTAATCGCAGATTTTTAAATGTTAACTTTTCCTGCTCAAAGAAAAAAAAAAAGGTTTTCGTCTAACTATTTGTAACAAAACTCAGTATTTTTTTGTTTCTACTAAGCCTTTATCGATTTTTTTTTGTTCTTTGGTGGCGGCCTGTAGGCAAATGCCCATGTTGCCTATGCTTAAATCCGACACTGGGTTGACTTGTTGACTCGTGTAACAGGAATTTTGGTTTCATTTACGATTGGTTATGTTGTAAAATGATGTGCTGGACCGGGCGGCGGAGCGTGTTGGCCGAGTAACCTGCCACTTACAAGCCATTACGCGCCCGCCTGCTTATGTAATATACCTTAATGTTATTGGGTTGATATGTAACCGCACACCGCACTCTGCATACGATATATTCACATCCATCACGTAGAGCGTAACCATCTTCAAATATAGACGTATTTGTTGCGTTTCATGTCGAAGGTCGCAGAAGTATGCTTTCCTTTGACCTGAAATTTTTGCGACTTTGAAGGGTTGTTTATTTATTTATTTATTTATTTAACCTTTATGTAATAAAATATACAAAGGCGGACTTAATGCCTTAGGCATTCTCTACCAGTCAACCTAGGGTAGTGCAGAGACAAAATAGCAGGTGCATAAAAAATAAAGAAAATATTATTTAAAACAATTATAGAATTATATATAAAGCTAAAACCAAACATACATATAAAAACGCATATTTAATACAATATATAGCTATACATACATACAAATATATACTATAAATATATATATATATATACACAAAGTAAAGGAGTTTTGAGATGATTCTACTATTTGTTCAGAAAGTAATTCCGCAACTTCCGCTTAAATGCGTACTGACTCGTGGCCGTTCTGATATCAAGAGGTAGCGAATTCCATAGAAGGATAGACTGAATATAGAAGGAGGAATGAACAACATCAGAAGTATGAGAAGGACATAGCAGTAGGAGATTGTTAGAAGAACGCAGATTCTTGGCGTGTGAAGAACAGAGATATTGGAAGTGAGATATAAGATAAGAAGGAGGGGTAAGAGAGTTGAGCAAAGAAAAAAGAGTTGTCAAAGCTCGCAGACTTCTTCTTTGGCGAATAGGCAACCATTTGAGCTCCGATCTGAAGCTTGATACATGGTCATATTTCCTCAGGTTAAATATGAACCTGATGCAGTTGTTCAGGAGCCTATCAAGCTTATCCAGCAAGGCTGCGTTCAGGTCATAGTAGCACACATCACCATAGTCAACTATAGGGAAAATTAAAGTCTGCACAAGCATTGTCTTCGTCTTTGCAGGCAGAAAGTTCCTCAGACGATACAGATACCGCAAAGTCCCATTGACCCTTTGACAGACACTAGAGACCTGACTTTGCCAGCCAAGCGTCGAGTCAAGGTGTAAACCGAGGTCCTTTACCGTAGGGCTGATGGGAATGACGGCTCCCTTGTAAATAATAGGAGGTAGAGAACCAACCGCCACTCTACTCATCATGCGTGCACTACCAATAACAATGGCCTGACATTTTGAGGGGTTTACAGACACGCCAAACTTATCAGACCAGTCACTAATAGCACTCAAATCTCGATTCACATCCTCTATAGCGTCTGACAAACTTTCCACCCGCGCAACTGCATACAATTGAAGATCATCGGCATAAAGATGATACGCACACCGAAGACAGAGAGTTATAAAATGTTAAAAGTTATGAGTTATTTATGTGTATGTGTAAAGTTGTTGGTTTTTCTTTCAATGGTAGTGTCTATATCATCTAGGCAGTTATGAACATACATTATTAGAATTACTTTTTTAAATAAGTTGTGTTTTTTGTAGGGTTTCGTACCTAAAGGGTAAAACGGTACCATTTTACTAACACTCCGCTGTCCGTCCGTCTGTCACCAGGCTGTGTATAGTATGTGTGGATTATGTTGCCGCTATAACAAAAATACCAAAAACTGAATAAAATAAATATTTAAGCCCCCATAAAACAAATTTATCTTTTTTTGTCGTTTTTAGGGTTCCGTAGTTAACTAGGAACCCTTATAGTTTAGCCATGTCTGTCTGTCCGTCTGTCCGTCCTCGCTTAATCTCTGTGACCGTTAGCACTAGAAAACTGAAATTTGGTACCAATATGTATATCAATCACGCCGACAAAGTGGTAAAATAAAAATTGGAAAAAAATGTTTTATTAGGGTAGCCTCCTCCCCTCTCTCCTTTAATAGGGTAGCATATGTAAAGTGAGAAGTGATTTTTTTTTAATTTCAACCCTAACGTGTGATATATTGTTAGATAGGTATTTAAAAATGAATAGGGGTTTACTAAAATCATTTTTAGATAATGTCAATAATTTCGGAAATAATCGCTCCAAAAGTAAAAAACAATGTGTCCCCCCCGTCTAACTTTTGAACCATAAGTTTAAAAAATATGAAAAAAAAATTGAAAAGTAGAACTTTATAAGGACTTTCTAGGAAAATTATTTTGAACTTGATGGAAAGAACAATTTTTGTACAAAAAAGACAAACGTGTTCTACAAAATAATTTCTGGACTAAGTTTGTAGTATAATCGTATATGCAAGCATTTTTTAAACTCATAAGTGGGTACACTTATTGTGACGGATTAGGCGCACAATGCCACATTCGCAAAATGACATACTGAAGCAAAATGCCACATTCACAAAATGACATTTCGCAATATGCCACACTAGCAAAATGCCACATTCGCAAAATGACTTTTATCAAAATGTCACATTAGCAAAATGCCACATTCTCAAAATGACACATTCTAAAAAAATATCTAATAATTATCGCATAATGTGCGATTTACGTAAATTAAAATAAAAAATTGTTAAAATTAGATTTACTTCTTGCACTGGACCTTATAATGAATGAATAAAAAATAACACCAAACAATTTTTTTCAGTATTTGATCACATTTATACATTTTTATTTATTTTAACATAAAAATGTAAACTCAAGTAATTATTAAAGTTTTTGCCAGGTGGCCGATATAAATTTTGTCATTACACTGATGTTATTTACTCTGTGAATAAACTAATTAGTTTTTTATTCCAAATTCGCTCATTTTTAATAAAAAAAATTAACTAGCACTTCACTGAATACTTTAATTCAGTGATATATATAATAAATTCAATCAGTGTATGATTCAATCAATGTATCTTGCAGGCTATACTTGTAATCAAGCAGTTATTAAGTTTTAGCCAGATGGCTTTTCATAAAAACATACTAACATCCAAATAAAAAATTCTGAGTTCGAAGTGACATTTTGGCATTATGCGAAAGTGGCATTTTGCGAAAAGTCATTTTGCGAATGTGGCATTTTGCGAAGATGGCATTTTGCTAATGTGACGTTTTGCGATATGGCATTTTGAGAATATGGCGTTTTGAGAATGTGGCATTTTGCGAATGTGGCATTTTGCGTCAAAATGTCATTTTGTGAATGTGGCATTGTGCGCCTAATCCATTGTGACGGACGGGAAACTACGGAACCCTACACTGAGCGTGGCCCGACACGCTCTTGGCTGGTTTTTTGCTAAGGACGGAACCTTTCGTGCGCGAGTGCGACTCACACTTTTTTTTTAATTTGCCTACGTTTTATTTGGTACCTAACCTACCTTGGTGGTGTAAAAGATAAATATTTGTGTTTGTTGTAGGTACTAGGTATTTGTCGTCAGGTTTAAGTAAACGATAAAGGAAAACATTACAATGGATGTTGCTTGTAGACATGTATTATCTCTTCACTACTCTATTGCAATCTTTAAATCCAATACAGTATTACCGTACTTACTTGGCGCAAGCGATACTGTAGCGAGGGAAGGTACTGTGCAAGTTTGTGTTACAAGAATCTAATACGATACTTAGGTAAAAGAAAAAAGTAGGTAGGTACTTTGCACATAATGAAACCACCGAAAATATAGTTCCTGTGTTCTTAATTCGAGATCCTATGCCATCTAGTGGCAGCGGTAACAATAATTTTAATTTTAATAGACAGACAGACACAACACAGCTTATGGGGAATCTCATTAATATGCACATGGCGGGGGTAATTACGCGGCACAGGTTGAAAATGACGTAATAGCGTGTTATCGCAGGGGAGCGGCCGCGGCGGTCCCGAGTTTACGTCATTACAAAATAGGTACAGAAGTCAATCTCATGTATGTACTTCACTTTTCGTACCACGCTCAGCAATCGAGCTAAAGGAGCCGCTCTGTCCGAGAGCGCTCGGGCACGGCAATAAATACTTAATATAAATTGTAAAAATATTACACGACCGTCTCTCACGAAAGTCTAATCTATCTACCTAACTGTTCTGCGATACGTAAAAACAAACTATCAAAACATAAGCAAATACCCACCTAATTTTGTCTCAGAACTGGTAGTTTATAAATAATGTTGAATTTAAAAAAAAAAACCGTCCACTAAACGTTACAACTTTTTTTGTTCCATTATTTTACAAAAAAAATCAAAGACGCTTGTCTCAAGCGGATGCATACGCGCTCGCAATGAGCTGAAATGAGTTGACATATTGACAATAAATAGTGGGGTTTGTGTGCGCCTTGTATGTAGATTGACTTCTGTACCCATCTATTTTGTGGCGTCGTGGTTGTCACGCATCACCGCGTAGTAGACGTTTGGGAGCCGTTATACACCAGGTTGCTTGCGTGACATATGCGTTAGGACCGTACGATCCTTTGGATGCACACATACTTATGGGAACCCCTCCTAAAGGGAGTCGTTGACATGTGCTATAATATTTCTACCATTATGATGAACAGTATTTATCCTATATTCGGCAAATAGAATTAATGTTTTCGGCACCTGTTTTTCATCCCAATTTAAGCCAATACTATTTGCTTTTTAACTTTTGCATCGTTATTTTGAAGCATATTTTATCATTCTTCAACTTGACCAAAACTGGATACATCTTTAATTCTTATTTTTATCTGATTCTGATACTTTTGTTTCAGTACTGGAACCAATATTATATTATCATACAGGACTCATGCCGTGAATTTGAATGATGAGCCGGATAACCAAGATCCATGCATGACTAACAACATTCCTATTTTCCGTCAAACTAAATGCAGTTAATAAATAGAGGAGGCGCCACAGGAAGTTAAGTGTGCAAAATATGAGGACCGCATTCTGTGAATAGTCTTGGACTCAGAAAAGCATGCAGATGATTCTGGATGTTGCCAGGAGGTATATTAATTTTTTTTTTACACCCCTTTCCCTTAAACAGCAGGTAAATTGACTGAACAGATCATTTTACTCGTATCAATTGTTTAAGTAACAATATCTAATTGTTTCTTATGATTAAATATATCTATAGGAAGTCAACTACAAAAGTGAATCGGACTCGTGCAGTGAGAGTTCCGTACAAATTTACACATGAAAACAATTCAAGTCCCGAATTGAGTTTTTGAATAACAAGAATAGTTTATTTTTTGTGACGTAATGACAAATTTACAGTTTTCAGATTTCATAATTGTAGGGTCAACGGGAAATACCCTATAAATTTTGATTCCCTTGGGGGTGTCGAAAAACACGCTTTTTTGCAACATAAACGGCCGTCTCTTTTTTTTTTGTTAACTTAGAAGCTTGATTTTTTCACAGCTTCAAGTAACCGCTTTATATATAATAATTTTAATTTATAACGCGAAGCTAAAAAAACCGTTCAATTCCCGAATTGATTTACGAAGATTTTTCCGAATCGCAAAGAAAGTTTTTTTTTGTGACGTAACTACAAATAACAGTCGCCAGATTTTTTCTATACTTGTGCTATAAAATCTTGCTTCATGCTTGTAGGTCAAAGGGAATTTTGATTCTCTTGAGGGTGTAATCTGTATGCTTTTCCAAAACTATTTATAGAAGGCGGTCCTCATATTTTGCACACTCAACTCTCTTTGGCACCTGCTCTGAAATATGAAAGTTCAAATTGGTAAATACATACCTAGTGCAACAAAACACATACATAATAAACTTAAATATAAAAAAAAATATATATGCTTAACCTAAAGGCTTACTTACTTACTAAAATATGGCGTCATAAAACTCCTCCGTATCGCTGTCGCCCAGAAGTGAGCCTAAAAGGCTGGTGGCATTGCCATGTTATATGGCAATGCTTAATCTCTGACCAAGGTAGAAGCCAGCCCTTGGGTCACGCGAAGAGTCAACTAAGCGTTTAATAATTCTTTAAAAAGCGTTTGAGCACTCGGACCCCACGGCCCAAGAGTTTCAACCCCAAACGGCTCAAAAATATAACTGCCGACGAGGCTGTTTTATATCCACCGCTTGAGGTTCTTCGCAGCCGCAGCGGCAGCACCAGCACAGAACGATTAGCTCCGGCTGTCCGGCCGTCCGGTAACTGTCCGGACCAAGCCCAAGTCATCGACAGCGCGCACGCACTGTTCTCGCGCGCCTCAAGGAGTTGTCAGCAACAGCAGGGACCCAGCCGGGTCGAAGCCTACTGGGGCCAGGGTTATCCGAAAGGTCGCTCGAGTCCCGGTATGAAGGCTAGAAGGAACGGGGAGGGTCTTTTAGTCAGTAAGAGTCTGACACTATCTCCCAAGAGCGGGGGATATCATTGGATGTCTTTTTCCCACTATAAAAAAAAGCACAGCACGATGAGCTAGGACGATGGGATGGCGCAAGAGTGTCGACACAGGTCCCACACTAAAAGCTTACCCATCTTCCAAGGAAATAAAGACATACCGTCTGATCTCATACGATCGTCGCGCGCCAGGCCATGAAGTTCCAAATCACTCGGAACGCTGACGGTGACAAGGGCTCGTCGGATGATGTCGTTAATTTTCGCGTGGTGCAGCAAGGAACACCTAGGCGTAGGGCAACAGCTAAGCGGAAAGTAGTATGGTCGAACAATATAATTATCGATTATTATCTACAGAATAGAAAAGAGAAAACTAAAACGATGTATCGATCTTGTTAGCAAAAGTGGGAACAAAGTATAGATTTTCTTTTACCTTGTAAGATTCTAGGAAAAAAAAGGGTGTCGATACCGGATTTACAGAAATATTGGAAAAAACCGGCCAAGAGCGTGTCGGGCCACGCTCAGTGTAGGGTTCCGTAGTTTCCCGTCCCTCACAATAAGTGTTCCCACTTATGAGTTTATAAAAAGGCTATTTGTTACGTTGACATACTGAGGGTGAGTTGTACCATTTAACTATAACGATAACAAAGCCGATAACAGTTGTCAAATTGTCGAATTGACCAATAGGAGGCCGTTTCACGACTGGTTATGGTTTGGTTATCGTTATAGTTAAATGGTGCAACTCACCCTAAGTACGGAACTCTAATAATTTAAATATGGAACTCTAAAAACGGGCCCACAAAGGACGGTGATAACTAAAACAGTATGCAAATTGCAAGTATAGTCTGTCTAATAAGTCAACCGACTTGAGAATTTTGTATTATATTTAATAATTTAAATAATACTTATAATCGATACTTTCTTTAGTGTTCTTCTGTTAGTTAACAGTGAACTCTATCTCTTAATCAACTTTGATTATTGAACTCCTGTTGACTATATCTGATTTAATTAAATCCTAATAATTACCCAAGTCGTTTAACTTATTAGACAGACTATAGTAGAAATTTCGGCGATTGTGCACTCGTAAAATTACGAATATATTTAAGCAAGCAACGATTTTTTGCCACGCATACCGTGGCAAAAAATCGTTGCTTGCTTCATGAAAGCACGGAAAATCTTAACATCTACTTTAAAAAAACATGACGTCATTAGTCATTACGCAACGCCATCTATCGAACCATTTATGAAGTGGTTTTTACCTTAACATTTTGATAGATGGCATTAAAAACAATAATTTTAGTTTTGTTCTAAATTGCCTTAGCATGTTCCTGATAGAAGTTTTATGTAGTTATAAGATAATACCGCCAATGCCAAGAGAGACCAACTGAACAATTCGATAATACCCGACCCCATCAACTCAGGAAAAATCCTAACAGTGCGAAAGCGTAATAGCCCAAACAGCGCCATCTCTCGGAGAATTGGTTTACTAATTAATACATAGGTACCAGAAGAAGTTTTCGGTGGTAATTTTGCATTGCGAGAACCGATTTTAATAATTATTTTTTTGTTTGAAAGAAGATACGTTCAGGATAATAAAATATATAAACAAAGTTAAAAAAATGCTTGCATATACGATTATACTACAGACTTAGTCCAGAAATTATTTTATACAACCTTTTTGTCGTTTTTGTACAAAAACTGTGTTTTCCATCAAGTTCAAAATGATTTTCCTAGAAAGTCCTTATAAAGTTCTACTTTTCAAATTTTTTTTCATGTTTTCTAAACTTATGGTTTAAAAGTTAGAGGGGGGACACACACATTGTTTTTTTCTCTTGGGGACCGATTATTTCCGAAATTATTGACATTATCAAAAAATGATTTTGGTATACCCCTATTCATTTTTAAATACCTATCCAGCAATATATCACAAGTTAGGGTTGAAATTAAAAAAAAAATAACTTCCTACTTTACATATATCCCTATATGGCTACCCTAATAAAACATTTTTTTTTCCAATTTTTATTTTACCACTTTGTCGGCGTGATTGATATACATATTTGTACCAAATTTCAGCTTTCTAGTGCTAACGGTCACAGAGATTAAGCGAGGATGGACAGACGGACAGACAGACAGACAGACAGACAGACAGACGGACGGACAGACACAGAGGTTCCTAGTTGACTACGGAACCGAAATCTGAATTTATGTAGTTAGAATTCATTTGGTAACACGCGGGCTTACAATTTGAAACCTCTTCCTCAATAACGGTAAACTAACATACCGCTGACACCTAATGAGTAGGCATTAGAATGTTCTGACGAAATTACAAAACTACAATGTAAGTAACCTACGAATAAAATGCAGAATTCCTGTCGGAATGTTTCTTATATATATTTAAGAAACATTCCGACAATATGCGAGCTAGAGAGAGACAGAGATAGTGATCTTGATTCGCGGTATGCGGCACGTGCACGACAGCCTTGATCAAGGTATCGCCAGGATATGGCATATAAAGACATCCATACTTATATTATAAATGTGAAAGTAACTCTGAATATTTTTTAACTCTTCTGTTGAATAGATTTAGCATACAGGTAGACTATCTAGAGTTACCAGATGAGAAAACCAAAAATCCGGAGAAAAGACCTGATTTCCATTGAAAATTCCTGAGATTTTTAACAGTTTAAGAATTCTTGAAAAGTCCTAAGTTTATCGGTATTATACACTGATGATCTGAATTGGAACCACTGCATCCCCCTTAAAAAGGTTTAATTTTAGTTTGTTTGACTTTTTATCAAGTAAGTAAGAGGTATTTTGTTGAAAATTCTAAAAACCCTGAGATTTGCAAAATCCAGCCGCAAACCTGAGAAGAGTCTAAAAATCCTTAAATCTCAGGGTAAATTCTGAGATATGGTAACCCTAGCTATAACCTGTAATGGGACTGTGGTGTTCACTAAAATCACTAGTTAGGGATTTAGGTTTAAAGTAAATGAAACAACCAAATTGTCAGTAAGCAGGCAAACCCAAGGAGTGACATCTAGTCGAGACCCCGGTAAAAGTGCAACTAGCTTGACGTCAACCTTTTGACTTGTCCTATATTTAATGTGTATACCACATCTCTTCCTTTTTATAAAATGATTTACATTTCAAGCATAGTTACAATATTTAACACTTTAATTTTAATTTATAAAAAAAGCTAGTTTGGTTTTTAAAGTACAAATATATAATATTTAGGATTTTTAATGTGTATAAAGTCTTCCTTTTTATAAAATTATTTAGATTTTAAGTGAAATTATAATTTATACTATTTAGATAGTAATTCGGTTTTAGAATGCAATTACAGCATTTAAGATTTTGAAATTTTGAAATGAATTGCGTTTAACACGTTTTACTATGTTCTAGAATCAACTACTCTTTAAGTCTTAAAGTACTTACAATTTACTATGTTTTGTAGTTAAACACAATTTGAGAGGTTTTAAAACAATAATTTTCTCTTTTTTATATACAAATACAAAATTTAAAAAAATCAAAATGAAACAGAAGCATTTTTTTGAAGTGAAAACTTCTTTAGCGGCGTTGAGCACTTTTTCTGTAATGGGTATAAAATCTTAAACTCGCGTCAGGACACGTGACCTGATCGAAAAAGCGTAAGACGGATGGAGAGTAGACGGCTATCCCCTCTCTACGGCGCGGCGAAAATGTATGCCTGGGCCTACTGTTTCAAATATATAGATATATATAAATATATATATATATATATATATTTCAGCGTATATATATATATTTTTTATTTATATACGTTCATTTCAACGTTAATAATCAAGTTTTCACTTCTGCCGGCACTCCCGGAGTGCAACCCGTCTTTTTTTTTACTCGTATTTTTTTTAACTAGATGAGGCCTGTGTTTCCTAGCTGACTGCTCTGAGAAGAAACACAGAAACAAACTCAGAGGTCAAAGTCTCTTTCAAAATCCACTGTAATATGTAATGGTGTACTCATTTTATAAGAACTGTGTATCTACACAGTTTTGTAGTGTCTGAAATGATCTTTTGAATAAAGAACCACATAGATTTGAGTACATTTGGCATTAGTACTAGACTTACAAATATACTTTGGCCCTTAATAATGTAGTATTGTTATTTAATTTTTAAGAAGCGTTTCCAAAGTTTTCTACTTTCTATATGTTTTAAATTAATTTAAATTGAAGGTGATGCTTCATACTCGGTGGTCTTATGGTGGTCTCTATTAGTCTGATGTTTCTCATGTTCTTTTTCCAGTAACGATATCCTTTTTTTGTGTTTAACTGCTTATTTTGGAAGTAGGTTTCTCTAATATTTCGACTTGGATATTACTAAAGGTCTGATGTCCGTCTATTTTTTGACTGCTTTGACTGTTTTTTAATTCCGGATTCGGAAACCAGGAGGCATCTATTAAAACGTTATTATTTCTCGTTTAATACTGTATAAGATTACAGAATTGTCTACCGTTATCAGATGTTCTTTTTTTTCTTTGCCCCACATTAGGAGTTACTATTGTGCGTTTACAGAAATGTTAATTCCCATGCACAAGACATTCAGACTCAGAACAACATCTGTAAACCATTTAAGATTTGCTTTCGAAATACAATATACCTATTTTAACTCTATTCCTATTTTGTTCTATCTAGAAGTTTTACGATTCCACTAGAGATTTATAGGAATCAGCAATTGGTTTGTTTTATCTAAATTTATATTTGACACGATTATGTTATTTGGTTTCGATTTTAGCCTAAATCTAATATTCAATGAACTTATTTTTTTTGTGCCTATTTTTTTTTGTATAGTTCTTAGGTCTTTGTTCCCGTGGCTAAGGAATCAGTATATGACCTATGCTTTATTACTGCGCGGTTGTTGGATTTCGAACTATGTGAGTACTAGGTACATCAATTAGTATTACTGGCTGGTCTTTGACTTGGATGTGCTCTGGCAGTTAGAATGTCATGCTCATATATTTTGCTGATGATGACTCGGTCTCCTTCAGAAGAGTTGAGCTGACTGGTGCTAGTACATGAGTCATTCATGAACTAATGCCATAGTTGGGACTGGTCATCTCGCAATTAGGCTGGTCATTTTGTAATTACCATGATTTGTTTTCATTATTTGTATTTTTATTTTTAATACGGAAATTTTAAATTTATGCATTATCGAAATAAGTAATTATTTATTGATCCAAGTGTCCGTAGAGATTCTTGTTTGTCCAAAATGCAAATTTGTATTGAATTCAAATCAATTCATGAATTCAATTAGATACACGAATTTATACTTCGTTTTAGTCTGTCAGTTTAATTTTATTACATTTGACAGATTCTGTCTCCAAAGTTAACAGAACTATCGTTAGTTCTAGTTGGGTACGAATGTACGATCTCTTGTCATTATAGCCAAGGGATATTTTTTTTTAAACCCATTGATTTTTAGGGTTGAAAGTTGGAGTATATTGAATGAAATTGATCCAGAAAACATTGAATTTTATCAACGTTTCCATGTGAAAGTCAGACTGACTTATTATTACTACTAGTTTGAAACCGGATGGTAATCATCGCTCAAAATTGAAAAGTTTCAATTGATATAAAATATTTCATTTTTGTTTATTGTAACATTATAGTTTTTTAAATATTTACGGGTTTCTGGAAATTATTTAACAACGCATCATAAATTAACTTAAAAGTGCTGCGAGTGTTTATTTCTAATTCTTCCAGTCTTTTTTTTATGTTATATCACTATGTTGTAAGTAAAGTCAACAATTCCTTCACTATGGCACTATATCTTTTTCAACTTTTTTATTTTTGTTGAATGTGTAGGTATGTAGGTGTGTAAGGCTTGAGGTATTGCGAGTCACGAAACAGCGGTTGAGATTTGAAAAGTTTATTGTAGGTCACAGAGAACAGATGTACAGTTATAGCAAGAACGGAAAGATAGCAAAGAAGATGAAGAATTAGGATAAAAATGTAAGAAATAACAGATATGAAGAGAAAGTCTAGATTAGGCAAGATACGCGTAAGCACTAGCGATTTAACAAGATAAAATTGAGCGTGCATTCGCTGCCGAGTTAGGTAAGCCACTGTCCGCGCGACCGAGCGTTAGCGGAGCGATCAGCTTGCGGCGCACGAGGTAGGTGCGCGGGCGCAGGCGCGGAGGTACGGTTGAGGCTCGCGTTGTAGTACAACCCCAGTCCGGTTGGCTTGGAGTGCAGTGCGGCTACAGTACTCCCCCGCTGAGACCGCTACTGCGGGCGATAGAAATCAGGGAAATGTACGCGTCGTCCACTTCGCGTCCTTTTCTCGTCTGCTTCCACTCTGGACCCAGACGCTCCAGGAGACAATTCCGGTGCTGGCAACGTAGACGTGTCGTCGTCTCGTGCGAGGAATGCAGGTTTCAGCCGGTCGACGGTAACTGTCATCGCTTTTCCACGCACATCGAGTCTGTAATACTTTGGGTGACGTTCCAGAACTCTGTAAGGTCCAGCATATGGTGGCTCCAGCGGTCTTCGGACATGATCCTGCCGCAGGAACACGTGGGAAGAACTGTCGAGTCCACGAGGTATGAAGAAGGGACCTTTCCGATGCCATGACGCGGGTTTTGGTGTCATCTTGCTCATGTGTCTTCGTAGTCGCGCTGCCAGATCCGTGACTTCGGCTGGATTGTGGTCGTCTGTAGGTGATATGAACTGGCCTGGTAGACGCAGCGGCTCTCCGTAGACCAGTTCTGCTGGCGATGCCTGGATGTCTGCTTTCCAAGCACTTCTGATCCCTAGAAGTACTAACGGTAGTACCTCTGTCCAGTGTGTAGTCGAGTGGCACATGATGGCTCCCTTCAGCTGTCTGTGTAGACGCTCAACCATGCCGTTTGCAGCAGGATGGTAGGCGGTCGTACGGAAGTGTTGTGCACCAACCATGGATGTGATGGCCCTGAAGAGATGAGACTCGAATTGTCGCCCACGGTCGGTTGTTATCTTCAGTGGACAGCCGAACCTGGCGATCCAGCCAGCCACCAGTGTAGCTGCACATGTGTCTGCCGTGATATCTTTGATGGGGTACGCCTCAGGCCATCGCGTGAATCTGTCGATGACAGTGAGACAGTACCTGAAATCAGAAGAAATTGGTAATGGCCCGATAATATCGAGATGGATGTGGGAGAATCTGGATGAAGGAGATGGAAATGGGGAAATTGGTGAAGAGGTATGACGAGTTATCTTGCTGCCTTGGCATTTGAGGCATTCACGAGACCACTCCCTACAGTTTTTGCGAATCCCTGGCCACACGTACCTCTGCGTGACCAGTCGCACTGTAGTTGTTCTTCCTGGGTGACTCAAGTTATGAAGTGACTTGAAGACTTGTCGTCGATATTCTGGTGTGACGTACGGACGAGGTGGTTGAGTTGCAACGTCACAAAAAACTTCAACAGATGTTCCTGGTATGTTCACCTTTTGCAGTTTGAGTGAAGATCCATTTTTTAGTAGACCTTGTAACTCTGGATCAGTCTCTTGAGATCGTGCCAGGGCATAATAATCGATGCATTGAGTGACTTCCTCAATTCTCGACAAGGCATCCGCTACTATGTTTTGCTTCCCAGGAATGTATCGTATGTCAGTTGTGAATTGAGCAATAAATTCTAAATGTCTAAATTGCCTAGGCGAGTGTTTTTCACTGGCTGTTCTGAATGCGTGTGTGAGAGGCTTATGATCGGTTATGACAGAGAAGTCACGAGCCTCGACCATATGGCGAAAATATTTGATTGCTTCGTACATTGCTAACAGTTCCCTATCGAATGGGCTGTACTTTTTTTGTGGTGGCGCGAGTTTTTTAGAGAAGAACGCTAAAGGTTCCCAATTGCTATTCTTCTTTTGCTGTAGAACTGCGCCAATCGCCACATCTGAAGCGTCCGTGGCAATACTTAACTCAGCGTTCGGATCAGGATGAGCTAGTAGTGTGTAGTTTGACAGAGACTTTTTGCTTTCTTCAAACGCCTGTAGAAATTCTTGAGTCACCTGGATTGGATGTGAGCCTTTGACGTTTGAGCCTTCTAATAGTGAATTTAGTGGTGCCTGTTGTTTCGCTGCTTCTGGTACAAAACGTCGGTAGAAGTTCAGCATTCCTAGAAACCTTCGTAACTCTTTCACTGTTTTTGGTAGAGGGTAGTTCAAGATAGCTTGCACTTTATTTTCCATGGGCCGCGTACCAGCTGCGGAGATTTGATAGCCAAGGAAGCTCAGCTCTGGCTTTCCAAGAACACATTTAGATGTGTTGATGAGAACTCCATAACTTGTAAGGCGTTCGAGAAGTTTCCGTAAATGCTTTTTATGTTGCTCTTCTGAAGACGAGAAGATTAAAATGTCGTCACAGTAACCGTAAGTAAAGTCTTCCAGGCCTTGCAGTACTTCGTCTATAAAACGTTGGAAAGTCTGCGCGGCGTTCCGTAAACCAAACGTCATGAAGTCAAATTCAAATAGGCCGAAGGGTGTCGTTATGGCGGTCTTCTTGACATCTTCTGGGTTTACCGGGATCTGATTATATGCTTTTACTAAATCGATTGTGGAAAAGATTGTGCAACCCGAAAGCTGGTGTGAAAAATCCTGAATGTGACGTACTGGATACCTGTCTGGAATGGTTCTTGCGTTGAGTGCCCTGTAATCTCCACAGGGTCTCCAGCCGTCGTCCTTCTTCTTGACCATATGTAAAGGGGAAGACCAACAGCTTTCAGAACGCTTAGCAGTTCCATTAGCTAGCATTTCATCAAACTCCTTCTTTGCAGCTTTTAGTCGAACTGGATCTAGACGTCGTGGTTTGAAGGCAACTGGAGGGCCTGGAGTGGTGTTAATGTGGTGAACAGTATTGTGCTTGATTGTACGTACCACTCCAGTAGGCCGCGTGACCTCAGGAAATTCACGAAGTATGTTATGATAATCGGACTCACCCGTGACTGTCTTGATGGATACAATGCTCTCAGGAATGTTTCGCCTTGGTACAGCTACCGACAGTGACGTCTTGCCATCTATGAGACGCTGGTTCCTACAATCCACAAGAATATTATAGTAACTGAGAAAGTCCACACCTATAATTGGTTTAGATACATCAGCTATGATGAATTGCCATGTGAAGTCACGCCTCAGTCCTAGGTCTAAATGCAGTAATATAGGGCCGTAAGTATGTATGGTTGTTCCATTTGCAGCAGAAAGATCATATTTGCTTTTATAACACGGTACTTTAGTCGCTGATCGTGGGTAGACGCATAAATCCGATCCGGTATCTATAAGGAACTGCATCTTGGTGGTCCGATCTGATACAAATAAACGGCCTGTTTGGACTGGGCAGTCGTTAGCCGCTACTTCCGGCTGCCCGCATCGTTTCCCGCTTTGAACTTACATGGCTCGTTGCACCTCTTAGCTCTTGCTCCAAAATTAAAATGGTACCAACAGTGAGGGTGATCTGGTGGTGGTTGTCGGTTGCGTGACTGGCTGCGGCTGCGGTGATGGCCGTGGGGGCCCCGTGACCTGGATCGGGAACGTGCACGTGACTGCCTGTATACATAAGAGGTAAGTTTAGCGACTTCTTTAGTTAAAGCACAAATCTCCTGGCCCAGCTCATCCATCCGCGAGGATGAGGCTGGTAGTGCCGCTGCTGAAGCTGCAGCCACGTGGTGGTGAGGCGTCGACGGTGCTATCTCGTGAACACGATCGGCTAACTCGGCCAGATCGTTTAATTCAAGCTTGGGCTGCGACGCTATGACGGTTTGTAAGCTATGAGGCAAGCGACCGGTCCATAATGTAGCTAACACATCATCTGACACGGTTGGACCAGCAAGATTCCTAAGGTATCTTAAAAATTGTGAGGGCTTACGATCTCCCATGTCCTCGTGAAGGAACAGCTGCTTCAGTTTCTTCTCCTTAGACGCACTGAGACGCTTGATTAACTCGCTCTTCAGTTTTTCAAATTTACCGGTCACGGGTGGGGCGCATAAAATATCTTTGACTTGAGAAACATACGTATGTTCTAGCTGAGTCACGGCGTAATAAAATTTTGTCGAGTCACTGGTGACGCTTGACAGCGTAAATTGGGCTTCTAGCTGCGCAAACCAAAGTTCCGGATCATCTGGATAAAACGGCGGTACTCGCACACCAACACGCCAAATATCACTGCTATTTCCATCGGCAGCCTTCATTCCTGCTCCTACGGCAGTCTCCATCTTGTTTTTCGACTCTAAGTTCCTTTATCGGGGTCACCACTTGTAGGTATGTAGGTGTGTAAGGCTTGAGGTATTGCGAGTCACGAAACAGCGGTTGAGATTTGAAAAGTTTATTGTAGGTCACAGAGAACAGATGTACAGTTATAGCAAGAACGGAAAGATAGCAAAGAAGATGAAGAATTAGGATAAAAATGTAAGAAATAACAGATATGAAGAGAAAGTCTAGATTAGGCAAGATACGCGTAAGCACTAGCGATTTAACAAGATAAAATTGAGCGTGCATTCGCTGCCGAGTTAGGTAAGCCACTGTCCGCGCGACCGAGCGTTAGCGGAGCGATCAGCTTGCGGCGCACGAGGTAGGTGCGCGGGCGCAGGCGCGGAGGTACGGTTGAGGCTCGCGTTGTAGTACAACCCCAGTCCGGTTGGCTTGGAGTGCAGTGCGGCTACAAATGTATAGCATTTACTGATTGACTTCTTAACTATTCATGAACTTTGAATTAAAACATGTACATGGCGTTTTAACTCTTTGAATGTCGTAATTAGAAACACAATAGAAAGACAATTACCTTATGTCGGACAGTGTAACTTAAGACATTCGAAAGGTTAAGTAACAATACGCTAGTACTTATTATATTTATCTAGGTCTCACGTACCTACAGATAAATACGTATACCATCATCAGCAATAATATTTTAGTATAATATTATTGATCATCAAGCTTACCCGGGATCACCAGAGGTACCCAAAAAGATGAAATATTGTTTTATTTACAAGCCAGGTCCTATACAGTTGGTCTAGCTCGTCTTTTTGCTATTATTTTTTTAAGCTATTAGGAATCAAACAGCCGTTGGACTTTTTTTTTAATAAAGATCTTTAAGTTGGGAATTGAATTCAGATCAAAGCCTTTTTTAAATTTTATAATACATTTCTTAAAACATTTTTGTGACCATAGGCTTTGCTAGTAATACTTTAGAGCTATTTTTTTTATCAAATAATCCTTGCACTTTATTATTTTATAGCACGTGACCATCAATTCCAATTGTTCAATTTTCATTGACGCAACGTGGCAAATTAGATAAGTAGGTGTGAACCTACCTACCATTTAAGTGCTAAATGTTTTGTTTTTTTATTTGTCATTTGACGAGAGGCAGACTTATTATTTTCTCTTTAATTGACTTTCGTTTCACGTTATTTCTGCAAATAATACTCAAAACACCTATTTATGCCATTTTCATTAATTATAGGGCATTAACTGAATTTTCATCAATTGCTCGAACTTATAATCATTTCTGTGATTGCCACAATTTACATGACATGCATGATATCAACCAAATTCATTTTTGTTATTTGACAAGAGGCTGGTACGAGTCTCTTTATGCCATTTACGTTAATTATAGGGCATAACTGAATTTTCATTAATTGCTCGAACTATAAGTAATCACTTTTCTGATTACCAATTTTCATGACATGCATGATAGCAAACAACTCATTGTTATTATTTGACACGAGGTTAGTGTTTTTTTTTTATTTGTCCTTGTTTTGCAGTGTTTCTGGAAATATAATTTGAAAACACGTTAGCAATAGATTTACAGGAAAGATACTTTTATCACGTTTGTGATTTTAGTTGCCGCATTGGCAACAGTTTTTTGTTCAGCGTCAACTCCATTATGGCAGGTACTTATTGCACTTTGACTCTGGCTATCGTGGATTAAATAGCTCAATGGCGGAATTGCTGTTTTTAAAGGGTTATGATTTTTCATTGTGATAATCTTCCATAATATATTCTTTAGGGAATTTAATCCAGAACTAAATCTACAATTCAAATCATATTTGAAATAGAATCAAGAATTGTACCTACAATTCAAATAAGTTTTTTTTTTTCATTTTATTCTTGTTATCAACTAAAATGCAAGAATAATATAGGTACACAACACATCGTTAATTTATTTATAACCCTGAATTGATTGTAGCCAACTAAGATAAGAGCTCTATTTCATTCTTGGATCTAATAATATCTTTCGATAAGATTAGCATCTAGGTATAAGTAAACATGTTATCGCTAGAAATTTTGATCGAATATTTTCATTTTGTTTCGATCATTTATCGAACACTCGTTGGTACTTATCATTTAACGAACTCTCGTTGGCACTTTTATTTCGATATCATGTAGCCACAAACGAATTAGGTCAACAAACATCGTATTTGGAATTATTATTTATTTATTTTCGAAACGTAGGGACATATTGTATGCCTTAATCACATTCCGATATACGGTCCCGTTTATTTATTAAATGACGAAATGATTTCATCGATTTATATTGCGCATTTCTCAGCTAATCACTGACGTAGATCGCTCATACGTAGCTAAATAACGACCGAAATATGGACATTTCTATGAAACTGTAACATTTACTGAATTTCAATTTAATGTAGAAAACGGTCACTTATTTTTATTTATTCTTTCAAAACACTTTGTGTTTTAAAATAATACTTTTCTTGCTGACCTATATATGAAATATTTACAGAATTTTACTCAGGTAATGGTCACTAATTAAGCTATTGCATAGCTTCTATCGCGGGCCTTGAGCGTGGAGACCGAATCCAGAAATTCCGTAACGAAAATAACCTAACACCCGCCACTCATTTATTTTTTGAGCGTGGTGACCGATAAGAAAACAAATGAGTGAAAGCAGCTGTCGGCGTTTTGGATGGGTGGGGTTAAGCAGCTGTTAGCGAGGTCTGGTTTTTGATGGAAGAGGTTAAGCAGCTGTTGGCGAGGTCTGGTTTTGGATGGAAGTGGTTAAGCAGCTGTTGGCGAGGTCTGGTATTGGATGGGTGGGGATAAGCAGCTGTTGGCAAGGTTTCATTTTGGATGGGTGGGGTTAAGCAGCTGTTAGCGAGGTCTGGTTTTGGATGGGTGGGGTTAAGCAGCTGTTAGTGAGGTCTAGTTTTGGATGGGTGGAGTTAAGCAGCTGTTGGCGAGGTCTATTGCATAAGTTGATAAAAAATTCTATGCAATAGCTTTACCGCGGCAGTCCCCGAGTGCCACACTTTTTTTTGTGCTGTAAAAAAAAATAATTTTGTTGCTAACCAATATCGAAAGTAGTACATTATTTGAGTTAAGATCACTTTACTTACTGCGCTTTTACTCGTCGCCAATGTGGTGTTCACTAAAATCACTAGTTAGGGATTTAGGTTCAAATTGTCAGTAAGCAGGCAAACCCAAGGAGTGACGTCTAGTCGAGAGCCCGGTGGGAGTGCAACCAGCGTGACGTCAACCTCTTGACTTTTCCTATATTTAATGTGTATACCACAGGACAAAAGCTTTTCATCTCAGGATTTCATCCTTGGAATAATTTTTGAATGTCACGCGGGCGAAATTACTGGTAAAAGTTCATTACTGATTACATTTAGGGATAGCACTCATTGATGATACCCAGTTACTGAATTGAATTGAAAGGTCAAACAGACAGTCGCTCTATGTAAAAAAGTGCTACACCCGCCACCTGGGTGAACTACATGTTAACCCCTGAATGGCACCGCGATAGGTCGCGGCATGGCGGACAGAGTTCCGGCGGGATCTCATGGTGAAATGGCGTCAGCGACTATCGTAACCCAGTGACAAAATATATAGGTACAGAAGTCAATCTACATACAAAGCGCGCTCGAGCAACGCACACAAAGACACAGCTTACAGACACGATGTCTCGGTCGCGTCTCGGTTCACTCGTCGAACGATTCCGGCTCAAACGCTCATTACTTCATTAGTGTGCGTCCACCGAGCGTAGGTATAAAAAACCGGCCAAGAGCCTGTCGGGCCACGCTCAGTGTAGGGTTCCGTAGTTTCCCGTCCGTCACAATAAGTGTACCCACTCATGAGTTTAAAAAAATGCTTGCATATACGATTATACTACAAACTTAGTCCAGAAATTATTTTGTAGAACCCTTTTGTCTTTTTTGTACAAAAACTGTTCTTTCCATCAAGTTCAAAATAATTTTCCTAGGAAGTCCTTATAAAGTTCTACTTTTCAATTTTTTTTTCATGTTTTCTAAACTTATGGTTTAAAAGTTAGATTTTTTCTCTTGGGGACCGATTATTTCCGAAGTTATTGACATTATCAAAAAATGATTTTGGTAAACCCCTATTCATTTTTAAATACCTATCCAGCAATATATCACAAGTTAAGGTTGAAATTAAAAAAAAAATAACTTCCTACTTTACATAAATATCCCTATATGGCTACCCTAATAAAACATTTTTTTTTCCAATTTTTATTTTACCACTTTGTCGGCGTGATTGATATACATATTAGTACCAAATTTCAGCTTTCTAGTGCTAACGGTCACAGAGATTAAGCGAGGACGGACAGACAGACGGACAGACAGACACGGCGAAACTATAAGGGTTCCTAGTCGACTACGGAACCCTAAAAAGTGAAGTACATACATGAGATTGTCTTCTGTACCTATCTATTTTGGTAACCCAGTGTTGGGTATAATAATAATTTATTTATTTATTTTCTTTCCACAAATTACAGAGAAATGAAACAGTATACAATCAGAATGGTTTAATTAATGGTTAAATTAATTTGTGGAAGACTGGTGGCTGAACTAAGTTTTTTAAAAAACTTGTGTGTCAGGTCACCAGGCCCCCAAAACAAAGTTTAACATAAATCATTGTTGTTCTTACTGAAGACGATTTGATTCCCGTAAATACATTGCAGTCATTAATTAAGTACATCAATAATAATAGTTTAATTATATTATTTCATTACATTGATAATAATAACTTGATTACATCATTTAATTACATTGATAATAATATTAAATAAACAAATTGATTTCAATACACAATTAATAGAATAAAAAATTATAAATTGATAGCAATATTTAATTACAATTATAATAATAAGTTAGATTACATTATTTTATTGCATTTCATTACATTATTTGATTGGTTTACATTAGAAAAATAAAAATGAAAAATAACATAAAAAGTAATTAATAAAAGATACATGCACAATTTTTCAGGAAGAGTGTAGGTATGTGAATATGTGAGATGGGAGTGAGTGTGTGTGAATGAATGATGTGGAGTGAATGCGTGTGATGTGGGGAGAACTGTGTGTGTTCCAAAGGAAAACGTTTTGTTAGCACACAGTTTTAAAAAGATCTTCGATTTGGGTATAATCTAAAGTAATGAGCCAGTCAGTTATTTTTCTTTTAAAAGTTGTTTTGTTTAAGGTGTGACTGGAGAGTAAATCATTCAGTTTGTTGTACAGAAATGGGCCAAGAAAAGAAAAGAAGTTTCGCGCAAATTTGGTTTTAACCGATTTAGTTTGACATATATTCCTTCTTCTGCTTCTCAAATCAGGACTATGATGGGTGTTTGTAAAAGGGATCAGAGTTCGTTGTTTTAAAGCAAGATATGCCACAATTATGGTGGTAAGTCCCCCAGCATAGGTATGAAAAGTGATATACATACATGAGATTGACTTCTGTCTCTATCTATCTATTTTGTGGTATTATTCTTCAATTGAGATTAAAATGTGCTTTTATAGTTTTTTTTCTGAAGCAGTTGTATGTATCGTTATGTATGTGTGTATATGTTTGTTTATTTTATTTTTCGTAGTCAAACGGCGCCACCGTTTGAGCGTGAAGTAGTAACAAACAAACCCGTTAGTTTGTGTGAATTTTAACATACTGGCAGACAAGTCTTGGAATTATTGTATTACTTTAACACGAGTTATGTCGCTGGCATTGTATATTTGAATTATAATCCACATAGTTTAGCATATATATTATAAGCCACATAGTTTAGTCTAAGGTCAACAACGAGTATTGTCACAAGACTACTTAGGTAAAAAATAAAATAAAATAAAAAACTTTATTACTTATTATCATTTTGTCTTGAATAACATGTTGAGAAGTCTCCATTTAGGCATAGAAATATTTAAGATAGCTCAGCCCTTTCCTTACATTCTGCCCCTGATAGTTAAAAACACGTATTTAATAAAAAGTAAAAAACCGGCCAAGTGCGAGTCGGACTCGCCCATGTAGGGTTCCGTAGTAGCAAGTAACATAATATAAAAGTTCTTGTAGTTCGTTGTAACTTTGATCGATGTTTTAATAATAGTGATTTTTTTAAGATTTACGACGTATTAAAAAAAAAAAAAACTACTTACTAGATCTCGTTCAAACTAATTTTCGTTGGTAGTTTAAGTGGTAATGTACATCATATATTTTTCTACACACATTTTACCACTTCGGAAGTGTCTCTCGCGTAAATATTCAATTTAGAAAAATATGATATGAGCAATAAACTTTGGGGACCCCCAAAATTTATTGCTCTTTTTCTATTTTCGTGTGAAAATCTTAAAGCGGTTCACAGAATACATCTACTTACTAAGTTTCATCAGTATAGCTCTTATAGTTTCGATAAAAAGTGGCTGTAACATACGGACGGACAGACAGACATGACGAATCGATAAGGGTTCCGTTTTTTGCCATTTGGCTACGGAACCCTAAAATGGAGAAAAAAATGTTTTAATGAATGAAACGGGAAATTATTTGCTGTCTTTGAGTAAATTTAAATATTTGCATATTAAAAGTTGAAAATAAAGCCGAATATAATGAGCTTTAACTTGGTTTACCTAATAATAATATGAAATTCAAATCAAATCTGGAAAAAATGTTAGATGCGTCTTTTTTACTATCTATTAACCAAGGTGTATATTTATAATGCTGCCCATTATAAATATACGCCTTGGCTAATAATGAAAAGGAAAAAAGTAAAATAAATAAAATAAAAAGTAACATAGAAAAAATACACATAACGATCTATGAAGAATGTTCACTCATTTAAATTTTCTTATATTCTCTATAGAAAATTAAAAAATTGTGTGCAAGAATTATTTCGACACGTCAATTAGTTCCCGAGATATGGAATTTTTAACATAGGCGCATAGCGCGAGTGTTGGGTCTGTAGTCGTTTGGGCCCGGTCGATGTTGGTCCCGCGGGCCCAAACGACCATACAATTTAATTTATGTATTTTTGGTGGTCGATTGGGCCCATATATAAAATTAAAAAAAAAATCCATTGTTTAAAGCTACTGGTGGATACAGCCCAGTGCAAAAGTGGTAAGTCAAAATATGATAAAACGCAATTTAATTAGATTTAAAAGTTTATTAAAGATATTAAAAAAAACAGGCCTATGATTGGATGACCCGAGAAGGTAATCCGTAAAAGGCCCAAATGCTTGACCTTGAAATTAGTAATGCTCGTACACTTAATTTAGGTATTATTACAGTAAAAAATATGTAGTTTTAATGTTTGTAGACAAGTGTGACACGTTGTAAGTGTAAGTACGTAATCGAATAAATCAAAAATATACATTCTCAGTAATATAAATAATATTAGGTATCTACATATTTTAAGTCATAAAAATAAAACTAAAAGATTGGACTTTCTTTCATGACTGTACTTATAATAAAATTGGCCATGGGACTGTGTCGATTGATCCCGCGGACCCAAACCGAGCAGGCCCAAACGACTACAGATCCGAGTGTTGACCGGCCGGCGCCAGCGCTTGGTGCGTTGATGTCATAGTTCAGTAACGGTCGCGCGATACGTTGCGCGCTTACCGAGATAACGCAAATATTATTTGAAATGTCAAATCCAAAAAGAAGAAAGTCATGTGTTGTCAAGCCAAAATGTAAAAGAACAACCACCAGTGCACTGAATAAGTTACTTTTGTGGTTCCAAAAGACGTTAAAATGCGAGAGAAATGGATAATGGCAATGAAGAGGTTTGATCCATTTACAGCTAACAACATAGTATATTATTATGCGTCTCTCTAAGTGCTTTAATAACGCTAAAACACTAAAAATTTTGTATTGCACCTTTGTTAGAAGTCAGCTTGGGTATGCATCTCAGATATGGAACCCACGTTATCACAATTACATCGATCGCATTGAAAACATCGAAAAGCGTTTAATTAACCTTTCAATTGTGATAATTACAGACACAATTGAAAGACAATAGGTGCGCGAACGCCGGCGTTCGCTTGGGGTTTAATGAATTAAATATCTTTGTTTTCATCAGAAAATTCCTTATCACTCCGTCGATTATCTTCGACTCTGTAAGAAATACCATTTATTACCTCTCAAAGATCGACGTGAGATTGCTGACTTTCTGTTCGTTTTATTATTAAAATCTTCAATAACAGTATCCAATTCAATTCTCAATCAAAAAAAAAAAAAAAAAATCAATTCAATTTCTTTAATGTACCGCAAAAATTATTCCGCCATAATCTACCATTACGTGTGCCTCTAGCATCAACTAATTATAGACAGAATAGTTTTATTATACGAGCGAGTAGACAGTTCAATAAGATATGTATGCAGCATGACTTTGATCCCTTTATGACTAGCTTGGCGTCGGCAAGACGACGCATAAGCCTCAGGTTTTTTAAGTAATTGTTTTGCAATTTTTTTTTTTTTTGTAATGTTGTTCTAATCGTTACTTACTTATTTTTTGTTTTCTAGTTTTACTCGTTAACCCTTGCAGTGAACTTGTTTATGTAGCAGTAAAATTTAATCATTATGTAAAGGTTGGTATGCTCATTTTTCAATTTTAAGTCTGACACTATACGTGAGGACTTGTAATTGGCTTTCTGCGTTTATATTTATTTCTATTTTTAGTTTGTTTAGCTGTAAGACTCCAGGCTGTAATAAATAAATAAATAAATAAATATTGTTGTGAAGATGATTTTGACGTAAAAACAATGATAACCTATTAATTTAATAACCAGCTATAGTTTTTTTTTTGTATAAGTAGGTATGTACCTAAATGTACAGGTATGTACTACACTAGAACGTTACGGTCTCTATATCGTCTCAAGATACTTCTCCCAGCTCACATAAAAGCAATGCTTGTACAATCCCTAATCTTTCCCATAATCGACTATGCTGATGTGTGCTACTACCTATGACCTGAATGCAGATCTCCTCAATAAACTTGACCGTCTTCTGAATAACTGCATTCGATTTGTCTTCAACCTCCGTAAGTACGATCATGTATCCGAGCATCGTTTGCTTTTAAAATGGTTATCCATTCGCCAGCGCAGAGCGCTTAGGGCCTTGACTACCCTGTTCTCTTTTCTGGATAATCCTTCTTCCCCTTCTTATCTGACTTCAGAACTTCAATTTCTTTGCTCTGGGCACAATAAAAATCTTCAGTCTACTAATAATCGTCTTCTACGATGTCCCTCACACCGCTCTGGGCTTATCCACTCTTCCTTTTTCGTCCAGGCGATATCTCTTTGGAATGCGCTCCCTCTGAATATCAGGATGGCAACAAGCCGATTTTCTTTTAAGGTGAAGGCACGTGAGCATATTCGCAAGATGTTGGTAGAATCATCACCGCGCTAATGTGGTGGATTTGTTTTTTCACTACAGTATTGTTTATTTATATGTACTGTGACGCAGCTCAGCTCGTAGGTAGGCTCATATAGGGATACCTCTGAAATTAAACACTTCGGGCGGCGCACTCTTATATTTTTCTAACTTATTTCACGAATACATCTTATTCTTATAAAAATCACTTCAGCAATGAAAAAACAACAGATATTCTTTTTTTCTACTAACTTTCAAAACTATTCTAGAACAGCATAATCCTTCGAATTATATTTTACAAACCAGTTCGTTGGTTATATAAAAAAGCAACTCATGCGATCTCCTTTCGATATCACAGTACCTATGTATCTAAGTATGTATTTAATATTGTATATATTTGTTTCTCTTCTGTTTTGCCTTTATATTAAGTTAGTTACACCTGCCATGTTATGTTAAACCACCCTAAGGTTTTTTTTTTTTTTTTTTCGATGGGAAAAATCATGCATTGACATCCCCCGCCCTTGGGCGGAGCGGGAGATAGTGTCAGACTCTTACTGACTAAAAAACCCATCCCGTTCCTTCTAGCCTTCGTACCGGGGCTCGAGCGCCCTTTCGGATAACCCTGGCCCCAGTAGGCTTCGACCCGGCTGGGCCCCTGCTGTTGCTGACAACTCCTTGAGGCGCGCGGGAACAGTGCGCGCCGTCGACGACTTGGGCTTGGTCCGGACGGTTACCGGACGGCCGGACAGCGAGCTACCCATTGCTCACTGTCCGCAAGCCCGCGCCTACGGTGGCTGGAAATCGGGATCGGAATCCCGGCGGCGGCGGCGAGAGCGCCGTTGTCTGATGCGGTCGGCCGCCTCCTTAGCGAGCATTACTGCTTCGCAGAAGTCGGCGACCGCCTGCCACTCTTCCTCGCTCCGGACCATGGCCTCGACCAGGGCCCGGCGCGAGAGGTCTCCGCCGCCGATCACCCCCACGAGGGCACGGCGATACTCCGCCCAAGCAGGGCACACCGCGATTGTGTGCTCCACCGTGTCCTCCGGGCGTTCCGCACAGTGGCGACACCCGGGCGTCACTTCCGCTTTAATTCGGAACAGGAACCTCCCGAACTTGCCATTTCCGGTGAGAACCTGTGTCATGCGGAAGGTAAGGACGCCGTGAGGTCTTTCCAGCCACGCCAACCACCCTAAGGTCGACTGGCAGATAATGCCTAAGACATTAAGTCCGCCTTTGTACAGGATTTTTTTGTGCATAAAGCTTTAAATAAATAAATAAATAATTATAAAATCCGACCTGAGGCACAGATTACTAAGTTATTCGGTAACAGATCCATCATTTCCCTACATGGCGGTAAATCCCCTCTTTGAGGCGTGGCTGGAAAGACCTCACGGAGTCCTCACTTTCCGCATGACGCAGATCCTAACCGGATATGGTTAGTTCGGGAGGTTCCTGCACTGGATTTGTGCGGAAGTGACTATTGTGTGGACCGTCCTGAGGACAAAGTAGAGCATACAGTTCAGGTGTGCCCCGCTTGGGCAAAGCACCGTCGTGTCCTCGTAGAGACGATCTGCGCGAGGATCTTTCGCGTCGCGCCGCGCGTACAGGCCATGGTCCGTAGCGAGGAGGAATGGCAGGCGATCGTCTCCTTCTGCGAAGTAGTAAGGCTAGCAAAGGAGGAAGCCGATAGCATCAGGCAACGGCGTTCATTCACCAGCCACCGCCGGGATTCCGATCCCGATTTCCGGCCATCGTAGGCGCGGGCTTGCGTGCGGCGAGCAATAATAATAATAATAATAATCTTTATTCAGGTCAAAGTACCCATCTTCACAAAATTATAACATTAAATATCAAAAAAAAAAAGAAATACAATTGAAACCTAATCAAATACATTACATTAAAATAATCAAAACAAGGTCATTAAATTAAAATAAAATTAATTAAAATCATTACAACTTAAAATCAATATAAATTAAAATCAATACAAATTAAAATCAAATTAAATAAATTAAAAACAAGATAAATCTAAATCAAAATCAAATTAAATAAATTAAAATTACAATCAAAGTCAAAATAAAATAAATACAACCAATTCAAATTAACTCAAATTAAAAAAAAAAATTAATACTTTCTCTCCGGCATTGGTACCGGAATATGTCTAGCCGAACAATGCCGGATGAAAGGACAATCCAGTCTAGCTGCAATCATCGCCAGTACGGTGTTAGAGCTAGCCCGCACTCTGTTCACTAGGGATGTTGCGCGCTTGCGCATAGTTGCGTGAAAGCAGTCAGTACGTGCCTCCGCAAACATACCCGAGGCACTGCAGTAACGGGGTAGCCCCATCACCGCCCTGAACGCGTTATTATACTGGACGCGGATGGCATTATAGCTTCTAGCCGAATAGTCAGCCCACAGACTACACGTGTAGAGTGATGTACAGTACGCCCTAAATACCGTAACCTTCACCTCATTAGAGCATCTTGCAAATCTGCGAGCTATCATATTCGCCCTCACTGATAATGCCCTCCGCTCCCGTTCCATGTCAGCGTGATCCCTGAGGTCGCCAGTCAGAACATGCCCTAGATACTTAAAGTGTTCAACCCTTTCCAGAGGAACACCATTCAGTCTAACCAGAGGCACATTCCCAGGGCATCTCGCACTGGCGGTTTCAAAGATCATCCACTGGCTCTTTTTTACATTGTATACCAAACCGTGGCCACAAGCATATTCCTCGCATATCTGCATCAGCTTCCTTAGTCCGCAGACTGACGCACTCAACAGCACCATGTCGTCCGCATAACTCAGATTATTGACGCACATACCATCTTTGTGGCAGCCGACATGCCGACTGCTGAGCGCGACAATCAGCCCGTTCAGATATATATTAAACAGGGTAGGAGAAGTTAAGCCACCCTGCCTGACTCCGCACTCAAGCTGATACGGATCCGACAATGCCCCCGCCCACCTGACACTGTTAGACTGGTGCGTATACCAGTACTGGAACACGCTAACCAGGTCATGGGGCAAGTTTATGCTCCTCAGCTTATCCCACAACCGATCATACACCACAAGGTCAAATACCTTGGACAAGTCAAGGAAACACGCATACACGGGCGTCTTATGATCTGTGTAGTATTTGACGGCATGCTTCAAGCACAGTATAGCACTTTCGATGGACAAAAGGGGACGAAACCCGAACTGGTTGTCATGCAGTTCTACATACTTATTTTGCTGTGCATTTAGCAAACCGTCAAATACTTTAACAATAACAGTGGCAAGAGAAATAGGCCTGTAGTTACTCTTATCAGTAAGGTCACCAGTTTTATTCTTCACTACAGGCACAACCACTGTTCTCATAAATTCATCTGGCAAGTAAGAATGGCTCGCACACAGCGTGTAAAACATTGCCAAAACCCTAGCGATGTGTGGGAGGGAGGTGCTCAATGCTGAGTCCATCATGGCCCGGCGACTTGCCTCTCGTGATAAGCTTTATGGCTTTTTTAACGTCTTTTGCCAAGAAAGAAGTCCCTATATTTTGACAGTTCATGCCAGTGCTGAACACCTCCCCCGACGCACCCAACGGAGACTTTACAGAAAAAAACAGTTCTTGAACAAGTTCGCAATCTCCTTTGGGTCGCTCACACCATTGACACTCACAGGTGGGCCCGGTCGAACATTCAATTTATTCGTGCTCTGCCAAAAACCTCGAAAATCTCCTCTGCTATGCTTCATAGCCAGAGCGTCCATTTTTATTTGGTCCTGATGATTTTGGCACCATTTTAATCGTGACTTGAACACCCTTCGACTATCACACATTTCTTCATACAGAAAACCCGACTTTGGCTTACCACACAACACCCAATGCTTGAACTTGCGTCGGGCCACCCTGTGAGCGCCACTGACATGTTTGTTCCAACCCGCCACGCGCAGACCACCCCCACCCTTCCTCGTGCTTCCTCGACTCGCCACTGCCGCATCACGGAGGGCAGTCACAATGTCGAAATATAACGTGTCCAAAACACGCCTGTGACCACGGTCGTCACAAAAACTATTCGCGCAACTTTCACAGTCACGAGGAAAGTCAATCATTCTAAGCCGCTTATGACACTCTGGCGTAAAAAGAAATTTGTTCCTCGCTTTTTGTACCCCATAGCACATCTCTATTTAAATTCTTAACTTTTGGCGTAACCTTAAGGCATAGTAACTTTAAATCACACATGATTATAAGTGGGAAGTGATCAGACCATGGCAATGGGTAGCTCGCCGTTTGACCGTCCGGTAAGCGCCTGGACCGAGCCCAATATGTGGATGGCGCGGTGTTTCACGCGCGCCTCAAGGTGTTGTCAGCAAACCGTAGGGGCCCAGAAGGCCCGAAGCCTACTGGGGCCATGGATTTGTTTCTGAAAGTAAGATTACGAAAGGCAACGAAGCAACAGGAATGGGTAGTATAAGTTGTGTTACTTTTTGGTGTACACCAAAGTTTATTCTATTTTATCAGACTCATTGAACTACATCTCCTTCAGAGAAACCTTAAAATATTGACAATGAAACGGATGCATTTTATACTTACTTAACTTTCACAAACTAGGTAAGTACCTACGTCGGTTGTTACCTAATTAAGTACGGGAGCAAAAGAAACAGGTGTGAGGAGCAAAACGCTGATGGACGCGAGATGTATGTCGGCTATCGTATAAGGGTGCTTGGCATCCGGAGTTGCCATACTGCGCATAAGACGCATTTTACGTCGCTTTTTATACAGCAGAAGTAATAATTCTGCGAGGAGTTGCTCATCTCATGCAGTCGGGTTATGACCAAGAAAACCTTGCTGAGGTAGAACAATTTCAACACTGCCTTTATCGATTTTATTTAGGTTTTTAAGCTATTGCATAGCTTCTATCGCCTCGGCCTTGAGCGTGGAGACCATTGACTTATATTCTAGTGATAGACAGGCCCTTTCATGGAAAATATTTGTCAAAATATTGAAAAGTTATAACGAAAATCTGCTGCAGCGCTACATTAGCATTATGTCGTCTAACAGAACTATTAAAATTTAAAGCGCTGATAGCTATTAGAGGATATTTTTTTCGCGATCAAAACGTCTTAAGCGCCATGAATTTCGTAGTACTTACGCGTTTAGTTCCATATAGAGTGTAATGACATGTTATCCATATAGATTTTTATACCGCAGAAGTGACACAGTTTTTTGCCTACAATACTTCATTACAATAAAACTCTATTTCAAGATTTTACCAATAGTCCACGTTAGTGTAAATTCGGAAAACTACGTCTACTACTTTAATAAATAAGTGAATTCAAAATCGTGTAAAATAATGAAACCAATTATTGTAATAATCATTCTAAAGGACAGCTTTCTTTAGTGAATGATTGTCAGGACTGCGCTGTTAATATTTAGTAACAAAATAATCAACAACTATAACTATAGCATAATCAGCTTTTTAATGTTTCCCACTGCTGGGACTCAAGCCTTCTCTCTAGGAGAGGGAATGGGCCGTAAACTACCACGCTGGCCCAGTGCGGGTTAGTGAATGTCGCATGTCTTCGAAATATGCCGGTTTTCATTTACCGTTTTGAGAGCAGTGCGTGGTGACGAAATAAATTTTTAAAATTTATTTTTCAGAATCAGTTTGCACTTGGTTTAATGATGTAGGGGAAAGCTATAAATGATTGAAGGCACATTCTGAAGGAATAGCATTACTGCAAGGAATAACCGACTCATTAGAAAACGTTTTCCAGCTTTAGTATCATCAGTTTGAAAGTGTGCAGAGCAGATAAACTGATGTTTTGTAGGCAGCGACGTGTTTTACCTAACATACACCTATATTGACACTAGTGAACTACATACTCATAACATTCCCTCGAGCGCCGATTGTACACCTTGAAGACCTTGAAAAACACTTAATTTTCATTTTGTACTCGTACGATACTTATTTGGCCGAAAATTTTGGTTTCTATTATTATTCTATATTTATTATATTATTTGTTTTTCCTAGAAAAAAAAAAAACAAATGATTTATGTTATTGGTGAATTACGTAAACACGACCATTATCCGGGTCATTAAACCCTGGCGCTCGAGGAGATGCAACTCGACATCCTTTTTCACTGTTTTTCATACAACCGCTCTTACGCGATTGTGATGTTATTACACGTTTTGGAAACAGTATTTTATGGATATTATCTAGGCTTCTATTGAAAACAATTTGTGTTAAACTATTTCCAGTTAAGATCTTTGAAAATCAGCTATTTTGCATGAACTTTGACAATAATTTATGTAGCCAAAAAATAAAAATAGTCAAAAAAGTATAACAATAGAAGCCTCGCTTTTAACAAGATTCTAAATGCCGACAATTTTTTTTTTAAACTTAATGTTTAAAAACAATCACGTATTTCCTGGAAAAAGGTTTGTAAAATATTCGAGTAAACTACGGAATTACCGTTAGTTATCTCTCTTTTTTTCGCATTGCATTTTTGTCAAACATCGCGTTGGATTGCGTTAGATGAAGTAACAAGCTTTTAAACCATGCTCGATGTTGACAATAAAGGAGTGGAAAAGTAGCCTCTTAGTTAGATACAGCTTTCAGTTACCTACTAATTAATGCGAGTAATAATAATTATAAAATAAATCTTGAATTTTTGTTTTCGGTGGGATAATCATCTAATGAGATCCCCACTCTTGGGCGGAGCGAGAGATAGGGCCATATTTCACCGAGACACCACTGGTAGCGCAACTGGTTGCGCCACTAGCAAAATGTATAGAGCTCTATAGAGCGTTACCACCTGGTGTCTGTTTGGTAGCGCAACCAATTTGGTGGCGCAACCAGTGCGGACACCAGTCCGGCCGCCAGTCACGCCCCCACCAAAGAGTATGTAACAAGATGGAAATCTAACCTTTTAAAACCATAATTAACCAACTGTCAAACGTTAGTGACAGTGCACCAAGAATCTTGTACAATACAATCTGGATTGATTACGACAACCAAAAATGTACTAAAAAAGTACGATACAAGAATCTTTATCCCTTTCTACTATAGACTAGTTCGTACTACGAGACATTCTGTTCTAAAGATGTTCAAGATGTTATTAACCTTTTAACCGCCCGACTTCAGAACAGTTGGCGTGTCCCTAGCGCCCGGCACAGTGAATCGAAAATTAAATACCTAAAAGAAAGAGGGATGTGCAATACTTAACTTTGCGATATCGATATTTCGTTTTAATAATGACATTTGCAGTTGCGAGCGTGGTTAACTAACAACTACATCTCACCAAGCTAAGTTTGCACCTCGCGTCGTTTACGCACACTAAGGCTTAGGTACGGGCTGTAAAAAAGGATTTGCTATGACTTTAAAAAAGTAAACAAATGTTTGTTAGATTTTACTTTGCATTTGTTGTTTTTAACATTATATTATACGTAGGTACACGGGTATATGCCGCATTCCAGCGAGGTGTAAACTTAGCTTGGTGGAGATATAGGTACCTACCTACTTGAATACTACTTAGGTACCTTACGAAATTATTCGACATTTTTCGCAAGCCAGTAAAACGGCATGATACATTTCTATCATGTACATTTATCGACATACGAACGTAAAACTTCATGCACAAGCACAACACTGATGGAAAATTCCAGAAGTCGGCACTCGTTTATGACGTAAGAAGCGGTCGTCTTTATCCGACCGTAGCGCAGGGCGTACTAACAAAGTAAGTTTCGGAACATGTACGCTAGGGATGGGAACCATCAATTCAATCGCTGACATTTCATATGTAAATTTACTTAATTTTAAAGGAATTAAATGAAATACTCACAAATATTTGTAAAAAAATGTTTTATTAACAATTGCTGTATTTGTTTTAAAGTTAATTAGTAAGTATAACGAGAAATATTTTGATTTATGTTTATTTTTGTATCGGTAAATCTTGGCATATGTCCCGTCCCTCATGTCGGATTTTGTCGTCATGGGCGTTGCACATCAATACAATTTTCTAAAAATATGTTAGTAATTCATCTAACTTTGGACATTATTTTTAGGACTTCTAATTAAGAGACTAAAGTGTATTAAACTGTAAATGATTACTTAGTTAACTATTTGCCTAATATAAACACATTTTTGATAGAATACAGCGTAATTAAATAAAAAAGCTGATTAAACGCGCAGTGATATTTTGGTCGTAAATATACGACTCTGGCGAAATGGGCCCGAAAATATTTGTCAGATTAATCCGACGTAGGCGGTTAATAGGTTAAGGACGCTTTGACCGTTTTGGACAAATATCTCGGTTTTTCGGGTAATGTATAATGCACCAAGAATCATAACTATGAGGATGTTACGGTATCAAATAAAAGACAATATATATATTCATCTCTAGGAGGGCATAAAAAAAAATGGTTTTGTATAAAATTTTCATATAGTTAAATACGACTTTACCAACGCACTAATACAAGAAAATTACAAAACACAAGGGTATGAATAGGTCGCATTTGCTAAATCCAGTGCACATTTTTAGCTTAAAAATCATAAAATACTACAGCTTATATAGTCTTCTACACCTATAGCTAATTATTTTGAACTTACATAAATAACTTTATGATTTATGACCAAAATAAAACCACTCTAAAAAAATCCTCATACATTTTTCATTGAACCCACCACTTCCAAGCCTTTTTTTTTTTTATGGTGGTAAAAATCATGCATTGACATCCCCCGCCTTTGGGCGGAGCGGGAGATAGTGTCAGACTCTTACTGACTAAAAGACCCACCCCGTTCCTTCTAGCCTTCATACCGGGGCTCGAGCGCCCTTTCGGATAACCCTGGCCCCAGTAGGCTTCGACCCGGCTGGGTCCCTGCTGTTGCTGACAACTCCTTGAGGCGCGCGGGAACAGTGCGCGCCTTTGACGACTTGGGCTTGGTCCGGACAGTTACCGGACGGCCGGACAGCGAGCTACCCATTGCTCACTGTCCGCAAGCCCGCGTCTACGTTGGCCGGAAATCGGGATCAGAATCCCGGCGACGGCGGCGGTGATAACGCCGTTGCCTGATGCGTTCGGCCTCCTCCTTTGCGAGCATTACTGCTTCGCAGAAGTCGGCGACCGCCTGCCACTCCTCCTCGCTCCGGACCATGGCCTCAACCAAGGCCCGGCGCGAGAGGTCTCCGCCGCCGATCGCCCCCACGAGGGCACGGCGATGCTCCGCCCAAGCAGGGCACACCTCGACTGTGTGCTCCACCGTGTCCTCCAGGCGTTCCGCACAGTGGCGACACCCGGGCGTCACTTCCGCATGAATCCGGTGCAGGAAACTCCCGAACGAACCATGTCCGGTGAGGACCTGCGTCATGCGGAAGGTAAGGACGCCGTGAGGCCTTTCCAGCCACGCCTCAAAGAGGGGACTTACCGCCACCCACTTCCAAGCCTCAGTCCGAGCTGAATGCGTCCGCGTTCTGAAAAGCACGGGCCGTTTCGCTTTCTTTAAAAAACGTATACTGCGATTGTATGCGTTGATACTTTTTCGAAATAAAATTAAGTACCTAGTTATGAGTATAAAAATAAAAAACGACTTGGGAATTTTGTATAATATTTAATCATTACAAAAAACTATTCAATATTTTTTATAAGGTTCTTCTACTAGTAAATAATTATCAAGATCCCTTCATCAACCTTGATTATTGAACCAGTTTTAACTACATCTGATTTCATTTTACCCTAATAATTACCTAAGTCGTTTGACTTTTTAGACAGACTCTACCACACTTATTTTTAGAATTGGATAGGTTTTGATTTACTGATATAGAATGAAACTAAAAAATAAATTGATATGAAAGCCATTTTTGGGGGTTGTGGCTACGAATATGTCATCCTTTTAATTGAAGAAGTTTAGTCTTTTTTTTTTAACTGACTTCAAAAAAGGAGGAGGTTCTCAATTCGATTGTTTTTTTTTTTCTTGTAAATTCGATGGATTACGACGCATTCCCTGTAACTCCCTACAGATGAGGCCTGAGTTCCAGCAGTAGGAACATTAAAAAGGCTGATTATGTATGTGTGTGTACATCTATAGGGATTTTGGTGTTTTTATCAAGAAGTCTCTATATTCATATTCATAGTCTATATAGTCATCTACATTCTACTACAGTCAAAAAGAATCATTTGATGCAGTTGAACTGATGAACAAGACTAATAATAGCCAATTAAATATACAAAAAATAACAAAAATATATAACCATAAAGTTGGTACAAAACTGTAGAATTAAACAGTTAGCTTTTGTTAAAAAACTATAACAACAATTAGTTATTTATGTTTGTTGTAAATGTCTGACAAAACTATAACAACAATTAGTTAGTTATGTTTGTTGTAAACGATCAAAATAACTTTAAATTAGGAAGACGGTGTTCTATAATAACAAAATATACCAAAAACACCCACTTCCGAAATTAAATTTATTTTGATCATTTTAGTGTTTTTTATTTTTGTATATTCTTTATTAATGGCAAGTCGAGCCGATTTTGGCTATTCTGCCAAGTCCAAAGTAAATTGGAAAAACAAATGTGTATACAAATCTGAGTAAAGAGAGAATATTAAGCCGTTCAAGACAAAGATAGTAATAGCAAATGTACTGAAACATACTAGGTGAATTGCCTATAAGTGTTACTTTATTTTAAGCGTTAAGCTTTTACAAATTACACCTTATCAGTGTGGAAATAAATAAATAAACTAGTTTTTATCTGTTAACTCAATAAGGTTCAATTGAAAACTAGCGTTAGGTAAAAAAATATATTTATAATTCACAATAGGATCCCTAAATTGATAAATATTTTTTACAAACTCGCAATATTTTTGAAAGACCTATCTAACGATATCCCACATTATGGAATAGTCTACAAAACAAAATAAAAAAGAGTTAAAAAAGGGCGTTCTTTTATCGTACCCTTCAGTACATTTTTGAGGTAGACGTAATCAATCCAGATAGTATATAAGATTCTTGGGTGTGGCGACACCAGAACGCTCTCTATCCCTTTCTGCTAGTGTGTAAATAGATTAGTTCGTACTGCGAGCCGCTCTATTCTAAAGAAGTTCAAGATGTTATTAATACATTATATTTTAGACAACTAATAAAAAATTAATGGGTATGTATATTATACAGTTATGTGACTATTGTGAGGATATGGCTTTAAGGTACTGGAATTAATACTGGAATACAGTTTTTATTTTAGTTTGTACATTTGCACTAAAATAACAAATTATTTTTGTAACATAAATTCAAAGATTTGTCAATTTTTCAGACTGCTAGTACAGTGCGTTTCACTCAAGAGGTTCTTTTGCCGTAATGTTGGCTCCCCTGTCTGTCTACAGAAAAAAGAAGGGAAAAATGAAAAAAGTTTCCTACTCTACCAAAATTTTTACACGAAATGTGAAACGAAATCGATTTTAACGGTAGTCTGTAGTAACTTTATGGAGAATAAATGAGGGAATGAGATTTTATTTTAAAAAAAAGCAAGTCTAAAAGAGAGTTGTTTTATTGACGACTACGATATTGCGGCGTGGCGGTTTCGGTATTTGAAATAATTGCAGGACCATCGAAATGGAGCCTAACGTTGTATGCTTTATTCAAAAATAGTTTTTACAGTTTCCAAAAGAAATAATAAAATAATATAAGGCAATTGTTAAAAGTAACGAAATATCAGTAGGTATCTCCCTAACATTAAATAATATCATTGCTAAAAATATAGCAACATTGTTTTCCCGTATTGCCAACATTATGGCAAAGGAACCTCTTAAGTGAAACGCACTGTGCTCAAAAAACGATTACAACTTTTTCTGACATAAATATCTATACTAATATTATAAATAATATTATAATGAGGTAAGGTTTGTTTTTTGTTTGTAGGAGAGACTTGTTCATCAACTCGCTTAAGGCTTACGGTCCCTTGAACCATTTGGCCGAAATTAATTAGACACAACTTTCGTACCCGCCTAGGCGGCAGTAGGCATATCTGTGCATTTAATTGCGGCTAGCTGCACCCGGATAGTGCGCAGCTGACCTTTAAATCTATTTTCTTTGCGAAATATTGATTGATTTACTTGGAGGAATATTTAATCACCAATTTTTATGTGTAAAAATGTTTTTAAAGATTCAAGCCGTTTCGAACGAGTAGGGAAAACTTGCGAAATTGCTAAATATTTTTTTTAGAAAAAAGTATTAATCGCACAAAAAAAAAAAAAACAAATGTTGATAATTTTGTTCATGAATCTGTAATAAACATATTTTTTTTCAAACCTATTAACCTGGCCGTTAGCGAGTAGCAGACTTCAGAAAGTCACTGTTTTATGACACTTTTCGGGCGCTTGGGCCTTAAGCGATACGCGCGAGTCCGAGCGAGCTAGCACCTTCCGAGTTCACCTACTTTTTCTGTCGTCAACTCGCTCAGACTTGAAAATCTGACGTATTTATGAACAGTCAACTAAAAAAAAAAAATATTAATTGTATAACGGTACCCACTATAAATGTATTAGAAATTGTATTCGATTTGACTTTATAATAAAACACATCGTTAATGAGAAAGATATAAATCAACATTACAATAATATAATATTGCATATTTACTTATTAATTACCAACAATATCACAAATCAGCAATAAGCAACCAAAGTTGACGTACAAATATTAGTTAATGTTGGCACTCGTTTGCGTAAGCGGAATGGGAGATTTAGAAATACACGTGAGTGAGTGAATATGCAGTATCGATACGTCATTTATGTATCACAAAATCAAGAGCGCCCACAGGATGAACAAAATCTTTCTTGGATGCGTTCCGTTTCACGATTAACCTGTGACCTTCAGTTGCCCTTTGCATTCTAGTATTACGGGTTTCAGTTTAAGGAATTCCCCGGGGTCCTAGCTTGTGGGCATCAGCCCTTCTGGACTCTTACGGTTTGATGACATCTCTTTGAGGAGCGCGTCGATCACTACGCGCTGTTAATGACTGAGCTCGGTTCGTTAATTACCGGACGGCCGGATAGCGGGCTACCCATTGCTCGGCGACCGCAAGCCCGCGTCTACCTGTCCGACGTCGGGGTCGGAATTGCGGCGGCCAAGGATCCTTTGGCCTCCTTCTTCGCTAACATTACTGCTTAGCAAAAAGTGGCGACCGCCTGCCATTCCTCCTCACTCCGGACCATAGTCTGAACCAAGGCCCTGCGTGAAAGGTTGTTGCCAAAAATTGCCTCCACGAGGAAACGGCGGTGCTCCACCGTGTCCTCCGGGTGATCTACACAATAGTGATACCCGGGCGTTACTTCCGTCTGAATCGGATGTAGGAACCTACCGAACTTACCATTTCCGGTAAGGACCATGCAGGTGCAGGCAACATGAGAAAGTCAAAAGTAAAGTAAACTGTTTTTAAAGTAACTTGGGTATCATGTACCATTGACCACATCCTACTCGCCTCATTCCCATTCATTCACCTTTATCATAATATCCCGTAATCTAAGTAGATAACCGGTATAGCCTGCGTGAACAAATCTGCGGCCAATAGCTAGTTATTTATAGTAAATGTATTCAACCTGTTTTTATTTGACTGTACTTAACGTGTTTTAGCAAAATGACGACAGAAAAAGTAGGTGAAATCGGAAGGTGCCAATTCACGCGGACTCGCGCGAATTGTTTAAGCGAGTTGACGAACAAGCCATGTTAGGTAATCTCTGGAAGTACTGGTCCGATTGGTAATTTTTTTTCACAGATAGAAAGCTGCTTTCTTCTTGAGTGACATCTACACTATCTCACTATCACTATCTACTAATATAATAAAGAGGTAAAGTTTGTTTTTTGTTTGTAGGTGTTAATCTCTGGAAGGACTGGTCCGATGGCAAAAAGTTTTTCAGCAATAGAAAGCTAGTTTATTCACGCGCGTAGGTGCATTTTGTAATTGACGCAGGCTCTGACTCTTTTCATTCAAATCACATGACACTACGAGACTCAGTGTGCCATACCTTGCGTGTCGCCCAGCACCCACACGCGTGTGATCTGCATGAACGCGCGTGGATGCATTTTCGGTATGTTGGACTGTGCTTATTTTCTATACAAATGGAGATACTTACAAGCAATGTTAATAGGTACACGCATTTACGCGCTACGCTGCGTGGTACGTGGAAATGTGATAATCGCCTTAGCAAAATTCGAAGTGATTTTTTTGTTTTCAGGTTTCACAGATAGTTTCACAAAAAAATTCACCATCAATTAATATCACATGCTGCAGTGTCAAAAATAATAACAATTAATATAGTATAACCATGCTTACCCTAGTTAAAATGGGGGTAAGAAAGGGACACACCGAACCTTTCTCGTTGTCTTTTTCAGTACATTTTTTCCCGTTTGCTTGTCAATATGAACTTAATGGCAAAGAGAATAAAGAACACTATAGAGTGTGTTTGCTGCGTAGGCAATCTAGATAAGCCGTAGGATACATAAAATCTTTGCTCTGGTGTCTGTTTGGTGTCTTGTTTGGTGTCTTGCTATATTTTACTGGGACGCCATGGTAGCGCAACCAATGGCGCTACCAGGGTGTCCCGGTGAAATATGGCTCATAGTGTCAGACTTTTACTGACTAAAAACCCTTTCCTGTTCCTTCGTTGCCTTTCGTACCGGGGTTGAGCTATCTTATTTATTTAATTATTTATTTAAGGATCACCAACGAGTGTTACAAAATAAAAAAAAAACTTAAGAAATAGAAATTGGTACAAGTAACCTGATCCTATAATGAACACTCAATTATAGGCAACCACAGCTTAAGCATAAATGAGTGAGCATGGCATTATGAAAATATTAGATAAAATAAAAGTAATGTCAAAATTAAACTTGATTACAATACTTATATCAAACTAATAATAATAGAATTGGAATTAATACATTATGAATAAATTAAATTAAATGTCCTAAAATAAATTAAAATGTTCTGAAATAGATTACATTACATAAATTCAAAATTAAAATCCTAGATAATCGTATTAAATTTAAGTAATCCAAGTAAGTTAATTAAAACTCACTTAGATTACTTAAATTAAAATACGATTACTTAAATAAAATAAAATGAAAGTAAAAGATAAATCAATAATTAATAGCCTGAAAGTATTTATACAATTTTCTTTTAAATGAGTTCAGAGTGTCGTGATTTATGTCTATGTCAGCTTTGCGGCATATAGCGTTGTACTGTACAGTTTGGTAGCCCGTACAAGAGGAGAGTTGTCACCCAGGTTTGTTTTACGTGGAACTTGTTTGAATAAGTTGTATGTATGGGATCGTGGTAATCTACTAGCGACATTAATGGTCACACTTGGCAGTAGGTCAGTATTTGATTTGGAAGACATCACTTTATGAAGAAAACAAAGATCCTGAACTTTTCTACGATTGGTGAGGCTTTGAAACTTATAATATACAATTCGGTCTTTATAAGATCTCAATTTTTTTGCGGTTTTATCCCGAAAGGCTAAATGACACAAAAATCTTCTTTGGACCCGCTCAATACGCTGATTATGAATATTGTAATAAGGTGACCTTACCTGTGAGCAGTATTCTAAGTTGCTACAGACCAGCGTCTCATAAAGAATAATTTTGGTTTTTGAGTTGGTCTGGCTTGGAGGTCCTTAATACAAAGCCTAGAATTTTGTTAGCATTTTTTTTTTTACAGCTGTCACACAACGCCGTCTAGTCCCAAGCTAAGCAGAGCTTGTGTTATGGGTACTAGACAACTGATAAACATACTTATATATTTCTAAATACATACATATTATAGATAAATTACACCCAGACACAGAACAAATGATCATGCTCATCACACAAACATTTGTCCTGGGTGGGAATCGAACCCACGACCACCGGTATAGCAGTCAGGGTCACTAACCGCTAGACCAACAGGCCAGTCAAATTTTTTAAGCATTTGCTATTATTTTGTCTAAATGAGCATTGTAACTCAATTTACCATCCATTACTACTCCCAGATCCCGGATACTATCAACTTCCCTAAGCATTTTACCTGAGATAGTATATTTGGTGTTATGAGCTTTCTTATTTCGACAAAATTTGATATGCACACATTTGTCAAAATTTAGGCTCATCCTATTGTTGTTGCACCACTCTACCAGTCTATCCAAGTCAGCCTGTAGCAGATGCGAGTCTTCTATAGATTCTATAGGCAAGGTCAGTTTGAGATCATCCGCAAATAAATAAGATTGAGAATGCTGAAAACAATCTATTATGCTATTAATGAAAACATTGAACAACAATGGTGGGAGCCCTGTGGCACCCCAGAGGTCACACGGAAGTCTTCAGATCTCATCCCATTCAAAACAACAAATGATACACGATCACTAAGGTAGGGATAAAACCATTTCAGTAGTGGACCATAGATTCCGTACTTCTCAAGTTTTAGCAATAAAAATTGGTGGTCCACTTTGTCAAATGCTTTGTGGAAATCAGTGTAAACTGCGTCAACTTGAATCCGTTGGTCCACAAAACCGATAAAATTTTCAGAAAAAGCTACCAAGTTGGAGTGTGTTGATCTACCCCGTGTGAAACTGTGCTGGTTGCCTGCTATGTAATTTTGTAGGTGGTTATACAGACAAGGATATACCAAAAGCTCGAAAATTTTAGGAATAATTGATATGATCGAAATTGGTAGTTTTTTATGTCATCCTTACTACCGTTTTTAAAAACAGGGACTATCTTAGATTTCTTATACTCGGACGGGAAACAACCAGATTTAAGAGAGCGATTAAATAGAAGAGTTAGAGGTAGAAATAAGAAAGACGTAGAACATCTTTTTTTTTATGGTGGGAAAAAATCATCCAATGACAACCCCCGCTCTTGGGCGGAGCGGGAAATAGTATCAGACTCTTACTGACTAAAAGACCCACCCCGTTCCTTCTAGCCTTCATACCGGGGCTCGAGCGCCCTTTCCGATAACTCTGGCCCCAGTAGGCTTCGGCCCGGTTGTGTCCCTGCTGTTGCTGACAACTCCTTGAGGCGCGCGGGACCAGTGCGCGCCGTCGACGACTTGAGCTTGGTCCGGACAGTTACCGGACGGCCGGATAGTGAGCTACCCATTGCTCACTGTCCGCTACCTATGTAGGCCGGAAATCGGGTTCAGAATCCCGGCGGCGGCGGCGATAGCGCCGTTGCCTGATGCGTTCGGCCACCTCCTTTGTGAGCATTACTACTTCGCAGAAGTCGGCGACCGCCTGCCACTCTTCCTCGCTCCGGACCATGGCCTCAACCAAGGCCCGACGCGAGAGGTCTTCGCTGCCGATCGCCCCTACGAGGGCACGGCAATTCTCCGCCCAAGCAGGGCACACCTCGACTGTGTGCTCCACCGTGTCCTCCGGGCATTCCGCACAGTGGCGACCCCCGGGCGTCACTTCCGCACGAATCCGGTGAGGACCTGCGTCATACGGAAGGTAAGGACGCCGTGAGGTCTTTGGCTGGAAAGACCCGCCTCAAAGAGGGGACTTACCGCCATGATTGTGGCGTGCCCAGCACTGGGTTGTGATAGTCGATGACGTCATTTTACCATGAGATCCCACCGGAGCTCTGTCCGCCATGCCGTGAGGGCCCGTAGAGGGCCATTGACCGAACGATCCTCGCGTAGAGCATCTGGCAGAAGGCATCTGGACTCCCAAGGTTGGGCATGAGCCACTTGAGCGTAGCCCCTGCCCGGTTGAGTTTGGGAGCCAGAAGTCTGAAATGCTGCACGAAATTCCACCGGCTGTCGAGGACGAGTCCCAGATGCTTATTGTCGACCCGACACCGATGTGAACTCCTCCTACCGTTAGTTGGGAACTCAATGGCGGCGCGTTCTGAGGGCGGCGACCGTGAAAACACATAGCCTCTGATTTGTGAAGCGCCACCGAGTCCCAACTTCTAGATTCTATCAACAACCATCGCAACGACCGCCGCCTGGTACGAATCTTCCTGCGCTAGAACCAGCGTGTCATCTGCGTAATAAACCACGCTGACCTCGTCAGGGAAGTCGTAGCACGTAGTCGTACCCGAAGTTCCACAAGGGTGGCCCTAGTACCGACCCCTATGAAACACCGCAAGACATCTCTCGACGTTACCAGTTTCCCTGAAACACGACACCTTGCGACACTAATTTGGCTCTAGTTTCAACAAAAAAAAAAAATCCCATTTTGTTTTTAACATACTTATACTAGCTGACAGATGTCATAAAAGTACCGTAAGTAGTAGTGTAATTAGCGTAGGGTTTTATTATAAAACTAAACTAATGGATATGAGTACAGATTTCGAGGTGAAATCGGAAGGTGCATTCATCGCTAGAAAATATCACAAACAAGTGAGTGGCAGAAAAATGAATTCAAATTCTGGAAAAAACGAAACTCAACGTCAAGCGGATGTCAACTCAAATATCAAATCATCCAAAGTCATTGGTTGTTATAAATGTAAAGAAATTGGTCATTACAAAAACCAATGCCAATCAGAAAAAGCGAAGGTAAATGCCTTCAGCGCGGTATTCTTAACGAGTAAATTTTGTCAAGATGACTGGTACGTAGATTCCGGCGCGAGTACTTATTTAGTGTCAGATAAAAACATGTTGACAAACATCTCGTGTCAACCAAAACCTAAAGAGATTATGGTAGCTAATCGAACAAGTGGAAATAAGCAGTATGAAGTGATTGCCAATAATGTTTTGTATGTGCCTAACCTCACCACGAATTTGTTGTCAGTGAGTAGAATCATTGCTAGTGGCAATAGAGTGACATTCAACCACAAAGGATGTTTCAATTACAACTCACAGAATGATTGCATTGGTGTGGCAACGTTAGAGAACGACGTATACAGATTAAACATTGTGAAGTCTCAACAACTTGTAGCAGCGGCAATTAAAACTTCAAGCACAATATGGCACAGACGACTAGGTCATATAAATATGAATGACTTATGTAAAATGAAGAATGGGACAGTCGAAGGTGTGACATTTTAGGATAAAAGTGATATTGATAAATCCAGCTGCACAGTATGCTGCGAGGGCAAACAAACAAGGTTACCTTTCCCTCTGAGTGCTAGCAAAAGTCAGGAAGTGCTGGAGTTGGTTCATACTGACTTATGTGGACCAATGGAGAACAAATCACTTGGAAGGGCTTCATACTTTCTAATTTTTGTTGATGATTACAGCCGAATGTGTTTTGTATATTTTCTACAGTCAAAACAGCAAACATTTGAATATTTCAAAGAGTTCAGAATGTTAGTTGAGAACCAGCAATCCTAGAAGATAAAAATATTAAGATCTGATAATGGGGGCGAGTTCTGTTCAACTGAAATGGAGAACTATTTGAAACAACATGGCATTGTACATCAAAAAACTAGTGCATATACTCCGGAACAAAATGGGCTGTCTGAGCGGTACAACCGGTCAATTGTTGAAAAAGCCCGCTGTCTCTTATTTGATGCTAAGTTGGAAAAAAGATTCTGGGCGGAAGCTGTTAACACAGCAGTATATATAAAGAATAGATCGCCAGCAGCAGGACTAGACAGGGATACCACACCCTATGAAATATGGACAGGCAGAAAGCCCAATATAAGCCATATAAGAATATTTGGCAGTCCAGTAATGGTCCATGTCCCTAAGGACAAGCGCAAAAAATGGGATAAGAAAGCAACTAAGATGTTCTTAGTTGGCTATTCAGAAACTACCAAAGGTTGTCGTTTGTTTGACCCACAGTCACACAAGATTATTGTCGCCAGAGATGTGGTGGTCATGGAGGAAACTACTGACAGATCAATTGCAACTGTACTTGTGGAGGACCAACAATCACTTGAGTGCACAGAAAACAGTGTGTCGAATGGCACAGAGGTCATCGAAGATAATGTGAGTGATGTAACATATGTTGCCGCTGAAACATCAAGTAAATCTGATGACAGTTTCCATGAGCCTCTCAGCCCATCTGCCACAAGTGTGGCGCAGTCAGAGACATTGGATATTCTAAAGAAACGCATCAGAAGAAGACCAGACTACTATGGCTACTCCAATATGTGTGTGGAAGATGTGACAGGTGAGCAGATTTCTCTAAATGAGGCTATGAATGGACCAGAGAAAGTGCAGTGGCTATGTGCAATGAAGGACGAATTACAATCTTTTAGTAACTGCGACACCTGGGAGCTGGTGGACAGACCAAAAGATGATACAGTGGTCAAAAACAGGTGGGTGTTCAAAAAGAAGTACAATAGTGATGGTGATGTGAGGTACAGAGCTAGGCTTGTAGCTAAGGACTTCACCCAAAAGAAAGGAATTGACTATACTGAACTTTCTCACCAGTGTTAAGATATTCCACACTAAGATTACTTTTTGCTTTAAGTATAATAATAATAATAATAATAATATTCCACAACTATCACACAACGCCGTCTAGTCCCAAGCTAAGCAGAGCTTGTGTTATGGGTACTAGACAACTGATAAACATACTTATATATTTCTAAATACATACATATTATAGATAAATTACACCCAGACACAGAACAAATGATTATGCTCATCACATAAACATTGTCCTGGGTGGGAATCGAACCCACGACCTCCGGCATAGCAGTCAGGGTCACTAACCACTAGACCAACAGGCCAGTCAGTGTTGAGCTTGGACTCAATATGAATCACCTTGATGTGCCTACAGCTTTTTTAAATGGTTTTTTAGAAGAAAATGTATTTACAGAAATACTAGAAAGTTCTTCTTTTGTTAATTGTGATAATAAAGTGTTAAAGTTGAAACGAGCCATCTATGGTCTCAAGCAGTCTGCTAGGGCTTGGTATACCAGAGTGGAAGAGTGTTTGCTAAATCTAGGTTATAGAAAGTCTAAATATGAACTTTGTCTATTTGTTAAGTGCAGTAATAATGTCGAAAGTGTTTGTTGCATTGTTTGTTGATGATTTTTTCATATTTTATAATTGCAAAAACTCTTATTTAAAATTAAAAACTGAACTTACAAATCAATTTAATATAAAGGATTTGGGTCAGATTAAACAGTGTCTAGGAATGAGGGTTAATGTTCAAAAAGACTGTGTTACTGTTGACCAAGACAAATTTGTAAGTACAATTTTAGATAAATTTAATATGTCAGATTGCCATTGTTCAGAAACTCCTATGGAAGTTAATTTAAAGTTGGAAAAAGATGTTAATAATGATTGTGATAAAAATATCCCTACCAACAGTTGATTGGGAGTCTCATGTATCTATCTGTATTAACAAGGCCAGACATAGCTTACAGCGTAGGCTATCTTAGTCAATATAATAATTGTTTCAATAAAACACATTGGAGACACCTAAAAAGGTTGTTAAAATATTTGCAAAAAACTAAAAGCTATGGTATATAAGAAAAATAGTAATTGTTCTATACATGGTTTTGTGGATGCTGATTGGGCATCATGTACCTTGGATAGAAGATCTTATACCGGCTTCTGTTTTGTCATGTCGGGTTGTGTTATATCTTTTGAGTCTAGGAAGCAAAGAACAGTAGCTTTGTCTTCAACATAGGCTGAATACATGGCCCTTTCTGAGGCCTGCAAAGAGGCTATTTATTTAAAGAATTTATTGAATGATATGTTACATTTAAAGGAAATGACACCTGTATGTTTATATAGCGATAGTCAAAGTTCAATAAGTTTAGCAGCTAATCCTTTGTTTCATAAGCGTACAAAGCATATTGATGTGCGACATCATTTTGTGCGTGAATGTGTACTTCGAAATAAAGTAAAGCTTGAATATATGTCCACCTCAGATATGCCAGCAGATTTGCTGACCAAAAGTCTTGGTGCAAATAAACATTACAAGTTTTTAAGTTTAATAGGTGTTAAAGAATTGTAAGATAGGCTGATAAATGCAGTGTTTAATTTTATAATTGTAATTTGGTTTATGTTAATGATAAGTAGTTTATTTTGTTATGAGAGGGTGTTAAATATAGGTAACAAAATAGAACTACATGCAATATACTAGCGCCATCTGTTCTTACTGTGTATAATTATTTTGACACATTAAAAACGTCAGTCTGTAGAAAACCATCTGAAGTTTTATTACCCTTATGTGGTATCTCAAAGAACCAGGCCATGCAGACCCTTAAGAGCAACCTATTTGGCGATTCAAAAAAGCACTGGTTGGTACAACCAGGACTGCTACACGCCAAATTCGCCGAGCTTCTTGAGCTTAGCAGGACGAACATCTGTGCGATAGCCCGCGCCTTAACTGGCCACTGCAAACTAAATAGGCACCGGCACTGTAATCAGGAGAGGAAGACGCCTAAGCACCTTTTGTGTGAATGCAGGCCCCTTATCCACAAACGCAGTGTCCATCTGGGCCGACACATTATTCGCCCAGAGGAGATTAAAACTCTAAAAGCTAGGGGTATTCTAAATTTCTTGGAAGCCTCCGGGCTAAAAGAGTTACCCTAACAAGGTGACGAGTCATAATAGATCATTTAAGTCGCAGTGACTACATCTACACTACGGGTGATGCATAGCCCCTTATCTTCTAAATAATAATAATAATAATATATACTTCAACTCAAAATATCCACCACTAGCGCCTTCGCCCGCGTTGATTAAAATAGCCTATGTCACTCAGGAACAAAGCAGGTTTCTATCGGTGAAAAAATTTTACCAATCGGAACTGTGCTTCCAGATGTTACCTCCTACAAACAAAAAAACATAAAAAAAAACAAGCTCTACCTCTTTATTATACGAGTATTAGTGTAGATTAGCCGGGATCCCTTCTTTTCGCATAATGTTCTTAATAATAAATGTTCGGCATAATTTTTTTATTATCTTAAAGACTAAATTGTTTTGGCATAAATTTGATTCGCATAACGTTAGTAGGCCTAATGACTATTAGCATAATAATATTTAGGCATACAATTAATATAAATAACAACTTTTAGTGCCCCATACATAATTCTGATCAAACCAATTTGCTATAGTTTCTGTAACAATTAAATAATATTGTTGGTTAAAAATTTAATATGCTATGCAACAAAAATTAGTGACAGAACCGAATTGCTGCAAAACCGACTCCACGTAGTCTTGTTTGTTCTACCCCTAGAGAGTAATTTAAAATCGCGTAGGCCCGTATGGACGAGGTGGCCCGCGGGCTGAGGAGCAGGCGGTGGTGAGCGAAAGCCGTCAGCGATGATTAGCACGCGCGGGGCCGCCGGAGGCCCGCAGCACCGGAGCCGTGACAGAAACCCTGCCTGCTGCATGTTGCATGCTCGCTTGAATGCTGTGCATGCTGCATGCTTGCTTGCATGCTTATATGCTTTAGGATATTATGCTTAAAAAAGTTATGCTTTAGAACTTTATGCTTAATAAATTTTTGCTTTAGAATATTATGCTTAATCATTATTATGGTTAGAGAAATAAAGCTTACAAAAATTATGCGTAAGCTGTTATGCGTAATTATATTATGCGAAAATATAATTATGCCAAACAAAATTATGCTAAGTTATATTAGGTCTTAAAATTTTATGCAAATGGATAGGGAACCAGATTAGCCCTATCACAGGCTTTTAAGCGTTCACGCCACGCATCATCTGTTTACGCGCGGTGATCATTGGAAAGTTATCTACTGCTGATCGTAAAGAATTTTTAAGGATTTTGAATTATTGTTACATGCAGCCCATGCTCTCTAATATAGATCTCAATTTGTAATTCACGAGTTGAGGTTTGGGCTAGCCAAAGGTCAATCATCAGCCTTAGTGAAGCCCGAAACACTCACTGCAAGGCAAGCCTGGGTAGTGCGTGCCTTGTGACCGAAAGCTGAGTCTTGTTGAAAAACCCCAGTATGCATTGATATACAAAAAACCCGGGTTTTTATAATTCAATGCCAGTATGTTATCAAAAAGAGAGATGCTTTATGAGGCTTGGCTATGCGTTAAGGATAGTATCTTGATACTCTTTAGCTGAAATTAGAGTAGCCCATTTTTACAAAAATGAACCTTGGTCATTCCGTGATACCCTCACCAAACCATTACTGATGCCGCATGATGATCATTCAGGACTCTGATAACCTGTTGAAAGTGTTTTTTGGAGTTAGAAGCTTACATCCGATAATTTTGCTTGTTGTAATATTCCTTGATTGTGAAAATTTTCTCATCGTTAGCAAGAATATCCCTGAGTTTTTCATCAGTGTAACGAACAAGCAATGTTTTTGATCTTTTCACTCTCTCTTCTATAAAAGTGACTCATTTAAGCTGGTAATGTTATGATGAGTTATAACGGTGGGTATTCTACCTGCGAATAAGAATGTTGGTGTCCTTACGAGATTTTAATACGAGCCCTGACGGCATTCACTGCCTGTTCTCACAACACGCAGCCAGCCTGGATTTTTAAAAATCGTAAATAGAAGAACTGTACAATTGGTGTAGCTATCACTATGGTATATAAATATTTATAAACAAACCTACGACTGATATCAAGCCTCAACAGCGTTTTAAAACAATGTTTGCTAAAAAATAGTGTCATTTGAGAGTAATAAAAAAACTCAAAAAAAACCGGTAACTTGAAAAAATAAACCGGTTTTTTAATCATTAAAAATATGCCGAAAAACCGGTTTTTTGGTTTTCGAGTTAACCGGTTTGCATTCGCTAGTCCCATTAAACGCAAGGCGACATCGCGGCAGAACGAGGCGACCATGGAGAGATGAGCTTGATAACTACCGGAGGGACTGGCCCGCAATGGCCGAAGACAGACGTGTGAAGAAAAAGGAGAGGGAGGCCTTCACCCAGCAGTGGGATATAAATGGGCTAACTAAGTAAGATTGTATGATTGTACATCAGTTTTGTGAAATACAATAAAAAAAATAGACAAAAGTATTTCTTAGAGGCTATCCTCTTGAGGGGATTTTGGGGCTAAAGAATTTTGAGAAAGAAGAGATAAGCCATTGGGAAATGAAGGATCCTCAGCAATGTTGGATATAAGGACAGCTTTTCATAAGACTTGCCTAGCGGAGCTCTCGACTTAAGGGTGAAAAACACAGTTTTTTATAAGAGGTAGGAGGAGTTAAGCTAATAGATTCGGAAGAGGAGTAACAAGATTGGGATGAATTAAATATTATATTTTAAATATTAATTGTAATAAAAGTTAAATGAATGAATTGTTGAAAAAAATAAATAAACATTAATCGTAGTAAATAATGCCAATTTTATAAAATCTGTGTATATTGAATGATATTCAATATACACTGATTTTTATAAAATTATTATATAATTGTAAACATAATCCATTTCTAACAATTATACGAAGTGTTGAACACCGTATGTGACTATATCTGTAACTTTTTAACCCATTGCATAGGCCGCAGCCACGGCGTTATTAGTAACATCACAAATATTTATGTTTTTATAAGCTCTATAATCAACATTCGGGGGGAATTTCCAAAAACCCCCGCTGGCTGGATTAATTGTTATTTTAAGGAACCAAAACAATTTCCAGAGACATTTTTTCATTCTCCAACAGAACTTTTGAAAGCAGGTACCGTCTTCAAAATTTACATTAAAATCGTAGAGAGGTCGTGATAGTGGATTGGGGCTAACTTTGGACTCAGTCTTCTGCTTGTCGTCATCTTGTCTTTTAGGTCGCTTCTGCTCGAGTGATTTTTGTGATGTTGATGAAAAATTAACCAAAATTATTGCCTGAAAAAGAAAGTCATACAAAAATTCTATAGCCACGCTTGTCTTTAATTACGTAATATGGATACCCTATATGAGTATTAATAATTAAGTACCTAAATGTAATCGAATGCCGCACTTTAGTTAGATTGAAAAGCCTTAATTTCTGAGCTGTATTTGTGTAGTAGCATAAAAAGCTGTATAAAAGTTGTAAAAGTGGGTAATATAGCTTTTTAACCAACTTACCGACTTCAAAGAAAGAGATTCTATATTTGGCTGAATATATTTCTTTTTTATGTATATTCACCGATATCGTGGTCAATTGTGGACCGATTTAAAATATATTTTTTATTAAAAGGTGCTTCCAAGTTGGTCCCATAGAAATATTGTTATAATGTGATCATGAACTTCGACGATATGAAACAAAACTCCTCATCAGGATCACAGCAAAACTGTCGTAACAAGTAAAAAAAATTGAATCGGTAAGAGAGAGGGTGGTGTAGCTAAATACCTACCCAGTGATTTTCTTTTTAAAATTCTAACAACTACTTCTCCGATTAATACTGTTGAGTTTCTTTTTCTAGAGGTTTGTGTCAAAGGAGCTAAAGTCGTTCGAGGTGTCGTCTATTGTCCCCCTACTCTTGATTTTTTCACCGAATTCGAATCGGTACTTGAATCTTTGGGTTCACTCCGAACCCAAATCATCATAAGAGAGATTTTAAAACAAACCTCCTTACTCAAAACTCCCCTCGGTCCCGTAAACTCCTGCATCTTTTCGAATTAGCCAGTTTAAGGGCCATATTTCACCCGGACACCACTGGTAGCGCAACTGGTTGCGCCACCAGCAAAATGTATAGAGCTCTATAGAGCGTTACTCACCTGGTGTCTGTTTGGTAGTGCAACCAATTTGGTGGCGCAACCAGTGCGGACACCAGTCCGGCCGCCAGTCATGCCCCCACCAAAGAGTATGTATTATGATGGAAATCTAACCTTTGAAAACCATAATTAACCAACTGTCAAACGTTAGTGACAGTGAACCAAGAATCTTGCACAATACAATCTGGATTGATTACGACAACCTCAAAAATGTACTAAAAAGCACGATATAAGAATTTTTTTCCCTTTCTACTAGTGTGTATAGACTAGTTCGTACTACGAGGCATTCTGTTCTAAGGAAGTTCAAGATGTTAATATGGACGCTTTGACCGTAATGTATAGTGCACCAAGAATCATAACTATAAGGATGTCACGGTATCAAATAAAAGACAATATACATACTCATCTCTAAGATGGCATAAAAAAAATATTATGGTTTTGTATAAAATTTTCATATAGTTAAATACGATTTTACCAACGCAGTAATACAAGAAAATTACAAAACACAAGGGTATGAATAGGTCGCATTTGCTAAATCCTGTGCACATTTTTAGCTTAAAAATCATAAAATACTACAGCTTACATAGTCTTCTACACCTATAGCTAATTATTTTGAACTTACATAAATAACTTTATTATTTATAACCAAAACAAAACCACTCTAAAAAAATCTTCACACATTTTTCATTGAACCCACCACTTCCTAGCCTCAGTCCGCGCTGAACGCGTCCGCATTCTGAGAAGCATGGGCCGTTTCGCTTTCTTTAAAAAACGTATACTGCGATTGTCTGCGTTGATACTTTTTCGAAATAAAATTAAGTATCTAGTTATGAGTATAAAAATAAAAAAAAACGACTTGGGAATTTTGTATAATATTTAATCATTACAAAAAACTATTCAATACTTTTTATAAGGTTCTTTTAATAGTAAAAAATTATCAAGATCCCTTCATCAACCTTGATTATTGAACCAGTGTTAACTACATCAGATGTCATTTTACCATAATAATTACACAAGTCGTTTGAATTTTTAGACAGACTCTACCACATTTATTTTTAGAGTATTGATTTACTGATATAGAATGAAACTAAAAATAATATTTTTAACAACTTTAATTGAGTAAATTGATATGAAAATCATTGGGGGCTACGAAAATGTCAACCTTTTAATTGAAGAAGGTGGAAGTAATTTTTTTGAACTGACTTCAAAAAAGGGGGAGGTACTAAATCGATTGTTTTTTTTTTCCTTTTAAATTCAATGGATTACGACCCATTCCCTCTCCTAGAGAGGAGGCCTGAGTTCCAGCAGTGAAAACATTAAAAAGGCTGATTATGTATGTGTGTGTATATCTATAGGAATGTTGGTGTTTTTATCAAGACAAAGACAGTACTCGCAGATATGTAATTTCTGATTCAATCACAGTTTTTGAGCAAACCAATACATTTATAGAAGGTTTTTAAAGTGGCATTACTTCTAACTTTGTTGACTTTTGTCAATATTTGATGAAAATTGGGTTTTTTGGTTGGTGGTAAAAAAACATTTTTTGTTTGATTTTACTAACTTTTCCTGTACAAAATAGTCAATAAGTAAGTAATTTTTCTTATTGCGTTGCTTTTAAAAAAAAATATACGTTATTTTTTAATTGTGGTAACGGTAAATGATGATATTCTCAAAACCTTTTCATTTCAAAGTGTTACAAAGTCTGTAGTTTACAGAATTAAAAGAAAACTCATTAATACAAATTTTTGGAATCACGCCGTGTTAAAGAATGTGGCAGGAAAAGAATTACCACTTTTCTTAAAAATCAGTATAACTCGTAAAAAGACTGTTGCCCACCTTACCACGATTACAAACTACGAGAGCCTAGAAGTTTTCGATAAGACAATTCTTCGAGAGTAAGCAAAAGAGAAGTTGATAGGTCATCGGCTTACCAAAAAACCACGCCTCACCAAGGTCATTAAGAAGAGACTATTGCACATGATCAAACAACATCAAAATATGACTGTTTCAGACTGAAGTCGGTTTAAAATAATACTTTAAATAGTACAGTACATTGTTAATAAACTACTGCCATTATCTGATGACATAATATAATTTTTCAGCCATGTTTCTCCGATGAATCGACGTTTCAGGTATTGGTTGATAAAAGCTCTTTTGTCCGTTCAAAAAATGCTCCATAATTTATTTATTTATTTATTTATTTAAAGCTTTATGCACAAAAACTGTACAAAGGCGGACTTAATGCCTTAGGCATTATCTGCCAGTCGACCTTAGGGTGGTGCAGAAACAAAACATGGCAGGTGCAACTTAATAAATAGACAAAACAGAAGAGAAACAAATATATACAATAGTAAATACATACTTAGATACATACATATAACAAACACAATGCTGTTGTGAAAAAACAAATCCAACCAATTAGCTCTCCGCTGTTAAGAGACAGCTAAATACCCAATTAGTATTATGATGTGGTCTTTAATCTCAAGCAGGGATCTACATATCGTGAAAGGGACCGTAAAGCATGACCAGTACAAGCGAGTACTAGAAAATGGACTGCTGCCGCATCTCGAAGAATGGTTCCTTACTGACAAAGAGTCCATTTTTATGCCCAAAACTGCATTGGGCTAAAAAACCAGGGGTGTTACTGTATACCTGGCTAAAAACATTAATGTTTTACCCTAGTCAATTAATACACCAGACATAAACGCTATTGAAAACATATAGGAGCTCACCAATCAGGAGATCGCTTAGCAAATGATCACCACCAAACTAATAAATTATTTATTATTATTGTTATATAGACACTAGCTGATTAAATTGCAGTTCTCAACAATACAAACCTGCAACAAGATGCCAGAATTTGCATAGAGCATATCACGATAAATGGAATCTATCACAAAAAGATCAAAAGGTCAAACATCACGTTGGATTCCGTTAGATGAAGTTACAAGCTTTTATTTATTTATTTATTTATTATTTATTATAATCTTTATTGTACACCAAATAAACAAAAATACAGGACAAACATTTAAAAGAATAAGTGCACAATGGGCGGTCTTATCGCACAGGGCGATCTCTTACAGACAACCTTTGGATGGACTGAGAGAAAGGAGATAGATTAAGGGTTGTCAGTGTACAAACATCAGATATAATACTAACAAGATACATTAACACAAATACATACATACAATACAAAAAAAAATATACTAATAAATATCAAATATATAGTTGAACCAGGAGAAGAAAATATATCAAAGAAAAAGGTAATGCTCCTTCACCATCTTTTTAAACCATGCTTCATGCATTTTATTTCCGAAATATTGATTGATTTACATAATAATATGCTATATTTACTTGGAAGAATATTTACTACCAATTTTTATGTGTAAAAATGTTTCTAAAGATCCAAGCCGTTTTAAGAAAATCATAATTTACCGCTATGAACTTAAAAAGGTTTTTCCGCGTGTTTTAGGCGATTATCACACTGCCACGCATCACGCTGCATGTTGTGTATCGATGCTCCTACGCGCGTACTTGCGGAAGTGCAGATCTGCATCATCATACGGGTTTTTTTTACGCACTGACACGCGTAGGTGCGTTTTGTAAATTCACGCAGGCTCTGACTCATTTCATACAAAATCATACGACACTACGAGAATCAGTGTGCCATACCTGGCATGTCGCCCCGCACCCACGCGCGTGTGTGCATATTTCTCCTCATGTAGGCGCGTGATCTGCATGAACGCGCGTGGATGCATTTTCGGTATATTGGACTGTACATGTTTTCTATACAAATGGAGATACTTACAAGCAATGTTAATACACGCATTCACGCGCTACGCTGCGTGGTACGTGGCAATGTGATAATCGCCTTAGTAAAATTCGAGTGATTTTTTTGTTTTCAGGTTTCACAGATAGTTTGGAGTTATTGGTACTTTGCGGTCGATATAAAAAAATACACAAATTAATATCAATTGCAGTGACAAAAATAATAACAATTAAATTTTGTAAAATCATGGTTACCCTAGTTAAAACAGAGGTAAGAAAGAGACATACCGACCCTTTCTCGTTGTCTTGTTCAGTACATTTTTTCCCGTTTGCTTGTCAATATGAACTTAATCTTAATGAGAATAAAGAACACTTTAGAGTGTGATTGCTGCGTAGGCAATCAAGATTAACCGTACGATACATAAAATCTTTGCTCTGGTGTTTGTATTGTGTCTTGTTTGGTGTCTTGCTATATTTCACTAGGACACCATGGTAGCGCAACCAGTTGCGCTATCATGGTGTCCCGGTGATATGATATGAAATATAGCTCTTTAATGTATTGCCTCTCCAGCCAACTCATCATAATAAAGACTATAATCACAATGGCGACTATGACAATACAAACAAATGAATAGTTCTGAATAGTTATTTTGAAAATGGTATCATCAAAGTGATCTGATGGTGATGGAGCCGGAAGATAGGCACAAGAACGCCGTAATTGATTATTGTATCCTAGCCGTGTTTAGGCTTATTAGAATTGTCATGAGATGTGTTTTGGCTATAAGGCACTTATCGAACTTAACTGATGATGATGATGAAGCCGGAAGATAGGCACCGGAACTCCATAATTAATCAATGTATTCTAGGTTGTGTTTGGGCTTATTAGAATTGTCATGAGATGCGTTTTGGCAATGAGGTACCTACTATCAAACTGATCTGATGATGATGATGGAGCCGGAAGATAGGCTCCGGAACTCCGTAATTAATCAATCTATCTTAGCCGTGTTTAGGCTTATTAGAATTGTCATAAAATGCACTTTGGCTATAAGGTACTATTAAACTGATCTGATGATGATGATGATGATGGAGCCAGAAGATAGGCACCGCAACTCCGTATTAATCGTAGTTATAGTCATAGTAGTTTATTGATAAGGAATTCTTACAAGTCATAAACAGATATTTCAAATTACATAATAGTTAACAAATAATTACATTACAATGTCAAATAATATAAAATGTCAAGCAAATAAAATTAAATACAAGAAAAACAAGTCAATAGAAGTCAAATTCCAAATTAAAAATATATATACATAAAATTAAAAGTCGCAACAGTTTTCGGTCCAAATTAATATTTACGTCAAAGTTAAAATTACATTAAATCATAAATTCGTTAAAAGAATAAAAAGCTTGCTCGAGTTACGATGAGTTACGTAACTGTCACGTTTACGCTGAGTACGCAGTCTCCGCGAACGCCGTATTTGCAACCCTGCATTTTCTTTGAAATCGGACGTAATTGTTTTTATTTGCATTATATTCAGTCTTGTATCCGCCACCATTTTAATATCCTGTATTTTTTATAATTAAATTTTGTAATAATAAATAAATATTTTATTTTAACGTAGTTCCCGATCGCCGATACATAACTGGCGCAGTCGGTAGGATCGCGACGCTCTAAGATCGAATCCAATTCTTCATCTTATTCAGCGACGGTTCTCAAATCGTTCCATCGCGATCTACAAAGAACCTATCGTGGGGTCGGACACCTCTACGGTCATCAGGATAGTTCTCCTGAGAATTGGAGGAAGCTGCGTTGGTGGAGGCCTGACTCGACGGGAGATGCAGTGGCTACTTTGGTAAATGCTCTTGTTTTGCCAAGTGTCGTTGCTCTATTTCCTGTCTTATTTTAATTTGTGTATTTTATATTAACGTTTGTGTGTCTGTCTATAAGCTAAAATTGCAGTAGGCAACCATTAAACTATAATAAGTAGCGTTAACTATCTTACGAGTAAATTCCAAGCGTTTAATTCGACACCTCTATTGTTTTACGTCAAGCGCCACTAGACAGGCAAGCTACAGAAAAACAATGTCGCTCATGGATTATGATGCTAACTATAAACCTTATAAACTAATTGCAGATTTAATGCCCAGATATGATGGCAGTCCTAAATTGCTGAATTATTATATTAGGGAAGTTGAAAATTTATCAAAGTTAACTTCAGAAGCAAATCGTGCGCACCCAAAATCTAGACCAGCATCAGGTAACTCTAGACCAAATGGTTCAAGTAACTTTAGGAATCAGCCTAATATACCAAAACCATCGGTTCCTACACCATTATCATCAGACGTCACAATGCGTATGGCAGGTAATCCAGAAAAACCGCAGTTTGCACAACAGTTGTTTTACATTCCGATTCAGATGGCCACTCAAGGGCAACCAGAGGCCGGTGACGAGGAACTCTATTACAATATTGCAGACGATAATGGCTCTATAGCGCTCGCGCCGAATATAACTTTGGAAGCACCAGAGGTAAGTGGTGACCAGGATTTTACCTCGGACATCAGCAGAGACAGCCAGACCTAGTTTCAATAAATTTCCAGACTAAGAAGTATCTACCGTACATAATACTACCAGAGTTTAACGGTAAGTTTCTTTTAGACACAGAGGCCAGCCATTCAACTATAGCAACCGACGTTATTGCAGGTAAAATATTTGAATATTGTGTAGAAACTGAACCTTTCCAAATTAACTAATTAGCTCACAGTTCATCAGTCCACGATTTTGTAGTTTATCTTCCCTTACCTCCCGTGTTTAATAGCGATATAAAACATAAGTTTCTAATATTCGACTTTGACCCTAAAAACATATAAAGGTCTTATCGGAATTGACCTTCTGCAAAAGTTAAAGAGTAATATTGATTTAAATAATAATGTTTTACGTACATCTACTGCAGAAATACCAATACACTTTAGTTCCCCACCTCAAAAGATAACTTTCGAACCTAGATGCCAAAAGTTTGTCAAGGTAAAAACCAACTACTTAGATGGACAATATCTTCACGACGATTTGATTTGGTCAAATGGTTTAATGTCCCCAGCAGCTATAGTTAACGTAACAAACGGTTCGTTTAGAACATCGGTAATTAACTATAGTGATCAAAAGAAATGCATCCCGTGTAACCCGTCAATCAAATTAGAGACATTTTCTGTTGCCAACAAAATTGATAGGTAGTCATGAATTCATGATATTAATAACATACAGATTCAAACCAACGTCAATCATATCTTAAAAGAAAACCTTCAGAAAATCCGTACAGATCACATGAACGAAGAAGAAAAACGCGAAATAACCCGTTTATGTTACCAGTATAGGGACCTGTTCTATACAAAAGACATACCACTCACTTTTACCCACGCAGTTAAGCACGAGCTTAGATTAAACGATGATACACCGGTCTTTGTACGTAGTTACAGACAGGCCCCTAAACAACGCGAAGAAATTCGTAAGCAAGTAGACAAGCTCCTTCAGCAAGGTATCGTACGAGAGAACATATCCCCTTGGTCATGTCCCGTCCATATTGTACCCAAAAAGCCCGATCCTTCAGGCAATGATAAATGGAGATTAGTGATTGATTATAGGCGACTCAACGACCGTATTATTGAAGATAAATACCCTTTACCAAACATACATGATATATTAGATAGACTAGGGCGTGCGCAATACTTTACAAACCTAGATCTTGCTAGCGGTTACCACCAAGTGGAAATGCATCCCAATGACATTGAAAAAACTGCATTCACCACTGAACGAGGGCACTATGAGTTCCTTAGGATGCCATTTGGACTCAAAAATGCACCAATTACGTTTCAAAGACTAATGAACCATATATTAAAGGGCATAGATAATGTTTATACCTACTTAGATGACGTAATAATAATATCTACGTCACTGCAGCAACACATAGAAAAGCCAAAAGAAGTGTTCGATCGATTCAAAATAAATAATCTAAAGATCCAGTTGGACAAATCACAGTTCTTACAAAAACAGGTTAACTTTTTATTACACGAACTAACAGATGAAGATTTAAAACCTAACAAAGATAAGATAAAAGCCGTACTCTACTTTCCCTTACCCAAGTCTCAGAAAGAAATAAAAGCCTTCCTAGGTTTAGTCGGATATTACAGGAAGTTCATAAAAAATTTCGCTAAGCTTACCAAACCAACGACCCTTTGTCTTAAGAAAAATAGTAAATTCGTACACTCCCCAGACTTTTTAGAAGCCTTTAATAAATGCAAACAAATTTTAACTAACTCCCCAATACTACAGTACCCAAATTTTGATGAGCCCACCGATGCTCCAGATGTAGCATTAGGCGCAGTACTATCCCAAGGACTAGTAGGATCCGACAAACCAGTAGCGAGATGCAAAACATCTCGGACACTCTCAGGCACCGAATCGCGTTACTCGACTATAGAAAAGGAGCTGCTTGCGATAGTATGGGCAATCAAATACTTCAGACCCTACCTTTAGGGCAGAAAGTTTATCATATATACGGACCACAGACCTCTCACCTGGTTAATGTCATTAAAAGACCCTAATTCTAAATTGACTAGATGGCGTTTAAAACTTTCGGAATACGTTTATAAAGTTGTATACAAGAAAGGTCGCCAAAATACTAACGCTGACGCCTTATCACGTGTTAAAATCTTCCATGATAGTATCGACTCTCTAGCAGTTAATTTAGATGATAACGAAGACGATGAGATAATCAACAGGATATTCGAAAACGCACGTAGAGAAGCCGAAAATCAAATAGACCCAGTAGTACCAAACGAAAACATACAATCACAAAATCCAAGCGTTCCCGAATCTGACGCAGGTACAGATAGCATGAGTATAGTGTCAGCTGAACCAGAATTAGTGTCTACAAGACATACACAGCCTGACAACGAAAACAAAGGTACACCCATTCTTACGGACGCTATCGATAGGCAACTAAAACAGTTTCATATTAGATCAACACCCGGATCTACGTACAGAGTAGATAATAGATCGACCAACTCTAAAGTAGTAATAAAATATGTCTTTATCCCAGTAAACAGTACAGAGTCTGAGATAATCAGATTCCTTAAAGAATACACAATCGCTGATCGTATATTCCATTGCTACTTCCATAACAAAGAGTTATACCATGCCTTTTCTAGAGTTTACACAAATATATTCAACGACAGAGGTCCTAAGTTACTTAAATGCACAACACGCGTAATTTTAGTAGAAAACAAACCTGAACAACAGGAATTGATTAAAAAATATCAAAAAGGTAAAACGGTTCACCGTGGTATTCAGGAGACGTACAAGCAGTTGCACAGAAATTATCATTGGCCTAACATGCTCCTTACTATTCAAAAATACGTTAGTCAATGCGATACATGTCTCAAATCAAAATACGAACGCAACCCTCTTAAACCACCTTTAGCTATATCCGATACACCTCGTAAACCGATGGAACATTTATTTATGGACCTTTACTCAACTGGAGGCGCAACATTCCTTACAGTCATCGATAACTTGCTATCGCTAACTAACAGCATGTAGCAGTGTCCATATAGCTGAAGCATTACTTAGCGTTTTCTCAGTGTTAGGTTTACCTAATAAAATAACCACAGATTCAGACACTAAATTTGAAAACGATGTTATTAAAGAAATATGTACCCTACATAATATACACATTCACTTTACGACACCGTATAACCTAAACTCTAACTACTCTATTGAACGTTTGCACTCAACCCTAGCCGAAATAATTAGATTACTAAGAATGACTAAAACAAAGACGACCCTATACAGCTAATTATGAAGTACTCTATAATAGCCTATAATAACGCTATCCATTCAGCTACGGATTACACACCTCATGAGTTATTAATTGGACACACAGCATCCAGAAACCCACTAGAGTTATATTATCCAAAAGAATTTTACCAGGACTATGTTATTAAGCATCGCGCCAATGCAGAGGCAGTTCAAGAGTGCATCGCTGCACATATTTCCCAAAATAAGGAGCAGGTGATTGCAAAACGGAACCAAGAAGCAGAAGAAATGAAATTTAAGGTAGGTGAAACAGTCTACAAACAGGTAGCAAAGTCAGCACGCAGTGATAAGACGAAGCCAGTCTTCAAAGGACCATACACGATCATACACCTCCACCCGAATAATGTGGCGGAGATAATAGGTAATCACCTAAATTCTAAGTCCATTGGGTTCACTTCAAGCTACTACGGAAGCCTCATCTTGTTGCAGGATCTTCATCGCAGGAGCCGTCGTGTTCAACACAACAGCAACCGCAACCATTACCCAAGTAGGTAACGACAATGGTATCCTCCTCCTTAACCTTTTGAATGTCTTATGTTACACAGTTCGACTTAAGCAATTGTCTTTCTATTGTTTCTCTAATTACGGCATTCAAAGAGTTAAACAAGGTCAACTACTCAAACAGGACAACTACTTTAGCCTTGCTTGCGTTTACAATATTAGCAATCTGCACTTGACATCTATCTAACTGATGTCTTTATATGCAAGCACAAAAAGCGCCGAGAGTACAGCATCTGGAGGGTTACATAAAACATATAGGAATCAAATAGAATATAGCCTTAATATTAGAAAGCGACGCTCTTATAGATGGATTAGGTAGTGTCGTTAAGTCTATCACAGGAAATCTCGATCACGAAGATGCAGTTAAATTGAAGAAGAAATCTCGAACATTAAAAACAGAGTTAGAAACGTTCCGGATTAACATAGGAAATCTCTAGTATTAGCACACAATACAATCGATGAGTTCGGTAAACAGTTAACAAAATTAAATAATAACCAGAAACCTTTGGCTAGTTTATTACATAATATTACTAGTAATTCCAACGATCTGTCTAACCATCTACATTTTTTAGATAAATAATAATATATATTTCCATATGACAGTAAAAAAAAAGAAGAGGAAAAGTGCAGAAGATCGGAGACAACCACTGGCTACTAGTACTCAGAGAAAACGAAGTCACCAAAACGCAATATAATACCAAGACAGATTACAAGAAACTATCTGGAATTCATCTCGTCACACTAACAGGAGACTGCCAGATGAACGTCTTGAACAAGACACTGCGGTCGCACACTGACACGGTCGTCATCAACGAGATCACACCGCTACCGGACCAGCATCAAGTCTCAGAACAAGCAACACAATACGAACTCCAATTAGAAGACATCTCACTAGACAGCATCTACGAACTTGTCAACAGAGCAGGTGACATCTCCGTGCCAGAAGTAGATAATTGGCTAATTATAGCAGCTACACCGAGCTGGATCACAATCATCTTATATCTCCTACTGGCCGCAGCAGCATCCTGGAAGCTGTATCAATGGAAAACTAAGAAAATCCCAGAGGACACCAAAGGCAGCGCGGACGCCGCCAGAAGCAAGAGTTGCTTCCATCTTATGGAGGGAGGAGTTCACTCATCGTAACTGTCACGTTTACGCTGAGTACCTACGCAGTCTCCGCGAACGCCGTATTTGCAACCCTGCATTTTCTTTGAAATCGGACGTAATTGTTTTTATTTGCATTATATTTAGTCTTGTCTCCGCCACCGTTGTAATATCTTGTATTTTTTATAATTAAATTTTGTAATAATAAATAAACATTTTTTTTTAACGTAATTCCCGATCGCCGATACATAACTCTCGATAAGCTATTATTTTAAACGAACTTTGAAACGGGCACTTTAAAATCGGGCACTTTTAAGTCGGGGCACTAGTAAATGCTACAGGTAGTTGATTATAAACTGTCGGGCCCATGACATGAGTCGTCTTGGAGGATTTGGCAAGCGTTCTCGAGACCGTCGATAACTGACCCCTACTTCTGATGCAATATGAATGACGGCTGCCTACCTTTGGGTAAGGGCGAGGTTTATCCTCACGTACAGTGCAAACTGATATATAAGTATAGCACGTAACGGGAGAATGCCTAATCTAATAAAATGGGGTCTAGCGGACATGTCCTGCGGTATGACGATGGCCGGCACGGCACGCTTCTGCATTAGGAAGGCGCGCTGCCAGTCGGCAGCACGTCCCCATAGCTCAGCGCCGTATTGGAGTAACGAGTGCACCGTCGCGAAATAACATGACTACACATCGCGTTCAGATAAAACGCGCGACATCCTGCCAAGAGCAAAACATGCACTACCCTATTTACCGCACACTTTATTAATCTGACCGTCCCACTTGAGGCACCCGTCAATTTCAATACCAAGGAAGGTTATTGTCTTCACCTGAACTAGAGCCACTCCACCCGCAGATACCGCCAGTGGTCGTGAAGACCGCCCTGATAGAACAAAGTGAATAAAGTGGGTCTTTTTCAGATTCAGAGCGAGACCGTTTCCTTGGCACCATAACGCCAATTAATTCGCGGCATCGTTTAGCTTTTGTTCTAACTGATCCACTGATTCAGCTGTTATCCCATCTCCAGTTTCAGAGTTTTTGACCTCACCTTTCCTTGGGCACCCTCCACAATTTGAGTTCTGTCGTGCAGCAAATTGGTCACTAAAGCATGCGACGTCCCCACCACTCCGTAATGCTCTAGTTTTACAGCTAACACGGCGCGGTCAGCAACAGCGATAGCGACAGGTCGCAGCATAGGACAGCCACTTGCCTCTTTTACTCACGTGCAGACATGACTCGATGTACGAGTTCACGAGCAACACGTAGTCGAGCGGCCTTCTCGGCACGCGTACTGACTGTCTGAAAGGGCGTTTGTCTCTGATATAAATTTAATGAGTCGGGAACTCAAACCGTTCTCAAATACTTTGGCAATGGTCGGTATAATAGAGACTGGTCTGTAATTGTCCATGCAGTTTTTTCCTTTGTACAAAGGAGACACCTTACTGAGCTTTAACGGCGCGGGAAAAAAACCTTCCCTTACAAAGCATTAAATAGCTCAGAAAGAACATAGGCTATAGGAGCTGCTACCAGTTTCAAAAGTCTCATCGAGATACCGTACGAATCTTTCAACGCTTTAGGTGGGATCCGTGACGTAATGATCTGGTGAACTTCATACGCAATAAAACAGTGAGCTGAAGCGAGCGATCAGCCAGCAGCCTTGCGGCACGCAGCTCAGCCTGCACGCGCATCATACCAGCGCGCGGCACGCCACGCGCTGCCACCGCGCTCAGGAAACGCTCGTTCATTGTGTCAACTACCGATTCTTTTGTGAGAAACGGTGTTTCGTACGAATTTTTCACTATTTCTGTAAAGGCAAGAATTGGAGAATTGTCCTTGCCTCTCTCCTTATTCAATGTATCCTAGACGTGTTTGGGCTTATTAGAATTGTCATGAGATGCATTTAGGCTATAAGGTACTATCAAACTGATCTGATGATGATGATGATGATGGAGCCGGAAGATAGGTACCGAAACTCCGTAACGCCTAAAATACATTGATTAACAATGTATTTTAGGCGTGTATTAGATTTGTCGTAAGATACAATTCGGCTATAAGGTACTATCGAACTGATCTGATGATGGAGCCGGGAGGTGAGAGGTGGACACGGGAACTCCATAATAAAACAATGTATCCTATCAGAGCTTGGGTTGATTGGAATTGTCATGAGAAAAAGGCACTCTGGCTACAATTGTATCGCAACTAAAAAGTGTGAAATAAAAAAACTTTTTACAAAAATAAAAACCAACTTCACTAAAAAATACACTATTTACAAAATACAATAATTATTTTTTTTTTGAATTTTTTTTTATTCTCTGTCTTTAGGCTGGATGGCTGTTGAAATGTCTAATGCTATGCTTTTTCTGGTGATGTGAATCTCGATATTGTATTTATTGTTGTGACTATCTCATTTTGTGTCATATTAGCCACTATATTCTAAGCACAAATAGTTATTTTTATTTTTGTGTTTATTATTTAATGCGAAAATTTAATTCCGAAGTAATTATTAACAAAACATAAAGCATAGTATATTATGTTACTTGAACAAGATTTATATTAGTACCAACATTAAACATTCAATTTATCTAAAGGCCATGGAAGCCATGAGCATAAAAAAACTAAGCCATGTTTGTTTTTTTTTTTTAATCTGGTCAATTCAATTAATTTCCAATTATGACCATTTTTTGCAGTCTTTAGACTGGCCATAATTTTGATTAGATAAAACAAAGTCAATTATTTCGTTGGTATGGAAGGAAGTAGGGGAGCGAGGGGCTTGTTGTAGGAGACGATGGACTGCCAATAATGGCCCCATTCCGTCTCCTCCAGGCGAATATCAACCACTGCGCCCCCGCTCAGGATCTGTTGCTCCAGAGCATGGCGCAGTGGTCGATAAATGTCGCCGTCGTCTCCGAGCCGTACTACGTCCATCCCCGTGGAGACTGGGTTCAGGACCTAGACGGCTCGGTGACGTTAATCTCGTCGGCCGCCGCTGGTACCCCGCCCCTCGAGGCTGTTGCGAGGGGACGGGGCTGCGTGGCCGCACGGTTCGGGGACATTGCAGTGGTAGGCGTCTACCTGTCCCCGAACAGATCTCTCGACGAACTCCAAGTCTCCCTTATGGAGCTAAATGTCGTCGTCGCTGGGTTTGGTACCCTCCCCGTGGTCATTTGCGGGGACTTCAACGCCTGGAACACGGCTTGGGGTTCCCGGTACACGAATCCACGGGGTCAGATGGTGGAGGACTGGGCTTTGGAGCTAGGCCTGGTCGTCCTGAACCGGGGTTCTGTCCCCACGTTGGTGCGGATGCGGGGTGAATCAGTGGTGGACATCTCGTTCGCCAGCCCTGCTCTGTCGCCGCGTGTCGTCGACTGGCGCGTTATGGAGGAGGTGGAGACGTACTCCGATCACCGGTACATCCGGTTTGACGTCTCCGCCGAAACCTCGGCCGCGCCGGTCCGACAGAGCCCTTGCGGTCCGCGGTGGGCGCTTAAGCAGATGGACCGGGAGCTCCTCCTGGAAGCCGCGACGGTACAGGCCTGGGTGCAAGCACCGGGCAGGCCTGTCGACATCGACGTCGAGGCGGAGTGGTTCCGGGAGGCCATGTCGCAAATCTGCGACGCGGCAATGCCCCGAGTCCATCCAGGGCGAGCTAAGCGCCAGGTGTGCTAGTGGTCGCCGGAGATCGCTGCACTGCGCAACGCATGCAGTCACGCGCGACGCCGGTACGCTAGACACTGCAGGCGCCGCATCCGCCCGGCGGATGCGGAGGCCAGATAGGCGGAGCTGTATGAGGGATACAGAGCGGCAAAACGCACCCTCCGAGCGGAGATCAAGCGGGCCAAACTGGAGGCCCGCAACGTGTGGCTGGGGTCTCTGAACGCGGACCCGTGGGGGCGCCCGTACAAAACAGTACGGGAAAAGCTCCGCCCCTGGGCTCCCCCGCTGACTCAGAGTCTCCGGCCCCAGATCGTGGAGGGTGCGGTGAACGCTTTGTTCCCTGCGCGGGGGCAACACTCCCCCCCGCCCATGGCTCCGCCCTCACCAGTGGTGTCTGACGCGGACCGCAATAGCGACGACGACGACGACGATGCTCCAGAGGTGACCGAGGTAGAGATGAGAGTGGCGGTGCGAAGGCTGAGTGCCAAGAACACCGCCCCAGGACCCGACGGCTTGCCTGGGAAGGCCTGGGTCCTGGCCATGGAGGCTCTCGGGCCTCGACTGAGAGGGCTCTTCAGCGCATGCATGGAGAGGGGCCAGTTCCCACTTTGCTGGAAGACGGGGAAACTGGTCCTCATAGCGAAGCCAGGGCGCCCTGCGGACTCTCCGTCCGCGTACCGGCCCATTGTGCTGCTCGACGAGGTGGGCAAGCTCTTTGAGAGAGTCATTGCAAACCGCCTCGTCGGGCACCTAACACGGGTGGGGCCGGACCTTTCGGACGGACAGTTCGGCTTTCGCAGGATGCGCTCTACGGTGGACGCCATCATGCGCGTGCGAGCCCTCACGACGGGGGCTGCGGTGTCCCGGGGCAGGTGTGTCGTGGCAGTGTCCTTGGACATTGCCAACGCCTTCAACTCCCTGCCCTTGAGTACGATCCGGAGGGCACTCCGGTACCACCGGGTGCCCGAATACCTCTGTCCTGTGGTCGAGGCCTATCTGTCGGATAGATTTATAGTCTACCCCGGTCACCAGGAAGACTGGAAACGTCGAGAGATGTCGTGCGGTGTTCCGCAGGGGTCGGTACTAGGGCCACCCTTGTGGAACATCGGGTACGACTACGTGCTGCGCGGCGACTTCCCTGACGGGGTCAGCGTGGTTTGCTACGCAGACGACACGCTGGTTCTAGCGCAGGGAGAGTCGTACCAGGCGGCGGTCGCTCTAGCGACACGCGGGGTTGCGATGGTCGTTAATAGGATCCAGGAGTTGGGACTCGAGGTGGCGCTTCACAAATCCGAGGCTATGTGTTTCCACGGTCGCCGCCCTCGGAACGCGCCGCCATTGAGTTCCCAACTAACGGTAGGAGGAGTTCACATCGGTGTCGGGTCAACGATGAAGTACCTGGGACTCGTCCTCGACAGCCGGTGGAATTTCGTGGAGCATTTCCGACGTCTGGCTCCCAAACTCAACCGGACTGGGGCCGCTCTCAAGCGGCTCCTGCCCAACCTTGGGGGTCCAGACGCCTCCTGCCGGAGGCTCTACGCGGGGATCGTTCGGTCCATGGCCCTCTACGGGGCGCCGGTGTGGGCGCCGTCGCTGAAAAAGCAACCGGCGGCCATACTGAACGCCTGCCAGAGGGTCATGGCAATAAGGATGGTGCGAGGATACTGCACGGTCTCCCGCGAAGCGGCGAGCCTTCTGGCTGGCCTACCACCGTGGGATCTGGAGGCAACAGTCCTTGCACACATGCACGATATGCGCGTGGAGATGCAACGCCGGGGTGAAAGTCCACTGCCGCGACAGGTTGCGGCATGGCGGACAGAGCTCCGGCGGGATCTCATGGTGAAATGGCGTCAACGACTATCGCAACCCAGTGCTGGGCACGCCACAATCATGGCGGTAAGTCCCCTCTTTGAGGCGTGGCTGGAAAGACCTCACGGCGTCCTTACCTTTCGCATGACGCAGGTCCTCACCGGACATGGTTCGTTCGGGAGTTTCCTGCACCGAATTCATGCTGAAGTGACGCCCGGGTGTCGCCACTGTGCGGAACGCCCGGAGGACACGGTGGAGCACACAGTCGAGGTGTGCCCTGCTTGGGCGGAGCATCGCCGTGCCCTCGTGGGGGCGATCGGCGGCGAAGACCTCTCGCGCCGGGCCTTGGTTGAGGCCATGGTCCGGAGCGAGGAGGAGTGGCAGGCGGTCGCCGACTTCTGCGAAGCAGTAATGCTCGCAAAGGAGGAGGCCGAACGCATCAGGCAACGGCGTTATCGCCGCCGCCGCCGCAACCGGGATTCTGATCCCGATTTCCGGCCACCGTAGGCGCGGGCTTGCGGACAATGAGCAATGGGTAGCTCACTGTCCGGCCGTCCGGTAACTTTCCGGACCAAGCCTAAGTCGTCGACGGCGCGCACTGTTCCCGCGTGCCTCAAGGAGTTGTCAGCAACAGCAGGGACCCAGCCGGGTCGAAGCCTACTGGGGCCAGGGTTATCCGAAAGGGCGCTCAAGCCCCGGTATGAAGGCTAGAAGGAACGGGGTGGGTCTTTTAGTCAGTAAGAGTCTGACACTATCTCCCGCTCCGCCCAAGAGCGGGGGATGTCAATGCATGATTATTTCCCACCATAAAAAAAAAAAAAAAAAAAGGGGCTTGTTGTAACAGGGGTAAGTAGTAATAGGCTCTTTTTACTAGGATCTTAAATGACATGGCCGGATTAAGTAGGGAGCTGTGCCCAACTAGAAATATTCCTATACACAGACAAACAGTACGTCGTATTAAAGCTTAAAGGTACGGCTTTACAGTAGTTTAAGTTTTATGATCAGAGATCGAGCGAGAGAAACTATAAATAAGATTTAAAAAAACGCCTAATCATTTTGAATAGCAATGATTGACATCAACACAACAATGATCTACAATAACAGTGACAGTTACAGTAAGTTAGTATGAGAATATTATGTTCATTAATGTAAATACGTTTTACTTGGTATTTTGATTTTTGACATGAATATGTTACATCACTGAAAATGTTTCTCTATACGAAACATTATCAGTGATGTAACATATATATAACCTTAAGCTGTGGTTGCCTATAATTGAGTGTTCATTATAGGACCAGGTTACTTGTACCATTTTCTATTTCTTAAGTTTTTTTATTTTGTAATACTCGTTGGTGATCCTTAAATAAATAAATAAACATATTCATGTCAAAAATCAAAATACCAAGTAAAACATATTTACATTAATGAACATATATTGGTAATATTTATTCACTTTCAAACAATAAGAGGTCATCGTCTAACAGATATTTTTTGGATATTAAGGCGAATTAGCAAAAAATATAAAATTGAACATGAAATAAAACACTAAAAACATAACACTTGAATTTTTATTTAGTCATATAAAAAGTAAGTACAGACATTTGCTTAAATATATTTAATGCTTAATATTTTAACACATCATCACTACAATAATTACTCAGACAAGACACATTGAATGTTTTCATCCTCTCTTAAATCTCGAAAAGAAGAACTAGATAGCTTCGAAGATATATTATCAAGGAATTATGCTGATACTGTTATATTTGCTTGATTAGCAACTGGTAGAATTGATGGTAGTTTAGGCAATCCAGGTTCATTTCCCTGTAGTTCTTTAACCTGTTTATGTATATCAGCCAATGTATTTTGTAGTTATGGTGTTAAAGTTCTTACAATATAGCCCTCATATTCGTTTGGAGGCCACAGTTCAGTTCAGGCACATTGAATTCGCGAGCGTCAGAATCTAAATCGTAAACAAACCAATCCAATATGCACAGCAGAATATAAACATTAAAAGTGTAAAGGAAAGTAAAAAGAGATAATTATGAAGCATACATAAGAAATAAAGAATTTAATTACTAACTGTGATTAAAAAGTGCCGTGATGATTATAAGTAGTGTTTAACTAAATAAAACTGTTAATTACTTAATTTTTTACGTTTTGTATACTTAAAAAGTGTATTTGAGTTGATTTTTGATAAGAATTACATAGTACCTACTTTAGAAAGATGTCAATTTTATTAAAAATAAAGAAAGAATAAATGATGAGAGGTATTATTGTCGTTTTTTTGTCGTTACTACTTGTCCCGGTAGACGTTACAACTTGCCTCAAGCGCAAGGTAAGTTGTAATACCGCACTTCTTCTAAAAAAATATTGATTGTAAAACAATTACCAACAGTTATAGTATTATTTTTACTTGATTTGGTAGAGGAAGAGTCACAGCATCCATCCATCTTTATTTAGTAGGAATTTAATCAATAAATCTTAAGATATATTAGTTTTCATGAAAACCGTTACAACAAGCCCCTCGCTCCCCTACTTATATAAGCAGACACTTAATCATTTCCTCGCCGTTGTTCTTTTCTGTTTTCAGATTTATTCCTATACCTGTGCTAAAGACCTTGCTTTGTGTCAAATTTCAGGATTCTGGGCCCTATTAATTTCGATCTTTGAGAGTATCAAAATTTATGTTTTTTTGTGACATAAACGCTCGTATTTTTTTTATTTGTTAATTTAGAAGTTCGATTTTTCATAACTTGAAGGGACCGCAGACCTGACTTGGTATATGGTTTTAATTTCAACTCGATACCGCCACGCTTTCTCGAGATAAAGGCTATTGACAGACAGACAGATAGACTGACGGATAACAAAGTGATCCTATCGTCGTCGTCCGTTTTTTTAATTAAAGACTACGATTTGACAATTCGATGTTGCATGTTTTTTCCATTTCATAAATAGTGAGGTACCGCAACCGATATTGACAAAAAAAAACGAAAAATATTCGTAATAATCGTAAAACGAAAATCATTTTAAATTTATGCAACTAATTAGGATCAGGTTTTGTATTTCTTATAATAAATAATAATTATAATAGATAATAATATTGTAAAAACATACCTAAGTCTTCTTCGTGTACTATTTTCTTGCGGATCTCTTAAAAAATTGTAGCAATAAAAACGAATTGTGTGTCGGTTTTTTACAATGCAGACGTATTTACAGCTTGACGCAATGATGATAACTTTTTTAATTCTAAAGCATAAATTGCGATAGTTTTGTCCCGCTCTTAGAAACGAGATATAGAATTGTGTCGGGACGTCCATATACTGGAACTCCCTGGTAAAAGTATTTTTAGGTGTGGGTCTAAGTATATTCATTTATGTAATCTGCGATCACTCCAGTTAACTACAGATTGGTTACAGTAAATATAAATGTTGGTGGGTTAAAGCCACTGCCTTAACTTTCCTAGTCATACAGCACATTTCAGTCGATTGATTGGGTTTCGTATCAGAAGCATGCTTGTCAATGGGTTCAGATGGAGCTTTAAGCGTTCAGCGTCGTTATCCATGCATTTTGATTTCTTCAATGACAGTCTTCATATTTAGGTATGTACTCATGTATTTCAGTGTTACGTATGAACCCGGCTGCACCACTTATGGTCCTCAGGATATTGTTCTTGGCTTTTTGAAGACAAAGTAAGTTGGATTTGCTGGATGAAGATCATAGTTGAATCCCATAGGTCCAAATCGGTTGTATAACTTACCTATAGACTAAATTTATTGCTTAGGGATAGAATATACTGCTTCCCAAGCATCCACAAAACGTTTTTGAATCAATTATTTACTTCGTTCCGTTTGTGCTTAATGGTCTTTCCATGTCATACGTTGGTCCACCAAGTAAAATCCTAAGTATTTCACACATTTGCATGATGATAGAAGATCCTGGTTAACTTTGATTGTTGGTCACAGCTTCTTTCTCAATGTAAATGTAATGTGGTGAGACTTAGGGGCATTTACCAAACCAATGAATGGAATAGATGCAAAGATGGCGTGTAAAAACGCCAACTTTGCATCTATTCGTTGGTTTGGTTAAGCTAGTTTTGTAGGCATCTATTGGCTTCGTCTGGATCACTACTAGATGCAAGAAATGCGAGAAACGAAACCTTTTTATTTTTAATTTATTTGTTGACATGACTACAGCTAGTAATGAAACCGTTTTTTTAGTATTGACACTAAGGCTAAGAGCTAAGGTTTTTAACCACGCCGGCTACGGTAGAGGAAACAACTGTTTTACTTTTAAACTCACCTGGGTTTTGAACGGATTTGCAACCGTAGTAGTTATAATTATCGCTTACAAGCTTGGAGGGTGACAATCGCAAGACGGGCGATTAATTATCAGTTGAGCTCCGAACCGCCATGGACTCACACCAGAAACGACCTGTTGCGTTATAGGCGATTATCATACTACCACGCAACACGCTGTATGTTGCGTGTCAACGCACTTACGCGCGTACTTGCGGGAGGGCAGATTTGCATTATCATGCGGGTTTTTTACGCACTCGCAGGCTGCGGGTGACCTCAGCTCGCGCGATTCTTCTAGTTCTTCGCCATTGCAGCGAGAGATATAAAACGCGTCGTGAAATGTGAATTAATTTTTTACATACTACTCTGTCAAGAAAGTACCGGGAAAAGAACAATAATACACTAAATTGTTGTTATTCATCCAAATTTATTTTATCACCTTCAAAGTATGCCCCTTCAGAAACAATACACTTACGCCAACGAATAATCCAATCATCAAAACATTTTTTAAATGCTGTTTCCAAATTGAATTCAGTTCTCGCCGTGAATTCTCCTTTATGTCTTCTACAGATCGAAAACGGGTGCCACGAAGTGGTAATTTGAGTTTAGGAAAAAGATAATATCTGGCGAATATCGTGGCTGCTGGATGGTATTTGTTGAGTGTTTGGTTAAAAATTCATTCACAATGATGGATGGATGGGGATGATTGTGCGAAGGCGCATTATCGTGGTGCAAAATCCAAGAATTTTCTTTCCACAAATCTGGCCTTTTTCGACGAATTTGATCTCTTAAATGCCGCATAATGCTCAAATAATATTTTTTATTTACCGTTTGACCTTCCGGTAAGAATTCCGAGTGCACAACAACGCGATAGTCAAAGAAAACAGTAAACATGACTGACTTTTGATCGATTTTGGCGTGGTTTTTTCGGTTTTGGTTCAGTTGGAAGGCGCCACTCCGAAGCTTGTTGAATTGTTTGCATGTTAAACTCGTAAACCCACGTCTCATCGCCAGTAACAATGCGTTTCATGAATGTTGGGTCGGAATTAACTCGTTCTAGCATGTCCTCAGCGACTCTCATGCGATTGAGTTTTTGGAGAAAATTCAGGTCTTTTGGGACTAGCCGAGCGGCAACATGTTTCATACCCAAATGATTAGTTAAAATGATACGGATTGACTCGTGAGATATAGAAAGTTCGGCGGCTCTCAAACTTGAATGAGGATTTTCAGTCACTATTTCCTTCACTTTTGCGATGTTACCTTCAGTTGCAGAGGTCGATGGCCTACCAGAGCGAGGCAAATCTTCCATCACATCTCGACCGCTTTTGAATGCTTTGTACCACTTATAAGCACGTGTTTTTGATAAAGTCGATTTACCGTAAGCCTTCTGTAACATTTTCAGTGACTCCGAACATGAAATTCCATTGGCGATGCAAAATTTAAGACAAACTCTTTGTTCGATGTTTTTGTCCATTATGAAATTCGCAATACACACTAGGTATGATATAACTAAAAACAGCACTGTATTTAATATAAATAACAGATGCAACTCAAACTCCGCGCCAAAATGGAAAACAGTTGTGCCAATCTAGCAACAACAAAAAAATCTAAAATTTGAATTTGGAACCATAGACAAATCATCCATTCCTGATACTTTTTTGATCTTTATTATTCTACAGAACACAGATATGAGTGACGTCCGCTTCGTTCTTAGCCTAAGTAAAAGGCCGAGTACATAGAGCCGAGTATTTTAAAAAATATGGTAATATTTTTAATTATATTAGTTTTCAAATCATATTAGACTCTACCATAAATAAACACTACAGTATCTTTGTCCAATTTTCCATAAAGGTTCCATTGTTAAAAAAAACGGTATAAAAAAACGAATTTGAGGTCATCACTTTCATTGAAAATCTATTATATAATGGCAACATATTTCTAGAATTTGGCATTTGGACTTGTCAAATCATCATCTTTAATTAAAAAATGATCTTTACAAGGGTTTCGTTTTTTCCTTTGAGGTACGTAACCCTAAAAAGGTTTTAAGTTAGTTGATTTTAGTTCTTCTTGGGTTTATGTTGCGTAACTCAGACCAATTTTTAAACAAATTATTTAAAATTTCTATTTTGTTATTTTAATATTTAAGTATTAAATATTAACTCTTAAATTTAAAAGTAGACTTTGCGTTCTTTGTATTGACGTCAGTATTATATGAATATAGGGATCCAAATTTAAATAACGATGCAAAACGTATTCCATAAGGAGGTTGGGACAAAGACACAAAAAAAGGCCAAGTGCGAGTCGGACTCGCCCATGTAGGGTTCTGTAGCAGCAAGTAACATCATAATATAAAAGTTCTAGTAGTTCGTTGTAACTTTGATCGATGTTTTAATAATAGTGTATTTTTTTAGATTTACGACGTATTAAAAAAAAAAAATTACTAGATTTCATTCAAACCAATTTTCGTTGGTAGTTTACATGGTAATGTACATCATGCATTTTTTACAGTTTTATCATTCTCTTATTTTAGAAGTTACAGGGGACACACACACATTTTACCACTTTGGAAGTGTCTCTCGCGTAAAGTATTCAATTTAGAAAAAAATTATAATAGAAACCTCAAAATCATTTTTGAAGACCTATCCATAGATACCCCACACATTTGGGTTTGATAAAAAAAAATTTAGAATACATCTACATACTAAGTTTCAACTCTAATAGTTTCGGAAAAAAGTGGCTGTGACATACGGACGGACAGACAGACAGACAGACAGACATGACGAATTTATATGGATTCCGTTTTTTGCCATTTGGCTACGGAACCCTAAAAACTGCTTTGTCGAATTTAAATTATTAATTTTTACTTTAAATTAATCGTAAAAGTATAAAAATAAAGTTTTAAGACATTCTAATTTTCTATTAAAATAAAGCATTAGGCTTTAGGCAACTAAAAGTCACACTTGAGAAAAGAAGCCAAATAGAACAACGCCAAATCGCTTCCTACAAAATTAAATAAAAATGCCATTTCATGAGAAAAAAATCAATTCTAATGTAGTCTTGTTTCTTTTCAAAACATCAATATAGTCTCCACACAAGATATATATTTTTTTTTTATTTGAAGAATCGTACATAACCTTTAGAGCTTGTCCAGATAAGGCGTTTCACGCGCAAGTCCACTCGCGCGTTGACACTTGACACTCGCGCGCGCTTACCTGAGTCACCCGTTATACGTGCGAGCGCCTCGCGCAAGTGCGAGTGGGTTTAGTCAAAATATGATACGTTTTTTCATAAAATATTTCGTAATTGGGTTTAGGAATTATGTTTAGACAAACAAATAATCATGTTATTTAGGGTGTTTCGCGTAGTTCGTGCAAATTCGGAGCAATCCTAAATTTTATATTTATTGTCGAATTATTTTGTTTTTTCTTACTAATTTCGTTAATATATGGATAAACTTTGAATATTTCGTCGTTTCGAGCGACCGAAAAGTGCCATAAAACAGTGACTTTCTGAAGCCTACTCCTCGGTAACGGCCAGGTTAATAGGTTTGAAAAAAATATATGTTTATAATAGATTCATGAACAACATTATCAACATTTGATTTTTTCGTGCTATTAATACTTTTGTTTAAAAAAAATATTAAGCAATTTCGCAAATTTTCGCAACTTTTCCCTACTCCTTCGAAACGGCTTGGATCTTTAGAAACATTTTTATACATAAAAAATGGTGGTTAAATATTCTTCAAAGTGAACATGGCATATGTAAATCAATCAATATTTCGCAAAGAAAATGGATTTAAAGGTTAGCCGCGCGCTTTCCGGACGCTGCTGGCCGCAAATAAATGCACAGATATGCGTACTGCCGCCTAGGCGGGTGCGAGAGTTGCGTCCATTTAATTTCGGCCAGATGGTTCAAGGGACTATAAGACTTAATAAAAGAAGAGGTGTGCGAAGGTAATGAAAAAAAAAACAGAAGGCAATGCTGTTAAATTAAAAAAAACGACGGTAAACGAACGGAATGAGGAAGAAGGTAATGAGGTTTAAATCCTTTATTCAGTTTTTATTCAAAAATAACAAAATTACAAACCTAAAACCTATTCCAAACTTCTTAGGGAATCATTGAAATTGATAATAAGCTAAGTAATAAACAAAATCATATATACTCACGTTATAATATGGACGATAGGAAAGAGAACGATTCCAGAATAACCACCTCCCGCAACACTTAACACGAAAATATATTTTTTTTCACAAGCAAGCATGCACTTGTTACGACGTTTACTGGCAAACTGAGACGTGCGCGGGGCTTGACATCGCAGTATAGTAGCATTTATGGTCAAGCGCAAACTATAATGTGGATTTCTTTTCACATCGAGGGTAATCAGAAAAAATAAATAATCAAAAATAATTCATCAAATCATATTTTAATATATTGAGAAGAAAGCATTATTAAATTTAGGTTTAAACGTTGTGTTTTTTAATATAATTAATTAATACGATTACTTTGTTTCTATTTACTCTGATTTATTTGATTAAAAATACATTTATTAAGGATGATAATGGACACCGAAGGAAATGAGAATAAGTAGAGTTTTTTATTTATAATTTATTATTTATGCTAATTACTACTGTAAATATTACATGCATACACGCATAACTGTATTACATTTGGTATCCGTTGGAAAGAATATAGATATTTTTTGAATAAATCAATGTTATTTTACTGGATGCACAATATGCACGAAAAAAAATAACCACCCTTTACTAACATTATCTCTACAGCGCAGCATTCAAAAATCGCCAGAACTGATTTTTTTGAAATTTCTTTAAACTGTTATCCAACCTAACAAAAATAAACGCTCCTCTTCTCTTTACATCTCTAGAATAAAAAGCTGCTGGACAAAAATTAGGAATAATAATAATAATAAACATCTATCACACAATGTGTAATAAACCTTCATAACCCTTTTCTAGTTTTCAGAGTGGTGATGGCCGAGTGGTAACGACTTACGAGTAAGCACAAAACGTAAACCCAGCCAGGCGCATTACTTTGAGTTATTTATTTCATCACCACTGCTCTCAAAACGGTGAAGGAAAACATTGTGAGGAAACCGGCATGTCCTAGAACCAAAAATTCGAAGACATGTGAGATTAACCAATCCGCATTGGGCCTGCGTGATGGATTACGGCCCATTCTCTCTCCTAGAGACGAAGCCTGTGGCCCAGCAGTGAGGCGGGCTTGCGGACAGTGAGCAATGGGTAGCTCGCTGTCCGGCCATCCGGTAACTATCCGGACCAAGCCCAAGTCGTCGACGGCGCGCACTGTTCCCGTGCGCCTCAAGGAGTTGTCAGCAACAGCAGGGACCCAGCCGGGTCGAAGCCTACTGGGGCCAGGGTTATCCGAAAGGGCGCTCGAGCCCCGGTATGAAGGCTAGAAGAAACGGGGTGGGTCTTTTAGTCAGTAAGAGTCTGACACTATCTCCCGCTCCGCCCAAGAGCGGGGGATGTAATTGGATGATTTATTCCCACCAAAAAAAAAAAAAAATGTAAGGCCCAGCACTGATAACATTAAAACGGACACCGATTTAAAGAGGCAGTTGTAAATAGCGGTTTTGGTAAGTTAAAAATTATAAATGGCACCTTTAATAACTAGTTCTTATAAACTAAGCAGTATAGTAAACAAAAATGAGTAATAAAAAATAATGAAATGGATCAGTGAATATATAACTGAGCAGGAAAATAATTAAATGGGCGGTACAAAATATTGAACGAACGGTTACGTGTGGGCAGTAATAAATCGGAATTTGTCAGTAAGAAATCTCATTGTAAGCAATTCTACTCGTATAAACAATGAGGTGGTAAAGTAGTTTTCGAGATATAGCGATGTGACGGACGGACAGACGGACGAAGTCGCACCATAAGGGTTCCTTTTTACCTTTTTGGTAGGGAACCCTAAAACTACTTAAATAGTAATGAAAAATTAAATTACTTTTGCTTTGACTGAAGGATTAAAATAAAACAAATTGTATAATAATAATACATAGAAACTTTTATTCGTAATCTATAATATAAAAATGAATCGCAAAATGTGTTGGTAAGCGCATAACTCAACAACGCCTGGACCGATTTCGCTAATTTTTTTTTGTTGTGTTCGTTATTATGAGGAGAAGGTTCTTATGGGAAAAAAAATGAAAATTAGGGTAGTGTAGGGTAGAGTAAGGCAGAGGAGGGTAGAGTAGGGTAGAGTAGAGTAGAGTAGACAACAACTATAATTTCGGAAGTCGATGTTATTAGGAAACAAACAATACCGAGAAACGGCGAATGCCATTGATGTTGTCTTCGTTTTCCCAGACTGTTAACGAGATTTTTGTCACTTTTTTCTTTTTTTAATAAATTTCTCCTTCATTTATTTTTTTAGTTGACCGTTTTCTAGTGATAATAGCTCGATTTCTCTATAAACACTTCTTAGTTGAAATGTTAGTCTCGGTATCTCATCTTTCAATAGTTTTAAATGCTGATCGTCCTCATCTAATTTTGGTTGAGTGAGATCAGAACTTGAGTCTTGGTGATCCTTTTTTTTTCCGGGTGTCTTGTTGGTAGGTAGTTCAGTTTCTTTACTGGGTCAGATAGAGCTTGAATAAACTGTTCAATTATTCATTGCTTTAGTAAATATTTCAGATTTCTGGTGTTAACGGTCACTGAGATTATCCGCGGACACAGACAGCCAGACAGACTTGGCGAAACTAGAAGGGTTCCTACGGCTACTAGTTGACAACGGAACCCTAAAAACAGAAATAAAGACTTAGAGCTGTCTTGAATTGACATGTATCGTGATCCTTTTCCATGATCTAATAATCAAAAACACTTCCTTGCTTGTTTTTCGAGTACTTACGCAGAGATATATTAGGAAAAGGTCAATGTACTTTATTCTACGGTTATCTGGCGTCTTCTATAGTATAGATTAGTTTCCTCGTGGAACTGTAAAAAATGTTATCACTGTTTGACGTGATTTCGAATTTAAAAAAAAAATACGTAGAGTTCAGCCTAACGTAGAACCTCCTTCTTAAGGAAGTCGGCTAAAAATCACAACCTCAGTTATGTCAACACGAAATGACGTTTGGTCACCATAAAAAAACTTTAATGTAACAACAAACACTATTTTTGAAAGAGTAACCATGGAGTTTCTTGTCGGTTCTTCTCCTCAGGAAACGACCAATTTGGAACCGTGCACCAGCTTCTGACGTATTATAAGTGGCCATGTAGGCCTGTGTGAAACAAAAATATTTTGAATTGAATTGAATAAATGTTACTTTCAATTTACACCACGACCATTCTTTTATCACATAGTCATAGAGTCTCCCGAAGATACCGGCACCGCCGAATTTGGGAGACCACCGTAAAGAATATACATGAATCGCCAATAGTTACATTTCTACATTGAGTTACGATTATTATAATTTAATGCAACTCTTGTAACAATGGTTCAATATTAATTATCTTTATTTTTCATTCTAACTTAAGTCTATTACTTAAGTTATAATGAAAATACATTCTTGAATATTTCTTGAAAAAAAAAAATATTATCCCACGGCTATTGGGTATTTTTTGGTTTTTAGTTTAATCCTAACCTAACCAATACACATTTTACAATGTACATTTTATGGTGAGGCTCTTTCGAAAAAATATCAGCCCCTGCAACTAGGTTTTGGCTCCAAAGGAAGCTGCGAGGCTGCCGTACACGCTTTGTCGACCTACCTAAATTCTAATTTAGGAGGGGTCATCCTGAAGGTTGTCATAAAAAAAGCATCGGTTAATAGGGATACCTTGTTGGCAAAATCTAAAAAATACGTACCCTAAATTTTTATTAGTTTTCTTTGGCAATGTTATTGACAACCTTCTAAATTACCATATCGGGACAACCTATTGGAATCCGCTGTTGGCTGTCAACAAGGTGATCCCCTCGGGCCAGTGATCTTCAGTTTAGCCGGAATTTGGAATTTAACTGTTGATCGTCAAATAACTTCTCTTGTTTCGGGTGGAACGAGGGACAGTTAGACTTTACCTGACAAACACGTGTTCCTTCGGTTGCTCTTTGTCGGCTTGGTGACTCTTTCGAACAATCTGGGAGCCCTGGGTGCGTTACACCTACCTATCTTTTTAACACTCTCAACCGTAAATGTAGATCATCATCGTCACCATCATCATTTCAGCCAAAAGATGTCCACTGTTAGAATAGACCTTCCCGAAGTGTCGCCACAAAGACAGGTCTCGCATCCATTGGATTTCCACCAGGTCATCGATCTACCTTGTGGAAGTCCTAATGTTGCATTCTTCCAGTACGCGGAAAATACAACATGTGTATACGAATTCCAAATTCAACGTTTGGTGTCTCGATGACGGAACCCTTGGAGGCGATTCAGACACGGTTTTGAATGATTTACATTTCCTAAAAAATCAACTCCACTCCATAGGTCTTGACCTCAACTTTTCTAAATGTGAGTTATTCTTATCTGACAGTAGTGACAGACAACTGACTATATCAAAATTTAACACAATAGCCCCGGAAATAAAAATTATTAAAAGAAGCACTCTTTGCCTCCTTGGGTCTCCTATTTTCGAAGATTCCTTCTCAAATCTCGTTGAGGAAAAAAATTAATGATATTTCGAAAAGATTGCTAGAAATTAAAATGCATTCGGCCATCACTTTAATTCGTTTCTGCTGTTTCGGCCCTAAATTAACATATTTTCTCAACGCCTCTTATTTATAAAAACATCACCATCTTTTGGAAAAAATGGACCAAATTATCCGGCATACCCTTACGTCAATTTTAAACGTGGCCATGGATGACCGAGCCTGGGCTCAAGCTACCCTTCCCATCCGTATGGGAGGCCTCGGCATTCGCAAAATTTCTAGTATTAGTTTACCAGCTTTTATATCCTTGGTTCACGGCACTGAGAAATTAATCAGGAATATCCTATCTCCCTCACTGATTGATTGCAATGTGCCGTGCTTCATCGAGGCTATAGATGCCTGGAGACTTGCTTGCCCGAATAAAAATCCGCCCGATAACCCGGTTCCCAGAGACAGTGGGATGAGCCGCTCTGCAGAGTAGTTCAGGAAAACCTAATTCTAACATCTGCTACGACTGCGGAGCGGGCGCGCCTGCTGGCTGTGGGAAATTGGGAGTCAGGTCTTTGGCTTCACGCACTGCCGTCGTCGAATATTGGCACCACGACGATACTACTTTCCGCCTAGCTGGTGCCAAGCCTTGGCGCTCCTTGTTGTTCTTCTCATCGCTGTCACCGTGGCAAAGCTGTCAACAGCCTCGGTCACCACGGCCTGTTATGCGGTCGAAGCGCCAGACGCATAGCGTGACACGCGAATATTAACGACAATATCCAACGAGCCCTTGTCACCGTCGGCGTTGCGGCTGTTTTGGAACCTCATGGCCTAGCACACGGCGATGGTAAGAGAACGGACGGTATGTCTTTATTTCCATGGAAGTTGGGTAGACCTTTAGTGTGGGACGCTACCTGTGTTGACACTCTTGCGCCACCCCATCTTCCTAGTTCATCGTGCTGTGCTGGTGCTGCCACTGCGGCTGCGGAGAACCTCAAGCGGCGGAAATATAACAACCATGTCGGCAGTTATATTAATTGTTGTTTGTGTTTGTTAATTGTTTTTATTACCTATGTGATTAATTATTATTTTTGACATGTTTATTGAATTTATTCAGATGTTTATTATATGTACTAACACTAACTTATAAGTTGTGTATGTCTTTACTAACAATAATGGATTGTATTATCTGAATAAATAAATATTATTATTATTATATTTTTGAGCCGTTTGGGGTTGAAACTCTTGGGCCGTGGGGTCCGAGTGCTCATACACTTTTTAAAGAACTTTCAAGACGCTTAGTTGACACTTTGTGTGACCCAAAGGTAAAAACCAGTTTTACCTCGGTCAGAGATAAAGCATTGCCATTCAACGTGGCAATGCCGCCAGCCTCTTGGGTACACTTCCAGTCGACAGCGATGCGGAGGAGTTTTATGACGATTTTAGTAGGGAGTAGCTTTTAGTGTGTACTAGCGACCCGCCCCGGCTTCGCACGGGTGCAATGCTCTTGCCGCACCGGGCGGCCGGCCGGTACCGCCGCAAACGCTACGTCCCGCAATTTTTAAATCTGTAATATCTTCGAAAATATTCACTTAAATCATACGGTGTAAAGGGCCATATAGATCTATATTAAATGAACAATGTATTTAAGGTATTTAATTGGTTAAGGATTAATGCTGTATTGGTTAAAATCGCTTCGAAAATTAGCCATTATTTGTCGTAAAAAGTAAATGACAAAAAAAAGTTATTGTGGGTTATCCCTAAGAGATAGACATATACCATCACGGACTTTTCTGTAGACCTTTTCAATGTGTACAATACTTAGTACATTATTTTGATAAAACTCGTAGGGTTCAGCCTGCGTTTGCAATGTAAGCGGAAAAAATGTAATTATTTACGACATCACATTAGAAACCTCAAAAATAACAGTACTTCTCCACTATTTAATGGATGTTATTATACATATGAACCTTCCTCTTGAATCACTCTATCTATTAAAAAAAACCGCATCAAAATCCGTTGCGTAGTTTCAAAGATTTAAGCATACAAAGGGACATAGGGACCGAGAAAGCGACTTTGTTTTAAACTATGTAGTGATAGTTAGGTTAAGGATACTTAAATTTTTATATTTGTTTTAATATTTAAGTTTATTATGTATAAAAAATAATAATAATACACATTACAGTAATTATGGATTTTGAATTTCGTTCGATGTTTTACAAATTTTTAACGATTATTCATATAGAAGTGAATTAGCCGTACAAGGTTCCACTACTGCTTTAGCCTCTTTTCACAACTTTCCTCGGATTGGCGGGCGAGCGTAGCGAGGTCGCCAACTACTTCTCGGGACGAAATAACTTACTTTTACCCCTAGGGTAACAATGTACTACTATTATTTTTATTTTATTTTTGGGTTTTTATGTTTAAAATTTATTTTTCTATTTGATGTGGCACCTGCGTGTAGTGCATGTACTGTTGCCCGGGAGGTGAAGAAATTCTAATAATAAAATAAAATCTGTCTGGAAGGTGATAAATGAAACTGGGAAGACAAACCGACGAGATTGGAATGAACTGTCGCTAAAAATTGATAGTAAAATCATCTCAGATAGGTCTGAAGTAGCTGAGACCTTAGAAAATGGTTTCCCCAACATCCCAATAGAAGTTACGAAATCTCTCCCTACTTCATCTTTGTTAGCTGAATCTTTTCTAAAAGAACATTTCACTAAGGATACGCCAACCTTTAAATTTGAGCGTATCTGTGGTGATACAATTATAACATCATATAAAAGTCTTAACATAAAAAAACACTGAAGGCTTATGGGGTATATCTGTTAAAGTTCTCGGCGATATTATTGATACGAGTACAATTGCTCCTGTCCTAACAGGCATGTTTAATCAATGTTTTGCGAGCGGTATGTTTCCTGATTTGATGAAACATGGCAAAGTAGTACCAATTTTTAAATCAGGTAGTAAGAGTGATCTCACTAATTATTAACCAATATCTGTGCTTACAGTATTGAGTAAAATCTATGAAAAAATCATGCTTCACAGATGTTGTCTCATTTAAATTCTAATAGGATTTTGCATAGTTATCAGACTGGCTTCACGAAAGGAAGGTCAACAACGGATGCAGGAGTGAAACTCATCAGGGACATTTTGGAATCCTGGGAGAAATCCCAGGATGCTATTGGCATATTCTGTGACCTTTCTAAAGCATTTGACTGTGTTGACTATTATACTCTGAGCTGTAAATTACATCATTACGGAATTCGTGGACGAGCTGCTAATCTTGTTTTTTTCCTATTTATCTTACAGGCAGCAAAAAGTATCCACTAATTGGGCCACGTCCTCGAGATCTTTAGTAAAGATGCCTCAGGATTTAATTCTTGGCCCTTTCCTTTATCTAGTCTATATTAATGACCTTCCTTACATGATGGCTTAGTTATCTGATATAATTCTGTTTGCTGATGACACTTCTCTTATTTTTAAAGTAGACAGAAAAGATAGGGATGTCTTGCATGCCAACGAAAGTTTGGCGGTTTTTCGAAATGGTTCGCAGCTAATAATCTCCTTTTAAATGCGAATAAAACTAAACGTATAAAGTTTTTATTACTGAATGTACCGGAAGTTGGCATCAGTCTAATTCTTGAAGGCAAAAAACTTGATTTTATTACAGACACTGAGTTCTTAGGCATAACTATTGATTCTAAACTACAGTGGGGCGCTTATAATAGTACCCTCTCGGGAAGATTAAGCTTAGCGGCATATGCAGTTAGAAAAATAAGGCAATTGATGGATGTAGCCACAGTTAGGTTGGTTTACTACGCTTATTTCCACAGTATTATGTCTTATGGCATTTTACTGAGGGGATCTGCAGCTGATGTAGACTCAATTTTCATATTGCAAAAGAGAGCTATCCGGGCTATTTATAAGATAGGTCCTCATGAGTCCCTCAAAAATAAATTCAAAGAAATCTATATACTGACACTGTCTTCTCTTAATATCTTAGAATGCATTTTGTAAATTTGTAAAAAACTTAAGAATCTTTAAAATTAGAAGCGATTTTCACAACAAAAATACACGTAGTAAACACGAAATCGTATCACCCAAATGAAGATTAGCTAAGACCAGCAAGTCATTCTTAATAAACAGCATACGCTTTTATAACAAGCTGCCAAAGGCGGTAACTGAACTTAGTGAGGGAAAATTGAAAACACATATTAAGCGTGTTTTAACCGAAAAAGCATATTACAAGGTTAAAGAAAATGTCGAAGATATGCTTGTTTAGCAATGACTACCTCTGCACATGTGGCCCCTTTTTTTATGGTGGGAAAAAATCATGCATTGACATCCCCCGCCCTGGGGCGGAGCGGGAGATAGTGTCAGACTCTTACTGACTAAAAGACCCACCCCGTTCCTTCTAGCCTTCATACCGGGGCTCGAGCGCCCTTTCGGATAACCCTGGCCCCAGTAGGCTTCGACTACTGGGGCCTCCCAACTCCTTGAGGCGTGCGGGAACAGTGCACGCCGTCGACGACTTGGGCTTGGTCCAGCCAGTTACCGGACGCTCAGACAGTGAGCTACCCATTGCTCACCGTCTGCAAGCCCGCGCCTATGTTAGCCGGAAATCGGGATCAGAATCCCGGCGGCGGCGGCGGCGATAACGCCGTTGCCTGATGCGTTCGGCCTTCTCCTTTGCGAGCACTACTGCTTCGCAGAAGTCGGTGACCGCCTGCCACTCCTCCTCGCTCCGGACCATGGCCTCAACCAAGGCCCGGCGCGAGAGGTCTCCGCCGCCGATCGCCCCCACGAGGGCACGGCGATGCTCCGCCCAACCAGGGCACACCTCGACTGTGTGCTCCACCGTGTCCTCCGGGCATTCCGCACAGTGGCGACACCCGGGCGTCGCTTTCGCATGAATCGAGTGCAGGAAACTCCCGAACGAATCATGTCAGGTGAGTACCTGCGTCATGCGGAAGGTAAGGACGCCGTGAGGTCTTTCCAGCCACGCCTCAAAGAGGGGACTTACCGCCATGATTGTGGCGTGTCCAACGTGTGGCCCCCTGGTAAATCATCAATATTGTGTCAATTAACTTCTCTACCTTTGTTTTAATAATTTTAAAACACATTGCTTTTGCAATATTTTTTATTATTATTTAGACTTCAACTGTCTTAAATTTGTTAGTAATTTATTTTGTTAACATTTTATTGATAGTTATAATTATTTATAACTATTATTCCCGTTTTTTTTTTTTTAATACATAGCCTCTTTTTTGTAATGTGAATGTGAGAACACTGTATACTCCCCGAACTTTTAGACTGCTTTCTATTAGAGGAGGCGCCAAAGGGAATTCAGTATGTAAAATATGAAGACCATCTTCTGTGAATGGTTTCGGACTCAGAAAAGCATGCGGATTATGATTCTGGATGTTGCCAGGAGGCATATTGGTCCATTTTTTTTTATACCCTTCTCCCTGAAGCAGCAAGTAAATTGACTGAACAAATGCTAAGAATCATTTTATTAATTGTTTAAGTAACAATATCTTTTGATTAAATATATCTGTAGGAAGTCAACTAAGAAAAAAAGTAAGTCGGACTCGCGCACTTAGGGTTCCGTACAAATTTACACATGAAAATCACTTATATAAATTACTTATATAAATGAAAATAATCTATAGTCAATTTGTCCATGGTTTAGGTACTACCTAAAAATGCTTTTTTTTAAGATAAATTACAAAAAAACATCACAGCTAATTAGCTAAAATTTTTACCAATCTATATTTTTAGAAAACCTGAATTGTAATATATGTTATGAAACATATTCCCATTTTTATAAACATATTTCTTTTACAAGACATATCAAAATGGTTTACTTTTTTTAATAGGTAATATAAATGTAGTATAGCTAATAAATTATTTAAATTACACTGTGCTACGAAAGAACATTTTTAATCAAATTAAGGAAAATAGATTTGTTAGGCTGGTAGCATTAAGCACGCCCCCAGCTACGCGCCAAGTTATCTTGCTCGCACTCTACCTATAAAATTGAAGTGTCTGTTTATGATACTCGTAACTGAAGATTAGTTTACTAAATGTTTATCAAAGTGTAGGTATTCGATAGCTATAATAAAAATGTAAAATTTAAATACCTCAAACCACACTTGTATCCAGGTGTGCGTTCAAGAATTTGGTTTTCTTTTCAGAAAATCTTCGGAGCCCTAGTGTATTATAGAAAAATAATATAATAAGTACGCAAAATAGTATATTTAACACAATATAATAAATGTCGAAACATAAAATAAATGTATTTTTCGATTTTCCTCACAGTAAGCATAAAGAGTAAATATGAGTATTATAAACAAAATCATACATTACCAATAATATCATGGTCACTATTGTCCAACGCATCTTTCTATAAGGTGCCTACAATTACATCTGTGCGTTAATACAATAGTATCACTGCTTTTAAACATTTCTGTCTGATTAAGGGTGGTTCTGCCAAACGGCATGTCCTACATAATAAAAATACAATTTAGATATTATTCTTTTTAGGTTTCCGTAGCCAAATGTGTATGTCTATCTGTCTGTCCGTCCGTATGTCACAGCCACTTTTTTTCGAAACTATTAGAGCTATACTGATGAAACTTAGTAAGTAGATGTATTATGTAAACCACATTAAGATTTTTACACAAAGATAGAAAATAAAACAATTTTTGGGGGTTCCATATATGGAACTGAAACTCAAAAATTTTTTTTTTATGATACCCGCACGTGTATCTATGGATAGGTCTTCAAAAACTATATTAGATTTTCTAGTATATTTTTTTTCTAAACTGAATAGTTTGCGCGAGAGACACTTACAAAGTGGTAAATTGTGTGTCCCCCCCTTGTAACTTCTAAAATAAGAGAATGATAAAACTAAAAAATATATATGATGGACATTACATGCAAACCGCCTACGAAAATTGGTTTGAACGAGATCTAGTATGTAGTTTTTTTTTTAATACGTTATAAAACTAAAAAAAATACACTATTATTAAAACATCGATCAAAGTTACAATGTATTACAAAAACTTTTATATTATGTTACTTGCTGCTACGGAACCCTTTATGGGCGAGTCTGACACGCACTTGGCCGGTTTTTTTAATTTGATATTATTGATTATCACAATATACTTCATCACATTAATATATATGGAACATCGCTACATAATAAACAACGATCAATAAATAACTTCATATTGGAAACATCAGAGACCAGGCCACCTTGCGTTAATTTGTCCCTTGTCACCTTTTCAGTCTCAAACCTGGTTGCACTAATTGGTCCCTATTTCTAGTAAAAAGCTTTACTAAAAAGCTTTTATAACTAACTTTTTATAACATATCTACATAATGTTTTCATGTGTATTGACAAGGTACCGACTGTTTCCTAAGATAATCACACTGGCGGAGATCGTAAAAGGCACTGATGTCTATTTTTTGTGCAAACTAAAAATAGAATCGATGTCAGTAACTTATTCCCATAGTAGGATACAGATTGATATAGACCAGTGTAGCGGTATTAACATTCGGAAATTGGTGGATTTATATAAATACAATAACTACTAGCTATGAAAAGGCTAGCCATGCCGCTAGTCAAGCTAAAATCGTGATCACTACAGAATAAACCATAAAAGTTCTCAATATGCACAACTTAATCAGCCTTATAATTTTGCTACTGCTGGAACTCAAACCTAAGAGAGGTTTGGTTTCATCGTGGTGCAATATCTCTGCTGTCGTACCGCAGGGGGGCGTTCTCTTTCCTCTTCTTTTCGCTAAATTCTGAACTTCTCTCATCCTACCACCTTTACACTGACGATCTACGAATATATTCGCAAGCTCCGCCACATGAACTATCCGAGGCAGTTAACATTGTCAACAAAGATTTAACTCGTATATCTGAGTGGAGTGTGCCCATGATCTGAAGGTCAATCCTTTGAAGACCCAAGTCATTGTTGTCGGCAGCCCTAGGTCGTGGTCAAAAATAGACTGGACGCGGCTCCCACCAATTGTTTTTGATGGCTCAACGATTTTGTACAGCGACTCAGTGAAGGACCTTGGTGTTATCATTGATAAAGACTTTTCGTGGGGTCCTCAGGGGCAGGAAGTTAGCCGCAAGTTGTTTGCGTCTGCGGGGTCTTTACGAAGGCGGCGAAATTTTCTTCCAACTGCTACCAAAACTGCGCTCGCCCAATCCTTCCTTCTCCCAATCCTTGATTATGCCAATTTCAGTTATCTTGATCTAACCAAAGTGCAGCTAAATAAGCTTGAGCGGCTTCAAAACTTTTGTATTAGATTCATATTTGAATTTCGCATTAAGCTCAAGTGGCTGCCAATCCGCCTTCGTCGGAATACTCATATTTTATCGTTGCTTTACAGTGTCCTGTTTATCCCTACAACCCCCTCTTATCTTAAAGAACGTTTTAAGTTCATTCATGACACACATTCTAGACACCTGAGATCATCGGAGAATTTGACCCTTTTAATGCCCTCGCATTTTACAAAATTTTGTGATAAGTCGTTTGCGATCCTGGCGGTGCGTTTGAGGAACGCGTTGCCATTACCAATTAGGCAAGCCCGGTCACTAGTTTCTTTTAAAAATCTGGTTAAAAACTATTTCCTTTCTCTCTAATACTATACTGATCCTACGTAATTTAATTTCTTCCACCAACCCTACTTTTTTCTTTTTTTCTACCCTTTTTACTAATTAAATGGTGTAACATACATGTATGTATATATATATTTGTAATTGAGTACCGTGTTTTATATAGTTAGCAGTACACCACAGACTACCCCGTGTATTATTTTATTAGGTTGTCTCGAAGATATCGCTTTCAGCGATAAGACCGCCATAATTGTGCCTACAAATTTAAGTTTTTGTATAAGCTGTGTTACTTTTTGGTGTACAATAAAGTCTATTCTATTCTATTCTATTCTAAAAGAGGGAAGGCTGGATACATTCACCACATGGGCCCAGTGCGAATTACTTATCAGAATTATAACCAGTTACTTATCAGTGCAATTATGGGTTTCGACCATGTACTCTAATATGACTAATAATAATATAGCCTATTATCGCGGTATAGGTGCGTGCACAGAATGCACCCTTTCTTATTTCTATGGTAATGACTCTCTTAAATAGGTTGCCCACCTCATTGAGCACGATGGGCTGGTAAGCGGACGATAAATATACTTACTAAAAAATAATGAGAGATGAACGAAATTACCGAGGCCGGCCAAAGAAGGTGGCGAATGGACATAGTAGCCTGCCGCGGGATTTGGTTTAAACAGCTGAGACAGGCCATGCAGAGGATAATGAAAAATTAAAAATAAGATAAAGGTACAGCTCACTTGGCCCAGGTGGTTCCGTTAAGTCAGGTTTATAAAATAGCGATATTGATCTTGAACTCATTTTATTTTAAGCTAGCTGCTCGAGCTCACGAAAACGCAATTTTCACTTATCGTTTGAATCACCCTTAAATTGTTGACGTTCTTGTAATGTTATAACATTATTCATTTGAAGATGAATATTATAGAAGCATTGTCCAGCATTGTATAAAAACTTATTATTAATACATTCAACATCATTACTCGATGTAAGTACTCGTCGTATATACAATTTATAGCATAAAAATATTGAAGGAGCCATGTTATAGCCCCATGGTACATTATTCGTCGGACTTTAATATCTGTACAATTTATACGCTTTTTTTTAATGATGTAAACTAATTTATATCAGCTTGACTTTGATCCCACCTGATAGTAAGCAGTTATGCAATCTCTGATGGTGAGGTGCACTAGTTTAAATGAGCCTATTCACTTTTACCTTGAAGACACTCAAATTATAATTGGACGGGAAGACCGCAGCAGGCAAATTGTTCCTGGCCTTCGACATATGCAGTATAAATGACGAGGCGAAGCGCTTAATCCGGATCGTAGAGGACATTCTGCTAATCTTGCGATAGAATGTAAACTATGGGAGCTTCCCGCCTTATATGTTCCGATTTTTATTGATTAGGCAGGTACACAACTATTTATTTTTGGGGACGCCATAATTATGGGGATAAGTCCTCTCTTTGAGTTCTCTCGTGAAGTTGCTGAAAAGACATCACGGCGCACTATACCTGATTCACCATTGTGCGGACCGTCCAGAGGTTAAATATTCGAATTACAAGATTTTTTATGGGCTAATTTAATGTCAACCACTGCTAAGATAATGAGAGAGAAGAAAGGGATAAAAAATACTTATTTATTGAATTTTTGCGCTTGCCGAAGTATGTTAGTGAGTTTATGTTTTTAACCGACTTCGAAAAGGAGGAGTTCGAAAGTATACCTTACATTGCCTTACTTGTATTTCCGAAAAGCGCGTTCTAAAAGCCCCACGTCAGCCCATTACATCATGGGAAAAATGTGATATCCCGTTTGACACGATAGTCGATTTGTTTACGAAATTTTGTTTACTCTATTCCATGTATAGACAAGATACAAACGAATTGAGGCGAGTTTTTATATGATCTTTATTTGGGACACTTAAAGTGATCGTTTGTGACCGTGGTCGCATGTTCGAAGTGACAGCTTTTACTAGTTGGGTATCTCAAATGGGTTGCAAAATTCACTACATAACGCCCAAAATGCACCATTCCAATGGGCAAGCCGAGCGTTATATAAGGACAATCCTTTTTTTTTGTCTATTGAGCCGGTCGCGACTATTCTGCCAGTGAGGACAATCCTTAATATGATACGTGTCGAGAGTAGTAATAGAACTTCAATTTGGTCAGATAGTGTATGTGAAATGCAATTAGTTTTAAATCAAATCAAATCAAATCAAATCAAAGCATTTATTTCAAATAGACCATTTACAGGCACTTTTGAATAGTCAAATGTCGGTCAGTCCAAGAAAAGTGAAGCTAAATTGCACGTTCCAAAGAGTAGGTCTCTATGGAGAAGAACGTGCAAGAAACTCCATGGACACTCTTTTAAATCATATATCTCTATTATTAGCTATAATAAATTATATTTAATAATATAAATTTTTCTTTAAGCGCTCGTAAACCTCTTCTTGCGAAATATTACCGATATTAAACGAAACTTTCGAGTTATTTATCGATCTCCTTCGCCATCGTTTGCCTTAGTTAATATTTTTATTAATTTATTATGTTGATGTGTTACATATAATGCTTGGTTACATATTACTTGTTGCTTCTATCATGTGAGCACAAAGTCGATAGTGAAATAAAAATGTAAAATAATTAAAAGATAGAAACTGAATTAAGCCACTAGCAGCTAAGAGATGACCAGTCCCATCTGACGGCACCCGTTCACGAGCATGACGCGTGCATCAGCCCCACTCAGCTCAACCATTTTGAAGGGAACTTAACGACCCAATAACACGTGCCACCAACAGCGAGACATTTGAGTGAGCATGACAAACTCTCAACTGCCATGCTCGTAATGTCAAAAAAAAAGTTGTAACCTAATAAAAATGCTCCATGGTGCTTCACATTCACAAACTTGGAAAAAGTGCTTCTACATTATACAATGCAATTGTGTCTTTCAAATTAAAAAATAATATTAGTTTCCAACTAATCAACTAATTAGTACGCCCTAGTGGTAGTGGAGCTGGACCAGCATTGAGCCAAGCATTTTTATCTTGAATATAATCCTCCAACTTATAATATGCTTGTCTGCATAGTGTGCGTTTAATACAAGATTTAAATTTCGTTTCATTGAGTTCTAATATGTGGGGAGGTATTTTATTATAACATTTCAAACAGTACCCCATGAAAGAAGAGGCCACTTTAGCCAGTCTGAATCCTGGTTGAACTAATTGATCCCTATTTCTTGTAACATAATTATGTCTATCGCCTGTTTTGCTAAAAAGATGAAGATTTTTTCTAACATACATTATGTTTTCATAGATATATTGACAAGGTACTGTCATTATGTTAATATCTTTAAACAGTTCCCTTAAAGAATCGCACCGGCGGAGATTGTAAATCGCTCTGATGGCTCTTTTCTGTAATATAAAGATTGACTCGATGTCAGCAGCCCGTCCCCATAGTAAGATACCGTACGACATGACACTATGAAAATAACTAAAATAGACTAGTCTAGCGGTATCAAAATCCGTAAATTGGCGGATTTTTCTAACAGCATATGCAGCTGAGCTAAGCCGCCCTGCAAGAGAAGTTAAGTGAGGACCCCATTGTAGCCTTGAATCAAGCGTAATCCGTAAATATTACGAAAACAGAAAACCACACAATACTCAGCTTTGTACTTGTTAATCGGAACTGAACAGGCTTTAGGATGAATTACCTTATCCCATTCCGTCCCAAAAACCTCATATCCAAACCGCACAGCACCGCCTCTGATGGTGGAAGAAAAAAACCAACGATTCGAATCCAACGCGCCGGCCGGCTGGTATATCTTATGCGCGCGCGATAAACAACCTCTGAAAATACCGTGAAATATCATCTGAAAGTGCTTCCAAGATGATCCTGGATCCCAGCACCCAGTGAGTACCTGACTTCCAATTTTGTACCATTCTTTTAGCCTGTTTTTTTAGAAACTTATATCGCGTCACCCAACGTTGACGTATTCATACCTATTCATATTTTTGGTCCATTTCGAGCGCGAATACCTGTAGATTACAGTTTTTTCAGGCATTCTCAGGTTCAATTTCGAATGAAAACTCTGAGATTTGCTATATTTTTGCATTTTAAAAGTATTATCCTACAAAATTGTGTTGATCATATTCGCCGTGTAACCCATGCGGATTCAGAGGTCATTTTAATTTAGTCGGATTATAGTCACAAAAATTCACCTAATTTACGTAATTTGTTGTGGAAATCTTATTATCTATAACTATTCACGGTATTTATACACTTACAAACATTATTACATAACTATTTCACCTAAAGGTATCGATTTACACACTTAATAAATCTCAACTTAAGTTCGTTCGTATTTCGTACCTACCTACCTACTTATTATTCGAACAAAGCAAAATGGAGGAAAGCAAATTAAAACTTCTTCAATCTCAACGCGAATATGTATATCGTGATATTCAAATCCTTTACGACTTATCACAAACTATGATTCAAGATCGTTCAAAGGTATCGGCGTTCAAGGCGAGATATACTCGAATACATTCAATTCGCGAAGAATTCGTTTCGTTATGTAGCAACATACAAAGTTTGGAGTTAGCCATAAAACCTGACGCACGAGTGTGTCAAAAGTCTTTGAGTTCGTTTGACGATTTGTACTACGCCGTAATTAGTGCAGCGACTGATCTGCACATTACTGATAGGAGCGACAACGTCGACGGGCCACCGCCTGCGACTCCCATGCAAACGGGACGTAACGCACGGCTACCTAAGCTTGAGTTACCTAAATTCGACAGTAAAATTGAGAACTGGCAAGCATTTTATGATATTTATAAAACCTTAATTCACGACAACAATTCGATCTCACAAATAGAAAAATTTCACTATTTAGCGTCCTGTTTACAAGGCCCGGCCTCATCCATTGTCAAAGGGGTCCCTATGACCGCTGATAATTATGAAATTGTTTTTAATAGTTTGATCGAACGTTATCAAAATAAGCGAATTATAGCTTTGACATATTTAGATAAATTCATCAACCAGCCAGTTTTAAAATCGGGTAACTTCCAAGATTTACAAAGGTTAACAAACGAAATTTATGAGGCATACTATGCACTTCAAGCTTTAAAAATTGACGACTTAGGTGATTTTATCTTATTTTGTTTAACTTCGCGCGCACTGGACTCAGGCACGCGTGATCGTTTCGAATCGCAAAACATTTCTCAAATACCCACCTTTAATGAATTGTTAAAGTTTCTTCAAGGTTATGTAAAAATCTTAGAAACTAGTCATTTATCTTCTAAATCTAATGTCAACAACAATCCTAACCCTCGTAACCTTGAGGGGAAAGAACCTTCGCCCGCGACTAGTAGGCAAAATAGCAGCGGATCCAAACGCTCATCTTATCTCACAAATTCCAACCCACCTGCAAATGTGACTTGTGCTCATTGCAGTGAAGCGCACTTGATTTATCGGTGCCCTACCTTTCAATCCTTAGATTCTCGTACTAGACTCGCGTTAGTACAAGGTAAAAATAACATGTGTACCAATTGTTTACGTACAAATCACGTCATAGACAAATGCCTGTCTAAAATGTCTTGTACGATGTGTGGATTACGTCACCACACCCTATTGCATCTTGATCCTTCGCCATCCAGCGTCGGCGCAACCACTGGAGCGAGCGTCACGGCTCACGCTCAGGCCGCCGCTCCCAACCGCGAGCTAGTCCTGCTAGGAACATGTCAGGTGCGCGCGTTCAACACCGCCGCCGGCACTCAATGTACTGTACGGGCACTCGTGGACAGTGGGGCGCAGGACTGCTTTATCACCTCTGCGTGAGCACGCACGCTCGGGTTAAAACTCCACCGGTGTAATCTTAGTATAGCCGGACTAGGACAAAACTCAGTCACACAAGTAAAAGGGGTGGTGGAATGTTCTATACGACCTGTACACGGTGATGCTCCACAATTTAATATCAAGCCAGTCGTATTAGACAACATCACTGCTCTAATACCTAGCGTTAAAGTACCGTCAGCTGTTCGTGAACGATGCAATCATCTCGTGCTAGCTGATCGCGATTACGATGTTCCCGCTAAAATCGATTTATTAATAGGAGCGGAGTTATTCCACGAAATCTATGACGGCCAACGTATCAATCTGGGGCCCGGCTTACCGGCAGCTATGCATAGCGTTTTTGGGTGGATTCTTACAGGGACAGTAAACTTTAATTCTGCACCATTAAACACCGCGTGCTCTTTAGTGGCCACCACATTTAAATTAGATGAACAAATCAAAAAATCTTGGGAAGTGGAGGAACCACCGCGCGTTATCACCGTACCTGAGAATGACATCGGCGAACGCTTGTACACTGATCTTACCTATCGCGAATCTGACGGACGATCCGTCGTACCCATCCTCTTAACGGATAACAAATGCTCTTTGGGTGAATCTTACAATAGTACTTTATCGCGGTTGACTCGTCTTGAAAAGAAACTTAGTAGTCAAACTAAACTTAAATCCAATTATATTAACTTCATGCGCGAGTACGAGAATTTAAATCACATATATCCTGTACCTAACCCTGTGGTACCTACTCTCAATCCTTATCTTATCCCTCACAGTGGCGTCGTTCGCTCTAAGAGCACGACCACTAAACTGAGAGTAGTGCCTAAATCAACTTTAAAAATCTTAGGAGTCCAATATGACCCTGTGAGTGACAGTTTTGGTTACTCACATTCCCTTATCGAGGACAGTAAATGCACCAAGCGTTCCATCTTATCTAGCGTCGCAAGTATTTCCGATCCTCTAGGGTGGCTTACACCTTGTATCCTAAAAGCCAAATTGCTCCTTCAAGATTTGTGGCGTCTTAATCTTTCATGGGACGAACCTGTGCCGAGAGACACCACACAAATATGGCGAAACTTTATAGCCGATCTCCATAACTTAAAACTAATAAAAATCCCTCGTAGGATTATTCCATCTCAATCTAAGGAATTCCAGCTTGTCGGATTTTGTGATGGATCCACCAAAGCATATGGATGTTGCGTTTATCTTCGTGTCGTTACCTCTCACGACGTACACGTTTCTCTTTTAGTTGCTAAGTCCAAGGTAGCACCTCTAAAAGTGTTGACTGTCAACCGTTTAGAGCTTTGCAGTGCTGTATTACTATCTAAAGTAATAAATCGCATTCAATCCTTGCTTAGATCAAAACTCATTTTGAATAAATCTATCTTATTCACAGACAGCTCGACTGTACTGTCGTGGTTAAGCACTGAGCCACATAAGCTTAAAAAGACTTTCGTTGCACATCGAGTGGTCATAGTTAACGACAGTCCTGTGCCAACTGAATGGCGACATGTGTCTACCCATGACAATCCAGCCGACATCTGTAGCCGTGGTTTATCGTGCTTATCTTTGTCTGATTCTCGAATCTGGTGGTCTGGTCCTCAGTGGCTGTCTACCGAACTCTTCAACTGGCCTGTTTCAGCAGTAGAAGTATCCGATAACGTGCCAGAACTCAAGCCTGCATCACGCGCGTGTCATGCTAGTGCAACACGTGAAGCTGACGTGCTGGATTCTATCATGGAACGCCACTCCTCTCTTTCCCAAGTTGAAAGAGTGGTTGCTTGGATATACCGTTTCATTAATAACGCAAAGGCTAAACGTTCAGAGCGTAATTTCTTACCTTTCCTGACAGCCACTGAATTAAGCCAATCTTTAGATCAGATAACAAAGTATGTTCAACATCAAAGTTTTAGTGATGTCATATCTTTTATAGCATCCAAGAAACCTTTACCCAAACATTTATCTAAACCCTCTCCTTTTCTCGATACTCGCGGAATCTTGCGAGTGGGGGGACGTCTCAAGCACGCATCGTTACCAGGTCGCGTCAAACATCCATACCTCCTGCCTAAGATTTCTCGGTTGAGGACTCTTCTGATTGACCACTATCATAAAACTTATCTTCATTGTGGGCCACGCCTACTTCAATCTTTAATCATGCGTCGATTTTGGATACTCGGAGTTAGAAATCTTATCAGATCGCGGCTATCTAAATGCATAACCTGTTTTAAAATTAAACCTCTTTCACTTCAACCTTTACAAGGTGATCTTCCACCTTCCCGATTACAACCGGGTCACTGTTATCAAACAGTAGGCATCGACTTCGGAGGTCCTTTTATGATAAAAGAGAGTAAACGCCGTAACTCTAAAACTTATAAAGCTTACCTTTGCCTCATAGTCTGCCATGCCACTAAAGCCGTCTATCTCAAACGTGTCATAGAATCTCAAATTTTGATTTACGAAGAATTTTATACTATCTTAACGAAGGTGGAAGCTATGTTAAACTCTAGACCCTTAGTGAAACTCTATACCGATCCCGACGAGGTTGACGCTCTTACAGCTGGTCACTTCCTTATCGGTCGACCTTTAGTATCTCTACCTGAACCGGTGTATGCTGAAAACGAGACCTTACGTACTCGATGGCAGCTTTTGCAGCGTCTATCTCAGAGCTTTTGGCGCACTTGGCAGAGGGACTATTTGCATACCTTGCAACAGCGAATGAAATGGTTTAAACACGGTAACGGTCAGCCAAAATTGAACGATCTAGTAACCATTTATGAACCTAACTTACCCGCTAACGAATGGAGACTTGGTCGCGTCGTCCAGCTCCACCCGGGCAAAGATAATGTCATTCGTGTTGTGACAGTCAAAACTTCAAAAGGCTTACTTGTAAGACCTACTATCAAAATTTGTCCTCTTCCAATCGCTCAAAATAATTAATAACCCATATCAAATCATATCAAATATCTATCAACTATTTTCTTTTTTTTTTTTAAGAGTCTAACACTTATTATTTTATTTATTTTTTCTCAACCATATACTTATTAAGTACATTTAACCAGCATAATCTCAACACTTAACATAAAACTATATCCTTACAGTGACATATCTGAATCTGCATGGGCCGCAAGTCTCGAACTTCATCTATCTTATCTTATGAAATCCCTCGGTGATTTCAAGTGGGGGGATATGAACAGGCTTTAGGATGAATTACCTTATCCCATTCCGTCCCAAAAACCTCATATCCAAACCGCACAGCACCGCCTCTGACGGTGGAAGAAAAAAACCAACGATTCGAATCCAACGCGCCGGCCGGCTGGTATATCTTATGCGCGCGCGATAAACAACCTCTGAAAATACCGTGAAATATCATCTGAAAGTGCTTCCAAGATGATCCTGGATCCCAGCACCCAGTGAGTACCTGACTTCCAATTTTGTACCATTCTTTTAGCCTGTTTTTTTAGAAACTTATATCGCGTCACCCAACGTTGACGTATTCATACCTATTCAGGAACTAATGCGACCACACTTGTGATTCGTGCACTGCACTGGTCCGTGACGTTTCCGTCCAGAACTCCAGTCCAAATCGTGTAGCTTTTAGGGAACTATGCAGGAGCTCCGCTAAAGCATCTCTTGACAAAAATCAAAGCAGTCAAGATTGTCGGGTAAACCGACAGAAACACTCGCCAAGGGTATTCCAGGTCAACGATCAGATATTCGTAATTAAGTATTCCCAGTCCGCTGGCAAGCTTCACCCTGGCATAAGGGGTCCATACCGTGTGACAAAAGTGTCACCAAGTGATCGTTACGAGCTGAAACTGATGAGTGGGGCAACGCAGGCCGCAGTCCAATACATAGTGCCCTGGAAAGGCGAATGGTGTCCTGAGAGCTGTGCCGCATTTTTTGAGAATGAGTCTCAGTTGAACCTTTTTAATGTTGTTTAATGTTACAGTACTGCGACGTATGGTGTACGCGTGCGAGTGGATGTGTGATGCGTGTTCGTGTTGCCGGTAGGAACGGGCGGCTGGCGCAGCACAATATGGAGTGCGCTCTAACAGCTGTTGTCCTGGTTCTTGAGTGCCTGGTTTTGGCAGATGTGTGCCCTGTGTGGGTGTCGCGACAAAAATCAAATCAAATCAGATTATTGCAAACATGTTGTACAATGGTTGGAATAAAAATAAAGGGTTTCAAACATGCACCCTGTAAGGGCACTGCAAAATAAATAAATTTCAGTAAAATAAAACACATTTTAAAATTCACTTTCAATATTACATTTAAAAAGTCAAAAATTATTGATATTACAAGTATTAAAATAAATAAATAATTGGATGAATTAAATGTTCAAATGAATCAAATGTCAAAATAAATATAAATGTTAAAAATAAGTATAAATGTCAAAATAATATGAAATACATTAAAAAATAATAATAATAACATTAGTAATTACGAATTAGACCAATTCAATTATGTACTTTGTTCTTATTTGATTATTTATATATTTTTTCTTGTTGACGATGAAACATTTATGTTAATTTATTTTAGTACCGACTTGCTCGATAGATGGCGTTAAGGTCGAGTTATAAGTCGATATGGTTTATAGTATATAATAAAAGCTCAAAAGTTCAAAAGTTCTATAGTTTCCACTTAGATCAGGACACAATAGTGGTTTTATTTTCAACCTTATTAGTGTTCTCTACTAGTTCAAATTAGTTCAACATTACCTTCCAGCTCGGTAATAAACATTGGTCCATCGACCCTGGATAAGATCCAGAACAATTTTTTTTAGTTAGTGCGGCCATCCTTTGGCCGAATCCTACGTACTCGCAGTGGATCGCTGCAGCAAGAGTACCGGACCCCCAGCAGAAGCCACGTCCAGTAAGGGTGACTGCTGTGGATTTTTAGTTCAACTAGACGCCACAGAGGGCGCCACTAGTAGTACCTGCATCGCAAGTCAATACTTCGGGTCTCAGCGGCAGCTTCGTCAGCAAGGTTCGTAACAACATGGAGCAGAAACATTTTGCCACGCAATTGTGAACTTTATTTAAATGAAGATTATAACTTAAACATTTTAGTTTTAAAATTGTATATTAGTGTAGGACTTAGAATAATTCTATAAAAAACGTGGGAACGTGGAATCTATGCCCGATTTATGTCAGAGTGTATTTTGTTTCAAACACTTGTAATTTTTTTTTGCTTTTTTTTGGGACTTAGAATAATTACTTAATTACCTACTGATTTTATTGGAGGCTATTGTATATTTAAGTTCGTTTCAAATTATTATTTTGTTTATTGTTAAAGATGGAAGGTAAAGTTAATATAATTATTGAAAGACCTTCAAAACGTGATTCAAAAGGCCTATACTAATTTTAAAAAGAGTACGAAAGATATACTTACTTTAGAATATTTAGAGACAAGGCTTGAATTATTGGAAAGAGATTGGTCGTTATTTAAAGATACCAATACGCAACTTTATGGCACTTTTAAGTTAGAAGACATAAGTCAAAAGGTAGTTGACATGTACGATGCGACTGAAGATGTCTATATAAATTGTAAATGTGTAATAAAATCAGCCCTAAATAAAATTTGTGCCAAAGCATTTCTGCCACAGGATAGTGGAGCTAACAATAACTCCTCCAAGCCATATAATTGTTTCGTAAAATTGCGTAAAATTACGATTCCAATATTCTCTGGCAAATATAGTGAATGGACAACTTTTTATAATCTGTTCACATCATTAGTTCATAATAACACGTCTTTGGATAATGTGCAAAAGCTGCACTACCTCAAGAATCATCTTACTGGGGAAGCTGAACAGCTAATAAGGCACACACCAATCACAGATGCCAACTACAGTCTAAGCTGGTCTCAATTAGAAAAGCGTTACGCAAATAAAAAATATTTAACTAGTTGCACTCTAAAAAGATTATTCAGCCAAAAACGCCTACATGTTGAATCAGCTTCCGCATTAAAAGACCTATTAGATACTGCAAGTGACTGTCTTAACGCCCTAGCAAATTTGGGAATTGATGTGAGCACATGGGACGTTATGATCATTCATCTAGTCACTTTCAAGCTAGATAACGAAACGCGTAAGCAATGGGAGTTCAGCGTTTCTAATGACTCTAGTAACGACTTACCAACCTTTGCAAAATTTAAATCATTTATCGAAAGTCGTTTCCGCGCCTTGGAATGTATAGACCCAAGGAAGGCAGTGACGTATCAGGGCAATACTAGTTCACAGGCTCATAGTTCAAAAGCAATGTTAGCGACAAGTTCATCCAATATGCAGTGCGAATACTGTACGGAATCTCACAAGCTCTGTTTCTGTAAACAATTTGCAAAACAATTTACAGAAAGTAGACGCGAGTACGTTGCAAAAAATAAAATCGGCTTTAATTGTCTAGGCAGCAATCATACAGTACGTGATTGTAAAAAGCAGACCTCTTGTAGAGTTTTCAAAAAACGTCATCATTCGTTATTGCACCTCAACAACGAGTCGAACGGAGAGATTCAAGGTCAAGAGGCTACAGCAAAGCCTGCTGTCGACAATACTAGTCCTTCGACTAGTAATGGTCGGATAGTTGCGTGCTTGTCTACTGGCCACTCCGGCCAGCCCTCCAAACCCAAACAGGTTTTATTAGCCACAGTGCTAACAAGAGCCGAGTCTAAAACGGGTGAATTTATACAATTCGAGCTTTGTTAGATCAAGGCTCCCAGGCGTGTTTCATCACAGAAGCCACAGTACAATCGGGCTGAAGAAAATCCCAGTCCGAGGCCTAGTCTCCGGCTTAGGAGACAATAGATCAACCATGGCAAAGAACATGGTATATTTGACATTTAAGTCCACAGTTCAAGATTTTCAGTTTAATATTAATGCTTATGTCTTAAGTAAAATAACGTCATACTTACCTGAGAGAACTGTTAATACAAGTTTGTTGGATTGGGTTGATATTAAAGGTCTTTGTCTCGCAAACCCTAACTTTAATACACCCAATAAAGTAGATATTCTCTTGGGTGCAGATGCTTACTGCGGCATAATAAAGGAAGGTGTAAAAAAGAATCCATCTGGTACTATGATTGCACAAAACACCACTTTAGGATGGGTCCTTTGAAGGTTTAGTTAAATCAAGTAGTATGACAAAATATGATGTAAAAAAGAAAAATGTGCATTGTGCTCAGTTCAACGAAGACAACATTCTCAAGAAATTTTGGGAAATAGAAGATCAAATTAGTACAAAGAAAATATTGAGTCCAGAAGAACAAAAATGCGAAGAACTTTATATTAAAACGACTAAAAGAGATGATACAGGCAGACACATTGTACGGCTACCATTCCGAGACAAAAATCCTATGTGTAAGGGCGGACGTTCGCGTGAGATAGCTGAAACAAGATTTAAATCATTAGAAAAAAGGTTAAGTAAAGATACTAGTTTAAATGAACAATATAAAGATGTAATTAATGAGTACTTACAGTTAGGCCACATGAAACCTGTAAAAGAAGAGGATGATAAAAGATCAAGCTATATACTTACCACATCATGCAGTGATAAGAAATGACAAGACCACGACGGAAGTTCGTGTGGTATTCAATGCTTCTGAAAAAAATAAAAACGGAGTTTCACTAAACGACACCCTCATGGTAGGACCAACTCTGCAAACGGATTTGAGACACACTGTGTTGAAGTGGAGAATACACTCTATTGGGATTGTGGCGGATATAGTAAAAATGTACCGTCAAATCAAAATAGCCGATGAGGATGATGTCTTTCAGCGAATACTCTGGCGAGAAAGCCCTGAACAGCCAATCAAAGATTATGAGCTAGTAACAGTGACCCTCGAAACAGCCTCTGCACCATACCAGACCGTCAGAAAACTTCATCAGGTAGCATTTGACGAAGGTGACAAATACCCCCTGGCATCAGATAAGGTTCTAAACTGCTTTTATATGGATGATCTGATGACTGGGCGTAGTAACATAGTAGAAGGCGTAGAAATCTGCAAACAGATTTCACAATTATTATAAGGGTGGATTTATATTAGAAAAATGGAACAGTAATAATCAGCAATTATTGAATAGAATAAACTCACTGGATACAAATGAGTTAATAGAGAAAACAGGTCAAATAAACTTGAAAAATGAGGACATTGAAAATGAAGAAAAACAGGACATGATGGAAAAGGAAAGTAAAACAGAAAATAAGGACATAGGAACTAAGTTAGATACTACCATAAAAATATAAGAACTTACCTGGAATCGCCACGAAGATATCTTCCAGTACTCGGTACACCTTCCACCGCCGACGACAGTACCTGTAACGAACAGATCAATTATATCAGACATAGCTCGTTTGTTCGACCCATTAGGATGGTTAGCTCCTACTGTGGTTGTAGCAAAGATATTTGTTCAAAAATTATGGCTCACCGGCGTTAGTTGGGATGAGGAATTAACTACAGAATTAATAAGAGAATGGAGTACTAACAGTCAAGAATTGTCGTTACTTACCCAAGTTAGAATACCTCGTTAGCTTGGAACACATTCAACAGATCAACTAGAGTTGCATGGTTTTAGCGACGCGTTTAAAGCAGCATATTCAGCACGGTAATAAACATTTCTTCAAAAACTCTTTCAATGTGTAGTAGCACTTCTGGTTCAAATGAGTGAACAATTTTGTTTTAAATAAATTGATTGCTTTAATTTCTTTTAGGGATTTTGGAATTTTATTATAAATCTTGATACACATTACATAAGGACATGTATTGAAAATGGATAGCATCGAAACCGGTAATGCTTCGTTTTGGTGTCGCAAATTCCGTGGTTGGGTGTGAAAAGAAACATATTTTTCCTGACAAACAGACATATTTCAAAGTTGTATAGAGACGTGAGCGTAAGGATAGTTATTATGTTTTATAAAGTGTGGTCTACAGCTGTCCATATATCCTATATTTGTTAAGATGCGACATGCATCTTTTTTGTAGCTTGAATCAGCGTTTGTACTATTACCCCACAGCATTATATCATAACGAAGCCAAGAGTGCGCATATGCGCTATAGGCTGCTTTTGCTGATTTGAAATCCGTGGATCTTTTTAGTTCCGATACCGCATAAGAAAACCTAGAAATTTTGTTACTTATGTGTGCCATATGGGATTTCCAGTTTAGGTTTGTGCCAATATTAAGTCCCCCCAAGTATAATGTCGTTAAAAGTAAATTTTATGTCAAGGGTTTTTTTTTCGATGGGAAAAATCATCTTATGACAACCCCCGCTCTTGGGGGGAGCGGGAGATAGTGTCAGACTCTTACTGACTAAAAAACCCATCCCGTTCCTTCAAGCCTTCATACCGGGGCTCGAGCGCCGTTTCGGATAACCCTGGCCCCAGTAGGCTTCGACCCGGCTGGGCCCCTGCTGTTGCTGACAACTCCTTGAGGCGCGCGGGAACAGCGCGCGCCGTCGACGACTTGAGCTTGGTCCGGACTGTTACCAGACGGCCGGACAGCGAGCTACCCATTGCTCACTGTCCGCAAGCCCGCGCCTACGGTGGCTGGAAATCGGGAACGGAATCCCGGCGGCGGCGGCGAGAGCGCCTGATGCGGTCGGCCTCCTCCTTAGCGAGCATTACTGCTTCGCAGAAGTCGGCGACCGCCTGCCACTCCTCCTCGCTCCGGACCATGGCCTCGACCAAGGCCCGGCGCGAGAGGTCTCCGCCGCCGATCACTCCCACGAGGGCACGGCGATGCTCCGTCTAAGCAGGGCACACCGCGATTGTGTGCTCCACCGTGTCCTCCGGGCGTTCCGCACAGTGGCGATACTCGGGCGTCACTTCCGCTTTGATTCGGAACAGGAACCTCCCGAACTTGCCATTTCCGGTGAGGACCTGTGTCATGCGGAAGGTAAGGACGCCGTGAGGTCTTTCCAGCTACGCCTCAAAGAAGGGACTTATCGTCATGATTGTGGCGTGCCCATGACGGGGTTGCGATAGTCGCTAACGCCATTCCACCATGAGATCCCGCCGAAGCTCTGTCCGCCATGCCGCGACCTGTCGCGGCAGAGGACTTTCACCCCGGCGTTGCATCTCCACGCGCATGTCGTGCATGTGTGAAAGGACTGTTGCCTCCAGATCCCACGGTGGTAGGCCAGCCAGAAGGCTCGCCGCTTCGCGGGAAATCGTGCGGTATCCCCCGCACCATCCGAATTGCCATGACCCTCTGGCGGGCGTTCAGAATGGCCGTCGGTCGCTTTTGCAGCGATGGCGCCCACACCAGCGCCCCGTAGAGGGCCATGGACCGAACGATCCCCGCGTAGAGCCTCCGGCAGGAGGCGTCTGGACCCCCAAGGTTGGGCAGGAGCCGCTTGAGAGCGGCCCCAGTCCGGTTGAGTTTGGGAGCCAGACGTCGGAAATGCTCCACGAAATTCCACCGGCTGTCGAGGACGAGTCCCAGGTACTTCATCATTGACCCGATACTGATGTGAACTCCTCCTACCGTTAGTTGGGAACTCATTGGCGGCGCGTTCCGAGAGCGGCGACCGTGAAAGCACATCGCCTCGGACTTGTGAAGCGCCACCTCGAGTCCCAACTCCTGGATCCTATCCTACGACCTACGACCATCGCAACCCCGCGTGTCGCTAGAGCGACCGCCGCCTGGTACGACTCTCCGCGCTAGAACCAGCGTGTCGTCTGCGTAGCAGACCACGCTGACCCCGTCAGGGAGGTCGCCCTGCAGCACGTAATCGTACCCGATGTTCCACAAGGGTGGCCCTAGTACCGACCCCTGCGGAATTTATATCAAGGGGTCGTTTTTGGTATGGTCTGAATTGCATTATTTTTGTCTTAGTGAAATTTAGTTCAAGATTGTGTTCATTTAACCAAGTATAAATGTCAGATAGAATTCGATGAATGTCATTGTTAAGGGTCAGATTATTTGAGCAAGGAAAAACTACAGAAATGTCATCAGCGAATAAAACGCTGGGGCTTGTGGGATTGATTTATTCACAGTGGTCGCTTTCGATTTAACATTAGCGATTTCTCTAGTAGTATAGTAGTATGATTGTAGTGCTCAATTTCTACAAAAAACAACAACGTAACGTACGTACACGTAACCCGGGACAACAGTCCCGGGTAGCGCATAAGTAAACCTAGAAATTTTGTTACTTATGTGTGCCATATGGGATTTCCAGACAACAGTCCCGGGTTACGTGTATTATGTATGCGCATCAGGCGTTGTCCTCGAACTCGTGTTCTTTGAACACGCATCGGGTGTTGTCCCGGGTTACGTATACTATGTATGCGTATCAGGCGTTGTCCTGGCAGGCTGAGTCCTGGGTACACGTTTTTAACTTGGAGAACTTGTACAAGTTCAAGTATGAGCATGAAAAAAACATGTGTCTGTAGAAGTATGCATACTCGTACTTTTGAAAGTGAAGTGTTCTTATCTTGTTTGAGAGAGTGTATTTTTATATGAAGGTCTTGAACATGTGATGATTTGTGATCATGATTATTTAATGACTTTTTTTCATGCCGATTGCGATGACGATAACCCTAATGATACTGGCGAGCCTCCAGAAACTCCTGCTGGACCCTCTGGTACTTCGAGTGCAGCCGACACTCACCCAGACGAAGTTGGCGAGCAGACATTTGACGTGCTTCAGAGTGCTTCAGATGAAGATGTTGCTGGTGCAGCCAAAGACGGTGCACGATCAGCAGTGCTATTCTCTGAAGAAAATGGCCTTATTCACTAAGCTGTGAGAAGTTACACTAGCGCTCAAGGCTGTCACGGCTGTGAGTTGTAATTACTCAACGGCGGGTAATTTGACAGTTCTTCATACCTATTGGTATTCCCTAAAAAAAATAGCGTCGCGATGCTTTGTAGTCTCACTCGTGGCCTCGATTTGATACGTCAAATCTAAAAGCTACAATTTAAACGCGTATTTTCATTACGACAGTGATAAAAATGGCAGCCGAGTTAATTACCAAGCTTTACTTGTTAAAAGAAGCTAAGAAAAGTGATGATATAAGGAAACCTCGGCAGGCTAACCAGTTCAGGATGTACAAGACAATATCCCGTGATGTTGACTTCATCCACATTTACAGGCTATCAGAAGATCCAATCAATATATTGGAAAGTGATCTATCTCCATTCTCCATATATGAGTTTGGGAGTTCGTTCCAGTGGTTTAACCAAGAGACGGTTTGTTTAAATCTAGATTTCCAATACAGTTTAATGGCAGCAACACAACAGCAAAAACTTATTGAATTTTGTGAAGTTTCAGATATTATGTACCTTATCATTTTTGGCTAATGGAAGTTACCAAAAAATCATTGGCAAGAATATAGAAACTTACATCTCTCAGCCTTCTGCTTCTAAGCAATCCATGAAGTTGTTAATGCTGTGAATAACAGAAAAAATATAAAAAAATATATAAGATTTCCCCAAAACCACAATGAACGACAAGTGCTCAAATCAAGGTAAGTTTCAGAAATACCTGTTCATTTGAATTTTCATAATTAATCTCACTAGGTATATAGAACAAAGGACATTGTTTGTTTACAGATTTTATGAAAAATCAAAATACCGGAGTTTCTAGGGTGTGTCTATGGCTCTCTAGTTTCCATGGTGCGTCCAAAGGAACATGAAGAGAGGTATTATTGCCGAAAAGGCTATCACGCCAGGAATGTTTTAATTGTAAGTTGTTGTTCTTTCCTGTTTATTGGACGAAAAAAAAAACAAAATGTGAAGTGAATGTGATGTGACTTTGGGCGTGCAACACATGATAGTTATGCCTTTTCAAATACCAGAGTTAAGGCACAATTAAAAAATTAAAAAGCTTAAATAATTTCCAATTTTTCGAAATTAAGCAACCTTTTTTTCGAAAATAAGCAACCTTTCCATTTTTCCGTATTTATACCAATTAAATGCTCAAGATCAAAGCGTTAGAGAAGGTACCAATTTAATTCATTAAACCCCGGAATTCATTAATTCATTAAGCGAACGCCGGCGTTCGCGCACCTATTGTCTTTCAATTGTGTCTGTAATTATCACAATTGAAAGGTTAATAACATAATTCAGGATTATACTTAACTCCAGTTTTATTCATTGATTTTAGGTGACTCAGGATACCCACAAAGGTCATATTTAATGATTCCCTATAATAACCCAGAAGCTGGAATACCTGCGAGCCATTTTAACGAGTTACACAGCAGTGCAAGGAACAGTAAGGAAAGGACCATTGGAATTCTGAAAGGCCGGTTCAAATGCTTGTTAGTACATAGGGACACTGTGATCCTATAATGGTAGGGAAAATTGTGATAGCTTGCTCTGTTTTACACAACATCTGCAATCGTGCTGGTCTACCAGCTCCTCAGTTAGACGAACATGACTTAGAACAAGAGTCTAGGGTACTTGGGTCTCTGACACAGCAGGCTGATACACATGATAATATACTAAGTGGACAGGTAAGCAGGCGAGAATTAGTAAATCAACTATGGCGAGCAGGTTATGTATAGATATAATGTATAGCTTTATCAAAAGAGGAAGCTATTATTAGGTACTAGATATTTAATTAATTAAACCCCAAGCGAACGCCCGGCATTCGCGCACCTATTATTGTCTTTCTATTGTGCCTGTAATTTCCACGATTGAAAGGTTAAATAGAAAATAACCAACTATTATTATAACTTTACACAGTAGGTTTTGCTGTCAGTTTTGCCACGGTCAATCTTTTGATTGAAGAAAACCATCAATCATCATGATTGTTGGAATTCATTTACGCCTCCATGACAGTGTAATTTAGTTAATAATGTTATTATATAATAATGTAAAAAAAAATCCACTTCGTTTTTTATATGTTTTACACATAATTTAAGTTTGTGTAAATAATATTATATTTATATTATCTACACATATAAATAAAATTGGAGTGTCAGTTTGTAATATTGAAATAACTGTTTTTTACTACGAGTACATGCAGATGAATATACAGGCTGAAATTGAATAAATGTAAGAACCGTGTGACATTGCCAAACCTCGCGCGAACGCCAGCGCTCGCTGCCATCCCTTCCCGGCGACCGGCGTTGGTAGGTCACGGTCACGCGCGCATTCAGCAAATCGTATTTTACGTATTGCGAATAATTTGTATTGTTGTCTTGTGTGTGTCATGTCAACAATGCCTAGGACAAGGGCGGATCCAGCTTTGGCGCCAGGGGGGGGGGGGGGGGTCACACAGTCGTGTTTTTTTTTTTTGGTGGGTAAAATCACATGACTGACAACTCCCGCTCTTGGGCAGAGCGGGAGATAGTGTCAGACTCTTATTGACTAAAATACCCACCCCGTTCCTTCAAGCCTTCATATCGGGGCTCAAGTTCCCTTTCGGATGCTGTTGCTGACAACTCCTTGAGGGGCGCGGGAACAGAGCGCACAGTCGACGACTTGGGTTCGGTCCGGACAGTTATCAGACGGTCGGATAGCGAGCCACCCATTGCTCGCAGTGCGCAAGCCCGCGCCTACGATGGCCGGAAATCGGAATCGGAAACCCGGTGGCGGCTGGGACACTGTGAGCGCTGTTGCCTGATGCGGTGGGCCTTCTCCTTTGCTAGCATTACTGCCACTCCTCCTCGCTCCGGACCATGGCCTGAACCAAGGCCTGACGCGAGAACTCTCCGCTGCTGATCACCCCCACGAGTGCACGGCGATGCTCTGCCCAAGCGGGGCATACCTCCACTATGTCTTCCGAGTGTTCCGCACAGTGGCGGCACCAGGGCGTCATTTCCGCATGATTCCGGTGCAGGAACCTCCCGAACTTACCATGTCCGGTGAGAACCTGCGTCATGCGGAAGGTGAGGACGTCATAAGGTCTTTCCAGCCACGCCTCAAAGAGGAGACTAACCGCCATAATTGTGGCTTGCCCAACACTGGGTTGCGATAGCCGCTGACGCCATTTCACCGTGAGATCCCGCCGGAGCTCTTTCCGCCATGCGGCGACTTGTCGTGGCAGCGGACTTTCACCCCGGCGTTGCATCTCCACGCGCAAATCGTGCATATGTGCAAGGAATGTTGCCTCTCCCATGTTGGCAGACCAGCAAGGAGGCTCGCCGCTTCGTGGGAAACCGTACGGTATCCCCGCACCAGGGGGGTGAAACTCCCGAAGAAACTTCAAATACAAAATTTGCCAAGAAACTAGCGACATCTTACGCCTAGAGTCAAGTTAGTTTTGAAAGTAATGCATTTGTTTTGCCAATAGGTGGCAGCAGCTACGATATATTTATACATCTAATCAAACGTGATGAAAAATAATATATTTTTAAAGAAAAATTCATAAAACATTATTTAATGAATATAAACACCTAATTTACGAAATTAAACAACATTACAATTTTGCTGCATCCTAGACCAAATTACTCTGTGTCATAGACTATACACCTCGCTTGTTTATGAATGGTGAAACACTTTTAAAAGTTTTCAAAATTGATGGCTGTTGTTGAGTTGTGTACTTTTGTTTTCGTTATTGGATTTGCTTTTTTGGATTTTGTTTTGACAACTTGGCTTTCTTCATTTGGATTTTGAGATTCTTGCATACCTGTTGACACTTGGCTTTGAATTTGGATACCGATAACTGCTTTCACGACTAACTTTGGCAAGATACCTGGACTACTGATACTGACTGCTCACGTTTATAATCATGCCCGCTAAACATCGCTTGTATAATAAAACTCACTGGATGTAGACTGACACTTTAATTTTCTGTATACACAGTACTTCTTCTTCACAGTTATGATCGCTTCGAGACTTCTCCCAAAAATTGAGCCCTCTCGGCCAAGTGCCTTGGTTTATAAACCTTCCCCTCCTACTCCGAATTTACCGTTGGACAGTGTTGCCATTTCTTAAAAATAAGAACTAATATTATGAAAATATTTAAAACCCTACACTCGACCGTCCTGACGACGTGTATGCCCTCATACACGCTCTATAGGAAATCTAAAACACCCTACACTCTTGGTTGAGAGGACTCATGATGACAATGCAAAAAGAGAAGTAAAGACTATATAAAACATTCGATCAAAAAAAAATCGTTATTCCATATATTTTCAAAGGTAAAAATATTTTTTACATCAAATATAACACAATCTTAAAACACTTAAAGCTAAGAAAGCCTACACAAAAAAAAACATACGAACTAAGCTAAGATAGTGATTTATTTTGTAATAATATTTGTTTCGAATAATACATTTCTGTCAAGTCAATACATTTAAAAAAAAAATATAACCAATGCAACTACTGTACATAATGTACCATCTCAAACTATATTATATTATATTAAGGAGTAAAGTACTAGTTTTACTCTCGGGGAAATTAACTTTTTATCAAGCGTTCAGAACTTATGAATTCTATTTATACTAGTGCGAACCAATCAATTCTCGCTACTGGATTTGCGTACTCTATCCGATTGTGAACCAATCATTTCTCACACCTGATCAGAGACTCAAAGAACCCTAGGCATACCAATCAAACCTTGCCTGCGATTGTGATGATTTCTGATGACGTGAACCAATCCATTCTTACGCTCGGCCTCTAGTTGACTTGACTGATGACGTGAACCAATCAATTGTCACGTCTAATTTTCAATTGTGAAATAACCGATGACGTGAACCAATCAGTTCTCACGTCCGGTCTCCAATTGTTCAGTAACCGATGACGTAAACCAATCAATTCTCACGTCCGGTCTCCAATTGTTCAGTAACCGATGACGTGAACCAATCAATTCTCACGTTCGGTCTGAAACAATGACATTAAACATTCTGTAATAATTGTTCTATTTAAACTTAAACGTCGACTACTATGCTTCGCTGTCATCATTAGATTCGCTAGAATCAGATTTATTTAGTTCTAATGCAGCTATATGTACCCACGGCAGCATTCGATCAGCTGCTACCGTGGTAGTGCGTTTACTCGTGCTATTGGTAAAACCGGAAATAGACGCTATTTTGTATCTATCTTGGCCTAAAACTTTTGTAATCCTGTATGGTCCCATGTAAGACGGGAGAAGTTTCTTACTTTTTCCATCATTATTATAATTAATTTTAGTGATTTTGACTAGATCTCCCTTATTTTATATTTTAGCAGGGCGCCTGTTCCTATCGTAACGTAGCTTTTGCTTTACTTGTTCCGAGTCTATTCTTTCTTTAACTTGATTCCGAATAGTGGTCACATCTATATTTTCCCTAGTCATGTCTGTTATCTCATTTAGATTAGGACTGATTTCACTCTTCATAAACGTCCCAAACATGACTTCTGAAGGTCTCCTAGAGGTCGTCTTTTGAACAGTGTTATTCAGCCCCCATTGTATTTTTCCTAACTGATTGTCCCAATCCCTCTCATCATGTCTCAGGTTTTGCGCTTTCAATGAATTTAGAATTTTCCGGTTATATCGTTCTACCTGGCCGTTTGATTTAGGGCTCGCGACAGCATTCAATATGTGTTTTATGCCTTTATCATAACAGTATCTTTTAAACAAATTAGATGTGAAGCAACTGCCGCGATCACTGATCAAACGGTCAGGCATTCTAAATGTATAAAATATCTCATCCAAGACACGAATTACATTTTGTGTATTCGTGTTTCGTACAGGTTTTATAAGCACGAACTTAGTGAATGACTCTATCACTACTAGAAGGTAAGAATGTCCTCGTTTGGATCTGACAAAGGGGCCCAGGTGGTCAATATGCAAGGTGTGAAACGGTGATTCTACTTTTTCTATCGGATATAATAAGCCATCGTTCTTACTCATGGACCTCTTAGCATAAGCACAATCAATACAAGCGGATACATACTTTTTGATAAACCGTGACATTTTTGGAAACCAATAACTACTTTTAATCCTTTCTAATGTTTTTTCTAGTCCTAGATGACCAATATCGTCATGATTCATCCTACATATCTGCCACCTTGCCCCTTTTGGGACTGCCCAGCGAACAATACTCTTATCACCGTTAACATACCTATATAATTTATTATCTCGAACGACATAATTATCTTTAATATATTGGAGATTCTTGGGGTCTAAATCCTTTTCTATAATTTTTTTAATACGTTCTAACTCTGAGTCCCCCAGCTGGAGAGTATGTAACCAATCTTCGCTACTTATTACCATAACATGAGCACCCTGACTAAAGGAATCAGTCATACTATCATCCGAAACAGGATTGCGTGACAATGCATCTACGTGGGACATTTTAGTGCTTGGTCGATATTCAATCGAACAATTAAACTCTTGCAGCAAAAGCCACCAGCGTGCTATCTTAGGTATGAGATCGCGTTTCATGAAAGTGGATCGAAGAGCGCTACAATCGGTGATCACTTTGAATTCCTTGCCTAATAAATAGACCCGAAATTTCTCTAGTGAGCGAATAACAATAGCAAAAGCGTTTCGCAGAGCCTCCCATGCTTGCTTCGCAGTTTTACAGGACCTCACATAGACCTTGCAGTCCTTGTTCACCATAAGACATATTTTGCTGAATGCCTTTTGATCTCTCCTCTGACCTGCCTCATCGGTCACTGGCGGTGTTTCCTCTACATACTTCCAAAGATCATCATGCATCAGATAACACTGGATTTATTTATTTATTCATTTATGTACACACAAACACTTAAAAATTAAGGTACTGCTTATTTCAAATGAAATTTCTTCCAGCAGACCTGCGACAGGAGAGTTGGATGAGAGTTGTAGACACAGTGTATACAAATGAGTCAGAAAATTAAGATTATACTATATTACATATCTAAATTAACCTATATAATATATATATAAATCTAAAAAACAGTAATTGAAACATAAAAAATAGATACAATACATAAATTAAATTACAAGTATATAATATATCTATAAAAAAATAACTTTACGAGATGGTTGAGAGGTAATGATTTTTGACTAGCTTTTTGAAGAGAGATATATTTTTAGCGTCACGGATGTTAGCTGGAAGTGAGTTCCACAGTCGCACTGCATGAAAAGAGAAGGAGTTGGAATAGAAATGAATATTATGGGATGGGAAATTAAGATGGTATTTAAGGTGGGATCTGCATGGGGCGTCGGCAGGTCGAGTGAACGAAAAACGATCACGCAGGTAGCCAGGGTACGCAGGGTTGAAAAGGATGTTGTAAAGGAGACATAATACCCGAGTGTTCCTACGAAGACGGATAGGGAGCCACTTGAGATCCTTGCGAAATTGAGAAACATGGTCGTATTTTCTTAGGCCGAAAACAAAACGAATGCACAGATTTTGCAGGCGCTCAAGCTTATTTAATAGCTCCTCAGTGGCATCCAGGTAGCAAGCATCCGCATAGTCGATGATCGGCTGAATCAAAGTTTGAGCTAAATATATTTTGGTTTTAAAGGGCAAGAACTTTTGAAGGGATTTAAGGCTGTGGAAGGAAAAGTGTACTTTACGGCTAACCTCATTTACTTGCGCTCGCCAAGAGAGATTGCTGTCAATAGTGACACCGAGATTCTTAGCTGAGTCAGAGTACGCAATAGTCGAGCCGTTGAAAGATTAAGGCAATAAAGAAGAAATGTCAAGCGCATTGCGATAGTACCGACTGCCTATGACCATGGCCTGGGACTTGGAAGGATTAACCTGTAAGCCGTAAGACTTGGCCCACTGATTAATACTCTCCAGGTCACGATTCATGGCATTAATCGCTGAGTCTGCATCAGTCAATAGGAAATGACGATACAGCTGCAAATCGTCTGCGTAAAGATGGAAGTTATATATCAAACTGGATATCAAACTTCCAACTTCCATAGTTTCGCATACCTTCTAATTTTTTGCGTATACTGCTGATAGCCCTCCGCTACCAGAAGCTGAAGTCTCCATCATGTTTTTTTAATTGTTGAAAAAAAAACAAAAGAATACTTTTTTTCACATCGTATCACTTTTTATGCAAAAATCATGCGGCTGTCCCATAACCTATGAGTACATGGTATTATGGGTAGCAGAGCGTGGTGAATCAAACCATGTAAACATGAATATGTGATAAAATTAGTATTTATTTTCTTTTACATTTCTCATAAAAACACAACTTGTCATTTTATATAGAACACACCGATTATGACCGACACACTCTTTCTTATATTCTGTCTAACATAAATTTAAACATTCGTCAATCTCTCAGACTGCCAGTACTCTCGATACGATTACAACCTCTTCTGACACTTCCTCAACTAGCGGGGTCTCGTGAACCTTTAATAATTATATATACATTTTTTTTTCTCTGACACATTGCTTTTGCAATATTTTTATTTTTATTTCAACTGTCATAAATTTGTTAGTAATTTATTTTGTTTATATTTTATTGATAGTTGTAATTATTATATTATTCCTGTTTTTTTTTTTATATATATATAGCCTCTTTTTGTATTGTAAATGTGAGAACACTGTATACTCCACGAACTCTTAGACTACTTCCTATTACGACTTACTTTGTTTTTTACTGAGAAAATTTTGATTGTGCTTTTGTGTACAATATTTGACTGGTCTACACTGTTCTTACATAACATTTATCAATATTGTAAAACAACCACTTTTTTAAAAAGAGTAACCATGGAGTTTCTTGCCGGTTCTTCTCCATAGGAAACGACCAATTTGGAACCGTGCACTAACTTCTGACGTTTTATAAGTGCCCATGTAGGCCTATGTGAAATAAAAATATTTTTGACTTTGACTTGACTTTGACCTGAAAAAACAGTCACGGCCTTACGGACCCTACCCGGTGCCTCCACCATATGTGACGTGGGGAGACGCCAATGAAAGGCTTTATGTTTAAATGTACAAAATTATATATTGAATGAGCCTTAAATTATGTTAACATATACCTATCAAATTATATTCATATTTTTCTTAGTTTTCAACTTCTGTCATATTCGAATCTATATTCTTAATTCCATAAGCCCTAAAAGGTCCATTACAATGAAGTTTCTACTTCAATTAATATGTGACCTTCGTGGTCGTCACAGTACGTAGTGTTTTATGCAAGCTTCAAAGAGATGTCAGCAAAACTGTAGAGGCCCAGCAGGGTAGAAGCCTACTGGGGCCATGAGTTTGCTTCTAAAAGTAAAACCCGGCGCCCTGGAATGCAAGCCAAAGACAGGAGTAGATTTTATTCAGTAAAAGTTTGACACCCCTCCCGCTCCGCGCCCGACTGGGAGATGTCATTGGATGATTTCACAACTAATAAAATGTACATTCTTTACCAGCCACGATGGTCATGAGAATTTTTTTGTTTAGGTTGTTGCAACCATTTAATATTAATGCAATTTTTTGGTAATACTAGACGTAGTGAGCTATATTTGACATTCATACTGTGATTGTATCTCTTCGTGAACTATGAACAAAAAATATATATATATTTTTTTTAATAGCGTAAATAAGGTAAATAAAATCTACAAAAAATATATTATGTGGAGATTTTTTTTCAAATTCTGAATTTTTGGTCATCATATAGGGTAAGAGTTATTGATTACCTATCAAATAATAAATAAATACTTGATGTCACAATTCCTTAAATGTATTTATTTTATCTGACTGACACATGTGTCTGGCTGACCTATCACAGACAGCCTTCGGACAGTTAAAAATTTAACGCGCGACAGGTTGGGATTTAACAGTTTCACTTAAATAGATCTAAGTACCAAAAATATGCTATTAATTGAGCAGTCTCATCATCTGATATTAACGCAATTTTTAGTGATAATACTAGACATAATGATCTATATTATATATTTTTTCTGTGATTGTACCTCTTCGTAAATAATGAATAAAAAATTTAAAACAAATATTTTTTTTTTTTTAACTAGTCATTAAAGTAAATAAAATCTACAAAAAAATATATAATAGGTATAGAGCAATTTATTCTCTAACAAACCGTTTTAGTTTTATTAGTGTCGCTATAATAGTTTTTGAAAAAAATAATTTTGAAAAATACCTACGTTTTTGTCTATTTAGTCAAATAACTCCTGAACGAAGTGAGACGGAAGGCTAAAATCACGTCAACAGTAATAATACTTGTCATTAATGTAATACCACAATTTATTTTGGAAATACCTCTTGGGGGCCGCTGGCCCTACCTTATTCTGCTAGACCCTTTCTTGGACTTCCTACTTTATTTATTTATTTCTTACGACTCCATGCAACATAAAAGTACATAGGCGGACTTAATGCCTTAGGCATTCTCTACCAGTCAACCTAGGGTGACGAAGAGAAAACATGGCAGGTGCATAAAAAAGTAAAAAGAAATAAAAGATTAATACGAAAAAACAAGGGTTAAACACAAACTAATTTTAGTATACTTTTTAATTGTATATACGGTATATTTACAACAGATTTTAGGTTTTTTATATTTTTATGTTTAGGAAAACATATTATAAAATAGAGTAAGAAATTAAACTACCTATATTATACAGATATTTTAGTTTTTTATTTAAACCTACTTACATGAATAAAACTTACATATTAATTAATACACAGAAAAACTACAAACAAATCACTTACACTTACTATCTATAGATATACCTTACAGAATGTAAAGTAATTACATTTTGTGTGTTGTCAGTAAGTAAGGCTAAGAAATATGTTAGTGACATTTCATTTATAATCACGTCCCTCGTCTAATAGTTGCGCATAAATCCTGTTTGGGGATAGTGTAAAGGTAATGATCTTGACTCCAAAACTGAATGTGTATTTCTGCCGTCCTCTAACTAAAAAGCAGCTAAGTTTTTTGTTTTCTAAGTAACTTAGCTGCTTTTTAGTTAGAGGACGGCAGATATTTTGACCAAGCACCTCCTTTTATACTAATTTACAATGTTACGAACTAAGAATTTAACCAATAGGAACGACTAACTTAATATTTACAAAGCAACTTAACCAATAGTACTGTACAGAATGTCCCGCTAAAACTAACTAACCACTAATAATACTTATCACTCTGTTCGTGTGCGTTACGCTAACACTATTGTCCAATCACTAAAATATTGTACAGTTAACTTTCGTGGCGCCAAAACTAATTATCCACTCGCTGCTCCGGTCCAATCACTGCTCTTGTCCAATCGCAGTGCAGTAACTGTTTTACGCGCGTTAACGAGGGATCATTAGCAACGTGTACAGGGCGCGCTGTACTTTGTGGGTGAAGAAAGCCTTTTTTAGCGGGCAGCTTGCGACGTGAGAATGCTCCGCTGTTGTGCTCGCACGTGGCAATTTGTAGCACGTGGCGATTTGTTGAGCTAGCACATGGCGTTTTGTTGTACAATGGCTGCGTGTTTCCTATTTCAATAGAGTTGGTCGAAACGTTACAAGAGTTCTTTTCAGAACTGTCAGCTTTACTATGTCTTGACGGTGATGGAAAACGTGTTGAAAGTGATATGCTGTGTAGTGGCTACACCTGCATTGCTTGGGCCTGCCTTGACCATGCTTCACTCATTGTTTGAGCTTGCCTTATCCATGCTTCACTCATTGTTTGAAAGACGTCTAGCATCTTCTGTTGGTTCACAATGACAAGCATTTCATAGTCCGAACGCTTTTCTTCAATTGCTATGAACCGCTCAGACAGGCTTGCCAGCTGTGACTGCCTTTGTGTCAGCGTCGTGCCGATGTCAGACGACGCCTACGCGGTGCTGTTAACATACGTATTATAATAAATTACTAGAGATAACAAAAAAATAGTATATCATATAATAAATTAACAATTAAGCTATCCTTACAAGCAGCAAATGGGGTACTACTCCTATGAGGCAAAGCAGGTGGTGTAGTAGTCACAAATCCGTCGCCGGTCGCCGCTCTCGGAACGCGCCGCCAATGAGTCCCCAACTAACGGTAGGAGGAGTTCACATCGGTGTCGGGTCGACGATGAAGTACCTGGGACTCGTCCTCGACAGCCAGTGGAATTACGTGGAGCATTTCCGACGTCTGGCTCCCAAACTCAACCGGGCTGGGGCTACGCTCAAGCGGCTCCTGCCCAACCTTGGGGGTCCAGATGCCTCCTGCCGGAGGCTCTACGCGGGGATCGTTCGGCCCATGGCCCTCTACGGGGCGCCGGTGTAAGCGCCGTCACTGAAAAAGCAACCGGCGGCCATGCTGAACGCCTGCCAGAGGGTCATGGCAGTGAGGATGGTGCGGGGATACTGCACGGTCTCCCGCGAAGCGGCGAGCCTTCTGGCTGGCCTACCACCGTGGGATCTGGAGGCAACAGTCCTTGGACACATGCACGATATGCGCGTGGAGATGCAACGCCGGGGTGAAAGTCCACTGCCGCGACAAGTCGCCGCATGGCGGAAAGAGCTCCGGCGGGATCTAATGGTGAAATGGCGTCAGCAACTATCGCAACCCAGTGCTGGGCACGCCACAATCATGGCGGTAAGTCCCTTCTTTGAGGCGTGGTTGGAAAGACCTCACGGCGTCCTTATCTTCCGCATGACGCAGGTACTCACCGGATATGGTTCGTTCGGGAGTTTCCTGCACGGGATTCATGCGGAGGTGACGCCCGGTTGTCGCCACTTTGCGGAACGCCCGGAGGACACGGTGGAGCACACAATCGAGGTGTGCCCTGCTTGGGCGGAGCATCGCTGTGCCTTCATGGGGGCGATCGGCGGCGGAGACCTCTCGCGCTGGGCCTTGGTTAAGGCCATGGTCCGGAGCGAGGAGGAGTGGCAGGCGGCCGCCGACTTCTGCGAAGCAGTAATGCTCGCAAACGAGGAGGCCGAACGCATCAGGCAACGGCGTTATCGCCGCCGCCGTCGCCGGGATTCTGATCCCGATTTCCGGTCAACGTAGGCGCGGGCTTGCGGACGGTGAGCAATGGGTAGCTCACTGTCTGGCCGTCCGGTAACTGTCTGGACCAAGCCCAAGTCGCCGACGGCGCACACTGTTCCCGCGCGCCTCAAGGAGTTGTCAGCAACATCAGGGACCCAGCCGGGTCGAAGCATACTGGGGCCAGGGTTATCCGAAAGGGCGCTCGAGCCCCGGTATGAAGGCTAGAAGGAACGGGGTGAGTCTTTTAGTCAGTAAGAGTTTGACACTATCTCCCGCTCCGCCCAAGGGCGGGGGATGTCAATGCATGATTTTTCCCACCATAAAAAAAAGTTGGTGTAGTAGCCTCAAACTGTAAATACAAAAAAAAATGGTTAGTTTAAACGGTAGTGTCCAAATAAAACATTTTTAGAACTTATTTAAAACCTTACCATTTGTTCTGTGGAAGGCTGATCTTCCCTTGGCATATTACTAGATGGCTAAATGGGCCTGATTGTTCTCCGGAGAAAAGCTGCACATGACCCTGCAATAAATTTTGAGAATATAACATCACAGCACTTTAGTTTTTATACTGTGTAATGTAATTTAAATCCTGTTATACCTGAAGTATGCCAACTGACCCCGATGTTAAAGAATCAGTGACTTCCTGTATGTTCTGTAAACAAAATCTTGCATCAAAAATTGCTTAAGAGCATAAAAATGGGTATTTTAGAGTAAAAAAAAATCATCTTCAAATCCACTGAGATTTGAAGATGGTGCATCAGGATTTACATCTACTACAGGCCTCGGTTCATTAGTAGATGGCTGAAAAAGTATTTATTGAAATTTTGTTATATCAGAAATGCTGTTAATAAAATTTACTGAGGAATTTGTATGAATGAAATGCATACAAGCACAACTAAAAAAATAGTACATGAATGAGGTCAATTTCTAATTCCCTATCACCAGTAATAAAGCTGTCCCCGCCCATATTATGCGTTCTTCAACAGCAGATAGGGCAAGCTTTTCGTCTAATGCACCACCACCAGTTTGCTGTCTGGCCATTCTAATTTGGCTAGCTTTTTTTCTTACTGCCGATTTTTTATCCTTCCAATAAAAAAAAAAAAACAATAATTTTGTTCACAAAAAACAGAAATTACACGATCAAAGCAAAGATAATATGTGCGATCCACAAGTTATGTATAAATGCAAGTTGTTACAAACCTTTGACCATTGTTGCCAACTCTTAATGCAGCCGCTCCCCGCGCTATTTAGCTTGGTAGCTACCTCTTCCCATGCAGCTCGTACGCGATCTCTAGCATGTAATGTCCTAGCGTGCCCGGTTCCTAGCCAGCGTCTTTCTTCTAAACTCTCCAATAACATATCCACTTGCACACGAGACGGGACCGTACTTCTTGGCATGCTTGAAATAAAACTCGATGAAATGATAAATGTAATATTTAGAGGACTCGTTTAGAATACTATACTAGTATTCCAATTATATTGACTACTACTACAGTAATGTTAATATAAAAAGGGGTGGTTTTTTGCTGGACAGTCACGACGACTACTGCAGCGGGCCTAGGGGGCTTGCATACATGGATGCAGAGCATGAAATTCCATGCGAAAATCAAAGTGAGGTACGCTCAGATACCAGCCATCGCGATATTACTCAATCATTTTCCAAAAATGAGGGTAGGCATAAAATTTGCGGTGAGAGCGATATTCGCTTTAAACCAGCGGCCGGTGGCGTGACCGAGCCGATGACTCACACACAATCAGCTGCGATTGGCGTACCCAGTGAGACGGGACACACGGCTGCTCCGAATGTAAACAGTGACATCTTCGGAAAAAAGAAAACGTTGGCCGATGTTGTACGCGTTGGCGAGTGGAAAAAACCCGAAGAAGACAAAGAATGGACTTTAGTACAGAGGAAACGTTTAAAGAATCGCTTTGTTGCAAATAGAGGAAAGGCAGTTTTGAGCCCGAATGCGAACTTCAAAGATGCGGATATAAAAATTCCCATTTACATTTATAATGTTGCGAAGGACGTGCCCGTGTGTGACATTTTAAGTTACATTGCGGGTAAAACAGATGTTGTTGTACATATAGAAAAGATGAATATGAAATTATCAAAACCTTATGATGCGTACAAAGTAATGGTACCAAAACATAATGTGGAAACGTTTCTCAATGGTGATTTTTGGCCAGAAGGCGTCGCGTATCTTCGCTTCGTGAACTTTAAGACAAAAAATAATGGAGCAAGTGGATAGAACACCAATGAAATTTGTTAGTTTCAATTGTAAGAATGTTGTTAGGTCGGTGGATTGCATACGGAAATTTTGCGGGACAACCGACATAATCGCCCTTCAAGAAACTTGGTTGTTGCCGCATGACGTACCATTTCTTGGTTCTATTGACGACGGATTCGCATTTACGGGTGCCTCAGCCGTAGATACGACAGCTGGAGTGTTGAGGGGGCGTCCGTTCGGCGGCGTTGCCCTGCTCTGGAGGAAGTTTGCGTTCCCGTGCGTTACAGTGATACCGTATGATAACGTTCATATAGTGGCCATTAAAGTAGTACACAGTGACAGGTCGATTATAGTCATATCAGTGTACATGCCGACCGCGAGTGTCGATAATTTAAGTGAATTCACTAATTGTCTCAGTGAAATTAATGCGTTAATTGAAAATAGTGGCGTGAAGTCTGTTTTTGTGCTTGGGGACTTTAATGCCCACCCAGGTGAGTTATTTTCAAACGAACTAATAAACTTTTGTTGCGATCAATCTTGGACGTGCGTAGATATGGACTTGCTACCTATAGACACTTATACTTTTGTGAGTGAGGCACACGGATGTCTACGCTGGCTCGATCACTGTGTGACGACCAGTGCGGCGAGACGCTCAGTATGTAAAGTGTCTGTTGTACATGATATTTACTGGTCTGATCATTGTCCCTTGTTAATTGAGTGTGACTTAAAAATGATTAGACCGAAAAATAATGGAGAAAGAAACAGTGAACAGACCAGAAGGTATTTTGAAAGTTGTCACTCGCTACTGAGAAATATTAATTTTCCTGTGGAGTTTACACACTGTGCCGATCACTGATGTTATAATGAAGATTACAAGCGCATTTTAAAACAAGTATATAGCGATATTGTGCGAATACTTAGTACGGCGGCGGCAGAAAGCTATGTCGGTCGTGTGTCCAGGAAACATAAATACGTGCCGGGGTGGAACGAGCACGTCTGCGTGGCTCACAGGGAGGCTTGATTATGTTACCAAAACTGGTTATTGAGTGGGAAACAAAAAAGCAGACCTATTTACGATAGCATGTGCCAATCGAGGCGACGGTTTAAATCTCGGGTAAAATTTTGTCAAGATAATGAAAAACAGATCAAGTTAGATATAATTGCACACCATCATTCAAATAAAAAATTTGGTAAATTCTGGAAAAATACAAATAAATTGAACCCAAAATCGAGTCTGCCTGTGAGCGTTGCGGGCGTGCATGTGCCTTGTGATATAGCCAACCAGTTCCAGCGTCATTTCAAGGTCGAATCTCCTCCCGTAAGCTCGACTGGTCTGGCACGCGGGGCTGGCATTGTGGCAGGGGATGTTACTGTTCGATTTTGTGCCAAGGAAGTTGCCTCCGTAATTAATAAAATGGTGCGAGGTAAGTCCCCTGGCCACGATGGTCTCAGCATTGAGCACTTGAAATATGCTGGTTCTCATTTGTCTCGAGTGCTTGCTATGTTTTTTAGCTTATATTTGAGTCATTGTTACCTGCCGGATGAACTTACACATACCGTGGTTGTGCCTGTTATAAAAAACAAGACTGGGGATGTCTCAGATCTGGCCAACTACAGACCCATCTCGCTGGCTACTGTGATAGCGAAGGTGCTGGACAGTCTGCTTGACAAGCACCTGGATAGGCACATTAAACTTCACGATGCTCAATTTGGATTTAGACCAGGCCTTTCGACCGAGAGTGCCATCCTGTGCCTCAAGCAGACTGTGCAGTATTATACAGCAGGAACACACCGGTCTATGCCTGTTACCTGGACTTGTCCAGGGCATTTGATTTAGTATCGTATGATTTATTGTGGCAAGAGCTGGAAACTGAAACAGATGTACCCCGTGATGTTGTTGCAATGTTGAGATATTGGTACTCAAGTCAAAGGAATGTTGTGAGATGGGCAGGCGCACACTCGGACGTGTATGGGTTGGAGTGCGGAGTGAGGCAGGGGGGATTAACCTCACCTCGTGTCTTTAACTTATGTATGGATGGGCTGATCGGCGAGCTCAGCAGAACAAGCATAGGGTGCCATATAGATGGACAGTGCGTCAATAATATCAGTAACGCGGACGACATGGTACTGTTGAGCCCGTCGATTAGTGCCATGCGCAGACTGCTAAATATTTGTGAAAAGTATGCATGCACCCACGGACTCAGATATAATGTAAAGAAGAGTGAAGTGATGGTGTTTAAGGCTGGTAAGAAATCCTATGCTAATGTGCCACCCTTGTATCTTTGTGGTGCCACCTAAAAACAGAGTGTGTAATTTTAAATATCTGGGTCACTGGGTGTCGGAGGATCTATATGACAACATTGATTTGGAGAGGGAGCGCAGGGCCCTGTGTGTGCGCTGTAACATGCTGGCCCGCAGGTTTGCACGGTGTACTGAACAAGTTAAACTGACATTATTTAAAGCCTTCTGTCAATCCTTTTACACCTGCAGCCTGTGGACTAAGTACACGCAGCGTGCTTACAGTGCTCTGCGTGTACAATATAATAACGCATTCAGGATACTGTTTGGGCTGCCGCGCCACTGCAGCGCTTCAGCAATGTTTGCGGAGAAAAGCGTGGATGGTTTTCACGCCATCATGCGAAAGCGTTGTGCTTCTGTGATAGAGCGCATGCGGGTCAGCTCGAACAGCCTTCTGAGTGTGTTCGTGGGTCGCTGGGACTCGCCGATGTGGCAGCACTGGATGCGACTACACACTGAGGGTGGTCGCGTCCAGGGCCTGGCATAGACTGGTGCTACTGTGCAGTGCCGCTTTGAGTGTGTTTGTGTGTTTTTGTATATACTAACAATAGCTTTATAAGGCTTCTTGTGTTACTAACAATATATGGACTTTTGTCTGAAATAAATGTCATATTATTATTATTATTATTATATTGACGATATGAATGAAAATGAAATAGTTAGAAATCTCGCAAAAATTTAGAAGTTTCAAATTGTTTTAAAGTCAAGTGGTTTCTTTGTTCATGTTTACAAAAAATAGCGTGCAAAATAAGCGATGGAAATATCATTCAGCCTTTCAAATTTTAAAAAAACACAATTTTCTCCATTTATATATAGAAAAATCTTCCGTTACTTAGTGACTGATTGACAACGCACAGCCGAAACAACTGGCAGTAGAGAGCTAAAATTTGGCCTGTGTGTTTCTTGGGAGGAGTAGGCTACCACTAAGAGAGGATTTTTGGAATTTCCCCTCCAAAGGAGAGAAAAGGGGGGTACATTGATTTTTTTATTTCTTTATGGATTCACTTGAAACTTTGTATGTAGGTTCCACCAGTGAAGCAAGTGCGCAATAAGAGAGGGTTTTTAGAAATTTTCCCCCTAGGGGGCGAAAAATAAATTTGCCTCCCGTAAATTGAAAGTTTGACGTAATCGATAGACCTTGGAAAGAGCGATAACTAAGCAAAAAACCCAAATTCTGGCGAAAGTAATTATTCCACGCGGACGAAGTCGCGGGTGTTAGAAATGAACAAGGGGAAAAAATATATATTGATATATATATTTATTACTACCTATATATCATAATAAAATGTCAAGATGAATAACGGTTATTTACCGTAAACATAAGTCGCAGTATAACAAATATACAGAATCAAAACAACATTAGCAATAATATTAAGCTATTATATTAAATAACTTACGTGAACTTAGGCAGTCCGTAAAGGTCTAGAGCTGAACAGCAAGTAAGAGAGAGCTCCGCACCGTCCGACGTCTGAACCGAGAATGACCCAGGACTCTCGTGGCTTTCGCTACGTCCCCGTAAGGGGTCGTGGCGAGCGGCGCCAGGGCTTCGCCCTCTGGCCGCGGAGTCCTGTTGTAGCCTGTGACGACAGGCTCGTCGGTAGGGTGCCTTTGATAAGCTATGGCCTCGGTAGAGCTTTGCTCTATGTGTATTTGTTTGTATTTGTGTACTGTAGGTGCGTCACGACATACCGGCGGTCAGTCACCGCCAGGTGAGACCCCTAGGGGAAGCCCGGCGGGGGACGACCTGCGACAGTAGGAGGTGAGACCCCTGTCTAACCCGCTTCCAGAGCGAGCCGGTTACGGTTTAGACCGCGGGGACGACTTGTGTGTGTGTGAGCGTCATTGTATTGCGTGACATCGCTCAGTGCACGTGCACCGGGTAGTTAGCTTGCGCTACTATTCAGTGCGTGAGTCTAGCGCGTGTGTAGAGGCAAGTGTGTGATCGACTCGCGCCGTGCCTATATTAACTTAGCACACGGTGCTTGTCGAGTGAGAGTAAAAGTAGAGTCTTATTGTTTGAGTAGGTCGCGTGTAGACTGGTACGACATACTCAGACGTCAGTCCAGTGGTGGGGAGTCGCTGTCGACAATAAGGTCGCGGGGCAAGGATCTCGCGTCGGGGGGGCGCGCGTGCCAGGGCGCCAGGTGCTCGACGTGCGGCCAAGCTGAGGCGTCGGCTCGCTCGAACATCCCTTTCGCGAGGCGTCGCACAAACTCGTCCAGGTTCTTTACCTTGAGGTCGCGCTGGATCACGACGTTCCTCACAAATCGAGGGGCGTCTACTATTGTGCGAAGCGCTAAGTTCTGTTGGGCCTGCAGGATCTTTCTGTTTCCCTCGCTTGTGAGGGCGTACCAGGCCGGAGCGGCGTATGTCAAGGCTGGGCGTATGTAGGTCTTGTAGATACCCATCTTGACGCGCACCGGAAGTCTGGACGAGAGCACTGGGTGGAGGAGGTTGCGGGCGACTCTACCCTGCACGGCGACCTTATGGACATGCGGTCCCATTGTTAGCCGACGATCGATGGTTATGCCCAGGTACTTGACCCGGGGCGTCCACTCGATGACGATGATGATGATGATGGCCGGCGCAGCGGCTTTTATAGGCGGTAACAAACAACCATGAGTCATACTTGTTTGTCACTGTCTGAACGTTGGTTTTTAGTTTGAATTTAAACGTTATCTTTCAAATGTCTATTGTAATTATTATTTAACACATTATTACTATTATATATTTTATATATCTATATCTATACATAGGCATAAACTATCACGGGCAAAAGCTAGTAAAAATTATCAAATTTCTTTGTAATTTGACTTTTTTTTATAATAATAATTATAGACCTCTAATATATATTTTAAACCTTTAAAACTCTAAGGGCCATATTTCACCGGGACACCACTGGTAGCGCAACTGGTTGCGCCACCAGCAAAATGTATAGAGCTCTGAGCGTTACTCACCTGATGTCTGTTTGGTAGCGCAACCAATTTGGTGGCGCAACCAGTGCGGACACCAGTCCGGCTGCCAGTCACGCCCCTACCAAAGAGTTTGTAATAAGATGGAAATCTAACCTTTGAAAACCATAATTAACCAACTGTCAAGCGTTAAATGAAGAATCTTGTACAATACAATCTGGATTGATTACGACAACCTCAAAAATGTACTAAAGAAGTACGATATAAGAATCTTTATCCCTTTCTACTAGTGTGTATAGACTAGTTCGTGCTACGAGACATTCTGTTCTAAAGAAGTTCAAGATGTAATTAAGGACGCTTTGACAGTTTTAGACAAATATCTCGGTTTTTCGGGTAATGTATAATGCACCAAGAATCATAACTATGAGGATGTCACAGTATCAAACAAAAGACAATATACATATCTATATCTAGGATGGCATAAAAAATATATTATTTTTTGTATAAAATTTTCATATAGTTAAATACGATTTTACCAACGCACTAATACAAAAAAATTACAAAACACAAGGATCTGAATAAGTCGCGTAAGCTAAATCCAGTGCACATTGTTAGCTTAAAAATCATAAAATACTACAGCTTATATATAGTCTTCTACACCTATAGCTAATTATTTTGAACTTACGTAAATAACTTAAAGATTTATGACCAAAATAAAACCACTCTAAAAAAATCTTCATACATTTTTCATTGAACCCACCACTTCCAAGCCTCAGTCCGCGCTGAACGCGTCCGCATTCTGAAAAGCACGGGCCGTTTTGCTTTCTTTAAAAAACGTATATTGCGATTGTATGCGTTGATACTTTTTCGAAATAAAATTAAGTACCTAGTTATGAGTATAAAAAAAAACAACTTTGTATATTATTTAATCATTAAAAAAATACTATTCGATACTTTTTATAAGGTTCTTCTACTAGTAAATAATTACCAAGATCCCATCATCAACCTTGATTATTGAACCAGTGTTAACTGCATGAAATTTCATTTTACCCCAATAATTACCTTTTTTTATGGTGTGAAAAATCATGCATTGACATCCCCCGCCCTTGAGCGGGAGATAGTGTCAGACTCTTGCTGACTAAAAGACCCACCCCGTTCCTTCTAGCCTTCATACCGGGGCTCGAGCGCCCTTTCGGATTACCCTGGCCCCAGTAGGCTTCGACCCGGCTGGGTCTCTGCTGTTGATGACAACTCCTTGAGGCGCGCGGGAACAGTACACGCTGTCGACGACTTGGGCTTGGTCCAGACAGTTACTGGACGGCCGGACAGCGAGCTACCCATTGCTCACTGTCCGCAAGGCTGCGTCTACGTTGGCCGGAAATCGGGATCAGAATCCCGGCGATGGCGGCGGCGATAACGCCGTTGCCTGATGCGTTCGGCCTCCTCCTTTGCGAGCGTTACTGCTTCGCAGAAGTCGGCGACCGCCTGCCACTCTTCCTCGCTCCGGACCATGGCCTCAACCAAGGCCCGGCGCGAGAGGTCTCCGCCGCCGATCGCCCCCACGAGGGCACGGCGATGCTCCGCCCAAGCAGGGCACACCTCGACTGTGTGCTCCACCGTGTCCTCCTGGCGTTCCGCACAGTGGCGACACCAGGGCGTCACTTCCGCATGAATCGAGTGCAGGAATCTCCCGAACGAACCATGTCCGGTGAGTACCTGCGTCATGCGGAAGGTAAGGACGCCGTGAGGTCTTTCCAGCCACGCCTCAAAGAGGGGACTTACCGCCATGATTGTGGCGTGCCCAGTACTGGGTTGCGATAGTCGTTGACGCCATTTCACCATGAGATCCCGCCGGAGCTCTGTCCGCCATGCCGTGACACCCCAATAATTACCTAAGTCGTTTGACATTTTAGACAGACTCTACCACACTTATTTTTAGGATTGGATAGGTATTGATTTACTGATATAGAATGAAACTAAATATAATATTTTTAACAACATTAATTGAGTAAATTGATATAAGTTGTGGCTACGAATACGTCATCCTTTTTATTGAAGAAGGTGGATGTATTTTTCTAACTCACTTCAAAAAAGGAGGAGGTTCTAAATTAGTTTGTTTTTTTTTCCTTCTAAATTCGATGAATTACGACCCATTCCCTCTCTTGAGAGAGGAGGCCTGAGTTCCAGCAGTGGGAACATTAAAAAGGCTGATTATGTATGTGTGTATATCTATAGGGATTTTGGTGTTTTTATCAAGAAGTCTCTATATTCATATTCATAGTCTATATAGTAGATGAACAAGACCAATAATTACCAATTAAATATACAAAAAATTTAACAAAAATATATAACCATAAAGTTGTTACAAAACTGTAGAATCAAACCAAACTAACAGTTTTTTTACAAAAACTATCTATAACAACAATTAGTTAGTTATGTTTGTTTTACAGTAACTGTAAAACGATCAAAATAACTTTAAATTCGGAAGTTGGTGTTAAATAACAAAATATACCAGAAACACCGACTTCCGAAATTAACGTTATTTTGATCGTTTTATTGTTTTTTTTTTTTTGTGTATTCTTTATTAATGGCAAGTCGAGCTAATTTCGACTATTCTGCCAAGTCCAAAGTAAATTGGAAAAACCAGTCTGTTTATAGAAATCTGAGTAAAGTGAGATTATTAAGCCGTCCAAGACAAAGATAGTAATACAAATGTACTGAAACATACTAGGTGAAATACCTATAGGTGTTACTTTATTTAACCTGTTTTTTCTTTATTTTAAGCTTAACAAATTACACCTCATCAGTGTGGAAATAAATAAATAAACTAGTTTTCATTTGTTAACTCAATAAGGTTCAATTGAAAACTAGCGTTAGGTAAAAAACTATATTTATAATTCACAATAGGATCCCTAAATTTATAAATAGTTTTCCCACACTCGCAATATTTTTGAAAGACATCACACATTATGGAATAGTCAACGAAACAAAATAAAAAGGAATTTAAAAAAGGGCGTTCTTTTATCGTACTCTTCAGTACATTTTTGAGGTTGACGTAACCAATCCAGATAGTATAAAAGATTCTTGGGTGTTGTGACGCAAGAACGATCTCTATCTCTTTCTACTAGTGTGTCCATAGATTAGGTCGTACTACGAGCCATTCTGTTCTAAAGAAGTTCAAGATGTTATTAATACATTATATTTTAGACAACTAATCGAAAACTAGTATGTATATTATACAGGTATACTATCGCTGGCCAAATTATTAAGAACAGTACTCGCAGATATGTAATTTCTGATTGAAACACACTTTTTGAGCAAACCAATACATTTATATAAGGTTTTTAAAGTGGCATTACTTCTTTGTTGACTTTTGTCAATATTTGTTGAAAATTGTTTTTGTTTACCTGGGTTTATCTTAAATAGGTTAAACAGAGATGAACTCAATGACACTACTGATATTTGTTCAATGAGATAAGAAAATATGATGTACCAGAAAAACTCAAGTACAATAAAGAGTTGTACATTCCGTTATAAATATAAAACTAATGAGAAGAAACCATGTAACACTTGCGAATCTTTGGACAAAGGAATTAGATATCATCCGGAAGAGTCATGTTGGTTCAAGAAAAATAAAAATTTGTAAGTATGACAGGCCATATGAAAAGAAAATTGAGATCAAGAAAATAATAAAGGAATATAAAACATTTTTTGCAATGGACAATATAATATATGATATAGGAACAGTTAGAGATTATGAAGCTCACATAACCCCGCAGAATCCCGCTTGTGTATAGATTTCAGGGAACTAAATAAAATTGAATAGAATAGAATAGAATAGAATAGAAAAACTTTTATTCGGTACAGACACAGCACAACGGTTACATTTTTACACAAACTAAATGAAAGTACAAAGCACGCCCGAGCGTGCCCGCACCGAAAGGGTGACCACCTCAGCATTTGCTGGACGTAAGACACCCAGCGCTGGTTTTCAGTTGGCACCCCGCAGTGACTTGATGTTCCACAAGCTCAACCTTTTCCGTTAATAGATGATTTGATTGTTAAAACTAGAAATTTTAAGTATTTTACTACACTAGATATAAACTCAGCATTCTGGGCGATACCATCACGGGTGGAAGATAGAAATAAAACAGGATTTGTCACACAAGATGGCCACTTCCAGTGGACCTGCCTTCCCTTTGGCTTGAAAACATCACCAGCAATATTCCAGAGAATTTTAAGCAATATTCTAAGAAAGCACAACCTCACAGGATACTCCGTAAACTATATTCTTATATATTCGAACACCTTTGAAAAACATATAAGACACATAAGAAATGTATTAGAGGCAATAATACAAGAAGGCTTTAGATTGAAATTTACGAAATGTAACTTTGCTTCAGACTCAGTAAAGTATCTTGGCCATGTAATTCAGAACAATTCGGTAAGAACATTAAAAGACAATTTGATCTCGATAAGACATTTTCCAACTCCTAAGACACAAAAGAACATCAGACAATTTTTGGGAAAAAAAAATAACTTCTACCATGAATACATACCAAGAAGTGCAATTATTTTAGACCCATTACATAATTTATTAAGAAAAAATTAAAAGTTTGTGTGGTCAGAGAAGTGTGAAGAATCATTTAATCAAATAAAAAGATATTGTAAACCATCTGTATCTCGCGAAATCTGTATCTGTGATTTTTATTCTAATCACCGGAAATATGTCTAAATTTAATGTCGAAGCTGCTTTCAACGATTTATCAAAGAAGGTGGCCGCGTTGACAGTAAAAATTACGTCTCAGACTGCTGTGATTGAGTCGCAAAACAAGAAAATAGACGATCAACAACTAAAGATCGAAAGTTATCTCGCGACCATTGCAGAACAAACGAGGGTACTTGCAGATTTATCCGCAAAAATTGAGAAGTTCGAAGTTCTAACATCGACGAGCGAGATGGATGAATTGCGCGTGATACCTGTCTCACAGCGGGCGAGCAAAGCAGGCATTGCGAGTAAGGCCAAGGATCCGCAAAGAAAGGAAACGGAACGTGCGCGCCGTGCGACAGAGCGAGCGAAGAATAAAGCTGCGTCCATACCACAGAAGCCCAGCGAGCATTTATCTAAAACCGCTGAGATAGTCTCAGAGGAAAATTTTTCATCTGAAGAGTGGCATGTAGTCAGTAGCAAAAGAAATGCAAAGAAAGTGGTAGCTAATGCCATTAAAAAAGGTGGTAACGCACAAATTGCGACATTTCAAGCCATTCAGAGGAAGAAGTTTTTACATGTGTGGTCGTTACATCCAGACACTACTGAGAGGGCAATAATTGAACATGTTGCAGGGATTTGTGGCACTGACGATGTCAAAGTCGAGAAAATAGTCCCGAAAAGCAAAAGAGACTACGCGTCATTTATGATTGGAGTCCCGGAATCACTGTTTGAAAAGGTGAACAGTGTTGATAGCTGGCCTCTAAATGCCCAATTTAATCAATGGGTGTGGTTTCGAAACTCCCGTAAAACCGCTCAAGGCAACGAAAGCCAGTAATAAATCTGTTCAAGTATATTACCAGAATGTTCGAGGATTGCGAACAAAAACAAAGACATTTTTTACAAATTTACTGGCATCCTCTTACGACCTTTTCGCCATCACAGAGTCAGGTCTTAATAATTCAATCCAGGATGGTGAACTTATTCCACCAGATTATAAAGTTCTACGATGTGATCGAGCAGATGGACGCAAACAAGGAGGAGTGTTTTTAGCGGCAACGCCGCGTTTTGAACTAAAGTGCGTTCCAATCGCTGATGTGAACTCAGCCTTATTTGAGATTATTTGTGCTACCGTCCACCAGGGAAATAATTGTTTATTTTTATGTTGTGTGGTTTATATTCCACCAAAATGTAAAAGTAATGAATATATGCGATTGTTTCATATTTTGGAAAGTGTATGTGTAAATTACGATAATGTATTAGTGATGGGTGATTTTAACATGCCATCTACAACTGTGGAAATACAAAGTTACTTAGAGTATGTAAATGCTTTCTGTGGATTTCGTCAGGTAAATAGTGTTTGCAATATAAATAATCGTACTTTAGACCTAGTGTTGACTACGTTTTTGACGAGTGACTTAGAGGTGGAATTGTCAAGTGAACCCTTGGTAGATATTGATGTTCAGCATCCTCCACTTGTAGCTAAAGTAAAGTTTTGTGGTCGATTCAGTGAGCCAGTGTCGGTGCACAAACAGAATTCCGAATTGGTAGTATCCGAAATAGACAATAAACATAAGTGGAATTTTTCTAAATGTGACTTCTCGAGATTGTATCTTATTTTACAATCAGTTGATTGGGAGGGTTTGTATGAGATTCTGGATCCAGATAAAGCGTTAGAATTTTTTTATAGCGTAGTGAATGACGCAATTAGTGAGTGCACACCGACAAAAAGTAAAAGTAAAGGTACGAATAAATTTAGCTGTAAATATTCGTATCCAACCTGGTATACTTATGATTTGATACGCGATATTAAAACAAAATGGAGGTACCATAAGATATTTAAAGCTACAGGTTCTAATAGCGACTACGAATCTTTTTCATACTACCGAGCCCAAGTAAAACATAAATTAGCATTAGAGTATGAAAATTATCAGCATAGATTACAGGCAAATATTAAAAATGATCCCAAATCATTTTGGAGTCACATTAGAAGCAAGCGAGCTGGGCGCAATAAAACGCGAATCACAAAAGATGGAAAGGAGTTGAGTGATAGTGAGTGTGCGGAATGTTTTGCTTCCTTCTTCTATTCGGTGTATAATGAGGTACGGCCGGCGCTGGACCCCGCTGCGGCGGAGCGAGCGGCGGGCGCGAGCGCGGGCGCGGCGCGCGTGCACGTTGACCAGCTCAGCCTGCGCGATCTGCGCGCCGCGTTCCGCCGCCTCAAGCCCAAGCGTTCAGCGGGGCCAGACGGGATACCCCCTTATATTGTAAAGGATTGTAGCGCGGTGTTTGAAGATCCTTTACTGCATATTTTAAATTTGTATTTAAGGGTAGGTCAGTACCCCAATCAGTGGAAAGTTACTAGAGTCGTTCCGGTCCCAAAGGGAGGTTTGGGATCTGATGTTAGCGGATACCGACCGGTGGCGGTGCTGTCGGCGTTTGCTAAGGTATTCGAATCAGTGTTGCACAATTGTATTTCAGGTCAAGTTTCTTCTAGGCTGACCGATGCTCAACACGGTTTCCGGACTGGTCGAAGTACGGGGAGTAACTTGTTGTCATTTATGACATACCTGGCACCAGTTGTGGACGCGGGTGGGCAAGTGGACGCTGCGTACTTTGACTTCCGGAAGGCGTTCGACACGGTAGACAATGATGTGCTATTGGCTAAGTTTGCAGTATTAGGATTCACGCCACATCTTTTGAAATTATTTGCGAACTACCTTAGCGACCGCCGGCAGTACGTTGAATATGGTGAATACGTTTCCCAGCCTTATTTCACGTTCTCAGGTGTGAGTCAGGGTACGAATCTCGGACCCTTGGAATTCATACTGATGGTCAATGATCTCCCTGAGGTCGTGCAGGATGCGAGGTGTTTGTTATTCGCGGACGACCTCAAGTTGTATTTGGCGGTGGCAGATGCTTCGGATTGTGAACGACTTCAGCGAGATATCGATAGGGTTGCGCAATGGAGTGTAGATAATAAGTTAGGTTTCAATGTTTCCAAATGCTGTATTATGAGCTACACTCGCGCGCGGGAACCTCTGGAGTATCAGTATGAGATGGAAGCCGCGGTCATGCCACGCGTCATGCATCTGCGGGACCTGGGGGTGGAGATGGTTCCGGAATTGACGTTTCGTAAGCACATTGTAGAAATATGCGGCAAGTCCTTCCGAAATCTCGGGTTTATCCTAAGGCAGTGCAAGGACTTCAAAAATACAGCCGTGGTTAAACTAATTTATAATGCGCTAGTCCGGAGCCATCTAGAAACGAATGCTGCCGTTTGGAACCCCCGTGAGGCTAAATATAGTCTCATGGTGGAAAGAATACAAAATAAATTTACTAGGTTTTTGTATTGGCGGCAGTATGGCGTCTATCCTTTTTTCCCGCTCATGTACCCAAGTCTTTTTGTGATTGGGATGGTAGGTTACAGTAGGCTGGCGGTGCGTAGGGACGTCGCTTTGTGCAGTTTCGTGTTCCGGGTGCTGCGCGGCTGGCTGCACCTCCCCGGGCTGCTGGTGGAGCTGGGGCTGCGCGCGCCTCCCGGCTGTGGGGGTGCGCGCCGCCCCACGCCCACGCTGCTGGAGCCTTCTTCTAGGACTAACTTGAACAAGTTTGCCCCACTTTCGCGAGCCATAAGGATGCTGAACATTATTGCTACTGACGTGGATCTATTTCACTGCAGCCTGCCGAGGTTCACTGAAGCAGCACTAAAGTGCATAGAAAATATAAACGTTTTGAGTTGATTAATGTTATATTGTATAAACATGCAATATAATATTAATCTACTCTGTTGTTGTTGTGTTGTTTTTTGTCCATTTAATAGTTAATATATTATTATTTGGTTATTTCTTTGAATATATATGTATAGCTGGTAATAACATCGCATTGGCGTTAGCTGTAATGGTGTTATTTACAAAATTTTAAATAAATAAATAAATAAATAAATATTTATGTTCTCAACCAGTGTTGGAAATATTCGACAAAGACTTACCAATAAAAATCTTTACAGATGCATCTTTAGAGGGTATCGGGGCAATATTAAAACAGACTCAACTAGACGGTAAAGACAAACCGGTGGCATATTTTTCAAAAAAACTAAACGAATCTCAAAAACGAAAAAAGGCCATTTATTTGGAATGTATTATATATATAGAAGTAGTTAAATACTGACAACACTGGCTAATTTGAAAACATTTCACTATTTACTCAGACCACAAACCTCTAGAGAACATGAATATTAAATGCAGGACAGATGAAGAATTGGGTGACCTCACATATTACCTATTTCAATATGACTTTACAGTAAAATATATACCTGGTAAAGAAAATATAGCAGCAGACTGTTTGAGCCGAAATCCTGTATTAGAATCAGAAGATAACAAGGAGGAACTATTAAAAATAGTTAATTTAACACAAATATAACATATAGTTGAAGAACAAGAAAAAATGAAACAATAAAAGAAAAGAAACAAAATTTACTGCATAAAAATAAAATCTATTATAAAAAAATAAAGAAACATGAAAAGATTATACTCTCAGAAGAATTTAGTAAAAAAATTATAAAAAAGGTGCATGAAGATTTATGCCATATTGGAATCAGACAATTACAGAAAAAAATAAGTCCACTATATACAGCTAAAAACCTAACAAAAAAATGTCATAAATATTTGTAAAACATGCGAAATATGCATAAAAAATAAATCAAGATGTCAAGGAAAATTTGGGTTAAAGTCACAACTGAGACCAGCAACAAAACCATTTGAGATAATGTCAATGGTGGCTTTGCAGGATCTAGATCAACAAAAAAATACTTACACCTTTTAGTAGACCACTACACAAGATATGCGTTTATTGTGACTTCAAAAACACAGAACGCAAGTAACTTTATAAAACTAACAAAGAAAGTACTAGAGACAGATGAGATTGGAATAATTCTGACAGACCAATATCCAGGCATAATCATCATCTTCCTGCCCTAGTCCCGTTTTATTTGGGGTCGGCGCAACACGTTTTTTTCTTCCATTCTGTCCTGTCACTCGTCACGCTATCACTAACTCCCTTTTCTTTCATATCGTTTCTCACACAATCCATCCATCTTTTCTTTGGCCTCCCTCTTCCCCTCCATCCATCCACATGTAAACTAAACTCATAACTTTTTTAGCAACATGCGTTTCATCCCTCCTTTTCACATGACCGTACCAAGACAAACGATTCCCTTTCAACTTTTCAGTCACTGGCGCCACTTTCAAACTTCCCCTAATATACTCATTTCTCACTTTATCCATTCTCATCACACCACACATCCATCTTAACATTCTCATCTCCGCTACATGCAATCTTTTTTCATCCGTCTTTTTTACAGCCCAACATTCTGACCCATGCAGTATGACAGGCCTTATCACGGACTTGTAGATTTTACCCTTCAACTTGAGAGGCATCCGTGGGTCACAAGTGGTTCCCGTGACCTGTCGCCATTTCATCCGTTGATCCGACGTGTTACGTCCCGGTCCACCTCACCATCCCCTTGGACGAGCGACCCGAGGTACCGAAAGTCGGAACAGATCGGTATGGGCGTTCCGGCGAGAGCTAAAGGCACTGGATTGGAGACACCGCCGAAATCGCCGAACAATCCAGGCATCAATTCAAAAGAATTTAAACAGTATTTGCAGGAGAATAACATCAAACTAATATTTACAGCTGTGAATACGCCATTTTCGAACGGTTTGAACGAAAGATTGAACCAAACAATAGTAAATAAAATAAGATATAAAATAAATGAGAAAAATAATAAGAGAGCATGGACAACAGTAGCAAGAGAATGTGTACAGAAATACAATGAAACAGACCATTCTGTTACAGGTTTTGCACCAAAATATTTACTGGATGATACAAATGTCAGTATTTTACCAAATGAAATTAAAACAATAGAAAAGGAAGATAAGTGGATTGATGACAGAAGATTAGCATTAGAGAATACAATAAAATCAAAAAGTAATAATCACGACGGTTATAAATTGCTTTGAAATATCTTCAGGCGTTTACTAAATTTTTTGAATATTTCAAAAACGTGGTTAAATATTAACAAAATATTTTAGTCAAAAATTAAATAATAACTAAACTCTTGAGAGTAAATTTGGTTTGAAGCAAGTTGGTATGGCGCCACATACAATTTTGAGCATTCTCTTTTAAAACTTACAGTTCCCATCACGGATCTCTCCGCGCGTCAGAGTGGGGATCGCTTCGCGCATTATATACGTTGGCGAGCCAATTGTTTTCGTTGTTAGATACATGCAGCAGCGCAGTGAACGAATGAGGAGTGACGTCAATGACGCGATAGCGCGGCCAGCCAATCACTGACACTCCCCGCCCCCGCGTTGCACTTCGCACCGCTAAAGTAATAACGCAAGTGTTCAAGATCCGTAATGGCAACCGTAAAATTCTACATGAAACCACTAAAGTAGTTAAAATGTCAAAATATTTAGTGCTATTTTCACTTTGATTTTTTATAGTGTAGTGATGGTATTGTTATAAAAAAACATACATTCAGCCGAACATAGGACCTCCTCCTTTTCGAAGTCGGTTAAAAATAGAAAGATGTCTGTGCGGTAAAAAAAATGATTGTAGCGTAAAGTGAAAACAGCATTAAAGGTTTTAAGTAGCAACCCAACCCAGCCATCCGTCAACTACCAAATGTTATTATTAATTACCTTGTTTTTTTATTGTGATTTTTAATCCAAATCTTAATGAATGTGATAAAAAATTTCACTGAGCCACAAGAGAAATTATACTTTAATTGATTACAGTTTTGCCAAAGATGCTTTGTTTTGTTCAATAATGGTGGCGTATCACACCATTATTGAACAAAACAAAGTCACGAACTTGGGAAACATTCGTATGCTGTTTTTTTGGTACTTAACACTTTTATTTTAATGTTTTTAGATTTCCTAGGTAAACCCCTGTCTCTTTTATCTCCAAATATATAAAATAAACGGAAATTCATTTAAACACGATGATATTTGTTTATTATATTTCGGTCAATGTTTTCGATGGCTAGTATAGAGAGTATTGATGCTTTTAATTTATAATGCGTTTCGACTAATTTAGAATGTTACATTTCAGGCTTATGTAAGAATACAGTAACTAAAATAAAAAAGAGAAAGTGGAGTCGGACTCGCGCACTAAGGATTCCGTACAAATTTACATAATATATGAAATCAATTCCCGAACTGAGTTCAGAAGATTTTTTGGAATAACAAACAATTTTTTTTTTGTGACGGTTCTATAAATTTACAGTTTTTTCCCTAAATTTGTTCTATGACACCTTAATTTTAAGATTCTCGGTCAACGGGATTTACCATATGAACTTTGATTCCCTTCAGTATCGTACGTTATATACGTAACTAAACTTAAAGATACTAATGTCGTACATGCGTAAATTAATACGAGTTTTGAAAAAGAGGTACTTTATTTTTTAATTTTATCTTTACAAATCGATAGTGTTTCATGTACCGGATCGACCCTCCACGGGATTAAAACGATTAAAATTTAACGGTGTATACGTTGTTTGCGACATAAATGGCCGCATCTTTTTTTTTTTCGTTAATTCAGAAGTCTGATTTTTTTTACAACTTCATGAGACCGCAGACCTGAGTATGTGACGCCGGTACGCCAGACACTGCAGGCGCCGCGTTCGCCCGCCGGATGCGGAGGCCAGAGAGGCGGAGCTGTACGAGGGGTACAGAGCGGCAAAACGCACCCTCCGAGCGGAGATAAAGCGGGCCAAACTTTAGGTCCACAACGTGTGGCTGGGGTCTTTGAAAGCGGACCCGTGGCGCCCTTACAAAACGGTACGGGAAAAACTCCGCCCCTGGGCTCCCCCGTTGACTCAGAGTCTTCGGCCCCAAATCGTGGAGGGCGCGGTGAGCGCTTTGTTCCCTGCGCGAGGGGAACACTTCCTCCCGCCCACGGCTCCGCCTCCGCCAGCGGTGTCTAACGCGGACCGCAACAGCGTCGGCGACGACGATTTCTGGGGGTGACCGAGGTAAAGATAAAAGTGGCGGTACGAAGGCTGAGGGCCAAAAACACCGCCCCAGGACCCGACGGCTTACCTGGGAAGGCCTGGGTCCTGGCCATGAAGGCTCTCAGGCCTCGACTTAGAGGGCTCTTCAGCACATGCCTGGAGAGGGGCCAGTTTCCACTTCGTTGGAAGACGGGGAAACTGGTCCTCATAGCGAAGCCAGGGCGCCCTGCGGACTCTCTGCCCACGTACCGGCCCATTGTGCTGCTCGACGAGGTAGGCAAGCTGAGAGAGTCATTGCAAACCGTCTCATCGCGCGCCTAACATGGGTGGGGCCGGACCTTTCGGACGGTCAGTTCGGCTTTCGCAGGATGCGCTCCACAGTGGACGCCATCATGCGCGTGCGAGCTCTCACGAGGGATGTGGTGTCTCGGGGTAGGTGTGTCGTGGCAGTGTCCTTGGATATTGCCAACGCCTTCAATTCCCTGCCCTGGAGTACGATCCGGAGGATACTCCGGTACCACCGAGTGCCCGAATACCTCTGTCGAGTGGTTGAGTCTTACCTGTCGTACAGGTATATTGTCTACCCCGGTCACCAGGGAGACTGGAAACGTCGAGAGATGTCGTACGGTGTTCCGCAGGGGTCGGTACTAGGGCCACCCTTGTGGAACATCGGGTACGACTACGTGCTACGCGGCGACTTCCCTGACGGGGTCAACGTGATTTGCTACGCAGACGACACACTGGTTCTAGCACAGGAAAGGTCGTACAGGGCGGCTGTCACTCTAGAGACACGCGGGGTTGCGATGGTCGTTGATAGAATCCTGGAGTTGGGACTCGAGATGGCGCTGCACAAATCAGAGGCTATGTGCTTTCACGTCCCTCGGAACGCGCCGACATCAGGTTCCCAACTAACGGTAGGAGGCATGGCGGACAGAGCTCCGGCGGGATCTCATAGTGAATTGGCCGGGATTCTGATCCCGATTTCCGGCCCACGTAGGCGCGGGTTTGGGGACAGTAAGCAATGGGTAGCTCGCTGTCCGGCCGTTCAGTAACTGTCCGGAGCAAGCCCAAGTCGTCGACGGCGCGCACTGTTCCCGCGCGCCTCAAGGAGTTGTCAGCAATAGCAGGGACCCAGCTGGGTCGAACCATACTGGGGCCAGGGTTAGTTTCGAGCCCCGGTATGAAGGCTAGAAGGATCAGGGTGGGTCTTTTGGTCAGTAAGAGTCTGACACTATCTCCCGCTCCGCCCAAGAGCGGGGGTTGTCATAGGATGATTTTTTCACACCATAAAAAAAAATGACCTGAGTATATGGTTTTAATTTTAACTCGATACCTTTTTGAGCGTTCTCGTGTTATAGGGTCTTAACAGATAAACAGACGGATAACAAAGTAATTCCAAAGATCTTTTACACGAGATGGTCCCTTCACAGGTTAATTAGATTGATTACGAAGTAAATATTATAAATTCAGAAGTGTACTTTATTTTCATAGTCATTAAGTTCATATTTTTCATTGATTAGCAAAAGGGAAAAAGTCGCGCAAAAACTACTAGACGGATGAACTAAATATAAGCTGTAACTTTGCAGTTTCATTAGGTGAGTAAGTTCATCTAGTAGGATAATTTTTATTACAGGGTGAAGCCGCTGGAAGAAGCTAGTCTAACATAGTTTCAAAATATTAAGATTAACAGTCGCACTATAATGACGTCACAATGTTGCTCACATAACAAAAACGATATTTATCTACAGCAGCAAAATCAAATTCCACGATGGTTTACTTTCCGCACAGTCTCTACATATTTCTAGTCATGTAACATGTTGATTCACTGCATTAAACTTTCAGTATTTAATTGGCACTATTGAAATAAATAAACTGTTTTTTCCATTCTCAAAACTGTACCACAAATAATTCTACCCTAGCAGTTTCTTCTTTTATAATTGTTTTACCTTTATATAAAGTTGTAAATTATGTCTATTAGACGAGTAAATATTTTTGTATGTAAATTGTAAATATTACTTATATTGAATAAATCGTTACCTATCCTAATCATTTTTGTTTTTTATTCATGTTGCTTTTATGTTTGAAGAGTTAATTTAAATTTATTATTTTGACTTAATATAAATTATAATTTTATTTCAAAAATCATAACTCAATATTATAAAGACAAAACTACTAAAAGAAGAATGACAGATTTGAACTTACGACCATGTCAATATAAGTCTACTGTTATGACTATTAGATTAATTCGACTTACGATATAATATTGAAATTAACAAGTGCATTACGAGACAAAACCGTATCCATAAGTTTACTTATCGTAACGTTACGTCCAGTATTCTAAAATATTTAAATAAAGGTAGGCCTCTAGTTATATTCGTTTAAGTTATTATGCTCCAAATTGAATACCATTTATCTTCTGCTAATTGCAGAAGGTTCAAAAACTTTGGGGATGTCTTTTATTACCTTCTGCTGTCACGTGGATCAAGTCTCTTATTCCTTCATGTGTACTATACTAAACAAATATTCCTCATGGATCCCATCATCAGAACTGGATTTCGAAAAAATATGGAAGCAATCTGGAAGCAAAAATTTGCACAACGGTCTATAAATGACGGCGACGGAGTGCTGAGGTAACAAACATAAAAAAAATACAACTGAATTGATAACTCCTCTTTTTTGGAAGTCGGTTAAAATCTAAAACAAATTCAAAGAGTTTTGAACATAGAGGATACAGAGTAAACACTACAATTTTTATACGTATACTTAACCGCATGTTAACAATTAAAGTCATGAGTCATTGTGTGATTCATGTAGAAGTACAAAGTATAATATGGTATTTACTTAACCTTCCTTAATACCTTCACTGTGGAACTGTCAACTGTGTGGGCCTGTCGTTGTATTTCACCTGGTGTGGACGAAGAAAACTATATGCAGAACAATTATTTCAGGTGTTTTCAAGAGTTCGATAGAGATTTGATTTGTCTTCAACCTCCGTAAGTATGACAATGTATCTGAACATCGTTCGCTTTGGAAATGGCTACCTATTCGTCAGCGTAGAGCACTAAGGGCCTTGACTACCCTGTTTTCTTTTCTAGACACACCGCTCTGGGCTCCTTGTTCAAGCGATCTTTCTTTGGAATGCGTTCCCGTTGAACATCAGGATGGCATCCAATCGGTTCTCCTTTAAGAACAGCCGGCTCGTGAACACATTCGCAAGAAGTTGGCAGAATCATCACAGCAGTGATTTGTTATATTCTTTCTCATAATAATTTTGTTTATTTGTATGTATTTATATAAGTATTTATTTATATATTTATGTTGATTTAAATTTTCTTTTTGTTTGTTTGCCTTGAAGTTGCACCTACCATGTTATGTCTCTGCACCACCTTAAGGTCGACTGGTAGATAATGCCTAAGGCATTAAGTCCGCCTTTGTACAGTTTTTTGTGCAAGAAGTGTTAATAAATAAATAAATATGTATTTCAGTTTGTAGTCAAAATTGTAGATATACCCCATAAATACATCACAACCAAGCCCTTTTCGGCCTACCATGCACTGATGGTGACATATATCCACTCTGTGCGGCAGTGGGCCCGTATCGTCCCACCACTCCACCAGGCCGCCAGCAACCTGATGCCGCACAGACTTGAGCGCCCCGCCATGTGTTGTGATATTTAACGTAGCGTGCGTTCGATACAATTAATGATACCTAGCAATAAAAGAAAAATACAAATTTTGGAAAACCGAGCAATTCGCCCTCCAGTTTCTATAGTGATAGTGACAGCATTGAAGAAATATTGTCCATTAATAGTACCGAAGCAAAAAAAAAGTAGCAAAAATAAAAAAAAATATTGCAGGAAATGTAACCAAAACCTTTGCGTGACATGTTTTAAAGACAGGCATAATAAGTAAATATAGAAATTTCTAATTTTTTTACGATAATTCTGTTTTATTAACCGACTTCGAAAAGGAGGGGGTTCTATGTTCAGCAGAATGTATTTTTTTTTGTATCTGTGTCAATTGTGGACCGATTTTGAAAATTATTTTTTGATTGAAAGGTTATGCCGTAATAAGTAAAATTGCTTTGTTTATACGTGTAGTCGATGACTGACTGAAAGAAAAGGGGAGGGAATGTATCAAACTGATCTGATGATGAAGCCAAAAGGTAAATTAATGTAATCTAACCGTATAGGATTATTAAAATCGTTATGAGATGCATTCTGGCTACTGTAATTTATAGTGGTAGTACCATAACTAAAAAGTGTAAAATAAAAAACTTTTAACAGAAAAATATCATAACCGACTTCAATGTTAAAAAAAAACAAAGAAAAGTATAAAGTAACTTTAATTTCGAAAGTCAGTGTTAAATAGCGAAGAGACAAAACTATTATAGAAACAAAATTCCGAAATTAAAGATATTTTGTACTTTTCAGTGTTTTTTTTAACATTGAATTCGGTTATATTTTTTTCGATATCCCCTTATTTTTTTCTGTCCCATCACTACTAATAATAGTTTATAATACGGTTCACATCGATATCAGCCTGCCACATTGCCTGGTTTATGTCTCATTTTCTGTTCGGCAGATCTCGTGGCAAATTGAACTTAAAGAAGTTGGGTTCAAGCTTATCCTAACAGTCCAAAAAAAAATGTATACATCAAGGTTTCGCAAGGTGCTGATGAGTTGAGAAGGACTGACCACGCACTGGCTGAAATATTGTTGGGGCGCATTTCAACCCGAGGCCGTACCAGGAGAACTTGCCGCTGCCAATGTGTTAAAATTCCTCAAAGTTCGTAAAAGTGGCTTCCTTAGAGTTTAACTCTATTCTATTCCATTTCATTCCTTTCTATTATGTTCTATTCTCCTTCTTCTTGCATTTCAAGTTGATTTAGGGTGTAACTCTAATTATAACGAATAAGTACTAAATGGATCCCTATGTACTAATATCGAACCAGGAGAGGATCATGCATTTGGATCTATTTAGTACCAAAATCGAACAAACGAATAAAATACTAAAACAGAAACAGGCAGTGTGGGTCGTCAAATATACTATGAATCCTTCTCCCGGGTGTTCTGGACATTTCTGTCGTTATTTTGATTACTGACGAAAGAAATCTGCTAGCACCGAATAATGAAAACACTGAAGTGATAGTAAAATTTATACTGGCATAAATAGTAGTCGAACGTTAAAGGGTCGATACACTATATATTCAGCTATCACATACTATAATTTAAACCACTTTTTACCATAAGTCTCAGAATAAAACTGCTAAAAAGGAAATATCCTTTAAAAAAAATATCCTATTTTATTTAAGTACATTACCGATGTTGCGAAATTTTTTGAACCTAACTAGAAGTAGTTTTTACTTTTATAGTGAAGAATATAAACTTAAAATTGAGAAAAAACATTTCCTAATTTCTTTAGTAAATTTTCAAATAGATCAATTTAGCAAAATCCTTAAACTGAATGTTCGAAATTACCACCACTGGCAATAACTTTTTTTACATCATGGTATCAGTTTTTTTTTGGCATATTAGAATTTGCATTTATTGGAAAAATTATCTCAATGGGCACCGACAGTGTAGTACATTTTCTACATCATTCGCGTCCAGTCTCGTGATTATCTGAAGACTATAGTTAAAATTTTACATAAACACATTTTTCCTTTAATAGCTTTAAATTTACAGTAAAACAGTTATTTGCATATCATAGCACATGTATTCAGCAATAATATACAAAAACAAAATCTTCCTAGAAAATTGGTTTTTAATTAAATTAGAGCCAAATTAGAATCACAATTTGTTGTTTTTTAAGAAAAACATAAAGATCAGTTTTATTCTGAGGCTGAGGGTAAAAGGGGGTTCAAATAGTGGTATGTAGTTAAATATATGGTGTATCGATCCCTGAACGTTGGACCACTATTTACGCCACACCCTGTATATAAAATGGCCATAATGTTATTTTTAGGGTTCCGTACCTCAAAGGGAAAAAACGGAATCTAAATAGAATTACTTTGTTGTCCGTCCGTTCGTCCGCCCGTCTGTCTATCTGTCTGTCAAGACCCTTTATCTCGAGAACGCGAGGAGGTGTCGAGTTGAAATGAAAACTATATACCTACTCAGGTCTGCGGTCCCTTCAAGTGTGAAAAAATTAAACTTCTAAGTTAACGATTAAAAAAGATACCGCCGTTTATGTCGCAAAAAAATACGTATATTTTGATACTCCCAAAGATCAAATTTCATAGGGTACTTCCCGTTGACCCAGAATCCTGAAATTTAAATAAATGTAAATTTGATGACAACTACGTCAAAAAAAAAAAAATCTTGCAGTTTGGAAAAATTTCCGAGACCCCATTCTGGAATACAATTCCAGAATGGGGACGGAACCCTCAGTGCGCGAATCCGATTCGCACTTGTCCAGTTTTTTTTTTATAAGCATTATGGCCATATAGTCTTGTCCCGCATCAAATGATAGTCGAAAATCGGCATCATTTTTCCGAACTGCTCCGACCAAGGATTTAAAGTATGTTTAATTAACCAGCCAACTTTTCGGAGGCTGTATTTAATCCGCCAGTATATTTTGGAGAAAATGCTTCTCTTTTTCAACTCATCCAACTTTTTTTGCTGTTCTTCTTCATATATTACCGATTCATCTTTATCTAAGTTGGCAACATAGTCATAATCTGATACTCCTCCTACGTAGACTGTTAAATTTTTCTTTTTTGCTCGTGTCTCGCCAACTTTTGTTTCCGACGTGTTTCCTTTTACTTGTATTGGGGGCAACATATAATCATCTGTATAGTAGTCTTCTTCAAATTCTTGTTCTTTGTTTGTTTTTTGTAGGGTTAGACCATTTTTATCCTCGTTTTCTTTAATGTAGTCATACTCTGAACTATCTTCAGCGTAGTCGATATAATATAATTTTACTTTTTGGAAAATCATTATCTGAAAATTAAAGTCATTTAAGTGGATTAATTTAGTTCCTAATTAGATGTTTTCTTTTTTTATGTTTCATCTGTCGTGAGAGTTAGTATTTGTTACCTATGTTTACGGATTGAAGTGTCTAAGAAGTTATGAAGTTTTTTTATGTAAATAAAAGTATAGTATTCACTTCATGTTGTTTGAAGCCGATCCCACAACTTTATGGGGGCTCGTCCGGGATCCCACACAATATTTGAAGTGAGTCTACGAAGAAAACGGAAGACTTATCTAAAGCTAAGCGCTGGTTTGTGTTCATTATTGTGGTCGCCATTTTTCAAATATGCAACTGGTTTACCGACGCTGCCTATGATGAAAAGTGAAGTTAGCTACAAGTTGTTACCCGCATGATTGACACTGTCAATTGCTTCATTCGCTATGACAGAAAATGTTGTCAGCGTAAAAAAAAATCTACTAAAATGATAGCTTTTCATTTTTTTTTTGAAGACTGAAGACTTAAATGAATTTGAATATTAATGACTACGAAGAAGCCATCATTTAGTACGACTAAGAGGAGGAATTCATAGAATAATTATTCCAAAGCGAATACAAGTTTTTCTGCCGCAATGCCACCGAAAAAAGATGACGTCAATGTGCAGATTTTCTTTAAAGACTTAGAGAAGTCTATGACCATCTTTACTGGAGACGATATAAGTATCGTCTTCAATTCATCGAGGAATGTCTCAATAGGGTAAGCCCTATTGAGACATTCCTCGATGAATTTGAAGATATTGCCCTACTTATGAAGTGGACTAAAATTGAGAAATTGATCTATGCCAAACGACTATTAGATGGAACTGCACAACTTTTTCTGAGATCATTGGGAAGAGTAAAAGATTACACAAGTTTAAAAAAGGCCCTTAAAGAGGAATTCGGCCCCAAACTTAACAGCGCCGTAATATACAAAAAACTGGCCGCGCGCAAAAAAAAAATTATGAAACCTACCAGCAGTACTTCTTATCTATGAAGGAGTTGGCACTCTATGGCAAGGTCGAGGACGCAGCACTGATAGAATATGTGATCGATGGTATACGTGACCTGGAGACCAACAAAACGATCCTTTATGGTGCGACGGATATAAAAGATTTCCGAAAGAAACGGGACATCTACAGCGACTTTAAGAAGAAGGCGCCAAGCAAACCCACCGAATCACCGCAAGGCACCTCACGTGAAAAGATACTTCAACTGTGGTGACTTAGATCACCAAGCACCAGCCTGTTTGAAGGGTGTCAAATGTTTTAAATGCAATGGATTTGGCCATAAATCTACCGAATGTACGAATAGTCAACCAAAAAAGACACTGAACATTCAGGATAATGACGAAGAGAAGCAAATAATCTTAAAGATTGAAACAGAAAAAATCCCCTACAAGAAAGTTAAAATTAACGGAAACGAATTTACACCTCTGATAGATACCGGAAGCGATGTCTTATTACGAAATCGGAATTTGAGAAGATTAAAGACTGTGTTAAAGATTACAGAACAAAACCAATATATTTAACCGGAATTGCAGAAAATAAAGTCGATACCGAAGGAATATTTCGGCAAAGATACAGATTGACCAGTATTACACGGATTTAACTTTTCATGTTGTAAAAGACCACGACATTCCCGTTACTATTCTGATTGGAAATCCTATACTCAAAGACTTCGAAGTACATTTTAATCACGATGGTGTCTATACACCCTGTAAAAAGACCCTTAACGAAAACGAAAACCACGTATTCTACCCATCACTAGGATAGTTTTTTCTTCTAGAACATTCCTGGGAAATCACCGGTTCTGGAGATATTCAAGGTCAAAGTTAATTTTTTTTTTCGGTTTTTTTTTCATAATCGTATAACATGTGTCATTAGTAAACTTTCTTCCAAACAAACATTATCAAAATTATTGATTTTTCATAACAAATTACGCATTTGAAGTTACAAAAATGCAATGAATACTAAACAACGAGCATGGCACGCACGCACACGCGTGCAGTCGTCGAGTTCACCGACCACGCGAGCGGCGAGCGGCGAGCGGCCCGGCCGAGTGTACCTACGTTGCTCAGCTGATAGAAACTACTTGGTACATTTATTTATTTTATCAATTGAACAGTTTTCGATTTCAGTTTCAACAAGAACATTGATTATAAATCAATACTTAATTGTTTAAATTTTTAAATTAGATAGGTATCTACTTGTCTAAACGCGGGCCGGGCCTGCTTTTGCCGTGCACGGGAACGCGGCGCATCTTACTTACCTACGTGAGTTCGTTTCTTTGACAACGTGGGTCTACGGCGAAACCCGCAGCGAACGCATCAGAGGGAGAACAACCTCTCGACCTAGCCGTCGCAGCCCCAGAGATGACCTTGGACGTCGGGAGTCCGATTCCGGCCACCGTAGGCACGGGCTTGCGGACAGTAAGCAATAGGTAGCTCGCTGTCCGACCGTCCAGTAACTGTTCGGACCGAGCCCAAGTCGTCGATGGCTCGCACTGTTCCCGCGCGCCTCAAGGAGCTGTCAGCAACAGCAGGGGGGGGGCTCAGCTGAGTCGAAGCCTACTAAGGCTAGGGCTAATTCGAAAGATAGCTCAAGCCCCGGTACGAAAGGCAACAAAGGAACAGGAGTGGGTTTTTAGTCAGTAAAAGTCCGACACTATCTCCCGCTCCGCCCAAGAGCGGGGGATGTCATTAGATGATTTTCCCACCGCTAAAAAAAAGACACTAGTCTTTAGTGTTTAAAATTTAGTGTGTGTTTCTGTATCAAATGTACTTACACCTACACCTACTAAGGTAGGTAGGTGCCAGATAAGAAAAAATTAACGGTCATTGACCTTTTCGTAATATCTCTGCGTAAGTACCAGATTCAAACGGCAACTGAAGGAACAACAATCGGAAAGAGGGAGAGGGAGTTTCAGACTTTTACTGATTAAAGATCGGTAAAAGTCTTCACACAGAGCGTGAGGGGTCATTTGATGATTTCCCATCGCAAAAAAGGTACCTAGGTAAGTACTTCCTATTTATCTAAAAACTAAACTTGAATCCTAGGTTTAAACTTCTACCTATGTTTAAGCCCTACCTACATTTAAACTTCTTAAATAACCACGTAATAAAACTCAGTAGGTAGGTACAAGTGACGCAACGAATATTGTAGGCATTTTTGAGAATGATTTCTAGCATTTTCTAGTAAGGATGGCTTCTAGTGCATAAGACTGTAAGGCCTAATCACTAAAAGCCGTCCTGTTAGGTATGATTGGAAATGAATCTCGCAAGTAGATAGGTGCTTACCTCACTTTAAAAAATGTTTAGTAGGTACCGAATAATTTACATTTCAAAACATGAACGAGCACGTGGCGCATTTTATCTGCGTGAATTCGTTTGTTTGTCCGCAGTCACACAGTGATTTTCGGCCGCCGTAAACGCAAGCTTGCGGACGGAGAGCAATGGGTAGCTCTCCGTCCAATAACTGTCAAACCCTGGTGGACGGCGCGTTTTGTTCCACGTGCGCCTTCAGAAGCTGTCAGCAAAACTGATGGGGCTCGATAGAAGCGATGCCTGAAACGATCGCGTGAATATTCGAAAGAGTAATCGCGACCTTGAATCGTAAAGGCAACTGAACGAACAACATTGGGTTGTAGTCAGTAAAAGTCAAACTCCCTCTCGCTTCAGCAGATTGTGAAGTAATTTTGATAGTTTCCCAACATTAAAATAAATCGTAGCTACGTACGCTTCCGTGCAGCAGTCTGAACTGAGATAGGTACCTACCGACTGCTGCTTTCAAAACTACCTACTAGCTATTTTTCAAATACTAACCAGAATTTAGTCAGAATTTCATTTATCTGTGTTCATTGGTAACATTTTTTTTTTAATGTAATTTACGTAAACTATTGAAGCCCACCTTTAAATGCTCGTTAAATTTCAAATCCAATTTAGGAAATTATTTATAACTAGAGCGATATTTTCTTATTACACCATGCGGGCGCTGGCGCCAGCAGCCAGTAGCATGCGAGCGGCTCGTGCTCAAAGAAAGTTACCGCCCACCGCGGCGGTGCTCGGCTGTGGCATCAAAAGAGCCGCCCGTGGTCCGACCTCCTCTATCCCCGCAAATTTATAGGAATTTTATTTTTATTTACAGCGAATTTACTTATGTATTATTAGTTCGATTTCTTGCGTCATCGAATGCACTTGTGGTTTTTTTTGTTGCGAATTAGGTATTGTTAATAGTTTGTGTTGTATTGTGTGATAGTTCGACTGATAGTAGTGAAAGTGTTAGAGTGATTAGGGCTTAGTGTAGATATTGTGAGTGCGTTGTATGTTTGTGTGTGTAGTGTCTTTTTAGGTTTAATTTAGTTAGTAGTAGGCACCTTAGGCGAGATAAAATGCCTTTTCATGTTTATTCGGCGCGCGAGTACGTGAATATGGTTTACTGTTACGGCATGGCTCATGGAAACGCTAGTGCGGCCCTGCGACTGTACAGGATTGAGCATCCTACTGCGTATCAGCCCACGGATTCGCGGATCTTTACGAGAGCTGTTCAACAGTTGCTGGACAATCAACCGATAGTACCAATTTCTTTGGGAGGTGGCCGACAAGTACGACCGGCAGCCGAAGAGGCCATTCTCGCTGTGATGCGGGAAAATCCACGGTTGGGCGTACGAACAGCAGCCAAAATTTTGCGGAGGCGGCATGGTCATCACGCTCAGCACACGGTTTCCCATTCTACTGTGCATAAAGTGTTGAGGAGGGATAGGCAACGGCCTTACAAAATCCATCGAGTGCAAGCGCTCGTGCCAGGCGATGCGACGCGTCGCATGGATTACTGTAGGTGGCTGTTGAGCCAGGGCCAACACTTTATCCCAAAAATTATTTTCACCGATGAGAGCACTTTCACAAATAATGGAATGTGGAACCGCCGAAATACCCATTATTGGTGCTCCGTCAATCCGAACCAAACCATGGAAACGGGCTTCCAGACACGGTGGAAACACAATGTGTGGGCTGGCATTGTGGGAAACCAGATCCTAGGCCCAGTTTTCTTACCACCGAGAATGGACGGGCCTGCCTACCTCGATTTTATTACTGGGTACCTAACGGATACTTTGGAAGAGATGCCACTAGCTCAGAGGCTTGGGTTGTGGTACCAGCACGACGGTGCGCCGCCTCATGTCGTGAGACCAGTTCGTGAGCAACTGACGACGCTGTTCGGAGACAACTGGATCGGACGGTTTGGGCCTCATGCATGGCCAGCTCGCTCGCCTGATTTAACCCCTCTGGATTTCTTTTTGTGGGGTTACGTCAAAGATAGGGTGTTTGACCGCCCATGCGAGACCGCTGCAGAAATGCGACAGAAAATTATTGATGTGTTCGACGAACTTAAGCAGCGGTCAGCGCAAGAAGGAATCCTGGAGCGGGTTCACGAAAACACGCGGGCTAGGGCACGCATCTGTCTTCGCATAGGAGGTCGGCAGTTTGAACCGGAGCTCGTCAGTGTCGAGAGGCCACCTGTGCTGGATGACAGCTAAAGCGACGGACAGTGTAGGTAAGTACTCAAGCTATTTAAAAACTGTACTTATTTCGTGTAAGTAAGCAATTGTACGAACACAACACAGAATTTTTCAATTACCAAGAGCCTATTAAATTGCCACATGGTTGTAATCCCACGTCCCAACCAAGGTCACCTTGCTAGTTGCAATCCGTGTAGACAGCAGTTGTAATCCTTGATCTGCAACGTCCTTGGTTGGGAGGCGCGTTTTCTCAACCACCGAACGTGTTGGCGCGTGGTTTACATCCATGTAGCCGCAGCATAAACCAAGGCCACCTTGGTTGGAACGCTAGTTTACAACCATGTAGCCAATCTTTAACGTATGTAATACCTACACAATGCGAAGCGCGCGCGACGCCCGGGCGCCGCGCCTCGCCTCGTCACTCGACGTACCTACACACACACTGGCACAATCAGTTGGGCGCTTTACATTGCGCGCAAAGAAAAGCGTCATTTTTTTAAAGGTTGAAAAAAAAGTTTGTTTCCCAGCAATATTTTTTGGCCAAAATGACTTAGTTATATGTACAGAATATGTAGTTAACGGGTATGTGATCGGTATTTTTACACCCTGTATAGAAAAGATTGCACACCTCACTCTCTTAGTTAAAGAAGATGAAGAGAACCAAGAATATGACATAGAAGACTCTAAGTATGCTGAAGAAATTAACAAGATGTGTAGGGAATACAAACCTAATAAGAAGAAGACGAAGAGTAACATAGAACTGAAAATTTTATTAACGGATGAAAATCCAGTCTTCCAAAGTCCGAGGCGATTGTCACCACTAGAAATGAATATAGTGAACAAACAGATCGAAGAATGGTTAGCTAAAGGAGTAATCAAAGCCTAGTAAATCTGATTTTGCATGCCCAATAGTTCTAGCTCACAAAAAAGATGGTTCACGTCGAATGTGTATGGATTATAGAAGACTGAATAAGAAGGTTATAAGAGAAAGATTTCCATTACCAGTAATAGAAGATCAAATAGATAAGCTAAAAGAAGCGAAAGGTATTCACGTCACTCGATTTATGCAACGTATTTTTACATGTGAATGTTCACAAAGACAGCCAGAAGTATACAGCTTTTGTTACACCTCAAGGCCAATATGAATTTCTCAAAATGCCTTTTGGACTGTATACAGCGCCATCTGTATTCCAGAGGTTTATCATTGACATCTTTAGTGACCTAATTGCCGATGGAACCGTAACAGTCTAACTTGACGACCTGATTTTACCATGTAGAACGGAAGAAGAAGGATTGATGAAGCTCAAAAAAGTGCTAAGACGAGTGGAAGAATTTGGTTTAGAATTCAACTGAAAGAAATGCCATTTCCTGAAGAAAGAGATTGAATATCTTGGTTACATCATTCGTGATAATGAAGTAAGACCTTTGAAGGATAAAATTAATGCTGTGGCTAAATTTAGACAGCCTGAGAACGTGAAAGCTGTTCAGTCATTCTTAGGGCTTACCGGCTATTTTAGAAAGTTTATTAAGTAATTAACTCACTAATAGCAAAGCCGATGACCGACTTACTAAAGAAAGATACTCCGTTTGATTTTAATGAAAACTGTCATCAAGCCTTTGAAAAACTCAAAAAGATACTGTGTAGCTCACTTGTGCTCAGAATTTACAATCCTGATTTACATACTGAATTACACACAGACTCAAGCGCCGATGGATATGGAGCCGTACTCTTACAGAAAAGCCCGAAAGATGACAAATTTCACCCAATCCATTATATGAGCAAAAAGACTACCCCAACTCAGAAGAATTACCACAGTTACCACTTGGAAGTACTAGGTATCGTAGAAGCTATTAAGAAATTTAGAATTTATCTACAAGGAATACATTTCAAAATAGTAACAGATTGCTCTGCATTAACGATGACCCTAAAGAAGACAGATTTACCACCAAAAGTCGCCCGCTGGGCTCTGCTCCTTGAGGAGTATGATTCCGAGATCGAGCATAGACCTGGATCGAGGATGAAATATGCTGATGCTCTAAGTCGATACCCAATTTGTTTAATGATTGCGGAAACTATAGCACGTATTAAAAAAGCTCAAGATGAAGACGACCACATAAAAGCTTTAAAGACATACTCTACAAAGTGAAAAACAGAAATAGATTGATTGTTGTACCAAAAAAGATGCAGTTTGAAATAATCATAAGGAACCACGAAAGAGGAAATTTTGGAGTTACGAAGACAGAAGAATTAATAAGTAGAGAATACCACATAGAAAAGTTGCCAGACAAAATTAGAAAGATAATTAATAATTGTGTTGAATGTATCCTGATAGCAAACAAGAAAGGGAAGAAAGAAGGCTTCTTGCACCCAATAGATAAAGGAGATGTACCGCTATCAACCTATCACATTGACCATCTTGGACCTCTTACATCAACACATAAGAATAATAAATACGTCCTAACCGTCGTTGACGCTTACACCAAATTTACGTGGATATACCCTACTAAGATATACCCTTCTGTTATTTTTGTGTGTACATAAATTGTGAAATAAATAAATAAATAAATAAGACTTTAACACTGAGGAAACGCTTGATAAATTGAAGCTACAACAGCAGACTTTTGGTGCACCGGAGAGAATAATAACGGACCGGAACGCGGCCTTCACCTCAACTGATTGTCAAGAATATTGTAAAAGTGAGAATGTAACACACTACACAATCACTACAGGACAGCCGAGAGGAAACGGCCAAGTGGAACGTGTTCACCAGATTATCATCGCTGTGTTAAGTAAACTCAGTGCTGATGACAGTGATTAGGGGTTACCTGCGCTGTAGGATGAGATAGTATTTCAAATAATATATTGAATAGATTTAAACACCTTCTTGCCCCTCTATTAACCCATATTTTCCAGTCATGTTTGTCTAATGGCATATTCCCCAAGCTGTTAAAAAAGCAATAGGCAATAGACAATGTTCAAAGCGAAAGCTAAAAACTGTGTTAATGACTATAGACCCATTTCAGTACTAACTCTCTAAAATTTTAGAGAAAATTATAAATAGCAGATTAATAGATTATCTTGAAGTTAACAAATTGCTTTCCAATATTCAATTTGGGTTTAGACCGAAAAGATCAAATAACCAAGCAGTTCACAAGCTGTCTGAATACATGCACACCATTGGGATCTTTTTGGACCTTGCATAATCGACACAATTTCTTGTTCTATATTACTGCACAAGCATGAAACATTTGGGATAAGAGGAGTGCAACTTTTATTATTCTCCGATTATCTTAGAGACCGTCATCATTGTGTTAAAACAGGACAATACACAAGTTTTGAGATAGAAAATAGTGGTTCCGGAACACCACAAGATAGTATTTTGGGTCATACATTATTTTTAATTTACATTAATGACCTATGTAGTTCAGTCCTTCGTAATGGGCTAATATTATCATATGCAGATGACACGGCTCTTTTGTTTTCTGTCAAATCTCGCGGTGAGGCTTAGGAACGTGCCCAAAACGGTTTTAATATGGTCTCTAACTGGCTTCATCAATATTTTCTAACATTGAATATAGAGAAAACAAAATACATTTTATTCTCAATGAGAAACAACAATCTTCCGCTCACTAACATAAACATACTCGCACATAATTGCAATTATGCTGACATTGCTTGTACTTACCTTAGTTTAGTTAAAGCTGACCATATAAAATATCTAGTTGTTACGATTAACACAAATCTAAATTTCCGTAAACATATCGATTTACTGTGCATAAGATTACGTAAATTAATGTATATTTTTAAGAACCTACGTCACAATATAGCCGACTATAATTTAATTAAACTGGTTTATTTGGCCCTGTTTCAATCTGTACTTATCTATTGTATTACCTCGTGGGGTGGTGCTGCGAAAACTAACTTACGAGTATTTCCGCTAGAATGTGCTCAAAGAGCAGTTCTAAAGGTTGCAACCTTCCGACGCACGAGTTATATACAGCATGTAAAATACTAATAATGCGTCAACTATTCATATTGCACATCATACTTTACCAGCACTCTGACACAGTATAAATATGAACAGTATGGAAACTAAGCCTAGTTTATAAAATAAGTACCTAAGCTTCATAAAAACAATAGGGTGGTAACTTTTAATGTTGTATTATTTTATAAAAAAAATCATAATTCTTTAGTGATCAATCATCATCATCATCATCATACCAGTCGAAAGACATCCACTGTTGGACATATGTCTCCCCCAAGCGCCACAACGAACTTTTAATGTTGTATTATTTTATGTAAAAAATTATAATTCTTTAGTGATCAATCATCATCATCTTCATCATATTAGCCGAAATACACCCACTGTTGGACATATGCCTCCCCCAGGCGTCGCCACAACGACTGGTGATCAATCAAATGAATTGAAATAACTAGTTTACTGTAAATAAAATTGAAGTAAGTAATCTATATATTAATATTGTGTTAAATCTCTCGTGGGATGATATCGTCCGAATCATATACCCCACAGTAATTGGATTTCATAAATTATTTTATTGTTTGAAAAGTTATGCTTCCAAATTAGTCCCATAGAAACATTGTTATGATCTGATCATGAACTTCGAAGATATGGAACAGAACTCCTCATAGGATCTATTAGAATCCGTTATGAGATACACTGTGGCTATAAAGTATTTAAGTTTGGCTGAGTGGTACTTTTTAGTGGTCATAACTAAAAAGTGAAAAATAAAAATAAACTATTTGCGAAAAAAAAATTAAACCAACTTCAATGTTAAAAACACCTTTGCCCAGCAGTGGGTCAGTATGGACTATTAAAAAAAAACAATTGTCACAAAACAACTTGTAGATCTTTAACTTGTCATTAAGGTGTAACATTTCACAAGTTTTGGCGGTAATGTACCTACGCAAGCCGCGGTTGGAAGACGTTTCGAGTGCTTTTCGAAGCTGACGCGCGGTAGGCATCGCAGGTGACGCGCGGGCAGGTGGGTTGCTACGAAGTTTAAAGTAAGATCGTTTATTCTTATTCCAGTGCGGGTGAGAGGTAGTGCTAGACAACCTACGAGTATATAGCTCGAGTCTCTTACCCACACTGGAATAAGAATAAACAATCTTACTTTAAACGTCATGGAAACCCACCAGAACCTCTACCATGAGTTGAAAGCAACAGTATTTGTCGATACTCGATACTACGTAAATATTTTGTATGGCAAATTTTGGTTCCGTAAGTGATCGCTAGAGGCGCTTTTTTCGGGTGTTCCACACGAATTTTAGGTTTGAACGGTACCGGCCGCGGTAAAATGTTCTCACAAACGATACAGTTTTTAGGCGATCTGTTCATTAAATCTACTCGATATATTAGGCGAAGCCTTTGAAACGTCTGAAAAAAAATAAAAAATTCTCTTTATCGTTTTCGTAAGAAAAGGTGTGTTGCAATCTGTTTAATAGACAAAATTTTAAGCTGGTGATCAACTTTTTACAACTCAGGAGGAAGGCAAACATACAATAATTGTACAAAAGAAAATACTATCCTATTTTATGTACATTTTGACAGCACTATTTCAACATCTTCGAAACCATGAAAACGACACTCATGACAAAAAGTTGATAATCTATTGCAGCCGCCATCTTGGATTTACATTTTGACAGTACTATCGATTTCAACACCCTCGAAAACCATGAAAACGACACCCATGATGAAAAATTTGATAATTTCTTGCAGCCACCATCTTGGATTCATATTTTGACAGTACTGTCGGCTTCAAAACCCTCGAAAAACATGAAGAAGACACCCATATCGAAAAAGTTGATAATTTATCGCAGCCGCCATCTTGAATTTCCATTATTAGATAAAGATTTAGTTTCCAAGCCAAAAACATTAAAAAAAATAGATTGTTCATGAATTTATTGTGATCGATCCTATGGACATAAAATTTTATTCGAATACAATAAATAAACAATAAATCACTTCTTACCTTTTAAAATCAGCAGGAAATTTAAAAAATGATAGCTGCGGTTTTGAGTTCAAGCATTTTAATAAAGTTCCGGAAAATAATTTATACGTGATCACTCGTCTTGACGCGGCACTCGCTGCTGTCAGCACCGCGAGATCCCCTCGTTGGTTTCGTTGATGCATGTGTTTGTGTGAGTGTGTCGTTTCGAGCGTCTGTAGGCAGTTTCCGTACTGTACATGTTTATACTGTGACTCTGAGCTTCCTTTTGACTCAGTATATTCAACTAGGACGAGGAAAGATTTGGTTTGCACAAAACCACAAACGAGACATGTATTTGCTAGATTTTATGTATTTTTAGGACCAGTTTTGTACAACAAACAACAAATTATTAGATATATATAGCGTAAATTATATTAAATGTAGTAAATTGATATCGGAATATCTACTAAAACTCAATTACACAGACACAGAAAAACTATTGAAAGTTTTAGTATGATTGTAAGGTTTAGTTCTTAAGTTTTTATTCTATATTCTGTATACATGCACCCGTAATAATTAGTCTTGTTAAGTGATGACCTGAAACATAGGTTTTATATGTAAACCTAGCTCAGGAAAGTCGCTAATTATACATAATATTCTAGGTTAAAAAATATTTTTCCATAAGTCCTGAAATATCGATAATTAAGTTATACACATAGTTATTTGTTGGGTACTAGCATAATTATTTATTTAAGATTTACTTACGGCTATTATAATATATATAACTGTACTTTACTGTGTAAAAGATTTAATGAAGATTATTATTATTTCGTTTATTCACAAATATTACATATAAATTACATTTTTAAATAGAGAGGCCATCATGACCTTAAACCGTGACCTGGCCCGTATATGTGACTGGAGTAAGAGGTATGGACTCACGGTGAATCCCCTAAAGACGCAGGTTATTGTAGTAGGCAGTTCTAGGACGGTCTCTAAGATTGATTGGACGACTCTTCCCCAAGTTTCTTTTGATAATTCCATAATTCCTATCAGTGAGAAAGTTAAGAACTTGGGGATATTTATAGATACGAATTTCTCGTGGACTGCCCAGCTACAGGAAGTTAGTCGTAAATTATTCGCATCTGCTTCATCTTTGCGAAGACTGCGTAATTTTCTACCAACTGCCACCAAGATTGCGCTTGCTCAATCTCTTCTTCTTCCCATCCTTGATTATGCTGATGCCAGCTATCTTGATCTCACTGAAGTACAACTGGATAAACTTGAGCGACTTCAAAATTTTTGCATAAGGTTCATATTTGGTTTACGCAAATATGATCATGTTTCCGAGTTTCGTGTTAAGCTCAAGTGGTTGCCAATCCGCCTTCGCCGGAATGCTCATATTCTATCGCTCTTGTATAATGTGCTCTTTTCCCCTTTCACCCCTCTTTATCTTAAGAAACGGTTTGAATTTCTTTGTGATTCGCATACGAAATCTCTTAGGTCATCAGATAATTTGAGACTCAAAATGCCGATGCATTCCACTACGTTTTTGGACAAGTCCTTTACTGTCCAGGCCACTCGTCTCTGGAATGCTCTGCCAGATCCAATAAAACGCGCGCAGTCACTACACATATTCAAAAAACTTGTGAAGGAATATTACTTGTCCTTGTAATTTTGTTTCGTTTTTAGCCGTATTAATTGTAGTTGTCACTTGTTTTCTTGCCAATATAATTATTATTTAGTATGTATGTATTTAAGTATGTATTATTTTGATTTTAAGTATAGTACTTTTTTTTTTTTTTCTTTTCTTCACCAGTAATTGTTTAACTTGTTTTGTAATGCACCATGTGCAACCCCATTTTATGTCCAGTCAATCTCTTTCCATACCAGGTTGCCTGGAAGAGATCGCGGAATGCGATAAGGCCGCCAATTGTATATTTTAAATATAAGGCTAAAATCTGTAATTTATTATCTTGGTGTACAATAAAGGATATATAAATAAATAAATAAATAAATAAATATTTCAATGTAAAATAAAACATTTAAAAATATAAAAAATAGTGGACCACTGGTATCGGGAACAGGGTCCAAGCTACCGTCAGGGCTCCAGAGAAAGGATCCTCCTAATAATACGAGCCGTGTCCAGGAGTACCGCTTTTTGAATTAAACCCTTGATCCTGCTACCTAACGCGAGCCTCCTCAGGTGTTGGTCGAGGCTCTTAGCTTTTAAACCATTACCCGACACGACTATCGGTACAATGATCGCCGAGTCTACATCCCACATGTCGAAAACCTTGCGAGCCAACTCGATTTACTTGATTTGTTTATCTTTCTCAGCTTTCACGAGGTTCTCGTCATGCGGAACGGATGTGTCAACAATCATTGCACACCTCTCGCTTCGGTCCACCACCACTATATCAGGTTTATTGGCTACAATAGTCCCAGTACATTGTGATATCGCTATTATCGAGAACTGGGTCGGGCACATACCTATAGTACGGCACCTCCGATTCCACAAGATACCAAGTTGACGGTGACCGTACAACCCGCGTCCTTCACAATAAATCTTCGGTAGTTCTTCGTCATGATAACTTCGTCTATAATTGCACAGACAATAAATATTATTTATATTTTTTTTTTTTTTTGAAATCTTGATGTTTCAAACACTTGTTCTTTATAATAATATGTAATATTATTGGCATATACTCACAATTGAAACAGCGGTAGCTTTTCGTTGTTCGCTTTTTTAAAACACACTTAACTATCGAGAAAGAGAGCCAACTTTCTATTGGCGGTTTGCCAAAAATAAAGAATGAAATAACAGCGTTCAAGTACTTTTGAGAATTTTCATGGCACTAGCGAAGTTATTTGAGTCATACCTTATGTATTCCAAGCATTGTTATTAACTTTTCTGAGAAATATTCAAAATAATAAAGTTACAAGATTATATTTATCATAGATGGCTGCTCGTCCGGTCAAATGGCTATTAACGCCGGGGTCCCTCAGGGGTCGGTACTCTCGGCAACATCATTCTTGGCACACATAAACGATCTGCTTAACCTTTGGGTATGCAGACGATAGCACTGCTACCGAGAGTTACGTAACCAGCGCGTATGCTAGTGGGTTACAGGTCTAGTCTCTCCGAAAGGCTATGGTTGAGCACTTGAAGTTGTCCTTGGAGGCAGTCCCCGAATGGGGCGAAGCACCCAGGCGTGTCTATTTTCTCCAAAAGGAGCCAATTCAGCCCCGCTTGACCTTGTTAGTATTATGCTGACGTCAACACTCGACTTTGGGCCATACATCAAAGCAAAAGCTCAACTGGATGCAAAAAAGCTAGGAATCTTCGCGAAAGTCAAATAGTAGGTACTTCATGCCGGAACAGCCGCTCATACTTTATCAAGCGCAAGTTCGATCGTGTATGGTGTATTGTTCTCATCTTTGGGACGGATCTACCCAATACCAGCTTGATGCACTTGAAGTAATTGAGAGGCGAGCCAGAAGCATAATTGGCTATCATGCACTCGTCGAATCGAGGCTTCAAAGTTGCTTGCCAGCTTGAGCAATCGTTGCCGAGCATCGGAATTGCATAACCTAATTCCGTCTAGTCCGTTCCATCATCGGACCACAAGAAGTACGGTGATGCGCACAAACATTCTAAAACCGAGGTTACCGAGGAAGTCAGTACAATGCTCGGTAAGTTCAGTAGGTACAGCCTCCGAAAGACTGGGTCTTAAAATGAACATGGATAAAATCAAAGTCATGGTTAACGTCGATATAGTACCCACTCCTATCAAGATCGGAGAATCAGCACTCGAAGCTGTGGATGGCTACGTTTACCTGAAACAGACGGTCCAGTTGGGTAGGTCTAACTTCGAAAAAGAGGTCAATCGTCAAATCCGACTCGGCAGGGCAGCATTTGGGAAGCTGCGCGATATCTTCTCGTCCAATATACCATAGTGTCTCAAGACGAAAGTCTATGACCAGTGCGTGTTGCCAGTGATGTCTTTTGGCTCCGAAATGTGGTCGCTTGCAATGGGCCTCATAAGGAGACTCAAGGTCACTCAAAGGGCAAAGGACAGGACTATGCTCAGAGTTTCCTTGCGGGATCACATCAGAACTGAAGATATACGCAGGAGAACCAAGATTACCGGCATAGCTCGAAGAATCGCCAAACTTAAGTGGTAATGGGCAGCGCACATTACACACAGAACAGATGGTCGATGGGGACGAAAGGTTCTGTAGTGGCGACCACGTACCGAAAAACGCAGCGTTGGAAGGCCTCTTACAAGGTGGCGATGACCTGGTCAGAGTCGCGGTAATCCGATGGATGCGTGACGCACAAGACCGATCGTTGTGGCGACGCTGGCCTATGTCCAGCAGTGGACGTTTTTCGACTGATATGATGACAGTTTGGAAGACGAATAACGAGAGATGCTCATGATAAGGACTAACTCAAGAAGGCGGAGTTGAGAACCTACAGAAGATGTTGAAAGCTTAAAACTAGCGTACACTGGAGCCACTTCTATTATTTAAGTATTTGATGAGTCTTTGGGATTCAGGAGCAATACCAAACCATTATCAAAGTTTTTATAAAAATCTACTCCCAATAACTAACTCCATTGCGGTCTGCAATGACAGTGAGGAGGTAGACTAGATTTTCATATATAGTAATTTTCTTCTAGAAGACTAGTAAGTACCTACTTTGTGTTCACGAAAATACATGACTATATTTTTTTTTTCTATGTAATATCTGTATTTTGTTCTATTCTCTTATGAAATTATATAAATTATTATACCATGCATTAACACAGATGTATTACATAAATTAAAACTTGACTATATTAACATTAATATAAATGCATAAGATCTTTCCAATCCTATTACAGTAGAACAATTTACTCTAAACAAGCGTGTGAATAGTTATAGCTGGGTTCAAAAACAAACTTCATTTACGGAGAATAATAGTGTAAAATAATTTTTTACACCACCTGCTCGATAATATCGTTTTAAACGTCATACAAACCTCACTTAAAGCAAGTTATTATATGCCTAGGGAGATAATGCAGTATGGCCGATCCCTAGGGAATAATGAGATTTGAATTTTGAGCATCAAGAATCGTCAACATTGTGAATTAAAATGTAGGCGTATCGAACAAGTTGACTCGAAATTCAAACCAAAGAGTATGTAATCACTATGATTTAAACTGGCCACTAACAAAAAAAAGAAAATAGAATAAAACGTGCGTACTGACGACACGGGAGCATTATAGAAAATTGAAACTAGAATCTTGGAGTAGTGAATTTTGTTTGTTTGATGAACTTGTAAAATATAAAACTTATGTATATTTCTCTAATATGTGATTTGGTCGACCAAATTGTCTATTAATTATCTCACAGATGGTGTAAAAAGTAGAGTATGCAACACGGGGATAAAGCTGTCTTTATTTTGGGCGGCTTAAATTCCTCACTTCACTCAGGTTTCTTTATTAACTCCCTCGCAATGCTCGGGAGTTAATTTTATAAATCCCTCACTATCAAATCAAATCAGCAACCTTCGTTTCGTTCGGAATCCAACATGCCGCCCGAGACTTAAAGACACTGCTTTATCCCCTAGTCACATAAACTACTATTACGTTTTACTCGTTGGGTATCATTACACGAATAAACGTAATGATTATTGACTATGTGTCATGCGGATTTTACAAGAATAATAGTACATTATGATGTAAGTGTGTAATGTTAGTGATTACAGTCGAGGCGGTATTTAGACCCGAACCTTGGCGAGGGTCTTAAGAGAGCCGAGAACGCTAATCATTAATTACTCACCTGTATCATACGACATTTTTCAATACACTTGTGAAGAAAATAACAGTAAAACTAGTATTTTTTTGTGATATGCCAAAGAGCATGTAAAGTTTAGTTATGGCGGTAAAAATCTGTTTTCATATGCGCGCGCATATTTTTTTTATTTACTCCTAGGAGAAGACTAAGGTATTTTGATCATGCTGCCTAGTCTTACGTTTATGTTTTTTGTGCGATTTTTTTTTAAATATAATGTCTTTCGTAGTGACAATGGAATACGCATGTGTCATTTTATAATAACTACATTATAGCACTAGTGTGTAATCTTAATCATAATGTCGCAGTTTGGTAACAAGAGCCTTTATATACTTAAGTGCAGTGCAGTAAGATTCATTTTCTGAGCAAGTGTATTGAAAAAACATTAAATAGTTTTTCATGAATATCTTGAAATTCATCGATGTTTAAGTCTATAGTTTGTTTTTTACTTTTAATTTGATTATACATATTTACAATAAAATAAGCGTTATTGAAGTTTAAACATTTTTATTTTTTGCAAAAAATTTGTCAATTTTCTCTTACACGTTTATTCGGTGGGGCCATTGCTATGGCTACTGAGCCACACACGCGCCGAAATGCAAGCCAATCCGAACGACCTATGACGAGAGGCAAAAAAGATGGGACTAAAAGTCAACACCCGGAAGACCTAGGAAATGAGACGCGGAGTGACGAGCTCTTTGCCGGTGCTTATTGGCACACAAGCTGTGGAAAGGGTCTATAAATTTACTTACCTCGGTAGTGTTGTGTCAGAGACTGGAGGGACCGAAGAGAACATCGCTTCGAGGATCGCCAAGGCGAGAAACACCTTTGCACAGCTAAGCTCAAAATATTCCAGTCCAACGTAAAAACCGTATTGATGTATGTGTTTGAGACTTGGTAGGTCACTAAAGAACTGCTGCCTTCGCCGCATTCTCGGTATTTATACTGGCCCGGGAAAAATTTTGCAAATATGGGTAATACATAGTTCTTAAGATTACATTTAGTTCAGCCACATTTTGCCAATTGGTATGCAAAAATACAATGAATTAGGATTAAATCAACTTAATTTAAAATATATGTTTGTATTAAAAGAAAAAAAAAACAATATAAATTATTATCATTAGATTATTATTATCAAAATTTCAAAAATCAAAATGACAAAAATAAAAAATGACAAAAATTAAAAATGTCAAAAATAAAAAGTGTCAAAAATAAAAATGTCAAACACCAAATGTCTAACAAATATTTTTCTCCGATAGGAACTCAGTTACACTGTAGTACGTTTTATGTAATAAAAAATTCCATAATCTACTCTTAAACTGTGCTGTATTTCAAGCTTTCCAGCCACTCGGTAATTTATTGTAAATAATAGGGGCCATGCAATAAACGCTTTTACGCATTAAAGTGGTTCGACATGATACTTGACATAATTTGCTGTTGTCACGCCTATTCCTTGGGAATACATCAACCAGACGTTCAAAACGAGATGGATTTTGCTTAACAAACATAGCTACTTCGAAAATATAGATACAGGGAAGTGTCAAGATTTTAAGTAACTTAAAATAGGGTGCGCAACTGTCTGTGGATTTAAGTTTGAATAATGATCGGAGACATCTTTTCTGGGCCTTAAAAGCTATATCTTGATCAGTTGAGTTCCCCCAGAAAATGATGCCGTAGCGCAAGTGAGATTCTACTATTCCGTAGTAAGCTGTGAGGAGTGTTTTGACATCTACTATGAAGGATAATCTATATAACACATATGCGGATGAACTCAATTTTTTACACCAACTATCAATATGTGCTTTCCAATTTAAATTGCAATCTATTTGATGAATCTTTTAGTTCCATCTTTTTTGCCTCTCGTCATAGGTCGTTCGGATTGGCTTGCATTTCGGCGCGTGTGTGGCTCAGTAGCCATAGCAATGGCCCCACCGAATAAACGTGTAAGAGAAAATTGACAAATTTATAGCAAAAAATAAAAATGTTTAAACTTTAATAACGCTTATTTTATTGTAAATATGTATAATCAAATTAAAAGTAAAAAAACAAACTATAGACTTGTATATTTACTTTTTTTAAACATCGATGAATTTCAAGATATTCATGAAAAACTATTTAATGTTTTTTCAATACACTTGCTCAGAAAATGAATCTTACTGCACTGCACTTAAGTATATAAAGGCACTTGTTACCAAACTGTGACATTATGATTAAGATTACACACTAGTGCTATAATGTAGTTAAAACCTCTTTATACGACCTCTTTGTTAGCAAAACAAATTTTAAGTGCGAAAAAATTTCACAAAGTTATTGCGTTCCATGGTATAAATTAGTGTCTTACTTACTTATTTCATGCAATTGTGACCATTTTAACTTGTACAAAAGATTTATTTGTTAATATAACATTTAGTAAATAAATCGTACATTCAAATAAACATCGTTTTTTTTTATTGTGGTCTATGGTCATTTTAAGATGCGCGCAGTTTTTGGCTTTATTTATTCGAGTGAAATTCAGTGATTGTATTCATTAAATAAAATTAAATACTACAAAATGATTATAAAATGACACATGCGTATTCCATTGTCACTACGAAAGACATTATATTAAAAAAAAAATCGCACAAAAAACATAAACGTAAGACTAGGCAGTATGATCAAAATACCTTAGTCTTCCCCTAGGAGTAAATAAAAAAAATATGCGCGCGCATATGAAAACAGATTTTTACCGCCATAACTAAACTTTACATGCTCTTTGGCATATCACAAAAAAAATACTAGTTTTACTGTTATTTTCTTCACAAGTGTATTGCAAAATGTCGTATGATACAGGTGAGTAATTAATGATTAGCGTTCTCGGCTCTCTTAAGACCCTCGCCAAGGTTCGGATCTAAATACCGCTTCGACTGTAATCACTAACATTACACACTTACATCATAATGTACTATTATTCTTGTAAAATCCGCATGACACATAGTCAATAATCATTACGTTTATTCGTGTAATGATACACAACGAATAAAACGTAATAGTAGTTTATGTGACTAGGGGATAAAGCAGTGTCTTTAAGTCACGGGCGGCATGTTGAATTCCGAACGAAACGAAGGTTGCTGATTTGATTTGATAGTGAGGGATTTATAAAATTAACTCCCGAGCATTGCCAGGGAGTTAATTTGAAACGAGTGAAGTGAGGAATTTAAGCCGCCCAAGACAACGACAGCTTTATCCCCGTGTTGCATACTCTACTTTTTACACCATCTGTGAGATAATCAAAAGACAATTTGGTTAACAAAATCATATATTAGAGAAATATAAGTATTAAATTTACAAGTTCATCAAACAAACAAAATTCACTACTCCAAGATTCTATAGTTTCAATTTTCTATAATGCTCCCGTGTCGTCAGTGCGCACGTTTTATTCTATTTTCTTTTTTTTGTTAGTGGCCAGTTTAAATCATAGTGATTACATACTCTTTGGTTTGAATTTCGAGTCAACTTGTTCGATACGCCTACATTTTAATTCACAATGTTGACTAATCTTGATGCTCCAAATTCAAATCTCATTATTCCCTAGGGATCGGCCATACTGCATTATCTTCCTAGGCATATAATGACTTGCTTTAAGTGAGGTTTGTATGACGTTTAAAACGATATTATCGAGCAGGTGGTGTAAAAAATTATTTTACACTATTATTCTCCGTAAATGAAGTTTGTTTTTGAACCCAGCTATAACTATTCACACGCTTGTTTAGAGTAAATTGTTCTACTGTAATAGGATTGGAAAGATCTTATGCATTTATATTAATGTTAATATAGTCAAGTTTTAATTTATGTAATACATCTGTGTTAATGCATGGTATAATAATTTATATAATTTCATAAAAGAATAGAACAAAATACAGATATTACATAGAAAAAATTGGTTGCCTGTAAAGTCGGTATACGGGCGAAAGTTTTACGTGACAACGACTTTCGAGTGGAAGGGACGCGTGCCTTTCACTTTTTATGTCTGTCTCTCTCGCTCTTAGGCGGGCTAACCATGCCCGAGTGGAAGGGACGCGTGCCTCTCACTCGCTCTCATTGTGAGCGCATAACGTGAGCGGAGCGTAACGCAGTTTCTTGAAGTGTCACCCGGCAAACCAATTTATAAGACGTTGTCACGTCAAAAAAAAATATAGTCATGTATTTTCGTGAACACAAAGTAGGTACTTACTAGTCTTCTAGAAGAAAATTACTATATATGAAAACCTAGTCTACCTCCTCACTGTCATTGCAGACCGCAATGGAGTTAGTTATTGGGAATAGATTTTTATAAAAACTTTGATAATGGTTTGGTATTGCTCCTGAATCCCAAAGACTCATCAAATACTTAAATAATAGAAGTGGCTCCAGTGTACGCTAGTTTTAAGCTTTCAACATCTTCTGTAGGTTCTCAACTCCGCCTTCTTGAGTTAGTCCTTATCATGAGCATCTCTCGTTATTCGTCTTCCAAACTGTCGTCATATCAGTCGAAAAACGTCCACTGCTGGACATAGGCCAGCGTCGCCACAACGATCGGTCTTGTGCGTCACGCATCCATCGGATTACCGCGACTCTGACCAGGTCATCGCCACCTTGTAAGAGGCCTTCCAACGCTGCGTTTTCCGGTACGTGGTCGCCACTACAGAACCTTTCGTCCCCATCGACCATCTGTTCTGTGTGTAATGTGCGCTGCCCATTACCACTTAAGTTTGGCGATTCTTCGAGCTATGCCGGTAATCTTGGTTCTCCTGCGTATATCTTCAGTTCTGATGTGATCCCGCAAGGAAACTCTGAGCATAGCCCTGTCCTTTGCCCTTTGAGTGACCTTGAGTCTCCTTATGAGGCCCATTGCAAGCGACCACATTTCGGAGCCAAAAGACATCACTGGCAACACGCACTGGTCATAGACTTTCGTCTTGAGACACTATGGTATATTGGACGAGAAGATATCGCGCAGCTTCCCAAATGCTGCCCTGCCGAGTCGGATTTGACGATTGACCTCTTTTTCGAAGTTAGACCTACCCAACTGGACCGTCTGTTTCAGGTAAACGTAGCCATCCACAGCTTCGAGTGCTGATTCTCCGATCTTGATAGGAGTGGGTACTATATCGACGTTAACCATGACTTTGATTTTATCCATGTTCATTTTAAGACCCAGTCTTTCGGAGGCTGTACCTACTGAACTTACCGAGCATTGTACTGACTTCCTCGGTAACCTCGGTTTTAGAATGTTTGTGCGCATCACCGTACTTCTTGTGGTCCGATGATGGAACGGACTAGACGGAATTAGGTTATGCAATTCCGATGCTCGGCAACGATTGCTCAAGCTGGCAAGCAACTTTGAAGCCTCGATTCGACGAGTGCATGATAGCCAATTATGCTTCTGGCTCGCCTCTCAATTACTTCAAGTGCATCAAGCTGGTATTGGGTAGATCCGTCCCAAAGATGAGAACAATACACCATACACGATCGAACTTGCGCTTGATAAAGTATGAGCGGCTGTTCCGGCATGAAGTACCTACTATTTGACTTTCGCGAAGATTCCTAGCTTTTTTGCATCCAGTTGAGCTTTTGCTTTGATGTATGGCCCAAAGTCGAGTGTTGACGTCAGCATAATACTAACAAGGTCAAGCGGGGCTGAATTGGCTCCTTTTGGAGAAAATAGACACGCCTGGGTGCTTCGCCCCATTCGGGGACTGCCTCCAAGGACAACTTCAAGTGCTCAACCATAGCCTTTCGGAGAGACTAGACCTGTAACCCACTAGCATACGCGCTGGTTACGTAACTCTCGGTAGCAGTGCTATCGTCTGCATACCCAAAGGTTAAGCAGATCGTTTATGTGTGGCAAGAATGATGTTGCCGAGAGTACTGACTCCTGAGGGACCCCGGCGTTAATAGCCATTTGACCGGACGAGCAGCCATCTATAACCACTTGGATGGACCCGTTACTCAGGAAGGCTGCGATCCAAGCACACAATCCATTGGGTAAACCGAAAGAAGGAAGCTTACTAATAAGGCCTTCGTACCAAACCCTATCGAAAGCCTTCGAGATATCGAGGGAGACAGCAAGCGCTTCTCGATGGCCTCACTCCAAATGTGAATGGCATACGCTAGAAGATCTCCAGTTGACCGATTTCGGCGAAATCCGTATTGACAGTCACTTAGAATGTCAGTAGCTTCTAGGTATGCCAGGAGCCTAGTGTTAAGTACACGTTCCATAGTCTTACAGAGAATGGACGTTACGGAGATTCGTCAGTAGTCATGGCTCGATCAGCCCAACTTGCCCCAATTACCAGAAAAAAAAATATTGTAAGAGACAAAGCAATGCTTTAATTATAATAACCTATTTATTATTAAAACTTCCATTTTGTCTAATTAAACATTAGTAATAATTTTTTATACATTTTTACACGAATAAACGTGCAAGAAGACATTACCTAAAATAAATTTATGAATGTTTTTTTTTGACATAAATTTTTACGCATATTATAATACGAGGCGCCCTCTGTGACGCGTAAAGTTGTACGAACTAAAAAGTACTCAGTTCATATTTGCTTTGATCGGTTATCGTGTTGTACGTAATTATTGTTTTGATAGTTTTTTTTTTGTTTTCCGTCATTTAACAGTTTATGAATTCGGAAACTATACTTGTGGTTGTGTGTGGATATTATTATGTGTGGAATTGATATTGGCCAGGTAGGGTTTGAGTTTTAAAGATAAATATAATCTTGTAACTTTATTATTTTGAATATTTCTCAGAAAAGTTAATAACAATGCTTGGAATACATAAGGTATGACTCAAATAACTTCGCTAGTGCCATGAAAATTCTCAAAAGTACTTGAACGCTGTTATTTCATTCTTTATTTTTGGTAAACCGCCAATAGAAAGTTGGTTCTCTTTCTCGATAGTTAAGTGATAAGTGTGTTTTAAAAAAGCGAACAACGAAAAGCTACCGCTGTTTCAATTGTGAGTATATGCCAATAATATTACATATTATTATAAAGAACAAGTGTTTGAAACATCAAGATTTCAAAAAAAAAAAAAAAAACTTATATTAGTTACACTAGTTAGTCCTAACTAGATGGCGTTGGCGTCAAAAAAGTAACATTAGATCAGTATCTAGTACTCGGTTGTTTTATTTCACACTCAACTCAACCTTACATTAGATATTCATTAAGTTCAAATTAATCGTTTTAATAGTATTGGCTAACCATCCCGGCCGGCCGGCACTCGACAACAAGAGCGGCTTTCCGAATTATCTTTGATTACAATTGAAAATCAGCTGCTGGTAGAATTAAAACGTTCACAAACTTTTTACGCTGGTGTAAGTAATAAAATCTTTTTTAAATAAAGATAGACTCTTCGGTTGATCAGATGTTCTGTAAGAAGGTGTCAGCGCGTTTGCGGTGGAGAGCATTTAAGCTTTTAGCATTTCCCGTCGTCATGAGGTCGACTTCTGGAGCTTTGCCATTCTTGAGTGAGTGGATGGTTTTCACTACTTTCTCTTGTGTGGGGAGTGACACGTCAATGTCCAAATTTTGTTAGGGGCAAACGGGCAGTTTTTTTATGGTGAAGAAAATCATCCAACGACAATTTCCGCTCTTGGGCGGAGGGGAAAATCAGTGTCAGTGTCAGATTTTCACTGACTAGGCTTCGACCCGGTTAGGCCCCTGCTGTTACTGACAACTCCTTGAGGCGCGTGGGAACAGTGCGCCCCGTCGACGACTTGGACTCGGTCCGGATAGTTACCGAACGGTTGGACAGCGAGCTACCCATTGCTCACTGTCCGCAAGCCCGCGCCTACGGTGGCCAGAAATCGGGATCGGTATCCCGGTGGTGGCGGTGAGAGCGCCGTTGCTTGATGCGGTCGGCCTCCTCCATTGCGAGCATTACTGCTTCGCAGAAGTCGGCGACTGCCTGTCACTGTTCTTCGCTCCGGACCATGGCCTGAACCAAGGCCCGGCGCAAGAGGTCTCCGCCGCCGATCGCCCCCAAGCAGGGCACACCTCGACTGTGTGCTCCACCGTGTCCTCCGGGCATTCCGCACAGTGGTGATATCAGTCACTTCCGCACGAATCCGGTGCAGGAACCTCCCGAACGTGCCATGTCCGGTGAGGACCTGCGTCATACGGAAGGTAAGGACGCCGTGAGATATTTCCAGCCATGCCTCTTCCCGGTTTCTATTCCCGGCCTAGGTCTTCATTGCCTTGTATATCTCCTTGAGATTACCGGAGTCAGCAGCGCGTTGAGCACAATCCGCTACATTATCCGCCCATATTCGCCGATCACAGCGGGTACTGCGGTAGATGGTCTTCCGTATCTGTCTGTATTGCAGTTTTACGTCTCGACGCACTACCTTATCAGTGGTTGTCAGAGGTCGAAGATGAAGTTCGCGCCTTTCTGCAATGAGGTTTCAGGTTTTCTGTGATATCTAGTCTTCGCGTATGGATATTTTATGTCCAAGAACAACGGAGCTGATCTCGATGTAGGCCATTTTGATGCGATTACATTACGTGTCGACAGAAGTAGAGTCCGTCTCAAGGGTGGAGAAGCGATGGAAGCAGGTATGCAACATACAGCATGCAACAGGTGTGCAGTATGCAAGCAGGCCTGAAATATGCAAGCAGGCCTGCAATATGCAAACAGGCATGCGGCATGAAAGCAAGCATGCAACATGACACACACACATGACTCTAAAGTCGGTTTTGCGGCGTTTCGCTTAATGTCACTAAATTTTGTAGCACAACATATTGAAAAAAAATCGAAAATAATAGGTCGGATCCCAAAAGACACTAGGTTCTGGGTAGCATACTAAATATTTACAAAACGTTATTATATACCAAAAATTAAAAAAAGGATCATTTGTCAAATGACACATTATTAAACAAAAGTTTATTTAGTGATTTGTTTGTAAACTGCTGTGAAAACTTGTTGTTGTATAGTGATGAAATAGCGAACCATGTTTTTGCCAATCGTTGGTTGTAAAATGAAAAGGATCATGGAATCCCGAACAAAATTTTGCTGGCATATTTTTTTAGCGTCTTGTGATGAAAAATTTACAAAGTTATACAGATCAATTTTGTCTTAGACATTACCTACTAACTATTAATAGATACCAAGTAATAAAGATATTCCAGTTTAAAGTTGATGAGATTACGTATATTCAGTCAAAAAAGGTTTCGGAAATGGATGATTTATTTATGGTCTCAAAAAAATCTAAATTTTGAATTTGGAATTCAAAATTTAGATTTTTTTGCTGTTGTTAGATTGGCACAACTGTTTTTCATTTTGGCGCGGAGTTTGAGTTGCAAATATAACTTATATTAATTGCCATAAAAAAAAAAACTTATATTAAATACAGTAATGTTTTTAATTATATCATATCTAGTCTGTATTGCGAATTTCGTAATGGACAAAACCATCGAACAAAGAGTTTGTCTTAAATTTTGCATCGCCAATAGAATTTCGTGAAACTGTTCACTGAAAATGTTAGGCTTACGGTGAATCGATTTTATCAAAAACACGTGCTTATGAGTGGTACAAAGCATTCAAAAGCGGTCGAGATGTGATGGAAGATTTACCTCGCTCTGGTAGGCCATCAACCTCTGAAACTGAAGTTAACATCGCAAAAGTGAAGGAAATAGTGATAGTGGATAATCCTTCTTCCCCTTCTTATCTGACTTCAGAACTTCAATTTCTTTGCTCTGGGCACAATAAAAATCTTCGGTCTACTAATAATCGTCTTCTACGATGCCCCTCACACCGCTCTGGGCTTATCCACTCTTCCTTTTTCGTCCAGGCGATATCTCTTTGGAATGCGCTCCCTCTGAATATCAGGATGGCAACAAGCCGATTTTCTTTTAAGGTGAAGGCACGTGAGCATATTCGCAAGATCTTGGTAGAATCATCACCGCGCTAATGTGTTGGATTTGTTTTTTCACTACAGTATTGTTTATTTATATGTATGTATCTAAGTATGTATTTATTATTGTATATATTTGTTTCTCTTTTGTTTTGCCTATATATTCAGTTGCACCTGCCATGTTATGTTTCTGCACCACCCTAAGGTCGACTGGCAGATAATGCCTAAGGCATTAAGTCCGCCTTTGTACAGTTTTTTTGTGCATAAAGGTTTAAATAAATAAATAAATAAATAAATAAATAAATAAATAAATAGTGACTGAAAATTCTCATTAAAGTTTGAGAGAGATAGCCGCCAAACTGTCTGTATCTCACGAGTTGATCCGTACCATTTTAACTAATCATTTGGGTATGAAACATTTTGCCGCTCGGCTAGTCCCAAAAGACCTGAATTTTCTCCAAAAACTCAATCGCATGAGAGTCGCTAAGGACATGCTAGAACGAGTCAATTCCGACCAAACATTCATGAAACGCATTGTTACTGGCGACGAGACGTGGGTTTACGAGTTTGACATGCAAACAAGTCAACAAGCTTCGGAGTGGCGCCTTCCAACTGAACCAAAATCGAAAAAACCACGTAAAAGTTGATCAAAAGTCAAAGTCACGTTGACTGTTTTCTTTGACTATCGCGGTGTTGTGCACTCAGAATTCTTACCGGAAGATTAAACGGTAAATAAAGAATATTATATGAGCATTATGCGGCATTTAAGAGAACAAATTCCACGAAAAAGGCCAGATTTGTGAAAAGAAAATTCTTGGATTTTGCACCACGATAATGCGCCTTTGCACAAGGCCATCATTGTGAACGAATTTTTAACCAAACACTCAACAAATACCATCAAGCAGCCACCATATTCGCCAGATACGGCTCCAGCCGACTTATATCTTTTTCCTAAACTCAAATTACCACTTCGTGGTACCCGTTTTCAATCTGTAGAAGACATAAAGGAGAATGCGTGGCGAGAACTGAACTTAATTTCGGAAACAGCGTTTAAAAAATGTTTTGATGATTGGATTATTCGTTAGCGCAAGTGTATCGTTTCTAAAGGGACATACTTTGAAGGTTATAAAATAAATTTGGATAAATAACAAAAATTTTGTGAATTTATTGATCTTTTCCCGGTACTTTCTTGACAGAGAAAGTTTCTTCGTCAAAAACGCATTTTTTAACGAACGACAAGATGTCGTGTCAAATGTTATGTTTTCTTTTTCTCTGTCTTTAAGCTAGATGGCTATTGCAATGTCTATTGCCATGCTTTTTCTGGTTATGTGATTCTCGATATTGTATTTATTGTTGTGACAACATCATATATCATTTTAGCCACTATATTTTAAGCACAAACAGTTATTTTTATTTCTGTTTATTATTTAATGCGGAAATGTATTTCCTATGTATTTATTATCAATACATAAAGAATAGCACATTATGTTACTTGACCAAGATTTATATTAGTAACAATAAGAAACGTTCAATTTAACCAAAAACCATGAAAACCATGAGCGAAAAAAAAACTAAGCCATAATGATTTATATTCGTAAAAAATCTAGTCAATTCAGTTTCCAATTATGACGACTTTTTTGCAGTCCTTAGACTGGCCATAATCTTGATTAGATAAAACGAAGTCAGTTATTTCGTTGGTATATATCATGGTAACTTATACAAGGAAGTGCTTATAAAAGCAGACACTCAATAATTTCATCAAAAATTTTCTCGCCATTGTTCTTTTAACATTTTTTGGTGAACTGACAGAATACCGTTGTTTTCATTTTTTAAATACGCACGTACAAGTTGTTATAAAGTATAATATTTATAAGTGTGGTATTAGTAATAAAAAATCAAATGTCATATTACCATAATCAACACCATCATTATTTTCGACTGCATCTTATCGCACTCCGTTTTATGAGTATTTAACAGTATTTCTATTGCAAGATGTTCGGTTCAGTTAATTCTGATGGTCAGTACTGCAATGCAGTTGTATTTATACGGCCATAAAGTGGTGCGAAAGCAGCATGTGTTACAGGATGCGTATATCACAATATTATCTTTATTTCTCAAGCACGTATTTTCAATAAAGGGCAAACATGTGATTTTCACTTAACGAAAGGACATAATATGTAATTGTTGTTAGAATGGTGAGAATTTCTATACTATTTTTTTTTAGCGGTGGGAAAATCTTCTAATGGCTCTTGGGCGGAGCGGGAGATAGTGTCAGACTATTACTGACTAAAAACCCACTCCTGTTCCTTCGTTGCCTTTTGTATCGGGGCTGAGCTATCTTTCGTAATTAACCCAGGCCCCAGTAGGCTTCGACCCAGTTGGGCCCCTGCAGTTGCTGACAACTACTTGAGGCGCGCGGGAACAGTGCGCGCCGTCGATGACTTGGGCTTGGTCCGGACAGTTACCGGACGATCGAACAGCGAGCTGCCCATTGCTCAATGTCCGCAAGCCCGCGCCTACGGACGGCCTCCTCCTTTGCGAGCTGCTTCGCAGAAGGAGGCAACCGCCTGCCACTCCTCCTCGCTCCGGACTATGGCCTGTACCAAGGCCCGGCGCGACAGGTCTCCGCCACCGATCGCCCCCACGAGGGCACGGCGATGCTCCGCTCGAGCAGGGCACACCCCTACTGTGTGCTCCACCGTGTCCTCCGGGCGTTGGCGCTCTGCACAGTGGCGACACCCGGGCGTCACTTTCGCACGAATACGGTGCAGGAACCTCCCGAAATTGCCATGTCCGATGAGAACCTGCATCAAGGTAAGGACGCCGTGAAGTCTTTCCAGCACCGCCTCAAAGAGGAGACTTACCGACATAATTATGGCGTGTCCAGCACTGGGTTGCGATAGTCGCTGACGCCATGTCACCATGAGATCGGGATCTCTTCCGGAGCTCTGTCCGCTATGCCGTGACCGGTTGCGGCAGTGGACTTTCACCCCGGCGTTGCATTTCCACGTGTGCGTGGAAATGCAACGCCGGGGTGAAAGTCGTGCATGTGTGCAAAGACTGTGATGAAGAAACCGTGCGTTATTCCCGTTCCATCCGTATTGCCATGACCCTCTGGCATGCGTTCAGCTTGGCCTTCGGCCGCTGACGCTACCACGGTGCCCACACTGGCGCCCCATAAAGGGCCACGGACCGTACGATTTCTGCGTAGAGCCTCCGGCAGGAGGCGTCTGGACCCACAAGGTTGGACAAGGGCCGCTTGAAAGCAGCCCCAGTCCAGTTTAATTTGGAAGCCAGACGTCAGAAATGCTCCACGAAGTTCCACTAGCTGGTGAGGACGAGTCTCAGGTACTTCATCGTCGACCCGACGCCGGTGTGAACTCTTCCTACCTTTAATTGGGAACCCGAGGGCCGAGGAAACACATAGCCTCAGACTTGTGCAGCGCCACTTCGAGTCCCAACTGCTGGATCCTGTCAACGACTATCGCAACCCCGCGCGTCGTTAGATCAGCCGCCGCCTGGTACGACTATCCCTGCGCTAAAACCTCGACCACTCAACAGATGTATTCAGGCACCCGGTGGTACCGGATCGTACGCAAGGGCAGTGAATTAAAGGCGTTGGCTATGTCCAAGGACACTGCCACGACACACCTGCCTTGGGACACCGCATACCCCGTCGTGAGGGCTCGGACGCCATGATGGCGTCCACCGTTGAGTCATCCTGCGAAAGCCGAACTGGCCGTCCGAAAGGTCCGGCCCCACCCGTATTAGGCACGTGACGAGGTGATAACTGTTCTATGTTACATTCATATTTTGTTACGTTGCAACACTGTTTCTCTTCCGTTCTGGCTTGCACACAAATTACCACAAAAAGTTCTGTCTAATTTTAGAAATGTTTTCTTATTAACAAATAAAGTGTTTTTCCAAAGCAATCCATTATTTTAACATGTTAGCAGAGCGTGGTTAGTTAGATAAAAGTAAGGATAGCAAAAGTTTTTGAAGAATAAAAGTATACGAAAGTCATTGATCTAAAAAATGGAGCGTGTGAACCAAATTAACATATCGGTATTTGACGGGAAAGAATACGCAAATTGGAAAATATGGTTATTTAATTACTTACAGTATAAAAAATGTAAAGAAGTTGCAACAAGAAAGAAACTCGTGAGTGAGGACAAAGAAAAATGGCAGGAAAAAGACGTGCAAGCCACCAACCACATTTATGGTACCATAACTAACAAACAATTGGAATAAACAAGTATATTTGAATGTGAGTCCACTTTTGATATTATTCGCAAATTCGATTCGATATATTAGAACACCTCAACGTCCTTGCAGATAGTATACAGAAAAAGTCAAGAAATTTTAAAGTTAGCGAATTATTCTGATATAATTTTATTTTTTTATTTATTTTTCGACGAATTTTAAAAGTCTTTAAATGACTTAAAACAGGCAGGTGCTACAGTAATTGAAAGTGAAAAGCTAAGTTATATGCTGAGAGCACTGCCAAGTCAATATAGTCATATTGATGACATTATAAACCTTCTACCAAAAGAAGACCGGACAGTAGAATACCCTATGAGTAAGATAAAGTAGAAATATTTAGAAGAAAAACAAAATGAAACACAGAATAAGCCAGAAACTAGCCAAATAGATAAATCGAATGCTTTTAAGACTGAACCAAAGTCAGCTCCTAACTCACTCAATTTTTTTTTATAAGTGGGAAACCAGATCATATAATAACGTAACTGTTGGTTTAATCGGAATCAGAAAAATAGAGCACATACCACAGTTGTTGAAAGTAACATGACATCGAGCTTGCATGAAAATAAGTCTATTGAAAATGAAATTATTTGGTTATTAGACAGTGGATGTACAGACCACATCATAAATAGTGAAGAGTAATTTGAAAGGTCAGTAGTATTGAAAAATCCTGTGAAAGTTAAAGTTGGTGATGGAAGAATGTTAGAAGCTACTAAGATCGGTGATATTAAAACATATTTTTACGTTTATGGTTCAAAACTATAAGTGACTATTAGAGCAGGTGTCAAAGGGAGTTGAGTGTCGCACTATCGCATAGTTTGCAACGATAGGATTCGCTTTCACGGTGGTGGCACTCTCATTTACTACAAAAAGGAATTGTACTGCATTTCCCTATCTCCACCCGCGGCCTTATCCCTACTGGATTTCTCGGCTTGTCGGCTAGGCATGACTGGTCACCCGCCGATGACAGTCATCTCTGCTTATTACCCCCCATCGTCTTCTTCGTCTGACTTAACAGACGAAGCCACCGCTCTTACCAGAGACCTGACATCCCTCTTTAGCATGAGTGACTCCGTTATCTCAGCGGGCGATCTCAATGCTAAACACCCCGCGTGGAACAGTAGCACGACCAACCCTAGAGGTAAGGTCATTTTCAACTTTGGTGCTTCCCTGAACTTCGACATCATCGGCCCGATGTGTCCCACTCACTTCCTCCACGATCCTAACCATAGGCCTGACGTTCTCGATGTAGCGCTGCTAAAAAATGTAAACCTCCGTTTGCTCCAGCTCGGGAAATCTCGACCCCGGCCAGCCCCCTCCGTCCCGATTGATCACTGACTGGAAGAAAGTAAGCGAACGGCTGAAATCTACTACGTCACCTCAATTGGACTCCATCCCTGACCATATAGTCTCAGTTGCCGAGACGACGGAGGCAATCGACTCGCTCACAGAGCACGTACAATCCGTCCTGAACGATTGTTCAAGGGTGATTCCAGTGACAGAGGACTGTCGCTGGAAAATTCCGTACGATGTACGGGCTCTGTTGACCGAGAAGAACGCTGCTATCCGTGCGTATAGCGCTTTTCCCTGCGACGCAACAAGACTCACATGCGTAAATTTCAGCGTGCTGTAAGGAAGCGTATGACTGAGCTGCGTTCCGCACGCTAGAAAAAGACGCTCAGCGAACTTGAGTCTACCCGTCTCGACTTCTGGCATCTCCAAAGGAAGCTACGTTCCACCGAAGAGTCCTGCTCTCTGCACTCCATGCCCCCGCTCACCCGCCCTGATGCGAGTGTCGCTTTCGACAACTCCGAGAAAGCGGAGTACCTGGCCGACAGTCTCGAAGCCCAATGCTCGTCTAGCTCTCATCTAGTAGACCAAGCCCACATTGATATGGTGGATGCTGAAGTCGAACGAAAAGCTAGCCCCTGTCACTCCCGACGAGGTAGAGGATATCGAGAAAAGGCTTCAACCACGGAAAGCTCCCGGTGCCGACGGCATTACGAACAGAGTGTTAAAACTCTTGGCCCCTCAGCTCATAATGCTAATGACCGCCATCTTTAATGGCACATTAAGCAATAATATATTCCCACAAGCGTGTAAACAGGCCACCGTTATCGGCATCCCCAAAGCAGGCAAGCCCAAGTCTGACCCCTCCAGTTACCGTCCCATCAGTCTCCTCAATGTTCTCGGTAAGATCTACGAGAGGCTTATTTATAAGCGACTCAAAGCTTTTGCCGAAACCAAGGGTCTCATCCCCAACGAGCAATTCGGGTTCCGTACCGAACACTCGTGTGTCCATCAAGTCCACCGCATCGTGGAGCACATAAGCGTTGGCTTCCAATGTAACACGATGACGGGCGTCTTGTACTTTGATATAGCGAAAGCATTCGACAAAGTCTGGCACAATGGCTTATTATATAAGCTATACCAACTCGGTGTACCAGATCGTCTCGTGCTCATCATTCGAGACTTTCTGTCGAATCGCACTTTCCGCTATAGAATCGAAGGAGCTCTGTCCTCCCCTCACCCCATTAGAGCAGGAGTCCCTCAAGGCTCCGTTGTTTCCCCTCTAGCCTTCACGCTGTTCACCAGCGACATCCCCAAAAATAAAGTCCCAGTTGGCTCTATTCGCTGACGATACGGCTATTTACTACCCCAGAGTTATCGCTCGCAACCTCCAAACTTCCGCAAACATTTTGGGCAAATGGTTCCGGAAATGGAGAGTCGAGGTTAACCCTGATAAGAATCAAGCCCTTCTCTATGTGAGACGGTGGAGATCTGTCTTCCCTCCCCCTCCGATCTCTATGTACGGTAAGCCGATCCCCTGGGAGAAGCGAGCCAAGTACCTCGGAGTGATCCTCGATGAACGCCTGTCCTTCGCTGAGCACATAAAGCAGGCTCGCTCGCTCACTGCTTTCGCTCAGGGTAAGCTTCATTACCTACTGACTGCCCACAGCAAATTGTCACGCAAGTGCAAGTTGCGCCTTTTCACGGCAGTCATCCGCCCAATCATGACGTATGCCTGTGCAATCTTCACACTCGCCAAGGCCCGTCACCTCCACCGGATGCAGACCCTCCAAAACCGTAACCTCCGGAAAATCCTTGGAGCCCCCTATTACATCCAAAATGAGAATCTACATCTAGATCTCAGAGTCCCCACCATTCAGCAGTTTATGAAACGCCTGTGCAAGCGTTTCTTTGATATTGCTGTGAAGCACCGCAACCCCCTTATCGCACCGGCAGCCCGATACGAACCCTCCCGCATCTCCAAAATTTGCCACCCTAGGCATACCTTAATCGCCCCCGATTACCCCACTACCCTGCTCTAACTGCCCTGCATAACTATTATTTTTATTGATTTATTACTTAAATTCGTAGAAATCACTTGTGGGGTTTCTATTTCCAATTTATTTAGTATTTAATACAATAAATACGTCACTGGTTCGCCTTTATAATCGATCGATTATACATTAATATAAATCGTGGAATAACAAAACAATCTACATTTCCAACTAAAAAGTATTAATATTATTAGTCATTATTATTTTACTTTAATTATGTTACTATTTATTTCGCAATAAAACAATTTCTGGGCAGAAATATAACAATTAGGGTTTAATCGACATAGTATAACGCCGTAATCGATTGATGTTTCACAACACTAATCGATGAAATGTCAAACAAAATCGAGTTTTCTGTTTGTCGTATTAACTGACGGCAAATCGAGAACTGTGACCATAAATGTAGTAACGCTTGATAATCGTTGGCTTTTAATTCAGTACTTTTAAACGCTGACTTAACGACTCTCATGCCTATTTTTGAGCTATGTCAAGTGTAAGGTTTTGGGGTTAATTGAAAACGATCAACACTGACGCACAGCCCTAGAAGAGGCAGTCATGTGCCAATCGCCGTTCATGTTATAAGAGGCTTTCACAATAATATTAGTTTTTTGTCAACTAGCAGATTCATTCAGCCTGTGAGATGAATTCAAACAATACCTTTCAGAAGATTTTAAACGACACATGGAGAGGCAGGTAAATAAAACAGAAAATTTTGTAGATCAGATTTTGCGCCAATGATTAGACGCCAATGTGCAACATTTTCAAGCAAAGTTGCCCAATTAGACCAGGGTAGAAGCCTTCAAAAATAATAAAAAGTGAAAAAAAATAATAGTAGGATGAAACCGATTAGAAATGGAGGAGAATATTATAAAAATGAAAGGAAAAATAATTTACGGGCGATCTGAGGTCGGGAAGGGGGTGGGGGTGAGTTTTTAAGGGGAAAAAACGGGTTTTCTCGATTTCCGGCAAAACTAAAAGTCCTATGGAAAAAAGTCAAATGGCAAAGTGGTAGGTGATAAAAAGATCTAAAACTTTTGTATTAACACTTTTTTCACATAACATCAAAATTTATGTGAAAAATTCAAAAAACCATGTTTTTGGTTTTTTATTTTTATCTCTTTCAAAAAAAAAAAATATTTTATCACGAAATTTGGTGAAAACTTACCTTTTTATGTCCCAAATACGCTGTAATTTATTTGATTAGAAATATTTATTTTTTCACCTTATTTTGAACAACCAACCACAAATATCGAAAAACCACCCTAATTTTCCATCGAAAATTCACCCGTCAAAATATCTTCTTTTTTTTTTTCAAAAAGTTTATATGGTGTCTGTTTGTTGAAATCTCTACTTTCCGATGGTGAAAAAAATATATATGTTACCATAATATCTTCTCAGCAAATTAAAAAAATCGAAAAAAACTCGAATTCGATAATTTTTTTTTCAATTATTATATACAATGTAGAGCTATTTATTAAAATTTACACTTTAATTACTCGAAAAACATAAAATTACATGTTAAATAGATAAAAAAAAATTGCAAATCAAAATGTACTACTATAATTAACAAACAAATAAGTTGATAAAATTAATATTTAATAAGACGTCTACAATATTTGGAAAAAGGAGTCGAATCTTCTTTAAGATATATGCGTAGATGCCTATTTATAGCCGTTCCGGGCCCGTGGCTCCCCTGGAAGATACCCCTGGGGGTGCCGCGGTAAGCACCACTAGTACTTTGTGTTAAAACTGTGTGTACTTTTTTCATCCAATGACTACTCTTGAGCAGAGGGGGAACGGGTGGAGGTGTCAAACAATTAGTGACTAAAACCCACTCTTGTTTCTTCTCTGCCTTGCTTTCCAGGACCTTGGTTTCCGTTTCGGAAGCCAATCTATGGCCAAGCGTTCAGCTTAGCCGCCGGTCACTTCCGCAGCGATGGCGCCCACGCCGGCGCTCCGTAAAGTGCTATGGATCGATTTTTCGCCGCGTAAAGCCTCTGCCAGGAGGCGTCTGGATCTCCTAGGTTATGGAGGAGCCGTTTGAGGACAACCACGGTCCGTTTAAGTTTGGAAACCAGAGTTTGGAAGTGCTTCTCGAAATTCCAGCGGCTGTCGAGGACGAGTCCCAGTTCAAGTGGTTCATCGTCGACCCAACGCCGGTGTGAACCCCTCCTAGCATTCGGAGGCGTGGTTGGAAAGATCTCACCGTGTCCTTAACTTCCGCATGATGCAAGTTCTCACCGGACATGGTAAGTTCAAAAGGTTCCTGCACCGGACTCGTGCGAAAGTGACGCCTGGGTGTCGCCACTGTGGTGGACAGAGGACACGGTGGAGCACACAGTGGAGGTGTGACCCGCTTGGGTAGAGCATCGCTGTGCCCTCGTGAGGGCGATTAACGGCGGCGACCTCTCGTGCCGGTCATGGTCCGGAGCGAGGAGGAGTGGCAGGCGGTCGCTTCCTTCTGCAAAGCAGTAATGGTAGCAAAGGGAAAGGCCGACCGTAACAGGCAACGGCTCTCACAGCGCCCTAACCGCCGCCGGGATTCCGATCCCGACTTCCGGCCACCGTAGGGGCGGGCTTGCGGACGGCGAGCAATGGGTAGCTCGCTTTATGACCGTCTGGTAACTGTTCGGACCGAGATCAAGTCGTCGACGGTGCGCGCCTCAAAGAGAACACAGCAACAGCAAGGGCCGCCGCTTGGTGCGACTCTCCCTGTGCCAAAACGAGTGTGTAATCTGCGTAACAGACCTCGCCGGCTCCAACGGGGAAGTCACCGCAGCACTTAGTCATTCTCGATGTTCCACAAGAGCAGTTAGTACCGATTCCTGTGGAACACCGCCGACATCTCTAGTCGTTTCCACTCTCCCTGGTGACCAAGATAGACGATGAACTTGTCCGTCAGGCAGGCCTCGATCACACGAAGGAGTTAGGTCGGCTCCTGGTGATACCGGAGTGCCTCCTTAACGCAATTCCGGGGCAGGGTATTAAATGCGTTTGAGATGTCCAAAGAAACCGCTAAGACAACCCCGCTCCGGGACACCACATCCTCCGCCGTAAGGGCTCGCACGCGCATGACTTTGAACTGGCTAAACGCAAGCTCCGGCCCCACTAGTACCAGCTACACGACGAGACGGCCTGCAATTACTCTTTTAAAGACCTTGTCTCCTACCTCGTTGACCAGCACGACGGGCCCGTATGATGAGACGGAGAGTCCGCAGGGCGCCCCGGTGAGGACCAGTTTCTGCAACTTTCAACGACGAGGGAACTGGCGCTTCTCCATTCACGCGGTAAAGAGCCCTTTTAGTAGAAGACTGAGAGCTCCAATGGCTAGGCCCAACGTTTTCCAAAGCAAGCCGTTGGGTCTAGAGGCGGTATTTTTGTCATTCAACTTTCGTGCCACTACTGTCATTTTAGCCTCAGTCACCTATGGAGCATTATCGGCATCATCGCCGTCGTGGTCGGACACCGCATGTGGTGGAGCCATGGGTAGGGGTGGATGAGGACCAGTTTAATTCTTACAGTCCGCTACTGACCGGTTGACCATCTGTCTCATCACTATTCGGTTGGTGGATCCATGGGAACTAGGAAATAGTACCCGTGATACCACTGATACATTGTTGTATGGATTTGAGGTCTTAGGGGTGCCACGGGTCCGAATTCAGTTCCCGTGGCTCCCCCAGGGGTATCATCCAGGGGAGCCACGGGCCCGGAACGAAAGATTTTAAGTAGCAACCCAACCCAGCCATCCGTCAAATGCTAAACGTCATATCATGTTGACACCGGGTTATTTATTATGTTATTTTATTGTGATTTTTAATCGAAATCTTTAGAAATGTGATAAAAAATTTCACTGAGCTGCAAGGGAAATAATATTTAATATATTATAGTTTTGACAAAGATGACAAATCACACCATTATTGATGAAAACCAAAGACATTAAATATATACTACCAATAGACAGGACATAGCGAACAAATGTCCAAAACCGATACTTGTTACTTGTGGGTAACAAGTCGCTCAGTCTAGTATGTCACCTGTACCTGTCAAGTCGCGTTTGTGTCCGCTGTGTGCACCAAAAGAAAATATTTTTCTGGAGAAATATGCCGAGTTGCGCATTGCGCCACTGTAAATCGCGTTACGGCAAAACGACTGGACCTAACATCAGTTTATTTTCGTAAATATTTTTCGTATTTACTCAGTAATTAATTAGAATTCAATAATTTTCGCAAATAGTTCTAGAAAGTTTACAGATTTAGTGATAGCGCCATTTATTACCGAGTAGTTTATACCTTAAACCACGTTTACAAAGTGGCCCAGCATCGGCCAGCGTCCTGAAATTTGACATTTACACGCTTGCGGGTGCGTCAAAGCGCGCGTCTACGTTTCAGACAGGCAAGCATGGCAGAAGTAAGTACACTATCCTAGATTGGCAACCAACTTTTAAGTCAGCCATACCAAACACCCCGTTACACTCTTGTCATTTGCTTGTCAAGCATGGACGCTGGTAAGAGACGTGAATGTCCGAATGTTATTTATCGATTTTATTATCGATACAATTTTATGAGTAGTAAATAATTGTAAATAGTTCTATTATTTCATTTAAATGTCTATAAAGGAAAAAGGTCTATTCATTCAAGTAGTATTCTGCTATTTTGTAGATTTCCGAATACAAATAGCGAAGAACGGGAAAAGTGGATACGGTTTGTCCAGGCAGACCGTAAAGAAAGCTGGCTTCCGTCTGCTTGAATTAGTGATAGCATGGCATGACAGGTCAGAATATGAAAAAAAAAACAACGTTTTGCACTGTCCCCAACAGGGGACAAGGACAGAAAGAAGATGATGTTGCAACTAAACCTTGCTTGGATCACTAATCATCCTCAACATTTAATGATAATTTTGTATTAAAAAAGTAATTTACACTGAAACTACTCAATTTTATTTGCAATCTAGTTGCTGATAACTTTTACTATCAATACCGTATATCTAATTTGTTGGTAACATCCCTAGCACTGGCCACCTACTGCATGACATTGGCCCAGCGTCGGCCATCATCCAAGCTTGGAAAGCGTGAATGGCTAATTTAAGAACTCAAGTAGCGGTTTACACTCGCGGTTGCGAGACTGCAGCTTCTGTAAAATGCAGACAGACATACATGTAACAAATTAAAGCAAATTGCACAATGCGTTTTACGCCCGCAATGTGCTCAGTTGTTTGCGGCTCTCCGCAACCTCAGCGGGTTGCGCCCGCACGTAACGCAGTTGGTTGGCGCCTGTAGTGGCTGGCAGGGGGTATAGAAATCCGACGTAAAATGCGAATGTAAATGGATGTACAACTTCCACTTACATTTTGGTCTTCCTTTTTTAATTCCCTACCTATAACGCAACAGCTGGTTTCTGGTGTGTGTCTATGGCGATCTAGAGCTCAAACGATAATTAACCGCTCGTCTTGGGATTATCACCCGCCAAGTTTACGAGCGAATCGCAACCGCGATGGCTAGGTAACGGCACTAAACTCCGGTCTCGAGTTTAGACATAAAACTTGCGTACGTTTCCTACACCGCATCGGGCGCGAGTGAAAAACGTAACTTAAATGTAAAAAAAAAAAACAAGAAGCTTTAATTAACTTTAATTTACCTATAAAATATGCAGTTTTTTTGTCTTTTCGATATTTGAGTTATTTTAAAATTGAAGTTATTTACTTTTGCCATGCTTGCCTGTCCGAAACACACTGACGTACCCGCATGCGTGCAAATGTCAACCGAGCGTTTGTGGTCGATCAAAACTTTGGACGCTGGACCACGCTGGACCTGCGTGGAAACGGAACCTAAAGACATTATAAATGACAAATTTAATTCGCATGTTCACTACTCAAAACTAGATGGCGTCACTGAGAGATAGGATGACAGTTTTTCTAAGAAATTTCTTCTGATGGCCGCTCTATTGTATCTCTTTAAATCTCTTTGATGAAAACAAAGTCATGAACTTGGGAAACATTGGTATGCTATTTTTTGGGTACGCACTTTTATTTTAATGTTTTTAGACTTCCTAGGTAAACTCCTGTCCCTATTATCTCCAAATATATATAAATTAAACGGCAATTCATTTAAACATGATGATATTTGTTTATTTTATTTTGGTCAATATTTTCGATGGCTAGTATAAAAAGTATTGATACTTTAAATTTATAATGCGTTTCGAATAACTTAGAATATTTCTTTTCAGGCTTGAGTAAGGATACAGTAACTAAAATAAAAAAGGCAAGTGCAAGTCGGACTCGCGCACTGAGGGTTCTGTACAAATTTACCTATGAAATCAATTCCCGAATTGAGTTGCGAAGATTTTTCCGAATTGCAAACATTTTTTTTTTTGTTGCGGATCTACAAATTTACAATTTTCAGATTATTTCCTGTACTTGTTCCATGACACCTTGATTTATGCCAAATTTCAGGATTCTAGGTCAACGGGATTCATCCTATGAACTTTGATTCCCTTGAGTATCGAAATATACGCTTTTTTGCGACATAAACGGCCGTATCTTTTTTTTTCGGTAACGCAGAAGTCTGATTTTTTCATAACTTCAAAAGACTTGAGTGTATAGTTTTAATTTAACTCGATACCTCCAAGCGTTTTTGTGTTAAAGGTTCTTAACAGATAAACAGACGTACAACAAAGTGATCCCAAGGATCTTATATACGAGAGGGTCCCTTAAAGGCAAAATAGTTTTTTTACGAAGCAAGTTTACAAATTCTGAAGTGTACTATATTTTCATAGTCATTAAATTCATATTTTTCATTGATTAGCAAAAGGAAAAAATGTACTGAGTAAGACAACGAAAAAGTGGTAGTGTGTCCCATTTTTACCCTAATATTAAACTAGGGTAAACATAAACTTGCTGTTAGCTATAATATTCCAGTCAGTGGTAATAGACCGATCCCAGTCAAAGTTATAGAACCATTTTCGTTGTCTTTATTTCGTAGATAGGCAGTACAGCAGTTTCTTCGCGCTAATTTCCTTTACCGGTTCGTGTTTGCATTTAAATGTTCATCATCATTACAATCGAAAGACGTCCACTGTTCGACATAGGCCTCTCCCAGGTGTCGCCACAATTAACGGTTTGTTACTCATTACGCAAAAACTAATAAACGGATGAATTTACTGATAAACGTTGCAATAACATAGCTTATAATCTATATTTTTGCTAAGTTTCATCACATGAGCAAGTTCAATAAATAGGCTACTAATATTATAAATGCTAAAGTTTGTGAAGATGGATGGAGGTACTCGTATGTGTGGATGTGTCGCGCTAAAACTACTAGACAGATGAACTTTATCATAAACATTGCAATAAAATAACTTTGCCGTTTCATTAGGTGAGCAACTTCAGCTAATAGGATAATTTTTATTATAGGGTGAAGCCGCTGGAAGAAGCTAGTCTAACATAGTTTCAAAATATCAAGATTTAACAGTCGCACTATAATGACGTCACAATGTTGCTTACATAACTATATATTATTATTATTATTATGAGCCCGTTGTGTCCCACTGCAGGGCAAAGGCCTCCCTTCCGTTATTCCACTCCTTTCTATCTTTAGCCACTTCTGGCCAATCCTTAAGGTAGGAGTCCAAATCGTCACGCCATCTCCTTCTGGGCCTACCGCGTCGCCGGCTCCTGCTGTTCGGAGTCCAGTCAGTAGTTACTTTCGCCCAATTTTGTTGCGGCATGCGGCAGATGTGACCTGCCCAGTTCCATTTTAATTTGGCGGCTGAATCACCTACGTCTGCGATTTGTGTTTTAGATAACTAAAACAATATTTATCTACAACAGCGCCCCCAAATCCCACGATGGTTTGCTTTCCGCACAGACCTAAAAGCTTTTTGTGAACGTTTTTTTATTCTTAGTCTTCTTCTTCTTCTTCTTCCTGCCCTAGTCCCGTTTTATTTGGGGTCGGCGCAACACGTTTTTTTCTTCCATTCTGTCCTGTTATTCGTCACGCTATCACTAACTCCCTTTTCTTTCATATCGCTTCTCACACAATCCATCCATCTTTTTTTTGGCCTCCCTCTTCCCCTCCATCCATCCACATGTAAACTCATAACTTTTTTAGCAACATGCGTTTCATCCCTCCTTTTCACATGACCATACCAAGACAAACGATTCCCTTTCAACTTTTCAGTCACTGGCGCCACTTTCAAACTTCCCCTAATATACTCATTTCTCACTTTATCCATTCTCGTCACACCACACATCTAGTCTAAGATCCGATTAAGAACAACCTTCACCGGTCTGTTTAATGGATGAAACTTATTTTATGATAAATTTAGTGTATTAAATGATATAACGCGGGTGGGTTGCCTAAGAAATTCCTGGCCAGACTATTATAAATAAAAAATTGAAAATTTCCTTTTTTTTTGAAAAATGCACAACCGTTATTCATACCAGATTTTTTTGCAGACAACACTATAATATCGTATTCGTATTGAAACAGCGTTTATTTTGATATAAAATTTGTTGTATATCAAAATAAACACACCTGTTTATACATACCTGTTTATACCTGGCAACCCATAGTTATGCCAGGAAACAAATAGGCAACCCAACGTTTTTATGTTTTAAAGACTTCACTCTTTCGGTTAGTATTTTTATTCGTTAAACACACCGGAGAATTTTACAAAAAAAAAAAAAACTGTTTGGCCAGGAATTTCTCAGGCAACCCACCAGCGTTATATTCTTTAATATACTAAATTTATCATAAAATACGTTTCATCCATTAAACAAACCGGTGAAGGTCGTTTTTAACCGTATCCTCTACTAATCCATCTTGACATTCTCATCTCTTAACATTTTTTATTCTTAGTATAACCTTTTTATATAGTCGAGCTGCCAGTTATGCAGCTGAAGAAGGAATTTAAAAAAATAAATCGAGACAAATGCCTCCATAGAAGAAAATCAAAGCGTCAGTGAGAAAACACGGCTTTGTCTGTGTGAATTTAATCAAAATTCTGTTATTTACAATTATTGTATGTGTTAATATGATTTTTACCTACTTAGACCAAAATTTAAAGCATGTCTTGGAAAAACTGTGCTTGTGTGAATAACTGGCAATGAGACCGTCCGATTGAGCTTTAAGTTTAGGACAGCAAGGTAAGTGTATTATGTGAGAACCAATTAAGCTGATTTTTGAAAAATGTTGGCTAAAAGTACCTCGGTTACTTACCTACTTGTATCTTATAAGAAAAAAATGAGATTCACGTATTCATATTTGTTGTTTCACAGTAAGTACCTTTACTGTGAAAACTCAGCTCCTTTCGAATATTGGGATGCAACTGGAAATATTGTTGTTTAATTGAAGGCGCAGAGAAAACAATTTAATCGACAACTTTGACTTCAGTAGTAATAGGAAAATCGGGTAATCGAATTAGTGTGGTGCATACGGGCCACAAAAAAAGGCGCTTTTAGTGCCTTTTTTGTGGTGGCGTTTTTTTATAATAATGATAATGGTATACGCCGCCGTATGCCATTCGCGCATTTATTTCTTTTTTTTTTTCGTCAGAGTCTATTATGATCTGCACGCATGGGTGAAATGTATTTTGTGGCCCATGTGCGGGGGGACACGTATGGATCAGAAAATGAGGTTATCTTAAAATTCAATTATTTTTGAGTTACAACAGTTTTGATCTAGGAGTGTATTAGGGCATCGTTTCATTTGTCATGCACTGCATGCACTTTTATAAAGTTATGAAAGTCTGGTACATATCTACGGGCTCTTAGTCTATAAATTCCCAACTAGATAATTGAAATGAGATAGGCTAAGGTATTTGTTTATACCATTAGTATTGAACACTCTTTGTTCGTGATTTAGCTTATTTATTACTTTTGTTTCAGTGCCATTCACAATTAAAAAATAGAACTCTAAATAAGGAGCAGCCATCTCCTTCTTCGAAGCAGCAACGTGAGCAAAACGGGTGGTAGCACCATCCTGTGGGCGTCGAGTGCGATCGTCACAGGACGATTTCCGGCCATAGAAGGCGCAGTCATACGGACGGCGAACAATGGGTAGCGTGGTTCTCTACGCGTGAGATGTCAGTACAATGGACGGTTCTTATTAAATAATGCAGGATGGTTTAAATGAGTTACCGCGGCCCTGGAATGCAAAGGGTAACTGTAATAACACGGCCGCACGCGTGACTCTAATTCGGATTTTTAGCCACCGTAGGCGCGGGCTTTCAGATAACGAGCAATGGGTAGCTCGCCGTCTAGCCGGCCGGTAACCGTCCTAGTTGTGTTCCACGCACGCTTCTAAGAGATGTTGGCAAAATCATAGGAGCCCAGCAGTGTCAAAGCGTAGTGAGCCATAGTTGTCGAAAGGTAAATTCCGGGGTCCTGGTCGCAAGGCGAAGAAGGAACAAAGAGTGGGTTTTAGTTAGTAGTAGTTTAGTAAAAATTTGAAACACCCTCTCGTTCCGCCATAGAGCGGGAGAAGCCATTAAATGATTTTCATAAATCTTAAAAAAGGTGGATTTTAGTCAGTATAAGTCTGACACTCGCTCAGCCCAGACCACGAGAAGTTATTTGATGATAAACTACCTGAAAAAATTGTTAAAAATAAATATGTACAGTAAAAATTAAATCATTTGTTGGTTCCGGTTTTCAGCAAAGGTGCTAAATCAGAAGCTAGGGCCTTGGCCCTGCCGAGGTTTTGAGATATCCGGAATCAGTCTAAAAAAATATTTCGTCTTATTACATCAACTATTAATTCTCTTCCTAACTTGCAAATCGGAATTATCGTGTCGAAGCTATAGAACCTTAATATTGAGCTCTTCGAGCTCCTTCTTCCTCCTAAGGTTCTATAGCTTCGAATTTCTAAGTAGGTGACAAACAATAAGGGTGTCATTCTTAGTCATTTGCTTTTGCTGTAACTATAGTTCTTAACTAGTAAGTTTGAAGAGTTGTCGTTATTTATATCATAATTTTAATGATTGGCATATTGATGCCAACCTTAATTCGCTTAACCAGAGAGGCATAATATAATAGCTGATGTGCCAGTCTGATAGCGTTACAGTTAGTAGATGAAACTCGTCTGTTGAAAAACTTTGTGTATTCGTCATTTCAGTCTCGATTCCAAAACGAAAATATGTTACATGGCTTGTGTTTGTAAAAGTTTGTTTCTGCGTAAGGGTATTGAAAAACTCTGTTGTATACACGTGAGAGTTTAGCAATGCAGTTTCAACTCCATTTTGAAAATTAGTTATGAATAGTTATTGTATTTATGCATATATTTTTTTTAATATTGGTAGGCTCACGTTTGACTACTATCTCGCCTGATAGTAAGCGACGTTCAGTTATTGTTTTTGTAAGTGCGTTGGAAAACGTATTTTGCTATGCGCAGGCATTTTTCATTGCAGTCCCAAAATAAACACGTTATAAATAAAATTTTTTTTTTTTCTGAAAATTTGTTTCTGCATAAGAATATCGAAAAACTTCGTTGTATACGTGGGTTTATATCGTTGAAGTGTCAACAACATGTTGCCAACATGTTCCATAGTTTTGTTTATGAAACTTTATTAGGATTTTTACATAATTACTTTGCAGTCTCAGCATCATAACATACATTATTATATGCATTTTATATATGAAAATTTGTTTTACCTACTAAATAAGAGTGTTGAAAAACTCCGTTGGCTAGGTGGGCGTTTGTTATCAGAACTGAACTTATTGAAAACTCAGTTGTGTACATGTAGGCGTATACTAACCTAACCTAGTAAAAATGCAATTTTGAACATTTTTGTTTGTCTACCTGTCTGTTGTTGTTACTCTGAAACGGCTAGATTGATTTTGACGGACCTTCATTGGTGAACAGTTGATATTATAAAGAATAACTTGACTAATTACAGTCACAACTCCATTTTGCAAAGATACAAAATGATAAAATTGTATTTATGAACGTTTAATTTTTGTTTTGCGGCAGCGTTACAAGTACTGCCACCCGTTTTGTGTCAAATTTCGTTCTCCACTTGGTAACGCCTCGGCGTCGGCAATTGTAGAAAACGATAAGTTAGTAGGATGTTAACGCGCCTGAGTCGGCCGTTCGTTCTACAACGTAGTGTTTGTACAAAAAAGGATGTAGCGTTGAATATGGTAGGTACACGAATTTTATATTCGTTTGTTTTGTCCACGTTTCTTAACGTTGATGTGATGTCATTCCCCATACATTTGATTAGTTCTTGCCTAGCGTTAACGATTGCAGATTATCAACTTGGCCTTAGGGTACAAGGTTTTTGTACACATTTATTCCAAAGGGAGTTGAGTGTGCAAAATTGACCGCCTTCTGTGAATAGTTTTATACTCAGAAAATCATGCAGAATATGAGCAGTAGTTGTCAGAAGGTATATTGGTCCATTTTTTTTACTCTTCTCTACCTGAAACAGCAATTAAATTTACGGAACAAATGCTAAGAATCATTGTACCTAATAATTGATTAAGTAACAATATCTCATTATTTTTTATGATTAAATATATTTATAGGAAGTCGACTAAAAAAGTAAATCGGATTCGCGCTCTGAGGGTTCCGTTCAAAGGCCATTGCGTAATAGTGTCCCCACCCATCAACAGAATTTAGGCATTTGTCATTCGAAGCGTCTAGTTAAATATAGTATTTTTTAATATGGCAACACATCTCTAAAGTATGGAGTTTTGGTTTTATAAAACATTCTCTTTTGACCTAACCTAACCCAAGTGGTTTTGGACCTTATTATACTCATATTATAGTACTGTCATATATTTTTGAATGCGGCTTGGAGAGCTCTGTATGATTCTGCAAAATTATTTGACAAAAGGCATTGCGTAAAAGTGTCTCCAAAAATGACACCTCTTTCAAATCTGTTGTTGGGTACGTACCAACAGATTTAAAACAAATGTCATTTGAAGCGTCTAGTTATTAAGATTCTTTTACATATCCCAAAAGTATGGGGTTTGGGTTTTATTTTACTTTATATTTGAAAGTAACCTAGCCCAAGTGTTTTCGACCTTAAATATACTAATTTTTTTTTATGGCAGCGTACCTCAACAGTATGGGGTTTAGGTTTTATAAACAATTTTAATATTAACCCAACCTAACCTAACCTGACCTAAACTCAATTTGGGCACGCCACAATCATGGCGGTAAGTCCCTTCTTTAAGGCGTGGCTGGGAAAAGCATATCCAAAGTTATGTAAATGTAAAAGTGGCTTCTCAATCCAAACGTCTGAATTGAGGAGCCAGCTGGAACACAGGAAAGTATTCAATGAATGTTTTTGAAAATCCTGTATCATTTAGTAGTACTTGTGTATAGTGCCTACTGAAAATCTGCGTCTAATACTGTTGATATTTAAGAACATACAATACCTTTAATGTGGCTCCTCAATCTACGTAAGAGCGTGAATTTACATGAAAGTAATTGGTCAATTTTTATTCCACTCCAAAAAACATTCAGTAGTAAGTGCGTTTGAATTTGTAGGATATAGGGAATGTAATGTAACTGGGAATGTAACTGAGTAAATTTAATAAATAAACGCATTTTATTTGGCTCCTCAGTCCTAACGTGTCTACATTACCCCAGCTGGAAAGTTTCACGTAGAGCGATATGAGTGGAACGTATATTTAACGTGCGCCTCATATAAAATTAGTCGTTTTGGAAAAAACGATTTCTGCTAGAGTAACGTTACCCTAGCATGAAAATTTTGAAAAAAACTAATCTGAGAGAAAAAATTGTATATGAGCAGATAGCTTATGTTTGTGCAAAGATGTGCCCCGAAAATATAATTGGTGCGTCTCCAGGTTTTCGAGATATTGCAATTTTACTAATCCCATTTCCTTTATTTTTCATATATTATTTTTAATACATATTGATGGGGTATGAGAGAAATCATACGAATTAATTATAACATATTATTAACACAGAAGTAAAATTACGTTTTAAAAAACAACAAAAAGATTTATTAACTTAAATACTAATCACCTGAGTGTTATAATAATTAATAAATTAAGCAATATTACGTTATCAGAGGAACAGTACGTTATCAGAGGAACAGAGTCATTAATAAATTAACAAGAAAGTAATGAAAATACAGAGATACCAGATCACACCGAACAGCTGGCGGGGAGCGTTTTCCCGCGCTTCCGCACGCAACCGAGTCCAAACCATAAAGATGGTGTGGCGCGTCCCATCGCATGCGATAGTTTTTTTTTTTGTTGCTTCTTCTGGTCAAAGGTCGTAGTATCCAACACGACCATCCTGATCATGCGTCGTCCTCGACAGCATCACAAGAGGTCCGGTAAGCTTGGCATTGCTGCTCCATGAGTCTCATTAGCTGTATGAGAAAGCCCAGTGACTGTGTCTTCAGTCAGGTCGTCTGCTGTGAAACCAACAAGGAATAACGTCTCTCCGAAAGCACACACATTTGCCTATTCTTTAGCATATACTCATTTCATCTTATGTGGCCTTTTTCTTTCATTCATCAGAGACATGAATTAACTAGCTAAGTAGTCTATGAGGTACCAAGGCGTTATCTTAGTAATCCATAGAGTTCCATTCGTCTCACTAAAAATATCATGACTCCTGGCACCAACAGTCATACATCATGCGAGTGCTGTCATGTAGGTCGTTTATCGCCAAGAGGAGCGTCTCGCAGTCCGTCCTCTACATGACCCATCGTGTAGGGCGATTACCAAATCACCGAAAGGAACGTCTCGCAGTCCGTCCTCTACACGACAAAACACACGTTATACGGGAACAACCTCCGTTATACGTGGGTGGCAAGGCCACACTTCACGAGACCGGTTAGGTACCTCGCAGTTTACCTGACGTAGACGTCTCGCAGTCCGTCTACTGTCTCACCATAAGATCTGCATCACCCTCTATAGATTCCTTCAGTACACAAGCACACTCGTGCTCAACGACTGCAGCGTTTCAGGATACCACGCACCGTCCTGCAAGTCCAGAGCACCATGTACTGAGCAACAGCTTGCGTCGCCTTACCAAAGGAGCCGGTCAATAAGCGCAGGTCATATCGTCCACTTGGCAGCGTGCGTATGACAAGGTACGGCCCTCGCATCCCAAGGTCCATCTTTCCAGTTGCCTGTGTACTTAATTACGAAAACCAAATCATTCACATTCAAGACTTTTGGTGTTTGTTGGTTTCGATTTACATAATCGTCCTGGCGAGACTGGTTTCGTTTCAGTAAGTCAGTTGCGCGAGCTCGGCGTAACTCTCTTTGTGCTTCACGGTTCGACTGTACACCTTCTAGAGCGACGTCACGGACCAGTGACCTGATGAAGGGGGTCGCCGCATCGGTGCCCAGCAGTAGATGATGACGCCAGAGTTGTCTTCTGCTTGGTCATGTTGAGGCTCAGCTGGAGTCTCCACAGTGTTTCAGACTAAGCTGCCACTTTGTGATTGGTCTTAAACGTTTGTGAACACTCTTAAAAGTTCTTCAACGTTCTGCCTATAAATCGGGTAAAGGAGCGTGTACTTAGTGAACGCATCGACGATGAGGAGAACAAACTTAAAGCCGTTCGACGCGGGAAGTGTACCTAGGACATCTGAATGTAATACAGAGAAAGGTTGATCGGGTTTTTCCCGTGAAGTTATATTTTGTTGTGGAACCCTAGGCACACGTTTCTTGGAAATACAGATTAAACAGTGTTCGAGGTACTTTTTAACGAATTGCCTGAGGCCTGGGAACCAAAAGTGCATAAGGATTAGATCCAAGGTCTAGTCATAGCCAATGTGATTGTGCTCGTCAAAATCGTCGAACAAAGCAAAGAAATCGGGGTTGCTCTATTGGGGTGTATCTATAATACAGCAGGTCATTTTTCTCAACATAGCGTTTAGGATCTAGATAGCCTTCTTCAAGTTTTTGGAGAAGTTCCCGTGTCTCCTCATCGGCAGCTTGTGCTATCTGCGCTCGAGCCCCGGTATGAAGGCTAGAAGGAACGGGGTGGGTCTTTTAGTCAGTAAGAGTCTGACACTATCTCCCGCTCCGCCCAAGGGCGGGGGATGTCAATGCATGATTTTTCCCACCATAAAAAAAAAAAAAAAAAAAAAAAAAAGCCCAATTGCGATGTTGAGTGATATGAAGCACTTTACGGGGAGGGTTTCTGCTTAAATAATCGGCGTGTGAAATTATTGCCCCTTTTCGGTACTCCGTATCAAAAGTGAAATCTTGAAGGTACATCCACCAGCGGGCAACTCTAGGCAGTAGATCCTTTTTACGCTCGGTGGATTTGAGTGTATTGCAGTCTGTAATTAATTTACATTTCGTACACTAATTGAAAGCCTATTTAATTACCTTTCTAATGATATAAAATACAGTGTAAAAAAATATCCTTGAAAGGGTTTAGAGCCACAAAATCCAACAAATGGGAAAACATTACCAAATTTCGCTTAAGAAAGAATGAGAGTGAAACTTAAAATTCTTGGTCATCTTGTTTGTCAATAAAGTGTATTCCCTCCCCAAAGCCTTATTTTACCATTAAATTTTAGGGTATAACGTCCCACTTCTCGTTAACGACAAATTAAAGCTCATGGACTCGTGTAGAACCAGGCTTTTTGCACTAAATCTTCTTTCAAGGTATCATCTGTAATGACAGATATGTTCAATTGGATTAAGACCAGAACTACGAGCTGGCCTCTCTATCGCAATGATTCCAACGTCTTACATGTAGTCGCAAACTGTTCTAGCGACGTGCGATCAGGTGTTGTTCTGCATTAAGGAAAAAAATCTACCATAAGCCACACGAGTGGCTTCACATATTCTTCGAGCACTTTTTTTATATATCATAAAGCCGCCACTCCTCTCGATATCAGGCCAGTAATGGCCCAGTGATGAATACAATGGCAGTTTTAGTGTCCAACATTATACCACCTCAATTCGCCTCCAAAACCCACTTCTTCGCTTATGCAGCATTAATAAAATTACCCTGATGACTTTCTGTTGAGACCTTACAGCATCCATCATGATCATCTAAGTCATTCTGAACTTATCAGAAAACACAACAGCCTGCCATTAGGCATACATCCAATTTAAGTGTTTCGTGGCAAATTATTGCCGGGCTTGTCGGTGAGCTGTGGTCAATTTGGTACCATTTGCTGGGTGATGTGTAGTCAGGCCTGCTTCACCCAGTCTTTACCTAATCGTCCACTGACTTATACTGAAATTGCAAACTTCTTAAAAGTTATGTGTCAGTTCAATCGTGTTCAGTAGCCGATTTCTCAAAGTACTTGTTACAGAAAAGCGATAATCACGCCCTGATCCTATGCGCCACCGGCCATATCCTGGTCGCTGAATATACCTACAGGTCTCTTAAAACCTCTGGTATACCAGACGAACAGGAAAGCAGCTAAAATTTAGCTGTCGAGCGACTTCATTTCGATTATGGCCTGCTTTGGGCAAGGCAATAACTGAACGGCTTCTGCGGGCGTGGTATCCATATTTTTCCAGTAAATCCGTCTGTTTCTAACAGAAACGTTATCATGTTAACGGAAACTGATTAAAACTCCACAACAGCACCCTTTTTGTAGCTCCAGGTAAAGGTGTAAGTAGTGAAATACAAATTGGTGAATTTGGGGAATTGGGTATACCGCCGGTTTTTGTGAGTTATGTGAAGGTCAATGATCTTAATTTTGTGTTTTTATAAAGCTAACTTTATATGCTTCAATTTCGCTCAATAATTTGTACTCATCTTTAGATTTAAGAAAAAAAACAGTATTAAACGAAATTACAAGCCATGTGCGATTTTTTTGCTCTCAAGTGTATATAACGGGTGATTTTTTACAGGATTTGATTTAAAAAAAAAAACACAAAAAATTTGATAAATTTGATGAAATCTTTATTGAAATCGATAGAACGATCAATATAATTTAATGTTTGAAGATGATTTCATGCAAATGCTGGCCGCAGCTCCGGTTTAGATGGCCCATTCGCAAGGCCCAATTTCGGCTCACTCTCTCCAACATATCAGCCGGTATATCACGAATAAATGCTTCAATATTGGCTCCCAGTGCGTCAATCGTTGCTGGTTTATCCCTGTAGACATGAGCCTTAACATGGCCTCACAAGAAATAGTCCAAAAGCGTTAGATCACACGATTAAGGCGGCCAATTGACGGGCCCAAAACGTGAGATAAACTGTTCACCGAAGGCGGCTCTCAATCAGGCCATTGTTTCGCGTGCCGTGTGGCATGTGGCACCGTCTTGTTGAAACCACATGTCAGGCATGTCAAATTCTTCCATTTTGGGCAAAAAAATCACCAATCGTCACACGGTAGCGCTCGCCAAAGACGACAATGGCCGAAATGTTACTGTGACATTTCGGCCATTGTCGTCTTTGAAAAAGTACGGCCCGATGATGCCACCGGCCCATAATCCACACCAAACAGTACATTTTTCGGGATGCAGTGGTAACTCTTGCAATGCTTCTGGCTGGTCTTCACTCCAGATGCGGCAATTATGCTTATTGACATATCCATTCAACCAGAAATGAGCTTCGTCGTTGAACACAATTTTTCGATAAAAAAGTGGATCTTCCTCCAACTTTGCCAATGGCCCATTCACCAAATGTTAGACGTTGTGGGAGGTCGTGTGGCTTCAATTCTTGCACCAGCTGTATCTTGTAAGGTTTTACACCCAAATTCTTTCGCAAAATTTTCCACGTAGTGGAGTAACAGAGGCCCAATTGTTGCGAACGGCGGCGAATCGACATTTCACGATCATCACTAACACTGGCGGATACAGCCGCAATATTTTCTTCGGTCCTCACTCTACGTATGCGTGTTCGTGGTTTAATGTCCAATAATGTAAATTGGGTTCGAAATATAGTCACAAGCTTCCGAATAGCTGCCTCAGTAGGCAAACCAAACTGCCCATAAATTGGAAGAAGTGCGCGATGCACTCTCTTAACCGAGCATGCATTTTGATAGTAAAATTCAATAATTTGCAAGCGTTGTTCGTTCGTAAGTTGATTCATGGTTAAATTATAGACCAAACTGAACAAGTTTGACAATGACACAAGACACGATTCACGCGTGATCTGTCAAAAACAGTGTTGCCAAAAAGATACCAGCATGTTGTTATTTATTTTTAAATAATTAATTAATTTAATAGAATATAAATTTTAATTTGATTTAAAAAAAAAACAGTATTCTAAACACAAACCTACTAAAAGTAGCATGACGGATTTGAACTTACGACCACATAAGTCTACAGTTACAACCATTAAACTACTTCGACTTAAGGAATAATTTTGAAATTAACAAGTGCATTACGTAACAGGGGACCGTATTCACAACCTTACTTACTTTAAAGTTAAGTCTTAAAGATCAAATTGTCATAACAGTATTCTATAATATTTAACCACTTACTTACCTACCTCGTTTTACTCATTAAAATTAGCCCCGAATTGAATACCACTAATCTTCTGCTAATTGCAGAAGGTTTAAATTCGTCTAACTTTTAGGATGTCTTATTTACCTTCTACTGCCAGATGGGTCAGAGTTCTGGTTCCTCTGTGATGATATTTCAGGTTGTAATCAATAAATCAGTAGAATTAATATGAACGAATATAATTTAGAAAGCTTTCATTTTGAACAGAAAAAATAAGAGAGAAACAAAAAGTGTTACCAACTTAATACAGCTACAATGACAGTGTAGACAACATCATAAATCATAAGTATTATGACTGCGTTCTCATTAACCAACACTCTGTGCTTTTCGTAAGTTATTAATAACTACTATATAAAAATGTCTATAGGATTTATATCGAAGCTGACAAGTGGATATTTTATTGTAATATAATATTATGACTGGCCTGTTGATCTACTGGTTAGTGGCCCTGACTGCAATGTCGGGGTCGTGGGTTCGATTCCCAACCAGGACAATGTGTGTTGAGCACGATCATTTGCTGAATCTATGTGTAATTTATCTGTAATATGTATGTATTTAAAGTATGTTTATCAGTTTTCTAGGACTCGTAACACAAGCTTTGCTTAGCTTGGGACTAGACGTCGTCGTGGAATGTTATTATTAATATTCAAGTCGGTAGTTACTCAACAAAAGGAAAAAAAGCAGGTAAACAGGCTCATCAAACAAAAAGGCAATAATATAGATGTTTATTTCTTACAGTTTTCGTTTCCCAAATTGGATTGAAGCTTAATGTAACCGTAACAAAAACAAACAAGAGGCAAGATATTTAAAAAAATATGATATATGTAATAAAACTACCAATTTGCACAACAACATATCAAAGGTTTAGTAGGTAACATAAAAAACATGATGTGGTTTTTTAACTATTTGTGTTCATAACTTTTTAAAATTTTTTTTTTTTTATACTTTTTATTTATTTAATACATGTATTAAGTAAAACACACATAACGAGGTCTCCAGTAATGATAATGCAGCCCTTTACTATGAAGAGCACGACTGACAGTGTCGACGCTTGTGTCAAATAAACCAACATAGTGGTTCGTCAGCAAAAATCCATTTTCTTCGTACTCCCTTAACATGGTTTGACGCTGCAACATGTTTATGAGTTTTGGTCTCTCATTTCTTTGACGGTGTTTCAAAGAACCCTCTTCTTCAAATCGTCGTACCCATAGAACAACTGTTTTTCTCTGCAACAATAAAACAGAAATATATAATACCCAATAATGATTAATCATAAAGGAGTTTTTTTTTGTTAGTGTAAAATAAGATTATTTACGTTTATACCGGTCTCTCTGGCTATTTCTGACAAATTTTTACCTTGATTATGCAAAGGAATTATTTGAGCTCTTGTCACTAAATCTATACTACAATTCTCATTGTGATAAAATCACCTGATTAAAAATAAAATTGAACGAAAGGAGCTCGAACGAGGTAATCGAAATAAACTTAGCGAACAATCAATTAAGCTGAGTCACAATTCTGTGGTCTGAGTATTATTTATACTATCTACTAATTATTATTTATAAATCCATATTCAACCTACCCTCTCAAGTTTTGAAACTGACACATAGACAATCAGATATTTATAAATTGATATTCAATTTTAATATTTTCATCTCGTTGTAAAAAAAAAAATTATTTCAATGTTTAAAGAAACAAAAAGGAACCACAAAAAAAAGCATTCACATAAGCATTTGAAGCACAGCAATGGCCACCTAGTAGCAGCACCGTAGGCGCGGGCTTGCGGACAGTGAGCAATGGGTAGCTCGCTGTCTGGCCGTCCGGTAACAGTCCGGACCAAGCCCAAGTCGTCGACGGCGCGCGCTGTTACCGCGCGCCTCAAGGAGTTGTCAGCAACAGCAGGGGCCCAGCCGGGTCGAAGCCTACTGGGGCCAGGGTTATCCGAAAGGGCGCTCGAGCCCCGGTATGAAGGCTTGAAGGAACGGGATGGGTTTTTTAGTCAGTAAGAGTCTGACACTATCTCCCGCTCCGCCCAAGAGCAGGGGTTGTCATAAGATGATTTTTCCCATCGAAAAAAAAAAAAAAAAAAAAAAGCCACCTAGTAGCAGTATAATATAAAATTGTCGATAACAACATTTCAATCTGATTTTACGTTAGATGGCGTCATTTATCGCTAGATGGCGTCTTTTACCGCTTCACACGATTTTTTTTCTGTACTGTCCAACCACTATTGCAGCCGATCGTACAATGGCTGCGTGTTTCCTATTTCAATGGAGTTGGTCGAAACGTTACATAAGTTCTTTTCAGAACTGTCAGCGTTACTATTTCTTGACGGAATGAAAAACGTGTTATGATTGATATGCTGTGTAGTGGCTACAGATGTATAGACAGGTAGTAGTCCACCCATCTGATAGACACTTCCAACAAATAGTTTAGTGTGAAGACACATGCAGGCCAGTCAAGGTATTTAAATTAAACACCGTCAGATACGGTACGGCGAGTGCGCCATTTCTTGCGACTCGCTGCCTCAACCAATTAGGTAATGAGTGCTCGAATGATAAGATTGCCACCATATTACCATATTGCCGTGAACTTAGCAGATCATTTTCCAGCAGAGCATAAAAAATTGAGAGTTCTAGTCGCATGCAGCATAGTTCTGGAGTTCCTGATACTTTTTAGGAATAGTTCTGGTGATTTTCCTGAAAAAAATATCAAATGAAAATATGATCTGCTAACTTCCGGTGGCAGATCATTTTTTCCAAAAGCAAAATTTTAAAAGTGCTTTAGATGGACAATGATGAGTTCTATAGTTCCTAATTACTTTTAGTAATAGTTCTGTCAATTAGAGGTCGCAAAAAAATAAAAACGTATCAACGTAATACCAAAAAAAAAACAAATAAATATCATGAAACGACCGATAATTACGCAATACAACAGTTTTCACATATAAATCTGACCATAATAAGTACATGTAAAAAAAATAATGTATTCATGGTCACCCTTCAAAACCATTTCATAGGAAATTAAAGAATAGCTAATAACTTCGTAGATATGTATTTTTTTAAGGCGGGGATTATACGTACATTTAGTAGAATTTTATACTAAATATAGGTGTTTTTTGTTCCAAATTTCATCACAAGTATAGTAGATTAGAGGCAAATTTATTTATCGATGCATTTGAATTGAGGAGCCACATTAAATGTGCTATAACTCCTGATCCACTCATGTTTGATATCCGGTTTTTGTTCTACAAATCTAATATACTTACTACTAAATGATAACGAAATTGCGTATCGATTGAAGTAATGCTTTTCTGAAAAATGACGGGTCATGTGTATAGATTGAAGAGCCACATTAAAAGTATTGTATGTTCTTGAATATCAACAGTATTAGACTCAAAGTTTTAGTAGGTACTATATACACAACTACTACTAAATGATACAAAATTTTCAATAATATTCATTGGTACTTTCGGTGTTCCAGCTGGCTCCTCAGTTCAGACATTTGGATTGAGGAGCCACTTTAAAATTGATATAACTTTGGATATGTTTTACTACAAATTTCGAGGTTTGGCCTACAAAATTATTTTCTTTCCTACTAAATAAGGGGTGAGTTTCCTTTTAAAATCATGAAGTGGCTCCTCAATCCAAACGGACATAACTAATATATTTATATAAGAAACTAAGGAGTTTCCGGTCTCAGGAACTTACAGAAGTTCCTAATGATTTTTTTTATACTTGAACACTGAAAATATTCGTAATTTTCACTTATCGACTTCTTCAACCTTGCTGTGCTGATATTTGAAGTCGAATGTGTTATGTTTTGCATTTCTTTGTTTATACAACATCTCATGTACTTATTATGGTCAGATTTATATGTGAAAACTGTTGTATTGCGTAATTATCGGTCGTTTCATGATATTTATTTGTTTTTTTTTTTTGGTATTACGTTGATACGTTTTTATTTTTTTGCGACCTCTAATTGACAGAACTATTACTAAAAGTAATTAGGAACTATAGAACTCATCTTTGTCCATCTAAAGCACTTTTAAAATTTTGCTTTTGGAAAAAATGATCTGCCACCGGAAGTTAGCAGATCATATTTTCATTTGATATTTTTTTCAGGCAAATCACTAGAACTTTTCCTGAAAAGTATCAGGAACTCCAGAACTATGCTGCATGCGACTAGAACTCTCATTTTTTTATACTCTGCTGGAAAATGATCTGCTAAGTTCACGGCCATCATAATAAAGCACGATTTTTATGTTGATGACTTGCTCACCGGTGGCAATGATTTAGATGAAGTGTGTTGTTCATTCGCAATGAAGTCACAAATGCACTGGCATCAGCTTGCATGCCACTTCTTCGAAAGTGGAAGTCAAAATAACCTATTTTAGTGTCAGGGACTCAGTCATCATTAGATTTAGGTATAGGAGCTAATAATCTTGGCTTGACTGGTTCACTGCATCTGATGAGATAGGTTTCTTAATAAGTTTTAAGACACGTTCTATAAGGAGCACTATGCGTGATTTGCTTTCAGCAATTGCACGTATTTTTGACCCTTTTGGTCTTTTATCCCCCTTTGTGGTCACCATGAAAATGCTACTACAAAAAATGTGGTTAGACAAACTTTCATGGGACGACCCGTTGTCTCTGGAACTTAGCACAATTTGGAACGCTATTGTTACAGCTCTCCCTCTTTTAAATAATTTGCGTATTCCACGTTTTGTTACGACCGATTGTTACCAAATCACGGATGCATCTGAGTGCGCGTACGGTGCGTGTGCCTATGTCCGTAGTGTAAGTGTAAGTGGTAAATGCATGGTTCGTTTACTTATCGGTAAAAGTCGTGTGGTGCCGATTAAACCTACTATCTCGTGGCGTGGATATTCTGCAAGGGTTACAGTTTGTGGTGGTGTGGCCCCGACTTTTTAAAGAAGGATCAGTCCAACTGGCCATGTCAACTTTAAAGGTGTAGAAGTTGAGACTTTGCTTTAAACTCGACCTCAAGTTACGTTGATAGATTTTAACCGTTTTTCAAATTATTTGAGACTCCTTCGTTCCGTAGCATATGTGTTAAGATTTGTTAGATCCTGTAGGAAACTTCCTGTCATTAGTAAATTTATATCTAATGAAGATCTACAGGACGCATTAAATGTTGTTATTTTAAATTGTCAAATCGAGTCGTTTCCAGAGTACAAATGACTTTTAAATAAACAAAATATGCCTTCGAAAAGGGTCCTCTTCAAATTGAATGTTTATTTAGATGAAAATAAAATCATCGTGTCGGAAGACGCTTAAAAAATTCCGATTTCCCATATAACAAAACACACCCTTTAATTTTACAGTCCACTCACATTTTCACAAAATTATTGTTTATTTTGAGCATAAAAGATTGATGTATGCTGGCCCTCAGTTACTATTAGCGTCAATCAGGGAATCATACTGGCCTCTAGGCGGCCGGAACTTGCTAGGGCTTGCTATCGTAATTGTGTGCGCTGTTGTCGCATGAAGGGTAACGTAATTACCCCATTGATGAGAAAACTTGCCGCAGCAGCGCCTCCAACCAGGAGGTTATCCGTTTGACAATGTTGGTGTCGACTACGCTGGCCCCATTATGTGTGCCAGTCGGCAAGGTCGTGGTTGCAGGTTGGTGAAGGTGTACGTGGCGATATTTATTTGTTTTACCACTAAAGCTATACACCTGGAGCTAGTAGGCGATCTAACCAGTAATACTTATTTACTTGCCTTATATTGGTTTATTTCACGACGGGGTAAACCATCCAACATTAAATTCCGACAAAACAGTACCTTGTTCGTTGGCGCGTACAACGACTTATCCATTTTTTTAAAAACTAATTGCGATTCATTATGTGCAAGTTTGGCCAATGATAGCATTAAGATACATTTTATTCCCGCTTATACTCCTCATTTTGGCGGAATCTGGAAAGCGGGTGTTTAGTCGACAAAATATCATTTAAAAAGAGTGTTGGGAAACTGTAATTTAACGTTCGAAGAACTTAACACCACGCTAATCCAAATCGAAGCGATTCTGAACTCTCGCCCATTGACGCCGCTGTCCGCTGATCCTGCAGGCCTTACACCTCTGACGCATGGACACTTCCTTGTGGGTCGACCGCTCACGTCATTACCACAACGTGACTACATGGGGCACTCCGTTCATCACTTGGCTCGATTCCAACGGATCGAGCAACTTCGCCAACATTTCTGGGCACGGTGGAGTAAGGAGTTTGTTACCGAATTGCAGCAGAGAACGAAATGGCGTTCTTGCAAGGATGCGCTGAAGCTGGATTCACTGGTGTTAATTAGGGAGGAGAACTTAAACCCCCTCTCAAATAAAAGAATTGTTGCCGTCCACGCAGGATCAGACGGTATCGTTCGAGTGGCTGACATCCGAACTTCTGCTGGTGTTATACGGCGCGCCTTCAATAGGATTTGCCCACTACCCGTCACTACTGATTCTTGTTGAAAGAGAATCTTTCAATGTCCGGGGGTATGTTGAAGTTGTGAAGACCCTACAAGTCTAGAGCCTAATATTTTGGTCAGAGCAACGAGCGACGACGCATCAAGTTTTGTTTAGTTTTTAAGTAGGCTAATTAGATATAGTAATATTGTCGGTCATTCTCTCGCTAGCACCATTGACTTGATCACGCAATACACTCAGTGCGAAGTAATCTCGTTGTTCCTCTTTTATTTTTCACAAATCTCGGTCAGTCCCGCACACCAATGATGATTATACTGTTTCCCTAATTTGTTGCTTAAATATTTAAAAACTTACCTGTGCCGCATTAACCGACTGTTGCTTCGACATTGTTTTGATTTCAGATATATTTTGATTTCTGACATATTTTGATGTTGCCAGGCATCTAATTTATTTTTTCTTTGTTTAAATATTTAAAAACTTACCTGTGCCGCATTAACCGACTGTTGCTTTGACATCGTTTTGATTTCAGATATATTTTGATTTCTGACATATTTTGATATTGCCGAGCATCTAATTTATTTTTTCTGCCAAGTGCTTAAAGTACAGGATACGGTTAAGAACGACCTTCACCGGTTTGTTTAATGGATGAAACGTATTTTATTATAAATTTAGTGTATTAAATAATATAACGCGGGTGGGTTGCCTGAGAAATTCCTGGCCAAAGATTTTTTTTTTTTTTTTTGTAAAATGCACCGGTGTGTTTAACGAATAAATTTAATACTAACCGAAAGAGTGAAGCCTTTAGAACATAAAAATGTTGGGTTGCCTATTTGTTTCCTGGCATAGCTATGGGTTGTCAGGTATTAACAGGTATGCATAAATAAATTATTATATAATTATCAATTTTTAATTAAAAATAGTCTGGCCAGGAATTTCTTAGGCAACCCACCCGCGTTATATTATTTAATACACTAAATTTATAATAAAATACGTTTCATCCATTAAACAGACCGGTGAAGGTCGTTCTTAGTCGGATCTTAGACTATTACCTAATTGTAGAGTTACCAGAATAAAAAAAAATGTTGGTATAATCAGTATACTCGCTTACAAATTTTGTTTTATCAACGTCCAGCTGACTACACTCTGTTAATTTACGAGGAATGCCTTTTAAATTTGGTCGTTTGAAAAAAAAATCATCTAGAACCTTAAAGTATTATTTATTGTTTTTCAAAGTATTACATACTCAAAAGTATTACATACTTTTTTTTACATTTTTCAATTCGCTCGAACCAGTTATTAAACAGATATTGCACTCTAAAGTCGGTTTGTCCAAAATGGCCGACTTGAAAGCGGCCTGCTTCTTCACTGTACTGGAACCTTTGCCCACGAAGAGTTTTCATAATTTTAAGAAGTCTAAAGAAATCGAGGGCTTAGGTCAGGATGGGGGATGGTTAAGAATTTCTACGTTTTCCTGCTTCAAATAATCAATGGTTTTACCAGCGGTATTTGAACTTGCGTTGTCATGGTGCAGGATGATGCCTCGCTTTGGGTTAGATTTCCAAACTTCAGCGATGACTTGTGGCAAACAAATTGTAGTATAGAGTCCGTCTAATGAGAGCGTGACCTGAGAAAAGGAGGCTAAAACCAAAAAAAAATAATGTGGTATTATTGAAATAGTAGGAGAAAAAAGTTTTGATACTAGAGTATTTTTTGTATTTATGACAATTGTATAATAGTTGTATAAGAACTAAAATCCTACTCAAAAACATGTGTGTAGACTTAATTATTTGGTGGGTGTATGGTATAGGCCCATTTAGATGGAAAGAGTTCCTCGACCGTTTCTTGGCGAGAAATCGTACGCTAATATCGCAAGCAATAATCGCCATAAGATTATCGAATCATAATGTTCACATACAGGCAAGAACAAAATTTTCGCCTACGATTATGTCATACGAAATTCGCAAGTACTTTATCGCATGCGATAAATTACTGCGACTGTTTACACAGCGAATAAAATATTAAGAAGATTCTTGCTTACGAGTTCTCGACTTGTATAAACACGATCTCGTATGACATTTTTTGAAGTTCATACGAGTATCGTACAAGTTTTGAGTGCGAGAGTTGCCATTAGAGTTCAGTGATTGCTACAGTATTGTTCTCAAAATGACACAAGTTCATTGCAGTTCTGTTCGTTCGTGATGCAAGAAATGCAGCTCTTAATGCATTTGCAAGAGAAATGGGAGTTGAGGAATTTGGCCCAAACGAAATAAAAGCAAAAATTAAAAATATGAGAAGTCAGTATTTGCAAGAACGAAAAAAAGTAAAATCATCTTTGGGGACTGGAGCTGGGGCTGAAAATGTTTACGTTCGTAAATTGCCTTGGTACAACTCCTCAAACACATTTTTGAGAAAATCTTCACAATTTCGTACAAAAGCAGATACAATTAAAACACCCTCGCGCACTGCAGTCATGGTAACAACTGGAACAAAACCTCGAAATACGATTCTCGCTTTGAAGTTCTGTTTAGACGGAGACAGATATATTCTATTGCAAGGCAATTGTCGTCCTAGAGGACAGGCGACAATCGTGAGTGTTTACACGGAGAAACTTTTTTATGTTCTTTCGATAGTCGTATCTTCGAGTCGAGAAATGGGTCCGTCTAAATGGGCCTTAAAGGTCAATAACACACAAAATGTTAGTTATTATTCAAAATTATTTTATTTTATCTGATCTCTCAAATGTCGCTATATAATATTCAAATAAAATTCTTTATTTACCATTTGGCCTTCTGGCAAGGATACAAAGTGCACAACACCGCGATAGTCAAATAAAATAGTCAACATGATTTCAACTTACGTCTCGCTAACACTAATAATGTGTTTCAAGATTGTTGGGTTGGAATCGATTCGTTTTAGCATAGAGAAAATTCAGATCTTTTGGGATTAGTTAGTGGAACATGTTTTATACTCCAGTGATTGTTTCATATGATACGGATTGACTCGTGAGACACAAAAAGTTCAGCAGCTATCACTCTCAAACTTGAACTAGGATTTCATTCACTATTTCCTTCACTTTCGCGATTTTAACTTCAGTTGAAGACTTTGATGCACTACCAGACAAAGTGAAAAATGTTTGGCAAATTTTTCATTACATCTCAACTGCTATTGAACGCATTCTAGACTAGTTGCGTTTTTGATTAAGTCGATTCATAAAAAGCCTTCTTTGTTCGATGTTTTTGTCCATTATGAAATTCGCAATATGTCAGATTATCTAAAAATATAAGAAAAAAAAATATCATTATATCCTAAATATAACTATCTAATAATATTAGTCGACAATGATCAAGATTATAACGTCATACTAACTTAAAAATTCAGAAATCGTATATAAAAATTGTTGGTTTTCATTGAAAACACCTTCTTTCTCTTCTTGTTTTTGTTTGGATTTATTAACCATAGTGTGTAGCAGTTTTTGCACGTTACTGTTTATTTTTTTTTCCCATAATTCAGCAAATAACCTTGAAAAATAAATATCTGTTTCCAAAAACTGACAATTGCAACCATAGACTTGGACGTGATTTTTTTCGGCAAAACAGGGTTCCCAATTTAATTAAAAAAAAAAAACTCCAGGTTACGCTTTCAGTAGACGCACTCTACCACTCTGCATTAACCGTTCTTTAGATAACACTTTCCAGTTTTAGGTCATGTAAATAGCTTGAAAGTGTGCAGAACGCAGATAACGAAAATTTTGTAGAAAGTCACATGTCCTCACATTTATCCTTTTGAAGAATTTTTATCCATTCTTCCCTTAGCTGATGACCAGAGTGAACAAACCTGGAAAATAATTATAGTGTATGAAAGGCGAAATTTCAATAACAGTATCACACTTTATGCAATATCACACTTAAGACCAACTGAACCTAATTTATATATATATTTTTTAATTGATATAAGCTAGTGCTTGTCTGCGCATAAGTAGCGATGCAATCTTTGATTGTGAGGCGCACTAGTTTATTAAGAGCCTATTCACTCTAGCCTTGAAAACACCCAAATTCGCAAAACGCCGCAGCAGGCAGACTGTTCCAGTACTTCGAAGTACGCGGTATAAACGACGAGGCGAAACGCTTTATCCGGACCGTAGAGGTTTCAACAATGTAAGGGTGAATATTCGCCGTACGTCGGGTTGTTCGATGGTAGAATTGCGATGGCGGAATCAAGTCATGCAATTCCTGTGAAACACCGAAAGGCTGGCTACCCTACGGCTGAGCCTACCCTACCCTTGAGCTGCCTACATGCTCAAGGCTTTGAAGGTTGGACTTAACCAAATCTGGATCACCAATTAGCCTCTTTGCACGCCTTTCCACAGAGTCCAAAGCTGCCAGGTGGCATTTTGCAGCACCAGCCCATATGTAACTGCAGTACTCCACACACGAACGGACACCTGTGCTTTGTATAATATTAAAAGCTGATATTTGACTACAGCGAATGACAGAATGCTTAACGACAAAACTTACCGATGAAAACTGATACCCGACGATTAGCCGACATTTCTTGTCGAGTTTTGATAGTATTGAAAAACGCACGAGGTCATAATTTCTGCTTTTATTTATAGAAAAAAGAAAAAACATTAAAAGAAATATTAAAAAAAAAAAATATAAAAAAAAAACAAACGGAATGAAACACCATGCAAATCTGGGTTCACTAAAGCAGTTGTAGTTGCATGGTTTTCAGAGTTGCAAACTTGGGTTTAAGTTACTCTCAAAGAACTTAACTGTCGCCGCCGCAGCGCCGTATTAAGGCCTCAAGTCTGCTATTACAATAGTGTCAAAATGGTCCATCATTGATTTCATAATTGTTGATTTTTTTGCATGCACTTTAAGCATTGCATGTACTTTGTACCCTCTTAGTAAAAACAATACGCCATATTTGTTTGAGAGACTTCGTGTTGCAGCACCGAACGTCTTCTCTAACGGACTGATTCTCGCGAGATTTTCGCATTGCAACATCGAAAAACCTCTTAATGTAACTGACTTCCAAGAGCATCAGAAATTTTCATAAAGTTAGGAATTTTAGAGTCTAGACAATTAGGTTGGGAACCTCTACACTATTGTCTTAGTGCTACCACTTAGCTTATATTTCTCTCAGATAGGCCGCCACCACGCTGGACGCCTCCGTGAAACACTAATTGAATTAGCTACGACGTTCGGCCCCGTGGTAACGGCCCCGTGGTAACAACGGCCCCGTGGTAACAACGGCCCCGTGGTAACAACGGCCCCGTGGTAACAACGGCCCCGTGGTAACAACGGCCCCGTGGTAACAACGGCCCCGTGGTAACAACGGCCCCGTGGTAAAAACGGCCCCGTGGTAAAAACGGCCCCGTGGTAACAACGGCCCCGTGGTAACAACGGCCCCGTGGTAACAACGGCCTCGTGGTAACAACGGCCCCGTGGTAATAAAGACATTAAATACAAACAATAGACAGGACATAGCAAACAAATGTCCAAAACCGATACTTGTTACTTGTGAGTAACAAGTCGCTCAGACTAGTATGTCACCTGTACCTGTCAAGTCGCGTTTGTGTCCGCTGTGTGCACCAAAAGAAAATATTTTTCTGGAGAAATATGCCGAGTTGCGCATTGCGCCACTGTAAATCGCGTTACGGCAAAACGACTGGAACTAACATCAGTTTATTTTCGTACATATTTTTCGTATTTACTCAGTAATTAATTAGAATTCAATAATTTTCGCAAATAGTTCTAGAAAATTTACAGATTTAGTGATAGCGCCATCTATTGCCGAGTAGTTTATACCTTAAACTACGTTTACAAACTGGCCCAGCATCGGCCAGCGTCCTGAAATTTGACATTTACACGCTTGCGGGTGCGTCAAAGCGCGCGTCTACGTTTCAGACAGGCAAGCATGGCAGAAGTAAGTACACTATCCTGGATTGGCAACCAGCTTAAGTCAGCCATACCAAACACCCCGTTACACTCTTGTCATTTGCTTGTCAAGCATGGACGCTGGTAAGAGACGTGAATGTCCGAATGTTATCTAACGATTTTATTATCGATACAATTTTGTGTGTGCATCTGGATTGAGGGCCCATTTTTTAAAACCTTATGAAACAAAACAAGATTTACAGGGAATTTAGTTAAAAATTAGTAAAACTTAAAGCAATGAGCCATAAATTTCTTAAACGTCAAATAAAAAAGTTATGATTAAATAACGTGGGCCCTCAATATTATTTAAGAATTTTTATTTAAGAATTTCTAAAATATTTTAAGAAATTCTCAAATCTGTAGAATATCACATTACAGATTTATTGCAGTTTACCTTGGGCCCTCAATTCAATAATGTCATTTATAAAGAATCTGCAAAAACTGAATTTATTTGACAAAATACATACGTACGACTTTATTATATTCTAATTAGATACCTCTATGAATTAGTAAAAAAGAAATAATGAACCAAGAGTTAATCGTTTAAAAGTAAATGAGAGTTGAATTTTATTGAAATGTCTGAACTGAGGGCCCAAGATTTTCGGCTTTATTGACTTGGCTAAACGTCATAGATTAAGGCAAAGTAGATTAAAATTTCTTACTATTTTTTTTAACTAAATTTTAACGTATCGTCCGTTCTTCTAGATGCTATAATATAAGAGAAAATTGATTTTCAATTTTGTATAGGGTGACCATAAAGTTTCTTGTACCATAGGTACATTTTGTAAAGCACAGAGTAAAATTCATACACATTTACAGATAAAAGCATTATAATAATACACTCAAGAGCAAAAAAATCGTACATCAAAACTCTTTTTGTTAAATCACGTTTTGTCATGTATGTGAATAGTTATTGAAAGCATGTCGTACACTAATTGAAAGCCTATTTAATTACCTTTCTAATGATATGAAATACAGTTTGAAAAAATATCCTTGAAAGGGTTTAGAGCACAAAATCCAACAAATGGGAAAAATTACCAAATTTCACTTAAGCAAGAATGAGAGTCAAACTTAAAATTTTTGGTCATCATGATTGTCAATAAAGTGTATTCCCTCTCTTAGCCTTATTTACAGCTATTACTCGATTTTTCATCAACCGTATTAATTTTATCATGAAATCTTAGGGTATAACGTCCCACTTCTAGTCAATGACAAATTGAAGCTCTTGGAGGCGTGGAGAGCCAAGCTTTTTGCACTAAGTCTTCTTTCAAGGTCATTCTAGATATGCTCAATTGGATTAAGATCAGAATTACGAGCTTTCCTCTCTATCGCAATGATTACAACGTCTTACATGTAGTCGCAAACTGTTCTAGCGACATGCGATCTGGTGTTGTTCTGCATTAGGGAAAAAAAATCTACCACAAGGCACGCAAGTGGCTTCACATATTCTTCAAGCATTTTTTTGATGTATCATAAAGCCGTCAACCCTTTCGATATCAGGCCAGTATTGGCCCAGTGATGAATACAATGTCAGTTTTAGTGTCAAAAACTATGCCACCCCAATACGCCTCCAAAACCCACTTCTTCGCTTATGCAGCATTGTTAAAATTGCCCTGATGACCTTCTGTAGACCCTACAGCATCCATCATGGTCATCTAAGTCATTCTGCACGTATCAAAAAACACAACAGCCTGCCATTAGGTATACATCCAATTTAAGTGTTTCGTGGCAAATTATTGCCGGGCTTGTCGGTGAGCTGTGGTCAATTTGGTACCATTTGCTGAGTGATGTGTAGTCAGGCCCTGCTTCATCCAGTCTTTTCCTAATCGTCTACTGATTTGTACTGACATTGGGAACGTCTTGAAGCTTTTGTGTCAGTTCGATCGTGTTCAGTAGCCGATTTCTCAAAGTACTTGTTACAGAAAAGCGATAATCACGCCCTGATCCTATGCGCCACCGGCCATATCCTGGTCGCCAAATATACCCACGGGTCGCTTAAAACCTCTGGTGTACCAGACGAACAGGGAAGCTGCTGAAATTTAGCTGTAGAGCGACTTCATTTGGATTATGGCCTGCTTTGGGCAAGGCAATATCTTGAACGGCTTCTGCGGGCGTGGTATCCATATTTTTCCAATAAATCCATCTGTTTCTTATAGAGACGTTATTTTGTTAACGTAAACTGATTAAAACTCCAAAACAGCACCTTTTTTGTAGCTCCAGGTAAAGGTGCAAGTAGTGAAATGCAAATTGGCGAATTTGCGAAATTCGGTATACCGCTGGTTTTTGTGAGTTACGTGAAGGTCAATGATCTTAATTTCGTGTTTTTATAATGCTAACTTTGTATGCTTCAATTTTGCTTAACAATTTGTACTCAATATCTTCAAATTTAAGAAAAAAACAGTATTAAACGAAATTACAAGTCATGTGCGATTTTTTTGCTCTCAAGTGTATATTTCATTAAATAGGAGACAATTTTGTAATGTAGATATGATTTAATAACTTTTTTTAGACTGATTGGTATTTTGTTTCAATTCAGAATTTATACTGCTTTGTATGGCGCAATAATTATGATGGTATAGTAAAGATTATTATTTTCAGAATTTTATTATGATGATGTCGAAGTAAGTAGGTAGGTTCCTATATTATTCAAATATTGTCAATTTAGTCCAGTGCCCGGGACGTCATCAAACATCAAATTACGGTAAAAAAAAAACACAAAAGAAAAACGAGTACACACAACAGTTCAACTAGTTAACATAAAACATTTTGATAAAGTGCAGAAAGTATTGCAACTGAGCCGAAATTCACCCGAGCTGTGTAGGCAAGGGTTTTATGGAGCCATGTGCGCAGTGACAACTTTCCACGTTTTTCAATACACTTGTTACTAATAAAATAAAAAATACTTTCTTTTGACACATTTTTGATTGTTTATCATTCTAGAGTCATTTTAGAGTCTGTGTAGAAAGTAAACCATCGTGGAATTTGAGGGCGCTGCTGTAGATAAATATCGTTTTTGTTATGTAAGCAACATTGTGACGTCCTTATAGTGCGACTGTTAAATCTTGATATATTAAAACTATATTAGACTAGCTTCTTCCAGTGGCTTCACCCTATAAAAAAATTATCCTATTGGCTGAATTTGCTCACCTAGTGAAACTGCAAAGTTATAGCTTATGTGCTATATTATTGCAATATTTATGATTAAGTTCATCTATCTAGTAGTTTTAGGGCGACACATCCATACATACGAGTACCTTCATCCATCTTCAAAAACGTTCGCATTTATAATATTAGTAGCCTATTTATTGAACTTGCTCACGTGATGAAACTTAGCAAAAATATAGGTGATAAGCTATTTTATTGCAACGTTTATCATTAAATTCATCCGTATATAAGTTTTTGCGTAATGAGTAACAAACCGTTAATCGTGGCGACACCTGGAAGAGGCCTATGTCGAACAGTGGACGTCTTTCGATTGTGATGATGATGAACATTTAAATGCAAACACAAATCTGTAAGGGAAAATAGCGTGAAGAAACTGCTGTACTGTCTATATAAGTAGGTTCCACCAACGACCGCTTACCCAGTTCCAACAAAAATGGTTCTATCACTTTGACTGGGGTCGATCTATTATCTATCACTGACTGGAATATAGTACCTAACAGCAAGTTTATGCTTACCCTAGTTATGTAAATATAAAGGTAAAATGGGACACACTACCACTTTCTCGTTGTCTTCCCCAGTACATTTTTCCCTTTTGCTAATCAATGAAAAATATGAACTTAATGACTATGAAAATAAATACACTTAACAATACGTACACTTCAGAATTTGTAATATTGCTTCGTAAAAAATCTATTTAGCCTGTAAGGGACCATCTCGTATATAAGATCCTTGGGATCACTTTGTTGTCCGTCTGTTTATCTGTAAAGAGCTTTAACTCGAGAACGCTTAGAGGTCTCAAGTTAAAATTAAAACCATGTCTGCGGTCTTTTGAAATTGTGAAAAAATCAGACTTTTGAGTTAACGTAAAAAAAAAACTTATATTTCGATACTCAAGGGAATCAAAGTTCATAGGGTGTATCCCGTTGACCTAGAATCCCGAAATTTGGCATAAATCAAGGTCTCATAGAACAAGTACAGGGAAAAATCTGAAAATTGTAAAGTTTTTGTAGATCCGCCACAAAAAAATATTGTTTGCAATTCGAAAAAATCACAATTGATTTCATAGGTAAATTTGTACAGAATCCGTCAATAAAGCCGAAAATCTTGGGCCCTCAGTTCAGACGTTTCAGTAAAATTCAACTCTCATTTACTTTTAAACGATTAACTCTTTGTTCATTATTTCTTTTTTACTAATTCATAGAGGTTTCTTATTAGAATAAAATAAAGTCGTACGTATGTATTTTGCCAAATAAATTCAGTTTTTGCAGATTCTTTATAAATGACATTACTGAATTGAGGGCCCAAGGTAAACTGCAATAAATCTGTAATGTGATGTTCTACAGATTTGAGAACTTCTTAAAATATTTTAGAAATTCTTAACTAAATTACTAAATAATAATTATTTACCCAGACATCGTAGTTTCCGAGATATAGACTATGCCTCTTTATGCAAGCGTCTGGATTGAGGGCCCACGTTATTTAATCATAACTTTTTTATTTTCCGTTTAAGAAATTTATGGCTCATTGCTTTAAGTTTTACTAATTTTTAACTAAATTCCCTGTAAATCTTGTTTTGTTTCATAAGGATTTCAAAAATGGGCCCTCAATCCAGATGCACACCAATTTTATGAGTAAATATTGTAAATAGTTCTATTATTTCATTTAAATGTCTATAAAGGAACAAGGTCTATTCATTCAAGTATTTTCTGCTATTTTGTAGATTTCTGAATACAAATAGCGAAGAACGGGAAAAGTGGATACGGTTTGTCCAGGCAGACTGTAAAGAAAACTGGCTTCCGTCTGCTTGAATTAGTGATAGCATCGCATGACAGGTCAGAATATGAAAAAAAACCAACGTTTTGCACTGTCCCCAACACAGGACAAGGACAGGAAGAAGATGATGTTGCAACTAAACCTTGCTTGGATCACTAATCATCCTCAACATTTAATGATAATTTTGTTATTTGTATTAAAAAAGTAATTTACACTGAAACTACTCAATTTTATTTGCAATCTAGTTGCTGACAACTTTTACTATCGATACCGTATATCTAATTTGTAGGTAACATCCCTAGCACTGGCCTCCTACCGCGTGACATTGGCCCAGCGTCGACCATCATCTAAGCTTGGAAAGCGTGAATGGCTAATTTAAGAACTCAAGTAGCGGTTTACACTCGCGGTTGCGAGACTGCAGCTTCTGTAAATTGCAGACAGACATACATGTAACAAATTAAAGCAAATTGCACAATGCGTTTTACGCCCGCAATGTGCTAAGTTGTTTGCGGCTCTCCGCAACCTCAGTGGGTTGCGCCCGCACGTAACGCAGTCGGTTGGCGCCTGTAGTGGCTGGCAGGGGGTATAGAAATCCGATGTACAACTTCCACTTATATTCTAGTCTTCCTTTTTTAATTCCCTACCTATAACGCAACAGCTTGTTTCTGGTGTGTGTCTGTGGTGATCAAGAGCTCAAACGATAATTAACCGCTCGTCTTTGGATTATCACCCGCCAAGTTTACGAGCGAATCGCAACCGCGATAGCTAGGTAACCGCACTAAACTCCGGTCTCGAGTTTAGAAATAAAACTTCCGTACGTTTCCTACACTGCATCGGGCGCGGGTGAAAAACGTAACTTAAATGTAAAAAAAAAACAAGAAGTGCAAAATAACTTTAATTTACCTATAAAATATGCATTTTTTTTTGGCTTTTCGATATTTGAGTTATTTTAAAATTGATGTTATTTACTTTTGCCATACTTGCCTGTCCAAAACACACTGACGTACCCGCATGCGTGCAAATGTCAACCGAGCGTTTGTGGTCGATCAAAACTGGACGCTGGACCACGCTGGACCAGCGTGGAAACGGAACCTAAAAACATTATAAATGACAAATTTAATTCGCATGTTTACTACTCAAAACTAGATGGCGTCACTGAGAGATAGGATGACAGTTTTTCTAAGACATTTCTTCTGATGGCCGCTCTATTGTATCTCTTTAAATCTCTTTGCGTAGTAATAACGTCCCCGTGGTAATTATGGCCCCGTAGTAATAACGGCCCCGTAGTAATAACGGCCCCGTAGTAATAACGGCCCCGTGGTAATAACGGCCCCGTGGTAATAACGGCCCCGTGGTAATAACGGCCCCGTGGTAATAACGGCCCCGTGGTAATAACGGCCCCGTGGTAATAACGGCCCCGTGGTAATAACGGCCCCGTGGTAATAACGGCCCCGTGGTAATAACGGCCCCGTGGTAATAACGGCCCCGTGGTATTAACGGCCCCGTGGTAATAACGGCCCCGTGGTAATAACGGCCCCGTGGTAATAACGGCCCCGTGGTAATAACGGCCCCGTGGTAATAACGGCCCCGTGGTAATAACGGCCCCGTGGTAATAACGGCCCCGTGGTATTAACGGCCCCGTGGTAATAACGGCCCCGTGGTATTAACGGCCCCGTGGTAATAACGGCCCCGTGGTAATAACGGCCCCGTGGTAATAACGGCCCCGTGGTAATAACGGCCCCGTGGTAATAACGGCCCCGTGGTAATAACGGCCCCGTGGTAATAACGGCCCCGTGGTAATAACGGCCCCGTGGTAATAACGGCCCCGTGGTAATAACGGCCCCGTGGTAACCCCAAGCGAACGCTCGTTCTAAGTAATTTTTATATTATAATAATGAATGTACATGTGAATTGATTCTGAGGGCAGGATCCGGCCATGTCTTTTGCCACTGCAGCTCTCGGCTACATAATACGAGCAATAAGAAACTTTCTGCACTTATAGCATAATGTACTATTTTTTTTTATTTCTTTATTAATTTCTTGCATAAGTCGTGTTGATTTCAAATATTTTAATATGTCGAAGATAGTAATTATTTTTTGCTCAATTTTCATGCCTAGATTTTTACGTTGCTTTTCATTAAAGGCGATTTCAAAAGTTTTACTTTCAATAAGTTGCTTTCCTTTTATTTTTATATCGGTATATGGTTGTTTTGACATATTAAAGATTATAACGTAAACAAATTGAACTGCTTTACAACATATCGAAGAACGCACTCAGTTTTTCTTTCAATGCTGTGTCCTAGTTTTTACGAAAGGGCATTTTAACAAAGGTTCTTCTTTACTTCTTACAAAAAAATCATAAATCAATTAGCAGTTTTACAAATCTATTGCATCAAAGTAATTTGCACTTACGACCTTTTACTATGAAAAAAAATACATTCTGCACAAATTCACAATCTTGTATATCGCACTCTTTCATCATTATCTAGTCAAAAAGAGCGCGATATAATTGTCTCAACAATTTGATAAGCTACTAAAATAGCTTATAAAATTAGTGAGACTTCGACATGTGACACTTCTATACCTAGTATTACTTAACAGAGACGCGCGATGCGCAATGCGTGTGAGACAGGCCATGGGAAAAAGAAACAACACACTAGTGTTTCCACTATCTAATCCTAATGTTTGGGAGCACAAGGAAAAGCCAGCCGGGTCTGAACAGGATTTATTTACAAGGTGACAACCAAAGTCAATCCGACTACAGATATTCATATTACTTACTTTGGTACCAAATAGGTAAAGTCGGTGCCCTAAAAGGGGTGACCCACCCTTTTGATAAGCTATTATGCTATTATTTTTTGATATGCATTTTGTTGCTATCATTAGAGACGAAAATATTTTATGCCAGCATTTTGATCGAATGGTTAATACATCGAACATTTAGTAAATTGTGCACTCATTACGTCGACTGTTCAAAATATCGAATGTTTGTTTGACGAGCGTTCAACGTATCGCATAGTTATTCTATTGAAATACCAATATACTAAACTATCTTCTAGCAGCGGCTTCGCCCGCGTTAAAGTAGGTTTCTTCATACAAACTTTGGACTCCCGGTTTATCCCCTTAGGTGGTGAATTTCGGAAAATACGTTCTTAGTAGATGTCTACACCCTGTAAGAAACCGGCCTGTAAGTCTATAGGTGTTATAGTATTTGAGATTTCGTGATTAATCAGCACAAAATAGGTACAGAAGTCAATCTCATGTTTCTATATACTTCATTCTTTATACCTACAGCTACGCTAGGAAATCGCGTTTGGGTCAGCGTGTTGCGCCGAACTGTACGAGCGAGTGCGACCAGGCAATTGAGCCGAGATATCATGTCTATGGGCGGTGTTTATGTGTGTATTGCTCGAGCGCGCTATGTATGTTGATTTTTTTCTGTAGCTATCTAATTAGTGTAATCAGTGAGTGGTATTTCGCTTTTATATACCTATATACATTTCTGTAATATACAACAATAGTTTTAGTATATGCGGAACCCGAAACACGTGTCTAGTATTTTTGTGTAAAGTATCTATGTACAAAAGGATATTGCCAGGCTTTGGACCAAGTGCTGTTCAGAAATGAGAGTAGTTCCAGTGGATTCGTAGCATTAATTTACACTAAAAATAATATTTAAAAATAATATTGGTCCCAGGAAAACCAAATAAAAACAACTTTTGTTTTTAATAAATATTTCTCATTAAATCATATCTACTGTATGTTACGCTTGTTACTAACTCGACAATTACTGACCATCACGCTGTTCTACTAACCCTAAACTTAACGCTGCCTAAGCTAACTCGTACCCAGACCAAAACGCAATTAAACACAAACAAACTCGAACATGATTTACGCAACCTTGACTTTAGCCTAGTTTATAATTCAACTGACGCGAATTTTGCTTTATCGTATCTAATAAAAAATGTTCAATCAGCAATATTATGTAGTACAGCTGTTATTACAGTAAACAAAAAATGACATAATTTGAAACCTTGGATTACACCTGGCCTAATTCGGTGTATGCGACAAAAAGATAAGCTCCATCAGAAAACGAAGAGATTTCCAGACGATCTTGTTATTAAAATAACCTAAAAACGCTACAGGAATTATTGTAACGATCTCTTAAAGCACTTAAAAAGGAATTACGATAAAAATGAATTCAAAGTGCAGGAAACAATTGCAAAGTCTTTGGAATCATTAAAAACATCACATATATGACAAAACGACGTGAATCAAATTCGAGTTTACTGCTTACTAATTCTTCGCCACTCTTGTCAGCTAACCATGTTAACAACTACTTCGTGAGTGTTGGGAAAACTTTTGCTGAACAGATTTTAAAACATTGCTATGTTCAACCTCATTCCCCAAACATGCGTTCTAATTGTCCTCTAAAATCTTTCGGCTTGCTAGACACTGACGAAGACGAAATTACACGGATTATTGGTGTTCTGGAGGATGACTGTGCGGTGGGCTGGGATAATATTAGTAGTAAGATCCTTAAACAATTTAAGCGTGTTATGGTACCTCTGTTAACGCATATATTTCTTTTCTGTTTTTCTGAAGGTATTTTCCCAAAATTCTTGAAAAAAGCAGTTGTAGTCCCCATCTTTACATCCGGAAACAAAGCCTTAGTTAATAATTATAGGCCAATTTCGATACTTCCATCTATATCTAAAATACTAGAGAAAATTGTTAACAGCAGTCGCAATTTGGTTTTCGTGTCAAGTTATCCACAGCCGATGCAGTACACAACTTGTCCGATCATGTCTCCGTGGAACTTGCTAAAGGAAACAGACCCGTCAGCCTTTCTTTCTTGACCTCACGAAAGCTTTCGATACTGTCTGTTTCTATAATTCTAAACAAGTTAGGGGCGATGGGAATTAGGGGAACACCGCTAGAACTTTTAGTCGACTATTTAGACGATCGATACCAATGTTAGGATTGACGATATCATGAGCGAAGAACAAAAAAACACTAGTTTTGGTGTTCCCCAGGAAAGCATACTGGGCCCAATCCTCTTCTTGATTTTTATTTCTTATGCTGACGACACAGCCTTATTTTTTTCCGCTCAAACCAGCAATTAATTACACTAATATGCTTAATTAAATTTAAACAGTGTGACTAATTGGCTTCAAAGCAATTTACTAACATTAAATGCTGACAAGACTAAATATATTCACTTCTCCATGCACAACTTTCAATCTAACACTACTAATTCTCATCTTTATGTCCAAAAATGTGGATTCCGCTCAGTCAGCAATTGTCCTTTTATCCTCAAAACATGCGACATTAAATATCTCGTGATTATAATTGACAAAACACTCTCATTGAAACCACATATTGAAAGTTTAGTTAAGAGAGTGCGAAAATTAATCTTTATTAAAAAAAAATTGCGAGCTATTGCAGACTCAAAACTGATCATCCAAGTTTATCTGGCACTGCGACAATCTGTAATTCAATATTGTAATACCTCGTGGGGTGGAGCACCAAAAACTTATTTGTTACCTCTTGAAAGAGCTCAGTGAGCCATTTTAAAAGTAGCCAATTTTCATCCATTCCTCTATCCCACAGATTTGCTATATAAGTCCTGCAACGTACTGACTGTTCGCCAGCTTTTCATCATGCGTCTGGTATTAAAACAACACACCATGCTTTCCTACCACTCTGAAGTTACTAGTAAGAGAAGGAATGATATTGTTTGCAATTCCAATACTTTATTGAAATATGTCTTTGTAAAAAGGTTTTTCACATTTTTAGGCCCATTTCTGTAAAATAGATTAAATAGAAAATTAAGTTTGTACAAATTAAATTATTATAGCTGTAAAAAGATTATTATGCAATACTTACTCAGCATCTCTTACGAAGAGACAGAAGATCTCCTAATAGTTTGTAAATAAAAGATGTTTTGCTCTTAGTTAAATTAAATATATGTTATTTAGTACAGTGAATTTAATAATTGTTAATTTATTACTTAAAGTTATTTGTACTTTTTAGCCTGAAATATAGGTCCGACCTAGTTCAAACAACAAATGCAATGTATGCGTTAAAATTGTTTTTGTATTTTTATTCAAATGTGCCACTTTTATTAAATAAACGATATTCTATATTATATTCGATATTCTACTACATTGTGTGTATCTACGAGTGTGTATGTCAAATAAATAGTTTTTCATAATGTTTTCTGCAATTGTGACTATTTAGATAAAGTTATAGTAAATTACCTTCCGTCTAATCATAGTGAACAAACGGTAACTTTTATGTCTTAAGCAGCCCTGGAAAAAACTCAGATTCAATTCAGGCCAATTACAATTGGCAAATTAACAAAATTTAATAGTAACTTACAATGTTCTGGGCCCATGATATTAATGATTTATGCCGATTTGTCATATCGGTGAACTTTTTCATTTATAATATTTTTGTATATTTTACAGGGTTTATGTAATCTTTATGATATTAAATAACCCCAAATTTAATATCATCACATTTAAGACTAAGGAGAAAATTCAGTTTGAACTCTGGTTTCTACCGATAAGACAAATCGGCACCGATTATTTTTTCTGTACACTGTTATAAGTTTATCCACATACATATCCAGCGATATGACAGTCTATCCACCTTTGAACGTAAAAAGGAAATAATTAGTAGGTACCTTTATGGGGTGTCTTTGACATCGACGCACAAACGAATACCATAGATCCAGTACATGATTCTGGACCCCGCAGTGATGGAATTTTTGTCGGTTTTTAACTGACGTGCTTGGTCGGATTTTTCTGACGTGCTTGGTCGGATTTTTCTGACGTGCTTGGTCGGATTTTTCTGACGTGCTTGGTCGGATTTTTCTGACGTGCTTGGTCGGATTTTTCTGACGTGCTTGGTCGGATTTTTCTGACGTGCTTGGTCGGATTTTTCTGACGTGCTTGGTCGGTTTTTTCTGACGTGCTTGGTCGGTTTTTTCTGACGTGCTTGGTCGGTTTTTTCTGACGTGCTTGGTCGGTTTTTTCTGACGTGCTTGGTCGGTTTTTTCTGACGTGCTTGGTCGGTTTTTTCTGACGTGCTTGGTCGGTTTTTTCTGACGTGCTTGGTCGGTTTTTTCTGACGTGCTTGGTCGGTTTTTTCTGACGTGCTTGGTCGGTTTTTTCTGACGTGCTTGGTCGGTTTTTTCTGACGAGCTTGGTCGGTTTTTTCTGACGAGCTTCGTCGGGTGTTGTGTGGCGTTTTATCCAATCCAAAAATAAAAAGAAATCGAGCGTTACTGTCAAGCTATCAATGACATTTCTTTTAGTTGACAAGTCGACGTTTATGTATTTGCCCTGACGTTTATGTATTTGCCCTTGGGAGAAATAGTTATGCTACAAATTAGTACGCGCGAAAGTTTGTATTACGTATTACTCTTTCACGCTACACTTATGCCAACCCGAAGCCAAATGACGTGCATGTGCAGTAATTTAGCTTCGAGTTGGGATAAGTCCGGCTGCTTTTCGTCTAGCTAAACATTCTCTATCTTTTCTTAAATGCTCCTCTATTAACACAGGATTACTTTTGATTTTAGCTCTTGTTATTCTTTCCAGCCAACTCTTTTTCAGTTTTGGTTTCGGCATTCTTATACAAAATTAATCAATTATGATGTTTTCTTTTTATCTATTTATTATTTAGTTATTTCAGAAAATACTTATTTTCTAGAGAAATCTTTAATGCATTCAATTGCTCCACCTCACCATCATCATCTCAGCCTATAAATAGACGTACATTGCCGAATACAGACATCCCCCAATGATACATTTATGCATCTACTACCTAGTGATATCGTAGCAATGATTTTGGCAGAAAGAGTAAGTAAGTATGTATGTATGTATGTATGAATGTTTGTATGTAGGTATATTATATATGTATGTATTTGTATGTTCCATTGTTTCTTTGTGTACTTAGCGAAATGACACGGGATCTACCGATATAATTAAAGCGACTCACCGAGATGATAAAATGATAAAATGATCTACCGATATGATAAAGCAATCCACCGATGTGACAAAACTGTGCGTTGATCATGAATCAAAATACCGATATTAGTTATAAGACTCTGATTTTGTCTTATCACTTCGGTGTAAAATTATCACATTATGATTACACTGATATGAGAACACCGACGAGAAAAACACACTTTTTAGAAAATTAGAAAAAACGCATAATATCTAGGATAAATTCAATAACAGTCAATAAAGCTAATTCACATACTACCTCTGTTAGAACCAAACAAAAATAGTAAAACTACTTATTACGCTAGAAAAATGCAATCACCGATAATATAAAATAATTGCCTGAGAGCAACTGAAATGGCATACATATATTATTGGCGGGAATATGCAGCGATTTGACACAAGTCCGTCCTGACTGCGCACTAGCACACACTAACGAGGAAAATAAAATTGAGGTGGAGACGCTGTCGGACTCGTCGATGTAAAGTTACGTTTAAATTACTTTTGTTCACCGATACGAGAACATTTCGCAGGACAAGTACGTTTGTGCCTCTCAGTAATAATATTCTTTAATTATGTAATAATATAAGCTATATATATATTTTTTTTATTTTTTTTTTATCTGTTATAAACTAGTACTTGACTGCGATCCCGCCTGATGGTAAGCGGTGATGCAATCGTTGATGGTGAGGCGCACTAGTTTATTAAGAGCCTATTCACTCTAGCCTAGGAGACACCTAAATTATAATCGGACGGGAAGACCGCAGCAGGCAAACTGTTTCAGTCCTTCGAAGTAAGCGGTATAAATGACGAGGCGAAACGCTTAGTCTGGACCGTAGATGTTTCAACAACGTAAGGGTGGAGACTCGCTGTGCGTCGGTTTGTTCGATGGTAGAAATAAGATTGCGGAATCAAGTCACGCAATTCCTGCGCACACTATCCAAAATGCAATCTGTAAAACACCGAAAGGCTGGTTACCCTACGCCTGTATTCAAGGCTTTGAAGATTGGACTTAACCAAATCTGGATCACCAATCAGCCTCTTCGCACGCCTTTCCACCGAGTCCAAAGCTGCCAGGTGGCACTTTGCAGCACCAGCCCATATGTGGCTGCAGTACTTCACACACGATCAGACCTGTGCTTTGTATAACATTAAAAGCTGTCTCGGTGTGAAGTACCGCCGGACTTTTGCGAGAACGCCTAGTTTCCTAGCAGCTACTTTGGCTTTGGACTCAATGAACCACCCAAAATTGAGGTCGGAGGAAATTTCGACACCCAAGAGCTGAAGGCGGTCGGTGTATCCAATGATACATTCTGAAAAGAAGGAGCCGAGGTGAACTGGCTCCTTTTGGTGGTGAACAGACACGCCTGTGTTTTGGCGGCGTTGAATCCCACCAAATTTGTTTCGCTCTACTTGGAGACTGCCTGAAGCGAGATATTCGTACGCTCTACCATAGCCTCTCGTTCGGACCGGATTTGCTCTTTACTAGCCCGACACCTGGCAGGTATCTCTCTACAACTGTGCTATCATCTGCATACCCATAGATACCGGGCATCAGCAGATCATTAACATGCAGCAGGAAAAGTTGCAGAGAGCACTGACCCCTGAGGAACTCGTCTGTCTCATATTAGTCGTCATGGGCTCTGATAAGCATTCATCGACAACAACTCGAAGAGACCGTTCTCTCAGGAAGTCTTTTACCCAGTTAATCAGACCAGGAGAAATTCCGTATGCTGGAAGCTTACTCAAGAGGCTAGCATGCCATACCCTGTGTGTGTGTAGGCCTTCGAGACGTCTAAGGCCTTCGAGACGTCTAAGGCCTTCGAGACGTCTAAGGCCTTCGAGACGTCTAAGGCCTTCGAGACGTCTAAGGCCTTCGAGACGTCTAAGGCCTTCGAGACGTCTAAGGCCTTCGAGACGTCTAAGGCCTTCGAGACGTCTAAGGCCTTCGAGACGTCTAAGGCCTTCGAGACGTCTAAGGCCTTCGAGACGTCTAAGGCCTTCGAGACGTCTAAGGCCTTCGAAACGTCTAAGGCCTTCGAGACGTCTAAGGCCTTCGAGACGTCTAAGGCCTTCGAGACGTCTAAGGCCTTCGGAGTATGAAGATTACCGAAATCGGCCGATGGTTGGTAGGATCGGCACGACTGCCCTTTTTGGGCACGGGTTACACGTTGGCAAGCTTCCAGGACTTCTATTCCAGTCCTAAACAAGTATATGTATGAGCCAGTGTTCCGTCAGGTTTAACCAGCGGAAGCAATGTGGGCCGACAGAAGTTCGCTTCGACCGATTTGGCAAGGGACCAGAAAGCTCTGCTACCGGATGGCTGTGCAGAAAGCTTTGTGCCAATATGGGCAATGTGGTCAAAGCGAGCCTTCTTTAGTGCCTTTTTGTAGGACTTGGCAGCACGGTTAAAGGCTCTCTTTGCTGAGCTCGGATCCGGAGATTTGCGGTCACGAGCGTCGACCCAGGCTAAAAACGCCGAATGCTTACGCTCTTCAGCTTGAACGCAATCAACGTTGAACCATGGGTGAGCTGAGCTTTCTGATAGGTACGGCACTATAAGAAATGAAATACTCCATAGCTTGACGCACCACATCGGACACAGCATCCGCACACCTCGACGGATCTTTAGAATAGAAGCCGACCAAAGACATTACTACCAATAGACAGGACATAGCGAACAAATGTCCATAACCGATACTTGTTACTTGTGAGTAACAAGTCGCTCAGACTAGTATGTCACCTGTACCTGTCAAGACGCGTTTGTGTCCGCTGTGTGCACCAAAAGAAAATATTTTTCCGGAGAAATATGCCGAGTTGCGCATTGCGCCACTGTAAATCGCGTTATGGCAAAACGACTGGACCTAACATCAGTTTATTTTCGTAAATATTTTTCGCATTTACTCAGTAATGAATTAGAATTCAATCATTTTCGCAAATAGTTCTAGAAAATTTACAGATTTAGTGATAGCGCCATCTATTGCCAAGTAGTTTATACCTTAAACTACGTTTACAAACTGGCCCGGCATCGGCCAGCGTCCTGAAATTTGACATTTACACGCTTGCGGGTGCGTCAAAGCGCGCGTCTACGTTTCAGACAGGCAAGCATGGCAGAAGTAAGTACACCATTCTGGATTGGCAACCAACTTAAGTCAGCCATACCAAACACCCCGTTACACTCTTGTCATTTGCTTGTCAAGCATGGACGCTGGTAAGAGACGTGAATCTCCGAATGTTATTTATCGATTTTATTATCGATACAATTTTATGAGTAGTAAATAATTGTAAATAGTTGTATTATTTCATTTAAATGTCTATAAATGAACAAGGTTTATTCATTCAAGTAGGTTTCTGCTATTTTGTAGATTTCCGAATACAAATAGCGAAGAACGGGAAAAGTGGATACGGTTCGTCCAGGCAGACCGTAAAGAAAACTGGCTTCCGTCTGCTTCGTCAAAATTATGCTCGAAACATTTTAAAATAGAGGATATACATTACGACAAAACTGGTCGATCAGTTTTAAAGAAAGGAGTGGTACCTTATACTTCAAGTAAAGTAAGTAAATTACTGTCTGTCCATGTAAACAAATTACTTTTCTTATAGAAATCATAATTAATACCCAAAAATATTTTTGAAAGATATCAGCTGATTAAACTTTCCATGTGAGGCCCAATTTTGTTTTGGATATGCACTATAAAAGGTCTTTTATTAATAACAACTTAATATAATTAGTGCGAAGTGTAGTGCGATTACACTTCGCACTTAGAACTTCTTTATAATTTCAGAATGATGACATAAACCCTGAAGCCACTAGATTTGCTACACCAGTCAATGTTGAAGTATCAGACTCTGAGTCTATTTTCGATACTCCGAGAAAAATTGTATTGAAGGCACGAGTTCGCAAATTAGAAAAACAAAAACTGCGTTATGAGGTCAAAATTAAAAAACTAGGGCAACAAAATAGATATTTAAAACGCAAAATATTAAACTTAAAAGATTTTGTTAACCATTTAGAAAAAAAGTTTGACATCCAAAAAAACGTGGCCAACGGTCTTAAAGCTACAGCAGAAACAAAAGCCCTCTATGATAGACTCAATAGTAATTCTACAAAAACAAGATCATCCCATCGTAAATTTTGTCCAGCTCTTCGTAAATTCGCTTTAACTCTTCACTATTACTCTCCTGCCGCGTACAATTATGCCAGAAAATGTTTTAACAATGCTTTTCCTCATGTTAGAACACTACGCAGATGGTATGTTAGTATAAATGCACGGCCCGGGTTTACTAACGAGTCATTTCGTGCTTTGAAATTGAAAAGAATCAAATCAGGTAAAGAATTAATTTGTTCTTTAGTTTTTGACGAGATGTCTATTAGACGTCAAAAAATATGGAACTTCAAAACGAATGAAGGTTTTGTCAATTTAGGTTTTGGTGACATAAGAGACGAAATAGCTTCTCAAGTTTTGGTTTTTTTAGTCGTATCATTAGACCAAAAGTGGAAAATACCAGTAGGGTTTATTTTTCCATAAACAGTATTAAAGCTGATTTAAAAGCTACACTAATTAAACAATGTTTATGCTTATGCCACGAAGCAGGCGCAAAAATCGTCAGCATGACTTTCGATGGAGCACCAACAAATTTGTGAACCGCAGAAATATTAGTAAATTGAGTGATCCAGATAATTTAAAAACTAATTTTCCTCATCCAGTCAATCAGGAACGTGTTGTGATATTTCTTGATCCCAGTCATATGACTGGGATGACTGGGACCAATTTAATCATATGATCAAATTGGTGGGAAACACATTTGAAAGCAAAATAATACTCTGTTTACCTATATGATATAGGAGCACATGTTCTTAACGCTAAATTTCTGATGTATGCTGACGACACCAAGATTTTTATGACCATTGGAAACGAAAACGATTGTAAGAAGTTACAAGACGACTTAAATAGATTATCTAATTATTATATTATCAATAGAATCAATGTAAACGTAAGCAAATGTCAGATAATAACCTTTACTAGGAAGCGAAATTATATTAAATACACCTATAATCTTAGTGGTGGCAACGTTGTACGTTGCAATGTCATTAGGGATCTTGGTGTCGTCCTTGACTCGAAACTCTTGTTTTCGGAGCATGTGTCCTATGTCATCGGCAAGGCTTACAAGAATCTTGGATTTATATTGCGTATGTGTAAACTATTTGCTGATACAAATTGTATCAAATTACTTTATTTTGCATACATACGCAGTATTTTAGAATACTGCAGTAATGTCTGGAGTCCTCAGTACTTAGTTTATACACAGCAAATTGAATCTATACAATCCAAATTCATCAAATATATTAATTATCGCACTGGTTTTAATTCTGAAGATTATCTGCTTGCTTGCAAACATCATAATATGCTGCCATTGGAGAATAGACGTATGATTCTGGACATGCTTTTTCTTTTTAACATCTGTAATGGGAACATTGAGAGTATTGCTTTGAATAATTTGTTTCTAAGATTGAGTGCTCCGTCACGACGAATTAGGCACACACAGTTTTTCGATGTACCGCGCAGTAGGACAAACTACGCTCAAAACTCTGTCGTTGGCAGGATTTTGAGGAACTATAATAAGAAATTCTCTCATCTTGATTTATTTAATACCAAAAAACATACTTTCAGGAGACTGCTGGTAACGTCTGTATGCGACGAATTAATCAATAATATTTTTTAAAAGAATGATGGCGATTAATAACAGTAAAATTGTATTTCATACACTATTTCATATACCACATCAACTCTTAACACTCACTCCAACACACCCACTCACACAGCACACCACTACTAGGCTTGAATGGTACTAGCGTTTTATTCTGTTTGTTTCTGAGGCATAAATGTTTAGATAGTAAATAGTAAATCCTTAATTGGCTGTAATATTAGTTTATCTTTAAGTAAAATTTATGTAAAAGAGCTGTGGATTTTGTGAATAAATAAAAAAAAAATATATATATATATTTTATGATGATCAGAACGATAAAATAAAATGGTCTCTATTGGTGTCTTTAAACAAGCTGCAAACAAACGAACAATTACATTTTGCCAATAAATTAACAAATAAGCATATTCATTTCCGAAACCAGATTATAAAAGTTTGATTAGCAACCCAATTATTAAGTAGAAGTGTAGCTAAAGCCTTATTGCTTTGCAATGAGCTACTCACAGCAAAAATATTTGAAGATGTTTCCGGCACAGTAAAATTTATTTCTATTATAAATGATTTATTTGATGTAATGAATAGTAATAAATATGGAAAATATGGTTTTAAGCAGCCTCTAAATTCTAAAAACATATCTCAATTTTAATTTTTTTTGAACTAGCTAAAATTACTTATTATCACTAAAAAAATACATTAAAATAAGGTTTGAAGTAAAACATCGAAATTTACCGAATAGAATTATGTTAAAAATAATTAAAAAGCGTTTGGTAGACACTGTGAATAAAACTGGGTTTTTAGGACTTTTAATTAATAAATATTTTACAAAATTTGTTTGAAATAACGGTAAAAACAAAAACAATTCAATACTTGTCGACATATAGGCTCAGTCAAGACCACTTCGAGTTGTTTTTTAGTTCCATTCGAAGACATGGAGGCCAGAATAACAACCCCAATGTTATATACAGTTTAAATCGGCATATAAAAAGATTTTATCTAATTTGGAATTACGTGATTCATTTTCGGGCAAATGTACTCCTATGGACAATTTAAGCATACTCGCTGGTTGCTCTTCCGTGGAAACAGTGAACAGCACTTACATTGTAAGAGTGGATAATTATGACTTTCAGTTGTACGAGGCTCTACAAAAGGAATTCCAAACTGATCGCGTAGTAAGTCAAAACTGCGATCTTTTAAATAAAATTTTAAATGAAACAGCTGTGTCTGTTGGAGCATATCAAATTATTGGTTATATTTTCGGTTTTGTATCGCGTATTCTCAGCAAGAAAATTAAGTGTGAAATTTGTGTATCAAGCTTAGTTTCTGATAGAAACTTAAATTTTCATAAATTGATTTTGATTAAAGATATTGGGTAGGTTATATTTTTCCAGTAAAAGTGTTTTTGACATTTGTAAAGCCACAGAAATATTGATTAGGAAACTTATCAATGAAAATTGCGGCAAGGGTATTTCCACAAAGCACAGTATCGATTTTATAAAAACGAAAGTCTTAAAAGTATTTTTAAATTCAAATGTTTTTGAAGGTCTTATTGTTCACTCGTTTCAGAGCCCTGCGATGCTCAATCACAGATTGTATTTGATAAGAGCCATAATAGAAACTTATGCCAATATTAAACTTCCATTTGTTGCAAAATTCGACCCTGGTGTTCAGAATAAACGAAAAAGACAAAAGTTCACAAAACTAATTTTATTTGATGGGGCATAGGATTAGACATTTCTCATTTGTGAAAACATCCCCATCTTTTGGAAAAGTGGACTAAATTATCCGACATACTTGTAGATCAATCTTTTCATTTGTATGGGAGGCCTAGACATCCGCAAAATTACTAGTATTAGTTTACTGGTTTTATATTCCCGGTTCACGGTACTGAGAAATTTATCAGGAATATCCGGATGGCATGTCTTTATTTCCATGAAAGATTAGCCTTTAGTGTGGGATGCTACTTATGTCGATACTCTTGTACCATCTTATCTTCCTAACTCATCGTAATATGCTGGTGCTGCCACTGCAACTGCGGAGAACTTCAAGCGGTTGCTCACAAATTGTTTAAAGACCTTTCCAAACATCTTATTGACACTTCTTGTAACTCAAGAGCTGACCTTTACATAGGACAGTGAATAAACAGTGCCATACAGCGTGGGAATGCTGCCAGTCTTTTAGATAGGTACACTATCAATTAACAGCGGCGCGGAGGAGTTTTTCGACGCCATACTTGATTTTAGTTAGTTCATAAGGGTTTTTGTTTCTTTTTTTTTATCTCGTGTATATAATTATATACTAGGAAAATAATTGCAGCCGTTCTAAACTGATGTGTTTACATACACATATATTCTGCGATTCATTTTTATTTATATAGAAGACCAGCTGTGCCCGCGACTTCGTTCGCGTGGACTACAGGATTTTGTATTATATTTTTCTAAAATAACAATAGCCTAAGTTTCTCCTTATTACATCAGCTACCTGTCAAAAAAAGTCCCTTAAAAATAGGTCCAGCCATTTCAGAGATTAGCCGGAACAAACAGACAGACAGACAGAAATTGTAAAAAATGATATTTTGGTGTAAGTACTGTATTTCATATGTATGTAGTAAAAAGCGGTTATTTCAATATTACAGACACTCCAATTTTATTTATATGTATAGATTTATAGATATCAAAGGCTCATCTTAAACTAATTTATCTAAATTATTATAGCTCGTGTTTCTCAGTAAAGATATAGCTTTCTAATGGTGCAATCTCAAAATCTAATGCTTTTTTTTTTATTTTTTATTTGGACTGACCGACATTTGACAATTCAAAAGTGCCTGCAAATGGTCTACTTGAAATAAATGATTTGATCTAATTTGCAAGAATTTTTAAAACTTGGTCGACAAGTTTTCGAGTTAAATCGTAACATACAAACAAACAAAAAGTGAAGTCTTTCCTTTTTATCATAGTAATTTTAATAATGATTGTTAAGTGTATTTTTTTCATATGTAAATACTTATAAAATAGTATAGTAATTCATTAATGTATGATCTCAAAAAAGCAACTTATGTGTGTGTCTCACATTACATACACATTAACATTTTCATTGATAGCATGGCATGCGACAGGTCAGAATATGAAAAAAAAAACAACATTTTGCACTGTCCCCAACACGGGACAATGACAGGAAGAAGATGATGTTGCAACTAAACCTCGCTTGGATCACTAATCATCCTCAACATTTAATGATGAAACTACTCCATTTTATTTGCAATCTAGTTGCTGACAACTTTTACTATCGATACCGTATATCTAATTTGTTGGTAACGTCCAGCAATGGCCACCTACCGCGTGACATTGGCCCAGCGTCGGCCATCGTCGGCCATCGTCGGCCATCGTCGGCCATAGTCCAAGCTTGGAAAGCGTGAATGGCTAATTTAAGAACTCAAGTAGTGGTTTACACTCGCGGTTGCGAGACTGCAGCTTCTGTAAAATGCAGACAGACATACATGTAACAAATTAAAGCAAATTGCACAAAGCGTTTTACGCCCGCAATGTGCGCAGTTGTTTGCGGCTCCCCGCAACCTCAGCGGGTTGCGCCCGCACGTAACGCAGTCAGTTGGCGCCTGTAGTGGCTGGCAGGGGGTATAGAAATCCGACGTAAAATGCGAATGTAAGTGGATGTACAACTTCCACTTACATTCTAGTCTTCCTTTTTAAATTATTGTGTGAAGTAGGTACCTACCTATAACGCAACAGCTTATTTCTGGTGTGTGTCTATGGCGATCTAGAGCTCAACGATAATTAACCGCCCGTCTTGGGATTATCACCCGCCAAGTTTGCGAGCGAAAATCGCAACCGCGATGGCTAAGTAACCGCACTAAACTCCGGTCTCGAGTTTAGAAATAAAACTTCCGTACGTTTCCTACACCGCATCGGGCGCGGGTGAAAAACGTATCTTAAATGTAAAAAAAAAAACAAGAAGTGCAAAATAACTTTAATTTACCTATAAAATATGCAGTTTTTTTGTCTTTTCGATATTTGAGTTATTTTAAAATTGATGTTATTTACTTTTGCCATACATGCCTGTCCAAAACACACTGACGTACCCGCATGCGTGCAAATGTCAACCGAGCGTTTGTGGTCGATCAAAACTTAGACGCTGGACCACGCTGGACCTGCGCGGAAACGTAACCTAAAGACATTATAAATGACAAATTTAATTCGCATGTTTACTACTCAAAACTAGATGGCGTCACTGAGAGATAGGATGACAGTTTTTCTAAGACATTTCTTCTGATGGCCGCTCTATCGTATCTCTTTAAATCTCTTCGTCCGCGACCAAGGATAAGACGCAAAAAAGTGCCGCATCTCATCCCAATCTGCTGACTTGTATCGCCACATTCGCCGTTCACCACGAGAGTCGCAGTCAAGTGGGGAGAATGACGATAGAGATTGTATCCTGATCACCGCTGTGCGATCGATAGACACAGGCATAGACAATTTTGTCCATGCCAGTGTCCAACAACAGCCATAGCGTGGAAAGAGTTGTGTCCTCAAGGTGACGGAGGTGCTGACAGCAGATGTCATTACGGACGTACAGACTCCAGGACGCTGCAGCAAATGATGCTCCAATAATTATCCCGAGTAGTTGAGGTAAGCCGCATCTGCCGGACATCTAATCTGCGTCTCCGTCAAGAAAAGGATAGATGATGGTGGACCGCATCGAGATTGGAGTGCAGTCCTCTAATGTTTGAGAGGTGCACTTTGAATGAGAGGACGTGCATCCACTATTGACACTTGCTTCTTTTTTTACCTGTAGGGTTCACCCCTACCATATAGTTTATTTATGTCTATAATAAACTCACACAACACACCACAATAAAACACGACATTAACACAGTCACAGTAATATTATTGTGTATGTTTATCAATAACACTACACTACATTCACGGCATTCATAATGTTTAGCATTATGCTGTCGGATGGTGTCGGTCGCCCCAACGCGTGAAACGGTTGAGCATCCCTGCTGCAACCTTAACATTTAAAAATAATTATGTGGGTCAGTCGGTCGTAGACATGGCCGCCTACCGCCTGCGCCCGCGCACTTTTCTGTTTGACTTGCGATTTGCTGTTATGCGGTCTGAATATTTACGTGGACTATTGTATTGTGCTGTAACTGTTGTGTGTTTCTCCTGTCTGTTCTCCTTCTGATTCTGTGTGTGTACCTCTTGTGTATGGACCGGTCGAGTAAACCGTGAGTACGAGCAGTGACTTTTATTTCCACGCACCCGCACTCACCGTTACACGCGTAAACTTTTTCCAAATACCTTTCATTATTTTTTTTTAATTTAGAGTGAATAGGTATGGTGGAAGATGGCAGTTGAGCGAGGTGATGCGATGTTAACCTCGACAACACAACCAGAGTTGCCGCGCCAGTGGAGGGTTGATCTGGAGACTGCGGGGACGCCCGAACCCCCCTAGGGATTGCCATCGAGTCCTCTCACCCGGTCGCCAACCGGCACGATAGGGCCACCCCGGGATTTTTCGCAGTTGGTGGTGCAGCCTTTCGTGTGTAGCTGGCACACTACTTGGGCCCCCAACTACCTACATTCGGCCAGCGGAGCACCGTGCTTCGGATTCCGCTACTCTCCACGATCAAACCTGCGACGCAACAACAGCTGGTGTCTCATAACCCGTATACATCGCAACACAACTGCTCAGACCCAAATTCCACCGTACAGCTTCACCAGACATCACGCCGGAACACGACGGATCGCTTTGGTGGCATGGCTTTGTCTGGTGGGTGGTAACTTCAAAGCCGGTAGCCGATGCTATGGCCTACCACCGCGTTTACTGCTCGTTTAGCACTACCCAGGGGACACGTGTAGGGTGGTCAGAAATCAAGTAAATCCTACGGACGCGAGTAGCTTATCCCCTAAAAAAATAAATTTTCTGGTAAACTTTCTGGTTCAAAATAATTTGTAGCATAAATATTTCTCCCAAGGGCGAATACGACTTGTCAACTGAAATAAATATCATTGACAATTTGATAGTTATGCTCGATTATTTTTTAATTTTGGGTTGGATAGGAAGTCCCTTTTTTTTCGCCAGGTGGCGCTGTTAAGTAAACATCTGGTAGTGTCAAATCAATCTAAATATTTCTGTAAAATTATATTCACGTGAATCTAGTGTTTTCAAGTGCTTAGAAACGGTCATAGTGATGGAGTGTCTACGTAAAAGTGTTATCTCTGTAAAAACACCCTAAAACTCGAGTTATTACTGTAACTAATTAATGTAAGGTAATACAGTAAAAACATTTTTGCCTTAATTTATGTCAAGTTCACAAGTGCTATATGCCTGAACTAGGTTATCCTGTGTTTCAGGCGACTAGTAAACTGAAGTTGACAGTTCGGTGACATACCATGCTAATAACTGAAGAAACTTAATTTTAGTCGACTAGTGTAGAAAGAAAATATTAAAAAAACTTTATCTAACAGTATCATTTAATGTGATAAATAGTGAATATAATCTTGGCTTAAACTAAAGTATGTGTACATAATGTGCACTGTAGTAGTGAATAGTCGTAGTAAATTTTAAAATAAATCAAGCCGTAACAAGTAATGTGGTCGGTATGGTAACTCAGATCTGCCATCTGACTCTGATCTCACTCTCTTCTCGATTTCGCACTATACGCTCGAAGCGACATCTGTCATCGAATAGCGGTACCCCAATCATCACACCTAATTAATGAATACAAAAATGTCTCATTAGAAAAGAGCCGAGTCTACTTCCAACACCCATGGTTAAATAGCAAAATTACCTAAGATATTACCTATCGCTGCTCCTGCGAGCTGCGTTGTAAGATTGAGCTATTTATGATCCAAGTATACTACTAGTGGTAGTTGCATGGACAATGACATATTAAATATTTATAATAATTTTAATTGGTTTTAAATTTCTGCTGATAATAATTATATGAAAATGAACTTCTTGGAAAAAATTACCTTCCGTCGCACGCGCACACACTCATAAAAATCAGAAAATTCGGAACAAAGTGAATGCGACATAATTTCACAAACATTGAACTACACATCTAACAGTATGCCAGGGGTGCCAGAAGATGACGTAACTGATGAACAAGTGAAGATAATGAAGCATAAGATTGAAGAATTAACATTACAACTTAATAGTGCCCACAATGAAATTGAAATTTTATCTTTAGAAAATAATAAATTAAAGAAAATAAATGAAGACTTAATGAAGAAGAATGAAATATTTTAAAAAATTGCCAGTAGTCCTGTTAAACACAAATGACATGACCTGAATTAGTAGGGAGCTGTGCCCAAACTAAAAATATTCCATTACACAGACAAACGGTACGTAGTATTAAAGCTTAAGAGTACGGCTTTACAGTAGTTTAATTTTTATGATCAGAGACAGAGCGAGAGACACTATAAATAAGATTTAAAAAAAAAAAAAATTGGTTGCCTGTAAAGTCGGTATACGGGCGAAAGTTTTACGTGACAACGACTTTGAGTGGTAAAATAATTTTAATGTGAATATTCATTCGCATAGTAGGAAGTTATGTCTGTGTCTCTCGCTCTTAGGCGGGCTAACCATGCCCGAGTGGAAGGGACGCGTGCCTCTCACTCGCTCTCATTGTGAGCGCATAACGTGAGCGGAGCGTAACGCAGTTTCTTGAAGTGTCACCCGGCAAACCAATTTATAAGACGTTGTCACGTCAAAACGCCTCATCATTTTGAATAGCAATGATTGACATCAATACAACAATGATCTAAAATAACAGTGACAGTGACAGTAAGTTAGTATGAGAACGCCTTTAATTTTATGAAAATGTTCGAAACACTATCAGTGATACATATTGATAAAGGGCTAGTGAAGTATGAGTCAAAAATCAAAATACCAAGTAAAACGTATTTACATTGATGAACATAATATGTTGGTAATACATAGTCACTTTCAAACATCGACATTAATTACAATATCGAAGACTATCTAACAGATATTTTTTGCATATTCAGGCGAATTAGCAAAAAATATACAATTAGACATGCAATAAAACATTAAAAACATAACAGTTGAATTTTTATTTAGTCATATAAATAAGTAAGTACAGACATTTGCTTAAATATATTTATTTCTTAATATTATAACGCATCATCACTACAATAATTACTCAGACAAGACACATTGAATGTTTTTATCCTCTCTTAAATCTCGAAAGGAAGAACTAGATGGCTTCGAAGATAATATATGTTATCAGGGAATGAAGCTGATGCCTCGTTATATTTGCTTGATTAGCAACTGGTGTAATTGAAGGTAGTTTAGGTAATCCAGATTCATTTCCCTGTAGTTCTTCAACCTGTTTATGTATATCAGCCAATGTATTTTGTAGTTATGGTGTTAAAGTTCTTACAATATGCTCTCGTATTCGATTGGAGGCCACAGTTCATTTCAGGTACATTGACTTCGTGAGCGTCAGAATCCAAATCGTAAACAAACCAATCCAATATGCACAGCAGAATATAAATATTAAAAGCGTAAAGGAAAGTCCGATAAAGGATAGCATAGAGCCAAGTTTAAAAATGAAAAACAGTTACGAAAACACAAAACAGTAATATGTTGTAAGAATGACGCAAGGCAAGACTGACACATACAGTTTGTTTTGACAGTTTAGTTTAAAGAGCGCAGAAATGACAAAATAATTTTAGGACGTTTGGGTGCACGCTCTTGAAAATATTGTGGATTCATAATGTGTACCGTGAGTACCATCAAAACGCGCGGCGGCTCGAAAAGTGGTGTCCAGTTAACTTTTTAACTTCTGCAATACAATTGTAGTATTTACAAGTATTTAATATTTTTAGTCTGACCTTCAGGCGTGTTACTACAGATAAGAACACTTTCTGTCTTATGCGTGTACCCAAACGTAAATGCAATTTGTATCGATTTATCCTCATCCTCCATGGTTGCTATGAAACAAAACGACTCAAAAACAATTAACATACTTATTTTTTTTTTTTTTTCTCGCCACTCCTAGAGAAATGGATTGTTGCGACTTATTTTTATTTATTTTAGAAGTAATTTTTATATAATAAATAATTAATGGAACGTATAGTTGATTTTTGGGCAGGATCCGGCCATGTCTTTTACGCTAAAGAAGAACACTGAAAAGAGTAATTACAACAAATATAACTTACCAACGTATAATAAAATATTCAACCAAAAAGTGTGGATAGCAACTACATAGATACATCAGTCCCCACTCAAAACATTTGTCCTACGATTCCGCCGGCTTCGGTAGTGTCCACGAAGCCAAAAATAGGTATGTCTTGTAAGTAGTGAAGCCTCCAACAGACTACATACTTTATTTGAAAGGACATTATTATGTAATTATGAAGTCTGTCACTACCGTACACCAAATTGTGGAATAGAATATATATTAAGAAATAATACTGGAAAGGTTCGTGATTTTACTAAATCTGACTACTGTGTTATTTACATTGGTGAGGAAAATTTTCGGACACAAAACTATAGAAATTTCGTAATGCCTATACATGAATACCTAATACCATTAAATCATACTAACTTTATCATTAGTTTACCAACATTTAAATACATGATTAATACCAATGTTATGTTTAATAGCCGACGAAAGCTTTTAATAGTTTACTATACATGGACGCCGAGACCAATAAATATGCCTTTATTTTAGATTCAAATTTAAATTTATCTTATTCTAACGATACGTATAGCCAACGTTTTGGAACTTTAGGTCAAGAAATAATAATGTCCGATTTACAAGAACTTATTATTGATAGTTTTCAAAAAAAACCTGCAATATTCTTTCACAGACACACAGAGTCTACTAGCTACGACTTATTTACAAACAACCTGTGACATAAATTCTACTGTAAAGTATTCCTTTCGAGACCAAGGACCAACAATTTAAAATCTTGTTCCAAAATATCCAAAGTATTTATAACAAACAACATATATGTAGGATGCATGAAAGGAACGTACGAATGATGTGTAGAAACGAAGCGAAAGAGAGAGAGAGAGAGAGAGAGGAAGGATATGAAGGGGACAAAAAGCCTGATGGCGAGTTGAAGTTGGAACAGGAGTGACAGGCGATAGGACGCAAAAAATCTATTTTTTTTTAAGAAGCTTTGAAGACATTAAACAAGAAACGCAATTTATTTTCCAAAGAATTTATTTTCCAAAGTCGCAACCCATACACACGTTTTGATGATGATTTTCCATAATTTTTTAAAAAATTGGTACAAGTGCTATTGGTCTATAATTAATTACCCATGATTTTTTTTGTCGTCTTTTTTATGAAATCAAAAAAAAAAAAACAAAATCAAAAATATTTTATTTCACATAGGCCTACCCATGGGCACTTAAAAAACGTCAGAAGCTAGTGCACGGTTCCAAATTGGTTGTTTCCTATGGAGAAGAACCGGAAAGAAACTACATGGTTACTCTTTTAAAAAAAGTGGTTGTTTTTACAATATTGATAGATATTATGTAAGAGCAGTGTAGACCAGTCAAATATTGTACACAAAAGCACAATAAAAAATGTCTCAGTAAAAAACAAAGTAAGTCGCAATAGGAAGTAGTCTAACGAGTTCGTGGAGTATACAGTGTTCTCACATTCACATTACAAAAAGAGGCTATATAAAAAAAAAGAAATCAGGAATAATATAATAATTACACCTATCAATAAAATGTTAACAAAATAAATTACTAACAAATTTATGACAGTTGAAATATAAATAAAAAATAAAAAAAAAAATATTGCAAAAGCAATGTGTCAGAGAAAAAAAAAATTAAGTATATATAATTATTAAAATAAAGGTGGAGCAGTTAATAGACAAAATATTGATGATTTACCAGGGGGCCACATGTGCAGAGGTAGTCATTGCCAAACAAGCGTGTCTTTGACATAGTCTTTAACCTTGTAATATGCTTTTTCGGTTAGGACACGCTTGATATGAGCTTTGAATTTTCCCTCACTACGTTCAGTTACCACCTTTGGCAGCTTATTATAAAAGCGAATGCTGTTTACTAAGAATGACTTGCTAGTCTTAGCTAGTCTCGATTTGGGTAAGACAATTTCGAGTTTATGAATGGGCTTTATAATAGTAATTTTTAATTTCTCAGGGAAATGACCATGTTCAATGCAAAGATTGATAACATAACTCATAACGGGCCCAATTAATATTGCCATCATATCCTTGACTGTTGGTATTATTTAATGAGTGAATTGTTGTCACTATGTCAGATGGTACGGTAGGAGGAATAAATATAGAATGACAATTAGTGTCAATGGTTGTAAAAGAGGGAATAGAGTTAGTCGGCTTAATTTTATCTATAAAATAATTATTAAAAGATTCTGCTATTAATTGAGGGTCACATTTAATATTATGGTTTATTACAGTCAGGTATATTTTCTTTAGGATAATTTAGCTTATCTTTATTATTAATGTTCCAAGAAGCTTTCGACTTATTTTTGGCCGAACTTATGTGATAATCATTTTGTGATTTTTGTGTCATATTTTTTTTTTTTAAACAAACACTATATTGCTTTAATGGAAGTTTATTTTTGTTAATAGGGGAACGCCTGTACTTCCACAGCATGTCTCTTTTACGCTTACTACTTAGCCTAATTCCTTTGGAAATCCATTTTGGTTTCTTACGTAAAGTGATTTTTACTTTTCTTATGGGGAAACAGAGATCATAAAATAGCTTAAATGTGTCAGAGAAACAATTAAAAGCTTCCTCGGGGTTATGGTGTAGATAGACTTCACTAAAGCTTAGGTTACTAAGACAGCTAGAGAATTTTGCTGAGTTTTCCTGGCAATAGTCACGCTTTAGAGCATACCAATGGTTAATTGTACAGGTTTTTTTGACTGGGCATTTTATTATTTGGGCAGTGTGATCAGATAGCGCTAGATCGAGTACTTCACATTTACTGCCTCTGACATCATGAATTATATGGTCTATGCATTTACCACTAGCTAATTGTGTAGGCTGATGAATCCCTGTTTTTAAGTCATAGTTTAAAAGAAAAGTTTTAAACTTATTGGATAGGGTAGACTGGGTCAGAGTGTCTATGTTGAAGTCACCACAAATAACCACTTTCTTAGAGTTATTTAGACTACACATTTGTAAAATACAATGTAAATTAATAAGAAAAGTTTCCAAACAGTCTTTAGTCATTTTAGGTGGTCTATAGACGCAAATTACTATTAATTTGTATATTATTAGTTCTATACCTGCTGTATAGAACTAATAATACACAAATTAATAGTGATTCCATTACATTAGGTACATAAAATTTACTTAAATCAATATCTTTGTATTTATGCACCCGATTTATAAGGATACAAGAACCGCCACTCCTTGTATTTCTCGCTGAAGAGGTAGCCAGTTTTACATTGTAAAGATGATCTTCTGACAGTTCTAATGCAAGGAGTGGGTTGGTGTACTGCTTGTTAGTTGCATCATTACATCTAAGTTTTTGTTAGATTTATTAATTGTTGACTTTTTTAAATCTTTTGTAATATCATCTGTTGATTTCATATTACAAAATTCCATCACTTTAGTTATAATACTTGTACGTAGTGAATGAGTAATTGACCATTTTTGTCTTGCAGAGAACAAGTTTGTAATGTTAATAATTCCAGAAACTTTAGAAGCAGCGTCAGTATTAATTGTTTGTTCAAGTGTTAAATCAACTGGGATTCTTGAAAACGGTTTCATTGTTCTTTGAATGCCCAAGAAACTCCTTTGACAATCGTCAAGCAATCCGGGATGTGTAGTTCTAATATTCATCAAATTATCCCAATACATAGGCATATACCTCGAATAATTACAGTGACTCATTGAAAAAAAAAATTGGTTATTTTCGGCAAAGTGTGTACAAACAAATTGAAGTCACCTATGCGAATACTATATTCTAATTGAAGATAATATTCTTCTAATCTTGTGTACATTAAATAAATTTGAGGCGTTTACCATGCCTTCCATTTAAAGTTTCATTTTTATATTCTTCATATTTGTTATATATTTTATTTTTATTTTCATTGGTTATTTGTGGGTCATCATTCTGTTGTTCATTAAATATTTCTAAGTATTCTTTAATACTTTCGAGGTCCTGATCATGTTGTTGTAAAAATCTTTCTAAATGCAAAATCTGCAAAGCAAGGGAGAGTAGAGGATGGATCTTTCTGCATCGATTAAAGTGTTTTCCATTTAAGGGCCAAGCGCCCGAAAGTGCCATAAAACAGTGACTTTCTGAGGCCTATTCCTCCGTATAACGGCTAGGTCAATTGGTTTGAAAAAAATATATGTTTATTATAGATTCATGAAAAATAATATCAACATTTGATTTTTTCGTGCGATTAATACTTTTGTCTAAAAAAATATTTTACGAATTTCGCTACTTTTCCCTACTCCTTCGAAACGGCTTGGATCTTTAGAAATATTTTTACACAGAAAAATTAGTGTTTAAATATTCTTCAAAGTGAAAATCTTTTACGTAAATCAATCAATATTTACTAAATAAAATGAGCAATATTGAGTTCGAATATACATAAAGGTGTGTGCGGGAGCAGGCGGCTAGAGGTTTGCACCGGAGCGAGATTTCAACAACCGATTGAATTCACCGGTGATTGACCAATCTCCGGAGAAAAACCGGAGGTCACCGGAGAATAATGAAATTTTGTTTTTTTTTTTTTAATTTATTCATTTAAAATGAAGAAATAAGAATAATTCATTGATTTAATTTATAAAATCATTTATTTAAAAAAAAAAAACGTTTTATAAAGACATTAGATACTGATTTTGGTTTAAAAAACACAACATGTCAACAGCGTCATAGCGTAACATGTTTCTTCTATCACTAAGTTCTCGTATTTGTCCTGTCGTCGAAAATACTCTCTCTGACCTTACAGAAATAGCAGGCATAGTTAGGTATTTGAAGGCTATTTCGTCTAATGGCTTTAAATGTATAAATATCCAGATTTGTACAACTTCATCCTAATTGTGGCTTTTTTCAGGATACTGTGTTTCCGTATTCATTTTGAATAAATTAATTGCCGAAGCGGACGTCATATCTGCATTACTGGTGTTTCTTTGTAGAAATCCAAGCAAATCCGGGCGAACTATTTTCACTTGACGTGGCTATTTCTTCTGCACTTCAAGATATGCTTCGGATCCGGAAAATATTATTTATTTCTGCCTTTACAGCATCTTTAGCAGCCAATTTATTTATTTAATTGATTGTTGTGTCTTTTATTTTGTGTAAATTTATTATATAAAAAAAATAAGATGCGACCATCGATCAGCGGAGATCAATCGGTTAATTACCGATTATTTCAATCGAGTACTTTTACCGGTAAATCTCCGGTGATTCTCCGGTACTCACTGCTCCGGTGCAAACCTCTACAGGCGGCCAGTCATGCGTTAGGGCGTATTCAGATGACACGCGCCGATCACGCACGGCACCCGCGCACGCTTTGTGCCCGCCTTAACCCCGCACACGCGCGGCACCCGCGCACGCTTTGTGCCCGCCTTAACCCCGCACACGCGCTGCGTCCGCCTCGCACACGCGCTGCGTCCGCCTCGCACACGCCTCGCGCTCACCTATACTACTAGTGACTGAACTCCTTCGTTCACTAGGCATTTAGCCGTAGCGCGGGCGCAAAACGTACGCGGGGAGGGTGCAGAGCGTGGGCAGGGCGAGCGCAGGGTTGGCGCGAGGCGGGCGCGGGGCGTGCGCTTGGCGTGCGCGTGTAGACCTCGTTAAATGCAATTTGAGATCTATTGATGATGATTATAAAACTCAAATTCTTATTTAATAAATTTCAATGCGAGCTGGACGCGGGTGGCGTGCGCTGAGCGTGCGCGTGTCGTGTGAACGCGCCCTTAGCATTCAGACGGGGAGGCTGTGTCGCTCGGCGCTCCGATCCCGCCATGGAATGACAGTGCGTACGTAGTATTAAAACATCGATCAAAGTTACAACGAACTACAAGGACTTTTATATTACGTTACTTGCTGCTACGAGTCCAACTCGCACGTGGCGGGTTTTTTTTTTGTTTTCGTTAACTTAGACGTTTGGTTTTTTCACAGCATCATGGAACCGCAGACCTGAGAATATGGCTTTAATTTTAATTCTATAATTCCATGCTTTCCCGAAATAAAGGGAGACAGATAAACAGACAGCAACACAATGATCCCATAATATAAAAGTACCGTTTTTTACTTTTAAGGTACGGAACCCTGCCTACTGGGGCCAAGGTTATCCGAAAGGGAGCTCGAGCCCCGGTATGAAGGGCTTTAATTTTAATTCTATAATTCCATGCTTTCCCGAAATAAAGGGAGACAGATAAACAGACAGCAACACAATGATCCCATAATATAAAAGTACCGTTTTTTACTTTTAAGGTACGGAACCCTGCCTACTGGGGCCAGGGTTATCCGAAAGGGAGCTCGAGCCCCGGTATGAAGGCTAGATGGAACGGGGTGGGTCTTTTAGTTAGTAAGAGTCTGACACTATCTCCTGCTCCACCCAAGAGCGAGGTTTGTCATTGAATGACTTTTTCCCACCACAAAAAAGGCATGGAACCCTAAACATTACAGCAAATCTTTTGGTATTGCTGTAATCGCATGTCTGTTTCCATTTCATAAGATCACGCCAGCTCGCGTTGAAGGGGCCACATACTCGTATGCGTTAATTTCACAATTATTATTATAGTGGTACCCTTATTTCACCAATTATGTTCATATTCAATGATTTAACTTTTTAAATTGTTCTATTTCTTTTCGAGCTTATTCGTTACAAACAACAGAATAAAAAAAAAACTGATTTTTACCTCATTATAGTTATAGAAGAATCAGATATAACATTTATCATAAATTCTATTTTGAATTACTTTTGTAATATACTTTATGTTATGAAATAATCGAAAAACAGCAGTATTTTAATGAATTTAGTTTGTATAACCTGTTGTTGTTTTTGTTGTATTGTTTCTTTTTCTACACTTACCTAGGTACATACAAATGATAAAGTTTGAGATTTACACAAAACATAATAAGTATCTATTTAAATTAAAATTAGCCGTGCATCTTAGAACTTCTGGAGTCGTAGGCAAAATACCACTGAATAAGCACGCCACTCTGCGTCACTGCGTTATCTTTCAGCGGTAGCGCGCTCGGTACGGAAAGTCAATATGTGCAGGTCTCGCGCGTATGTGTGTGAGTTCGACGCTCAAGGTCGATCTTGCGCACTATACGCCTTAAAAACGAACTGATAGAATCACTGGCCAAAATTTCGCTATTTATAAGAATATTCGTTAACCCAGATCCACTTATAAATTTCCCGATAGCTTTCATGAACGATAACATTATGTGAAAAGGTCCAAAATTAATGAAAAGTTTTTAGAATTCATCCTTAGCACTCTGTATCCGTAAAACAATCTTGGCCATGGCCAAATTGTAAGTAACGCTGAAGAAATTTTTCTGGCATTCTGAAACGACTTGCAAAATTCTTTTCATTGTTCCTTTTACAACAGCTAGATACGTGGGTGAATTATTAATTTGCAATAAATACTCGACCTTTAGAATTCTACTGTCATCCTTTAATTTTTTGGCGTTATATCCTACCCACATTGGTGTGTTTGAAATCTATGTTGAAAGGAAATTGGGCACCAATAGTTTCACTTTTTGACGCGTATGGCTATTAGAGTTAATGTATAATTCATAATATTATTTTTAATGATATCTTACATAAATTTCTATTTTCATTTTAATTAGTATCTAATTCAACAAATACGTCATTTGTTGCATAATAGTGAAGCGACACTATTTTCAATTGTAATCGATCGATTAACCGTTAACATAAATCGTGGAACAACAAAATAATCTACAATCGCAACTAAAAAGTATTGAAAGTTGTCATTATCTTTATTCTTCAATTATGTTACTATTTCTTGCGTTAAAAAGCAATTTCTAGGCAAAAATAAAACAAGATATAATCTATAATCATGAATCCGCGTCCGTAATCTATTGTTTGGTCACAACACTTTTCGATAAAATGTCTCAAACAAAATGGTATTTTCTGTTTACCTTGTTAACTAACGTGCCGGTTAAGCCGAGAATAATGTTTTTAGCTTTTTTCTGCTAACAAATATAAATTCGTGTCGAGTTGAGTTTTAGGATTCCTCCAAATCTATCTCCTACATCGAGCAATTCGACTCTTTTTGTGCGTGTGCTGCGAAGTGTATTGTTAAAACATTTTTTTACGTTCACGGTGATTTGTTCTAGGCGTAAAACATGTCGCGCTGTGTGAACTGTTCTCTTTTATTAGCACACCCGCTCCCTAGATGCCAAATCAGAGAAGCAACGGATTCCTTGGTAACATAACCTAACGTACATAACCTCAACAGGTACACAAGTTATTTTTTTTTTCAAAAGCCCTACAATATTTAAGTTTGAATTTAACCTTGTTTTAAAGTATGACGCTAACCCTTTTTTGTGTCTAATTTTCACTACTATACTGAGTCAAAAGTTGCGCAACCAAGTGCCATAGTAAGTTGCTCATTCTCCTTTAATCAAATATTGTGGTTCATCAGGTTACGCTACACTACTACGCCAAAATTCTGGACGACATTGCTTCGCGTACATTTTCAAGTGACTGTTCCTCAAAAGAACGTTTTCTACGGCCAGTCAAATCACGAACATTAATGGATGAATTCGGTTGAGCTTCTGTAGATGCGTCCTTCCTTTTGATGATGTTCAATTCTTTTTCTGTAGGGATATTTTGATAAATGATACCCACTGTATCGTGCAAGGTATTTTTACCAGAGCTTGTCTCTACAAATCTGTCGTAATTGTCCCACGCTACTCTAGATGATAATATAGAAGTTGGTTCAATGCCGGAAGGACATAATTGATTATAAGAAGCACATGAGTATACAGCAGATGTCTCTGATTCCAGTATACTAGGTTAAGTAATAAGATTAATACGACGGTTTAATAGAACCTCATTTAATGCTGTATGATGAATAACATGAAGACAATCTCCGAACCCGATCGCAGCTTTCTTTGCCAATACCGCTCAAAGCAGTAGTCCAAAATATATCTAACCATTTTGGAACATCGCACTCTCCTTCATTTAATACAATCGTTGAAATCTGGTAAAGGTTTTTTTTTTAATTCTCAATATATTATTTTTTCAATTCTTCAAGGCAAAATCTTTTGCTTCCTGTTCAAATAATATATCATTGATTTTTTCATCATTGATTGTTTCAATATGTTTCAGATGATATTTTGTGTTTTAATTGTGTTTGTATATACACTCGAGAGCAAAAAAATCGCACATCATAACTTCTTTTTGTTCAGGCAGTTTTTGTCATGAATGCGTATAGATATTGAAAACATTTCCTGCACTAATTGAAAGCCTATTTAATTACCTTTCTAATGATATGAAATACAGTGAAAAAAAATATCCTTAAAAAGGATTAGGGCACAAAATCCAACGAATGGGAAAAATTACCAAATTTCACTTAAGAAAGAATGAGAGCCAAATTTAAAATTCTTGGTCATCCTGTTTGTTAATAAAATGGATTCCCTCCCTTAGCCTTATTTACAGCTGTTACTCGATTTTTCATCAACCGTGTTAATTTTACCATGAAATCTTAGGGTATAAAATCCCACTCCTCGTCAATAACAAATTGAAGCTCTTGGAGGCGTGGAGAGCCAGACTTTTTGCACTAAGTCTTCTTTCAAGATCATTCTAGATATTCTCAATTGGATTAAGATCAGAACTACCAGCTGGCCTCTCTGTCACAGTGATTCCAACGTCTTACATGTAGTCGCCAACTGTTCTAGGGACATGCGATCTGGTGTTGTTCTGCATTAAGGAAAAAAATCTGCCATAAGCCATACAAGTGGCTTCACATATTCTTCGAGCACTTTTTTGATGTACCATAAAGCCGGCAACTCTTATGATATCAGGCCAGTAATAGCCCAGTGATGAATACAATGTCAGTTTTAGTGTCCAACACTGTGCCTCTCCAAAACGCCTCCAAAACCCACCGCTTATGCAGCATTGTCAAAATTCCCTGATGACTTTCTGCAGACCCTGCAGCTTCCATCATGGTCATTTAAGTCATTCTACATTTATCAGAAAAAACAACAGCCTGCCTGGAAGCATACATCCAATTTAAGTGATTCGTGGCAAATTATTGCCGGGCTTGTCGGTGAGCTGTGGTCAATTTGGTACCATTTGCTGAGTGATGTGTAGTCAGATCTGCTTTACCCAGTCTTTTCCTAATCGTCTACTGATTTATACTGACATTGTGAACTTCTTGAAGACTTTGTGTCAGTTCGATCGTGTTCAGTAGCCGATTTCTCAAAGTACTTGTTACAGGAAAGCGATAATCACGCCCTGATCCTATACGCTACCGGCCAGATTCTGGTCGCCAAATATACCCACGGGGTTCAACGTCTGGCAGACGAACAGGAAAGCGGCTAAAATGTAGCTGTCGAGCGACTTCATTTTGATTATGGCCTGATTTGGGCAAGGCAATAACTGGAACGGTTTCTGCGGGCATGGTATCCATATTTTACCAGTAAATCCGTCTGTTGCTAATAGATACGTTATCACGTTAACGGAAACTAATTAAAACTCCAAAAAAGATCTCTTTTTGTAGTTCCAGGTAAAGGTGCAAGTAGTGAAATGCAAATTGGTGAATTTGGGGAATTGAGTGTACCGATGGTTTTTGTGAGTTACATGAAGGTCAATGATCTTAATTTTGTGTTTTTATAAAGATAACTTTGTATGCTTAAATTTTGCTTAATAATTTGTACTCAATATTAGATTTTTTAGATTTAAGAAAAAAACCATATTAAACGAAATTACAAGCCATGTGCGATTTTTTGCTCTCAAGTGTAGTCCTTGAGAGCATGATTGATAAGTGTGTGGCAGTGGTAGCTTCCAAATTTTCGTGTTCATAAATTTCTTTTACAAATTCAGCGTAACAATATTTCAAGTGAGCTAATAACAATACTCGTCGATTAGTAACAACTTCTTGCTGAATATGATTTATCAAGCGTTCTCTGGCAATTTTAAGGCCATCTCGTTTCGTAGTCCAATCAATAGTTGGAGGTGGATTTATTTTCCTTTGGTATTTGGCAAAATAATTCACACTACAAATATACGTCAAAAAAGTTTCGTTAACAGAGTAATTTTCTTTTTGAATTTTCTGTAACATTTCTATATCGCCCAGTTCTGTAGAATAATTTTTAATTATTTCCAGAAAAAGGGTTTTCAGTTTTTAATTTTACGACAGTATATTTGTCGCCTTTTATGTTTTCTATTGACTTTTTGATAAAAAAGCATTTCTTTGCTGACTCATCATCTCCAAAACTTTGTACATCTATTTCACAGTCTACATTGTCTTCCTCAACAGTATTATCCAAATCTTTAATATTACTGATTTCATCATTAATTAATGTCGAATTCTGGTTAATATTTCAGTAAATAATAAGTGCACAGTAATTTTATAGTTAAAAAATAAATGAACAATTACTAACAGATTAAAAAAAAAAAAAACTAATCGGGAAGTACATGGCAAAGGATCCGGTTCTACATTTGGAGCAGACGTTAAAGATATCAAGGAATCAATGATTCCCATGGACTGAGACGCTGATGATGTTAAAATTGGTACAGTGCTGTTTACGAGATATATTTAAAAAAAAAAAGTTTATTTGAGAAACATGTTAGTAAATATAGTGTCTACATACAGCAACATCGATATTGAAAAAAATATCGCATATTAAATTAACATTTAGTAAAATAGTCATACAAGAACATGAATTTAAATGATAAAAAATTCAGCATATAATTATGTTGTATGCGGAAGGCCTTTGTCCAGCATTGGACGTCTTTCAGCTGAAATGATGATGATGTAAATTTACTAAGAAAATATGAAATATATAATATACTTTCTAAATTTTTTGTTTAAAGAATGTAATAATAATTTCACAATAATATAATGCTCGATTTTACATAATTACGCGAAAAAATGAACTTAATAAATTATTTTAAAGATAAAGTAAAAAAATATTGAACGAATTACTTTGCATATGACAAATATTTAGGTTTCACTCGAAATTCTTTGTAACAAGAGGAATGATAACCTATTATTTCGTCATTCCAATGTTCATGCAATATCACATCTCGATATTTATGTTGATGATGAATTCGAGCAGATAGAAAAGTTTTGCAAGATCTCTATGATAAATTTCTTCACTTCTTTCCTTTTCTTTCGAAAAGTAGGTAGTCAAATTAGCAAAAAGATTGGACTTAATTCGTGTAGTTGTCATTTTTTGTGGAATCATTAGAAGATATGAATATAAGTCTTCTCTGAGTTTGCACCATTCCTGTTACGTACGGAACATCGTTTAATATTAGGTTTTAACATTAAAGTCCTAAAATTTAAAAATTTCATAAGTATTTAGTTGTGGTAAGTTTAGATATATATAGATACCCCTTTGGTGTATAATTACTTTTCACGAAAAAAGTGTGAGATGTATGAAATACTAATAAATTATTATTTTTAATTTGCGGGTCAAGGAAAATTTTGCCAGTTGGTGCAAACTCATAATAAGCTTTTTAAAGTATCCTATACACCCAGTTATTTTTGCACCCTTTTGCACCCCTAGGAAAACAGCATTTTTACAATATTTATAGATTGTACTTCGGGGCAAATTAGTGTAGTCATGGATTTTTTAATATATAATGTATTCTATATATAAAACATTCGCACGTAATAAAAATAAGAAATATATAACTGGAAATGTATGTAGAGTTAACGTGAATATATATTGCGCCTCGTGGCGCTCGGAGTGTACATTACCGCAGCTGGAAAGTTGCACGTAGAGCGATATGAGTGGAACGTATAATTAGTGCGTCATCTGGTGTAGATGTGCGCGACATATAAAATTAGTGCGTCTTGTCGTTTTGGAAAAAAATGGAAAAAACGATTCCAGCTGGGGTAACGTTACCGCAGCAAGAAATTTTTTAAAAACTAATCGGAGAGAAAAAAATTGTATATGAGCAGGTAGCTTATGCTTGTGCAAAGATGTGCCCCGAAAATATAATCGGTGCGTCTTCAGGTTTTCGAGATATTGCATTTCCTGCTGGAGTAACGTTTTGCAGAATCGTGTATCTCTAAAACTATTATATGTGCGGTTGTACTATAAACATACACGGGTAGCTCTTCATATGTGCGCATATGTGACAGAATTCGATTTATAGAAATATGTATAATTCTCGAGTAATAGCACTTTTTTGAAAAATCGAAAATATATCACAGCGCTTTAACGAGAAAACTAATGAGCTCTCTGAAAATGGTATTCAGTCCCGCTAGACGTTTATTATAAGCACATATCAGTTCCAATAGCGCACATGCACGCGTTATTGAATAATCCTGCTAAAAGTAGAGACGACGATGCCCTAAGTTTGACGTCAACGTACAAGAAACTGGCTTAATACAATATGTGAAGGTATTTACCAATAATTAGTGCGTATAATCAAGTGATATATAGTGAAAATACAGCTTCGAATATCTCGTACATAAGAAAATATAATAAGAAAAGCAAACATGTAGATAAGGGCTGGCTACCCGACCAAATTCGAATGGTCACAAAAAAGCGACGGATTAGTACATACACATGACCTTCTTTATTGAACGTGTTAAGCCTTAGTTTTTGTCTGTACAGTCGCGTTCAAATGTGTGTTAGAAATAATAATATGATCTAACTAGCTGCTGCCCGCGACGTCGTCTGTGTGAAGGCACTGCTGTACCAAAAATACCTAAGATGTCAGTGTCGCTATAGTATTAAGAAAACAACTTTTAAAATTTTTTTTTTCAAGCGAAGCAAGTGAAAGAGTTATATGGGAATCCTGCTGAGTTCAGTCATAAAATGTGACTGAAGGAAATAGAAAAAATAATGCAGGAATACATTCCAGGGCACAAAAAAATAAAAATACGTACAAAGGTATCATACCTTACAACACTTCCCTATAAACTACGTTGGTAGTTATGCTGCCAGGAGCCAAAATGTAAAGAGAGTCAGGACTGGTGACGCGAGAGCAAGCAACGTACAGTTGCCCGTGTAAGAAGCAACTCGTCCTGAGATCGACACCCGCTGCCCTCAGTGTCTGCCCCTGCGACTTATTGATGGTCATCGCGAAGCAAACATTCACGGGGAACTATACGCGCTTGGACTGGAATGGGAAGTTGTGAGGCATGAAGGGAATGTGTGGTATAAATACTGCCTCGCTTACGCCACAACCCTTAAGTATTTCCGCCTCAATGGTGTGTCTGTGGAGAGAGATGACTTTAAGGCGGGTCCCGTTACACAATTTCGGAGGAGAAAGGTTCCAAAGATGTATAATTGGGACACCGACCTTCAGCTTGATGGTATGCGCTGAAAGTCTTCTTGCTGACAGGGAGTTCAGAATTCCACGGGACAATGTGTGTCGTCATCTTTCTCGACAAAAGTGTTTATCGAGGTGATTTCCGAGAGAATGCATTCGTTATTTGCTGCAGCTTGATCATTTTTGGGCGTCGGCGTTGTCCCTCACACACCCAAGAAGCTAGTGCGGTATACGACTGATGTCCCCGTTCACACAGCAAATGAGTTCTTCTAAGCTGGATACCACTCTACCGAGAGACTCTGGAAGCACCACCTGTCAGAGTGCCTTCGCCAAGAATTAGAAGGACATCGGAGAATTCTTGCAATGCACGTGCATTGCCGCCGAGCCGAGCTTTCATATTAATGGTCAAGCGCAGCTAACAAACTCGTAACTACAACGAAGATTGTTTCAACGAAGCATTCACCTCGTCAGCCCTCGATACCCGCGTCACCACGGGAAGTGTTTGCCGGAAATCGCCACTGAACAGAAATGTGACACCACCCATCAAATGTTCGTTCCTGCGGATGTCCACGGCCTCAACTGCCTTTCTATTGGCCATGGTACACTCATCCCATACGATCAAAGAGCAATCCTTGAGCACGTGTCCCTTATCGCTGTTACATGACACACCACAAACAGGCGTTTCGGCGCTCTCTAAATCGATGGGAATTTTAAACATGGCATGTGCTGTCTTGCCACCCGGAAGCAGTATGGCAGCGATTCTCGACGACGCTACATTAATAGCAATTTTGGCTTGCCTCCTGACAGTAATATGTCAGTGGTAACAAATGTTTTCCTGTTCTACCAGGAGCATCCAAGAAAAACATGTTACCCTGGTTTTACCCAACGCTTTCAAGGACGGTGTCATAAATTTGTTTTTACTCTGAAGAGAACAAAGTGACATTGTCATTTCGTATGGTGGTCATTTCGCCCGGATAGTAATTTATCCCAGCGTTATACTCCCGATTTCCACAGCCTTGATGCGGTGATGATTGGGGAGCTGGTAATCCATATTCGATCAGCGGTTTGCCGCCGATAAAAATGACCACATCTTGAAGTGAACTGAGATAGGTGTTCAGCACGCGTTCATCAGTTACTTCGTCTTCGTCTCCAGTAGCACGCCTCAAAGCTCGTAGAAAATCTTCAGACAGATGATGGCGATACTTCTCCCACAAAGCTACCGGGTTCGCGACTCCACAAAACACCAACCGATCCCTACTTTTGTCACCGTCGAGAAGGTGACGTGCTACGCAGGCTGCGCGGTAAGTGGGATACTCCACGCCATCAAATATCCTCTGGAAGGCGAAAGACGTCGGTCCTCGAACAGTGGGAAGTAACAACCGCAGAAAATAGCATTTGCCATTATTTGGTTGCACGGTAGGTATCCAATGCGGTGTCCTTGAAAGTTCCCGAAAAACCTTCCACAGCACCTCCTCGTCGACGTCGGTTAAATACACCCCTTTGCTTGTCGTACGTGTAATATGAAGGCACCTCGTCATACGTAAGGGATCTCGCAAACTGGTCGACTTCACAGAGCTGGAAAAATGTCACCATGTTAACACCGCATTTTTTTTTAAATTGTCTTCCTCAACTCTGCTCAAGATTTTGAGGGTTTTGTTGGAACTTGAATTTGTCAAAACGAACTATACGATACAACTTTTATGAAGAAAATGCACATCACATCACATCACCATCTATGAATTTAAAGAATAACTAACTACTAACCTCGCCAACATGATCAAATTTAAATTATTAATTTCCAAAAAGTGTTAACATATAACTTGATTTGATTTTTATGAAATCTCATAGATGGCGCTGTTTCAAAATTGTCTTTATACTACTAACATTCATTAAACTATGTTTCTCTGCCCAAGTTACTGAAATGGCGTAGTTCTTATAGTGTAAATCTAGATAATAGCATGGCTTACTCAAAAACATTATTTAAATATGCATCGTTAGATTACACGCTATCACGGAATGCGTGAGAAAAATAAAGATTCACAGCTCCTCCCCCGTAGGTGATAGCGTGATAATATGTAGCCTATATGTTGACCCGACCTCTTAGTAATATTCATGCAAAATTTGAAGTAAATCTATGCCGTACTTTTTGAGTTTAGCCCGGACATACATACAGACAAACAGACAAAAATTCTAAAAACTATATTTTTGGCTTCGATATCGATTGTAGATCACGCCCCAAGTATTCTTTTAAAAAAATATTTAGTGTACAGTTTTGACGATTTTATTATATGTACGATTTTATTATTGAAGAAATGCCTAACGATTAAACACGTTATTGTGGCTAATTTATAAAAGATAGATATATACTATTGAGGACTTTTTTGTAGATCTATTATAGACCATCATTTTTGTTATACATACTTTTGGTGTATGATCAACGTATGCGAGGATAAGGAGCTCGAAAGCGCATTTTCAACCGACTTGCTTCAAATTTATCGTCCCTTCTCAGCTCCTATGTATCTTAGCGTTATGTTATATAGCCTATAACCTGCCCAGGAGTATGGACCACAATCGTACCAATTTTGGTTAAAATCCCTTCAGTAGTTTTTGACCCATGCGTACACATACAGACAGACAGACAGACAGACAGACAGACAAAAAATTTACTGATTGCATTTTTGGCATCAGTATCGATCACCAGTCATCCTCTAATATTAATTTTGAATATATATTCAATGTACAGAATTGACCTCTCTACAGTTTTATTATAAGTATAGAAGATATAGATATAGATAGTAGTGTAGAAATTCAGAAAAATCAGCATTTTTCAGATTTTTTTTAATAGGTAAGTAGTAGTTAGGTCAAGATTCCTTGGCTTGCCCCCTATAAAGGCATCAGGCACGCCACTGGTCTACCCGTGTGACAATAATTCACTCAAATGCGTTCATGCATGAAGAAGTAACAAACATACAATAAATGTTTCTTATCAAGTATATTATTCTGTTTATTCATATAATGTGTTATTGTGTTTATTACATTTATATTACATTTTGAAATATTTCAATGTAAATTATGTAATACATTTAAAAACATAAAAATAGTAGTCCACCGGTATCGGGAACAGGATCCGATCGCCTAACGAGAGCCTCCTTAGGTGTTGGTCGAGACTCTTGGCTATTAAGCCATTGGCCGTCACGACTATCAGCACAATGATTGCTCAATCCACTTCCCTTATTATTATTATCCAATAAAAAGTTTATTTTTTATTTCTTTTCTACTTCAGTGTACTGATGTACAACACGTGTCAATTGAGTCATGAGTAAAGTTAAGAAGGTCATGTGTATGTACTAATCCGTCGCTTTTTTGTGACCATTCGAATTTGGTCGGGTAGCCAGCCCTTATCTACATGTTTGCTTTTCTTATTATATTTTCTTATGTACGAGATATTCGAAGCTGTATTTTCACTATATATCACTTGATTATACGCACTAATTATTGGTAAATACCTTCACATATTGTATTAAGCCAGTTTCTTGTACGTTGACGTCAAACTTAGGGCATCGTCGTCTCTACTTTTAGCAGGATTATTCAATAACGCGTGCATGTGCGCTATTGGAACTGATATGTGCTTATAATAAACGTCTAGCGGGACTGAATACCATTTTCAGAGAGCTCATTAGTTTTCTCGTTAAAGCGCTGTGATATATTTTCGATTTTTCAAAAAAGTGCTATTACTCGAGAATTATACATATTTCTATAAATCGAATTCTGTCACATATGCGCACATATGAAGAGCTACCCGTGTATGTTTATAGTACAACCGCACATATAATAGTTTTAGAGATACACGATTCTGCAAAACGTTACTCCAGCAGGAAATGCAATATCTCGAAAACCTGAAGACGCACCGATTATATTTTCGGGGCACATCTTTGCACAAGCATAAGCTACCTGCTCATATACAATTTTTTTCTCTCCGATTAGTTTTTAAAAAATTTCTTGCTGCGGTAACGTTACCCCAGCTGGAATCGTTTTTTCCATTTTTTTCCAAAACGACAAGACGCACTAATTTTATATGTCGCGCACATCTACACCAGATGACGCACTAATTATACGTTCCACTCATATCGCTCTACGTGCAACTTTCCAGCTGCGGTAATGTACACGCGCTCGGAGGGCAAACGAGGGGTCGCGCGGCGAGCGAGAGTAAGTGCGTGCATGTATATGCGTTTAGATCATTTTTGTGGCAAGAAGCGATCGCTGCACTATACAAATTAATAACTATAATTTCCTCTATTTTATTAGTTGTGTTGTGAAAAATGGATTATGAAGTGACCTCTCGACCTGCCCCTGTATTAAGTATTTATTTAACAAGAAATTATGATAATCATATCCTCTATTTTATTAGTTGTGTTGTGAAAAATGGATTATGAAGTGACCTCTCGACCTGCCCCTGTATTAAGTATTTATTTAACAAGAAATTATGATAATCATATCAATTCTCTGTCGATCTTTATTTTTTTCTGTACCTTAAAAGGAAAAAATGGAATCCTTATAGAATCACTTTGTTGTTCGTCCGTCTGTCTGTCAAGTCCGAAGCCTTTCAGCTGAAATGATGATGACTACCGATGTTGGCATGTTGATGAGATCAATCTCTCAAGAAAAATAAATGTTGCATCCTATAGGTAAATCTTAACTGTACAGCTTTTCTGTATAAATTCACAAAGGTTTCGCCATCATCATCGAAAAGACTCCTTAATTCTGTATTACTTGTCAGAAGAAAACCTAAAACGTTCTAAGCAAAATTCTAATCATTCGGGGTATGCAAAATACGATCATCATCTAGGTTTTCCAAAAGTACAAAATTATTTAGTATCTTACTACTAAATTAATTAGTATCTTACTATTAAATTAATTAATTAGTAGTAAAGGGGCCCTTAGTCGAATTAGCAATAGACTCCGCCGGCACTGACGGCGCTTCACACCAGGACAACATCGAATGTTATACAAAGCACAAGTCCAATCATTTGTGGAGCCAGTGGGTCTTTCAATAAACGCTTCCCTGGAATCTTTAAATTTAAATAAAACAAATTGTGTGTTATCGATTTTTTTTATTAATTTGTATGGCCGATTGATGTCATTATGTACGGAATATAATATCGATCAAATGTCCGCCGCTACTTTGCTAGGTAGCGCGCACACGAAATGTACAACTTTCCATGTCCTTTACTGTTTTCATTATTAGGAGTTTCGTCTACTCATTGTCGAAACCTCCTGAAAAGTATAGTACACCTTGTGAGTAATATTACAATTATTAAATAGTCAAAAAGTATCAAGTTTTTAAAATAGTAATTAAAAAACTAACCTAGAAATGATATAATAATTGTATCCAACCGTCGCATTTTATCTGCATGTTTTTAATTTAATTCACTTTTTGCGCCTTTAAATTTGTCCATCAAATTAAATAGTAGCCTTTCCATCGAACTAGTGATTGTTTATGGCATTATTTTAAGCAAAATGAGTATAATAAGATGCACGTATGTAAACAAACAATGACTTATGTACGAAACGTCAGGAAAACAATTTTGACAATTCTTTATTTTTTTAAATTCTTGCCGTACAAAAAGTTATAATTCGTTGTCTTCTTTCGATGGTCAAACTCTATGTACCGTATATAATTATATTCATATGCGTGTAGTAAAAAGCAGTTACTTCAATATAACAAAAAGATACTCCAATTTTATTTATAATTACGTACAGAAGATAAATAAAGAACATGCTTGCAGGACACTCTCGTTTTTTTGTTGTTTAAACATACTGTTTTTTAACTGTTTCTTTTTTATAAAAAAAAAACTAAATTAATTGTGATTATTTTCAAAACTACTTAAATTTCTCCCGAAGTACAGAAGCAAAAAAACGTGAAAAACGAATTTCCATACGCACGTTCACTGGGGTGCAAAATCAATCATGTACTTAGGTCGAAATATAAAACACTTTCCTCTGTTTACAAAACTACACAATTTTCCCCAATGCCGCAATGGCCAAAAATAACATTTTTATTTTTTTCTAATGCTGCGTTTGGTCTAATTAAAATAATTAAAATGCAATAATGTAGATTGAGGTTTAATATACCATAAAAAAAAATGCGAGTACACCTATATTCTCTGGTTAGTCATGAGCAATAAACAGTTTTCACCCCTTCCGTAGGGGTGCCAAATATTTTTTTTTTATACTCGATTTTTTACTCATACAATATACCATCAGAAACGTTTTTGCTTCTCCAGAGAATTCAATCCAATAATTTGATTAGACTACTGTGCGTTTCACTTCAAAAGTTCCCTTGCCGTAATGTTGGCAATACGGAAAAACAGTGTCGCTATATTTTTAGCAATGAAATTACTTAAATATTAAGGAGATTAATGGATATTTCGTTACTAGGGTAGAGTAGGGTAGTGTAGGGTTGAGTAGGGGGGGTAGACACACTTTTTTTAAAGTTAATTATACCAATTCAAATTCAATATTCATCTTTCAGGCAGGACAACGTCTGTCGGGTCAGCTAGTTGCCTTATGATTTCTTTTTCTTTCGGAAACTGTACAAACTAATTTTAATAAAGTATACAACACTTCACTTTAACGCTAGTAGGATTTGATAATTTAGGGATGGGTCTAACTATAGAGGAGATGGAACGGTTGACGATTGCCGTTATAGCTGCAAGGGTACGAGGAAGAGTCATCATCAACATTTCAAGCGAGATATGGTGACAACCCTGAGCATTGGACTTTAGACCACGCAGCACCCTTAGCACCATATCCTCCTGAACCTAAATTTTCAGCAGTAATGACATTAATGACTTTGGCTTTTGTGGAAGCGCATCCATCACAGCATTTTGCAGATAGCTGCAGGCTTCGGGGTAAGTGATAAAACTGTATTAATTAATCCACTTGAAGCAAATCGGGAAAGTAAAAAACTTGAACGATGGGTACCTCATGAATTGAGTAAATGAAAACACGGAAGTCGGTTAAAAATATGTTGATTGCCGACTTCTTAGGGCTAACTGAAGTAAAAGACTTGTCCAATATCGATAGATAGGTACATATAAGCTCCCACATCACTACGTATTGTTCCCGCATAATACTGATAACGCGGCGTAGCATGAACCGTGCGTTGTACCGGCGGCGGCGCTCGCCCGGCGCTCCCCCGCTCTCGCCTCTAATATGCGAGGGAGCGCGGGGTGCGGTAGGTCGCTCGTTGCCGTTGAGTGCGTGCGATCACCTGACCGCTTCTAGAAGCTTTTATGCCGGCACTACACATAGGCCAACGCGTTGGCAAGCGCGTTGGCCCAGCCACTGGCCCAATGTGTAGAACGGGCGTTGGCGCATTGGCGGTAGGTATTTGAACGTTGGCCGGCGCGCTTGCGAGCTTGCCGCGCGGTGTCGGCAACATCAAAGGACACTTGTCGCAAGCTTGGCGCACCATCCACACATTGGCCGCGCGATCAGTTTGACCGAAGCAGCGATCAAGAGTGCTGTAATGTTATTAATACTTACGTTTACTTTACTTATCAATAATCACATCTCTTTATAATATATTTAGTTTGTTTATTTTCTTTGATCACTGTCATCTGTCATGTCACTACTATTTTCTTCTATGGTTTTGATTAGGTATCAACAAAGAGTATTTTTATAGTCTTAGGTTTTATTCTTTTACTCATAATATTATTTATTTTGTAAACATATAATTTGCTATCAAATTATATGTTCTCTTATCTGAAATCATACTTTAAAATTAAATTGTAATTTATATCTTTCTTGTGAAACAGCAATGCTGGCTGAAACCTGTTTTCAAATTTAAATTATGAATTGACAGCCAGCATAGCCGTCAAAATTGACTATAAAAACCATGTTTGTGAGTTTCTTGGGAGTTTTCGGTCAGACTCTTGGTGCAGCTACATGTACAGTTCCTGGTGTCAGTTATTCTTGGGTCAGCTACATGTGACAATTACTTGGCTCAGCTCCTGATGTCAGATTTCCCTGATTGAGCTCCTTGGACCATGAAGACCTCCTCAGAGAAGGAACTGAGGACCTCCTCTCTGCCTCTGCCGGCCCTCACGGCAGAGGGCTGTTCTACATTTGGACCTGGCCTCTGAGGGCCTCCTCTACTGCTGCCGGCCCTTACGCGACTGGAGGGCTGTGACTACCACTATCTGTTGCTGCCTGCGGCTGCGTAGCCTTCGCCGTCCCTCGTACGGCTGAGGGCTACGCCTACTCCTGTTGCTGCATTCCGCCTCTAACGCCGAGCCTGACTGAACTGTTTTTATATCTTTATATCTTTTTATATTTCTATTGTTTTTATATGCTTTTATTTGCATTATAACCTCACAAGGATTCATATCTATATATATTATTTCTCCCTCCTTACTTTCCTCCCTCACTCAACCTCTCACTACTCACCACACGTGCCTTGCCAGGGCTACTCCCTGGAGGCACTTACTCACTACACTCCCTCTAGCACTCGCGTAACACTCTTTCTCTCCTCTTACTATACACTTACTCTTCTTACTCTCACTCTTCCTCTACACTCCTCACTCCCATACTCCTCCTTACCCTCTCATGTAACTGTTACACTCCTTTGTGTACACTTTACGTTACAGTGCACGTTTTTTTCTTGCGGCGAATTAACACCTAACTTGACGAAATGGCGAACAATATGAGTAACGAGGAAACATTTAAATTTATTGAGCTCTATCAGAGTGAAAACTGCCTGTGGAACCCAAAAAATAAGTACCATAAAAATAAATAAATAAATAAAAATGTTGTAAGTATTAAAAGTGCTAAATAAATAAAATAAGGTTCTAGGACATGCCGTTTTCCTCTCAATGTTTTACTTCACAAAGAGCATACTACTTTATTATTATTTTAATATTTTCTTGTACACATTTACAAAGTAATTATAAGCTTTGAATAAATATACAGCTGCAGCTGTTAGCGACTCAACATCCATTTTGAATCCGTCCGCACATTGGCTCGAACCAAACCATACTGAACGACCTCCCAATGTGTGGATTACTCACAAGCGCGTTTGCAAGCGCACCGCCAGCGCGTTGGCGAATGCGCTGGTCTATGTGTAGAGGCGACATTACGCTCGCGCATATTAATTTAGTTCTACCCCCTAATTATAATAATGGAATCAATGCAAAAATTTCATATGTTTATTTTGTATTTAAGTTATTTTTAAATCATGTCTTAAAGTATACATTCTCGATTGCGGTAATACTGAATGAAAAACTTTTTAGTAAAAAAAAATACAACAGACTTCAATTTAAAAAGAAAACTTTTTACAAAAAAAAAATATAACCGACTTCAATCGTCGGTCAGTCGGTGTTTCTATAATAGTTTTGTCTCTTCGTTATTTAACACCGACTTCCAAAATTAAAGTTATTTTGTACTTTTCATTGTTTTTTTTTTTAACATTGAAGTCGATTATATTTTTTTTTTTGTAAAAAGTTTTATATTCCACACTTTTAGGGTTCTGTAGCCAAATGGCAAAAAACGGAACCCTTATAGATTCGTCATGTCTGTCTGTCTGTCTGTCTATCTGTCCGTCCGCATGTCACAGCCACTTTTTTCCGAAACTATAAGAGCTATACTGTTGAAACTTTGTAAGTAGATGTATTCTGTGAACCGCATTAAGATTTTCACACAAAAATAGAAAAAAAAGCAATAAATTTTGGGGGTCCCCCCCATACATAGAACTGAAACAAATTTTTTTTTTCATCATACCCATGCGTGTGGGGTATCTATGGATAGGTCTTCAAAAATGATACTGAGGTTTCTAATATCATTTTTTTCTAAACTGAATAGTTTGCGCGAGAGACAGTTCCAAAGTGGTAAAATGTGTGTCCCCCCCTCTAACTTCTAAGATAAGAGAATGATAAAACAAAAAAAAATATATGATGTACATTAGTATAAAAACTACCAACGAAAATTGGTTTGAACGAAATCTAGTAAGTAGTTTTTTTTAATGCGTCATAAATCGAAAAAAATACACTATTATTAAAACATCGACCAAAGTTACAACACATTACAAGAATTTTTATATTATGTTACTTGCTGCTACGGAACCCTTCATGGGCGAGTCCGACTCGCACTTGACCGGTTTTTAGTTATGGTGCCACCACCAAAAATACCCCTCAGTCAAACTTAAATACCTTATAGCCAGAGTGCATCTCATAACGATTCTGATAATCCCAAACACTGTTGCATTTTACATTAATGTACCTTCCGGCTCCATCATCAAATCAGTTCCAAACATCCTCTCCCTCTTTTCTTCCTACCTTCATAAAAACAAAGCAATTTTACTTGTAGTGGAGTGCCGTAAGATTTATACCTTGGAATCAAGGGCCACTCAATGAAACTTAATACAAACTTTTGAAATGTGTTTTTAACATTATATGTAAAAATTTAAAAAAAAGACGTGTGGGACTCGGGGACTGCCGCGGTAAAGCTATTGCACAGCATTTTCATCAACTTATGCAATTATAATTATTTATTTTATTTATGCAGTATTTTTTTTCCTTTGTTTTTTTTTCTTTGATATTAATTGAAGTTACACTTTCACACATTGAATTTAATTAATAATTTATATAATCAACACTTTCAATTTTACATATTTCTCTTAATATAAAGTTCTCACAGATAACATTTAATGGTAAACTGCATAAGAGATAACGTTGTCGACTGTACTAGTATGAACTGTGACACAGCCGACAGCGAACTCCTCCCTATTTATTATAATTTATACAATTTTAATTAATTTAGTGTCGCTGTTTGTCCAAATCACTGTCAGTATCTAAACGATGCGATGCGGCGCCCACTTTCTGGCGGAGGAAAATCTTCCCATGAGTAGTCCACCAAAACTGGTAGCTATTCTGCTCACCAAACACCCTAGCCAGGTAAAACAGTCTTCTTGCCTTTTGGGTAAGACATTCAGCGAGATATATTGTTTGAGGGCGACCGTCGAGTTCCAAATGAGATATATTTAATTTGTTGCTTTTATTTGCCTGATTATGTTTTTTCACGGAAGTTAAAGTCCGTTCTTTTAATACTACTGATGAAAAGTCCACTATGATTGGTCTACTTCCACCTTTGTTAGCATTTAAGCGAAAGACATCTCTAATGTGAGCTTCATTAACATCTGCTTTGGTTGCCAGTCCTACCCTTGACACAATCTTCAGTAAATCCTCTTTTGTTTCCCTTTTTTGGACAGGAATATTCCTAATCTCAATGCTGGTTTGCTTTTGAGACCTCTCAAGGCTTTCCTTTTGAGACCTCTCAAGCTTTCCACTTTCAGCTCAAGTATTTGTATGTAGGCTAACTGTGTACGTCTCTCAGTTTCCATGAAAATAAGTTTATCTTTCATTTTTCCTCATAATGTTTTTCCATGAATTTTATAGATTTTTCGATTTCGCTGTTTTGTTTCTGGATCCCATTAATACTTTCCTGTATGGAGTTCTGTTGTAATTTAAAAGTTTCAAGGGTTTTCTTGGTGTCTGATAAGGTTACAGTCAGTTCGTGGTCAAAAGAACGCTTACGAGGCCGATTTCTGGCGTGAACCTGACTTGAGACTATGGTTATTATCCATCTTGGAATTGCCCTTAGAAGTATATGGAGGAGTTCTTTTCAGTGACATAGCAAATAGTCAAAAGCAAACACAGCACTCCAAAGTTAAACAATTGGCCAAAAACTTGATTTAAAAATGCAAAAAGACTGCCGGGATTGGGGATTCGAACTCAGGTCGCCTTGCATCTGTATCGGACGAGTTTCTAAGTCGCCTAAATGGACTTTGCAATGAGTGACGAAATTAAGGATCTATCTTTACTAATTCTGCCACGCTCAAAAAAACAAATAAGTGGAGGGTGTTAGGTTATTTTCGTTTTAGATCAAGAGCCCGTGAACCCCAGACCTTCGTTATTTTATAAAAGCTGAAAGTTTGTCAGCGCATGCTCCCAACACAGGTAAGAACGATGGACTATTATGAAGTTTGGGTTACCGTGGCTTTGGTAGGTAAACGGTACTAAAGGTGTGTAAAATACCGATCTAAATTCATCAAATAATAAAGTGTGATTTTTTGGTATTACCTTCAGAATATTATTAAAAATCACGTTATTGATTGCCAGACACTTAACATCGTGGCAACCCCTTGCCAGACACCCCTAATGTTCATGAAATTATAATTCTACTTATGTTATAGTATAAAAGCTGATTTTTATATATAATACTTAGTTAATAATTAGATGATGTTTCCTCATCAGCCAGACAGTTCCAACCCCTTGCCAGACAATGATGTAGGGTCGCTGTAGGAGCGAGCGTGAGACAGTATATGTATGGTGGGTGCGAGTGAGATGGCGAGATAGGTCTATCGCGATCTCTCAATAACAGATTATAAAAAAAAAAACAAATAAATAATACTCAAAAACTTAATTAAAAATATATTAATAACATTACAAGTTATTATAAATCATAAAAACATAGATTGATGACATTACAGATTATTATTAAAGTGTACTAAAGAAAATATTATTTTATTCATTATCATCATTATAATCAATGTTATCATTTTCTTCGTCACTGTTACTCCATTCCAAATCGTCGTCGTCTTCTTCTTCTTCGTCAGTTTCTGTAGAAATATGAAAAAGTTAATGGGATTGAAAATATGAAAAAATAATGTATAATGGTTTAAAGTAGTATTATACCTGAGATAGTTTTCAGTGATTCTCTGACGAAATTTGGCAACTGATCACCTTCGAACCATTTAAAATGGTACTGATTATCTTCGAGAACCCAACCATTATTCTCGGGTTGATAAATTGTTGGAATTTGCTGATTTGCATTATTCCAAATGCTAGACACATAGTTGGCTCGCAGAAATTGTTGTAGCAGCTCGGATTTACATGGTGGCAGACTGCTAGCATCAAAATTTCGTAGTTTTTTACGGCTAAACGCTTCATTAATATCTGAGACCTGATATGTATTAATAAATAGTTGAAGCCGTGCTGCATCAACATCAGTTATCGAACCGACATTGACCTCACATATAAACCGTTGAATAATATCAAAAGTGCTTTGTTGTTCATTATTATTTTCGAATAATTCGTGTTTACCGAATTTAATGAAAGCTGTTTGATACTCTTCCGTTTTTTTTTAAATTTTAAAAGGCCTCAACTTTCCTTTTCGGAAAAATGCAGGATTATAATCACAACCTGTGATCGCATGGAATCCTGGTAAGCTCTTGCAAAAATCCTAAATCTTAGGAATCCTTTCCTCCCTTAATGTCTCTGCACCAGTAATCGAGTGGTTCAAATCTTATCTTCGGGGCCGCTCGCAGTCTGTTCGATCTGATGAGGATTCCTCTGAATGGTGTGATTTGGCTGCGGGTGTACCTCAGGGTGGCGTCCTCTCTCCTCTACTTTTCTCAGTTTTTATAAACGCTCTCACTAAGGTCCTAACTTCCAACTATCATCTCTACGCAGACGACTTGCAGTTATATCGTCATTTTAAAGTCGGCGAACTCGTTGAGACTATAGCTGCCATCAATGATGACCTTGAAAATATCAACAAGTGGGCTAAGTCCTTTGGGCTCTTACTGAATCCAAATAAATCTCAAGCGCTCATTATTGGTGGCAGATATATGCTTAGTTTACTGAATCACCAGTCCCTCCCACCAGTAGTTTATGACTCAGTACCTATACTTTACTCGAAAAGTGCTAAGAATCTAGGCGTCCATATAGATACTAACCTTTCTTGGGAAGTTCATATAGCTGACGTTAGTAGGAGGGTCTTCTACTCTTTTCAGTCCCTTAAACGTCTCCAAAAATTCCTACCATTTCATACTAGGGTCACCCTTGCGCAATCTCTTCTTCTACCGCTAATAGACTATGCGGATGTCTGTTTTCTCGATGCAACGGAGGTTCTACTAAACAAACTCGAGCGACTGCAGAACTTGTGCATCCGCTTCATTTTCGGCCTCCGCAAATACGACCATGTGTCGGAGTTTCGGACCAGATTGAAGTGGTTGCCGATTCGGCGTCGTCGTGATGCCCATATGATAGGATATCTCTTCTCTACACTATCCTACACAACCCTAATTCTCCACAATACCTTCGTGAACGCTTTGAGTACTTCGCCCCGAGGGGTAAACCCTGTCGCACTGCCAATTCTCTTCTTCTTCGTACTCCGTTTCACACTTCTAGCCGTTATGATGGTTCCTTCTCTGTAACTGCAGTGCGTCTTTGGAACTCCCTCTCACACTCCTTACGTGACAGCCCTTCTTTAGATGTCTTCAAGAGGAAAATTAAAGAACATTTCCTTTCACAATGACATAGCATATATATATATATATATATATATTTATAGTATATAAAGTATGTGTGTATTTATGTACGTAGGTATATTTGTTTATGTATTATTATTTTATTCTTAATATTTCCAATTTTAAAATTGTACACTGGACCCTACCCTCTATTGTCATCTCTCTCTATCGCTCAATGGTTTGCTGGAAGAAAACTCAACTTTGAGTTAAGCTCGCCTATGTACATGAACTTTGCTATCCACTTATTTTTTGTGTTTATAGTGTACAATAAAGAATAAAGAAAGATTTTCCTAACTTTACGTAAATCTCTGTAAGGTCTACGTATCTCAACTTATTCCCAGTGCCTATCAGCATCCAAATAAGTGAATCATTTTGTAGATGGTGCATATGACCAAGCATGATAGCTGCAATGTCAGTGTCGACACCTCTGATCACAATATTTACTTGATTTGGAATACTGCACGCATGATAGACTATTTTGGTATCAGCCTCTTCATGTTTTGGACATGATAACTCTTCTACAACCCTTGTTACTACTTTGTTAGAAGCATCAACAACAAAAGAATGGCACTGTTTAGAATTTATGCGATTAGTTTTATTTTCAATAAAAGGTATTATTTCATCACTGGCCCAATGCAACATGTACTAAGTACTAAACAAAACATGCGCAGTAGAAATAGCAACTGCGCAGTGAGGGATCGCGATAGACCTATCTCGCCATCTCACTCGCACCCACCATACATATACTGTCTCACGCTCGCTCCTACAGCGACCCTACATCATTGTCTGGCAAGGGGTTGGAACTATCAAAAATGTCTGGCTGATGAGGAAACATCATCTAATTATTACCTAAGTATTATATATAAAAATCAGCTTTTATACTATAACATAAGTAGAATTATAATTTCATGAACATTAGGGGTGTCTGGCAAGGGGTTGCCACGATGTTAAGTGTCTGGCAATCAATAACGTGATTTTTAATAATATTCTGAAGGTAACACCAAAAAATCACACTTTATTATTTGATGAATTTAGATCGGTATTTTACACACCTTTAGTACCGTTTACCTGCCAAAGCCACGGTAACCCAAACTTCATAATAGTCCATCGTTCTTACCTGTGTTGGGAGCATGCGCTGACAAACTTTCAGCTTTTATAAAACAACGAAGGTCTGGGGTTCACGGGCTCTTAGACTATTACGGAATTTTTGGATTCGATTCGATTTTCCACGCTCGACTCAAGGCCCGCGCGATAAAAGCTAGAGTGCGTCTACTGAAAGCGTAACCTGGAGTTTTTTTTTAAATTAAATTGGCAACATCGTTTTGCCGAAAAAAATCGCGTCAAAGTCTATGGTCGCAGTTGTCAATTTTGTAAACAGATATTTATTTTTCAAGAATAATTGCTTAATTATGGGAAAAACAATAAACAGTAACGTGCGAAAACTGATACACACTATGGTTAATAAGTTCAAACAAAAACAAGAAGAGAAAGAAGGTGTTTTCAATGAAAACCAACAATGTTTACATACGATTTCAGAATTTTTAAGCTAGTATGACGTTATAATCTTGATCCTTGTCGACTAATATTATTAGATATATTTAGGATATAATGGTAATTTGTTTTTCTTATATTTTTAGATAATCTGACATATTGCGAATTTCATAATGGACAAAAACATCAAACAAAGAAGGCTTTTGGTGAATCGACTTAATCAAAAACACATGCTAGTGAGTGGTAGAATGCGTTCAAAAGCAGTTTAGATGTAATGAAAGATTTGCCTCACTTTGTCTGATAAAGCATCAAAATCTTCAACTGAAGTTAAAATTGCACAAGTGAAGGAAATAGTGACTGAAATCCTAGTTCAAGTTTGAGAGCTGTTGAACTTTTTGTGTCTCACGAGTCGATCCGTATCATTTGAAACAATCATTGGAGTATAAAACATGTTTCCACTTGACTAATCCCAAAAGATCTGAATTTTCTCTATGCTAAAACGAATTGATTCCAACCCAACAACCTTGAAACACATTAGTGTTGGCGATGTTGTGATGAAGACGTGATGAATTTGAAATCATGTTGACTATTTTATTTGACTATCGCGGTGTTGTGCACTTGGTATTCTTGCCAGAAGACCAAATGGTAAATAAAGAATATTATTTGAATATTATATAGCGCCATTTTTTTTCCGATTTGAAAAATCATCCTATAACAACCCCCGCTCTTGGGCGGAGCGGAAGATAGTGTCAGACTGTTACTGACTAAAAAAACACATCCCGTTCCTTCAAGCCTTCATACCGAGGCTCGAGCGCCCTTTCGGATAACCCTGGCCCCAGTGGGCTTCGACCCGGCTGGGCCCCTGCTGTTGCTGACAACTCCTTGAGGCGCGCGGGAACAGTGCGCGCCGTTGACGGCTTGGGCTTGGTCCGGACAGTTACCGGACGGCCGGACAGCAAGCGACCCATTGCTCATTGTCCGCAAGCCCGTGCCTACGGTGGCCGGAAATCGGGATCAGTATCCCGGCGCTATCGGCAGCGATAACGCTGTTGTCTGATGCTCGGAGCGAGAGGTCTCCGCCGCCGATAGCCCCAAAGAGGGCACGGCGATGATCCGCCCAAGCGGAGCGCACCGCGACTGTGTGCTCCACCGTGTCCTCCGGGCATTCTGCACAGTGGCGTCACTTCTGCATGAATCTGGTGTAGGTACCTCCCGAACGAACCATGTCCGGTGAGGACCTGCGTCATGCGGAAGGTAAGAACGCCGTGAGGTCTTTCCAGCCACGCCATATATAGCGACATTTGAGAGATTAGATAAAATAAAATAATTTGAGATAATAACTAACATTTTGTGTGTTATTGACCTTTACCATACACCCACCAAATAATTAAGTCTACACACATGTTTTTGACTAGGATTAACTAATATACAATTGTTATAAATACAAAAAATACTCTAGTATCAAAACTTTTTTCTCCTACTATTTCAATAATACCACATTCAAAATTTTTGGTTGTAACCTCCTTTTCTCAGGTCACGCTTTCATTAGACGGACTCTATGCAATAGCTTAAAAAAATAATAATTATCCGATCTTCATTTTTTTACTATTTTTCAATACTCGAAAACTGACTCATAACGTACTACGATTCGTATCGATATTTATATTACTTTTATTCGAATAGTAGTGCGATATATATACTTATTTAAAGGTAGCTAAATTTGCTACAATTTGAGCGAAACTTGAGCAAAATTTGTCCATTGGTTACGAAGATACAGCAAGTCAAAGATGAGCAATTCTATCGCAGTTCTCGGAAAACTGTAAAATTCTGTCACTTGTTTCAGTTTCTTTTTTTTTTTTTGGTTGGGTTAAGGTCCTGCACTTGCATTAAGACCAGGCTCAAGTGCTCTATCCTATTTTCTTTTGCCAAGATCGAAATTGCAACAATGCCAACTCTGTCGTCCTGGAAGAAGAGGACGAGAATGTGGAAGACCTTAAGTAGGTCACCATATGCTGACCCGCCTCTACCTCCAGAAAACATCATTCCTCCATCTCCACTCCCCCCTCTGATCTAGATTGGATGAAACCTGGACCTTCCAAAAGGGCAAAAGTCTGTGGACTTCGTACCGCATAACAATCAATAAATGTAGTAGTCCAAGCTGCTCGTTTGTGGAATGCGTTGCCTATTGAAGTGAGACGTGCTCAAACGCTACCAACGTTTAAAACAATGGTAAAGGAGCTCATTACCTTTCACTTTGATTTTGTCTTCTCTTGGCTTGATTACATATTTAATATTTATTAGTATATTTTTTGTAATGTATGCATGTATTTGTGTTGTTATTTCATATTTGTATTATTCTGATGTACACTGACAGCCCTATATCTTTCTCCTCTCTTTCAGTCCATCCAAAGGTTGTCTGTAAGAGATCGCCCTGTGCGATAAGGCCGCCCATTGTACACTTATTTTGAATAATGTTTGTCCTGTATCTTTTTTGTTCATGCGGTGTACAATAAAGAATACCAATACAACAGAGTTACTTTCGCATTTATAATATTAGTCTGTCTGTCTGTCTTTGCTTCACGCCTAAACTACTGAACCGATTTGTGTGAAATTTGATACAGACATAGTTTGGAACTTGAGAAAGGACATAGGATAGTTTTTATTACAAAAAATAAAATAAAAAATAAAATTTATTCCGGACATACAGCGCCATCTATTAGTCAAGAGTCGGCATCAATTCGCCGCCACTGCCGGAAGTCACTATTCCACGAGAACGAAGTCGCGGGCAAAAGCTAGTACAATATTTCTTTGGAAATAGTCAACCGATTGCGATGAAACAAAGCCTAAGTAATATATCAAGTAACATACAATTTCGCAAAGGAGGAGGCCGAACGCATCAGGCAACGGCGTTATCGCCGCCGCCGCCGCCGCCGCCGCCGCCGCCGCCGCCGCCGCCGCCGGGATTCTGATCCCGATTTCCAGCCAACGTAAGCGCGGGCTTGCGGACAGTGAGCAATGGGTAGCTCACTGTCCGGCCGTCCGGTAACTGTCAGGACCAAGCCCAAGTCGTCGATGGCGCGCACTGTTCCCGCATGCACCAAGGAGTTGTCAGCAACAGCAGGGACCCAGCCGGGTCGAAGCCTACTGGGGCCAGGGTTATCCGAAACGGCGCTCGAGCCCCGGTATGAAGGCTAGAAGGAACGGGGTGGGTCTTTTAGTCAGTAAGAGTCTGACACTATCTCCCGCTCCGCCCAAGAGCGGGGGATGTCAATGCATGATTTTTTCCCAACATAAAAAAAGGGTTGCAAACTTGAGAATAAGAATAAGAATGATTTATTTGCAAACATAGGTGTGTGAGGTTTTACAGGTAGGTAGATCGTCCATGTTTTGCCCAGAGGCGTACAAATATAATATAATGAACATTGTCCATTTTCATTTAACTTTTGAGATCAAATAAACTTTAACATTATTTGTAAATTCAAAATTAATTGGCACATCATTGCAAATCAAATTAAATTATTTCAATAAATGTCATAGAGTTACATTAATACTATTGTCAAATAAAATTTACCATCAAAATAGGTCAGGAGATATGTAATTTTCGTAAACTTTTATAACACTAATGATGTCGTTATTAATAGGCACATGCGTATCATTACAAATGAAATAAAATAAGTATCGATAAATGTCAAAGAGATTAAGTTTCATGTCATATTGATGCTAATGTCACATACTATTCAGGACCATCGTAATGCATCGAAATTGGTCAAGTGATTAAGCAAGTTTATTTTGTAAATTTCTATATAATTAATAGAGTCAATATTAATAGGCATAATAAAATGTCAGAGATTAAGTTACATGTCCATTAGTGTTACTGTCAAATAAAATTCAAGACCATCAAGATCAGTCAGATTGTTTTATTTTCTGAAGAAGTAATTATAGAATTGTCATCGAGATAGTCCTATATTGAGTAAAAGCATTTATTTATCAGAATTCTTAATAGTTCTTTTTTGAAATTATCAAAATTTAACGTTTTATTTTTTTCAGGTAGTTTGTTAAATATTTTTTGGGCCATAAAGAAAGTACCTTATTCATAAGTGCAGTCTTTCCATGAGTTACTTCGAGTTCTGATTTATTTTTATCGCGTAGTTTTCTGTAGTAGCTTTTAGTGGCTATTTTATACAGTAAAATGTTAGATTTAACAAACACATTTGTTTCGTATATGTATAACGACAGCAAGGTAAGATTTTTTAAACGTTTAAAGAACGGTTGGCAACTGCCAGTGCTTTTTAGGCCACACATAGCCCTAATACATCTTTTTTGGGCTAAATGCTACTACTCTATCAACTGAATTTCCCCAGTATATTACGCCATATCTGAGTGTCGATGCAACATAACCGTGATAGGCTGTTAATATTGATTCTAGGCTAACTATTTTTGATAGCTTATAGAGAACATAGGCAAATTTGCTAAGTCTTTTGCATATTTCGTCTGTCTGGGATCTCCATTTCAAATTGTTGTCAATATTAATACCAAGAAATTTAGTAACAGTAGTTGGTTCAATTTTCGTTCCTAAATAATTAATGTTTATGATATTGTTTGGGATCCTTTGATGAAAATACATAATTATAGTCTTTTATAAGTTAATGTTTAGATTATTGTCGTTAAACCATGTTATAATTTTATTCAATGACATATTTATTTCATTTTCATAAGTATTGGGAGTGTCACACTTAATCACTACAGTGCCATTATCGGCAAAAAAACCATGGGGTGATTTATATGCTTTGGAAGGTCATCTATATAAACCAAAAAAAGAGGTAGGAGGTAGGAGTACGCTACCTTGAGGAACGCCGTATTTAATTATTTCGCTCTCGGAACGATATTTTTTCGTAACCGGTCTTGGGGCATACTTATGTGATTTCCAAAAATTGCCTTCTATCCGTCAAGTAAGATTTAATGAGATCAGGTATATTTCCCCTAATACCATATTTTTTAAGTTTACGTATTAATATAGAAAAGTCCACATAGTCAACGGCTTTAGTTAAATCCATAAAAACAGCACATGTGCACAGCACATGCACAGATGGGCAGAAGCAAGTCATATATGGCCATATTGATTGTCTTCTGCTTATGAAATCCCTTTTGTTCATCTACTAATATGTTTGATTTCTCAAGGTAGTTGTATAAGGACTTATAAATGACTTTCTCAAATATTTTTGAAAAGACTGGTATCAGCGCCTGTAGTTTGATATAATTTGTCTATCATTTTTTTATGCAATGGTACTATAATTGAGGTTCTTAATTTGCCAGGGAAGATTTCGTTAGCAATACACATATTGTGACACTTCTTTAATAACTTTAGTGCATACTCCGTCATAGCAAACACTATTTGTGTTTCGAAGTGAGTTAATTTATGATTATTTATATCTTGAGGAATAGTCGGCTCCATATATAGAGATTTTAAAGAATTTGAGCGTATATAAATTTCTGGTATGGTTTCATTTTTTTGTTGAGAAACTTGATTAATATAAAACTCGTTAAAGGTCTGGGCTATTTTTAATGGGTTCGCAATTTTCTGTGTCCCTGTTTGAATTTGTGTTATTGGTTCTTTAGGGAAGGAGCTTATTTTGAGATGTCTTAATGAAGTAGTAGTTTCGTGATGTTTGTAAAAATAACTCTTTTAAACCTTGCGGAATATGTCTTAAAAGATTTTTAATACACTTTCTTATCCGTTTAGTGATCCATTTGACTTTCTTAGTAATCGATTTTGTTATTATTTTGAAGGGAAAACAAAGATCGTAAAATCATTTAAACAGGTCAAGAAAACGGTCGCAGGCCTCATCGACGTCACTAGATATATCCGAAAAACTGAGATTTTTTAAGTAATTTTTAAATTTTTCTATATTATCCAGACAATAATTCCGTCTTTTTATTTTCCAACGGTTTAAAACACATGTCTTTTTAACAGGACATTTCAGAAGTTGTGCGGTATGATCTGACAGGCCCAATTCTATAATTTCTCCTTTTACATTATGAGCTATATTGTCCAGGCAGGTCCCACTGCTTAACCTAATGGGTTGGGTAACCCTTGGGTGTTAAATCTTTTTTTTTCCTTGGACTTTTGTCCGGAAAGTTACCGGACGGCCTGACAGTGAGCTACCCATTGCTCACTGTCCGCAAGCCCGCGCCTACGGTGGCCGGAAATCGGGATTAGAATCCCGGCGGCCGGAAATCGGGATCAGAATCCCGGCGGCCGGAAATCGGGATCAGAATCCCGGCGGCCGGAAATCGGGATCAGAATCCCGGCGGCCGGAAATCTGGATCAGAATCCCGGCGGCCGGAAATCGGGATCAGAATCCCGGCGGCCGGAAATCGGGATCAGAATCCCGGCGGCCGGAAATCGGGATCAGAATCCCGGCGGCCGGAAATCGGGATCAGAATCCCGGCGGCCGGAAATCGGGATCGGAAATCGGCGCCGGTGTGGGCGCCGGTGTGGGCGCCGGTGTGGGCGCCATCACTGAAAACGCAACCGGCGGCCATGCTGAACGCCTGCCAGAAGGTCTTGGCAATAAGGATGGTGCGGGGATACTGCACGGCCTCCGGGATACCATTGTGGGTTCTGGGGGCAACAGTCCTTCCACACATGTACGAATGTGCGTGGAGATGCAACGCCAGGGTGAAAGTCCGCTGCCGCGACAGGTCACGGCATGGCAGACAGAGCTCCGGCGGGATCTCATGGTGAAATGGCGTCAACGACTATCGCAACCCAGTGCTGGGCACGCCACAATCATGGTGGTAAGTCCCCTCTTTGAGGCGTGGCTGGAAAGGCCTCATGACGTCCTTACCTTCCGTATGACGCAGGTTCTCACCGGACATGGTTCGTTCGGGAGTTTCCTGCACCGGATTCGTGCGGAAGTGATGCCCGGGTGTCGCCATTGTGCGGAATGCCCGGAGGACACGGTGGAGCACACAGTCGAGGTGTGCCCTGATTGAGCGGAGCATCGCCATGCTCTCGTGGGGGTGATCGGCGGCGGAGACCTCTCGCGCCGGGCCTTGGTTGAGGCCATGATCCGGAGCGAGGAGGAGTGGCAGGCGGTCGCCGACTTCTGCGAAGCAGTAATGCTTGCAAAGGAGGAGGCCGAACGCATCAGGCAAAGCGTCCTCGCCGCCGCCGCCGGGATTCTGATCCCGATTTCCGACCACCGTAGGCGCGGGCTTGCGGACAGTGAGCAATGGGTAGCTCACTGTCCAGCCGTTTGGTAACTGTCCGGACCAAGTCCAAGTCGTCGACGGCGCGCACTGTTCCCGTGCGCCTCAAGGAGTTGTCAGCAACAGCAGGGACCCAGCCGGGTCGAAGCTTACTGGAGCCAGGGTTATCCGAAAGGGCGCTCGAGCCCCGGTATGAAGGCTAGAAGGAACGGGGTGGGTTTTTTAGTCAGTAAGAGTCTGACACTATCTCCCGCTCCGCCCAAGAGCGGGGTTTGTCATTGGATGATTTTTTCCCACAATAAAAAAAAAAAAAAAAGTCTGTTCTGCAAAATCTGGTCCCTGATCCAGGAATGGTAGCAATTCTTGTAAGTGGAAAGCACTTAAAATATATAATGCCAAGAACCAATAAAACGCAAATTACTATGAGGATAATAGTGATCGTCCAAATTTGTGCATTATTGGAACCCACAGAATTCTAGTTTACGAAGACTGTCTCTTTTTCTACGTTGGAACGACACATTTTGCACTGAATTTCCAGACGTTATAATTATAAAACTTGTCAAATGTACTCGATTCATTTTAATTACGATAGTTTCATTATCACAAATATTTTCAGGCCAATTTATTACAGACTTAGTTCAATTTATTTACTTTGCTTTAAAACTGTAACACTACGCCGAGATAGAAAACGCGCCACGCGCCTCAAAAATGGCAAGGGTCGCATGTAGGGATGTAGTGTTATTGAAACAACTGTTCTCAAGCGATTTACCTTTAATTACTGACTAAAAGAATCGAAGTGTGTTAATGTATTAATAGATGATAAATTCATATGGAAAGAGTAATAGTCCTTATACTATAGGTGGTACTACTACACCTCATGGCAAAAGTGCATATATAACAACGGTACATACTTTGATCAATTTAATATATTTTACAAAAAAAGTTTACTTCATATTGTTGAAGAATATAAAATCAATTTATTTCACATGTAAGGACCTAATATTTTAGTAGAAATAATTACTAAAATCGTTAGCAATAAAGATGCCCTTAAACTCAGCCTCAATTTTTTTTTTTATTAATGATAGGCTTGCGTTTGACCACCATCTCACCTGATAGTAAGCGATGATGTGGTTGACGATAAACACGCTTGCCTAGAAGAAACCTATTCAGTCTCGACTTAGACTCCTAAGTTAGTTATTGAAGAGGTTTTAAGAACAACTTTAAGAAATAAGATTCCTCCACCTCCATAATGGAATTATCAAATTCAAACATAATGCAATGAAATGCACAAAGTCTTAATAGCATCAAATAAAATAATATTTATTAATATTCTCCTCTATACACACAATATTCACACTGCAATGGGGTAAAATATAATGGCCACCATAAAATGCTTTGATACCCTTAATTCTTTTACCAAAAATAAATAGATACTTGACACCAGAAAAATAAAGTCTAAAATTATAATAGTACCTACAGCTATTTTAGTCACGACTGCACTTCAAATTGTATTCGAACACCAAATGTAGTACTCGTAAATGATCACCAAATCTTAGCGAGCAAAGTAATGCACTATTTCTGCCTAAATAAAACAGTAATGGCAATCACGCTAAAAAATGTAGGCTTATTACCAAATAAAGCGTTATGATGGTTTATTAAGTTATGTCTTCGGCTTGCAATCCCCTCCCACCGCACCGCAATCTTATTATTAACAATAATTTTTATGAGTCAGTTTACTTAAATAGGGCAGCAAGAAATAAAAACTTTGGTTATAATTTTACATTAAAATGCGAGTTTAATTTTGGTGATCATTTACTATTTTTGTCTGATAAATGATAACATATCTGGTGGTAAGTTAAACATTAGCCCATTGTAATCACTAGTGAAACATGGTTCAAACCCGAACAATATTTTAAAATTAAAAATTACAATATTGGTAGAAATTATTGTAGTAACAAGCACAATGGGATTGCCATTATCTATATATTAAAGCAGGCGCCAAAGGGAGTTGAGTATGCAAAATATTAGGACCGTCTTCTGTGAATAGTTTTGGACTCAGTAAAGCATGCAGATTATGATTCTGGATTGGATGTTGCCAGAAGGTATATTGGTCCTTTTTTTCACACCCATCTCCCTGAAACAGCAAGTAAATTGACTGAACAAATGCTAAGAACCATTTTATGAATTGTTTAAGTAACAATATCTAATTATTTCTTATGATTTAATATATCTATAGGAAGTCAACTAAAAAAAAGTGAGTCGGACTCGCGCACTGAAGCTTCCTTACAAATGTATACATCAGTTCTCGAATTGAGTTACGAAGATTTTTCCAATTTTACATTTACAGTTTTCATAATTTTACTTACCCTACTTTTTAATTAGGACAAAAAAAATGGGGCTCTATCTGTACCCGTCACTGATCAGATTTTTGCAGTCAAAAGTAGAAAAAACCGAAATCCTAAAATTGACCACGAAAAGGTAAATTCATCATAGAATCATTCAAACATAACAATTGCTAGTAGAAAATACTGCGGGCAGTGTTTTTCCTTAATAATTGTCATTTATACATTCATTAATCAATAGCCTGTACAATATTTCCATAAATTGAGTGAAATTTTGGGACATAAAACGACGCTAATAACTTTGCTGTTTATGAATATTATTTATTGAGATTTTACTTATAAAATAACAAGGGCTTTTCTAATAAGCTCTTTAAGTATTTGTACTAATTAAAAAATAGTGGTGTATATTAGTACTGTGACCTTGTTTCAAGCCAAATTTCAGAATTATAGGTCAACGAGAAGTACCCTGTTTACGTTAGTAAAAAGGTAACGGAATCATAGCGTTCAATATTAATTCAAAACTGGGAAATTAGTACCCACGAATTCGATAGATGGCGTTGGCATCGAGTCGCTATGGTTTCGTTACCGCTTAGCTTAAGTTAGAATAAGAATTTTGTTTGTTGACAGCGGTATAACATTGTGATTTGGTTCGGTACTACGTTTCAATATTCGATTTAATTTTCGATTAGTTACCAGATGTTACCAGTCCAGTGTTTGATTTTCGCTACCCTCTCCAAATCAACCTTCGTGTTCGAATATGGTCCTTCGAGCGGGATCGGGAGTGTTTTTTTTTGGTAGTCTCCAATGGTGGTAGAGGTCTACCACCCTTCGCGTCGTTACTGGGCAGTGGATCGCTGTCCAGAGCAGCCTCTTCAACCGGGGTACACTAGGCAAGAGGTGTCAGCAGCTGGAGGAGGAACCGGTTGGAGCAGGGAACCAGTAACCAGCAGCCTGTGGAGCGTGGTGCAGCACTACTGGTGGCCACGGTGGAGCACACAATCGCGGTGTGCCCTGCTTGGGCGGAGCATCGCCGTGCCCTCGTGGGGTGATCGGCGGCGGAGACTTCTCGCACCGGGCCTTGGTCGAGGCGATGGTCCGGAGCGAGGAGGAGTGGCAGGCGGTCGCCGACTTTTGCGTAGCAGTAATGCACGCTAAGGAAGGAGGCCGACCGCATCAGGCAACGGTGCTCTCGCCGCCGCCGGGATTCCGATCACGATTTCCAGCCACCGTAGGCGCGGGCTTGCGGACAGTGAGCAATGGGTAACTCGCTGTCCGGCTGTCCGGTAACTGTCCGGACCAAGCCCAAGTCGTCGACGGCGCGCGCTGTTCACGCGCGCCTCAAGGAGTTGTCAGCAACAGCAGGGGCCCAGCCGGGTCGAAGCCTACTGGGGCCAGGGTTTTCCGAAAAGGCGCCTCCGGTATGAAGGCTTGAAGGAACGGGATGGGTTTTTTAGTCAGTAAGAGTCTGACACTATCTCCCGCTCCGCCAAAGAGCGGGGGTTGTCATACGATGATTTTTGCCATCGAAAAAAAAAAAGCACTACTGGTGGCGGCTACAACTGGGAGAGTGGCGCAAGGGAGGAAGCAAGGCAGAGGGTGGCCACTTGGTGGTGCATTTGGCGCGACGCAACATCACGAGGAGTCAGTGTCAGTGAGTGAAATTGGTGAAAAAATCGCGAGTACAATTATTGTCAGGAAGAATTTAACTTGAAGACTTCTGAAAACAGTGCAGCAAATTTGAACTTTATTATAACCATAAAATTAACATAAACATTCTTGATTGATTTAGAACTTGTAAAATTTTAACGAAAAAGTGGTTTAGACGAGGAATGTATGCCCGATTTCACCCAAAAATACAAGTTTCAAACACTTAAACTTGTAAAATTTTTAATGTGATCTGGGACTTTATGTAGAAACTAGACTTGAAAACTTAGAACATCAATGGGAATTATTATATAAAACACATGTAAAAATAATTAGTGAGGTAAAGAGGTCTGAGTTATTTAATTCAAATTATCATAAGGCTAACTTGTATGATGAGGTCGAAGAGTTTTATATTCAGTACAAAAACGAGCTGAAAGAAAATTTAAAAAATATGAAAATGTCTAATAAACATGTAATGATAGTCCAGGAGCTAGCTGAGTTCAGGATTTAGTAACTTTAAGTTACCTGAAGTTAAAATACCTGTGTTCTCTGCAAATTATAGTGAGTGGCAGACGTTTAGGGATTTGTTTGTAGGATTAATACATAACAATAAAACTGTAGACGGTGCACAAAAATTATATTATCTTAAAGGAAGGGTACTTAACCGGAGATGCAGAACACTTATTAAGGAACATTAATGTAACAGCAGATAATTATACAGCTAGTTGGGCTAAATTAGAAGCAATGTACAATAATAAAAGATTTTTAGCAAATGGCATTTTAAAACGGTTGTTTAATCAAAAGAGTTTAATAGTAGAATCAGCTTTTGAGATAAAAAGATTACTCAACAACACGTGTGATTGTTTGGGTTCAATTAAAAATTTAGGTATTGACGTTACTTCCTGGGATATCCTAATAATACACATTATTAGTGTCAAATTGGAGAAAGAGACCAGGAAGACTTGGGAGTTAAAAGTAGCTTCTGATGTATCGGATGATTTGCTTACTTTTAGTCAATTTTCTGAATTTTTAAATGGTCGGTTTCGAGGTCTAGAAAATTTAGAAAATAAACCTCATGTTCAAAAAAATACTCAATCATTTCATGTGGTAGAGAAAGAAAAAACTGAGTTGTCTTCTCTTGTTTGTTCTGCCGCTCACAAGGTTACTTCTTGTAAAGGTTTTGCCAAAAAGAATTATGACACTCGACGTGATTTTACACAGAAAAATAGGCTGTGTTTCATTTGTTTAGGTAATAACCACTCTGCCAGATTTTGTAGAAATAGAAACACCCTCAAACGCCATTTATGTAAGAGACGCTACCATACTTTACTTAACCCTAGTGGTAGTTCAGGATCTGTTGGTGAAGGTACAGGCTCTGTTCAGACGGAAGTAGCTCCATCCGCTACTAGGAATACTACCTCAAGGGAGGTAGCTCAAAAGACCGCTGCACAAGCGGAGGGATCTACTAAGCCAATAGTTTTATGCCTTCCGACAGGAGAATTGTAAGGATACGGTTTTAATACCTACGGCTTTAGTAAAGGCCAAGTCGAAAGATGGAACATATCGTGTAGTTCGTGCATTAGTGGATCAAGGATCACAAGGATCTTTTATTACTGAGTCAATGGCTCAATATTTGGGGTTAAAGAAAACTGTAACAAAACACCGTGTAACCGGTGTAGCCACATGGTAGAAGTATCACCAGAAGAAACGAATAAAGGATTGTACTTACCTCATCATGCAGTAATTCGGGAAGATAAGTTGACAACTAAGGTGAGAGTGGTATTTGACGCCTCCTGCAAGGGTGTGAATGGGGTATCATTAAACGATGACTTGATGGTTGGTCCAACATTGCAAACAGAATAACAAAATACGGTTATGCGTTGGAGAACACACCCAATTTGTGTAGGTTCTGACATAATCAAAATATACAGGCAAGTTCTTGTTAATAAAGATGATACGATGTTTCCGACGCTGGATAAATAATGAATGATATTTTTCTTATTTGGAGACCCACTAAGATTCCTTCTTTGACTTTGGCATCAGAAAGTTTGGAAAAAATACTTAAAAGCAGGTCCATCTTTGTCAAGTGCTTTGACAAAATTTTTCATCAGCCCTAGTTTGATATATATATATTTAAGTAAAACCACATTTTTTGGGTCAATCAAAGGATTGTTTTTAACATTCATTTGGTTGGGTGTATATTCATTACGTACAGGTCAATCTTTTTTAATATAGTTAACCTTTTTAGCTCTACTGTCCCATTAGCATAAAAAAAAAACAGTAGCGTGATTTGTTGATTTCCTCCATAACATTGGGACGCCAAACTGCAAGTATTTTCTTTTTCCTGGAGACTAGTTCAATAATATGTATATACTTCTACAATTTTCACATACCATTCGAGAAACTCAATTTTTATCAAGATTTGCCACCGAGATTTGGAAATATTTGAAATAGGCTCATTTTACAGCTTTAATAATATTTCTCTTGTTTTTTGATAGAATAATTTGACCATAAACATAGCACAACTTATCTGGAATTAATTTACGCTGTCTTGGGGCCATTTTAAAATCAATCAAAATGTTTAATTATAAGATTACAAAAAAAGTGATTATTAACTCAGCACCAATAACAAGTTAGCGAAATAACTAGCACCAATAACAAGTTAGCGAAATAACTTAATCAGAGGGTGTATTAAAAATAAAAATGACGTGATAAAAGGGTACGTATCAAAATCCCGAATTTTATAAGACCGAATTTTAAAATACCGACGGACGAAACACCGAAAATTGAAACCCCGAATGGTCGTTTGGCCGAAAGTTTAAAATCCCGAAAGTTCATTTGACCGAAAGTTTAAAATCCCAAAGTTTAAAATTCCGACATTCAAAATCCCGACATTCAAAATCCCGACTTGTCCGTGTCGGGATGCCCTAAGGTCCCGATCTGTTTTATTTTGAGAAGTAGCACTCGCCGGCCGCTGCCGCGGCACCGCTCGCTACGCTCGCTCGGCTCGCGCGTGTTTGGTCACAATTCTAACCTAACCTAACCTATTTCAGCCAGTTCGAAATAAAGAATAATACCTACAATCTCTCGTAAAAATTTAATTGTATTTTGATTGCACTTTGAACTGGGTAAAATAGGTTAGGTTAGGTTAGATCTGTGACCAACCGTCCCAGTTGTTTCGTCTATTCGAGATTTTTACCTTTTTCAGTTAATCCGTCATAACTGTGTTGCAGTGCCATCTATGAGTAATCGCGGGAACTACGTCGCTGCTCTTTGGGATTTCATCCATCGGTATTTCGTCCATTCGGGATTTCGTCCATTCGGGATTTCGTCCTTTCGGGCATTTGAACATCGGTATTTTGTGTTTCGATATAACCACTATCGGCATTTAAAACTTTCGGTATTTTGAATTTCGGTGTTTTGGACGTCGGTATTTCAATCATAGGTATTATGAACTTTCGGGATTTTGATACGTACCCTGATAAAAATATAAGACATATATTTTTGTAATAAGAGGGTAGGTAGAAATCACATTCAGTATTAACTGTCTTTGGGTACAAGAAAAAAAAAATTGTAAAGTAGAATTTTAAAGATTGACATAAACGAGACCCGTTGCTAGGCTACCACACAGATATTAAGGCTAAAATTTTTTTTTGTATTAAAACCCTAAAACTGCGGCCAAGCTAAATCTCAGTCATTAAGAATAAAATCTTTTTGTCAGTTTCTGTGTTGATTTCTTGCATAAATTGTGTCATTAATTATAGCTTGATAATATTTTGGATGGTGATAAAGAGAATTACTAGAGGCAATAGTTTTTTTTTGTTCTGTATTGATTTCTTACATAAAATGTGTTTTTAAGAGCAATTCGATTAAAAATTGGATGGTGATAAAAAGAGGCACTAGGGTATGTTCGTTTAGCATTAGAAAAAAGTAAAAAAAACTTCGTTTTAGGGTACACTTTGTTTGTTTACTTATGCCAGGCTTCGTTTTGTAAGTTTTATTCACAAAACGTCTAAAAGTAATTCCGTCGGGCCATAACTTGTTATCTAGAAAGTTTCGTTTTGGGAACATATAATTTAAAAGAGTTGTACCGCTTTCCTGTTTTTCTGTTAATTTTAAACAAAGTAACATCTTGTATGCTGTTTTTAATGTACGCCGTAATATCGCTTTCATTTGTGGTTTTACACATATTGAAGATACTGCTTCAGCCTCGTACCTAGCTATTAGATATTTACGACAATTAGCGTTATATATAAAACAAATATCTCATATTAACTTCGTTTTACACCGACGATTTCATATACTCCCATAATAACAAACAGGAACTATTGTCAATATGCGAAACCATTAATAACATTTTAAATTCCAGCTGTTTTTCATTGCAGAAATGGGCTTTTAATTTTGATAGTTCATCAAATACTTACTCGAAATCATTGTCACTCGATAAAAGTGCACAAGATAAAACACTTGGTTTAGGTTGGTCCAATGACAGTGACGAATTACGATTCGATATTAAAATAAGTCTGTTATGAAATTAATGTTTCACGAATAACAAAACGAAAACTACTCACGGTCATTTCACAAGTTTGTGACCCATTAGGATTATTAGCGCCTATTATTGTTGTTACCTGACCTACAATCTGGTTTTAGGAAACAGCGGAGTACTTCTACGGCGTTGCTGGACGTTACCGACAACATTCTGTCAGCTTAAGATAATGGCATGTGTTCACTGGTGGTACTTCTTGATTTTTCTCGTGCTTTCGACTATATCAATGTTTCATTTCTAATTTTGAAGTAAAAATGGGTTTGACTATAATGCCATCCAGTGGTTCCAAAGCTATCTCGGTGATAGATAGCAACTCGTAGAATTACGCTTGGCGGACGGTACCACCTTGACTTCAGCTCTTTCTGTAATAGAGAGAATAGTTCCTCAGAGATCAATTTTTGGGTCCGATTATTTTTATTATTTACTGTAAAATAATTTGGAATAATAACTAACATTTTGCGTGTTATAGACCTTTACCATACACCCACCAAATAATTAAGTCTACACACATGTTTTTGACTAGGATTTAAGTTCTTATACAACTACTATACAATTGTCATAAATACAAAAAAATCTCTAGTATCAAAACTTTTTTCTTCTACTATTTCAACAATACCACATTCAAAATTTTTGGTTGTAACCTCCTTTTCTCAGGTCACGCTTTCATTAGACGGACTCTATGCAATAGCTTAAAAAAATAATAATTATCCGATCTTCATTTTTAGGGTTCCGTAGCCAAATGGCAAAAAACGGAACCCTTATAGATTCTTCATGTCTGTCTGTCTGTCTGTCTGTCTGTCTGTCTGTCTGTCTGTCCGTCCGTCCGTATGTCACAGCCACTTTTTTCCGAAACTATAAGAGCTATACTGTTGAAACTTTGTAAGTAGATGTATTCTGTGAACCGCATTAAGATTTTCACACAAAAATAGAAAAAAAGCAATAAATTTTGGGGGTCCCTATACATAGAACTGAAACTCAAAATTTTTTTTTTCATCAAACCCATGCGTGTGTGGTATCTATGGATAGGTCTTCAAAAATGATACTGAGGTTTCTAATATAATTTTTTTCTAAACTGAATAGTTTGCGCGAGAGACACTTCCAAAGTGGTAAAATGTGTGTCCCCCCCCCTCTAACTTCCAAGATAAGAGAATGATAAAACTAAAAAAAATATATGATGTACATTACTATAAAAACTACCAACGAAAATTAGTTTGAACGAAATCCAGTGAGTAGTTTTTTTTAATGCGTCATAAACCGAAAAAAATACACTATTATTAAAACATCGATCAAAGTTACAACACATTACAAGAACTTTTATATTATGTTACTTGCTGCTACGGAACCCTTCATGGGCGAGTCCGACTCGCACTTGGCCGGTTTTTTTACTATTTTTCAATACTCGAAAACTGACTCATAACGTACTACGATTCGTATCGATATTTATATTACTTTTATTCGAATAGTATATATAACCTCTTTTTCTAAGGTCACGCTTTCATTAGACGGACTCTAGTCGATACTTTTGATTATAAATTAGTTTATGAAAATACTATGCATGTTTATTTAACAATTCATGAATAAATAACATTATATTAGTAAGTTTATTTATGAAATAAAGCGTTTCTCGCCTTATATATATATATATATATATATATATATATTACTTGGAAAGGATAGCTTTGCTGTGCCCAACAGGGTCCATATTGATCTTTAACTATATTTTTATACCATCTATATATGTACATATGGAATGCAATAAAGTATTGAGTATTGATATTATATACAAATTCAGAAACAGTTACTTGTAAAATTAACGATAAAAGGTAATTGTCGTAATTATTTACTTAAAAACGAAGGACGACGAGAAGGCTTCTCTTCAAGATGATGGATAAATTTAAAGATCAAAAAAGTGAGATTAATCGGAAATCTGCAGCAAAAATGCGACGGCTGGGTACAATAATTATATTTATAGGTATTTCGAAAATCGTTCAAATTTCCAACATGGTTTTGCTAGACAGTGCGCATCCAAAATATCAAACTTTCCATGACTCTGGTGGGTAAGTCAAGCTGATGTATAAATCCCCATTCTACAGTTAATAATCATAGACTTATAACGCCCGTTTACGGACATGACGTATACGTCAGCACTACTTAATTCTATCATTTTGAACTGGCGCGCGTGTTGGCTCATTTGGATTCCAATGATCCAACACACGCGCCACTACTAATGATGTCAAATTTCAAACTAACAATTTGTGCGCCCTAGTGGTAGTGGAAGCTAGACCAGTAGTCAAGCATTTTCATCTTCAATATAATCCCCCAATTTATACGTAACCTGTACTGAAGTTGTATGTTCTTGCTTGCATAATGTGCGTATAATCTTTCAAATACTGTAATTAGAGATAATAGAAAGACAATGAGAGACAACGCTGGCGTTCGCTTGGGGTTTAATGAATCAACGCAAGATTTAAAATTCGTTTATATAATTTATTTACTATAACATTCACAAACAGAACATCAAAATTATCCAAATTGGACACTGTTGCACAATGAGGGATTTTTTTCCGGGAGTGTTCCACTTTCTTTGATTAATAGACCCTTCTTTTTTTGTTCTTTTCAGAGTCCTTTCACTTAAGTCTGAAAACAAAAATCACAATTATTTCGTTGCAGTTTAATAATACCACTAAAATTAAGACACAATTAAAACAATCAAATGCCATAATATAATACAACCATATGCTTATTATTTAGCTATGTTTACACATCTCCTATAAACAATAGTAAATGACTGTTAAATGTAAAAGGTCTGAAAGGAGAAAAATACCTGTCATGGATTTTTTTTTGCATTGTGATTCAGACGTCTACTATTTCCATGGAAATACAAAATAGAAAAAGTGGGACCAGCGTTTTTTACAAATTATATCCCACTATTTCTATTGCAACAAAAAAAAACGCAGTTATGTTATTTGAAAAGTTTACCACTTTTAATTAATAGATTAAAATTAAAACATGAATACTCGGTTTAAAAAAAAATTGAAGATCAAATTAATAATCTGTCATTTTTTTAAATAATTTGCCACCACATACTCTACAGTACAAATCACACAAAGCCACCTCATCACTACGCAGATGTATGGATGATTGTTTGTGACTGTACTTCTCACATATTTCCATTGGCATCATTCCTTCATCGCTTAACGATATTATTCCGTCTGGTATTATTTAAAAAAATAAATCTATTGGTATTGGTATTATTTAAAAAAATATATAATTTATCGTTGTCGGTAGTTTAAGATTATAAAACAATAATTGAATGTTAAGAAGCTGTAAATAAGACAGTATAATTATTAGAAATATAGAATAATTTTAACATACCACAAAAATACTGGGTCGTATGACTCGTTACATTTTCCAGCACCGAGTTTTCGTAACTTTGTAGGTGTTCGTCTATTTGCGAATTTAAAATGTTTAACACATTCGATAAAGCTATATTATAAAGTATCTTTTAATTTTTTTTTTGCAGTATTTCATCTATTTTATAATATTTTAAAACGAAGAACTAGAAGCGTTCTTTTTTTTGTTTTCCGGGGATACTGTTATCGACCCTTTGCATTTTGTTTTGTGGCGCTTGTTGCATTTCCACAACGTATTATTATTCTTGTAAACTATCTGCCTAGTGTAATCATAACCCTCGTACAACAGTATAACACCCTTCCCCCTTTTTAAAACCTCCATTATTAACAATATCCAACACCCACCAACTATCAACGAAACCAACCAACACCTATCTCGTAAAGCAATAATAGCAATATAATGGCAGCTGTCTATCAATAAAAGTCAATTACAACTATGATCAAGAGGTTTTATCTATCGAGGAAATAAATAAATAGTTTATATGTGCACGCCGTCATAAGAGGTGATGCAGCGTTTTTTTTTCTGTCGCAGCCGACTGCAATAGAAATAGTGGGTCAATAAGTCTGAATCAGGCCCAGTATTTCTATCAGATTAATAGAACTACCTAACAGAAGTAGTGGGATACACCCGATATTTCAATTTCTTCAGAGTTTCAATGCTTTTACCGTTCTGGTAATCTGAAGTTTCACCTGCTCATTGTCTATATCTCCTAAAGAGTATACTTAATACAATATTACTCATTGCAATTTGTTATAAATAATCGAAAAGCATCAAGCTATTTTACTTGATATTCAAAACACTAACCTATAAATGAACTTATAGTCTCCAGCCGTCGCATTTCCAATTAATCTCACTATTTTTGTTTTTCACTTTATCAATCATCTTGAAGGGAAGCCCCCTCAACGAAGTATTTATTGTTTACCGCATTATTAGAAAAAAAATATACAAAAATAAGATGCACGTAAACACAAGGGGATACCTACGTCAGTGCGAAAGCCGTATCATCGAAGTTTGTTTCTTCGAAAACTTTTCAACGATATCTCTATACTGCGACGCATTGTTAAGTCGACTTTTTGTTACTGCGATGGTTCGTTACATCGAAAAACTTTACTGCGAACGATTTTGAAGCGAAAACATCATACTGCGAAGCCTTGTTCAATGGATGTCTTGTTACTACGATGATAATTATGTTACTTAGGAATACTTAACTTTTAATTTCGTTACGATTTTCAACACCTAACGTTTGTTTTTAGAATATTTTACTTAAATATGTTTATAACTTCTTTTTTGATGGGAAAATTCATCCAATGACAACCCCTGGGCACGCCACAATCATGGCGGTAAGTCCCCTCTATAGGGCGTGGAAAGACCTCACGGCGTCCTGATCTTCCGTAAGACGCAGGTCCTCACCGGACATGGTCCGTTCGGGAGGTTCCTGCAACGGATTCGTGCGGAAGTGATGCCCGGGTGTCGCCATTGTGCTGAATGCCCGGAGGACACGGTGGAGCATACAGTCGAGGTGTGCCCTGCTTGAGCGGAGCATCGCCATGCCCTCGTGGGGGTGATCGGCGGTGGAGACCTCTCGCGACGGGCCTTGGTTGAGGCCATGGTCCGGAGCGAGGAGGAGTGGCAGGCGGTCGCCGACTTCTGCAAAGCAGTAATGCTCGCTAAGGAGGAGGCCGACCGCATCAGGCAACGGCGCTCTCGCCGCAGCCGGGATTCCGATCCCGATTTCCAGCCACCGTAAGCACGGGCACGCGGACAGTGAGCAATGGGTAGCTCGCTGTCTGGCCGTTCATTCCTCCCCTTTCACTCGCACATTCATTCGTTCTGAAACTATGATCTTTAGCGTTCAGAAATACTAATCCTACATATATATATATATATATATATATATATATACATATTTTCTTTGTGTATATATATACAAAGAAAAGGAGTTTTGAGATGATTCTACTATTTGTTCAGAAAGTAATTCCGCAACTTCCGCTTAAATGCGTACTGACTCGTGGCCGTTCTGATATCAAGAGGTAGCGAATTCCATAGAAGGATAGACTGAATATGGAAGGAGGAATGAACAACATCAGAAGTGTGAGAAGGACAAAGCAGTAGGAGATTGTTAGAAGAACGCAGATTCTTGGCGTGTGAAGAACAGAGATATTGGAAGTGAGATATAAGATAAGAAGGAGGGGTAAGAGAGTTGAGCAAAGAAAAAAGAGTTGTCAAAGCTCGCAGACTTCTTCTTTGGCGAATAGGCAACCATTTGAGCTCCGATCTGAAGCTTGATACATGGTCATATTTCCTCAGGTTAAATATGAACCTGATGCAGTTGTTCAGGAGCCTATCAAGCTTATCCAGCAAGGCTGCGTTCAGGTCATAGTAGCATACATCACCATAGTCGACTTTAGGGAAAATTAAAGTCTGCACAAGCATTATCTTCGTCTTTGCAGGCAGAAAGTTCCTCAGACGATACAGATACCGCAAAGTCCCATTGACCCTTTGACAGACACTAGAGACCTGACTTTGCCAGCCAAGCGTCGAGTCAAGGTGTAAACCGAGGTCCTTTACCGTAGGGCTGATGGGAATGACGGCTCCCTTGTAAATAATAGGAGGTAGAGGACCAACCGCCACTCTACTCATCATGCGTGCACTACCAATAACAATGGCCTGACATTTTGAGGGGTTTACAGACACGCCAAACCTATCAGACCAGTCACTAACAGCACTCAAATCTCGATTCACATCCTCTATAGCGTCTGACAAACTTTCCACCCGCGCAACTGCATACAATTGAAGATCATCGGCATAAAGATGATACGCACACCGAAGACAGAGAGTTATAAAATTTATGAAGATGGAGAATAATAATGGAGAAAGAATACCGCCTTGTGGAACACCAGCATCCAGGTCACGCCAACTTGACGAGCTCTCATCAACGCGAACCGACTGCTGACGTCCCCGAAGATAAGAAGAGAACCATTCACATAGATAGGAGTAAACGTATTATGCAAGAGTAACTCCTAATGTGGGGCAAAGAAAAAGAAAAGAACATCTGTTAGTGGTAGACAATTCTGTAATCAAGGTTCATACAGTTTTAAACGAGAAATAACGTTTTAAAACTCCCTCGGGATGAATAGTATTAAGTACTTCCAACCCGCTCCTCAGGCAACTTTAGACTGGTGAAATGGCGTCAACGACTATCGCAACCCAGTGCTGGGCACGCCACAATCATGGCGGTAAGTCCTCTCTTTGAAGCGTGGCTGGAAAGGCCTCACGGCGTCCTTATTAGGGTTATCCGAAAGGGCGCTCGAGCCCCGGTATGAAGGCTAGAAGGAACGGGGTGGGTCTTTTAGTCAGTAAGAGTCTGACACTATCTCCCGCTCCGCCCAAGAGTGGGGAATGTCAATGCATGATTTTTTCCCACCATAAAAAAAAATGGAGGGTTCCGTAGCAGCAAGTAACATAATATACTTAAAAGTTCTTGTAGTTCGTTGTAACTTTGATCGATGTTTTAATAACAGTGTATTTTTTTTATTATTATTTGTATTAAAAAAAACTACTTACTAGATCTCGTTCAAACCAATTTTGTTGGTAGTTTACATGTACATCAAATATTTTTTACAGTTTTATCATTCTCTTAATCTAGAAGTTACAGGGGACACACATTTTACCACTTTGGAAGTGTCCTTCGCGCAAACTATTCAATTTAGAAAAAAATATATTAGAAAGCTTAATATCATTTTTGAAGACCAATCCCCATATGTGACCCCTATCTATCACGTATGGATTGATGACAATTTTTTTTTTTTTTGAGTTTTAGTTCTAAGCATGGGGACCCCCAAAATTTATTGCTTTTTTTCTATTTTCGTGTTAAAATCTTAATGTGGTTCACAGAATACATCTACTTACTAAGTTTCAACAGTATAGCTCTTATAGTTTCAGAAAAAAGTGGCTGTGACATACGGACGGAGAGACAGACAGACAGGCACAGACAGACAGACACGACGAATCTATAAGGGTTCCGTTTTTTGCCATTTGGCTACGGAACCCTAAAAAAAAAGTATCTAACACGGGGATAAAGCTGTCTTTGTCTTTGGCGGTTTGAATTCCTCACTTCACTCAGGTTTCTTTATTAACTCCTTTGTAATGCTTGGGAGTTGATTATATATATATAAATCCCTCAATAACGTTCGGGGTTAAAATTAACAATCTTCGTTTCGTTCGAAATTCAACATGCCGCCCGTTAGGTACTTAGTGCTCGGCCACAGTGGCAGTGCGGTGCGGCTGTGGGCGCGGCACGGCGCGGCAATCTCAAACAAAAGAACTTCCTTTGAGTGTTCACAGTGGACACGCGGGCGCGGGAAGTCGTGGGAAGACGTTGAATGCGCGCGGTGATCTCACGCCATAGTGAGTTCATCCAAGTGGCCACAGTGAAAGCGCGGGCGGCAAGCGGCGGCAGTGAACTAGGGATGTCGGCAGTGAATAAAAAATATCCATATACCTATCGATGTATCGTGGATGTATCGCTATTTATAAAAAATATTAATATCGGCCTGGATTTATCGAGGATAAGATAAACTTTCCAAGATGTTCGGTCTTAAAATAATTCATTTAGTTCAGTCTAGGTCAATAATAGGTCTTCTTCTTCTTCTTCTTCTTCTTCCTGCCCTTATCCCATATTACTTGGGGTCGGCGCAACACGTAGGTCAATAATAGGTATATAACAATAATAAAAATAAAAAGTATACAAAGAATCAATATCTTGACCGAAATGGAACTACAATAATGATGTAAAATGTTGACAAGAAGCCGGGCACGCTCTCAAATTGCACATCCAACATCTTCGGGTTCGTCGCTCAGCTCCGCCTCGCAGCCGCCGAGACCAGCGCCAGCCGTGAGTCCAGAGATTCCGGCAGCTGCAGTTGCGTCGAGTTCGAGCGACGAATACTTCTCGCCGCCGACGACACCACCACCTGCGCGTCGGCGGGGAAGAGGCCGACCTCCGGCCAGCTTGGGACCTCGAGGCCTGCCGGCCTCTGACAGGGTTCCCGCTGTCGGTGGAAGTGTGCAGCGCATGCGATGGACATCATCCATCAATGAAAATGTCATGCGCTCATACTTTGGGGCTACAGAGGGGGGAATTAACCTGACTGCGTACCGTGGTCGGATGCTGTCTCTGTTTCAGGTGCTTGAGCCAGCTGTCAACATTTCGGTCCAACGACTATCGGATCAGGTGCGGGTCATCCAGCGTAATCGTATATTGGATGACGCCGTACTTGATAGACTGCGCCTGGAAGTTTGCCGTGTTTCAGCCGCTACACCATCGGCCGCGGCGCAACGTCAACCCAGTGCTGCACCGCGACCCGACCACCTTGGTGACGCTGCAATATCTGTGAGTACCCAATGTAATGAACGATTGAGGGGCGCTTTGGAAGACGCATTTCGGGAATACCGCTCCATACCGCCGGTGCTTAGACCTCGCCTACCTCGTTTGCCCATGCACAAGAGAAATAGGGCGCTGGTGTGTGCTTTAGATTCGCAGCTATCAATTTGTTTTGATAGCAGCGAAGACCTCGCTGATACCCACTCGATCTTTTACTGTGCGGCTGTAGCAGCATGTCGTGTAGCTCACGTTAAATTTCCTAATTGTAACAGAGCTACACGACCAGCTGTGCCTGCTTGGCAGTGCAGGATAGAGCGGCGTATCGGTGAGGCTAGAGCACTCATCGGCAAGCTTATCTGCTTCAGGGACGGCAACACTCGCCCTAGGGTGATGCGCTTTGTGAAGCGGGCATTCTCGGGGACTGATATTAGTCCTCGAGATTATCTGCCCTGCATCACAGAGCGTATCGACTTCATGAAGCAGAAGATCTATGCATGGGCAAACCGTATTCGTAGGTACAAGCGGCGAGTGGAGTGGTACACTCAGAATCGTACATTCCAAAGCAATGAAAGGTGGGTTTACTGGGCTTGGGAGCGACAGGACCAAGGTGTGACTGATACGCGCCTGCCGGATGATGACGCCATGTGTTCATTTTGGCGCAGCATTTGGTCGGCGCCTGTCAGTCACACCGAGGTTGATTGGATTCGAGAGGTCGAGCGCGCATGCGATCTTTTACCAGAAATGCTCCTCATCGATATTGCCATTAGCAAACAGGTTCGACGTTCTCGAAAGAATCTGTTGGCATGCTGAATAGATTATAAGAAGGCCTATGACTCGGTTCCTCATACATGGCTCATGAGGGTGTTAGAACTGTATAAAGTTGATGCAACTTTGCGCACCTTCCTGATGTCATGTATGGGGCAGTGAAGAACAGTCCTTCACTATCCGGGATTTCGACAGATTTGGGAAAACAGCGAACCGATAAGGATTGAGCGTGGCATATTCCAGGGTGACAGTTTGAGTCCACTGTGGTTTTGGCTGGCTTTGAACCCTCTCAGCACACTGCTGGAGGGTTTTGGCTTAGGTTACCGGTTAAAAAGAGGCGGTCAGGTCACCTTCTTTACATGGATGATCTGAAACTCTTTGCCCCCAAAAACTTGCAACTGATGGAGCTACTGAAGGTAACTGAAACCTTCAGTAGTGCCATCAGGATGGACTTTGGTGTGGACAAATGTGCAGTCATACATGTAAAGCGAGAAGAGATTATGAAATCCGAGGGAATCCAACTCTCGGATTCCATACACCTTAGATCCCTCAGTTCAACCGAAACATACAAGTATTTGGGTATGTCGGAAGCGTTAGGCATCAATACTGATGACGTGAAACAATCGTTGAGGGAGCGCTTCTTTGGCCGCCTGAATAAAGTACTGAATAGTCTTTTGTCAGGCGGAAACAAGGTGCGCGCTTTCAACGGTTGGGTCATGCCAGTAATGATGTATTCTTTCGGCATACTCAAATGGACTCAGACAGAACTTGACGCCCTGGATAGGAGGGTCCGTACACCCACACTGAACGCCTGCCAGAGGGTCATGGCGATAAGGATGGTGCGGGGATACTGCACGGTCTCCCGCGAAGCGGCGAGCCTTCTGGCTGGCCTACCACCGTGGGATCTGGAGGCAACAGTCCTTGCACACATGCACGATATGCGCGTGGAGATGCAACGCCGGGGTGAAAGTCCGCTGCCGCGACAGGTCACGGCATGGCGGACAGAGCTCCGGCGGGATCTCATGGTGAAATGGCGTCAACAACTATCGCAGCCCAGCCCACAATCATGGCGGTAAATAAGTTGAGGTCTTTCCAGCCACGCCTCAAAGAGGGGACCCTCTTTGAGGCGTGGCTGGAAAGACCTCACGGCGTCCTTACCTTCCGCGTGATGCAGGTACTCACCGGACATGGTTCGTTCGGGAGATTCCTGCACTCGATTCATGCGGAAGTGACGCCCGGGTGTCGCCACTGTGCGGAACGCCCGGAGGACACGGTGGAGCACACAGTCGAGGTGTGCCCTGCTTGGACGGAGCATCGCCGTGCCCTCGTGGGGGCGATCGGCGGCGGAGACCTCTCGCGCTGGGCCTTGGTTGAGGCCATGGTCCGGAGCGAGGAGGAGTGGCAGGCGGTCGCCGAATTTTGCGAAGCAGTAATGCTTGCAAAGGAGGAGGCCGAACGCATCAGGCAACGGCGTTATCGCCGCCGCCGCCGCCGGGATTCTGATCCCGATTTCCGGCCAACGTAGACGCGGGCTTGCGGACAGTGAGCAATGAGTAGCTCGCTGTCCGGCCGTCCGGTAACTGTCCGGACCAAGCCCAAGTCGTCGACGGCGCGCACTGTTCCCGCGCGCCTCAAGGAGTTGTCAGCAACAGCAGGGACCCAGCCGGGTCGAAGCCTACTGGGGCCAGGGTTATCCGAAAGGGCGCTCGAGCCCCGGTATGAAGGCTAGAAGGAACGGGGTGGGTCTTTTAGTCAGTAAGAGTCTGACACTATCTCCCACTCCGCCCAAGGGCGGGGGATGTCAATGCATGATTTTTCCCAAAATAAAAAAAAAGCGTCCGTACACTACTTACCGCAAATCGGATGCATCACCCACGGTCATCGGTGATGAGCAGTGATAGGAATAGGTAGTGCCTATTTGCCTAAACTTCGAAGAACAGAGACAAGAAACGGAGACTTCCTTAGGACTACATTTTTTCCGAGACATCTGTCCCGAAATTTCAAGACAACACATAAATACATTTACAAAAATTGTTATTTGGATTAAGTAATTCGTCTATATTTACCTAAAGTTTGTGACTAGATATATCATAATAAATAACATATAATATCATAATAAATAACAATAGTCTCCGTTAGCCAGACGAGATCTGGCTAACGGAGACTATTTGCATAGACACAACCTCGTAGCCAGGATTATTCACCAGCAACTTGCTCTTAAATACAATCTTGTAGAATCAGAAGTACCGTACTACAGGTATGTGCCCGACCCAGTTCTCGACAATGGCAGTATCACGTTATATTGGGATCGATCTATCATCACTAACAGGACTATTATTGCCAATAAACCTGATATAGTGGTGATAGATCGACTAGAGCGTCGCACAATGATTGTTGATATAGCGGTCCCTCATGACGAGAACCTTGTGAAAGCTGAGTGGGAAGTGGATAGAGCAATCATTGTGCCGATAGTCGTAACGGCCAATGGCTTAATAGCTAAGAGCCTCGAACAACATCTAAGGAGGCTCTCGTTAGGCAGCTGGATCAAGGGCCTGATCCAGAAAGCAGTACTCCTGGACACGGCGCGCATAGTTAGGAGATTCCTCTCTCAGGAGCCCTGACCACCGGCAGCTTGGACCCTGTTCCCGATGCCGGTGGGCTACTATTTTTATATATTTTTAAATGTTTTTTTTAAGTACTTTTTAAGAAATATTTAAAAATGTAAATAATATGTACATATATAGATAATAAATGGAATAATAATAATAACATAGTAATTTCTATACAAAATTCACTGTATTTTAATACACTTCTGGACACATCTATTGGCCCACCTTAGAGTTTAGGTTTCGATGGCCCCTACCGAAATATGATGGCTAGATTGAACAAAAACTGTTGATGCAGTTTTAAACCTGATACATTTTACCATCTTTTTCGATCGTATTGTTTTAAATTTGAATTCAGAATACCATACGACATGGAGCTACGCCTAACAAGTCGGATATGCGCCTTGTTAAAGGCAATTGATTTTTGAATTAAAAACATGTTTTATCAAATAATGGTTTAATTTAATAACGCGTGTTGCCTCCATGGGCATCTACCACAGCTCTCATACGATGCTAGGCATAGAGTTTATCAACCGCTCTATGAAATTTTGAGGGATCATCTCCCATTCCTCTTCTATGGAAGTTTTCAACTCCTGCATCGTCTGGGCAACGGGCTGACGAGCCCTAACACGTCTTTTTAGCTCGTCCCACATGTGCTCAATGGGGTTCATGTCTGGGCTTCTGGCTGGCCAGTCCATAACTGTGATGTTCTCATCCCGAAGATATTCCCTGACGATGCCGGCCGCATGGGCTCTTGCATTATCATGCATAAAAAGGAAATTTGGGCCCACATAGTCCGCGTATGGTATCACGTGAGGTTCTAAGCACTCACGAATGTACCTTTCAGCATTTAATGTTGGCAGCCGTGGTTCTGTAACAACCTCAAGTTGAGTTTTGCCGCTCGCGGATATACCGCCCCAGACAGTCCATGAGCCACCGCCATAAGCAACCCTCTCTTCAAAGCAGCATTGTGCGAAACGCTCTCCCTTACGTCGGTAGACCTTCTTCCTTCCATCATTGCCATGTAACACAATTTTAGACTCATCAGAAAAGAGTACATGGCTCCAATCTTGCTGTGTCCAATTTAAATGACTGCGTGCGAAATGAAGGCGCGCTGTTCGATGGGCCCGCGTTAGTTTGGGCCCATTAGCTGGCTTGTGTGGTACCATATCGCGTTCTTTTAACCTTCTCCGAACAGTTCGAGTGCTCACAGATACTCCGTGGAAGTCGCGAAGTTGGTTTTGTATCTCAATGGAGGTAAGGTGACAATTTCTCAAGCTGGTCGTCACAATGAATCGATCCTGCCTTTCAGTTGTGACCCGAGATCGTGGCCTTCCTTGGCGACGAACAAAACCGCCAGTCTCTAGGTACCTCCGATAAACATTTCGGACCGCAGATCGACTTAAATTAAGTTGAGCACTCACGTTTCTTTGGCTGTGTCCGGCCTGAATAAGTGCCACAGCTTGGGCAGCGACTTCAGGTGAAGTATCCATAGATTATTGATAGAACCTCACCTTAATGTTAAGAATAAGTAATGTTTGTTGCAAAACCAAAGATTTCAATCACTTTTTCAAGAATTAAATCCAAGTAAACCAATAAAACCAAGTTTTCTTAGTATTCGATTGTTTGATATCAACAAACAGGCTCTAAATTATCTTTTGTTTCTTTAAATACTGTGTTCGAAATTCAAAAAAAGACTATTGAATGAAATTGTGAATGTGCCAGGTTCAAAACTGCATAAAAACTTTTTGCTCGACCTAATATAAAATTTTAGCAAGGACCAAACGAAACTGAAAATACAAGGTGGGCCAATAGATGTGTCCAGAAGTGTATATGAGAATATGTATAAAACTAGTTCTTTCTACCCTTGCCCTATTTTACTTGAGATCGGCGCAACACGTAATCTTAATAACTAAATAACAACAATAAACTAATATATTTTGAAGACCAATGAATTTTTCAGGCTATGAAACGAAAGTAAAATCAAGTACAGTTTTTTTTGCGTTCGTTCCTATCTTTTACGGCTTTGAATTCCTTTAAATATTCTGCTGATAAATTAAAAAAAAAAACGGGTTTGATACGATTTCCGATATTTAATACGAGTATTTTGTGTCGATGTATTTTCCACAAGCCTACTTCGGACAGGCACTGTCACCCGCGCCGCTGCCCGCATCGCGCTGCCAGTGTGGCTACGCGAGCCGCGCGCGTGTTCGCGAGCCGCGCGCGTTGTCGCTCCCGCGCCGCTACCCACACCGCGCTGCTACTGTGGCCGAGCACTAATCTACGCGGACTTTTATTATTCTTAGTGTTAAACCGAATGACGCGACATCATCATCGCTTGGGGTTTGAGGGACTGCTTTATCTTCTGGTCACATAAACTACTATTCATTATAGGTACCTAATAACGAGAAATGTCATGGGGGTGAGCACATACTCACACTGAGCATCATTAACGCTATTTTGAGACATCTGCATCTGAGACAAAGAATGATGTACAATTTATTGGGAAAATTTTTCGGCGACAGATTTTGATTTCTAATAATTTTATAAGATAACGCCATCTATCAACTGAACGGAAATCTGTTGTCCACTTTTGACAAAAAGAAGTTACATTGGTTCTTGGCATATAATATAGATGGCAATAAGCCGAGTCACTCTTGATGCACCTTCCTCACGACCAGAAAAAAATAAAATGGGTTTTTTCCGTGAGGGTATGTATTTACCACTGTATTTGGTATACAGTGATATCTGATATCTGATGTATCTTACCAAAATTCTTTGTACAATGAAGGTCCTATCTATTAATTGTATAGAAAACTAATGACAAAGTCAGCGTATGAAGAAGTTATCAGCTTCTTTGCATATAATGCAGATGGCGGTGTGCTCAATAAGATGAATGAAATGGAGAGGTGAATGAATGTCGTACTTTTTGTGTCTTTGTTATTATCTCTGTACCAAAATATGGCATAATAAAATAAATAATACAGGTACGTGTTGGATTTGTTACCAGTGATGTAAAGCCTTAAAATTTACTTTAAAAAAATATTCAATTAACATTATAAAGGCGAAAAGTTTGCGAGTCTGTATTTTTTTTACTTATTCATGTCGTTTGATTCGTTTGGTTTGACGGATTTGGATGTTTGGCACAAGGATAGTCCATATACTGGAATAATATTATATAGGGTACTTTTATCCTGGGAATATCTTTCCTTGGGACAATTTTCTGCTACCACGTTGGTAGCTAGACGTAGTAGTCTGTGATCCTGTTATTTTTTGTTAAACATTGCGTAGGGAAAGTTTAATTTAGGTTTAAAGTGCTAAATAAAGCTTTTAATTCAGATCAACACCAAAATCCAGATTTCGAGGTAAGATCCCATCTAATTTTACAATTCCTCCAACATTTTCAAATCCACCCAGATAATTGATTCGACGATTAGGTATCAATCAATAAACAGTGATGCTAAACTCAACATTTCTTAAGAGAAGAGGAAAAACAAGAGCAATTTTTCGCATCATTGGCATTCGCTCCGGCCGAGTCTCGGCGGGTGAGGACCCGAGAGCCGAGACTACTGTGTTCTTGCCCATTTATCACGTCACAAAACACGAAAAAAAAATCACGGACTTACTGACCCGTAACTTTTCCATTTACAGAGTGTTTTTGCTTATCTCATTCGAATAATATCCTTAAGTCTCATCCAGTTCGAAAACGGTGACATTGACCCAGTTTCCGGAACGTTGATCAAAATTAAAATTAACTAATCAGCTGTCAAATCTCTTGTCAAGCATCAGTTGGGTTGCTGAAAGGATGATCAGCTACTTTGATTTGATCATCAGATTAGCTGACCGCGCTGTCAGATCTTAGTACAAAATTACTAACCTTCAGGAACAAATCCATCAGTGCATTAGAACAAGTTCTCCAAACTACAGTAGCTGATCACGTAAGGGTGCATAAATCCGTGTGCATCTGGATTGAGGGCCCATTTTTTAAATCCTTATGAAACGAAACAAGATTTACAGGGAATTTAGTTAAAAATTAGTAAAATTTAAAGCAATGAGCCATAAATTTCTTAAACGTAAAATAAAAAAGTTATGATTAAATAACGTGGGCCCTCAATCCAGACGCTTGCATAAAGAGGCATAGTCTAAATCTCGGAAAGTACGATGTCTGGGTAAATAATTATTATTTAGGAATTTAGTTAAGAATTTTTAAAATATTTTAAGAAATTCTCAAATCTGTAGAGTATCACATTACAGATTTATTGTGGTTTACCTTGGGCCCTCAATTCATTAATGTCATTTTTATAGAATCTGCAAAAACTAAATTTATTTGACCAAATACACACGTACGACTTTATTATATTCTAATTTGATACCTCTATGAATTAGTAAAAAAGAAATAATGAACCTAGAGTGAATCGTTTAAAAGTAAATGAGAGTTCAATTTTACTGAAACGTCTGAACTGAGAGCCCAAGATTTTCGGCTTTATTGACTAGACTAAACGTCATAGATTAACGCAAAGTAGATTAAAATTTCTTACTATTTTTTAACTAAATTTTAACGTATCGTCCGTTCTTCTAGATGCTATAATTTAAGAGAAAATTGATTTTCAATTTTGTATAGGAGAACATTTTGTAGGGTGACCAAAAAGTTTATCTTACCATTGGTACATTTTGTAAAGCACAAGTAAAATTCATACACATTTGCAGATAGAAACATTATAATAACATATCTCATTATATAGGAGACAATCTTGTAAGGTAGATATGATTTAATTACTTTTTTTAGACTGATCGGTATATTGTTTGAATTCAGAATTATTACTGCTTTGTATGGCGCAATAATTTAATGATGTTAAAGTAAATATTATTATTATCAGATTTTTATTTTTATGATGTTGAAGTAAATAGGTAGGCACCTATATTATTCAAATATTGTCTATTTAGTCCAGTGCCTGGGACTTCATCAAACCTCGAATTACGGTTACTGTAAATGAAAAAAAAACGAGTACATACAACAGTTCAACTAGTAAATTCGAATTGAAATAAAACATTTTGATAAAGTGCAGAAAGTTTTGCAACTGAGGCGAAATTCACCCGAGCTGTATAAGCGCGAGCTTTATGGAGCCGAGTGTGCAGTGACAACTTTCCATGTTTTTCAATAAACTTAGAAGAAATACTTTCTTTGATAATTACAACACATTTTATATCGTTTATTACTGAAGAAAATTTTCCAAAGTTGACAAACATTTTAGTTTTGATTTCGATTATATTTATTTAATTTTGATTTAGGTTTACAGACTAACGCAAGTATTTTTTTTACCTCAATCACAATATCTGGCGGCGTACCATATAAAGAATTCTCTTCAAATCTTTTTTTTTTTCCAAATAACACAAAATAATGTCAATATTATTTAATATACTTTTTGCCGCGCTTAACCTTTGCAAGGAGAAGCATAGGTTTCAAACCGTTATACATCCTAATATAAATAAAATATTTTTGAATTTAAAACACAACTGTTAATTTGTAAAATAACAAATTATTGTGCAACCATATTTATTTACGATTTGTTCATAAACACAATTTAAATTTTAATGAAATATTAAAACTATATATTAAAATTTTCTTCAGTAATAAATGATCAAAAATGTGTCGTAATTATCAAAGAAAGTATTTCTTCTAAGTGTATTGAAAAACATGGAAATTTGTCACTGCACACTCAGCTCCATAGTACCCTCGCCTATACAGCTCGAGTGAATTTCGCCTCAGTTGCAAAACTTTCTACACTTTATCAAAATGTTTCATTTCAATTCGAATTAACTAGTTGAACTGTTGTAAGTACCCGTTTTTTTTTTTTTTTATTTTATCTACAGTAACTAATGATGGGCAAATTTGTTAAGGTTTATTCCCGGTGCTTTGATAAATTCCCAATAAACTCCCGAAAACACCAGTTTTAAAATTTATTTTTATACATTCTTATGATCTAGATTGTGAATAATTAATGGAACCGTTACTTTAATTCTAGGGGCTGCAACATACACAATATATTAGGGTATAGAAAGATCAATAATTATAAAAAGTGGTATTGTTAACTCTTTTTGGTGATGAATTTGAAGTGAGAAAGAACGCCATGCACGCAGCACGCTCTAGGACTCAAACTTACACAAAAGGAAGCGAATTTCATGGTATGGAGTTTATCTACAATTTAAGCCAACACTTAAATTTATTTAATATAATGGCAGATTTGGCGAGTCACGCTAAAGAAAACCTTTTGGGCTAGATAATTTCTGTAGAGTTCATTGGATAGTATTGACCCCATTGTAGGTATGGTGGAAAGGTATTTGCAGTTCCACTGAGTTAAGCAAAGTAGCGATTTGTATTATATTAGCTTCGTGTACTTCTGCAGCCACCGAGCGTTTCAGTATAGTTACATACACAATAACAAAAGAAATCGACTTACAAATGAAGGAGTTGAAAAAAAAATCAGCGAGTAATGTACTCGCCATTAACATTAATGCCTAGTCCTCTCCATTCCAAAACCTTGAAGACATCCTACATTGCAGCCGAGAATAGTTTCGGAGAAATGACGGGTCCCTGCCTCACACCTTGCTGCAAGAGGATAGGTTTCAATGTCTGATTTGGAAGTCGGACTGTCATGGTGGCGTTTTTGTACAAACACTTCAGCACTTCGATGTACCAATAGTCAATCTGACACCGTTGGAGAGACTGCAGTACAGTCCAGGTCTTTATCGAATTAAAGGCTTTCTCGTATCCACAAATGCTAAGCAGAGAGGCTGATTATACTCCTCAGTTTTCTGTATAAATTGCCGCAGCGTATGTATGGGGTCTACGGTGCTAAAGCCTTTTCGGAATTCGGCTTGTTCTGGAGCTTGGAAGTCGTCAAACCTGCGCGCGAGACGGTTCGTGATGACACTGGAAATGATGATAGTCTGATCTTCGATGAAATGAAGAATGGCTTCAAATGATTAAAACGCATTGCTGTGCGAAGCTTCTAGAATGGAAGTACGTACGGAGGCCTGGCAAGTTCTAGAAAGGTCCGACATAAGTACCTACCAAAATTACTATTAAATGGGGTTTCGTAGGTAGGTACGTATGTAGATAAGGGAATTCGTACCTTCCGTTATTTAACAATAGAGTTGAAATTCACGTCAAAGTGAAGGAGGTACAAGTTTGCAATAAAAATGATTTGTTGCCCCTCGACGCAACTCTATTGTTCTAGATTGGTCTTAAAACATCGGTATTTAGAAAAAAAAAATGATATTACTTTAAATTTTATTACGTAGCCTAGGTCCTTCTTTGAATAACATGGTGATACCGAAAAAATGTAACTTAAATGTCATATTGAAATGGATTTTTAATCATAATATAATTAAAAATCCATTTCCAGTTTTTTCCAAGATGTTGTTTTGAGTAAAAAAAATTGAATACTATGTATAAAGCGGATGTTTTCAAACTATTCTTATTTCTAGTCATGACGCCTCTTTCTGTCGCAAAGAATTACCATTTGAAGAAAGTGAAAGAAAAAACGGTAAATGGTAGCTGAAATTGTAGCACACTATGCAGTTTGCATTTGGTCAGGTCGAGAAAAAGCATAATTTAAGTTTAAAAAGAAAAAAAAAAAAAAAAAAAAAATTTGGGTGTTTATAGGATTTTTCCCCAAAACACCCGGTATTTTCCCAACTGGGAATAAACCCGGGTGGGTGGATTGCCCATCTCTAACAGAAACCGTAATTCGAGGTTTGATAGCGTCTCAGGCACTGGACTAAATAGACAATATTTGAATAATATAGGTACCTACCTACTTACTTCGATATCATAAAAATAAAATTCTGATAATAGTAATGTTTACTTTACCATCATAAAATTATTGCGCCATACAAAGCAGTATTAATTCTGAATTCAAACAATATACAGATCAGTCTAAAAAAAGTAATTAAATCATATCTACCTTACAAGATTGTCTCCTATATAATGATATATGTTATTATAATGCTTCTATCTGCAAATGTGTATGAATTTTACTTGTGCTCTACAAAATGTACCAATGGTACATTTATATAATGGTACATAAACTTTTTGGTCACCCTACAAAATGTTCTCCTATACAAAATTGAAAATCAATTTTCTCTTAAATTATAGCATATAAAAGAACGCATGATACGTTAAAATTTAGTTAAATAATAGTAAGAAATTTTAATCTACTTTGCGTTAATCTATGACGTTTAGTCTGATCAATAAAGCCGAAAATCTTGGGCCCTCAGTTCAGACGTTTCAGTAAAATTCAACTCTCATTTACTTTTAAACGATTCACTCTAGGTTCATTATTTCTTTTTTACTAATTCATAGAGGTATCAAATTAGAATATAATAAAGTCGTACGTGTGTATTTGGTCAAATAAATTTAGTTTTTGCAGATTCTATAAAAATGACATTAATGAATTGAGGGCCCAAGGTAAACCACAATAAATCTGTAATGTGATACTCTACAGATTTGAGAATTTCTTAAAATATTTTAGAAATTCTTAACTAAATTCCTAAATAATAATTATTTACCCAGACATCGTACTTTCCGAGATTTAGACTATGCCTCTTTATGCAAGCGTCTGGATTGAGGGCCCACGTTATTTAATCATAACTTTTTTATTTTACGTTTAAGAAATTTATGGCTCATTGCTTTAAGTTTTACTAATTTTTAACTAAATTCCCTGTAAATCTCGTTTCGATTCATAAGAATTTAAGAAATGGGCCCTCAATCCAGATGCACACCATAAATCCACAGCATGTAGAATCATTAAAAAAGTGTCTGCAGTCATTACCTGGACTCAGGACGCAATTCATTTCAATGCCCCAAACAGAAGAAGAGCGAAATATTATTAAACGTGGATTTTATAGCATAAGTGCATTTCCAAATGTTATTGGTACAATCGATTGCACACATATTAAAATCAAATCTCCTGGTGGTCCACGAGCAGAGCTGTATAGAAACAGAAAAGGATACTTTTCGTTAAATGTCCAGGTCATATGTGATGCAAAATTAAAGATCATGGGCGTTATTTGTCGGTGGCCTGGGTCTGCGCATGATACTACAATCCTTAATGATTCCCATATTCAGGCAGATTTTGAAAGTGGAGTATATGGCAGTGACTACCTACTAGGAGATAGTGGTTATCCTTGCAGATCATACCTATTGACACCGTTTTTACGTCCATCGACACCAAGTGAGGAAGCTTTTAAACATTCACATATAAAGACAAGGAATACTGTGGAAAGGTGCTTTGGGGTTCTAAAGAGACGTTTCCCATGTTTGTCGATGGGGCTTTGAGTTAAGTTTGAAACAACAATGAATATTGTAGTAGCCTGTTGCATACTGCACAATTTAGCATTAAGCCATAACAACAACAAGTACGTTGATGACTTGCCTGACATGGAACCTGACATCCCAGAAAATACCAATGCAAATTTACTGAAAAATCAGAGCACATCTGTGCGAGCAGCTTTAGTGTTGACTCACTTCAACCTATAAATTAAACATATATATATATATATATACACCGCTAAATTTTGATCGTTTTATTCCCGTGGAGGGTCGATCCAGTACATGAAACACTATCGACTTGTAAAGATAAAATTAAAAAATAAAGTACCTTTTTTTAAAACTCGTATGAATTTACGCGTGTACGAAATTAATTTCTTTAAGAAAACGTCAGCTGAGCGAGTCCAATGACCTGTAGGTAGTTTGTACGCAACGCTAACTACTACTTTCTGTATTTACACTAACGAGATTTGTAAAATTTTGAAATAGAGTGTTATTGCTAAGAAGTATTGTAGGCAAAAAACTATGTCACTTCTGCGGTATAAAAATCTATATGGATAACATGTCATTACACTAAGTTGAACGAAATGCGTAAGTGTTACGTAATTCATAGCGCTTCAAACCTTTTAATCGCGAAAAATGTATCCTGAAAAGCTATCTAAGCGCTGTAATGATTAATATTTTTGTTGGACGACTTAATGCCAATGTAGCGCTGCAGCGGATTTTAGTTTTACTTTTCAGTATTTCGACAAAAAGTTTCCATGAACGTTCTTGATCACTAGAATATAAGTCAATTCTTGAAGATGACATTTGGATACACCCACAAAAATGGTCAATTAAATATGGATCCAATTGATTTATTACAAAAGGTGGGTAAAATTATTATCGTTAAAGGAACTTGGCGAGATTCGAAATAAGTCTTTTTAAAAAAATAAATTATAAAGAGATGGTGGTAGTGCTGTTAACCTAGCAGGATTTAACCTGTCAATCGTGATAATGACAGACACAATTGAAAGACAATAGGTGCGCGAACGCCGGCGTTCGCTTGGGGTTTAATGAATTAAAGAACTGAAAGTAAAACAATGCAAAGTCAAAGTATGTAAAGAATCAAGGAAAGCATCCATAAATTACATTTATTAACGATTAGAATACAAATTTCATAAAGCCCGTTGATAGTATATTTCGTAAAATGTCTCCAAATCAAGAGACGAAGTTAAACGCGGAAATTGAAAAAAGCGTTTCGAGGGGATGTTGTGATAATTTAATTCACGGAACAGTAAACAGCTGTTTACAGGGCTTTACATCGTACTGACAGTTTCACTTCTAACTGTGATTAATTTTGGCGACGGCTACCTATTTATTACTACTGAGTTTTATATTGAGCGTGAAAATCCAGCCTTTGTTAATATTTTCCCCCGAATCACATTGTTCTTACTTATGGTCCCGAGCTAGCTTTGAGAAGATAAATCAATTGTGAATTTTTGAAATTAATATACGCAGATTTTTAAGGACATGAAAACTGTCAACGATTTGTCGTTTTTAGGGTTCCGTAGTCAACTAGGAACCCTTATTGTTTCGCCATGTCTGTCTGTCTGTCCATCCTCGCTTAATCTCTGGGACCGTTAGCAGTAGAAAGCTGAAATTTGGTACCAATATGTATATCAATCACGCCGACAAAGTGGTCAAATAAAAATTGGAAAAAAAATGTTTTATTAGGGTAGCCCCCTATATGTAAAGGGGGAAGTGATTTTTTTTTTAATTTCAACCCTAACATGTGATGTATCGTTGGATAGGTATTTAAAAATGAATAGGGGTTTACTAAAATCATTTTTTGATAATGTCAATAATTTTGGAAATTATCGCTCCAAAAGTAAAAAACAATGTGTGTGTCCCCCCCCCCCCTCTAACTTTTGAACCATAAGTTTAGAAAATATGAAAAAAATCTGAAAAGTAGAACTTTATAAGGAAAATTATTTTGAACTTGATAGAAAGAACAGTTTTTGTACAAAAAAGACAAAAGGGTTTTACAAAATAATTTCTGGACTGTTTGTAGCATATCGTATATGCAAGCATTTTTTTAAACTCATAAGTGGGTACACTTATTGTGACGGTTGGGAAACTACGGAACCCTACACTGAGCGTGGCCCGACACGCTCTTGGCCAGTTTATATATATATATATATATATATATAGTAGTATTGAAATATATCTCATTAAGCTTATAATTACTTCTCTATTTCGTACTATGACAGCAAGTAGCAAAGTCATCGGAGAACAGATATAGAGAACAGAGAGATCAATTGAAAAAAGTACATTTTTCTTCCCCGCATTGTCGCGCACGGTGTCGCGGTAGTCGTTGTTTATGTCGCGGCATGGCGGGCAGAGTTCCGGCGGGAACTCATAATGGAATGGCGACAGCGTCTGTCGCAACCCAGAGCTGGGCACGCAATGTTTATGGCGGTAAGACCTCTTTGAGGAATGGCTAGAAAGACAACACAGCGTCCTCACCTTGCGCATGACACAGGTTCTCAACACATGACATGGTAAGTTCGGGAGGTTCCTGTACCGGATTCGTGCGGAAAAATCGTCCGGATGTCACCACTGTAGCCTGCAAGACACGGTGGAGCATGCAGTAGATGTGTGCCACATCTGGGCAGAGCAACGCCGTGTTCTCGTGGAGGCAATCGGCGGCAACAATCTTTCGCGCCAGGCCATAGAACAGGTCATAATTATAAATCTATGGTTGTAATGATTGTTAGATTGATTTATTTTTGGTTTTTGATGATTTTGATTTATATAATATCTGCAATTAAAGTTTAATGATTATAATTATTTATCTATTTGGTGAACAAGTTAAAATAAATTCTTCAAGTGTTGTTTCTTAAATAAAAATGTTTTGTAACTTTGTTTTGTAATGTAAAATCAATATTAAAGTTTGTTTAGTAATGCAGCTGAATCCATTAATAATAATAAACTCGCAAGGCGGTTGGGCAGTAACATTCCCACGGAACTGAAGACAAGGAGTAGAGCTCTGATATTCTAATAGGGATGCTGATAGGGATATTGACGGTACTTCCAGCAATGTCATAGTATACCTCAACACTTCCTCAAGTACCTTGGTATAATACACTTCTGGACACATCTATTGGCCCACCTTGTATTTTCAGTTTCGTTTGGTCCTAGCTAAAATTTTATATTAGGTCGAGCAAAAAGTTTTTATGCAGTTTTGAACCTGGCACATTCACAATTTCATTCAATAGTCTTTTTTTGAATTTCGAACACAGAATTTAAAGAAACAAAAGACAATTTGGAGCCTGTTTGTTGATATCACACAATCGAATACTAAGAAAACTTGGTTTTATTGGTTTACTTGGATTTAATTCTTGAAAAAGTGATTGATATCTTTGGTTTTGCAACAAACATTACTTATTCTTAACATTAAGGTGAGGTTCTATCAATAATCTATGGATACTTCACCTGAAGTCGCCGCCCAAGCTGTGGCACTTTTTCAGGCTGGACACAGCCAAAGAAACGTGAGTGCTCAACTTAATTTAAGTCGATCTGCGGTCCGAAATGTTTATCGGATTTACCTAGAGACTGGCGGCTTTGTTCGTCACCAAGGAAGGACACGATCTCGGGTCACAACTGAAAGGCAGGATCGATTCATCGTGACGACCAGCTTGAGAAATCGTCACCTTACCTCCATTGAGATACAAAACCAACTTCGCGACTTCCACGGAGTATATCGCGCTCGAACTATTCGGAGAAGATTAAAAGAACGCGATATGGTACCACACAAGCCAGCTAATGGGCCCAAACTAACGCGAGCCCATCGAACAGCGCGCCTTCATTTCGCACGCAGTCATTTAAATTGGACACAGCAAGATTGGAGCCGTATACTCTTTTCTGATGAGTCTAAAATTGTGTTACATGGCAATGATGGAAGGAAGAAGGTCTACCGACGTAAGGGAGAGCGTTTCGCACAATGCTGCTTTGAAGAGAGGGTTGCTTATGGCGGTGGTTCATGGACTGTCTGGGGCGGTATATCCGCGAGCGGCAAAACTCAACTTGAGGTTGTTACAGGACCACGGCTGCCAACATTAAATACTGAAAGGTACATTCGTGAGTGCTTGGAACCTCACGTGATACCATACGCGGACTATGTGGGCCCAAATTTCCTTTTTATGCATGATAATGCAAGAGCCCATGCGGCCGGCATCGTCAGGGAATATCTTCGGGATGTGAACATCACAGTTATGGACTGGCCAGCCAGAAGCCTAGACATGAACCCCATTGAGCACATGTGGGACGAGCTAAAAAGACGTGTTAGGGCTCGTCAGCCAGTTGCCCAGACGATGCAGGAGTTGAAAACTGCCATAGAATGGGAGATGATCCCTCAAAATTTCATAGAGGGGTTGATAAACTCTATGCCTAATCGTATGAAAGCTGTGGTAGATGCCCATGGAGGCAACACGCGTTATTAAATTAAACCTTTATTTGATAAAACATGTTTTTTATTCAAAAATCAATTGCCTTTAATAAGGCGCATATCCGACTTGTTAGGCGTAGCTCCATGTCGTATGGTATTCTGAATTCAAATTTAAAACAATACGATCGAAAAAGATGGTAAAATGTATCAGGTTTAAAACTGCATCAACAGTTTTTGTTCAATCTAGCAAACATATTTCGGTAGGGGGCATCGAAACCTAAACTCTAAGGTGGGCCAATAGATGTGTCCAGAAGTGTACAATATATTCCCCCTTCTCGCTAACTCAATATGGATATTTATTATTGAATATGCGAGTGTATTTATTGTGTGTGTGTGAATCAAAAAACTATGTATATTGTCCTGTCATTAGTGTTGTAAGAAACTCAAGTCTTGGAGTCTCATTTATTATGACTTGAGCTATTTTTGACTCAAATCTTGTAAATAAAATTTAAGAGCCCAAGTCCTTTAGGATTTGGAGTCTTTTGTAAAAAGACTTGAGTCCTGCCAAAAAGACCTCAAAGACTCAGTCTTTTAAAAGAACTCATGACTGAGTCCTCTAAATCTATAGTTACAGTTTGAAGTACATAAAATTGCAATCAACAAATTATTGATTTATTAAGCACGTAACTATTATTTATTTATATTTTTTTATTTTTAGATTAAGTTATTTTAGTGTATTAAGCCACGAAAACAGGCACATTGAAGCCCTTAAAGTTTCAGTTCCCAATCGTTTTCTTCGTTTGGTCATTAAATTTCCTGATTTAGAACCTGCCTGAACCTGCGGCCTGTTCGCTTCGTATATAACTTAATATACTGGGTGAAGATGGTTTTACTTTATTGCCTTGACTAGTCATGTTGATTATTTAATATTATTTTTGTACGGGGAACAAGCTACAATTTTAAAGTGACAAAATACGTTCGTTTTAATAACAAAAATATATTTGCTTACTCTCTTTCCGTCAAACTTGCCAGAAAAATAATCGCTGAAATCGCTTTCGTCACATCATCTCAAGTTTATGACTCAGTCTAGCTCGCAGAACTTAAAAGACTCGAAAGGACTCAGATGACTCAAAAGACTCGGACTCATATGACTAACGAGTTCTAGTCTTGAAAATCTACTCAAGTCTCGAAATGAAGACTAAAAGACTCGAGTTTCTCACAACACTACTTGTCATAGTCTTAGTATACCTTAGGCACTCATACCCATTGCCCAATATGCTTTATTTTCACACTCCGTAATACTCCTGCATCCACCGGGGTTTGTACTTGGAGACACGTTAATAGAACATACCGTCCAGGTTTCTTCGTGGTACTTTCCTTTGCCAGCCATGTCTATAATAAACTTGTAAAGTCCATATGAATTTAAAAATTCATCTTTGTACTTGTTCAGTATGGAACCGGCAACCTCGTGCATGAAAAACGGACCTTAACCACATGGATATCACAACACAACAGTTCGAATCAATAAATTACAATGTAAAAATATGATATATTTCAGCAATCAATTTATAGTCGGGTTTACGATGGTTAAAGCATTTTTATGTATAAAAATCAAGTAGCGAAATTGAGGTATTGTCGAGTTAAAAAATAAAATCGAAAATATTAAAAAAAATCATACCGGCGATTTAAATGAACCTAAATAATTTTTGATAACTTTGTAATTTGCGTCTTGAAAATCTTCATGAATGAATCTAATCAGCTTCCTGATAACATTAACTATTAATTTATTATGATTTTTTCTTTAATAATCCGGATAGATGTACTAGAAACTTGGGTATTTTACTCTAGCGTTTCTTTTGAATCAATCAATACGAATTCGGAATAAAAAGGCGATGTCACTTTTTTTGGGTTTATAAAACATTGTGCAGCGTTTAAAAGTGAAATATTTCTATATGCAAGAAGCCTTTTTAAAACGAACATAGTAGTTACTGTAGTTAGATGCTTGTGTGAAAACCACCCCGAGTACTCTGTAATTCTATAGATTTACTTATTTCGTTCTCTCGAAACTTACCTGAACATTAAAAGCTGAAGTCTATCCCAATTTTTCACTGCATTTTATTTAGGAAGAATTATCTATTCTTACACAGCCGGCTGAAATGGGATTTGTTGAATTTTTATAAATTCATCTCATTTTAATATTTTTACGAGTCTCAGCTATTCCTGAAATGTATACTAAAAATTTGCCCGTATCGGTAGCCGGCAGGGCACGCTTTGAGGCGATATTACGTTTACCTAGCGTCTAATAAGTATACGAAAATCTGAACTCAGAACGCGTAGAAATGAAATCTAATTTATAATCCGCGTGATGCCTTGAACTCTACCTCGCCGGGGTGTAGAAATACCTCACGTATTGGAAGTAATGCTGAATAAATATTTATTAAAAATTACATAGAAAAGGAATACCATTTTAAGTGGAGCGCTAGTGAAAGTAGAGCCACTTTATCACAAAATATAATACATTCTTGCTAAAATTTGTGAAATTTTGTATCATACCTCAACAGTGTTCTTCAATCTTCGATAACTTGCTTACGTTTATATTTTCTTGTAAAAAGTAAAATAAATGTGTTCCTTATTATGAAATTGGAATCATAATATGCGTGTTACAACACTTTTCTCGCATAGCATTAGACTTGGCTTAGCGAGGCGTTCTTTGACAGTCTAGTCCCCTCGGGAGGACATTCGGGCATAAAAGTGTGGTGCATACGTCTAAACGTCGAGCGAGTGACAAGTCGCAATTATATTGCGACAAGTTTTGACATACAACAAAACGTCTTGTCGCCATTTCTCCTTTTTTATTTCAAAGAGGAATTCAAAGAATCATGCCCATCCGCCGTACCATATTGTGCCACAAGTATATGAATACCAAAAATAAAGTCTTATTTATGTGTACAATGTCAGTGCAATAGCCAATTATTTATGGCTGTGATCAGTTCAATAGTACCTCATGGCCAAAGTGCGTCTCATGACAATTCTAATAAGCCCAAACATGGCTAGGATACATTGATTAATTACGGAATTCCGGTGCCTATCTTCCGGTTCCATCATCATCATCAGCTCACATCGATGATACCATTTTCAACGTACCTATTCAGAACTATTCATTTATTTGTAACTATGTTCATTGAGAGATCTGTGTGAGTAAGAACTTCCGTTGGCCATTTTTGGTCTTCTTCACCAGTTCCACTTCATCAAATGTCATGTTTTGACTATAAATGCTTAAGTCTTTGATGAAAATATCAAAAGAACTATATGATTGCCTATAATATTTGAGGATTTCCTTCGATTTCGCCAAGATTCCATCATCAGATCCCGACTTGGTGCCTATGAGACCATTTGGAAAGGATAGGTACCCTTACCAACAAAAAAAGATTTTTTGAAATCGGTTGGCAAGTAACGAAGTTATGTGCGAATATACATAAAAAAAAAACAAATATCCGAATTGAGAACCACCTCCTTTTTTAGAAGTCGGTTAAAAACTACTAAAAATGAATTCGATTAAATTATTTTATTTTATCTCACCATTTCATAAAGTAAACATTGCGTATATCATAAACTTAAAACTTGACACTGTCAATTCGGTTATGACATTTTGGTATTTTGTTGTATTGAAGTTTATATTTTTTTATGTTTTGTACTACATTTGAGTAGTTCTGGTAGTTTCATTGAATAATAATTAATTAAATACGTCTATAATAACTGTTGACAATTTGAGATAATGACTCATGTGTTGCATGTGGCAAGGTTTCTAAAGTGGGAAAGCGCGACGCATATTCGGGACGTGCAGGTCGCGCATGCAATTCTATTTGCCTTTATACTATGTATTTGCAGGCGAAACGAAGTATCTACAACATACGGGGCGCAAGCGCGCGGGCAGACGGAAGGGCGCAATGATTGCACGCATGCCGCTCGCGAGCAGCTCGCTACCGGCGGCATTCGCCAGACGTGATCTTACTCAAAGAAAACACGGATACATTGTGTGATGAAATCGGAATCCGTGATAACGTGACAGTTGACATGATAGAAATGAAGAAAAAAATGTTGTGGGCCTACTCTAAGTAACATGGGCCGAGGCCAGGAAGATGATGATAAATTGATAATAATATACCTTAAAAATAAATGACTTTCTTTATTTGACTAACAATTACAAATTCTTTATTTGTGTTATCTTATTAAGTACCAATATTCACACGAGGAAGTGAACATGCCAAAGCAGCGGGGCTGTGATCGCAGTGAAGCCGATTTGACGTCAATATTAGTTATTTGTCGCTAAAATTATTCAACTAGGTACATCAGTTGTTTCATACAAATGTATTAATATCTAATGTAAATTGATTGATATAAATACTATAAAATTATGTAATAAAGTCTAATTCTACGCTACGAACAAAGCTATTTCATTACAACGAAACCATCGACTCCTCTCACTGCTACTACACCTATAACTGGTTGCTCATAGCTTTGGCCTTACCCAGCCATAGTTTACGGTAGAGATGTGCCTCGCTTCCTCCTTCTGCAAAGCAGTAATGCTAGCGAAGGAGGAGGCCGCAAGCGTGAGGAAGGAACGTCCTCACGCCCCAGCCGCCGAGATTCCGACCCTGACTACCGCCTACGATAGACGCGGGCTTGAGGACGTTGAGCACTGGGTAGTTCACCGTTTGACCGTCCGGTAACTAACCGGACCGAACCTGTCGTCAATAGCGCGTAGTGATCTCAAAGGGCCGATGCCCGCTAGCTGGAACCGAAGGCAATTTCTGAAGAAAAAGTCCTAGAACGCAAAGGGCAATTGGCATCCTTCCCACTTTCCGTCTGTTGCATTATGGTTCATGGTAACAGGCTTCCTGCACTATTTATATATATTGTAGCTATATGGTTAGGACTAGGTTGATAGATGCAGCTATGGTTGTTGATAAGCTACAATCAACCCCCTGACTGTACATTTAGGTAGTTGAATGTACAACCCACAACCTATGTATGTGATGTACTGCGTTTATTGAGAGAGAAAACGAACTAAAACTCGTAGTAAGTTTGTATAGGTCATGATAACTATAACATGATACTAATAAGTAAATAAAATACTAAACCATTACGACTTTTTACAGTCTTAAGGTCGTGTCCTTCAGTATAGGCGTAGGTATAGCGTAAGGATAATTACCCATGAGCGATAAAAGCCTGGGCGTAAGCAACGCCACAATATAGGAGCGAAGGAATCCGGATTCTACCATAACGCGCACGTGTAATATATTAATAACAATCCTCCCCTACGCAACAATTCGGCCTAAAACGCATATCAATAATCACGACGGTTAAAAACTGCTATAAAATATCATCAGGCGTTTACTTACTTTTTTGAATATTTCAAAAACCTGGTCAAATATTAAGAAAATATTTGACCAGGTTCGGAATAGTGTTAGGTAGTAAAAAGTTAAATAATAACTACTCTTGAGAGTAATTTGGCTTGACGCAAGTGGTACGGCGCCACATACAAATTACCGGACGGTCAAACGGCGAACTACCCATTGCTCAACGTCCTCAAGCCCGCGTCTATCGTAGCCGGTAGTCAGGGTCGGAATCTCGGCGGCTGGGGCGTGAGGACGTTCCTTCCTCATGCTTGCTGCCTCCTCCTTCGCTAGCATTACTGCTTCGCAGAAGGAGGAAGCGAGGCACATCTCTACCGTAAACTATGGCTGGGTAAGGCCAAAGCTATGAGCAACCAGTTATAGGTGTAGTAGCAGTGAGAGGAGTCGATGGTTTCGTTGTAATGAAATAGCGTTGTTCGTAGCGTAGAATTAGACTTTATTACATAATTTTATAGTATTTATATCAATCTATTTACATTAGATATTAATACATTTGTATGAAACAACTGATGTACCTAGTTGAATAATTTTAGCGACAAATAACTAATATTGACGTCAAATCGGCTTCACTGCGATCACAGCCCCGCTGCTTTGGCATGTTCACTTCCTCGTGTGAATATTGGTACTTAATAAGATAACACAAATAAAGAATTTGTAATTAATAGTCAAATAAAGAAAGTCATTTATTTTTAAGGTATATTACTATCAATTTATCATCATCTTCCTGGCCTTGGCCCATGTTACTTAGAGTAGGCCCACAACATTTTTTTCTTCATTTCTATCATGTCCACTGTCACGTTATCACGGATTCCGATTTCATCACACAATGTATCCGTGTTTTCTTTGAGTAAGATCACGTCTGGCGAATGCCGCCGGTAGCGAGCCGCTCGCGAGCGGCATGCGTGCAATCATTGCGCCCTTCCGTCTGCCCGCGCGCTTGCGCCCCGTATGTTGTAGATACTTCGTTTCGCCTGCAGATATATAGTATAAAAGCAAATAGAATTGCATGCGCGACCTGCACGTCCCGAACATGCATCGCGCTTTCCCACTTTAGAAACCTTGCCACATGCAACACATGAGTCATTATCTCAAATTGTCAACAGTTATTATAGGCGTATTTAATTATTTATTATTCAATAAAACTACCAGAACTACTTAAATGTAGTATAAAAACATCAAACGATATAAACTTCAATATAACAAAATGCCAAAATTTCATAACCAAATTGACAGTGTCAAGTTTTAAGTTTATGATATACGCAATGTTTACTTTATGAAATGACGAGATAAAATAAAATAATTTAACAGAATTCATTTTTAGTAGTTTTATTATTTTCTATAATCTTATTCACCTACAACATTCAACATTATTCGTCGACAACTTGGGCTTGGTCCGGACAGTTACTGGACGGCCGGACAGCGAGCTACCTATTGCTCACTATCCGCAAACCCGCGCCTACGGTGGCGAGAGCGCCGTTGCCAGATGCGGTCTGCCTCCTCCTTAGCGAGCATTACTGCATCGCAGAAGTCGGCGACCGCCAGCCACTCCTCCTCGCTCCGGACCATGGCCTCGACCATACCGCCCGAGGTACAGAACCCTAAAAACAAGCGAGCTGACGACAAGCTCTTTTTTTTTTTGTAATCCTGAAAAACGCTTTTATCCTCCTTAACGATATTATCCTGTACAGTTTAGTGGTTATCAGATAAAATCAATTAAGCAAACCATGTTATTATTATCATCGCCAGAATAAAAGCGTATAATTGACAACTGTTATCGGAACGTAGGTAAAGATTTTTGAAATGACGTTATTTTTTTCGGAAGTAGGAATTGTTTATCATTTAATATAATTTTTATGATAATTTAACCAGGTTAAAAAAGTGTTCAAAATTCAGTACATTGTACACATAAATAAGACATTGGCGATCCCGCTGGAGCTCTGTCCGCCATGCCGCGACTTGTAGCGGCAGCGGACTTTCGCCCCGGCTTTGCATCTCCACGCGCAAATTGTGCATGTATGCAAGGACTGTTGCCACCAGATTCTATGGTGGCAGGCCAGCAAGGAGGCTCGCCGCTTCGTGGGAAACCGTACGGTAACCCCGCACCATCCGTATTGTCATGACCCTCTGGCATGCGTTCAGCTGGGCCTTCGGTTGCTGACGCAGCGACGGCACCCACACTAGCATCCCATGTAGGGCCATGAACCGAACAATTCCCGCTTAGAGCCTCCGGCAAGAGGCACCTAGGCACCCAAGTTTGGGCAGGAGCTGCTTGAGAACAGCCCCATCACATAGTTGCGGTCAAGTCACACGAAGATATTATTTAATTTTTACGAGTATAATAATAAATACAGGTAAAAAGTAGGTGCATAAAATCTATATTGTGCCAAAAAAAAAACATTATGTTTAACAATTTTAGTTAGTGGTCCACCTACTTCCTGGACCTAGCCCAGGGGGGCGTCATGACCCCCATGACCCCCCCCCCCTGGAGCCGCCCTTGAAGACAGTCTACAAATATAAATACACAGTTACACACTACGCAGTGTCAAACACTAGTAAACGGTTTAAAAATTCTCAAATTGAAGAAAATCTGCTACATGAAGATTCAGATGTAGCAGGAGCCGAAAGCCTGTGCTAGTTGTTCTCTTAAGTCAAATCACAAATTGCCAATTACCAATGACCAATTACAAATCACCAATTTACATCGATTAATAAACATTTGTGCTTGTAGTGCGCCAAAAAATTACTATCTGACTGCCAATAAAAATAACCAAAGTTTGACCATTGTCAGTTTTGTTATGAAGGCTAGAAGGAACGGGGTGGGTATTTTAGGCAGTAAGAGTCTGACACTATCTCCCGCTCCACCCAAGAGCGGGGGATTTCATTGGATGATTTTTTCCAAAAAAAAATTACCAGTTTTGTAAAATGATACCTGTAATTAGAGCATTATTTTTTTATAATGATTAGTATCTTAACTTTAAGGAAACTTAGTGTTTTTGTCATAATTTGTTTGACTACTTTTTTGTATGTGATTAAACATGCCATCTCTAGTTTTTTGATTTTAGTTTTATTCTTTTAAATAATATTAAACGGTTTTTAAAGACTGCGGTAAGCTACCTTACTTAATTTTCTTATATTTAGACCCGATATGGCAGCGGCCTCTTAGACCGTACGTCACCAGTTGCGTTACATAAAAACCAGTCACAAGTTAAGGGTTGAATGATTCATCATCACTAGCCATATAACGATCAACATCTGTTGTAGAACTATCATCATCTAAAGAAACAAATAAATAACAACTAAATTTCGTATTGCCAACAACAGATTTTTTATTTCGTTCAAAAATTCCCAACAACAGACTTTTTATTTCGTTCAAAAATTCCCAACAACAGACTTTTTATTTCGTTCAAAAATTCCCAACAAAAGACTTTTTATTTCGTTCAAAAATTCCCAAGAAAAAAGTCAAACTTTTTAGACAGACTGTAACACTAAAATGTGATTTTTACACTTTACTGTCCCCGCACACGGGCTTCAAAAAAACGCCACCACAAAAAAAGCGCTAGAAGCGGCTACAAAAAAAAAACCTAGAAGCGGCCGCAAAAAACAGCTGAAGCGCGCGACACCTCTTGTGTCCGGTGAAGCTTGAAGCCGCTTCAAGCGTTTTTTTATGGTGGCACCGTAGCTTGAAGCGGCGTTTTTGTTTTTGTGCGGGGACAGTTAGTGTATACCTTTATCAAAACTTCATATTTGTATGAAATGTACGAATCTGGTGACATGAAGATGTGAGTACTTTCGCAAAATGCTTTCTTATGTGCAATTTTATATAAACTTCCCAGAAATTTTGTGCTCCATGCGAGTGCAAAGGAAATATTTCTTTTGCTTTGCGATCCAGTAAAGCTTCTGATCCTTTTTATGAGTTCCTATGTTGCTTACGAGCAATGAATGTCGTACGGTGAGGAGAGATTTCAGCCACATTAATGGATAGGCGGTTACCAGTTTCCTACTAGTGCGATTATCGTCCTTTTGGTCTAGTTACATATCTAGGTACTAAAATTACGTATGGAAATGTGGCATTTTTGGTACGCGGCGTTTATCATGATCGAGCGAGTGACAAGTCGCAATTATATTGCGACAAGTTTTGACATACAACAAAACGTCTTGTCGCCATTTCTCCTTTTTTATTTCAAAGAGGAATTCAAAGAATCATGCCCATCCGCCGTACCATATTGTGCCACAAGTATATGAATACCAAAAATAAAGTCTTATTTATGTGTACAATGTCAGTGCAATAGCCAATTATTTATGGCTGTGATCAGTTCAATAGTACCTCATGGCCAAAGTGCGTCTCATGACAATTCTAATAAGCCCAAACATGGCTAGGATACATTGATTAATTACGGAATTCCGGTGCCTATCTTCCGGTTCCATCATCATCATCAGCTCACATCGATGATACCATTTTCAACGTACCTATTCAGAACTATTCATTTATTTGTAACTATGTTCATTGAGAGATCTGTGTGAGTAAGAACTTCCGTTGGCCATTTTTGGTCTTCTTCACCAGTTCCACTTCATCAAATGTCATGTTTTGACTATAAATGCTTAAGTCTTTGATGAAAATATCAAAAGAACTATATGATTGCCTATAATATTTGAGGATTTCCTTCGATTTCGCCAAGATTCCATCATCAGATCCCGACTTGGTGCCTATGAGACCATTTGGAAAGGATAGGTACCCTTACCAACAAAAAAAGATTTTTTGAAATCGGTTGGCAAGTAACGAAGTTATGTGCGAATATACATTAAAAAAAAACAAATATCCGAATTGAGAACCACCTCCTTTTTTAGAAGTCGGTTAAAAACTACTAAAAATGAATTCGATTAAATTATTTTATTTTATCTCACCATTTCATAAAGTAAACATTGCGTATATCATAAACTTAAAACTTGACACTGTCAATTCGGTTATGACATTTTGGTATTTTGTTGTATTGAAGTTTATATTTTTTTATGTTTTGTACTACATTTGAGTAGTTCTGGTAGTTTCATTGAATAATAATTAATTAAATATTAATTTAATTAATTTAAAAGGCGACTTATAATTTGATTTCAACAAAAACAAAAATAAAACATACAAAAAGTTACGAACAAGATATGCGGTGCCACAAAAACTTCAATGCTCACGATATGAGCATACATAAAACACGACCCAAGAATTTGTATCAAAACATAATGTCTAAAGTAAAAAGTTTCTATATTTTATAAAGCATTAAATAGGGTGGAAAAGCGGTGGCATGTGCTCTTCACTGAAGAAATTCATTTCTGTGTGTTTATCAAGCGAGACGTATGTAGACAATAAGTTAGTGAGATTGATAATGTTTTGCTACTGATGATCCGGTAAATATAAATCCCACCAAAAACATACCTGTTAAAAAGGGGCCAAGTTCCTATCGCCTGATTTTTCGCCCAAAAAAAAACCGGCCAAGAGCGTGTCGGGCCACGCTCAGTGTAGGGTTCCGTAGTTTCCCGTCCGTCACAATAAAGTGTACCCACTTATGAGTTTAAAAAAATGCTTGCTACGATTATACTACAAACTTAGTCCAGAAATTATTTTGTAGAACCCTTTTGTCTTTTTTGTACAAAAACTGTTCTTTCCATCAAGTTCAAAATAATTTCCTAGAAAGTCCTTTTTTTTATGGTGGGAAAAATCATGCATTGACATCCCCCGCCCTTGGGCGGAGCGGGAGATAGTGTCAGACTCTTACTGACTAAAAGACCCACCCCGTTCCTTCTAGCCTTCATACCGGGGCTCGAGCGCCCTTTCGGATAACCCTGGCCCCAGTAGGCTTCGACCCGGCTGGGTCCCTGCTGTTGCTGACAACTCCTTGAGGCGCGCGGAAACAGTGCGCGCCGTCGACGACTTGAGCTTGGTCCGGACAGTTACCGGACGGCTGGACAGTGAGCTACCCATTGCTCACTATCCGCAAGCCCGCGTCTACGTTGGCCGGAAATCGGGATCAGAATACCGGCGACGGCGGCGGCGGCGATAACGCCGTTGCCTGATGCGTTCGGCCTCCTCCTTTGCGAGCATTACTGCTTCGCAGAAGTCGGCGACCGCCTGCCACTCCTCCTCGCTCCGGACCATGGCCTCAACCAAGGCCCGGCGCGAGAGGTCTCCGCTGCCGATCGCCCCCACGAGGGCACGGCGATGCTCCGCCCAAGCAGGGCACACCTCGACTGTGTGCTCCACCGTGTCTTCCGGGCGTTCCGCACAGTGGCGACACCCGGGCGTCACTTCCGCATGAATCGAATAAAAACGAAAACAAATTATTAACCCTAAAAAATGCGATCTTGACAATTTTTAATTTTTTTACTTAAATGAAAATGTTTGGTCACACAGGGGTATCTTTAGTATCGAGTGGGTCCTCCTCGGTTACGTACGCACTCTCTGAGTCTGTTTGGGACACTTTCAATTAAATGGGTAATGTTTTCCTGGGGTATTTGCTCCCAGCAGGTTTTCAACGCGTTTATGAGCTCCTGTTCACTGTGCACTTCACTGTAATTTTCTTTGAGGCTTCTTTTCAATTGGTCCCACAAATGTTCGATTGGATTGAGATCGGGGCTCATTGCTGGCCATGGTAAAACAGAGATATTGGCGTCTGATAGTGCCCTCTGGGTTAGGCGAGCCGTATGCGCGCGAGCATTATCTTGCATAAGAATAAAATTGTTGCCCACTCGTTGTGAAAAGGGAATGATATGAGGCCGGACCACACGCTCGACGTAGCTGGCAGCAGTTACGGAACCCTCGTTCAGAATTTCCAACTCTGTTTTACCTAGTAAACTTATTCCACCCCACACCATAACACTGGGCCCCCCAAACCGATCAGTCTCGTGGATACAAGGGCCGGTAAAACGTTCACCTTCTTTTCTCCACACTCTTACGCGTCTATCATCACTGCAAAACTTAACTTTACTCTCATCTGTGAAGAGTACAGTCCTCCAATTGTCCATAGTCCAATCCAAATGTTCGCGTGCGAACCTTAAACGAGCTGCACGATGAGCCCTCGTAAGTTTAATGCGAACAACACGCATTCGGGATCGTTGTCCATCTTCATGGAGTCTGTTGCGGATAGTTTGATCGCTTACCCGTGTACCAGTGGCTTGCCGTAGTCGGTTTTGTAAGGTACGGCCGGTAACGGTGCGCTCTCGACGGGCAGACAAACGAAGGTATCGATCCTCTTGAACAGTTGTGGATCGCGTTCTTCCTGATCCACGTCTTCTAGCTACACTGCCAGTCTCCTGGTAGCGTTCCCACACATTTCTGATAGCTTGCCTCAATACTCCCAGTCGTAATGCTACAGCTCGCTGAGACTCTCCCTCTTGCAGCATTACCACTGCTCTTGAAGCAGTTTCCAAGCTCATATGGTGCCGAATACGTGGCATTACGGTTTACTCTAATGACTCAATTAAAAAACAGGTAAACAAAACAAGAAGCGCCTGTAACGATAGTCGGAACACAACTGAATAGCAAATTGTGCATATGGTGATTTTTACTTAATTTTTTATTTGTCTCGCCTTTTGAGGGTTAAAATTAAAAAAAATGTTGTTCAAAAGAATGATAAGAACTCATAAACATCTCAATTTTATGGTAAAACACTTGAACATATCTCTTCCGGATTACTTAGGACTTATTAGCATTGCCCAGCAGGGAGCTCACACTTATTTCCGAAGAGGAGATTAGAGGGCAGTCTATAGACCTGATAAAGAAATGGATATAGTGAAGGAATTTTCACCTTAACCTCCCTTAATAATATACCCCTTTCCAAGGTGTTAAAAGCGTTGCGAATATTGAGCTTTATTATGAAGCAGCCTTTTTACTCTGAATCCATCATAAATGCTTGTGTGGCGTGTATGGCCGCTATGCAATCCAAGCGCGTGCCAAAATTATTGTGGCAATCTCATCTCTGACGGTGCGGCAACGTACTTTGGCCATCAAACACTGAAACACGCTACCGATATCGATAGGTCTTAAACCAGTGTCCTTGACCAACACAAAGAGTGATGCACCGCATGGGTACGGACATCCCAGTGGGTTAAACTGGTGACCGAGCAGGAAAGTCACAAGTTTGTCTAGGCATGGGGTTCAGTCCGAAACCCTTCTAAGCCCGCAGCCGTACCGCTGTAAAAAGAGCCAAACGCTGACATCACGTTCTTCACTGTATTGTGATACCCGAACACATAATCAGTTTTTATTTTTACAGCAAAATTTTGAGTATGCGAAGAACTCGTGTGTTTAAGTCTCATGGCAACGAGTAAGTCGAGAGCAAAAAAGTCTTTCATCATAATTTAAAGAAGGCGCACAGCACCTTATATGATAAACTACCACCTCTTATAATTACCCACTACTACTGCTTCAATCATTAACTATAGATTTGTTGAGGTAGCAAGCTCCTCACATGGTGAGTGAGATACACACTAACAGAACGCAAAGCTTTAACTTTGGCCGTCATATTATTACCACGCAGAATCTTTAACTCCAGTCACTGACTGGGCAGTAGAATGTGAACATAATTATGATAAAATAAATATTATTTTGAGCATCAAGATTGGCATTGGATTTGATTTGAGATAATGTATCTCAAGTCTATGGATAATCTGTTAATAATTTAACACCCAACTATTTAATAATAGTTACATTAAAAGTTCAAATAACTATCAGTAAAAATTGCATTCAAGTGCAGATATATATAGGCCAATAAATAATAATCATATGAATAGTTTATACATCTATCGATTAACAGATTATTTTAAAATTATAAATCTGCTAATCTAAATGTGTTATTCTAAATACGATAATAAGCGCATTAACTAGGTAATCTGCAAATTATCGGTATATATTTAATTAAAGTGTATTTGACATAAAGTAGCAGATATCTCCACTTTACCTAGTTAATCTGCATATTAATGGTTGCTAATGTTGCTATATAGTTAAATCGCGGAAAACAATGAGTGCAACACTTTTGTCCCCTTTTAGCTCGACGAAGCCCCGCACTATTTCTGAGTGGTTATAAAAAAACTCCCGAAGTCTAAGGCGAGAGCTCCGCCCCGCTTTGCTCTCGCCTTAGCCTTACTTAACCTATTCGTGTCTAGGTGCCCTTATACTCATTCTTTATGAGTAAAATGTTATCAAACTGTAGATTGTTATTGTTATAAATTAAATTTTACAATGAATTCGAATGTTTTATTCAAGCAAACAAACTTGTTTTATAACTTAACCGTATACTTTTAATAATATCAAAGATAAGTAGCTGATAAAAAGTGTAGCGATCAGTGATAAAGAACGTCTAACCCAAGATACATATTTCATTATCTATATACACAAATGTGTATACTCCATTTATTGAGCCCTATATGTAATACTATTCCGGTACCCGCCTGTGCTACAAGACATTGCTTCTTGCCAAATGATAGAATCCTAAGTCAACGGGAAGTACCCTATAGGTTTTGATTTCATAATGAGTGCCAAAAAATTTGAATGTGGCTGTCATCCGAAACTGTGCCTATTATAATAATAAATTGTAAAATTTATCTGAGGATTGAAAATCGGCCTTAAGTCAAGTAAATATTTTACAAGTAAGTTCGACTTGTTTAAAGACCAAGCCGAAATAAAGGAGCACCTGCAGCGGCCCTTTACATCTGGCGCCCCTGGGCGGTCGCCCAGCCGCGCCCTACCCTAACGCCGCCACTGGGCCGATACAAAGTGGCGGCGATGCGGCGAGCAGTTTAAAAAAGAAATAATTTACTTATATACAAAACCACGGAAAGTTGCCCTGCGTACAGGCTCCCCAGGCTTCAAGGGCGACTGCGCTACAATCGTCACTGTGACATTGTCAGTTTTGTTTTTTTTTTTTGTGTTTTTTTTTTGTTGTATTTCTTTACTTTTAGTGTATTTTATAATTTGTTAATTATTAGGTATTTAATTTTAGTGCCTGTACAGTGTATATTATAGTGATAAGTGTTTTATTTGTGTTATTTTTTAAATGTGCTCAATTTATGTCCTTTTATACCTGTAAGTACTTATTATAATTTTTAGTATCTAAGTTTTTATATGTCTGGTAATGACGACAGTTGCGATGCCTTACGAAGTACTAGTCAACCTGCCACTTCGCTGGATGTCCTAGTGACATGCCCTCATTGTTCCCAAGCACGATTTTTTAAGGGTGAACGAGGCTTGACGGTACATTTGGGAAAAAAGCACAAACCCCAAAATGTACCTTCTTCATGCCCAACATTTTCGATTCCCCCTACACCTGTTTCACCCCCTCAACCCTTTTAGAATACCCTTGCAAAATTAAAAAATTCAACTCCGGTTCTAAAAAGAGTTCCTCGCGGAGCGAGGCCATCCGTGGCGTCGAACTTAGCACGTTGTGTCCGCCTCATCGTTTAAGAGAACTCTCGAAGTGCTTGGGAACAATTACTCACCTTCCCGTTTAGAATTCTACATGTGCAAAAAAATTTGGCAACCAAAAAATCATTAACAGCCCAAATTAAAGATAACTGTAATATTTCGGCCCAGAGTTTCGAACCAAAATCAACATCACACCTCCCCGAACGGGGTTTATTGCATCATGTGGAGTCTAAACTAGGTAGTAAAAGTGATCCCTCTAATTATAGACCAATATCTGTGCTTCCAGCATTGAGTAAAATCTATGAAAAAATCATGCTCGACCAGATGTTGTCTCACTTTAATTCAAATAGGATTTTGCATAGTCATCAGTTTGGCTTCACGAAAGGAAGGTCAACGACGGATGCAGGAGTGAAACTCATCAGTCACATTTTAGAATCCTGGGAGAAATCCCAGGATGCTATTGGCATATTCTGTGACCTCTCAAAAGCATTTGACTGTGTTGACCATAATACTCTGATCTGTAAATAACATCATTACGGAATTCGTGGAAGAGCTGCTGATCTTGTTTTTTCCTATTTATCTTACAGGCAGCAAAAAGTATCCATAAATGGGGCGACGTCCTCGGGGTCTTTAGTAAGGATGGGCGTGCCCCAGGGTTCAATTCTTGGCCCTTTCCTTTTTCTAGTTTATATTAATGACCTTCCTTACATGATGGCTAATTTTTCAGATATAATTCTATTTGCTGACGACACTTCTCTTATTTTTAAAGTGGATAGAAAAGATGCGGATGTCTTGTGTGTTAACGAAAGTCTGGCTGTTCTTTCGAAATGGTTCGCAGCCAATAATCTTTTACTAAATGCAAATAAAACTAAATGTATAAAGTTTTCATTACCGAATGTTCCTCAAGTTGGCGTCAATCTAATTCTTGATGGCAAAAAACTTGATTTAATTACAGAAACTGTGTTCTTAGGTATAACTGTAGATTCCAAACTGCAGTGGGGTGCTCATATTAGAACTCTCTCAGGTAGATTAAGCTCAGCGGCATATGCAGTAAGAAAAATAAGGCAGTTGACAGATGTCGCCACAGCTAGGTTAGTTTACTATGCCTATTTCCACAGTATTATGTCTTATGGCATTTTACTGTGGGGATCTGCAGCTGATGTAGACTCGATTTTCGTATTGCAAAAGAGAGCAATCAGGGCTATTTATAAAATGGGTCCTCGCGAGTCCCTCAGAAATAAATTCAAAGAAATCGATATATTGACACTGCCTTCTCTTTATATCTTAGAAAGTATTCTGTATGTCCGTAAAAACCTAGGACTTTTCAAAATTAGAAGCGATTTCCATAACATAAATACTCGTAGTAAACACGAAATTATATTACCCAAATGGAGATTAGTCAAGACCAGTAAGTCATTTTTAATAAATAGCATACGCTTTTATAACAAGCTACCAAAAGCGGTGACTGAACTTAGCGAAGGAAAGTTCAAAACCCATATTAAGCGTGTCTTAACCAAAAAAGCTTATTACAAGGTTAAAGACTATGTCGAAGACACACTTGTTTGGCAATGACTACCTCTGCACTTGTGGCCCCCTGGTAACTCATAATATTGTGTGAATGTATCTATTAACTGCTCCATCTTTGTTGTAACATTTTTTTTTTTTCTCCTAACACATTGCTTTTGCAATATTTTTATTTAATTTTATATTATCTGACTCCAACCACATTAAATTCGTTAGTTTTTTTGGTTGCTAACGTCTCATTTATTGACATCTTTTTTTTTTTATATAGCCTCTTTTTACAATGTAAATGGAAGAACACTGTAGACTCCACGAATTCTTAGATTACTTCATATTTTGACTCACTTTTTTTTAAATGATTATTTTGATGATTTTATTGTTCTTTTGAGTACACTATAGACCGGTTTACACTGTTCTTAAATAATACCTATTAATACTGTAATATGGAAATATTGTAACTACAACCACTTTTTTAAAAGAGTAACCATGGAGTTTCTTGCCGGTTCTTCTCCATAGGAAACGACCAATTTCGAACCGTGCACTAGCTTCTGACGTTTTATAAGTGCCCATGTAGGCCTATGTGAAATAAAAAACTTTTGACTTGACTTGAGGCGAGGGTGATATTAGAGGTGCAGCCAGGATCATTTTTAGCAGCGATGTGGTTGCGCCGTACTCTCCAGAGACTTTTGCAGCTCTGGAAAGCAAACACCCCGCCCCGGCAGCTGATCTTACCTTTCCTGACCCCTCTAATTCAGAATCCAACTCCCTTGAAATTTCAGCCCAACAAGTTTTTGAAGAACGAAGCCGTCATTGACATTTTGCACGGGGCAAATTTATGTGCCCTACGCAAAAAAGATGGCGGTATTCGTCCCATTGCCGTAGGGTCTACATACCGTCGTATCGCAGCCAAAATTTGCTGTGCTTCTTACAGCGAAGCACTGGCCAGAAAATTTTAGCCCCTACAACTCGGATTTGGTTCCAAAGGGGGCTGTAAGGCTGCGGTACATGCTCTGTCCACCTACCTCAACAGCAGTGAAGGTGAGGTCATCCTTAAGGTTGACATCAAGAATGCCTTTAATTCCGTAAACAGGGATACCTTTTTGACAGAAGTTCAAAAAGAAATACCCAAAATTTACAGTTTTCTCTACCAATGTTATAGGCACCCCTCTAAATTGCTATATAAGGAAAATCTTTTGGAATCAGCCGTCGGTTGTCAACAGGGTGACCCTATGGGCCAGTCATTTTCAGTTTGGCAATAAATCCAATCATTCGGCAGCTAAATTCAAAATTCAATGTCTGGTATTTAGATGACAGAACCCTAGGAGGTGATGTAGTATACAGTCCTAAACGATTTAATTTTTTTGGAAAATAAATTCAGTTCTATTGGTCTACAACTTAACCTTTCAAAATGCGAAATTTTCCTCCCTCAGACGACTTTAGCAAAATTTAATACAATAGCACCAAATATTCAAATGACTGATAAGAATTCTCTTCACCTCCTGGGCTCTCCAATTTTCGATGAAACCTTTCCAAAATTTATTGAGCAGAAAATAAAATTTTTTAATGACGTCTCGGATAGACTTTTCAAAATTAATATGCATTCAGCTTTTACACTTATTCGATAGTTGTTTTGGGCCAAAATTTACATATAGCCTTCGCTCCTCCCATCTTTGGAAAAAAGCCCACAACTTTTGGAAAAAGTCGATCAAATTATCAGGAACACTCTTTCTTCTATCTTAACCTGTCAATCGTGATAATGACAGACACAATTGAAAGACAATAGGTGCGCGAACGCCGGCGTTCGCTTGGGGTTTAATGAATTAAATGTGGCCTTGGACGACCGAGCGTGGCAGAAGCTACGCTGCCCATCTGAATGGGGGGCCTCGGCGTTCGCAAAATTGCAAGTATAAGTTTACCAGCATTCCTCTCCTCGGTGCACGGTACTGATACATTAACCAGGAATATTTTATCTTCCTCACTGGTTGATGTTGAGGTACCGTGTTTGTCCGGTGTGTTGAATGCTTGGAAAATGGCTTGTCCGAACACGGATTTGCCCGACAACCTGGCCTCGCAGAGACGGTAGGATGTGCCGCTCTGCGAGGTACGAAACAATCTAATTAATACGTCTTCAAATACTGCTGAGCGTGCGCGTCTGCTGGCTGTGGGGGAATGGGAGTCGGGCTTATGGCTTCAGGCACTCCCGTCATCCACCATAGGCACTATGATGGATGACGCTTCGTTTCGGCTCGTAACCTGTCTACGCTTAGGCGCATCTTGTGTTGCTCCACATCGGTGCCACTGCGGCGAAGCTATCGATAGTCTCGGACACCATGGCCTGTCCTGCTGCAGGAGCGCAGGCCGCATAGCTCGACACGCAAGCATCAACGATATTATTCGTCGAGCTCTTGTCACCGCCGGCATACCCGCTGTATTAGAACCAAATGGCTTGGTACGTGACGATGGAAAGAGAACAGATGGTATGACGTTGGTATCGTGGAAGGTGGGTAGGCCTCTGGTATGGGACGCAACCTGTGTCGACACCCTTGCGCCATCCCACATTCCATGTACGGCGGGCTGTGCTGGCGCTGCCGTTGCGGCTGCTGTGACCCTTAAACGGCGCAAATACTGTAACCTTATTGGTAATTACAGTTTTGAGCCGTTTGGGGTCGAAACGCTTGGGTCATGGTTTTTGTATTTTATTTATATACGTTAGGTATTTATTTAGGTTTTAGTATAAATAGTTTAAGTTTGATTGTTTATGTAGAGTAACGAATTAAATATGTTAATGTATTCACTCGAAATTTTTTTTCCACTTTAACGGACTCAATTAGATAATTATAATCAGCAACTCTAACTGATTTACACACATATTAGCAATAACATAACTAATCTTAATGTTTTGTTTTAATATGGTTAATTGGCTATATCACTCACTTCTTACCTTCTAACACAAAACTTCATCACGGTACTCGGTCTTTTAAATCTTTATAAACTTTTATTAATCTACTAGCTTTGCCCGCGACTTCGTTCGCGTGGACTACAGGATTTTGAATTTTTTTTTTAAATAAATGAGCCGATGTTAATCCTTATTACATCAGCTACCTGCCAAAAGAAGTCCCATCAAAATCGGTCCAGCCATTTCAGAGATTAGCTCGGATAAACAGACAGACAAAATTTTTTAACAGACTTCTATAAAAGAAGGAGGTTCTCAATTCAGATGTTTGTATTTTTTTTATGTGTGTTCGTGCATAACTTCGTCGCTTGCCAACCGATTTGAAAAAATATTTTTTTGTTGGAAAGGGTATACTTTCCAAATGGTCCCATAGTCACCAAGTCGGGATCTGATGATAGAATCTTGGCTAAATTGAGGAAACTCCTTAAATATTATAGGCAACTATATAGTCATTTTGATATTTTCAATAAGGACTTAAGCATTTACAGTCAAAAGTGACATTTGATGAGGTGGAACTGGTGAAGAAGACCAGAAATTGCCAACGGAAATTCATACTCAAACAGATATCACAATGAATATAGTTATGCAACTATGACATTACAAATAAAAGAACGTCAAAAAGTGACATTTGATGAGGTGGAACTGGTGAAGAAGACCAGAAATTGCCAATGGAACTTCATACTCAAACAGATATCACAATGAATATAGTTATGCAACTATGACAATACAAATAAATTAACAGTTCTGAATAGTTATGTTGAAAATGGTATCATCGAAGTCACCTGATGATAGTGATGGAGCCGGAAGATAGGCACCGGAACTCCGTAACTAATCAATGTATTCTAGCAGTGTTTCGGCTTATTAGAATTGTCATGAGATGCATTTTGGCTATAAGGTACCATCCAACTGATCTGATGATGGAGCCGGAAAGTGGACGATAGGCACGGGAACTTCATAATAAAATGATTTATTCTAGCAAGGTTTGAGTTAATTGGAATTGTCATGAGAAAACTTACTCTGGCTGCAAGTGTAACTAAAAAGTGTGAAATAAATAAAAAAAAAAAAAAAACATAATAACCGACTTCACAAAAAAAAACACGTAAACGATCAAAATAATTTTAATTTCGGAAGTCGGTGTTAAATAAGGAACAAACAATAACGAAAAACATCGACTTCCGAAATTAAAATTATTTTGATCGTTTAAATGTTTTTTTTTAGTGAAGTCGGTCCTTTCAATTGTGATAATTACAGACACAATTGAAAGACAATAGGTACGCGAACGCCGGCGTTCGCTTGGGATTTAATGAATTAAAAATATTATTTTGGTATATGTACCGTATCTACATTCATATGCATGTAGTAAAAAGCGTTTATTTCAATATTACAAACAGACACTCCAATTTTATTTATATGTATAGATGTATAGGTTAGAAAGAGGGATGTAATTTTCCGCGCGAGGGGCTTTTGAACCAATAGAGAACAAGATAAACCTACTTACAGCGGATGAAGTTAGTAAACTGATGCTTCAGATCTGCTTCCATGAGTTTTGGCTAATGTTTGGAGAATTCCCAATAATTTTCTAGATCTCTGATATTTTTTTAATAGTATTCGATTTGTAAATGTATTGTCTCTGTGTACATAACTTTATTATGAACTGGATTTTAATACTCAAGTAGGAAACAATACTATGAGCGTCGCTACTGAATACTTTAAGTGTAATTAACGAATAATTTAATGAATGTCGTTCAATATAATTTGATTTCGCTTGTGTATTTTCATTATTAATTATTAAACGTAGGCCACTGTAGTGAGATTTCTTTACAGGCTGTTTTTATTTCAAACATGGGCATGAGTGGTTCTTTTGTTATCGTGTATATCTTGAGATTTTCTTGTATTTTTGTGTCATAAATTCTACTACTTGTTTTTGAACAATGATGAAAAATACCAATTTATTCTTTCAAAGGAATAACAATGATTAAAAATAATTAATTGTTGATTAAACGAACTTACCTCTACGTTAAGTTCAATCACAATTACTCGAAGAGCTTTGTTTGAAGATATTAGCATAAACACACATGTGGTTTCACTTACAAACTCGCCATTTCGCACTAATTTTAGGAGAAAAACAAATAATTTAAAACTATAAATATTTATAAAATATTAACCTAATGTAAGGTAGATTTAATATTTGGTTTTTGTCAGTGACATATTCAACTAGCCAGTTCATTTGGCTTAGAGGTTTGCTGAGCTGTTTTTAGGGTTCCGTAGCCAAATGGCAAAAAACGGAACCCTTATAGATTCGTCATGTCTGTCTGTCCGTCCGTAAGTCACAGCCACTTTTTTCCGAAACTATAAGAGCTATACTGTTGAAACTTTGTAATTAGATGTTTTCTGTGAACCGCAATAAGATTCTCACACGAAAATAGAAAAAAAGCAATAAATTTTGGAGGTCCCCATACCTAGAACTGAAACTCATTTTTTTTTTTTTCATCAAACCCGTACATGTGGGGTATTTATGGATAGGTCTTCAAAAATGATATTGAGGTTTCTAATATCATTTTTTTCCAAACTGAATAGTTTGCGCGAGAGACACTTCCAAAGTGGTAAAATGTGTGTTCCCCCCCTCTAACTTCTAAAATAAGAGATTGATAAAACTAAAAAAAAATATATGACGTACAATACCATACAAATTGCCAACGAAAATTGGTTTGAACGAGATCTAGTTAGTAGTTCTTTTTTAATATGTCATAAATCTAAAAAATACACTATTATTAAAACATCAATCAAACTTCGAACTACAAGAACCTTTATATTATGTTACTTGCTGCTACGGAACCCTTCATGGGCGAGTCCGACTCGCACTTGGCCGGTTGAGGACTGGGAGGGAGAGATGCTAATATCTTCGAACGAATCTTTTCGAGTAATTGTGATTTAACTTCACGTACAGGTGAGTTCGTTTAATCATCAATTACTCTCAATCTTCGTTCTCTATATTAGCATAAATGCACATGTAGATGTTGAAAGATACTAGTTGTGAAATATACTCAATTACAAAGAAACGTATTGCTTCTACGCTTAGGAAGTTTGAGTCAAGGAAATAAATAAACATCCACGATATTTTATAACTAATAGTTAAGGCAACCACAGAATTGAAATGCTTTTCAACAATTACAATAGTAAGATCATAACGTCTAATATATTCTTTCAATATAATATTTAGCAAATAAAGTAAAATTTAAACCCGGCAGATTTATTTACAACGTCCAGACTAACGCTTATACTATAAACTTTAGAAGGGGCTGCGTGCCAGATACTATGCGTAGGGAATAGCGGATTATCATGATGCCAATGGTTTGTCACACGCATTTCACCCATTGCTCAAAGTCTGCGACTTTACTGGTCAGGTTGGTTCGAAATCAAATAAATAATGATTGATGGTTTTGACGTACTTGATTGATTCTATCAAGATAAACTTGAACAATACCAGTAGCGTCTATTTTTGGCCATTGGGAAATGGAAAATACATTAAACCGGCTATTTTAATTATAAACCCAGAGGATTTTACAATTTTGTCACCATGGACTTTATGTTTGCATTCTATGAGCTGTTACTAGAGCTAGAAGGGTCACTAACTTGTTACTCAGTTTTTAGAGACTTACGTTTTCGTTAGGGTATAATTTTGTCAAATAATTTAAAACTTAATCATTGTTCCATATTAAATTTTATTTAGGAATTGTGTGCCGCAACCAACAAATTCCTCCGTTCTTCATAAATTTACTGATATTGGGTACAAGTAACGATGATAAACTAGATTGCGAGCTATTTAAGATATCATACGAGCTTCAGTATTAAAAAGTTGCGTTAGAAAACAGTGTAATTTTCTGGTGAATTGCACATTCATTACCACAAATGTACATAATTAGATCACGTTCTGACTTTAGGAATAGGATGTGAGGAGACTTTTAAAAATATATCACTAATATTATAGGCAGTCATTAAAATAAGCAAAATGGATGAAAATACGTGTAAGTAAAAAAAAAATCTAAGTTATCTTTATGCTGATAGAGGAGGCGCCAAAGGGAGTCGAGTATGCAAAATATGAGGACCGCCTTCTGTCAGTGTCGGACTCAGAAAAGCATGGAGATTATGGTTCTGAATGTTACCAGGAGGCATATTGGTCCATTTTTTTTTATACCCCTCTCCCTGAAGCAGCAAGTAAATTCACTGAACAAATGCTAAGAATCATTTTATTAATTGTTTAAGTAACAATATCTAATTGTTTCTTATGATTAACCTTTTGAATGTCTTATGTTACACAGTTCGACATAAGTAATTGTCTTTCTATTGTGTCTCTAATTACGGCATTCAAAGAGTTAAATATATCTATAGGAAGTCAACTAAAAAAAAGTGAGTCGGACTCGCGCACTTAGGGTTCCGTGCAAAGAATCATGCCCAAGCGCCGTACCATATTGCACCACAAGTATATTAATACCAAAAATAATATCTTATTTATGTGTACAATGTACTGAATTTTGAACACTTTTTTTAATCTGGTTAAAAATTATCATAAAAATTATATTAAATGATTAACAATTCCTACTTTCGAAAAAAATAACGTCATTTCAAAAATCTTTACGTTCCGATTACAGTTGTCAGTTATTTTCGTAATCAGACCAAAGAGTATGTAAATCGAACACTTTTATTCTGGCGATGATAATAATAACATGGTTCGCTTAATTGATTTTATCTGCTATGTAGGTGAATAAGATTATATAATAGAAAATAATAAAACAACTAAAAATGAATTCTGTTAAATTATTTTATTTTATCTCACCATTTCATAAAGTAAACATTGCGTATATCAGAAACTTAAAACTTGACACTGTCAATTCGGTTATGACATTTTGGTATTTTGTTTTAATGAAGTTTATATTGTTTGATGTTTTTGTACTACATTTGAGTAGTTCTGGTAGTTTTATTGAATAATAATTAATTAAATACGTCTACAATAACTGTTGACAATTTGAGATAATGACTCATGTGTTGCATGTGGCAAGGTTTCTAAAGTGGGAAAGCGCGACGCATGTTCGGGACGCGCAGGTCGCGCATGCAGTTCCATTTACTTTTATACTATGTATCTGCAGGCGAAACGAAGTATCTACAACATACGGGGCGCGAGCGTGCGGACAGATGAAAAGGCGCAATGATTGCACGCATGCCGCTCGCAAGCGGCTCGCTACTGGCGGCATTCGCCAGATGTGATCATACTCAAAGAAAACACGGATACATTGTGAGAAGAAATCGGAATCCGTGATAACGTGACGGTTGACATGATAGAATTGAAGAAAAAAAATGTAGGCCTACTCTAAGTAACATGGGCCGAGGCCAGGAAGATGATGATAAATTGATAATAATATACTTTTAAAATAAATGACTTTCTTTATCTGACTAACAATTACAAATTCTTTATTTGTGTTATCTTATTAAGTAACAATGTTCACACGAGGAAGTGAACATGCCAAAGCAGCGGGGCTGTGATCGCAGTGAAGCCGATTTGACGTCAATATTAGTTATTTGTCGCTAAAATTATTCAACTAGGTACATCAGTTATTTCAAACAAATGTATTAATATCTAATGTAAATAGATTGATATAAATACTATGTAATTATGTAATAAAGTCTAATTCTACGCTACGAGCAACGCTATTTCATTACAACGAGACCATCGACTCCTCTCACTGCTACTATACCTATAAATGGTTGCTCATAGCTTTGGATTTACCCAGCCATAGTTTACGGTGGAGGTATGCTTTACTTGAGCGGAACACAGCCTTGCCCTCGTGGAAGTAATCGCCGGCAGCGACCTTTCGCGCCGGGCCCTGATTCGGGCTATGGTTCGAAGCAGGGAGGAATGGCAGGCGGTCGTCTCCTTTTGCGAAGCAGTAATGCTAGCGAAGGAGGAGGCCGCACGCGTGAGGGAAGGAACGTCCTCACGCCCTAGTCGCCGAGATTCCGACCCCGACTACCGGCCACCATAGATGCGGGCTTGACTATGTTGAGCAATGGGTAGTTCGCCGTTCGACCGTACCGAACCTGTCGCCAACAGCGCGTAGTGATCCACGCACTCCTCAAAGGGCCGATGCCCGCTAGCTGGAACCTAGGGTAATTTCTGAAGAAGAAGTCCTAGAACGCAAAGAGCAATTGGCATCCTTCCCACTTTCCGCCTGTTGCATTAGGGTTCATGGTAACAGGCTTTCCGCACTATTTACTTATATTGTAGCTGTATGGTTAGGACTAGGTTGATAGGTGCAGCTATGGTTGTTGATAAGCTAAAATCAACCCCCTTACTGTACATTTAGGTAGCTGAATGTACAAAGCACAACCTATGTATGTGATGTACTGCGTTTATTGATGAGAGAAAACGAACTAAAACTCGTAGTAAGTTTGTATAGGTCATGATAACTATAACATGATACTAATAATTAAATAAAATACTAAACCATTACGACTTTTAACAGTCTTAAGGTCGTGTCCTTCAGTGTAGGCCTAGGTATAGCGTAAAGATAATTACCCATGAGCGATAAAAGCTTGAGCGTAAGCAACGCCACAATATAGGAGCGAAGGAATCCGGATTCTACCATAACGCGCAAGTGTAATATGTCAATAACAATCCTCCCCTACGCAACAATTCGGTTTTAGGCCGCATATCAATAATCACGACGGTTAAAAATTGCTATAAAATATCATCAGGCGTTTACTTTTTTGAATATTTCAAAAACCTGGTCAAATATTAACAAAATATTTGGGCATGTTCAGGATAGGTTAGTAATAGTGTTAGGTAGTGAAAAGTTAAATAATAACTACTCTTGAGAGTAATTTGGCTTGACGCAAGTTGGTATGGCGCCTCATACAAATTTGGGCATTGTCTTTTACACATGAAAACATTTCAATTCCCAAATTGAGTTACAAAGATTTTTCCGAATCACAAGAATAGTTTTTTTTTTTTTGACATAATGACAAATTTACAGTTTTCAGAATTTTACCTATATTTGTGCTATAAGACCTTGTTTCATGCTAAACTTCAGGATTCTAGGTCATCGGGAAGTACCCTATGAATTTTGATTCCTTTGAGAGTGTCAAAATACACATTGTTTCACAACATAAATTACTACGTATTTTTTTTTCGTAAACCCAGAAGTTTGATTTTTTCTCAGCTTCAAGGGATCATAGACTTGAGAATAGACTTTTAATTTCACCGCAATACCTCTACTCGTTCCCGAGATAAAGGATCTTGACAGATAGACAGGCAGGGAGAAAAGTATTTTTTAAGTATTCAATATTTTTTTTTATCAACGATTCATGTTTTATTTTTAACTTTACCGTTTTTTTTAGGGTTCCGTAGTGCAAAAGGAAAAAGCGGAACACTTATAGGATCTATTTGTTGTTCGTCTGTCTGTCTATCTGCCTGTCTGTTTGTCAAGACCCTTTATTTAAGACTGACGGACAACAAAGTGATTCCATAAGGGCTCCGTTTAAAGTTCTCATTGCAAAATAAACTTCTATTCTATTCTATTCTAGGCAGTGGAAGGCCCCCAATGGACAATGCGATTTTCCATACAAAAAAATTACGTATAACATGTGATGATTTTTTTGAATTCATAAAACGGAAACGTAAAAAATTACGTAAAGATTTTTAAATGTGAAAAACCACGTGGTTCTAGTAATAGGTATATACAAATATGGTTTTTGCTTCAAAAAGGTAAATACACAATTTAACAGATCTCTGGACTCCACATCAGGATTCCCTGTCATATGTATTATATTTAAAAACGTGTTTGAAATACTTTAAAAACCAAAAGATGATGCGAAACAGCGAAGCACTGAAACGTGAATGAGCTTGCTATGTGAAAATGTAATTGACAAGAACAACATTTTAAATCTACTTTACATTAGATTAATATTTATAGTCTTAAATTATTTGTTTTTCTCCTAAAATCAGTGCGAAATGGCGAGTCTGTAAGTGAAACTTCATGTCTGTTTATGCTAATATCGAGAACGAAGCTTGAGAGTAATTTGGTGCTTACGTCAGACTATTGCACTCAAGTGCAATTTATTTTCTAATCCAAGAAAATTACAATTGAGTGTAATTTTCTTTCGCTAAATTATGTTTTCGACTAGCCAATTATGGTATCATATGTACATAGCTTTATTTTTCGAGTATCATTGAAAACAGTCATACACTCACCGTCAGTTGATTACAATAAAGAATTGAGATTTCTTTCACGACCGGTCCGTAAAGCCTTTAACTTTATTACAGCCTCTTAATCCCACTTTATTGCAACGTAATTAATTTCACACGTCCTCTGTGACTCTTGATTTAGTTTCTTAACGATTACATATAAATTGTTGGGAGCAATTTCGTTGGCTTATTGGCGCATGCGAGCGGTATTGTCCTCGTGGGCATCGTGATTGTCTTTTCACGAGGTTTAGATTCAATAACGTTTTATTAAGATTGACTTAGGATCGTGTAGTTATTCTGAGAGTTCATTTTCTTCATGCTCGTCATTATTGTATAAAATTATGGATATACACCACTATTTTTTAATTAGCATATAAAAAAACTAAGGTTTTGTCCGTACCTGCTATTTGCGTATCTTAAAATTGTCCACGAAATTAATTATTGAATCAATCTTTCATAACAATTGCTACTAGAAAATACTACGCGCAGTGCTTTCCATTTTGATTACTATTCATGGATATACATCATCCAGATGACATTCCCCGCCCTTGTCCATAGATTGAGTAACACTTTGAGATATAAACAAACGCTAATCTAAAGAAGAATATTATTTATTAAGACTACTTAAATAATAACAAGACTTTTTCTAATAAGACCTTTAAGTATATGTACTAGTTAAAAGTTGGTGGAGCATATGATTTTTTTCCTAAAAAAATACACTAACGCATAATTTTCTGTTGTAATTAAATAGAAATGTCCTCATAAATTACATAACTTTGCGCTTCATACGGTTTAAATAAAATTTGAAACAATAATGTTAAGTAACGTGGCTAACTTTTACAAAACCATATAATGCTGAAAATTCCTTACCTAATTTATTATTGTATGTATAATAAAAGTTGGTGAAATTACCTATCTACGTGATTTTTACGCTCAGTAAGTTGCAGAAGTTTGTCAAAGATTATTTTCTCTGAAGCGGGTGCTACAAAACAGGACAAAAGTGGTTGCAATGTTAAAATCAAGTTGCGTTATTAGGTGAAGATTAAATGTCGCATCAATAATATCAATGGTGCTTTAAATATTTGATCCCGTGTCAGTGTTGATGAGTTCATCCCTGGAGATTGCTTTGTTGTGCAAAAGTGTCACTATCAAGGGTTTAGCAAACATTGCCGTCGTTTTGTCCCCTTGCCCTGAACAGACATGATTTGCTGTCGACCCCTTCGATTTATCGTTTTTTTTTTCAGAACTCACAAAAAAGGGTTTACGCCATTTATAATGTTAGTTGTGGTTTTAGATACATTTTATATTTATATGGATTTTATCGTTTTACCTTATTATTCGTGCTACCTTATTATTTTTAAAAAAGCTTTCCCAAATAACAAAACACTAAACGATCAAAATAACTTTAATTTCGGAAGTCAGTGTTAATAAAAAACAATCTATACCGAGAAACTTTTCGTTTTTTGTTTCACACTTTTTAGTTGGGACGTACTTATAACCAGAGTGAGAGTAAGTACCTATTTGTCATGACAATTTCAACTAACCCAAACACTGCTAGGATACCTTGTTTTATTATGAAGTTCCCGTGTCCAGCTTCCACCTTCTGGCTCCACCATAAGATCAGTTCGCTAGTACCTTATAGCCAAAGTGCACCTTATGTCAATTATAATAAGCCCAATCATGGCTAAAATACATTGATTAATTACGTACGTTACATTCCAGTGCCTATTGAGGCACCGGAACTCTATAAACCGGAAGATTCCGGTTTCATCATCATCATCAAATTACTTCGATGATGCCATTTTCATTATAACTATTCAGAACCATTTATTTATTTGTATTATCATAGTCGCGTTACTATTGTTAGCGACTCTTATAATGTTTCATACACTGTGATTATTTTCTGTATTAGCAACATTAAATGTATTTTTTTTGCACTGACAACTGGAACGAACTGCGACTTGACAGTGCGGCTCTTTTGACAGTTACAAGAGATTATAAAAGGCCACGCCGCACTGTCATGTCCCTTTTTACGTTTTAGTTTTCGGAGCAAACAACATCTCAGTTAGTGCTAGTATATAATTTATTTATTCCTACTGTTATTATACTGTTATTGTTATTGTATACTTGTATTATGTGTATGCTGTCAAGGAAAAGTACAAAGGGTGTGGTACCCGTTTTGGTCGTTTTATTTAAAGAACCTGATAACAAACCCCGTAGGTACACTAAATAACTTTCTTAGTCAATCTTTCTCTAAAGATAACATAAAAAGACAACACTATCTTCATTGTGATATTTATGCGAGTATAAACTTCATCAAATGTTACTTTTTAAAGTTCTCGATGAAAGTACCTAAATTACTCGATTTCTCATGGATCCCATCATCAGAACTGGATTTAAAAAAAAGGAACCAATCTGGAATTATTTTTTGTATCCATGAACAACACAGTTCTGAGGTAACAAACATAAGAAAAATACTACGAAATTGATAACCTCCCCTTTTTTGAAAGTCGGTTAAAAAAACACTTTTTCCCTAACGAAATCATAAAAAAAAAATGTTAGCAAATCATAAACTTTATTATTAAGCATAAATGGTGCCAAGGTAAATGAAAATTTGGCACACGTTCTAAAACTTGATATTTTCGACGCGGTATCACTAGCTGAGTTGACTTGATATGACGAAGATATTTTGCTTTATCTGACATTTTTTGCGAGAAGCTTGTAGGTACAAAAACTGCTCATGAATTTGACATAACCTCACATAGCCCCGTACGATGCTTCGAGTTGCGAAGCTTACTTCTAGGTACGCCTCCTGAATACTTATAACAACTAAGTAAAAATCGAAGTCATGCCGCGTACCCATCAAGGGTTTTTAGTCAAATACGGTGAAATATTGCTTTCGAAGCGGGGATGGTATACGACGTAGGAATAATTTTAACAATATTATGGGCCTTTTGCGTTACTTGACAACTTATTGGTCGTACAGCGATTTTGTATAAATTTCACTACCTTTATAAGATTAACAGACATGATCAAAATATTTTCTTTTTCTCTTTGTCATTGTTATTTTACGGTTGTGTAGTTAATGTGTTATTACTTTTTATAAAGTTCGTCTAGAAGACGTGTGAAAGTATTGTTTTTAAATAAATCGCAAATTAATACGATTTATCATATTTCAAAATGAAAAATTTAAAAAAATTATTAAATTTACAATAATTATTTGTAATTTTATTAAAGTAGGTACTTTTTGTATTAGTACCGTACCAAACTTTGATCCCAGAGGTATTGAAATGAAATAACTTAAAGAATTTCGAAAATATTAATACTCGTATTATATTATACGACTTTGCAAGACTGGCTGAAATTAAATTTCTGCTCAGCGAATTTTTCTTGAACTTTTTCACAAGTATTTCAATAAGCCGATAAAAACATTGTTGGTAATATTAACAATTTATTACAAAAAAAGAAACAAAATTGCTCTCTTATTCTTGTTCATGATTTCCGTTTTTGAATTCTTTCTTATGGATAAAACAGAAAAGAAACACTTTTTAATTAATACTATTAATAAAAGGCAATAAGTCCTAACTAAAATATAACATCTAAATAAATTCCGCTGTCAACTGAAAATTTGCCTAAAAGAATGGCGGCATTGCCACGTTGTATGGCAAATATGGCAATGCTTAATTTCTGACCGAGGTAAAAGCCAGCCCTTGGGTCACGCGTTGTGTCAACTAGTCAACTAGATCTTTGGATATTATTTAAATAGCGTATGAGCACTCGTCTATGAGCACACCTACCCCACGGTCCGAGATTTTCAACTCAAAACGGCTCAAAAATATAACTGCCGACGTGATTGTTATATTTCTGCCGCTTGAGATTCTCCGCAGCGGTAGCGGTAGCACCATTACATCATGACGAGCTAGGAAAATGGAATAACGCAAAAGAATTGACACAGCAATGCTGCACACAAACTCTATCACCCATCTTCTATGGAGATAAAGATATACCGTCCGGTCTGTTATCATCATCGTTTACCAGGCCATGAAGTTTGAAAATAGCCACACTATAGCCATACATTAGCGTGCCGTACTATGTGTCCCGTGCTTCGACTGCTTGACAGGCCTTGGTGACTAAGATTATTGATAACTTTGCTACAGTGGTAACGATTAGGAGAAGAACAAGGTGCGCCTTAGCGTAGAGAAACAGCTGGGTGGAAAGTTGTATCGTCAAACAATGACGGTCCATTTTTTCCAACAAGTGAAGGTGCGTCTCCCTAAGTGGTAAGCACGAAGGTTCATAATTATATTTAAAATTACTCACCGCCATAACTCTACGATGGCGTGTGTCGTAGCGATGCCTGCGAGCCCCAAGAAACCCTAGGTCTGTGTTGATAGGTTTTAGTTTGCTTGTGCTTGTGGAATAGGTTCAGACTAAGATATATACCATCCGCAGGGCAGCTTTATTAAACTGCTGGGCAGTAGCGGCCTGGCCCTGTCTTCCAGAAAAACTATTGTTTGTAAACGAGTACATCCAGTAAAATGTTGATACATCATCACCATGCTTCTAGGAGTGTCCTAATAGCCTTGGTATACGTCTCTATTCCTCAGGATTATGTTATTCCATTGTTGCTTCGTCACTTTGGGCTAGCGACTGTTTTTGAGGGCCCTTTATTGAGGTTGCAATTAATGATTTAAGATCCTATAGAAGAAGTCTATTTTATATCCTAGATAATACGTTTATTAAGACATTCCGAATAGGTTGTCAAGCTAAATCTGGTGCCAATGATGTTAAACAATAAAAGGATTTTGCCAGGATTTGGACCAAGTGCTATTCAGAAATGAAAGTAGTTCCACAGGTATCGAAGCATCAATTTACACTAAAAAAATATTTATAAAAATATTGGTCCCAGGAGAACCAAATAAAATCAACTTTTGTTTTTGATAAATATTAGTCAATAAATCATTTTTTTGGTATCAAAACCATCCCAGTTAGTGTTTAAGGATAGTGTATAATCTACTGTAGCTGAATATTCCTAAGTTGAACTCAATCTATAGCATGTTTGGGCGGAGCATCGCCGTGCCCTCGTGGGGGTGATCGGCGGTGGAGACCTCTCGCGCCGGGCCTTGGTCGAGGCCATGGTCCGGAGCGAGGAGGGGTGGCAGGCGGTCTCCAACTTCTGCGAAGCAGTAATGTTCGCTAAGGAGTAGGCCGACCGCATCAGGCAACGGCGCTCTCGCCGCCGCCGGGATTCCGATCCCGATTTCCATCCACTGTAGGCACGGGCTTGCGGACAGTGAGCAATGGGTAGCTCGCTGTCCGGCCGTCCGGTAACTGTCCGGACCAAGTCCAAGTCGTCGACGGCGCGCGCTGTTTTCGCGCGCCTCAAGGAGTTGTCAGCAACAGCAGGGGCCTAGCCGGGTCGAAGCCTACTGGGGCCAGGGTTATCCGAAAGGGCGCTCGAGCCCCAGTATGAAGGCTTGAAGGAACGGGATGATATTTGTTTATTTTGTTTTGGTCAATATTTTCGATGGCTAGTATAAACAGTATTGATCTTTAAATTTATAATGCGTTTCGACTAACTTAGAATATTTCTTTTCAGGCTTGAGTAAGGATACAGTAACTAAAATAAAAAAGGGCAAGTGCGAGTCGGACTCGCGCACTGAGGATTCTGTACAAATTTACCTATGCAATCAATTCCCGAATTGAGTTACGAAGATTTTTCCGAATTGCAAACAATTTTTTTTTTTTTGTAGCGGATATACAAATTTACAATTTTCAGATTTTTCCTGTACTTGTTCTATGAGACCTTGATTTATGCCAAATTTCAGGATTCTAGGTCAACGGGATTCACCCTATGAACTTTGATTTCCTTGAGTATCGAAATATACGTTTTTTTTGCGACATAAACGGCCGTATCTTTTTTTTTCGTTAACTCAGAAGTCTGATTTTTTCACAACTTCAAAAGACCGTGAGTGTATGGTTTAAGTTGTAACTCGATACCTCCAAGCGTTCTCGAGTTAAAGAGTCTTAACAGATAAACAGACGGACAACAAAGTTATCCCAAGGATCTTATATACGAAATGGTCCCTTACAGGCTAAATAGATTTTTTACGAAGCAACATTACAAATTCTGAAGTGTACTTTATTTTCATAGTCATTAAGTTCATATTTTTCATTGATTAGCAAAAGGGAAAAATATACTGAGGAAGACAACGAGAAAGTGGTAGTGTGTCCCATTTTTAACCGACTTCTAAAAAAGGAGGAGGTTCTCAATTCGGATGTTTGTATTTTTTTTTATTTTTTTATTTTTTATGTATGTTCGCGCATAACTTGGTCACTTGGCAACCGATTTGAAAAATTCTTCTTTTGTTGGAAAGGGTATACTTCCCAAATGATCCCATAGTCACCAAGTCGGGATCTGATGACGGAATCTTGGCGAAATCGAGGGAACTCCTCAAATATTATTGACAACCATATAGTTCTTTTGGTATTTTCATCAAAGACTTTAGCATTTATAGCCAAAACATGAAATTTGATGAAGTGGAGCTGGTGAAGAAGATCAGAAATGGCCAACGGAAGTTCATACTCACACAGATCTCCCAATGAACATAGTTACAATTAAATGAATAGTTCTGAATAGGTATATTGAAAATTGTATATTCGATGTGATCTGATGATGATGATGGAGCCGGAAAATAGGCACCGGAACTCCGTAATTAATTCATTAAACCCCAAGCGAACGCCGGCGTTCGCGCACCTATTGTCTTTCAATTGTGTCTGCAATTATCACAATTGAAAGGTTAATCAATGTATCCTAGTAGGGTTTGAGTTAATTGGAATTGTCATGAGAAAAAGGTACTGGTATTTCACACTTTTTAGTTGCAATACACTTACAGCCAGAGGGCTGTATAGGTATGTTGAAAATGGTATATTCGATGTGATCTGATGATGATGATGGAGCCGGAAGATAGGCACCGGAACTCCGTAATTAATCAATGTATCCTAGTAGGGTTTGAGTTAATTGGAATTGTCATGAGAAAAAGGTACTGGTATTTCACACTTTTTAGTTGGGGTTAGGGCTGTAAGTGTATTGCAACTAAAAAGTATGAAATAAAAAACATTTTACAAAAAAAAAAAACCGACTAACTAAAAAAAACACTAAAACTATCAAAATAACTTCAATTTCGGATGTCGGTGTTACAGAAACACCAACTTCCGAAATTTATTTTGATATTTTTAGTGTTTTTTTTTTTTTAATAAGTCGGTTATTTTTTTTTAAAGTATTTTTTACCTTTATAATAATTTTTAACTAGGGTAAACATAAACTTGCTGTTAGCTACAATATTCCAGTCAGTGATAATAGACCGATCCCAGTCAGAGTGATAGAACCATTTTTGTTGGAACTGGGTAAGTGGTCGTTGGTGGAATCTACTTATATAGGCAGTACAGCAGTTTCTTTGCGCTATTTTCCTTTACCGGTCCTTGTTTGCATTTAAATGTTTTTCCACTGTTCGACATAGGCCTCTTCCAGGTGTCGCCACAATTAACGGTTTGTTACTCATTACGCAAAAACTTATAAATGGATGAATTTAATGATAAACGTTGCAAGAATATAGCTTATAACCTATATTTTCGCTAAGATTCATCACGGGAGCAAGTTCAATAAATAGGCTACTAATATTATAAATGCGAAAGTTTGTGAAGATGGATGGAGGTACTCGTATGTATGGATGTGTTGTGCAAAAACTACTAGACAGATGAACTTAATCATAAACATTGTAATAATATAGCATATAAGCTATAACTTTGCAGTTTCATTAGGTGAGCAAATTCAGCCAATAGGATAATTTTTATTATAGGGTGAAGCCACTGGAAGAAGCTAGTCTAACATAGTTTCAAAATATCAAGATTTAACAGTCGCACTATAATGACGTCACAATGTTGCTTATATAACAAAAACAATATTTATCTACAGCAGCGCCCTCAAATCCCACGATGGTTTATTTTCCGCACAAACTCTATGATGTGTACCATCAGCTGCATAATAAGCAGTAAGAAAAATAAGGGAATTCCAAGCATTATTTTTAGTTTATGGCATATTATTCTGCAGCTGATGCAGAATTAATTTTCATATCGCAAAAGAGAGCAATCCGGACTATTTATAAAAAAATATATAATATATTAACTCTATTTATCTAACAGTTATTTGCAAAAACTTAGGACTTTTCAGAATATAAATACGCTTTGGAAATTGTAATACCCAAATGGAGACTGAGAAAAGCTCGTCATTAACAGCATACGCTAATAAAACAAGCCACCAAAAGATGGTGGTAGAACTTAGAGAGGGAAAGTTCAAAAACCCACATCAAGCCTGACATTACCAAGAAAGTATAATGCAAGATTGAACACAACGTTGAAGACACACTTGTTAAGCTAATGACTGTTTCTGTACATGTAGCTTTCGTGGTAACTTATTAACTGCATTAACGTGTAAATGTCTATTAACTGTTCCATTTTTGGTTTAATTTGATCTATGCTGATGCTTATTGAAATTACATATATTTTTCTTCTCTTTGACGTCGTTTTTGCAATGTTTTTATAGTAGAGGATACGGTTAAGAACGACCTTCACCGGTTAATGGATGAAACCTATTTTATGATAAATTTAGTATATTCAATAATATAACGCGGGTGTGTTGCCTGAGAAATTCCTGGCCGAACAATTTTTTTATTTTTTTTTTTAATGCACCGGTGTGTTTAACGAATAAATTTAATACTAACCGAAAGCGTGAAGCCTTTAGAACATAAAAATGTTGGGTTGCCTATTTGTTTCCTGGCATAGCTATGGGTTTTTTTTTTTTTTTTTTTTTTTTATGGTGGGAAAAAATCATGCATTGACATCCCCCGCTCTTGGGCGGAGCGGGAGATAGTGTCAGACTCTTACTGACTAAAAGACCCACCCCGTTCCTTCTAGCCTTCACACCGGGGCTTGAGCGCCCTTTCGGATAACCCTGGCCCCAGTAGGCTTCGACCCGGCTGGGTCCCTGCTGTTGCTGACAACTCCTTGAGGCGCGCGGGAACAGTGCGCGCCGTCGACGACTTGGGCTTGGTCCGGAAAGTTACCGGACGGCCGGACAGTGAGCTACCCATTGCTCACTGTCCGCAAGCCCGCGCCTACGGTGGCCGGAAATCGGGATCAGAATCCCGGTTGCGGCGGCGGCGGCGATAACGCCGTTGCCTGATGCGTTCGGCCTCCTCCTTTGCGAGCATTACTGCTTCGCAGAAGTCGGCGACCGCCTGCCACTCCTCCTCGCTCCGGACCATGGCCTCAACCAAGGCCCGGCGCGAGAGGTCTCCGCCGCCGATCGCCCCCACGAGGGCACGGCGATGCTCCGCCCAAGCAGGGCACACCTCGACCGTGTGCTCCACCGTGTCCTCCGGGCGTTCCGCACAGTGGCGACACCCGGGCGTCACTTCCGCATGAATCCGGTGCAGGAAACTCCCGAACGAACCATGTCCGGTGAGGACCTGCGTCATGCGAAAGGTAAGGACGCCGTGAGGTCTTTCCAGCCACGCCTCAAAGAGGGGACTTACCGCCATGATTGTGGCGTGCCCAGCACTGGGTTGCGATAGTCGTTGACGCCATTTCACCGCATAGCTATGGGTTGCCAGGTATAAACAGGGATATATAAACAGGTGTATTTTTTTTATACACAACAAATTCTATATCAAACTAAACGCGTTTTCATTACGAATACGATGTTATAGTGTTGTCTGCAAAAAAATCTGGTATGAACAACGGTTGTGCATTTTTCTAAAAATAAAATAAATTTTCAATTTTTATTTATTATATATTATTTTTATTTAATAATAGTCTGGCCAGGAATTTCTTAAGCAACCCACCCGCGTTATATTATTTAATACACTAAATTTATAATAAAATACGTTTCATGCATTAAACAGACCGGTGAAGGTCGTTCTTAATCGGATCTTAGACTATTATATTATTTAGACCTCATTCACCTTAACTTTATTAGTGATTTATTGATAAACAACTCATTTATTTATAGATTTGTTATTATTATTTTATTTTGATTGACATTTTTATTGTGCTTTTGAGTATAATTTCTAGTAATATTAAGATGTTTTTTTAGTAATAGTTAATGTATAATACGATAACTCAACATCTTTATCTGCAACATCAACAGCAAAAAAGATTAACACAACCATCGATGGTCATACGTTGACGACTCGTAACCCACATTTTTTCGCAAAATGACTTAAGCACATCAAAAATTTTTAAATTAAGCGCCAAATCTTCCTATTGATAACTCGTAATAAACAAAAAATGTCACTCGAACAATTTGTTCTACAGTTGACAACGAGTGCGAGAGTTACAAGGTGTCAACGCAAAATGCAGTTCGCAATAACAGAATAAGATTAAGCTACCATACTAAACAAATATCGGAACAGCAATAAAAATATCATCAGCTGAGGAAAAACAATTAAATAAGAGGCAGATGCAGGAAAATGTGTTGTCTTAGACATCTTGTATGTTCTGTGAAAGTATGTCCTTATTATAGGAGCAAGCTTTTCCGAAGTCAACTCTGATACTCAGACAGGGTCAGGCATCAGTTTTTGTTAGATGCATATTTGATTAGTTTTATGATATGATTTCCAATTCTGAAGGCGACTTTGTAACAAAACCTATCATTATTTAGAGTGACGGTTGTGCACCTATCAAAATAGAATGCAGTATTAGTAGCTTAATGCTCTAGCTAACTTTGCTGCTGTGAATAATGCGGTTATTTACCACTAATGTCTAGAACCTGAGCATAAGCAGATGAAAGTGGATAGCATCATGCTGCCATCGAACGTGAACATAAAAAAAATATGACGCTATTTATGTTCCATCTATCACCAATATGCAGACATAACTTGAAAATCACGATAAAATCCATACGACGTCAAATTTTAACAAAATCCAAAAGTGATGCGTCATGAAAGTATCAGGCTTGAAAAGAAAGAAGGAGACCCTGTTGTCACAGATCTTAAAGTTTTATTGTACAAACCAGATAGTAACAAAACTATTCTTTGTTGCCAAGCAGGCCAAGAAATCTTGGTAATCCTGCGGATATCTTCATTTCCTATGTAATCACGCAAGAAAACTTCTAGCATAATCCTTTCCATTGCCCTTTGGTTAACTTTAAACCTACTGATGAGGCACATTGTCACTAGCAACACACACACACACAGTCATAGTCTTTCATCTTGAGACACTGGTATATTGGACAAGAAGATACCGCGCAGTTTCCCAAAAGCTGCCCAGCAGAGTCGGATTAGACGATTGACCTCTTTCTAGAAGTTAGACCTACCTAACTGAACAGTCTGTCTCAGGTAAACGTAGTCCAAAACTTCGAGTGAGACTCTACTCTCCGATCTTGATAGGAGTGGGTGCTACATGGATGTTTAACATGACTTTGGTTTTGTCCATGTTAATTTTATATCCTACTCTTTCGGAAGCTCTACTGAGGTCACCGAGCATTATACTGAGCTCCTCCGTAGGCCTTCCACAACCGATAACCTGATGAGGGTTGCGGAAATCCGAGGGATGCGAGACGCACATGATTAGCCGTAATTGCGACACTTGGGGTCGGCTTATGTCCAAGAGTGAACGACGACGATTTGGTTAAAATAAAAATAATGATGAGGCCAAGAAATGTAAATTTTCCGGTAACAACCTACGAGCAACATTTTAGGAACTCGCATAAACTTTACAAAATTTTAATGACTTGCAAGCTCCTAAAACTGTAATACCTACTGATTATTACTCTTATTTACGATAATTAGTCGCAAATTTAATTGTTTCAATTTAATAAAATAGTGTTTACTTAAATTGACACCTCGCAAGTGTACGTTGACTGCTCGTAACTCGTCAGAAGTGAGGATTTTTTAATATTGTTTACTCACAACTGTTTGTATATTGAATAATTAATAAAAAACCTATGTGGGTATTTTATTTTTTTAAATTATATCAATAGATAACTTGATTTTCTACCAACTACTTTTTTATTTCATTATTATTTAATTTATTTTCGAAATTATACAGTTTTTTCCCTCTCCTGTAAAATTCTATACATTACAGTTACGTGCTGTCAACCTATGACCATCGCAATGCTTTTGAATACATGGCTCGCGCGCGCCTGAACCAGCAAAAAAAAAAGTCAGCAGCTAGCAATTAAAATAAAAAATAGAAAACCAGAACCAAAACAACCTACTAAAAACAAAAATAACAACCATACCTCTCCCAAGTCAGCCGGTCACCGTGGGAGAAAATGACCACAATCCTATAGCAAAGGAAAAATCAAAGGAACCCCTTATCATAGCAACATATAACGTGAGATCTCTAGCAACAACGGAAAGATTTTTAAGATTTATATACTCAGTGGAAAATATAGAATTTGATATAATTGGCTTAGCAGAAGTTAGAAGAATGGACTGTAACATGAAAGTTACATATTCTGTTATAAGGGAGAAAATTCAAAAAAATTCAAAATTCAAAATCATTTATTTCAAATAGACCATTTGCAGGCACTTTTGAATAGTCAAATGTCGGTCAGTCCAAGAAAAGTGAAGCTAAATTGCACGTTCCAAAACGTAGGTCTCTATGGAGAAGAACGTGCAAGAAACTCCATGGACACTCTTTTTAAAATATATTGAGTTACATAGATCTTGATTACATATTTCTTGTCGCTTCTAATATGTGAGCACAATGTTGGTAGATACGTAAAAATAATAGTTTATTATTATTTTTATTAAATGTAATTAAAAATAGAAACCGAATTAAGCCACTGGCAGCCAAGAGATGACCAGTCTCAACCGATGGCACCCGTTCACGGGCATGACACGTGCATCAGCCCCACTCAGCTCAACCATTTTAAAGGGAACCGAATGACCCAATAACACGTGCCACCACCAGCAAGACATTTGGGTGAGCATGACAAACTCTCAACTGCCATGCTCGTAATGTCAAACAAGTTGTAACCTAATAAAGATGCTCCATGGTGCTTCACATTCACAAAAACTTGAAAAAAAGAAGAAAGTGCTTCTACATTATACAATGCTATTTAGTTTCCAATTAAAAAAAGTAATAAATTATCATAAGCTCTATTGAAATAAACAAATAAATAAAAAATACATTTCGAAAGCAAAAAATACAAAAAGGGGAATAGTATCTCTTCCAATATTTACAAACAAGAAACACTTGGATTCCGCGGAGTTGGATTTTTAATCAAGAAAAAACACAAAAAATAACATCATAGAGTTTATAGGGTTATCTGAATGAGTAGCTATGCACCAAATGAAATATAAAAACAGAGACCTATCCATAATACAAGTCTACGCCCCAACCGAAAACGCAAAAGATGTGGAAGTACAGAGTTTTTATGATACACTAGAAAAAGCCCACAATCTTGCTGGTAAATATATCCTTGTTATCGGAGACTTTAATGCAAAAGTAGGACAACCAAAGAAATTAAAACCATTAATTAATTATAATGGGAATACATGGCTATGGATATAGAAATGAAAGAGGAGAGAGACTCATACAGTATGCTTACGAAAACAAAATGTCAATAATGAATACCTATTTTAAAAAGAAAAATAATTGGAAGTGGACCCGGGTCTCCCCCGATCAAAACACAAAAAACCAAATTATTTACATTCTATCAAATAGCCCAAAAAAAATTGAAAATGTAGAGGTATTAAATACAATCCAATTTCCATCAGATCATCGAATAGTCAGAGCCAAATATCAGATAAAAGGAACTAACTACTCATAATATATTTTAAAAAGAGTGTCCATGGAGTTTCTTGCACGTTCTTCTCCATAAAGACCTACGTATTGGAACGTGCAATTTAGTTTCACTTTTCTTGGACTGACCGACATTTGACTATTCAACAGTGCCTGCAAATGGTCTATTTGAAATAAATGATTTTGATTGATTGATTGACTAAGAAAAGCAGACCCTCATACAGACCCTCTCTCAATAACTTAAAAACAGAGCCAGAATCGCAACTATATAAAGCCAACTTGCACAACAACTTACAAGAATTAGAGAAAATACACCTTAATGACAATATCCAAACATATTACAATACATTGGAATCAATTATCAAGAAGAGTATAGAAACAAAAGAAAACAGAGAAAAACAAGAAAAAGTCAATATAATTTTTACCATATCTACAAAAGACCTCTTAGCCAGACGAACGAAACTAATAAAAACGAGACAACAAAAAAGAAGGAATAAAAAAAGAACTGACCAAACTATTTAATGAAACAAACAAGGTCATTAAAAAAGATTACAAAAACTACAGATATAATGTAATAGAAGAAAATATAAAACGCTATAGAAGTACGAAAAGGGCTTTTAAAGAACTAAACACACATAAAAACTGGATTCAAAATATCAAAACAAAAAATAGAAACACAAATACTAGACAAGATATCATCAATTGTGCCACGGAATTCTACACAGAGCTATATGGAAATAATACTAAATATCACAACAAAGTGGAAAAAAAATGATCAACTAAAAGACCATGAAGAAAAAGAAGATCCAGAAGAAATTGATACAGTTGAAGTAATCATCAATATTAAAAAACTGAAACCTGACAAAAGCCCTGGACGTGATTGTATACCAAATGAAGCTAAGCTACCTTTTCAACAAGACCCTAGACTCAGGTCAGGTATCAGAACAATGGAAAAGGTCAGACATAATACTACTTCACAAAAAAGGGGATCCAAAGGACATAGGGAACTATCGAATAATCAGCCTTTTTTCTAGTATATACAAGTTATTTACGTCAATATTGCAGAATAGAATAAGCCCGAAAATTGATAAGTTTCAACCTTCAGCCGGTTTCCGATCCGGTTTCTCCACAATAGACCATATTCATGTAATGGAACAAGTCATGGAAAAATACCAGGAGTTCAATCGCCCTCTATACGTTGCTTTTATAGATTACGCCAAGGCATTCGATAGCATTTCACATGATTCGATCTGGGCGGCCCTCAACGAATGCGGTGTTCACAGAAAGTACGTGGAGATCTTGAAGAACATCTACAAGGATAGTACTAGTAGAGTTATATTGGAAAATCGTGGATCAGAAATACCAATCCGGAGAGGAGTGAGGCAGAGAGACCCATTTTCGCCAAAACTCAAGTTGGCATCAATGATGGAAAATGATGGAATCCCTTGATGGCAAAAAAAACTTGATGCTATTGCAGAAAATGATTTATAAACCAGTGCTTGACTGCGATCCCACCTGATAGTACGTAGCGATGCAATCTTTGATGGTGAAGCGCACTAGTTTATTAAGAGCCTATTCACTTTAGCCTTGAAGATACCCAAATTAGAATCGGACGGGAAGACCCCAGCAGGCAAACTGTTCCAGTCCTTCGACGTACGCGGTATAAACGACGAGGCAAAACGCTTAGTCCGGACCGTAGAAGTTTCAACAACGTAAGGGTGAATATTTGGCGTACGCAATAAAAAAATAAAGCAATTGATAGAAATAGCCACAGCTAGGTTAGTTTACTATGCTTCATCATCATCATATCATCGTCCACAGTTGGACATAGGCCTACCCCAAGCGTCGCCACAACGACCGGTCCTGTGCGTCACGCATCCATCGATCACGTGCTACTATGCTAACTGCTACTTCTATGCTTATTTCTACAGTACCTAATATGTCTTATGCCATTTTGTTGTTGAAATCTGCAGCTGACATACAATCAATTTTCATGTCGCATTCTGGGTTATTTATAAAATGTCTTCCCGGGACACGCATAGGCATAGTAAACATGAAATTGTAATAACCCAAAGGGAGATTATTTAAGACTAGTCATTCTTCATAAACAGAATAGATTTTAATTTTAAATTGCCATATATGCGCACTCAATTACAAAACTCAGTGAAGGAAAGTTTAAAACTCACAACAAGTGTGATCTTGCCAAGAAAACGTACTATAAGGGTCAAAACTGCGTTGAATACTCACTTGTTTGAAATTGAATGCTTCTGCACATGTGGCTTCCCTGGTAGTTCATTGACTGTATTATCGTGTGAACGTCTATTAACTACTCCATCTTTGTTTCAATTATGATTTTTTTGCATATTGCTTTTGACACTGAATTGAAATGATAGTTTTTTGCAATGTTTTTTTTTACATTATTTAGTCTTCAGCCACCTTAACTTCATTTGGGATTTATTATTGTAAGTATAATGATAGGTTTTTTCATTTTCTTTTTAGTATTTTTCGGCTTTTGGGTACAACGTTGACTAGTCTACACTTTTCACTTATATTTATTAATATTGTAATATGTATTTTTTTTTATAAGAGTTACTATGGAGTTTCTTGCCAGTTTTTCTTCATAAGAAACCACGAGTTACAATATTGAACTAGCTGCTAACGTTTTTCAAGCGTTCTTGTAGACCTCTGTGAATAAAATATTATAATTGAAATAAAATAAACTGTTACTGTAACAGTCGCTACTACTAATACTAGTATTACTAGTACAGGTATATCACTGATCCATTGTACTTTACTGTCATACATCGATTTCTAATTAAGTCATAATTGTATTATGATTAGGGACAAAATTTGGCGTGCTTCAGTTTACTGATTGGTGTAGGCCTGAAGAACAAAATGCACTATATGTGCATTCTGGGTAGGACTTGGTCCAACTGCCAACCAAGATTGGCAATGTCCTTTGTTGTTACATTTTTGACATCAATTACCCCTCATTAATTTGTTATTTGGGAAATTCGAGCATCAGCTGAAAGAATGTGCCCCAAGGAACTGAAAAACTATACGTTGCCTCCTATTTTTAGGTGGAAATAGGAGGGTTGCCTCGCAAGTGATCTCGTAGTAATCCCGTAATCGTTATGATTACGGGATTACTCTGGGATTACGTCAGCGACCAATATTAAGTATACATTTCGCATCGACTAATTATGTGAATAATGTATTTCCAATAAGGAGTGCACTTGATTTTAATAGACTCTTTAGGGAACTTGATATCGACTTGTTCTGCACCAGTGTGGCGTCCTTGTGACGGTAAATAGCACTGAAATTTTTTGATAAGTAATTAGCTTCTCTCATTCGTTTCCTCTAAATGCAATAAAAGAAAAAATAGTAATTAATTGTGATATGTATTTTCCTTCTCGATAAATTATGTGTACATTTTGTGTCCACGTGTGGAGGCTTGTAATTAGCGATTTGAAAATAAAATATCACAATTATTATATCAATTATTTTGTTAGTCTTCGCCTTCTTTAAAATGGAATATATAAATAAATAAGTAAAGATGCGAGTAAATGGCCATAATTTACCCTCATATTTTATTTAATCTATATTTTAAGTTATTTGAAGTTATTAGTAAAGATAGAACTCAAATTGTAAGTACTTGGATAAAGTTTAAAATTATAAAATGTTCGCGATCTTAGACAAATATTGTTTAACATAATTGGCACTAGATTTAGCTAGGCAACCTATACGAAATGTTTTAATAAACGCATTATCTAGCACATAATGTTTATCATAATTGAATAATAGATGAAGGAAGATATTTTTCTACGGATCTCGAACTATAACTTGTAAAAATTAAACTTCTTATGAGATTTAAATCTTATAAGAGGTATTACTAGTGAGCTTATAGCATTTGTTTATACGAGCGAGCTATAAATACATACAAATATCGCAATTTTTCTATGTAACCCATTATTTTTTTGGTCGTGTCCAAATGTTCGGCAGTTTTTTTCGTACTTAAGTAACTGCTACGTGGCATATAAATTACATTCCAATCCGGAAAATTAAGATTTCTGATGGATGAAACTGCGGGGCCCGAGAGTGGATAGTAAAAAAAACTATTTCAATACCTACGAGGGGCATGATAGGGCAACATACGAGATCGCTAGCTTTGAGTTTGATTGAACCAATTGATGTGAGAAAAATTGCGCATCGTAGGGCAACAGACTGTAGCTTTAGCTTGTGAACAATATGCTAGGTAGTTGCATTTGTTAAGGATAGACTTTTTAATGTCAGATAACTTTAAATGGAAGGATAAATATAGGAGATTATCATGTTACTGTACAAAAACTGTCAAAGCGAGTGACATTTTATTCCCCATTAAAGAAAATATGCAATGAACAGAAACTCAAAATTATGAACGGACCATCATCCACCTTTCGGACGCCATCCCAGAACCTTTCGTCCCCATAAACCATCTGTTCTGCGAGCAATGTGCTTGCCCACTGCCACGTCAGTTTGGCGATCTTCGGGCTATGTCTGTAACCTTGGTTCTCCTGCGGATATCTTCATTCCTAAGTCGATCACGCAAGGAAACTCCAAGCCCTTTCCATTGCTCTTTGGGTGACTTTTTGGTTGGACAGCAAACAATGGCAAATGTCTACACAATCTTTAATAATGGGCATGACGAAATGTCACTCTCAAAGAAATCATCAATGGCTGAACCCTGATGGCAGTGTACGAGCCATCTCCAAATTTGTTCAAAGGGATCCAAAAATGATACATGAGTACAGGCCTTTTATTTTCATGTTATAGATGTCACCCGAGTGAGATGGGTCACTCTCTCAACACTACTCCTATATGATCGACGAATGACTTGTAATTATTTACAGATTTCATCCTGTTTCATTCTAAACCTTGACATATTATTTAGAATAAGATTTTGCAAGAAATATAGATGGATGTAAAAGTATAGCACTGGGATCACTCATAATTTTTGCTGGATTGCTTATAGTTACAGTCTTTTGTTTGTTAACATTATGTATAGATAGCTGTATCTACTTATCGTTTATTAATAAAGCTGAGCATTGTAAATTAGTTTTACCTCATAGATTACAGCAAAAATGCCTTATCTTTACTAGCCCCCTTAGCCAAGTTACGACAGATTTGTTTCGATTCTCTTGCGTCGAACACCTCGAGTAGGCCACACCTCCGATTTCTTTGTTCTGACGTCATCTCAACGGTCAGTCACGTGGTCACAACAAAGGAATCGGAGGCGTGGCCTACTCGAGGCGTTCGACGCATGAGAATCGAAATGAAATGGTCATGACTTGACTAAGGGACTTACCTTAAGAGATTAAAAATAATAAAGTACTTTAGAAGACTAATGTTAGAATAGGTAAAACTAATTGCTAACTCCTAAGCACTAAGTCGATCGTAGCGTTTGCTCGTTTATTAGAAAAAGTCAAACGCACATTTTGCTCAATAAATCTCTACTGTTAATAATTGTCGTTCTTTTCCTTACTCCCAAAGCTGCTTAGTTAAAATACTAAAAGTTTTTAGTATGCTCCAAAGAAAGTCTCAAGTTGTTAGTTAAATTCAAATTGGAAAACTTTTAAAATTTATGTTCGTAGTAATAAGGCACCTATTATGTCTCCTCTAGTCTTAACATGTGTGTAGAGCAATGCTTTTGTAGAGAGGTCTAGTTAGTCTGACCCCGGCACATTGTCGCGAAGCAGTTTCATTACGTATTTAATATATTAGAGAGAGCTGAGGATTTTTCGCCTCCTTGTACACTTGCTTACGTGAAAATGGTGCTTGCACACTGACTGTGAGGTAATAAAATGTTCTTTAGGACAAACGTAGTAAGCCATATAATACATTATTTCATTATTTTTATCGAGTGTTTTATGGCAAACTGACGTAGAACATAGCATATAAAATGTTTTTTGTAAAGCCATAACAAGTGATACTGAAATTGCTTAGGGTGCACAAGTTATAGACAATCCGTTTAAGAATCTGGAGGTACGGTAGTGCTCCCATCAAGGCAAGCCACAGTAAGCGGGGCACTACCTACCCTTTTTCAAAGCGTTTGGTTATTCAACAAGAACATTTATCAAATGGTACAATTTTTTTGCACCAAAAGTATTTTTGTACTAAGATATAAGGTACGTAGGCCTTGAAGAATTATAGGGCATAGTTTGGCTAAAATGTTTAACTTTAACAACGAAATTATTACGGATTTGTGGAAATTGGCAAACAATTTACACGAAATGTTTTTGAGGCGACAGAAAGCTGAACTATCAAGGGTATAATAGATAAAATACTCTTATATATATTTTATCTATCACCATGGTAATATATTACATTCAAAGAACTTGGCAAGACTGTTTTAATTTGCCCAGCAAACTAGGCTTGGACTTCTAACCAACTGTCAAACTATTGACTATCTTACTGGTCTAATGCGTCTCAATACTACCCCTAGTGTTTTCACCCCAGTCAATCCGGGAGAGATGAAAAAGATAATCCTATCCATTAAATCCAAAGCCGTGGGCGGCGATAACATCAGTCGTCATTATGATCGTGTCGGCTTTGGATCAACTTATTCCTGCTATATCCTAAATCGATAACTTTTCTCTTTTATCAAGTATGTTTTTCTTCTTGTGGCGTAAAGCCTATGTTCGACCTCTACTTAAAATTTTCAATCCCACTCTTTCAGGCGAAAGTGATTTCTCGTATTATTATTCCTATTTTTCCATTTTTTTCACGCTTTTGATACCGTTTGGTTTTCTTTTCTTACCGTATGGTCTCTCACGAGGTACTGGAATGGTTTTCCTCTTATGTCGAAAGGCGTCGGCAAGTTTCTTTGACTGAACTTATCTTTGACATTGCAAGTGTGGTCGGTGTATACGGTTAAATATCGACCCTCTATTATGTGGAACGCCCGGAGGACACGGTGGAGCACACAATCGCGGTGTGCCCTGCTTGGGTGGAGCATCGCCGTGCCCTCGTGGGGGTGATCGGCGGCGGAGACCTCTCGCGCCGGCCTTGGTCGAGGCCATGGTCCGGAGCGAGGAGGAGTGGCAGGCGGTCGCCGACTTCTGCGAAGCAGTAATGCTCGCTAAGGAGGAGGCCGACCGCATCAGGCAACGGCGCCCTCGCTGCCGCCGGGATTCCGATCCCGATTTCCAGCCACAGTAGGCGCGGGCTTGCGGACAGTAAGCAATGGGTAGCTCGCTGTCCGGCCGTCCGGTAACTGTCCGGACCATGCCCAAGTCGTAGACGGCGCGCGCTGTTCCCGCGCGTCTCAAGGAGTTGTCAGCAACAGCAGGGACCCAGCCGGGTCGAAGCCTACTGGGGCCAGGGTTACCCGAAAGGGCGCACGAGCCCCGGTATGAAGGCTTGAAGGAACGGGATGGGTTTTTTAGTCAGTAAGAGTCTGACACTATCTCCCGCTCCGCCCAAAAGCGGGGGTTGTCATAAGATGATTTTTCCCATCGAAAAAAATAATAAAAAAAAACCCTCTATCATGTTCCCCACCAACCGTGTTCCCACGTTGTCATCGTGGTGGGGCTTGCGTGTCTCAGTGACCTTAAGGGCTATGCAGGTAGAGCTAGTCATGTCGGAAAGCCTCAAGCGAGAGACCAGACCAAGAGGAACACACGGCGGAGTCCACGTCCACGGTACGTGTCTGTTCAGCAGACATGACCAGGATGGTGAACGTGTAATAGGGATCCCACCCTATTAAAAAAAGGCAAAGCTGTGTTCAGCACCAATATGAGCGCGAGTAGAAAAATAAATACTACTCCAGGAGGGTACCAGTTGGCTGGAAAATCCTTCCCTGGCTGCCCCTCGTATTCTGGGGGGGGGGCACCTACCACCTCAAGTCTTCGGACCCTGTACCGTCCTACGTGGACGCAACGAGCCAGGGTGGCTCATGATTCGGCAGCGCAGAGTCCCTGAGACCAGTTCTCAGCACGTCCGCGAAGTGGAAGATTCCACATCCAACGGAAGGAGGGGGTTCATGCGCGCCATGCGCTCCGTGTCCGACGACGAGACGGGACCTACCCGGAAAATCTCGTCGTTGAGGCAGGGTGCGGCCCGAAAGTCGGGCAGAGGGAGATGGTGCGCTGAGGAAGCGTCCCGGCGACCTCCGGAGGTCGCGAACGATCAGACCAGTGCTGACATTTCAGTGCCGAAGTTTCCTGGCGAGTTGCCAGAAAGCATGGAGGAGGCACTGGCCAAATTTCGGCAGGTAGTGGCAGCCGCTATCACAAGCGTGGCCAACAAGAGGGAGAGGGTGGGTGAGAGCTGGCCAACGCTTCGATTGAGGAGGCACTGGTACACTACGAGCGTATATGGTTCAAGTCATTTATGACTGGTGCACACAAGACCTGATAGGGCAAGATTTTTTTTTTTTTTTGTTTTTCTTTTTTGCAATTACCTATTTGTTTTGTCTATACGGGCAGAATAAACATGTTTTATTTCTTTCTTCCTTCCTTCCAGACGGCCCAACTGTTATAGGTTACCTATTCTTCACTGGTCGTCCGCAAGCTCGCACCTAAGATGGCAGGGGAAGGCACGGCGGTGCTCCACCGCGAAACATACTTCCTTTGCATAATTCATCATGTCTTTTCGGCATTTCTTCGCGCATTATCCGAAATACCCATGTCCAGTGAAGACCTTTATTTGGTTTTTACAATAGCAGAGGTAAGTCCTCAAAATGGGAACTTACCTTTGCGATCGTGGCGTACTCTACGCTGGGTTGATATGATCGCTGTCTCCATACTACTATGACTCGTAGTAGTCTCATAGTCTATGAGATCCTGCCGGAGCACTTTCAGTAGCACTGCAGTACTCCACGATTGATCGTGGCAGCGGAGTGTTGTCCCAGTTCTGGATCACCATAGGCTTGGCTAATAGAAATGCCCTACTTTAGAAATTGGGTGTGACTACCATAGCCAAAGGTTGTGCTTAGCCTACGGATACCTACAGTTTTTTTTTAGTTAGCCAACCCATTATTCTCACACAGTGTGAAAAGAAAAACAAAAGAATCTTTTAAAACAAAAATGTCCACATCTAAACAACATTATAATCGAGTATAAAACGTCATGCGGTAAAAGCGTTCTAGTATTAGGTATGAGAGATATTTTAAAGTAAGGAGTGCTCGCAACAGAGGGAGATAATGCGTCGTTAATGGAGTGTCGTTGCAGCCATGTTGGCTAAGCGACTTTCACCATTACTGGATTTGTAAACGCGAAAAATAAACGTGTTTATATCGAACGTGAGACTTTTAGCGTTAACGAAATAGCTGATGGTGTAGAATACTTCTAGGATGCCGTGTGTGCGATTTTGATAGTGCATTTAGAACTAAAGCAATGGAGTGAAGATACCTAGGTACTATTCAAAAACAGTAGGGTGGGTCGTTTTCTTTAATACTACAGTGTAATGTCTACGTAGGTGAATAGCAAGCCAGCCGTTGGTCTTCTAATTACTGTTTGCAGAATATTCTTATCATTTTCATAAACTAATCGACCGAGTCCAAGTCAAAGACGGCGCGTAGTATTCCACGCGTACTTTAAAGATATGTTAACAAAACCGTAGGGCCACAGAAGGACCATGGGGAATATCTAAAACGGATACTGAGAGTCAGGGTCGTAAACAGCAACTGAAGGACACAGTGAGTGGCTTTTAGTCAGTAAAAATCTGACACACCCTCTCACTCCACCCTAAAGCGAGAGAAGCCAATTCATGATTTATCAACTCAAAAAAAAAGTTGTATAGAAGTATCTCAATTAAAGAATGATTATGGAAATAAAAAGATGGCGGCTTGTGAGCAGTTTTTCACTAGCTATTTAAAAGCCCTATGCTATTATTCTGGAACTGTTGTTGTTTTATTATCTACTGCTAAAGGTGGAAGTAGAAGTCCGAATTTTAAGTCTTCAGTCACTAGGTATGTTTTATAATTCCTTTGTTACAGAGAAGATATTTCCAGCTTCACTGTGGACAATTGTTTGTACGATGCCTTTCTTACAATTTCAAGAACAAGAAAACGTAGCGCTATTTATTTGACCTCGCGCTACAGTCGCCAAGCCACTTAGAATTCCTCTTATCGAATTAAATATTCTGATCTTCCTCGTCGTCCAATAAATTTTCACTGCTGCAGGAAACTTTGAAAGTAGTTAAGGTACTATTTGTTTTTAAATTCTTTTAAGGGTGATTTTTTTTTTGGGGTGGGAAAGGAGCGGGAAGGCGTTTCAGACTTTTACTGACAAGTGGCAGCCCTTTAAAATCGCAATGATTTATATCATCAATAGGTAGTAGAATACTTTAAAGCAGATTCGATTTAAAGTATTGCACTTTATTAGAGTGTCCGAAGTGTTCGCACACCTACATTGTTAGGACTTATAAAACACCACTGTTGCTGAAATTGATGTGGCCAAAATTAAGTAATAAAAATATATGTAGGCATTTCCAAATTTTGTAGATTCAAATTATTAAAATTACGAATTACTCCTGTATTAAGAGCGTTTACATGTAAACTCACATGTATAATAGTCCAGTCAAATTAGACCAAAAAATAGAGTTAAGGTTACAATAATTCGCACGCAGCTGAAAATTGGTAGGATTGTTCAAAACACCGTCATAAATCAAATCTAAAAATTCCTCGTCGATACGACACCTGAAAAAAAAAAAACTCGGGGTCAAAGGTCACAATAGCGAGTTTTTCGCGATTTTCATCAAAACGTTAAGTTTTATTACAAACTATATCGACACCTTTAGGTTGATTTGGCGTATAAACCAAAACCCTACTTTTCAGGAGAGCAAAAACACGTTTTCAATACACTTACTCGATAACAGGTTCTTATCGGGTTCAACATGGCATGTTTATTACCCCGTGTTCTTTTTTATTTATCATAACAAGGGCTTTTTCCATTCCTATTTCGTCACGGTCAACCGTGATATTTTTTTTTAAAGCAAAGATTTTTAATATTTTAATATATCATGAAAATTAAAATTGTAATTATGAACAGAATATCATGAATAAATAAGATTATTTACACAATAATTTGTTATTATCAACAAATTGACATTTATCTGTGTTCTTAATTAAAAAAATATTTGAATTTCTATTTTTAATATTAAGCAGGATGTATAAAGGGTTAAAGAAGAAGTAAAGGTACCAGACAACGGTCTGCAAAAGTAAAGCGCGGGAAACAAGTCTATTAACAACATTTTATTCGTGAAAAAAATTTTGAATTTAAGATTTGAAGATCATTCTTTATATGGTACCACCACCGCCGCCAGATATTGTGATGAAGTTAAAAAATACTTTCGACTTTTACTAGCCTGCTGCTATCTAAATCAAAACTAAAATGTAAGGCAGCTTTGGAAATATTTCTTCAGTACAAAATGAACAAAAATGCATCGTAATTTTCAGAAAAAAGTAAGCACTTCTTCGTACGTGTATTGAAAAATGTCGTTTGATACACGTGGAGATTTATCACTGCAGCACTTAGCTCCATAACACCCTCGCCTATACGGTTCGGGTGAATTTCACCTCGGTTGCAATGACAAACTTTCCCCACTTGTATCAATATGTACAAAAAAAAAACTTCATAATTAACTCAAAAATTTAAAAAAGTCAGAACCATATAACAATAATAGAAGTCTTACAAAAATCACGACCCTAAATGACGACAACTTTTTTCATAAACTCTAAAGGGTTTAAAAAAAACCGGCCAAGTGCGAGTCGGACTCGCCCATGAAGGGTTCCGTAGCAGCATGTAACATAATATTAAAGTTCTTGTAATGTGTTGTAACTTTGATCGATGTTTTAATAATAGTGTATTTTTTTCGGTTTATGACGGATTAAAAAAAAAACTACTTACTGGATTTTGTTCAAACCAATTTTTGTTGGTAGTTTTTATAGTAATGTACATCATATATTTTTTTTAGTTTTATCATTCTCTTATCTTAGAAGTTAGAGGGGGGGGGGACACTGATGTGTATGTGCTTCTCGCTCACTCCTATTGTAGCACCGTATAGTGTGAGGGTGTAATTGAATAGCGTCAGTATTAAACTAGCGTTCATAGAAAGCACCCGAGTTCTTATTTCTGCACCTTATACCCGAAAACATATCATTGGCGACGAGGACGATTTTACCCACAAAAAGAAGAAAAAAATGGCGAAGTCGTTTTTGGGAAATTTGACAACGTTTGATTACAAATCATGCGAGTGGTCTATTTATAAAGGGCGGCTGAACCAATTTTTGAAGGTCAACGATGTGAAAGACGAGAATAAAAGTGCAATTTTAATAACACATCTCTCTGATGACTCATATCGATTGGTGCGTAATTTGGCATATCCTGTCGAGTTGGAGGCGCTGAACTATGGGAAGCTGGTGGAACTGCTTGATACTCACTTCAAACAGAAGCAGTGTTCATTTTCGGACAAGGCCAAATTTTACGGAGCGAAGAGAAGCTCAGGCGAGTCGTTGGGCGATTGGGCTGCACGACTGCGAGGATTGGCGAGCTACTGTAACTTCGGGTCGGCTTTAGACACAAACCTGACGGATCGTTTCGTCCTTGGTTTGGGAGCGGGGCCCGAGCGTGACAAGCTATTTGAGCAGAATGCTTCTACGTTGGGATTCTCGAAGGCTCTGGAGATAGCTGAGCGAGCGGAATGCGCAAGAGAGGCCAAGAACATGGTGTCCACTGATGTCACGGTTGTAAAAGAAGAAGCAGTGTACAAAATGTGCAAAGGTGAATGCAGGCGGTCGAGGGACGGCAGCGGTACACGTGGCGGCGGTGGTGGCAGCGGCGCCGGCGGCGCTCGTACGGGCTCGCGAGATGGGCGCTTGTCAACGGGGAATAATGATCCAGATCAGTGCGAAGTCTTCCGTTGCTCGGTATGCGGCTTAAAAGGTCATGACAAGGACAAGTGTCGTTACAAAAACTATAAGTGCCAAAAATGTGGAAAACCGGGCCATTTGAAGAAAGTGTGTGATAAAAAGAACAAAACCGGCCGTATTCGCGTCAATAATATCGGAAGCGATAATAGTGAGATAGAAACAGACAGCAGCTGTAAAGAATGTCATAATTTCAATATAAGGTATGTAACAGATAAACCGTTGAATTTAAACATTAAAGTAGGTAATACAAATGTGACTATGGAGTTAGATTCCGGGTCTGGAGTTTCGGTTATGTCAAAGAGAATGTACTCAGAATTGTTTGCACATCATAACTTAATTGATTGTAATATCAAAATGTGTCTATATAACGGACATAAAATTTCGCCGTTGGGGTATTTCCAAGCTATTGTCGAATATAAAGCTCAAAAGAAGAAAATCAAGATATTTGTAGTAGACTCGAATGGGCCCCCCCTACTCGGGCGCGATTTCATGTCCGCTTTCGGTTTGATTTTAACAAATGTTTATAAAATAAGCCAAGATGACGATGTAAATGCATTATTGGAACAGTTTCCGAATTTATGGAAAGATGAACTTGGTTGTTTTAATAAGTTTAATGTCCACCTGCAATTAAAGGAAAATTCAGTACCAAAATTCTTTAAGGCCCGACCAATACCGTTTGCTTTAAAAGACAAGGTAGAATCAGAGTTAAACAGATTAGTCAGTTTGGGTATACTAGTGCCGGTCAGTAATTCACGCTATGCAACACCTATAGTACCAGTTTTAAAAGATAATAACACGGTTAAGATAGCAGGTGATTTCTCAGTCACACTTAATAAGGATCTTATAATAGATAAGTACCCGCTACCTCGAATTGAAGAAGTGTTCGCTAAACTTGGTGGTGGAGAACATTATTCAAAAATAGATTTAAAAAACGCATATAATCAATTTCGTCTCTCTGAAGATTCCCAGGAGTTGACTACCATTAACACACCAAAGGGATTATTTAAATATACACGCCTTGTTTATGGTCTAGCGAATGCCCCCGCCCTGTTTCAAAAGGCAATGGAAGTATTATTGTTTGGTATCGAAGGAGTTAGTATATGGTTAGACGATATTTGTTTGACAGCGCCAACGAAATCACTTCATATGACGAGATTAGCACAGGTTCTAAGCAGGTTAAATGAGGCTGGTTTGCGCCTTCAGAAGGACAAATGCGAGTTTTTTAAGGATAATGTAACGTACTTGGGTTATGTTATCGATAAAAACGGATTACGAACTAACCGCGATAAAGTTAAAGCTATATTAAATGCGCCAGAGCCAACAAATATAACGGAAGTAAAGAGGTTCTTAGGAGTAGTCAACTACTACAGGAACTTTATTCCTAATGCGTCAAGTATTATGAGCCCGCTCCACGAGTTGCTGCGCAGTGGCGCGCGGTGGGAGTGGGGACCGCGCCAGCGCCGCGCGGTGCGCCGCGTGTGCGCCGAGCTCGCCTCCGAGCGCGTGCTGGCGCACTTCGAACCGAGCGCGCAGCTGGTGCTTTCGGTAGACGCGGGCCCGCACGGGCTCGGAGCTGTCTTATCTCAACGGGATATTGATGGCGGCGAACGACCGCTGGCGTATGCCTCGCGGTCGCTCTCGGTGAGCGAACGCAATTATAGTCAAATCCAAAAAGAAGCGACAGCGATAATTTTTGGTGTCAAACACTTTCATCAATACCTATACGGTAGGAGCGAACCTTTTGTTCTTAAAACCGATCACCGCCCCTTAGTATCAATATTTAATAATAAAACAGGTATATCGATAACCACAGCATTACGGTTGCAAAGATACGCTATTATACTATCTGCCTACAACTATACAGTTCAGCATATATCTAGTGACAATAACTTAGTCGCCGATTATTTTTCTCGTGCACCTGTGCCGGATACTGCGTGCAAAGGAGATAGCGAATATGACGCGTACTTGTCATTGAATTTTTTAGATACGACTGACCCAGCTGTTTTGTTAATGGATATTAAGAATGCTACCTGTACTGATAAGACTATACAAACCGTCATTAGGTATACAAGTGTAGGTTGGCCGCGAAAAATTGTTTGCGAGTCTATTCGTCCTTTCTTTTTATGTCGTACGGATTTGCAATATGAAAATGGCATTTTAATGCGGGGTCATAAAGTAGTAATTCCAACGGCACTACGAGAAAGAATGTTGCGTGAACTGCATAGCACACATTTAGGCATCGTCAAAATGAAATGCAATGCGCGTGGTAGGATGTGGTGGCCCGGTATAGACGAGGATATTGAGAAGTGGATCGGCGCATGCGATGTGTGCGCGAGCGTGCGGCCCGCGCCGCCACGAGCTGCGCCCGCGCCCTGGCCGAGTCCAGCGGCACCGTGGGAACGCATCCACATCGACTATTTATCTATACATCAACAGACATATCTGGTAGTGATCGACGCGTACTCTAAATGGTTAGAATGTATTTATATGCGGAATGATACCACCACCCAATCTTTAATAAGGAAACTGAAGCAAATTTTTTCCATGTTTGGTATACCTCGTACCTTAGTCTCGGATAACGACGCCAAGATAAATTCAAAAGAATTTAATGTATTCTGTTCCAATAATGGCATTAAATACATGACATCTCCAATTTACCATCCATGTAGCAACGGTCAAGCTGAGAATTCAGTAAGAACATGTAAAAAGATAGAAGAAAAATAATATTATCTGAAAATAGTTCACAACATGTATTACAGGAAAAATTGATAGGCTATTTGTTCGAATATAGGAATACAGATCACTGTGCCACTGGACACTCGCCCGGAAAATTAATGTTTGGTAGGAATTTGAGATCACGTCTTGATTTAATACTTCCAAAAGAAAACGAATCGCACAAAAAAACGTCAGAGGAAAGTGAATATCGTGGCAGAGCTTTTGAAGCTGGTGATAGGGTATGGGTCCGGTGGTACAGTGGAAGGAAAGAGACTTGGAAATTAGGAGTCATACATAAAGTGATAGGAAAAAGAATGTATGAAGTGCTGGTTGATGATCAAAGTTTATCTTGTATCAGACATCTTGATCAATTACTAAAATGTAAAAATAAAAAAGGTACTGCAAGATCAATTGATTGTGTAGAACCGATACCTTCAGGGGTTCCGCCTGTTCCTAGTCCACCGATTTCACCAGTTCAATTTAGTTTGTCAAGAACACCCGAATCAATTAGTGAATCTACTGCAGCTAGCACGGCAATGGGTGTAGTCTCAGAGGAACCGGTGGAAGTGGAAACAGTCACAGCGCCGATTGCGGCAACTAGTGATGAAGCTGATAGCAATGTGACTGCGGTAACTGGTACTGAAGTCCGAGAAAGTGCACGCCAGTCCTTCAGTAATTTACCAGACGCGCAGGCTCCTCAAGCCTCGGCCGTCGCACAGGATTCAGCCACTGTGCAAGTGTCACGTGCACGTTCTCAGCGCGCCAGGAAAAATGTAGATTACTCGGTATATTATAAGTAGATTAAATAAGTTAGTTATAAGATTATAATATGTGGTATAATAAGTTTTAATAATAAGTATTCTGTCAACAGGTTTCAAAATTAGTGTGGAGGAGTGATGTGTATGTGCTTCTCGCTCACTCCTATTGTAGCACCGTATAGTGTGAGGGTGTAATTGAATAGCGTCAGTATTAAACTAGCGTTCATAGAAAGCACCCGAGTTCTTATTTCTGCACCTTATACCCGAAAACATATCAGACACACATTTTACCACTTTGGAAGTGTCTCTCGCGCAAACTATTCAGTTTAGAAAAAAATGATATTAGAAACCTCATCATCATCAGTATCATTTTTGAAGACCTATCCATAGATACCCCACCCGCATGGGTTTGATGAAAAAAAAAAATTGAGTTTCAGTTCTATGTATGGGGACCCCCAAAATTTATTGCTTTTTTTCTATTTTTGTGTGAAAATCTTAATGCGGTTCACAGAATACATCTACTTACAAAATTTCAACAGTATAGCTCTTATAGTTTCGGAAAAAAGTGGCTGTGACATACGGACGGACAGACAGACAGACAGACAGACAGACAGACAGACAGACATGACGAATCTATAAGGGTTCCGTTCTTTGCCATTTGGCTACGGAACCCTAAAAACGTATTTCTAGAACAATTTTATAAAATATTCGAGTAAATTACCGAATGGTAACAGTTTTCAGGCGTTATTAGTCGAGACCCATAAGGCGTTTAATTAGTAAAACCTCGGAATCCAGGGCCAATCAATGAATCTTAATAAAAAATATTGGACTGTACTGTTAAAAGCACAAATAAAAATTGTGTGCTAAATAATGTTTTTTTTTTTTTACCTGATATAAACTAGTGCTTGACTGTAATCCCAACAATTGATAACAACAATTTACTGGAAAATAAGAGGGACAAGAGTAAAAAAAAAAGGTTTAACACCCAAGTTTGCAACCATCAACAGCCTGTGTTAACTTTTGTTTTTGTTGGGATAAATCATCCAATGACAATCCCCGCTCTTGGGCGAAGCGGGAAATAGTGTCAGACTCTTACTGACTAAAAACCTACCCCGTTCCTTCTAGCTTTCATACCGGGGCTCGAGTTCCCTTTTGGATAACCCTGGCCACAGTAAGCTTCGACCAGGCTGGGCCCCTGCTGTTGACGCCATTCCGCCATGAGATCCTGCCGGAGCTCTGTTCGCCATGCCGTGACCTGTCGCGGCAGCGAACTTTCACCACGACGTTGCATCTCCACGCGCATATTGTGCATGTGTGCAAGGACTGTTGCCTCTAGATCCCAAGGTGGTAGGCCAGCAAGAAAGCTGGATCCTACCAACGACTATCGCAACCTAGCATGTTACTAGATCGACCGCCGCCCGGTACGATTCTCCCTGCACTAGAACCAGCGTGTTATCTGCGTAGCAAACCACGCTGACCCCGTCAGGAAGTAGCCGCGTAGCACGTAGTCATACCCGATGTTCCACAAGGAAGGCCCCAGTACCGACCCCTGCGGAACACCGCACGACATCTCTCGCCGTTTTCAGTCTCCCTGGTGAACGGGGTAGACTATATACCTGTCCGACAGATGTTCTAACCCCATAGTGCTCGAAAAACTGTGAAATTATGGCAGCTTTTTTTAGATTATTCGAAAAAACTACCCGAAGAAAGCGTTTTTAAGTATATTTGCTTATAATGTAATAAAGCTAACTAAATATATTACAGCTATATATATATAATAGCTACACTACAATTTGAGCTTAACAAATCAAATCAAATCAAAGCATTTATTTCAAATAGACCATTTACAGGCACTTTTGAATAGTCAAATGTCGGTCAGTCCAAGAAAAGTGAAGCTAAATTGCACGTTCCAAAGAGTAGGTTTCTATGGAGAAGAACGTGCAAGAAACTCCATGGACACTCTTTTAAATGATATATGTGTTACATATAACCCCAGTACTCTAGGTTTATTAGTCGCAGAGATGCAGTTTGTCAAAGTAGTAATTTTTTTATGAAAACTGAAAATTTTGTGTTTGCGTTATATTCTAAAACACGTACTGGTTAAACTAATAGTCCTAGAGAAAAGTATGAGGCAAAAATTTATATCAAAAGAGGATGATTTTGTATGGGTACCGTCTCCACTCTCCAACAGACATGAGTCAGGTGTCATTCGAAGCGTTGAGTTAAATAGAGTATTTTTTATTATGGCGACATATCTCTAAAGTATGGGGTTAAGATTTTATAAAGCATTATATTTTGACCTAACCTACCTAATCCTAAGTGCTTTTGACCTTAAATATACTCATTATATAGTCGTGTCATATATTTTTGAATGCATTTTGAGAGCTCTGTACGATTCTGTAAAATTATTGCACAAAGGATATTGCGTAAAATTGTCGCCAAAAATGACACAACAACAACAGCAGCAACAACAATAGGTGGCATTCGAAGTGTACAAGAAAGTTTATTCTATTCTATTCTATGCTATTCTATTCTATTCTATTCTATTCTATGCTATTCTATTCTATTCTATCTATAATTTGCATTAAATACAACAAGAAACAAGTTTATAAGTGTAGCTAACTTATAAACTTGTTTCTTGTTGTACGGTCTTGTCATCGAACACGTAACAGTTGAACATATCGTCTGGGTTCAAAGCTTGCATCGAAAAACGTATCATTAACATTTCCTGTAGGCAATCATGATAAATTTTACAAAACACAAAAGTTTAGTCGACTATTTATAATACATGAAAGTAAAGTCGATATAAAGATGTTTTTTAGGTATGAAAATCATCTAAATAACTTCCTTCGCCCTTGGATGGAGCGAGAGGGGCGTGACAGACTTCTACTGACTAAAAACCCACTCCTGTTTCTTCTTGGGCATTGTTCCAGGTCTCCGGGGGTTCTTTCCCATCACCCAAAGCCTCAGTACAGGCTTCGACGCTGCTGGGCTCCTACGGTTCCTGACAACTCCTTGAGGCGCGCATGGAAACACTACGCGCCGTCGACGACTTGGGCTCGGTCCGGACAGTTACCGGACGGTCAGACAGCGAGTTACCCATTGCTCGCGGTCCGCCGATATAAAGATTGAATAATTTAATATCCTTTTTAATTAAAACTTAAGTAGTTCTAGAGAACCACATCCAGACAAAATTAAAAATGCTTTTTCGTCTGTGACCGATTGCCTAACACTTTCAACATTTTTTGGTCGCAGTTATTAATGCTGCAGGCTTTTGACACGTCCTAACGACCCGTTCAATCAAACGGTGGCTTAAAGTGCTCTCCCAATGGGACGAGAGCACATATTGAAACAGTCAATCCTTTCAGCTACGTTGTGCTGCTTAGATGCAGTTGCATATTGGCCTTTATAGGACCCTTATAGGCATTGATAGAATATTGAATGGGTTGTAATGATATAATAGAAATTAATAATTACAATATACTATTGAAACGGGATTTAATAGGAAATTGGTAGGTATCAATGTCTCTTTAAATCCTAATTATAGTCGTGCGCATCCTTCAAGACCCATTTTTGGAGGTTGGTAAATCATCTAGATAGATAGTTAAATTCTTTATTGTACACCAAAAATAAAAGTTACATCAGGAACTTAAAATTAATAGAGTGTCACAATGGGCGGTCCTTCCGCTAAAAGCGTTTTTTTACAGACAACCTTTGGATGGATGGATTGGCGTTAGCTGTAATGGTGTTTTTTACATAATTTTAAATAAATAATAAATATATAATTATGAAAGCAGAGAAATACTGTACTTAATGACGATGTACAGAAGGAAAAGGTAGTAATCCTTAATCTTATTTTCAAAAATTTTGAGTGTCTGAGCTTGCCTTACTGACAAAGGCAAAGCATTCCACAGCTACCCTACTTGAACCGCAAAAGACTTATCATAAGAATTAGTGGAGTGGCTTGGCATCTCAAGCCCCAAGTTTTCCGATGACTTAAGATATCTAGTATGTGTGTCATGAAGGAACTTGAAACGTTCTTTAAGATAAATGGGGGTTTTAGGATTGAACAGAATACTGTACAGCAGAGACAAGATGTATACGTTCCGACGAAGACGTATAGGAAGCCACTTGAGTTTTGTGCGAAAATCGGATGATTATATGATCATACTTGCGCAAGTCAAATATATATATCGTATGCAAACATTTTGAAGTCGCTCAAGTTTATCAAGTTGTGCCTCAGTGAAATCAAGATAACTGACATCAGCGTAGTCAAGCATATCCCAGTAAGAGGGATTGAGCAAGTGCAATTTTAGTGGCAGTGGGCAGAAAGTTACGCAACCGTCTCAGAGATTTGGCAGATGCAAATATTTTGCGACTTACCTCTTGTAATTGGGGACCCCAAGAAAGATGTTTGTCTATCTAAACCCCTAAGTTCTTAACCTTCTCGCTTATTGGAATAGCAGTACAATGGACATCAACCTAGAGCTGCCAACAACAATGACTTGAGTCTTCGATGGATTAACCTTAAGACCGTGCGCCTCACTCCACTCACAAATTGCAGCCAAGTCCTAGTTAATAATATTAATAGTGGCATCCAAATCCGTATGAGGAGATTGTCTACAAACTTGCAAATCATCAGGGCCTCAAGTCTGCCATTACAATAGTGTCAGAATAGTCTATCATTAATGTCATAATTGTCGATTTTCACAAGTTTCGTAATCTACTAACATAATGGCGTCATTATGACTTTCCAATGGTCAACCACTGACACTCCATTGAAAGAAGTGGCTTAAAATAGTAATCTCGTACATATTGACAAATTAATATTTTTCGTATGCGGTAATCTGCTAAAAATTTGACAGTTTATTTGATCAGTATTCTACCATGAGAACGTTATTGTGCAGTTATAGGTTTTAATATGCTCGGTATTATCATTCTACCACAACTCCATTACGATACCACTGACCGATCAATGATCGATCATTCTGAATTAGCAGATTACGAACTTTTAGCAAAATGACAATGTGATCGTGTTGGAATGATGAATTTATAAAAATAGCAGATTTAGGCCCCAGCGTAGAGGTGGTAGAAGGAAAGAAGTTTCTAATGACATCTTCGCGCCGGTGGGCGGGGCGGAAGATAGTGATAGAGTTTTATTGACAAAAAAAAAAACCCACTCCTGTTTCTACGGTTTGCTGACAACTCCTTGAGGCGCGCGTGGAACAATACTAACCGTCAACGTCTTAGTCTCGATCCGGACGGTTACCGGACGGTCGGACAGTGAACTACCCATTGTTCACCGTGACAATTGACATTTTTTTTTTTTTGGAAAAATGCATCGGAGTGTTTAATGAATAAATTTAATACTAACCGAAAGTATAAAGCCTCTAGAACATAAAAAAATTGGGTTGCCTATTTATTTGGTTCCTGGCATAACTATGGGTTGCCAGGTATAAACAGGTATGTCAATACTAGTTATCTTCACTCATTTGTGTAATAAATAAATTGTATATCAAAATAAACGCTGTTTCATTATGAATACGATGATACAGGATTGTCTGCAAAAAATAATTTTAATTTCGGATGTCGGTGTTAAATAAGGAACAAACAATATCGAGAAACACCGACTTCTAAATTTAAAATTATTTTGATGGTTTTAGTGTCGTTTTTAGTGAAATCGGTTTTTTTTTTTGTAAAATGATTTTTATTTCACACTTTTTAGTTGCAATACACTTACAGCCAGAGTACCCTTTTTCTCTAGTTAATTAATAGTTTGGCCAGGAATTTCAACACACCCACGTTATTATTATTTAATATACTAGATTTGTCATAAAATACGTTTCATCCAATAAACAGGTGAAGGTCGTTCTTAATCGTGTCTTCTACTAAATGCAATCCAACACTATTTTTGAGAAGAAGCAATATGAAAAAAGAGAGAACACGTTTACGCTCTCTTGGCATTCAGTGATTTCCTCATTCACTCGAATATTTCTATGAATCCTATGGTTCGTGTGCGTATTTCAGTGACACCTGTTCAGTCTAGGAGCACTTGCGCAATTTTCTCCTCCCCCTCTAAGCATATTCTGCACAGGGGACTGTCTGTGATGCCTATTGTGTGGAGGTGCTTATTCAGTGTGCTGTGCCCGGTGATACTCCCCGTCACCAGGAGCAGGCCGCCTCTATTCAATCTTAAAAGTTTTTTGGTGAAGACTTTATTGAGGTGTGGTAGGGCCTCCTTGGCCTGCCTGGATCCCGGTGTCGAGGACCACCAGCGTTCCGCTTGTATCTTCGTGTGTTCGCGTAGCCAACCACGCAGCTGACCAAAGGGGACCGGCACAATTGGTTTGGGCCCGAAGACCACCGCCCCAGATCCCATCCTGGCCAGTTCGTCCGCTGCGTCCTTGCCCAGCGAACCGCTATGTCCCTGTATCCACTGTAGTGCCACAGTTTGCGCAGAATGGCATTCTTGTATAATTGTTGAGGTGGTACAATCTTTGTCTAGGGATTGTAGGACTGGGACTGAGGCACTATCGGAGAGCATCCGAATGTGTCTGTCCATTACGTTCCTAGTTTCTATGGCGTGGGCCGCTAGGATTATACCAACACATTCCGCCTGATAGATGGTGTTAAATTTTCCTTGCGTTCTGGATATTCTGATATTAAGGTCATTGGAGAAGACTTCTACGCCCGTGCCAGTATGTGTCTTTGATCCGTCCGTGTAGATTTTCAATTCAGCTGTGCCTTAGTAGTCGTGTGCTTCCTCTGTTAATTGAATATTGAAATGCTTTTGGAAATGATACGCCTTTTGAGCTTTGTCGTAGGTGCTGCCATCATGGGCTGTCTTTTAATAGCGTCTTCCATTATGCGTATGTGTTTAATTCTAGAGTCTTTATCCAGGGTGCCCGAAACGCTGAGCCTGAAGGCCGCTAAAGCTGCCTCCTCTTGCACTATTAGATGCAGTAGAGGCAGTCCCAGCATGCAGGGTAGCCGTGGGCGTGGTTCTCATGCTGCTTGTGATTGCTACGCAGGCGAGTCGTTGCAGTTTTTCAAGTTCTTTTTGGGCTGTGCTCAGTTCAGTCTTGGGCCACCAAACTGGAGAGCCATATGTGATTATTGGTCTGATAACAGTTATATACACCGTGTAATTGACAGGTTGGCAAAAACGAAAAGTATGAATTCAGACTGGTATTGTTAACATTTTAACAGTGAAATATTTTCCCGGAAATGATAGGTGAACGTTTTTCAATTTTCAATTTTATTTCGGCTACGCAATGTATAACGAACATTGCGATACGCGCGCGACCCTATATTGCGCGCGTATTGCAATGTTCGCGCGTTGTTCATTCATACTAATAGGTACTTCGGGACGTTTGGAATAAATACATAATACAATACACACACAAACACACCTATCAAAAAATTTAAACACTAATTCAATACCTATCAAAAATTAAATTTAGTCACTTACCTAAATTAAAGTCTCTCGGGTCGTCTAAGGCATGGCTCGAAGTGGTTGCCTCTGAGCTGCACGCACAGTTGTGCTCGACGCAGGGTTTCGGCATGGAGACGAGGCATTTATGGATCCGATATGGACGTTGCTTGTCCTTTCGAAGGACTTTGTGCACAGCCCAATGTGAAACCCGGGGTCCGTTATTACGCCTTACAAGTTTTGCAGCAGTACGGGTTCCCAAACGCGGATTTCGACGGACAACATCTAAAATCGCCTGCTCAGAACGAGCACTGATTGTCCTTCCAGCACCTTCCTGCCGCGGCACAATAGGTAAGTTTTCTAAAACACGTTGATATGCCCGTGTGATAGTACGACTATTAGCTGGATGTCGTTCATTTGGGTGACTTTGAACATAGAGCCTTAATGCTAACATCGCGTTTCCTCTAGCTTCACCCAAGCACATTAACATCTGGCCATATTCGCGAGCACTAAACGTTTCATTACGCCGATTCATGACGATACCACACAACACAAAAGCACAAAAACACACAACACAGTCCCGAACTCCCGACAGTTGAAAGAAAACGAAATAGACGTCCAGAACGCACCAGCAATCGCGGCAAACTGAACTGACGGCTAAGTGAGTGCTGACGGTTTCGTTTGTCGGCAAACCTTTGAGAGTGTGTGTGACACGTGTAGCATAGGGCTGCCCACATGATATGAAATGAAACATTTTATTTCGGTAATATTACTAGATACGCGGCACAGTAGTTACCGTAGTCGGCTTGCCATTGAGATAAAGATGAAGAACTAGGTACTGAAAAAGAATTGTATCGTAATTGTATGATAAAGATTGTTATTAACAGCTATCTCTTGTAACTTCTACTCGTGGTTCTGCTTCTAAGTTTAAACCTAGTACCTGTCAATCCCCAAGCGGTACGCGCGCGATTTCGCGCCATTTTCTAAACACTAAGCAAACGCGCACTACACACGTTCGCGTAAATTATAAAATAAGCGTTTTTTATAGGGGATTTGTTCAAGAACGTAAATAAGAAGTTTTTCTTATAATAGTCTAAATATCGAAAATAAGCAAACCTTTTCGAACGCCAGCTTTCGCTCGGGGATTGACAGGGTAAGGAATGTGAATCTGGCAATATTGACGCAATGTTTTTATGTTATAAGTCCCACTTAATTGTCTAAACCAATTTACCTTACTGTAATGCAACGCGTCTGTACAGTTCACTGGCTTCGTAATTGATACTGTAGATCAAACTGTTAAGCACCGCGAGGACGCCGGCGTCCTCACACCTATTGTCTTCCTATTGTGTCTCTTATTACGATACTCGAAAGGTAAACGATTTAAAATAAGGTTTTCGGAATTAAGAAAGAATAAATAAGTAATCATACTCTTGAGTATTTAATTAATAAAGCATTTTAAATAAATAAAAATAAAATGACAAGTATTATATTCCATACGCGGTACAACCCTAGCAGTGTCGGCGCGTAAGCAAAGGCGCCGGAGCGCAGCACACAAAGGGAGCGAGCGAGCGAGCGGTATGCTTTCTCTGTCTGTCGTAGGTACTGTCGGAGGCCAGTAAACTTTTAGAGCTAACAGCTGATTCCGCGCGGTATGTATGAATTTTCTTTTTAAATCATTATTATTTACATTGCCGAGTTTAAGTTTTTTGCTTTTTTTCACTATAATTATGTTTTTAGGGCTGGATTTTGTTGTAACAAATGAAAAGAACACATATCTAGTTGAAAAACGGTCGGAAAATTCGACAATTTTCCTGAAGAAAATTCCAACGTTTTTCAGTCATAAATCATGGTCTGAAGCTACTGTTTCAGTTTTTGCCAACCTGTCAATTACACGGTGTATAGCCATTGGGTCACCTTTGGGGCTATGCCCCAGCTGCGGCCTAACATGCGTTTAAATTGCCACATGGATATACTGGCTTCTTTAATAATGTACTCGGTGTGTTTTGCCCAATTCAGCTATTTGTCCAGGTAAACGCCCAGGTACTTGACTTCAGTTGATAGGCTAAGGGAGTTCCAAAGAAACGTGACTTTTGTAGTGCTGCCAATTTCCTTTTTTTGGTGAAGAGAACCAATTCAGTTTTGGTGGGGTTTACTGTCAGTTGGTGTTCCTTACACCCTCTACTATTTTCAAGGCCTGCCGCATAAGGTTGCATAGTATATTTTTGTGGGTGCCATTTATTATAATGGTTCTATCGTCAGCATAGCCTACGACAAAATAATCTTTTATGTTGAGTCTTTTAACAAGTTTATCTGCAACTAAGTTCCACAGTAAAGGCGAAAGCACTCCCCCTTGGGGGCAACCCTTCGCCACTATGGCCCTTGTGGTGTTATTAATATTTACTTGTACTGCTCTAATTCTGAGCATATTTGTGATCCAGCCACTCAGGGTCGGGTCAACACCGTGACTTTACGAGTGCTGTGCTGATACTTCGGAAGATAGTCTTATCGAAGGCTCCTTCGATGTCTATGAAGACTGCTAGTGAGGAGCCTTTGTGATTTATTGCGTATTCGATCTGTGAGATCACGCTATCTAGTGCAAATTCTGTTGACTTACCCGTGGAGTAGGCATGGGTCGGTCTCTGATGTGTCTATCGCAGAGCCTCTCCAGGGTTTTCAGTAGGAAAAATGTCAGGCTTATGGGTCTATAAGCCTTGGTTTGCGTATGGTCAGTTTTTCCGGGTTTCAGGATGAAAATGATTTTCACCTCACACCATTTATGTGGTATATAGCTGTGTGCTATACAGGCTCGGTATATCACCAGCAGCCACGGCATCAGGGAGTGTTCTCCCCACTGCAGTAGCACTGGAAGGATACCGTCTAGTACTGGTGACTATACGGTTAGGAGGTCCTAATAGCCCATTTAATTCGGTCTTCTGTCACTATGTTATGTGCTCTGGACCAGTCGACGTCAGTTGGGGTTTGTTCCTGTACGCTAGACCACGTCTTGTCCTCAAGAAGTTTGCAGTCCGGGGAGTGCGTTTCTAGGAGGACCTTACTGGTCTCATGGTCTTTTTGTGAGTAGCTATTGTCAGGTTTTTTCAGCGCACCAAGAATACGTAACTGGGCAATTGATAAGATTTTCCTGACCCGTGCTGCTTCGGTATTTGATTCAATGCTATCACAGAAATTGCGCCAGGCGGAGTTCCTGGCGGTCTGCTTTCTTATATCTGTATTGGGTTTCGTTGTATTGCTCCCAGTTCTCTGGGAGTCTTGAGTTTTTGGGTCTGTTAAATTGTTTGCGTAATGTATTTCTGAGTTTGCCAAGCTCTGCATTCCACCAAGAGTTTCCTTTTCCTTTGGTGTGCGGGGGGCTTAGTTGACAGTTTTTAAGGTATGCTTGGATTATGTTGTCTGTGAGTTTTGTCATGGCGTTGTTCAATTCAATTCTATGGAGTCAGTTATTTGGGCTACGGGTTTTATTTCCCTGGCTAGTAGGAAGGTTAAGTGGTATTTATATTCAGGTAAATGTACATACGGCGAGGATTGCGCCGTGGTTCTGGGTTTTTTGTAATAGCTGTCAGAGAAAAACATATTCTTCTATGGTCAGAGCAAGAGGGTTCGTTAGATACGCGCCAGTTGGAGATTAAGTATGTCACATTTTCTGTGGCTGAAGTCAGGTCTATGATCGTTTGTTAGCGCACTGTGACCCATGTGGGTTCCGTGCCTTGGTTCACGATGTTAAGATTGGTGGAGAATAAGTATGTGGATAGTGACTCACCTCAGGTGTTTGATACTTCACTACCTCATATTGGGTGATGCGCGTTTGAATCGGTGCAGATGATCAAGTCCAAATTGGCGTTTTTGCATTGTGAACCAGATCAGTCAGTTCTTTTGGTGAACAGCTTTCGTCGTCGCCGGGCATGTACGATGAAGGTAGTACTAAATTCGGGGCGTCCTTTCCAATTTGGACTCTGATTGCTGTCAGGTCTCTGGAACAGAATTGGGTTAGTGGTGTGATCGGTATATTTTTATCTTGGGGTATGTAAATGTAAGTACGAGGTTTTTCTTTATTGTATGTGTTAGATATTAGTTTACCTCTAATGCTTCCAAGGCCGCATATCTTATCATTTCTGACCCACGGCTCTTGATACATTGCTATGGTTTGGTAATTAGTCTCCAGCACCCTGCGTAGAGTAGCTGTGGCAGTCTGACTGTGCTGGAGGTTGGTCTGGATGATCGGGATGGGGTTCGGTGTGGTCAACGACAGCGTCGGAATGGAGTTAGGAAGAGGTGGAGCTATCAGAAAGTATTTCCTCCTCCTGCATCCCTCGCCAGTCTTTAGTGGGTGAGGACGCCATCAGCTGCGCCGTCCATCCAGGGGATGCAGGTGCTTTATCAGCATCAGCGTCAGCCATAGCTGCTCGGGCCATTTCTTCCTCAAGCTTGTCTATGTACTTGTCAGTGTCAGCGTTTTCCGCCTTTGTCTGCTCAGTGTCTTCAGTCTTGTGGTGGGTCTGGGGGTAAAAACGAACGTATATCGAACCTAGCAGGTACGATATACGTCGCTCCCGACCCAAGACCTTGTCAACTTCATCGGTGGGTATACCCAGGGTCAGATACGTGCCAAAGTTATCCCCACCGACATTAGTTGCCCGGTATAACGACCACCTCTCAATGTCGTACCAAATATTCTGACGGATCAGAGAGCTCTGGAGCAGCGTAATATCCCCATTGCACCTAGGAACGAAGAGCGCCGCTCGGACACGGGTCAACACGTCGGAATGTGTCACTGACATTGTTAGGTAGTCTCAGTAAGATATTCGGTCGGTGTTAGGTAGTCTCAGTAAGGACGTATTCGTTGTCAACCAAGTCAGTGCATTGTTGTCCTCACACCATATCTGCACGTTGCCGTCCGTAACCTCGGAAGGCCGGGTGTGGTTTCGTGGGGTCCAACATGATCAGGATTCTCTCAAGTTCCGATTTGACGGGGGTCCCTTCGTCACTTGTCAGGTCTCTTGAGGAAGGAGGGAAGCAGATCGCTGCGGCCAGCCGCGCCGGAATGTCCTTCGTGGCTCGCGCATATGTTCTCTGCTCCCCTTGAGCAGCCTGGGTCCTCGCCCGTTTTGGGTCCCCCTTAAGCACGCTCGGTAAAGCCGAGTCGTCCGGGCGGTTCCTTTTCGATCTGAGCCACTTAGCGTTGAAAAAAGCAGGGAATATTCCCGTTTCTTTCAAATACTGTTGTTTTATTCAACATTCGAAACTTTCAAGAAATTTATAAATTGTAATATTCATGTATTTTTCCAATAAAACCGAAAAAAAACGGAAGAATATGAAAAGAACCGAAAACTTCATGTTTGTTTTTTTCAAATGCGTACTTTTCTTTTTAATTAATATAAACTAGCACTTGACTGCGATCCTACCTAATGGTAAGCAGTGACGCAATCTGATGGTGAGGTGCACTAGTTTATGAGGCCTATGTCCAACAGTGGACAGCAATCCTTATAGCGCCTAAATGGTGATACTTGGGGGAGGCTTATGTCCAACAGTGGACATTAGTCATTATAACGCCTAAATGTTGATACTTGGGGGAGCTTTATGTCCAACAGTGGACAGAGTTCATTATAGCGAGGGGAGACTTATGTCCAATAGTGGGCATCAGTCATTATAACGCCTAAATGGTGATACTTGAGGGAGGCTTATATCCAACAGTGGGCATCGATCATTATAGCGCCTGAATGGCGACACTTGGGGGAGGCATATGCCCAACAGTGGGCATAGGTCATTATCATGAGGGGAGGCCTATGTCCAACAGTGGGCATGAATTATTATAACGCCTAGGCGGTAACACTTGGGGAGGCTTATGCCCAATAGTGGGCATAGGTCATTATAGCGAGGGGAGGCTTATGTCCAACAGTAGGCATAAATCATTATAGCGCCTAGATGGCGACACTTGGGGAGGCTTATGCGCAACAGTGGGCACAGATCATTAGAGCGCCTAGATGGCGAGCGTGGTAGATGTATCTATTATATTATTCACCACTCGTACATTTTCTTCTTTTTTTTTATGCCCACTATAATATATTTTTCCATTTCAATAAAACTTGTTTTTTTTTCAATTTTTCATGAATTAACCGAAACAATTAATAAAATATTCGAAAGATTTCTGTTTTGTTCCCAAACGATTTTTTCCGCAAAATTTCAATGCAACGTGTAAAAATGAAAAAAAAAACACAATTTGTTTTTTTCCGGAATTTCCAACGCTAGAGCCACTTGGCCCAGGTTGTGGCTTAGAGGTGCCCAGCGTAGTGCGCCTAACAGGGATCCGAAATTTGGGATTAGCCCCAGCCCGTATCCCCCTCTTCTTTGTGTATAGTCTGTGTTTGGGCTTCTACTTGGATTTCAAATAAAAAAAGAAAGAATTTATAATGCGTTTACTCTCCAAGGACTCAGTATAAAGTTTTTGAATCGAATGAAAAATTATAACAAGAAAAAGGAATGATTGAACAGAGCGAGTGACATTAATTTCATTCGCGACTCGCGACCGGGTTGCGCGCGCAGAATTTGCTTCCTTTCGCCGCGTGTAGGTGACACCACCGTCTTCACCGCTGTCGCGCTGCTGGCTATCGAGTAGCTTCCGTTTAGCCACGTTTTCCTACTAGATGGCGCTGTAGGTACCGAACAGTCTGTCTATCCGGTCCTGGGTCTTGACGACAGCTTCAGTGGATCCCGGTGCTCGCGAAGGCGTTCGCGTCGGGAGACCCCGTCACGTACTTGTCCTCGCGTGTTTCCGCGTCCGGCCCGCTTTCATGTTGGTTTGATAGTTTTTTTGGCTTCCTGTATTTTTCATTTGAAGAAGGGTGGGCTTTTTTGGAATCGAGGTTACCCGTCCTCTGGATCGATAGGATAAGAGGATACAGGGAAGGAGTGACTTTAGGGGTATTGGAAGACAGGAAAGGGGTATCAGGTTAACCCTAGCCTGGGATTTGGCGTCGGGTAAAGTCTGAGCGGAAAGTAAACCATCGTGGGATTTGAGGGCGCTGCTGTAGATAAATATCGTTTTTGATATGTAAGCAACACTGTGACGTCATTATAGTGCGATTGTTAAATCTTGATATTTTGAAACTATGTTTGACTAGCTTATTCTAGCGGCTTCACCCTACAATAAAAATTATCCTATTGGCTGAATTTGCTCACTTAATGAAACTGAAAAGTTATAGCTTATGTGCTATAATATTGCAATGTTTATGATTAAGTTCATCTGTCTAGTAGTTTTTGCGCGACACATCTATACGTACGAGTACCTCCATCCATCTTCACAGACTTTCGCATTTATAATATTAGTAGCCTATTTATTGAACTTGCTCACGTGATGAAACTTAGCACAAATATAGTTTATAAGCTACATTATTGCAACCTTTATCATTAAATTCATCCGTTTATAAGTTTTTGCGTAATGAGTAACAAACCGTCAATTGTGGCGACACCTGGGGGAGACCTATGTCGAACAATGGACGTCTTTCGATTGTAATGATGATGAACATTTAAATGCAAACACGAACCGGTAAAGGAAAATAGCGTGAAGAAACTACTGTACTGCCTATCGAGGTAGGTTCCACCAACGACCACTTACCCAGTTCCAACGAAAATGGTTCTATCACTTTGACTGGGATCGGTCTATTATCACTGACTGGAATATTGTAGCTAGCAGCAAGTTTATGTTTACCCTAGTTAAATGTAAAGGTAAAAATGGGACACACTACCACTTTCTCGTTGTCTTCCTCAGTACATTTTTCCTTTGGCTAATCAATGAAAAATATGAACTTAATGACTATGAAAATAAAGTACACTTCAGAATTTGTAATGTTGCTCCGTAAAAAATCTATTTAGCATGTAAGGGACCATCTCGCATCATCATCGTTCCTTGGGATCAATTAGTTGTTCGTCTGTTTATCTGTTAACTCGATCTGTCGATCTGTTTGCCCTTTAACTCGAGAACGCTTGGAAGTATCGAGTTAAAATTAAAACCATACACTCAAATCTGCGGTCTTTTGAAGTTGTGAAAAAATCAGACTTCTGAGTTAACGAAAAAAAAAACATATATTGCGATACTCAAGGGAATCTAAGTTCATAGGGTGAATCTCGTTGACCTAGAATCCTGAAATTTGGCATGAATCAAGGTCTCATAGAATAAGTACAGGGAAAAATCTAAAAATTGTAAATTTGTAGATCTGCCACAAAAAAAAAAAAATTGTTTGCAATTCGAAAAAATCTTCGTAACTCAATTCGGTAATTGATTTCATAGGTAAATTTGTACAGAATCCTTAGTGCGCGACTCCGACTCGCACTTACCCTTTTTTATTTTAGTTACTGTATATACTCGAACCTGAAAAAAATATTTTAAGTTAGTCGAAATGCATTATAAATTTAAAGTATCAAAACTCTTTATACTGACCATCGAAAATAATGACCAAAACAAAATAAACAAATACCGTCATGTTTAAATGAATTTCGGTTTAATTTATATATATTTGGAGATAGCAGGAACAGGAGTTCACCTAGGAAGTCTAAAAACATTGAAATAAAAGTGTTACGTACCAAAAACACAGCATACCAATGTTTCCCAAGTTCGTGACTTTGTTTTGATCAATATTGGTGTGATTTGCCATTTGTTATCTTTGGCAAAACTGTAATATATTAAATATTATTTCCCATGCAGCTCAGTGAAATTTTTTATCACATTTCTGAAGATTTCAATTAAAAATCACAATAAAATAAAATAATAAACAAACCCTCTGTCAATATGATATGACGTTTGGCATTTGACGGATGGCTGGGTTGGGTTGCTACTTAAAAATTTTAATGTTGTTTTCACTTTACGCCACAACGGTTCTTTTATCGCACAGACAATAACTTTTCTTGTCCGGAGCCGAGGCACTCCAGATAGGACATCGACCTCAAGCAGTCAAGAAACGGTCCCCAAGCCGGAGCTAGGCTATCTGCAACTTGCCCACTCGCTCGGTTGTATGAGAAGAAGTGCCTGGCGGTCCGTGCTGACCCACCATGGGGATACATGTATCACCATGCTTGATCATCACATTCAGCCCCGAGCATCATAAGGTCGAGGTCACGAGTTTGGGTGACCGCAGTGCCAAAGGAACAGGACTTCTATGAACTTAACTACGCGTCTTTTCACAATACTTGCGATTTGAATACATGGTATCGATGCTGGCCCACGGGATCACGGGAACACGCACGTCCGCCACATGCGATGGCATATCGTGAACTAAAGAGCGAATCAGATGCAAGCGCATGTGGCGCGAGATGTGTGCTGTCTACCTATCTCTTACTGCATCACCTCGCTCGCTGGCTCAATGTTTGGTTACCACGAAAATTTGAAATTCATTTTTTTTTTTAATATTTTACCTACCTTTTTTTTATTTCAAAAATGAAATGTTTGAATGAAACTTAATACTCAAAAAAATCCACTCATCCAAAAATAGAACAGGAAAATAAAATAAAGTGTTACGTCAATAGCTTATCTTTCCGAGTCATCCAGAAAAGTTAACAGAGGTATTTTCTTCCCTTCAATTGTACTTTATTTTTATTTTGCTACACGGAAAAGATTTGGAGCGTCGCGTTGTGGCAGTTGAGACGTCGTATCTAGGTAGTATCTAGACGTTTCCAACTTCTAAACATTTAAGATACTTAATTTTAACTGCCAAAATAAGTGGCCTCAACTTAAGATATAAGATTAAACCTATTATATTATAGTCCTCGATTTCACACATTATAATTCAGAAGTCATTGACAATTTTATTACAAAGCAAATAGTTTGATTCTGATCTGATGTCTTGATAAACGTATAATTTACGTGTTCACAAAAGTATAGTCATTCTGGAGAGGATCACCAAAACTCTACATGAAAATCAACCCATAGATCAAGTAGGTTCCAGGAAAAAAATGCAGGACCATTGATCACACAAATTCACGCTATCAAATAAAAATAGGGAGAAACAACAAATAATATGAACCTATTTACATGTATTAACTGTAATAGACTTTTTGTAATCATTTCTTGTTTCAGTTTGAACCACAAATACATTCAGTCGAACTTCGCGTAGTGTTTCACGTGCACCTCAAGGAGTTGTCAGCAACATTGTCGCTAAATAAAGAATCCTCTTGTTTTTTCTACTACTAGCTTCTGACTTTGCTCATATGAAAATTTTACTTCTCTTATTGTAAATTATAGCCTTATAGCCCGTATTTTATTTAGCTATAAAAATAAATAACTAAATTAAAACAGTTTAGGTTTAAATACCTAAGTTAAATTAATTTATTCATATTTGTTGTGCAAGTATTAGTTACTTGACTTAAAATGTTACTAACATTAATTCCTTACGACTATGCTAGTATTCTAAAACTGCTTTACAAACTTAGAAACCACGAACTCAGGTCATAGCGGTCAGGGCCCCCAAACCACTAGACCAACAGGCCAATCAAAAGTCCATTAAACGGATTATAATAATATGTAAAATTCCTAGAATAGGAGTATAATAGTTATAATCCACTATTAGATAAATATCATTTAGTCGTTTAGTTGGCTAAATGTCGAAAATTCCCAGAAAGCTTGAAAAACATTACCCTATTTTCTCGTTACAGGAGCTAATGTTCTGTACATTTTTAACAGTTATTGGCCACCAGTTCGTGATAATGGTAAACAAGAAGTTCAATGCGTATTTTACGGACATTAATCTAATGTAGCGTGAGCCAAAATTGTCTTTTTAAGGGCCATACGGGAAGCGGGTGCGTCGCGGGGCCCTGCGTTGCCTACATGAGTTGTTATTTACGATTGGAGAATACACTTTCTTGGTCCTTTTTCGCTTTTATCCATTCCGTTAATAGATTACGTCAAAGTCAAAAGAAACGGTAATGGATTTATTTTCGTTTGTCCTAATTTTGGTGCCTTCTTGTGAATGTTCTTCATGATGTAATTTAAATTTACTTACTGATTTCCACACTGAGGTTTATATTTCATTTATAAGATTTATAAGTCACTTTCATATATCGTTAATAGAAAAATTATTTGGTTGTGGGTTTACCTTTTTATTTTGTGATTTATATTTCTATCGTTTCTTGTCTGTAGCTGGTAATTGCATATTAATTTTCAAATTCCCTAAAAGTAAACATAATATGCATTCACCATCCTGAGCTAGGCAGCAATTAACTCGATTAACACTGGCAGTGTTACATAATATTAATTAATATCAACAACTACTCATTTCGAATTGGCTATTACTAATATCAGACACTGAACATAGCTTAATCTTATAATCTCATTATATGTATGTTCGAAGATATTTCGAACATTAGCCTGTACTGTTTAAGGGAATGGGAGGATTTATAAGGGCTTATGTTAGCCATCCAACATAAGCCTATATATATCCTCCCAACTACAGCTCATATCAATAACTTGATCACGATCTAGAAAGATGGGATGAAGACATAAGACTAGTAGCAGGCGTTACATAGAACAGAGTGGGGCAAGAAAGACTTAATTACCACAATTCTTACCTACATGCTCAAATGACATAATGTCTTGCGACAGCGACTGCCGAGGGGTACAAATGGAAGAAGAAGGCGATGCGATTTATGCAGCCATGGTTGGACGCGCATAACTTGTGCGACGAATGTGGATGGCGAGTAATTTGAAGCACGCCATCCATATTCGTCGCAACAGAATCATATGTGCTGTAAGTCAATTTAAAATTAAATAAGATTGTAAATCTGGCTTTTCACTGCGCATTACCCTTTTTTTATGGTGGAAAAAAATCATGCATTGACATAACCCGCCCTTGGGTGGAGCGGGAGATAGTGTCAGACTCTTACTGACCAAAAGACCCACCCCGTTTCTTCTAGTCTTCATACCGGGGCTCGAGCGCCCTTTCGGATAACTCTGGCCCCGGTAGGTTTCGACCCGGCTGGGTCCCTGCTGTTGCTGACAACTCCTTGAGGTGCGCGGGAACAGTATGCGCCGTCGACGACATGGGCTTGGTCCGGACAGTTGCCGGACGGCCGGACAGTGAGCTACCCATTGCTCACTGTCCGCATGCCCGCGGCTACGTTGGCCGGAAATCGGCGGCGGCGATAACGCCGTTGCCTGATGCGTTCGGCCTCCTCGTTTGCGAGCATTACTGCTTCGCAGAAGTCGGCGACCGCCTGCCACTCCTCCTCGCTCCGGACCATGACCTCAACCAAGGCCCGGCGCGAGAGGTCCAGGCCACGAGGGCACCGTGATGCTCCACCCAAGCAGGGCACACCTCGACTGTGTGCCCCACCGTGTCCTCCGGGCGTTCCGCAGAGTGACGACACCCGGGCGTCACTTTCGCATGAATCGAGTGCAGGAAACTCCCGAACGAACCATGTCCGGTGAGTACCTGCGTCATACGGAAGGTAAGGACGCCGTGAGGTCTTTCCAGCCACGCCTCAAAGAGGGGACTTACCGCCATGATTGTGGTGTGCCCAGCATTGGGTTGCGATAGTCGTTGACGCCATTTCACCACGAGATCCCGCCGGAGCTCTGTCCGCCATGCCGTGACCTGTCACGGCAGCGGACTTTCACCCCGGCGTTGCATCTCCACGCACATATCGTGCATGTGTGCAAGGACTGTTGCCTCCAGATCCCACGGTGATAGGCCTGCCAGAAGGCTCGCCGCTTCGCGGGGTACCGTGCAGTATCCCCGCGCCATCCTTACTGCCATGACCCTCTAGCAGGCGTTCAGCATGGCCACCGGTTGCTTTTTCACCGACGGCGCCCACACCGGCGCCCCGTAGAGGGCCATGGACCGAACGATCCCCGCGTAGAACCTCCGGCAAGAGGCATCTGGACCCCCAAGGTTGGGCAGGAGCCACTTGAGCACAGCCGCAGCCCGGTTGAGTTTGGGAGCCAGACGTCGGAAATGCTCCACGAAATTCCACCGGCTGTCGAGGACGAGTCCCAGGTACTTCATCGTCGACCCGACACCGATGTGAATTCCTCCTACTGTTAGTTGGGAACTCAATGGCACCGCGTTCCGAGAGCGGCGACCGTGAAAACACATCGCCGCGGATTTGTGAAACGCCACCTCGAGTCCCAACTCCTGGATCCTATCAACGACCATCGCAACCCCGTGTGTCGCTAGTGCGACCGCTGCCTGGTACGACTCTCTCTGCGCTAAAACCAGCGTGTCGTCTGCGTAGCAAACCACGCTGACCCCGTCAGGGAAGTTGCCGCGCAGCACGTAGTCGTACCCGATGTTCTACAAGGGTGGCCCTAGTACCGACCCCTGCGGAATACCGCACGACATCTCTCGACGTTTACAGTCTCCCTGGTAACTGGGGTAGAATATAAGTCTCTCCGACAGATAGGCCTCGACCACTCGACAGAGGTATTCGGGCACCCGGTGGTACCGGAGTGCCCTCCGGATCGTACTCCAGGGCAGGGAATTGAACGCGTTGGCAATGTCCAAGGACACTGCCAGGACACACCTGCGCCAGGACACACCTGCCCCGTGACACCGCATCCCCCGTCGTGAGGGCTCGCACGCGAATGACGGCGTCCACCGTGGAGCGCATTCTACGAAAGCCGAACTGTCCGTCCGAAAGGTCTGGCCCCACCCGTGTTAGGCGCCCGACGAGCCGGTTTGCAATGACTCTCTCAAAGAGCTTGCCCTCCTCATCGAGCAGCACAATGGGCCGGTACGCGGACGGAGAGTCCGTAGGGCGCCCTGGCTTCACTATGAGGACCAGTTTCTCCGTCTTCCAGCAAAGTGGGAACTGGCCCCTCTCCAGGCATGCGCTGAAGAGCCCTCTCATTCGAAGCTCCATGGCCAGAATCCAGGCCTTTCCAGGCAATCTATCGGGTCCTGGGGGGGTGTTTTTGGCACTCAGCCTTCGCACCGCCACTCTCATCTCTACCTCGGTCACCTCTGGAGCATCGTCGTCGTCATCGCTGTTGCTGTCCGCGTCAGACACCGCTGGTGGTGGAGGCGGAGCCATGGGTGGGGGGGAGTGTTCCCCTCGCTCAGGGAACAGAGCGTTCACCGCACTCTCTACGATCTGGGGCCGGAGACTGAGTCAGCGGGGGAGCCCAGGAGCGGAGCTTTTCCCGTACCATATTGTATAGGCACCCCCACGGGTCCGCGTTCAGAGACCCCAGCCACACGTTGCGGGCCTCCAGTTTGGCCCGCTTGATCTCCGTTCGGAGGGTGCGTTTTGCCGCTCTGTATCCCTCATACAGCTCCGCCTCTTTGGCCTCCGCATCCGGCGGGCGGATGCGGCGCCTGCAGTGTTTAGCGTACCGGCGTCGCGCGTGACTGCATGCGTTGCGCAGTGCAGCAATCTCCGGCAACCACCAGCACACCTGGCGCTTAGCTCGCCCTGGACGGACTCGGGGCCTTACCGCGTCGCAGATTTGAGACATAGCCTCCCGGAACCACTCTGCCTCGACGTCTAAGTCGACAAACCTAACTCCGGTGCTTGCACTCAGGCCTGTACCGTCGCGGCTTCCAGGAGGAGCTCCCGGTCCATCTGCTTAAGCGCCCACCGCGGACCGCAAGGGCTCTGTCGGACCGGCGCGGCCGAAGTTTCGGCGGAGACGTCCAACCGGATGTACCGGCGGTCGGAGTACGTCTCCACCTCCTCCATAACGCGCCAGTCGACGACACGCGGCGACAGAGCGGGGCTGGCGAAGGAGATGTCTACCGCTGATTCACCCCGCATCCGCACCAACGTGGGGACAGAACCTCGGTTCAGGACTACCAGGCCCAGCTCCAAAGCCCAGTCCTCCACCATCTGACCCCGTGGGTTCGTGTACCGGGAATTCCAAGCCGTATTCCAGGCATTGAAGTCTCCGCAAACGACCACGGGGAGGGTACCGAAACCAGCGACGACGACATTTAGCTCCATAAGGGAGACTTGGAGTTCGTCGAGAGATCTGTTTGGGGACAGGTAGACGCCTACCACTGCAATGTCCCCGAACCGTGCTGCCACGCAGCCCCGTCCCCTCGCAACAGCCTCGAGGGGCGGGGTACCGGCGGTGGCCGACGAGATTAACGTCACCGAGCCGTCTTGGTCCTTAACCCAGTCTCCACGGGGATGGACGTCGTACGGCTCGGAGACGATGGCAACATTTATCGACCACTGCGCCATGCTCTGGAGTAACAGATCCTGAGCGGAGGTGCAGTGGTTGATATTCGCCTGGAGGAGACGGAATGGGGCCGTTATTGGCAGTCCATCGTCTCCTCTTGAGACCTTCTAGGGGGCACTGCCGCGGCGGGTGCAGCGGCGACTGCGGTGGGTGCGGCAGCGAGAGCAGCGGGTGCGGCGGCGATAGCGGCGGCGGCCAAGGAGGCGACTGCGGCGGTGAGGACGTCGGCGGGGATGGGCCTACGGGCCCTGCCCTTGGCCTTGGCGGGGGGGTCGCAGGGTCCCCCAGCCCGGTGGTTGGCCGGCTTGCCTGCGGAGCACGGCATTCTGCGGCCTTGTGACCGGGCTAGACACATTGGTGGCAGCGGTCGCTGCGGTCCACCTCCGCGGCGCAGTGGGCGCCTACGTGGTGCCCCACTTGGCACCGGAAGCACCGCAATTGCGCATTACCCCAACCGCGCTGTTAAATAAATTGATGAATGCGCAGCAACTGTTCTGAGCCGTCATTAAGTTTAATTCCACTTGAACCAGTACACAAAAATGAATTCGAAAATCATCGTTTTGCCACAAAGTATATGGTGGAGATCTACGCGTATTCGAATTTGCGATGCGCAGCACAGACGAAACATCATTCTTTCATCAGGCAGTATCTCACTGCATCTTGAGATTCCTCTACATGCAGTGCAACATCATCGGCCATATCTGATTTCAATATTTAAAAAGAAAACGTTTTTACACACATCAGAAATTACTCTTGTATCGTAAGTGTGCTCACAAATATGTGAACTACTTATACAAGACACCCAGACTCAGGACTATAAGCCATACAAATACTTTTTCGGTGCAAGAATTGAACCCCTGACACGCAGCGCATAGTTTGGTGATTCTTCGGGCTGTCGGTTACCTTGATTTTATACCTTCATATCTGATTCGACCACGCAAGAAAATTCAGAGCATAGCCCTCTATTGCTCTTGGGAGACTTTAACCTTCTAATTAGGCCTATTGTGAGCGAACACATTTAAGTACAACATGTTTACTCTGGCAACACGTACGCAATACACAAAGGCGCTGGTCACAGACTTTTGTCTAGGGACACTGAGGTATGTAGGACGAGAAGGTGCTGCTCAGTTTCCTGAACGCTACCTAGCTCATTCGGATTCGACGGTTGACCTCTGTATCGAAATAAGTTCTATCAAACTGGACCGTTTTTCTTAGTGTCTCTGTACTTGATAGGAGTGGGTGCTATTTACTTTGGATTTGTCTATGTAATTTTTTTTAAACCCGCTCTTTTGTAAGCTCTAATGAGGTTGTCGAGCATTGTACTGAGGTCCTCCAGTCCCAGCCACGACTACTACCGTACTACTGCAACTCAAATGTACTCATTGACGTCAATGCCTAGCCCACCCCAGCACAGAATTAGACATCCTCTGTAACTCCGCTGCAAGATAGGATTCAACGTCTGATTTATAAGACGATACTTATTTTCTTTTTTTCACAGAAACGTTCTTTATTGTACGTTTGTGAGTAGTAAATAATGTTCTATATTGGATTATTATTTTGAAAAGCTCGCGCAGTATAGCGTCGCGCTGCATCCCGGTGTGAGCCAACTCTAATCCACCATATTCTCGCTTCATGAATATTGTTCTTTAGATATTGTAATACAATATTTTGATGTTAGTTCATAGCTGTGGTTTATACACCCGGTTTTAGAATTTCAAAGCAATTTTGAGTGTGCTGAGAATTTGAATGGCTTCCATTCAGGGCCATGTGTTGTGGTGTCAGTTATTGAATAGACCGGTCTGATCCGACTTTAATACCGTTTTCAACCGAATGAAGAATTTACAGTTTGCGATCGAGTTAAAGTTAAGTTTTATTTTCAACCATTCTATCATGATGGTTTCGTTGTCTTGTTTTCGTACAACAATTTTTTGAACAATCTAGTGTGGGTAATTAAAAATTTATGCAGAATTTTTATACAGAATATCCTACAGGTATATTTTTACAAATTAAATAAATAAAAATCCTTGAGAACTACACTTATTTTTGTAAATGTTTTGCTTTTATTAAGCAGATTTTATTTTATTATCAAATAGTCGGTCACACCACAATTGTGGCGGAAGGCTTGAGCAATGAGTAGCTCGCCATCCAACCGTCTGGTAAAGACCAAGCCCGAGTCCTTGATGGTGCACAGTGTAAATCGTAGCCCCTGGTTACAAATTGCCCAATTTGCTAACTTAAGAGCGTCCTTTTCGAGGAGCATTTTTATACAACCACTCTTACGTAGCTATCTTATTGATATTATCTAGGCTTATATAGAAATCAAAACATAACGTGTAAAACTAATCTTGTAAAGATCTCTGAAAATTTGCCATTTTACGTGACAAAGTTCACGTCCGTCCATAATGTACTCATATATTAAAAATATTAAAAAAGTACATCAATAGAAGCCTTGCTTGCACATTTAATTTGATCGATGACAATTTTTCTGAAAAACTTTTAAGGATTTAAAAAAAACACGTATACGTAGGAATTTTCGAATGCTAACAGAGTTTTTGCCGTATCTCTTTTTTTTTTTGGATTGCGTCTTCATGAATCATCGCGTTGAATTGCGTTAAATGAAGCAACAAACTTTTAAACCAAGCTCGATGTTGACGAGAGTAAAAATAGTAGCCCAATAGTTTGTGAATTATTTCACTTATATCTGAGAACAACGGAAGCTAAATTTCTCCCCTGAAGCCTCAATTGCTTCATTGAAAGCAAACTTGCCAGGCTGTCCGGTTGAATTTCAATTCAAACATATAAACCCTATGACAGTCATAAAGGCTTTCCGGCAAATCAAAGTCAAATTAGCCGAAGACCTATGGGGAATATCTGCTAAAGTATGCACATAATTGAAACCATAGCACCATGTTTAGCTTTAATATTTAATTTGTGTGTGGACCTATGAGTCTTTCTAGACATAATGAAAAACAGTAAGGCCATTTTTGTAAATCCGGTGACCATAATGACACTATAATTACTAGTGTTGTAAGAAACTCGAGTCTTTTAAGTCTTCATTTCGAGACTTGAGTAGAGTTTCAAGATTAGGACTCGTTAGCCACTTGAGTCCCGAGTCCTCTGAGTCCTCTTGAGTCCTATCGAGTCTTTTTAGTTCTTTGAGCTGGACTGAGTCATTAACTTGAATTGGTGTGACGAAAGCGATTTGAGCGATTATTTTTTTGGCAGTTTTGACAGAAAGAGCGTAGATAGGCAAATATATTTCTGTTACGAACGTATTTTGTTACTTTAAAATAAAATTGTACCTTGTTTCCCGTACTATAAATAATATTAAATAATCAACATGACTTGTCAAGACGATAAAGTAAGACCATCTTCACCCAGTATATTAAGTTATATACAAAGCGAGCAGGCCTTTTCTAAATCAGGAAATTTAATTACCAAACGACGAAACCGATTGGGAAATAAAACTATAAGGCCTCTGCCTCGGATCTTGCAGGCAGCGGGGCGGCACTATAGCGGCATATGTTGTGTTCTTGGTTGTGTCATCGAGATACTTGTTTTTATTCGCGAACAAAACGTCTAAACAATGGCGACAACATATTTTTGATTCAGATTTATTCCTAACGCTTGATTTATTGTGGGCAAAAGAAGAAGTGGATGCCTACTATATGGCAAGGAAAAGGAAAGGCGAGTTTTATCGAAATTATGAAGAACAGAGACAATGTCCTGACTAATACTATGACTAAAATAAATTGCACAAAACTGCAATGCAGACGCGCGGGCGGTCACTTTCAGTATGTTACAAAGTACTCTGTGGTCACCGCTTGACTGGAGCGCACCGCTTGTTGCCCGCCCGCTGCCACGCCGCCGCCACCTCGCTACCCGCAAGATTCGAGGCAGAGGCCTAAGGGCTTCAATGTGCCTGTCTTCGTGGCTCAATACACTAATATATATATATATATATACATTGACATATTTTCTAGTGATAGACAAGCCCTTTCATGGAAACTATTGTCAAAATATTACAAAAGTTAAAACAAAAAATCCGCTGCAGCGCTACATTGGCATTATGTTGTATAACAGAACTATTAAAATATAGATTAGAGGATACTTTTTTCGCGACCAAAATGTCTTTAGCGTCATAAATTTCGTAGTACTTAAGCGTTTAGTTCAACATAGTGTAATGACATGTAATCCATATAGATTTTTATACCGCAGAAGTGACACAGCTTTTTGCCTACAATACTTCATTACAATAACAATCTATTTAAAAATTTTACAATAGTCCTCTTTCAATTCAGAAAACTGCGTTCTACTACTTTAATAAATAGGCGAATTCAAAGTCAAAATATTGAAACCATTTATTGTAATCATCATTCTGAAGAACGGCCAACCTGAGAGTATCAAGATCAGGACTCCAAGTTTTTAATATTTAGAAACAAAACAAACAACAACGGTAAAAAAAACTAATAGGATTACTATAAGGAATAGCTGACTTCTTTAGATAACACTTTCCAGTTTTAGTCATGTATATATCATCAGCCTGAAAGTGTGCAGAACAGATAAACAAATTTTTTTTAGGAAGTCACATGTCTTCATTTCTATCCTTCTGAAGAATGTTTATCCATTCTTCCCTTATGCTGATGACACTCTGGTCATTAATTACTAGAGTGCGTCTACTGAAAGCGTAACCTGGAGTTTTTTTTTAATATTAAATTGGCAACATTGTTTTGTCGCCAAAATCACGTCAATGTCTGTGGTTGCAATTGTCAGTTTTTAGAAACGGATATTTATTTTTCAAGAATAATTGCTTAATTATGGGAAAAACAATAAACAGTAATGTGCAAAAACTGCTACACACTATGGTTAATAAATTCAAACAAAAACAAGAAGAGAATGATGGTGTTTTTAATGAAAACCAACAATGTAAATATACGATTTCTGAATAATTAAGTTAGTATGACGTTATAATCTTGATCCTTGTCGACTAATATTATTAGATAGCTATATTTAGGAAATAATGATAATTTTTTTTCTTACATTTTTGGATAATCTGACATATTGCGAATTTCATAATGGACAAAAACATTAAACAAAGAAGGCTTTTGATGAATCTACTTAATCAAAAACACATGCTAGTGAGTGGTAGAATGCGTTCAAAAGCAGTTGAGATGTAATGAAAGATTTGCCTCACTCTGTCTAGTAGTGCGTCAAAGTCTTCAACTGAAGTCAAAATCGCGAAAGTGAAGGAAATAGTGACTGAAATCCTAGTTCAAGTTTGAGAGAGATAGCTGCTGAACTTTTTGCGTCTCACGAGTCGATCCGTATCATTTGAAACAATCACTGGAGCATAAAAAAAAATCCCACTTGATTAATCCCAAAAGAATTTTCTCTATGCTAAAACGAATCGATTCCAACCCAACAATCTTGAAACACATTATTAGTGTTGGCGAGACGTGATGAAGTTGAAATCATGTTAACTATTTTATTTGAATATCGCGGTGTTGTGCACTTAGTATTCTTGCCAGAAGGCCAAATGGTAAATAAAGAATATTACTTGAATATTACATAGCGACATTTGAGAGATCAGATAAAATAAAATAATTTATGAATAATAACTAACAATTTGTGTGTGATGATGTTTTTGTGTGTGATCTTTACCATACACCCACCAATAATTAAGTCTACACACACGATACTTAACTTTTGACTAGAATTTTAGTTCTTATACAACTATTATATACAATTGTCATAAATACAAAAAATACTCTAGTATCAAAACTTTTTTCTCCTACTAATTTCAATAATACCACATTCAACATTTTTGGTTTTATCCTCCTTTTCTCAGCTTTCATTAGACGGACTCTATGTACTTCAAACTATAGCTATAGATTTAGAGGACTCAGTCATGAGTTCTTTTAAAAAGACTGAGTCTTTTACAAAAGACTCCGTCCTTTATTTATAAGACTTGAGTATCCAAAAGGAGCTCAAGTCTTATTAAATGAAACTCCAAGACTTGAGTTCCTTACAACACTAATAATTACAGACCAGTATCAATATTGCCGGTTTTCAGTAAGGTGTTTGAAAAAGTTATGCTTAATCAAATGTTTTATTATTTTAACAGCAAAAAAATGTTTCACGATCAGCAGTATGGTTTCACTAAAGGACGTTGTATGACTGACGCTGGTGTCATTTTATTGAAACATATTTATAGCGTGGAAAGATGCGATAGTGATTTTTTTTGACCCCTCGAAGGATTGATTGTGTTAATCACGAAACGTTGCTTTTAAAGCTACTCGTAGAACAATTTAGGCTAGGTCAACTTATACTTGGGGGCGCCCGTACAAATTGGTACGGGAAAAGCTCCGCCCCTGGGCTCCCCCGCTGACTCAGAGTCTCCGGCCCCAGATCGTAGAGGGTGCGGTGAACGCTCTGTTCCCTGCGCGGGGGGAACACTCCCCCCCACCCATGGCTCCGCCTCCACCGCCAGCGGTGTCTGACGCGGACCGCAACAGCGACGACGACGACGATGCTCCAGAGGTGACCGAGGTAGAGATGAGAGTGGCGGTGCGAAGGCTGAGTGCCAAAAACACCGCCCCAGGACCCGACGGCCTGCCTGGAAAGGCCTGGGTCCTGGCCATGGAGGCTCTCGGGCCTCGACTGAGAGAGCTCTTCAGTGCATGTATGGAGAGGGGCCAGTTCCCACTTTGCTGGAAGACGGGGAAACTGGTCCTCATAGCGAAGCCAGGGCGCCCTGCGGACTCTCCGTCCGCGTACCGGTCCATTGTGCTGCTCGACGAGGTGGGCAAGCTCTTTGAGAGAGTCATTGCAAACCGCCTCGTCGGGCGCCTAACACGGGTGGGGCCGGACCTTTCGGACGGACAGTTCGGCTTTCGCAGGATGCGCTCTACGGTGGACGCCATCATGCGCGTGCGAGCCCTCACGACGGGGGATGCGGTGTCCCAGGGTAGGTGTGTCGTGGCAGTGTCCTTGGACATTGCCAACGCTTTTAATTCCCTGCCCTGGAGTACGATCCGGAGGGCACTCCGGTACCACCGGGTGCCCGAATACCTCTGTCGAGTGGTCGAGGCCTATCTGTCGGATAGATTTATAGTCTACCCCGGTCACCAGGAGGAGAGGAGACTGGAAACGTCGAGAGATGTCGTGCGGTGTTCCGCAGGGGTCGGTACTAGGGCCACCCTTGTGGAACATCGGGTACGACTACGTGCTGCGCGGCGACTTCCCTGACGGGGTCAGCGTGGTTTGCTACGCAGACGACACGCTGGTCCTAGCGCGGAGAGAGTCGTACCAGGCGGCGGTCGCTCTAGCGACACGCGGGGTTGCGATGGTCGTTGATCGGATCCAGGAGTTGGGACTCGAGGTGACGCTTCACAAATCCGAGGCGATGTGTTTCCACGGTCGCCGCTCTCGGAACGCGCCGCCATTGAGTTCCCAACTAACGGTAGGAGGAATTCACATCGGTGTCGGGTCGACGATGAAGTACCTGGGACTCGTCCTCGACAGCCGGTGGAATTTCGTGGAGCATTTCCGACTTCTGGCTCCCAAGCTCAACCGGGCTGGGGCTGCGCTCAAGCGGCTCCTGCCCAACCTTGGGGGTCCAGATGCCTCCTGCCGGAGGCTCTACGCGGGGATCGTTCGGTCCATGGCCCTCTACGGGGTGCCGGTGTGGGCGCCATCGCTGAAAAAGCGACCGGCGGCCATACTGAACGCCTGCCAGAGGGTCATGGCGATAAGGATGGTGCGGGGATACTGCACGGTCTCCCACGAAGCGGCGAGCCTTCTGGCTGGCCTACCACCGTGGGATCTGGAGGCAACAGTCCTTGCACACATGCACAATATGCGCGTGGAGATGCAACGCCGGGGTGAAAGTCCGCTGCCGCGACAGGTCACGGCATGGCGGACAGAGCTCCGGCGGGATCTCATGGTGAAATGGCGTCAACGACTATCGCAACCCAGTGCTGGGCACGCCACAATCATGGCGGTAAGTCCCCTCTTTGAGGCGTGGCTGGAAATGCCTCACGGCGTCCTTACCTTCCGCATGACGCAGGTCCTCACCGGACATGGTTCTTTCGGGAGTTTCCTGCACCGGATTCATGCTGAAGTGACGCCCGGGTGTCGCCACTGTGCGGAACGCCCGGAGGACACGGTGGAGCACACGGTCGAGGTGTGCCCTGCTTGGGCGGAGCATCGCCGTGCCCTCGTGGGGGCGATCGGCGGCGGAGACCTCTCGCGCCGCGCCTTGGTTGAGGCCATGGTCCGGAGCGAGGAGGAGTGGCAGGCGGTCGCCGACTTCTGCGAAGCAGTAATGCTCGCAAAGGAGGAGGCCGAACGCATCAGGCAACGGCGTTATCGCCGCCGCCGTCGCCGGGATTCTGATCCCGATTTCCGGCCAACGTAGACGCGGGCTTGCGGACAGTGAGCAATGGGTAGCTCACTGTCCGGCCGTCCGGTAACTGTCTGGACTAAGCCCAAGTCGTCGACGGCGTGCCCTGTTCCCGCGCGCCTCAAGAAGTTGTCAGCAACACCAGGGGCCCAGCCGGGTCGAAGCCTATTGGGGCCAGGGTTATCCGAAAGAGCGCTCGAGCCCCGGTATGAAGGCTAGAAGGAACGGGGTGGGTCTTTTAGTCAGTAAGAGTCTGACACTATCTCCCGCTCCGCCCAAGGGCGGGGGATGTCAATGCATGATTTTTCCCACCATAAAAAAAAATAACAATAAAAATTAAAAAAAAAGGTCAACTTATACTCAGCTTGGTGGAATCTTATTTAATTGACAGGGTACAGCAAATTCAGATAAACAGTGCTTATTATCCGGGTTTATAAGTCAAAATGGACAAGGCTCTATATTGGATAATTTCTTCTTTTTAGTTTACATAAATGATCTACCGCATCTATTAAAAAACAACCGTATATTGTATTTATTTGCTGACAATACGTCCTTAATTTTTAAAACCAATACACGTTCCACAAACCTTAATGACATAAATAATGCTATACAGCAAGTCCAAAATTAGTTTACTGTTAATAATTTAGTACTAAATGGAAAAAAGAAACTAAGTGCATAAGATTTGCGTTACCAAATGTTACAAGTAATTACTCCGACATTGTTTTGAACAAGGAGAAACTCGAATTCGTCGAGAATACGCTTGACTCTAGGCTACAGTGGGGTTCTCATTTAACATCTCTGGCAGGTAGGCTTAGTTCAGCAGCATATGTTGTCATTAAAATCCGTCAATTTACTGATGTAAATACTGCGAGACTAGTCTACTATAGCTACTTTCATAGTATCATGTCTTACGGTATTTTGCTATGGGTACGGGCTACAGACATAGTGTCTATTTTTGATCAGCAGAAAACAGCTGTCAAAGCCATATATAATCTGACAGACCCGATTCTCTTAGGGAACTATTTAAGGAAATAAAAATCTAGACGATCTCTTGTCAATACATTTATTAAAACATTGTATGTTCGGAAAAATATTCAACTTATTAATAAAATAAATGTCAGGCACCAAAATAATTAGATCAACCTCGATTCAGATTGGGTAAAGTAAATAGTTCTTTTATGGGGTAGTGTGTAAAATTTAATAATAAAATACTACATACTAGCGTTTCAACAACTAAATGAGTCTAAATTAAAACATGCATTAAACGTACACTATGTAGACAAGCATATTTTAAACTAGAAGATTATATCCTTGATAAAAATGGCTCAATGCCGGTCCTGCTCCACCACAGCCACAGCCATTTTTGCCTTCAAAATAGCTTTTCTTTTTTCATATGGATTTATAAATATTGAAAGAGATACATTAAAAAAACCACAATACAAAAAGGGGTAAAAACCCCTTTTTGTATTGTGGTTTTTTTAATGTTTTTTCACATATATTTATTTGTGCATTTCAATAAAGCATAAGATAATTGTTTGCTAAACCTTGTTTTTCAAAAAATAGTATTGTAAAATGTAAAAGTATTTTTTAAGTTTTTGTGAATGTGAACTACCATGGAGCATTTTTATTAAGTTACAACTTGTTTGACATTACGAGCATGGCAGTTGAGTTTGTCATGCTCATTCAAATGTCTTGCTGATGGTGGCGCGTGTTATTGGGTCATTCGATTCCCTTCAAAATGGTAAAGCTGAGTGGGGCTGATGCACGCGTCATGCTCGTGAACGGGCGCCGTCAGTTGAGACTGGTCATATCATAACTGCCAGTGGTTTAATTCGATTTCTATCTTTTAATTATTTTTAATTTTATTTTATTTTTATTATCTACATTGTACTCACATAATAAAAGCAACAAAAAATATGTAAATAAGAAACCCATAACATGATTTATAAGAGTGCCCATGGAGTTTCTTGCACGTTCTTCTACACAGAGATCTACGCTTTGGAACGCGCAATTAAGCTTCACTTTTTTTTTGAACTGACCGACATTTACTATTCAAAATGCACGGAAATGGAGAATATGTAAAAAAGAGAGATCAATAAATATCAAGGATTATTATACATTTCGAAAAGTTTGTATTTTATTTTGGATTATTAAAATAGTATTTTGGAGAAATATTTACTTGAAATCACCAGTATTTGCTTTATCCTGAAACCCCTGAATTCACTAAAAACCCAGTAACGTATGCGCCTATTGTTGCAGATATGAAAAACAATAGTCAACCCGCTTTTTGCTGCCGACTGTGTGTGCAAAACAAATGTTTATTTAAGTCGTAAAATAGTGAGCGAGGTGCAGTGCCTATTAAGTGGAGAGGTAAACAAATAAACGAGTTAGCAATCGAACAAAGATTTTTCGTTTTTTTGAAAAGAATAGCGTGCTGCTTGGGGGGTTAGTCGATAATACTCAGAGTGAAAACGAATTCAGTGTCAATTTAGTGACATTGTCTATTGTTTTTATTTTTTTGATAAATTAAACAGTAAGAGGACCGTTGTACAGCACATATTTAAGAGCTAATAATTTTTCGGGTCCTTTATTAAAACTTACTAAACTTAATTAAACCCGGAAATCGGGAAAAGAATCGCGGCGGCGGCGGCGAGAACGCTGTTGCCTGATGCGGTCGGCCTCCTCCTTGGCAAGCATTACTGCTTCGCAGAAGTCGGCGGTCGCCTGCCACTCCTCGCTCTGGACCATGGCCTCAACCAAGGCCCGGCGTGAGAGGTCTCCGCCGCCGATCGCCCCCACGAGGGCACGGGGATGCACCGCCCAAGCAGGGCACACCTCGACTGTGTGCCACTGTGTCCTCCGAGCGTTCCGCACAGTGGCGACACCCGGGCGTCTCTTCCGCCTGAATCCGGAACAGGTAGCTCCCAAACGTGCCATGTCCGGTGAGAACCTGCGTTATGCGGAAGGTAAGGACGCCGTGAGGTATTTCCAGCCACGCCTCAAAGAGGGGACTTACCGCCATGATTGTGGCGTGACAAACTGGACCTGTGACTTTATTAAGCATAAGTTATTTTTGACTTTTGCAAAAAGATACATACCTGTGGGTGACTCACATATATTTACACCGTATACACTACACGTACACAATAAATATACATTCACCGACATCTATTATATCTATTTATATATTCATATATATTTATGTATTTCCATATTCACCAACACTAAACACGACATACACATTGACGTGACGCTATGGTCACGTACACGGTCGATGACGCGCCGGCGATTTATTTACTTCTACCGCCGAGTTGCAGCACTAAAGTTGTGACTAAAGTTACATTTCGTTTCTCACCAGTCACGATCTATGCTGCCCGCGAGACCTACGTGCGCTTGCGCCGATAATACAAATTGTGAACAACCTACCCGCGCTAAGTTATCGTCGTAATCGTTACTGTTGTAATATATCAACTTGTTCTTGGCTCATTTGCGCCTTCCAAATAACTGTGTCGTTGTGTGCGGAGAATATACATACCTGGAGATTCAACAAGGACTTTTATTTGTCCACCTCTATCCAGTGAGTACCCACCAGTAGTACACCACACAAACACCCACTAAACGACCAAATTGGTGACCCCAACTGAGCACAGAGGACAGCCAAGATGAGCAGCGACGGTAGTGACACCGAGGTATCCCAGCGCAGCCAACGCTCTACCCGTCGGCCAAGTAAGTGTGCGCGCGTCTCCACTGACGCAGACAACCCAGCGGAGCTATTCAGAGTGGGCGTCCGTATACCTCCCTTTTGGCCAGAAAAGCCCAACATCTGGTTCTGCCAAGTGGAAGGCCAATTCAAACTGGCCCGGATAACGGACGACACCACAAAATTTTATTACGTCCTGGCACAACTCGACCGTCAACACTCGGAGGAAGTCGAGGACATTATCACTTCACCACCCGCAACGGACAAGTACGAAAAGCTGAAGACCGAGCTTATCAAGCGCCTGTCGGTCTCCAAAGAGAAAAAAGCGAAGCAGCTCCTCCAGTCTGAAGAACTCGGCGACAGAAAACCTTCGCAGTTTCTCAGGCATCTGCAGAATTTGGCTGGACCCACGATACCGGACGATTTCTTGCGCACGATATGGACAAGCCGCTTGCCCACTAACCTGCAGACTATCGTGGCCTCCCAGATAAGCCTATCACTCACAGAGCTCGCGGACCTCGCCGACAGAGTGCACGACATCGCTCCAGCAACTCCTCAAGTCGCAGCAGCATCGACATCGCGGACGGACTCGTCTAAGGACATGATGAGCCTCATAATGGAGCTGACGAGGAAGGTTGAAGCCCTATCAACCGAAAGGCACAGTCGCTCCCGTCCTCGTACACGCCAGACGTCCGGCCATCGCAGTCGCACACCATCTCGGCGTTCGCAGTCGAACTACAGGAAGTTCCCGACCTGCTGGTACCACCACAAGTTCGGCAGCCAGGCGAAGAGATGCGTCCAGCCATGCGACTACACAGCGGGAAACGAGCGGGGCAGTCGGTGATGGCGACTGAAGATTGCCCTTCAACAACCGGTCGCCTGTTCGTGACTGATCGCACCTCGAGAGTCCAGTTCCTCGTGGACACCGGAAGCGACTTATGTGTCTTCCCTCGAACTGCGCTCCCTCAGTGTCGTCGTACGAAGACCGAATACCAACTTTGTGCAGCCAACGGTACAACCATAGCGACCTACGGTTACCTACAGGTTGTATTGAACCTAGGCCTTCGTAGGGATTTTCATTGGCGTTTCATTGTTGCGGATGTCACCAAAGCAATCATAGGTGTAGATTTTCTGTCCCACTATAACCTCATTGTTGACATCCGAAACAAACGTTTAATAGATGGAACAACAAAATTGTCATCGGTAGCATCAATTGGTTGTACTGATAGCCTGATATCGAGTGTAAAGGTCGTGACTGGTGAGAATAAATATAGTAACATACTTTCTGAGTTTCAGGAAATAACTCGACCCGCAGGCGTGCCATTCACACCAAAACACAACACGACACACCACATTCGCACCACATCAGGCCCCCCAGTATCTTGTTCCCCACGCAGACTAGCCCCAGACAAGATGAAGATCGCCAAGGCTGAGTTCGAGGCAATGTTGGCGAACGGGACAGCTCGACCTTCGGAAAGCCCCTGGTCGTCACCTCTTCACCTCGCCCCGAAGAAAGACAACGGCTGGCGTCCCTGCGGAGACTACAGACTGCTCAACGCAAGGACAATTCCAGATAAGTACCCGATCAGGCACATACATGACTTCTCCCATAGTCTGTCTGGTTGTACGATCTTCTCCACCATTGATTTGGTGAAAGCGTACAATCAGATACCAGTCTGTGAGGAGGACATACCCAAGACTGCCATCACTACACCCTTCGGACTTTTCGAGTTTCCATTTATGACGTTTGGTCTGAGGAACGCAGGTCAAACTTTCCAAAGGTTTGTTGACGAGATGACTCGTGGCCTAGATTTTTGTTACCCATATCTTGACGATTTTCTGGTATTTTCGAGGAGCGAGGCAGAGCACGAGCAGCACCTTCGTCAACTCTTCACCAGGATGAAGAACTACGGTATGCTCGTTAATACCGCCAAATGTGTCTTCGGAGTACCAGAGGTAACATTTCTAGGCTACCACATCTCGCAACACGGAACTAAGCCTTTGGAAAGCAAGGTACAGGCAATCAGGGACTTCCCAGTCCCCAAAACTGCCAGGCAGCTGAGAAGGTTTCTGGGCATGGTGAACTTTTACAGGAGGTTCATACCTCGGGCTGCCCAGATCCAAATGCCTCTGCATGCCTTACTCACCGACAAAATCAAAGCCTCACAGCCGGTCGACATAAGTGGAAGCTCGTTAAGGGCCTTCGAAGAGTGCAAGGATAGCCTGTGTGATGCAGCGCTACTGGCACATCCTGACTCACAGGCTAAATTGGGATTAGTCACGGATGCGTCTGATTTGGCAATCGGCGGAGTCTTACAGCAGTTCAAAGATGGTAGTTGGCAGCCTCTAGCGTTCTTCTCACGCAAGTTGAGCACATCACAACAAAAATACTCGCCGTATGATAGAGAGCTCCTTGCTATCTACGAGAGTATTAAATACTTCCAGCATTGGCTAGCTGCTACCACCTTTACCATCTACACTGACCATAAGCCACTGTGTTATGCCTTTCATCAACGAAAGAATAACTGTCCGCCACGTCAGTTTAGATATCTGGACTACATATCGCAGTTCACAACTGACATCCAGCATATCGCTGGAAAAGACAACGTCGTGGCTGACACGCTTTCTCGCGTTGATGAACTGCAGAGCCCAGTGGATTTGGACACTCTAGCCAAGGCTCAAGACTCCGACCTGGAACTTGCACAGTTCTTGTCAGCAGAGTCTTCACTGCGCATTAAAAAAATGATGGTTCCAGGAAGTCGTACTGAATTGTACTGCGACGTCAGCACACCGACTCCTCGACCCTTCATTCCAAAACCCTTGCGCAAACAAGTCTTTGACTCCCTGCACTCGCTGAGCCATCCCGGTGCTAACGCTAGTGCCAAACTCGTAGCACAACGCTACGTATGGCCACAGATGCGGAAAGACTGTCGCGACTGGTCTAAGGCATGTTTGGCTTGCCAGCGCTCGAAGGTGAATCGACACGTCACCACCCCTGTGGGTACGCTCGATATACCTTCGGCGCGTTTCAAATATGTCCACCTAGATCTAGTCGGCGCATTGCCCCCTTCCAATGGATATCGGTACTGCCTGACACTCGTCGATCGCTTTACGCGATGGGTTGAAGTTGTCCCAATTACCGATATCACGGCGGAAACTGTGGCCAAAGCGTTTTTGCTGGGATGGGTAGCACGGTTTGGTTGCCCTACTGACATTGTCACTGACCATGGTAGGCAATTTGAGTCTAACCTATTCCAGTACCTCAGTAAGTCAATAGGTTTTAGGCATCGTAAGACCACTGCCTACCACCCTCAGTGCAATGGTTTGGTGGAGCGATTCCACCGCCAGCTCAAAGCTGCTATCAAGTGCCACGCTGATGTCAGCTGGACAGAATCTTTGCCACTGGTACTGCTCGGCATCAGAAGTTCCATCAAGGAAGACCTGAACTCATCTTCCGCCGAGCTAGTATACGGTGAGCCTTTGAGACTGCCAGGTGAGTTCTTTGGCCATAAAGTCGACAAATGTACGACTGACATGACGGACTTTACAGCCCGTATCAGAGCATTTGCCGACCATCTACGGCCAGTCCCAACGACGCACCACTCAAAAGACAAGGTCTTTATTCACAAAGACTTGTCATCCAGCTCCCACGTATTTCTTCGGGACGACGCGTTGAGAGGCGCCCTCCAACCGGCATACACTGGTCCCTATGAGGTGATCGAGAGAGGCGCCAAAACTTTTAAAATTAAAGTAAAGGGTAAAAGTGTCACAGTATCGCTAGACCGATTAAAACCAGCCTACATACTGTCTGACACCAACACCACCCCTAACGAAAGCGTGTCCGAACCAACCCCTACAGCTCCAGTAGTCAAAACAACCCGTTCTGGAAGAAGGGTAAAATTCCCGGACTACTATCGACCCTAGCCTGGTCTCTGGAGGGGAGTGATGTGGGTGACTCACATATATTTACACCGTATACACTACACGTACACAATAAATATACATTCACCGACATCTATTATATCTATTTATATATTCATATATATTTATGTATTTCCATATTCACCAACACTAAACACGACATACACATTAACGTGACGCTATGGTCACGTACACGGTCGATGACGCGCCGGCGATTTATTTACTTCTACCGCCGAGTTGCAGCACTAAAGTTGTGACTAAAGTTACATTTCGTTTCTCACCAGTCACGATCTATGCTGCCCGCGAGACCTACGTGCGCTTGCGCCGATAATACAAATTGTGAACAACCTACCCGCGCTAAGTTATCGTCGTAATCGTTACTGTTGTAATATATCAACTTGTTCTTGGCTCATTTGCGCCTTCCAAATAACTGTGTCGTTGTGTGCGGAGAATATACATACCTGGAGATTCAACAAGGACTTTTATTTGTCCACCTCTACCCAGTGAGTACCCACCAGTAGTACACCACACAAACACCCACTAAACGACCAAATACCTATCCAAACAAATCAAAATGATCAAAATTCTGCTAGTTGGTAAGTAAATAAGGATTTTTTTCTGTTGGATTATTATACAAACTTAGAAGTATGTACAGGAATTATCCTATAGATACATTATTATCTCGGATCAAATAATTGAAGATGAATCCTTTGTAGGAAATTAGGCAATCTTGCAGTAACCTTTGCTTTACCAAAGGCATATAATGTAGAAGCTTTAGCTGTATAATAGGGTAGTTTGTTTAAAAATTTTAACACAGTCCAAATTACCTCTTCATTTTAAATTATTGGTACACATTAAATTATAAAATAAAAATAAATAAAATTAATTGACTTAATCCCAGAACAGATAGAAATGACGTTAAAAAAATAACGCCGACAGTGTTTAAATAGTAACATCATGAATAATTTAATGTAAAACATCAATTAAACCCGATAAAGTATCGTTGGATGCTTTTATATTTTAACAATTTATTCCATGAAATAATAACGGAGAGGTAATTACGCAGATGTCTTGTACAAAAAGTTATTTTATTCTCTTATATCACATTGGCCTGAATTACTTACTTGTACAGCGTAAAGTTTATTGTGTGAAGTACTTAGGGAACAAAGAGTATAAGAAAGATACGAGTGAAATAATACTTTGACTACAAAAGAAGACAGGTATAACATTTTGTGACGGAGAGGGTGTGACGTTTGATGTATGCCACTACGTCTACAGTATGGTGATCATATTTCGGCGAGCGCTAGTTTCAAAGCGAGCTGCCTGTTGGGACAGATAACGTTGTAAATGTCAATCTCTGTAGGTCTGCTCCATTTTGAGGGGATCAAAGTTCCGGGTACGGATTATAAGGGTCTAAGATAAGCTTATTTTCTGAAGCCTAATTTCGTACCCACCTACTTCCTTTGTTAAAACGTTGATGAGTCGAGTTTTTGTGAATGTATCTGGGTCGGAGTTCGGCCTTGTTTCTTAAAATGAAAATTTTTACAAATTAAACAATTCCTTTGTGTCCATTATTATCATTTTTTACTGGACTGCTAAATACTTTTAATTACAAAGCATATTTTATGTGAAGGATTTTAGGAAACCTACACAAACAGGGATCAGAGAAAAAAAAGTTTTTTTTTTAATAAGCAAATAGTAGAGTCGCAACAGCTAACGATTTTTACTTATTCTAGATTTATATAAGCTGTACCATGGCTGTACCGTGTAGTTTCAGCCGCGTATTTGGTTACTGTTCCACTCGTATTGGTTTTAGCGTGATGTTAGACTTTAATCTATCTAAATAAAAATGAATCCCTGTTTCCCTTGGTCACGCCATCACGCGTGAACGGCTGGACCACTTCGCAATTTTTTTTTTGTTTTTTGTTATTGTGAGGAGAAAGTTCTTAAGGAAAAAAAAAATGAAAAGTAGGGTAGTGTAGGGTAGAGTAGAGTAGGGTAATGTAGGGTAGTGTATGGTAGTGTAAGGTAGTGTAGGGTAGAGTAAGGTAGAGCAGGGTAGAGTAGGGTAGAGTAGGGTAAAGTAGGGTAGAGTAGAGTAGGCTTTTTTTTTCTTGTGGCAGGAGTGGGAAATCCATCATGGACGCCCAAACCGCTCCTCAATGAAAATGCCATGCGAAAGTTCCCCTGCTACTCAGGTGTTGCAGAGTTCTTAGTGGGCTGTAGATAATTTTATATCAGTGCTTTATAATTTATAAATGCAGTACAGTTGAATAATAATTATACAGGGTGACTGGTAATTAGTGACCAATACTTATACACGTGATTGCACTCATGATTACAAACAACATTCCCAAAGAAACTTTTTTATACTCATCACAATAACAAACCGGAATATATCGGGCATCTTTGACATCGACGTACAAACGAATACTATGGATCCAGTAAATGATTTTAGACCCCCTCATTAAAAAAAAAATCTGTTTTTTCACTTATGACTGTTCAAAATCGTTATTCTAATCTAACCCAAAAAAACTTTCAGCTTCAAATGAATTAATTACTCTAAAAAGCGCAATGTAAATAAACTTTGAAAAGGTCACCCTCTCAGCTGATTCACTAGAGTTTACTTGCGGGGTCAACGCGCACGTGCTTACTTACCTTCAAACGCACCGCATAACGCCGACAAAGAAGCGGCTACCTTTTAACTCGCCGACATCACGTTGATGGCGCGACTCAAAAAAAAAATGTCGGCAAGAACACTTACCAGCCAAAAAATTGAGACGACTTGTAAACATGTTTGTCACTAACAAAATAGTAGATACAAGGCTACCACTTTTGGTGAGAATGATTTCATCGTCGTTACCAGCAAGTAGAATAGACGCCAAACAGCACCAGACATAATAACAGAGTGTCTGGTGCTAACAGTCAAGTATAGTGGTTCCCTTATGATCATGGGGTACTACTTGGACCATGAAGACGAAGGTTTGGTATGAGTAATGAAAAAGAGCAGTAAAAACAAATACAACAGCAAAATGCCGTTCCGTCTGCTTTAAGATTAATCGAAAATGATTGTTTTAACAAATACAATGATCCCAAACATAATTCAAAATTTGGCAAGAAAATAATTAAAAAATTAACTCGACTGTTTAAAAAATAACTTTAAAAAAATATGTTTATCAACATGGGGTAGAAATGACAGAATGATCTTAATCTAGATTAATAATAATAAATAAGTAGTTTTAATAATAATTAAACCTGTTGTTTAATTATTACTAGTTATTAGTTTGAATTTTATTTAATTTTGCTACTTTGATCTAGATGGTTTAACTATTTTTTGGCCTGAGTGCTTTTGGGTGTGTGTTGGTGTAGGTACCTTTCCTTTGCATTTCGCCGATTTTGATGTATTTTTGTCAGTTCCGTTTTAAATTTTGATCGCGATTTACTAAAAATTTGCAACAAGTAGTGCACTCTGCCAGTGGCGTGCCCGCAGTACAAGCCAAAAAGCCCGGCTTGCCCTACCAAAACCTCACTTAATTCATAAAACACGACCAATCAATTAATTATCACAAAAATCTAAACTTTAAACTTCGCGCCCTTACGCGGTTAGGCTAAGTTGCCACTGTGTTGTGCCCTCTGCACTATTGGTTCCGAATTTTTGGTATCGGGAGTTGAAAGAATTATCATAATAATTTCAGTGTCTTTTTATTTTTATATAATTATTTGAAAAATAATTAAAAACAATATTTATTTGAAAAAAATGTTCCTGAGTACAATTCTCTCGAGAGACGAAGAATCGTATCGAAATCGTGTTCACAACGTTGCGTGAAGAGTGTGTCGAGGAACTCGTTTCCGTGCTGAAACTCTGCACCGCGCTCCGATCGAGCGATCTGGTGGCGGCTACTTCGAACCCTACTTGGCTAGGAATGAGCGACTTAAGGTACCTTTTTTATGGGAAATCATACAATGATTGTCCAGCTCTAGGGTGGAACGACAGGGCATGTCCGATTACTGACTAAAACACACACCTATGTAATATGTTCCTACTTTGCCTTCGTTCCAAGGACCCAGGGTTCTCTTTCGTACACCTCATGGCCCCAGTAGCGCTAAGACCCTGCTGGGCTCCTACGGTTTTGATGGCATCTACTTGTGGCGCGCGTGAAACACTACGCGCCGTCAACGACTTGAGCTCGGTCTTTGGACGTCCGGACGGCGATTTAACCATTGTTCGCGCACGCCTACGTTGGCTGGAAATTGGGGTCGGGATCCTGGCTGTTGAGGCGTGAGGAAAGCCGTTTCGTCACGCGTGCAGCCGCCTCCTTAGCTAGCATTAAAGGCCCCAAACAAACACACCACCTGCACCAAACTTAAAACTCTGTGCGGCAGCAAACTTCACATACCTACGCTTTTGGTATGGGCCTTGTAAGTAGGTACATTCATACATAGGCAGCGCGGCGCGTGCGTCTTTACTGGCTGTCGTGCCTGTACAAGTAAGACGCGTAGATACATAACTACGCGCTCGTGAGTGCTTGATAACGACGTAGCATTGAAATCGCAATGTTTGCAACACATCGCGCGCTTGAAAATTGCAATTTCGTTAACCGTTTGTTAGCGACATAAATGACTATCACAATTTTATTATTGACATTTAGTCTAATCTTTTCGCGATGTTTGCGGTAAGTACCTTGTCTGTGACACCCACCGACACTGATTACATACAACGATGGGTTTGCAAGCTCTAACACTATTATAGGTAAGGTACATGAGGCACAAGGGCGTTACGCAGGTAACAGCTGAGAGGTCGCAGGCGCATGCGCGCGAATTTACACGAACAGCTGTTTTGTAATTGTGATAAAACTAATGAGTATAAAAAAAAGTTTCTTTAAGAAAGTTGTGTGTAATCAGTCATCCTGTATAAGTTTTGAAATAAATAACAATTAATTGCGTCATAAAATTGTTTTCAATAAATAATTCAGAATAAATCATTTAAATTAAATAACGATAAAAATGTTCAGATTAATAATTTTTAGGACGTCAAATTTTAGGGTTTAAGCTTTGGTTTTATTTATATTTGTGTGCTAGTTTTTATTTAGTGTGTTCACTGATTTAACTACTTTAATAACAGACTCAGTAAATTCGCTTTTATGTTTTTTGCTTGTAACAATTCTGCTGAGAGTTTCTTTTATAATTTTTTCACCAATCCTTATTTCGAGGTTAGGTAGAGTAGGATAGAGTAAGGAAGAGCGGGAGCGAAGCCGCGGGCAAAAGCTAGTATCATAATAAAATGTAGTATGTGTGTAGCAGATGGTTAGCATTCGCGTCGAAAAGAAAAAAAACGGCGACATAGTTTCGAAACAATGTGCTGATATAAACGTGGCCTCGTTTGGACAAGCCTTACTCCGTGCGTTCGGAAAAAATATAAGCAATCTAGTTGTGACATGAAAAACACGCCCTGCTGCAGAGCAAGCTAGTGAAAATATAAATTAATTAGTTGGTAACAAAATTACCCGTGACGAGGGTCACAAAAAAACAATGTCCTCCTACTGAAAACCTTTTAACCAGAGCGTTAATGGTAAGCTTCTGCGATATAATTTGTGACACGTTATGAAGGGCGTGTAAAAGCTGGTCACAAATGAAAAATGTGCGACTAAGGTGGGTAAAATCTTTTGCTTACCATAAAATGGAACCTGAAATATACACCTATCGTTTTTTTTTTTTTTGTGAGTGAGTGCTATCTTTTTTCACATTTTAAGTCTAGACCTGAAGAACACCACTGACAATGATTTTGATCAGCTTCTGTGTCCAAAGTATTTAAAAAAGTTAGAAAACCATTGAACCGAAAATAGATGGGAATGTTGAAATAGTAATAAAGCATACATACAACTTACTCTATTAACCATAATAGGACTTCAGCAATTTTAGAGAATAGAGAATGAATTTGTTTTCCGGTTGCGTCGGGTTTAATAATTTGTTGTGTAACAGAAAACCAACTGGGTGCGTGCTGCTGAACTTCGTAGTTTTAATGTAGTATATTTTACACTTGAGAACTTTATTTAAGTTCTTGGATCATAACCCTATGTAATATGATGAAATTACAAAAGTAAATCAATTTAAGAAAAATATATTATTACTAGCTGACCCGGCGAACTTCGTACCACCTAATAGTTATGTTGTGATACCTTTTATACCGTTCTCTACCCTATTTCACCCTACTCTACCCTACCCTACCCTACTCTACGCTACTCTACCTTACTCTCTACCCTACGCTGCCCTACTCTACCTTACTCTACCCTATTTTACCCTACACTACCCTAATTTTTATTTTTTTCATCATTTCATAAGAGCCTTCTCACAATAACAAATACAACAAAAAAAGAATTCCTGAAATCGGTTCAGCTGTTCTCGAGATTAGCGCTTAGTAACACATTTAGCTATTCATTTTCATATTATAGACTAACTAATCCAGCAAACTTCTAGTCCTTTTAGCTAATTTGACAAAGGATAACCCCATCTACAGGCATTTCTAGAACCAGCATACTTCTTTTCAAAATTACATTTCAGTTAGAGATGGCGTTGTATTCGACCTTTTTTTTTTCGTGATTTTTTCCAGATTTTGTCACCGATGAAACGTTCCCTGGACTTCCACGAATATTTCAAGACTAAAATTAGCCAAATCAGTTCAGCCGTTCTCGAGTTTAAGCGAGACTAACTGAATTGCAATTCCTTTTTATATACCAAGTGTGCAAGTGCGTGCAAAAAAATCGGCCCACCCCTAACATTTCAGTTTAAAACACGATTCTTAAAAGAAAATCTAAAATCAATTTAACAAAGTTTTTGACATTAATTTATAGATAAAAAAGGAAAGCTTCATTGCACTTATTTTAGAAGTCATAGTTTTTTTTATTGATTTTAAAGACTTATTTATAGCACGATCAAATTGAAACCAACGTTTAGCGATGCGCAGGGGATAATTTCGGATCATTAGCAGGCTTGTGTGGATGTTATCTCCTTTCTGCAAGTCTTCCTCGTACAATCCACTCACTTATTGAGACTCTAAGGACATAGAAAAGTTTTTGTTGCACCTGAACTCCAGGGAGATGTCGATTACGCAAAGACATTTTTACCAAAAATCGGTCATCGCGCTCTGATGTCGCCCGATTTCTGCTTTAACCCGATCGTCTACTGAAATTTCCGATCTTCAATAAATCTTTGGCGCACTAGTCTTACTGCAGAAGTGCAGATCGAGTTAAATGAAGACTTCTAGCCGCGACGCCCTGGCTCTACTTGAGCAGCCTCAGTTGCTTTTGTATCTGTTTTTACATGAAGTAAACACGCTTAAAATTAAGTTAGATGATCAAGAAATCAACAAAGTTAGGCAAATTCCAAATAAAGAATGATTTGATTCAATTTAAATACGGAGCAAAATCAGAAAAATTGAGTTTTAAAAAGTGTAAAATGAAGGTGTTCGACGATTTTAGTCGATACTGTGAACAAAATGTACCATACATTTACTAAAATTAAGAGTATATGTAAAAGAAGTTTAACCTATCTTCAATAATATTAAAAGAAATTTTACAATTTAAGGTTAAGGTTAATTATTGTGTTCCAAAGCGCTGCCTATAGGGTGTGCCGATTTTTTTGCACGCAAGTGTATATAGATAGTTTGCAAATAGACATACAAAATAACCTTAGGTATTTATTTGAAACCAATTTCTACCAGCGGCTTCTTTCACGTGAAAGTAGAAAATTATCCCAAGAATATTATTACATATTAGTATCCTTTAAGCTATTTCAGAACATGGTCTCATTGTCACATGGTCTCGTGCACCAATTATACCGGCCAACGCTTAATACCAGCGCCGTAGACTCACCACTTTTAGCGAGCGGTCACAGCATTATTTGGCCGTTTTTCTCGGAAGTGGCGCATACTTTTGATTAAATATATGTATAATTTGTTTAATTTTTTGCCTTTCCGGTAGATAAAATGCTTTTCTTTGTTTCAATTACATACAAACCCCTTTCGCAGTTTAACCATAACGAACATACACATAGAAATACTTTCGCCTTTATAAAATTTGTGTTACAAACGAAACAGTTCCATAAGCATTGATACGAGAATTTTAAAACAAAAAATATAACTTTCTTTATTTCACAAAAGGATCCTGCAAGGTCTGCACTTTTTTATGAACAGACTTTATTTTTTAAGTAAATATGAACATAAAATAAAAAAAATATTAACATTTTCTAAATGACTACACAAAGGAGCTGTAGGAAACTATAATGGAAAAGTTTTTAGTTCAAAACAACACTGTGGAGCGCACTGTTAAATGCTAAAGTTTGTTTTTTGTGGCTGGTAAAGTGCTAGTTTATGTTTAAAAAAATGTAGTAAACAAGGCGCCGGCCGTTTGGAATATTATGTCATGTAAAGGTGCTCCCTCACCGCGAGCATTCGCGTGTAATGTAACGTTACAGATTTAAGCATTACATCAGTGAAGGAGATGAACCGAGCATTACGATGCACACCTTGTAATGATACAAATCAGGTATACATCAGTGAAGGAGAATAGCCGAGAATTACAATGCGCACCTTGTAATGATAAAAAAACCGGCCAAGTGCGAATCGGACTCGCCCATGGAGGGTTCCGTAGAGTTACTTCCTTAACATAATATAAAAGTTCTTGTAGTTCGTTGTAACTTTGATCGATGTTTTAATAATAGTGTGTTTTTTTAGATTTATGACGTATTAAAAAAAAAACTACTTACTAGATCTCGTTCAAACCAATTTTCGTTGGTAGTTTATATGGTAATGTACATCATATATTTATTTTAGTTTTATCATTCTCTTATTTTAGAAGTTACAGGGGGGGGGACACACATTTTACCACTTCGGAAGTGTCTCTCGCGTAAACTATTGAATTTAGAAAAAAAATATATTAGAAACCTCAATACCATTTTCAAAGACCTATCCATAGATACCCCACACGAAGGGGTTTGATGAAAAAAAAATTTTTGAGTTTCAGTTCTAAGTATGGGGACCCCCAAAATTTATTGCTTTTTTTCTATTTTTGTGTGAAAATTTTAAAGCGGTTCATAGAATACATCTACTTACTAAGTTTCAACAGTATAGCTCTTATAGTTTCGGAAAAAAGTGGCTGTGACATACGGACGGACAGACAGACAGACAGACAGACAGACAGACAGACAGACAGACCGACAGACAGACAGACAGACATGACGAATCTATAAGGGTTCCGTTTTTTTGCCATTTGGCTACGGAACCCTAAAAACGGGTATACGTCAGTGAAGGAGAATAGCCGAGAATTACAATGCGTACCCTGTAATGATGCAATGTGCAATATCTTGATACAACTTGTAACATACAACTTATGGGTCGGTTAATTCTTTTTAAAATGTTTAAAGTCGAATCTATAGTGTTACGTTATACGCGAATGCTCTCGGTGAGGGAGCACCTTAAAGCTTGTATAAATGTCAGTTCCCTTTTAAAACTCATCTGTCACTCTGGAAAATTGATGTATTACTAATAGAATAGCTTTGTTCAATTTTTTGTTTATTTGCTATTAATGTAAAATATTAAAAGTCAAAGTTTTTTTTTTTTTTTCTATTTGAAGCTAACCTTACCAGAAAGAAGAGCCTTTGCTTTGCAGACGGATACTAAGGGTTTATAATAACAATATTACCGCCACTTCCCTACGTTGACGTCGTAATAGGGCTTGCGTACCCGAGTGAACCCAAGATTTCTGACGGTTGGGCACGCCATAATCGCGGTGATAAGTCCCTAATTTAAGGAGTGGCTGGAGTGGCAACACGGTGTTCATACTTTCCGCTTGACGCAGGTCCTCACCGGATATGGCAAGTTCAGAAGATTCATGCATCGGATTTAGGCGGAAGAAACGCCTAGGTGTCACCACTGCGTGGACCGCCCGGAGCCGGTGTGAATGGTGGAGCATACGGTAGAAGTGTTCCCCGCTTGAGGAGTGAATGTCGTCAACAGCGTGAAGTAATTTCTCAAAGAGATGTCAGTAATCCGGGCCCAGCAAAGCCGATGCGCGCTAGCTAGGACCGCGGGGAATTTCTGAAAAGGAAACCCCAAGCAGATACTGGTGGGAATTTTGGCTGTATTTCTGGAACTATCCTGACAGTCGTGGTATATCTTTCCACTCCTCAAGCACCTTTCAGAATATGACGCCCCATTGTTGTTTCGTAATGCTTCGCTAGCGACCGTTTTTGGGGGCTTATAGATACATATATACATTGAGTGTGCAAGTCAGTATTTTTTATTATAAATGTATTTTAATAATATCTTTCAGGCTTTAGGTACCTACATAGTTCTTGGTAACTGCGCCTACTAAAAACCATAGTCCAATTTTATTGTGTATCATGTTTTGCAATAGTTCTACACCAATTATCATCAAATCATCAAACATTTCTTCTCACTCTGGTGGAGTGAGGGGAATGTTAGATTTTTAATTACCAAAACCCACCTTTCCACCTTGGTTCCTTCAGTTGTATGTCAGTAGTATTTCTTTCGAAAAATCCTGCAGTCCATTGTAGGCATCGGCGCTAATGAGCCTCATCCATCTTACTGATATAATTTCTTTGAGGCATGCGTGGAAAAAACCTGCTTTCGATCCGAGCTTGGTCTATATCGGATGCTGAGCTACGAAGGTGGTCGCTGGGTGTGCTTTAAAAGCGTAATAGTACAAAATCAGAAAAAAAAATATAGCGAGTATTGTAAGTTTATCGTTCGTTCGTTCGTTACTTTACTACAACACAAAAGAAACTCGCTTTGTCTACATTGCTCAGGCAAGTGAAGCAGAATGTTTTTCCTGCCTCTTACCTCGGTTAAACTTTTTGTTATAAAAAATGCAAATGGTTGTCAATAAGTGTGGGTTTAAGCTTTTAGCTTCACTACAGTGAAAGAAATATAAATAAATTTGAAATTCAGTGTAGGAATGTTATCTTTTATACATAGGTATACACAGTTCAAAATTAAAAATTTATGAAAACCTTTTAATACGGTTCGTTCTACCGATTTTGACTTCTATTACGTCGGCGACATGACTAATGACGGCTACAGTAAATAGTTGGTATTGTAAACACTTATTCAGTACACTTGCTCAGAAAGTGACTCTTATTGCATTGCACTTAGGTATATAAAGGCACTTGTCACCAACTGTGACATTTTGATTACCATTACGCACTCGTGCTATAATGTAGTTAAAACCTTTTGGTACCACCTCTTTGTTCATAAAACAAAATTTTAGTACGAAAAAATTTCATTGGTATAAATTAGTGCCTTACTTACTTATTTCATGCAATTTTGACCATTTTAACTTGTACAAACGAATTTATTTAATAAAGAAAAAAAATAGTAAATAAATCGTACATTCACATAAAAATTGTTTTTTTTTTGTGGTCTTTGGCCGCCATTTTAAGATGCGCGCGGTTTTTTTTTTAAATTAAATACTACAAAATCATTAGAAAATGTTACATGCGCATTCCATTGTCACTACGAAAGACATTATAGTAAAACTTTTCACACAAAAAAATAAGACTAGGCAGTATGATTAAAATACCTTTGCCTTCACCTAGGGGTAAATAAAAAACTATGCGCGCGCATATGAAAACAGATTTTTACCGCCATGTCACAAAAAAGTTATCTATTAGTTTTACTGTTATTTTCTTCACAAGTATACTGAAAAACATCGTATGATACATATGAGTAATTAATGATTACTGTCCTCAGCTTTCTTAAAACCCTCGCCACGGCTTGGGTCCAAATACCGCCTCGACTGTAATCACTAACATTAAATAAAGTAATCATAATGTACTATTTTGCATTTAATCCCATCCTTATGCCTACGAAATGGAAGTTAAAATCGGTTGAACAGACAGTAAAAAAGGTTTCTTTAAATTTCTAATCTTAACGCGAATAGGGTAAGGTATCTATATAAAAGGAGAAACTGACTGACATATCAACGCACACTCGCACAAGCGAACAACTATTGGAATTAGGTACGACTACTGGAACTAGGCAGATTCTATGTCTGCACAAGCTTTTCTTGTATGACATAGGCGAGCAGGAGTTTTGAGAAATTCAGTCTTTAAAGGTGAAAAGGGGAATTTCGTTTGTTTCCAAAATCTCATACCATGTGCCAGAATACTCGCAAGTTAGCACAAATAGTAACTTAAGTAGCGAGTTAATAAAGGTTGAAATAAACTACTATTAATATAGCAATTTAAGGGTTTTAAAGATTATATAGAGGATTCTTATTCTTTGAGTTAATAAACTTGAAATTCCAATCAAAACATGGGTTCAGAAGTAAAATATGAAAAAATTCTCTTATATACTATTGTTATGAATTTATTATATTTAGCTGTTGGTTCTCCTACGGTTATATAAAAAAAATTGTAAAAGAACAAAACTAAATTGTTTAAACTAATTTTATAAATCTTCTTACAACAACAATGGTGAAGGAGCATTACCTTTCACTTTGATTTTGTCTTCTCCTGGCTTGATTACATATTTAATATTTATTAGTATATTTTTTGTAATGTATGTATGTATTTGTGTTGTTATTTCATATTTGTAATTTTTTGATGTACACTGACAGCCCTATATCTTTCTCCTCTCTTTCAGTCCATCCAAAGGTTGTCTGTAAGAGATCGCCCTGTGCGATAAGGCCGCCCATTGTACACTTATTTTGAATAATGTTTGTCCTGTATCTTTTTTGTTCATGCGGTGTACAATAAAGAATATAATAAATAAATAAATACATAGTTCGTCCCTGTAGTCGAACCTCCGTAACTCAATTCTATATGTCACAGCATATATTCACTTACTGAGGTAAATGACATATGCAAAACTTCTTCAAATAAAATACACGGGTAATAAACTTCATTCTGACTCCGGACTGGCGAAGGCGTTACGTAATGCAGAACAGTAGGGTAGTGTGAACGCACCTTTAAATAAATCCGACCACAAGAAAATAAAATGTAAATTACTGCGCCGTAACCTTTTTTACCGAAAAATCCTTGTTACGTCGTGAACTTAACATAGATCGTTAGGAGTTTTCAATCTGCTATTTAAATGCTCTCGCTTCTTTTATTACGAGGAACAAAAATTTACTCTTCGCGCCACCCCGACGTCCCTTCGCTTCTTAATTGTCTCATAAAACAAAGGGAATGAACCGGTTTGCGTCCCCAGTACTCCCATTTTGCAAGAGAGTTTCGTAACCAGTTCAGTCTCCGAATAATGTTTCAAGATTTTTTTTACTTGACTAGAGCTCGGAATATCGTAGAGTTTTACTATCGCAGTTGCTAAGAAATGTACAAGTTGCTCCGAATTGTTTTGGCTTTTTTGCTTTGTCACATTAGAATAGCTGACTGAAACTACAGTTTTATCTGTATTCTTGTTATTATATTCAGACACTTGTGTGTGCTAGATTTCTGAAGTTTTGTTTTATTTTATTATTAATCAAAGTTTAGTTGCGAAACAAGAATACGAAACGGGAGTATGGGCTGTGTCCATATAAGACCAAGGGTTCTGATGTCGAGGCTCTTTTAGTAGATTCTCTTTCATTCCATCAACTTAATCCTTGACATAAATTATTTTACGCTGGATTTGAAGAGCTTCTCTTTGAATTCTAGAAGGTATGGAATTTGGTTGGAATTCGAGGTTACGAACTACTTAAGTATTCTTTTTAGATTTTTTTTAAATCTCCGATATTCCGAGTCGCATTCACAGTGGCACTAAGCCGTCGTAAACATTCTCCTGGAATAGAATCCGCTTCAAGTAAGACTTTTATACCATTTCAACTCAGTTATTTAGTTGACTTTTAACATTCCGTGTACCTTTTTTGTGATGACGAATGCCGACAGAATATTTTTTGGTAAAGTCACTTTATTAAAAAAAAATGTAAATAATAATTTCACATAACTAACTTGACATTTATGATGTTTTTTTGAGTGATTTGTCTCCTAATTTATGAAAACATAACTTCATTCAATCTATTTGACTAGATTATAGAAAACACAAAGCCTGGGTTTGTAGCTATATGTAAGCAGAAATAATTAGTACCACAGGTAGTGAAGGTAATAAACTAGTAATACATACTATGTATGCTCTCAGTAAGTTAGTAGGTACGTCGAGCTCCAAAGCTCTCCGCACAAGTAGCTATCAAGCTAGTGTTGTTCAAGTGTGCCTGTATATTATAGTTACAGCTATGTGCCACACTGTATCATTGCCGCATAGTGAGAAATTTAGTTAGAATTTCGGGAGTAGTTAGTTAGTCGTTTGGGTCTCAGATATTTTTTGATGGTTTTATTGTGAAATCTAATTATCTATATTTAAATTTACATTTTGTGAATTAAGTTTGGATTTAAAACAATCGTGAGTTTTAATGAAAACTAACAATTTGATGGCAATCTAACATGATGCTTTCTTTATATTGGAATATAAAAATTATTTAAGTATCGGGATAAATAAATAAATGATCTAGTCAGAAACTATGCTTCTGTATCAATCAAATTCTAACCATGTTGTTTTTTGCAAAGTGAATAGTGAACCCTTCTCTTCCTATGGCCATCAACGTTATCTAAGCCAAACTGACTTGCTTGTGACACTAGAACATTTTTTTATGAACTTGGACAAAACCCTGCCCCCTCATACTTTTCCAGAGTATTGATTTGTCGGTTAGATACGCGTCCTAGTTGTTACGTTAGCGTTCTTCAGGCTTGCTTTGGTTACGAGCAGACAAAGGTAAAAATCTGTATTCACCAAACTTACTATATTACAAGTCATAGTAGGTTGCTGGGAAAAACTCGACTCAACTTAATCTGATTTTCATAGCATCCAAAGTAGTGGATGCGTCGCCAGTCACACAGATTGACATTATCCTGGCTGGAGCGTGGCATTCTGCTCGAAATGTCGCGCTCTAAACATGCAAACTAGTATTCAGTACATTGTACTTTGTAACTTTAACGAAGCTAAATATACTCACGTTCACTATTTCTGCACATGATTATGTTCGACTAGCTTTTGTCAGCGGCTTCGCCTGCGTGAAAGTAAGTTTCTGTATACAAACTTTGGACCCTAGTAGTCGCATATGTTATAATAATAATAACTTTATTTCAGGTAAGTAGCAGTTTTTTTTTTTTTATATGACTGACCACACCTATACAAGACATGACCCAATAATTTTGAATGGGACAGTCAAACCGTACAGCTCTTGCGTTCAGAATGCCGTTGTTGCTACTCTGTATACGAGCCAGCAGGGCAGCTGCTTTTTTGCGCATGATGGCGTGGAAACCTTCAGTGCGCGCTTCAGCAAACATCCCAGAGGCGCTGCACCTCCACGGCAGACCCAACAACATCCTGAACGCATTATTGTACTGAGTGCGCAACGTTCTGTAGGCTCGCTGGGTATATCTCACCCAGAGGCCGCTTGAGTAGAAGGACTGGCACAATGATTTAAATTGCGTAATTTTCACTTCTCTCATGCATCGTACGAACCCGCGGGTGAGCATATTAGCTCTCATCGCCAGAGCCCTGCGCTCCCGCTCAATATCGTCATCGTCCTTAAGGTTACAATATGACCCAGGTATTTAAAAGTTTCAACCTGATTTAGAGCTATTCCATTGAGAAATACAGGAGGTACATGGGGAGCCTGTTCTTTGCCTGACTTAAAAACTAAAAATTTACTCTTTTTAGTATTATATTGTAACCCATGCGTCTCCGCGTACTTCTCTATATAGATAAAAGTTTCTTTATCCCGCTTATGGAGGGGTTCAGCAACACCATATCGTCTGCATAGCTAATATTGTTAAAACAAGTGTCATATTGCAGCCGACATGTGTGTTATGAAAGAACACTTTGGGCAAAGTTCCAGTCTTAGTAGTTTCGACTGTGCGTTGATATGTCAGTCAGTCAGTTTCTACTTTTATATATATAGATAATTTGATCAGTGCTTGGTGGTTATATGCGTGATTGCTTCCAGCTATCGGAATCGGATGATTAGATTACTTGTTTTTGTTTGGTAGAAAGAACATAAAAACAATTAAGCCAAAGAAGAAAGGTGGTGGGAAAAGGCATTCTGCCTTTTCTCACCAGCCTAGGACAGAATTGAAGCCTATTTCAGCTGTTTTCTATTCTGAAGTAGGACAACAATTATATTTCTTTTTTCGAATTGGAGTGCATTTTTTCTGGAAAGGTAGGAAAAAAAACTTTAAAAAAATATAACCGACCTTACTAAATAAAACAAACACTATAACCATCAAAATAATTTTAATTTTGGAAGTCGGTGTTAAATAAGGAACAAACAATATCGAGAAACACCGACTTCCGAATTAAAATTATTTTGATGGTTTTAGTGTTTTTTTTAGTGAAGTCGGTTATATTTTTTTTGTAAAAAGTTTTTATTTCACACTTTTTAGTTGCGATACACTTACAGCCAGATTATCTTTTTCTCATGACAATTCCAAGTAACCCAAAGCCTGCTAGGATACATTGTTTTATTATAAAGTTCCCGTGTCTACCTTCCGGCTTCATCATCATCATCATCAGATCAGTTCGATAGTACCTTATAGCCAAAGTGCATCTCATGACAATTCTAATAAGCTCAAACACGATACAACGATTCGACACGACGACAAAACTAGGATACAATGATTATTTATGGAGTTCCAGTGCCTATCTTCCGGCTCCATCATTATCATTCAAATGTCATTTTTGAAGTAGGCTAAGCTTAAGTAGTAAAGTAAGTTGGTATTTTCATCAAAGACTTATTTGATGAAAATACCAATATGGTTGCCTATAATATTTGAGGAGTTCCCTCAATTTCGCCAAGATTTTATCATCAAATCCCAACTTGGTGACTATGGGACCATTTGGAAAGTTATACCCTTTCTAACAAAAAAAGAATTTTTCAAATCGGTTAGTAAACGACGCAGTTATGCGCGAACAAACATAAAAAAAAAAAATACAAATATCCGAATTGAGAATCTTGTCCTTTTTTAGAAGTCGGTTAAAAAATGTTTCAAGTTTTGTGGCAGAAAGTATTATGTTCAAGCAAAATGTTCGACGATTGAATGATCTTTATTTTAGAAGAAACAAACTTGAGGTAGGATTTGTGACATTCAAAGAGATTAGCTAAACCACTATTTGTTGGGCGTTGCTAGTTAGTTCGACGCTTTGACTGATTATGTACTATCTTTCTAGTACATAAACTGTCTCAGTCAAAGTTAATTTTAACATTTAAATTTATTAATTCCTGTTTTTGTTAAATTTGAAATTATTGACGACAATAATATTATAACAATGGATAAATTATTTGTTTTGATTTTTATTAAATGAAAAGTAATAATGTGTAAAACTAATAATACGTGATCACTGCTTACTAATTTTTAAGTAAAAAATATATTACAATTTTTACTCGATACCAAATGTGATGCAAGATATCGATTTTTATGTTGCTGTCAAATTGATATAAAGGGCCAGCCGACGAACTATTATCGTCATGTGTATTTGTATTAACAGACAAAAATGAAATAAGGAATAACCTGTGGGCATAAAAGTTTCACAGCAACTCAAAAATCAAATTCTGCATATGACGTTGGCAAAACCTTGGCTGAAAAATCCTTGAACCATAGTAGCTCTTCCCACCAAACCTCAACGCCTGTGATCAGCCCTACGAAAACATCAAAATCCTTTGTTTTATTAGACACTGACGTCAATGAAATTTTAAGGATAATTACAGGGTTAAAGGATGACTGCGCTGTTGGATGGGATAGTATTCCTAATAATATACTGAAAAGGTTTAAACACCTTCTTGCTCCTCCATTAACACATATTTTTCAGTCATGTTTGTCTAACGGAATTTTCCCCAAACCGCTTAAGAAGGCAGTAGTTACGCCAGTTTTCAAAGCGGGAGATAAAAACTGTGTTAATAACTATAGACCGATTTCAGTACTAACAGGACTCTCAAAAATTTTAGAAAAAATTATAAATAATAGATTAATAGAATATCTTGAAGTTAACAAATTGCTTTCCAATAACCAATTTGGGTTTAGACCAAAAAGATCAACTAACCAAGCAGTACACAGACTGTCTGAATATATTAGTACCAAACTAGATAAGGGCATGCACACCATTGGGATTTTTCTGGACCTCGCTAAAGCCTTTGACACAATTTCGTGTTCTATATTACTGCAAAAGCTCGAAAAACTTGGAATAAGAGGCGTGCAACTTCAGCTATTCTCCGATTATCTTAGGGACCGCCAGCAATGCGTTAAAATGGGGTCGTACAAAAGTTCTGAGATGAAAAATAGTTGTTTCGGAACACCACAAGGAAGTATTTTGGCCCCTACGTTATTCTTAATTTACATTAATGACCTATGTAGTTTAGTCCTTCATAATGGGCTAATATTATCATACGCGGATGACACAGCTCTACTATTTTCCGCTAAATCTCAAGTTGAAGCGTATGAACTTGCCCAAAACGGTTTTAATATTGTGTCTAACTGGCTTCATCAAAATCTTCTAACACTAAATATAGATAAGACTAAATACATTTTATTTTCAATGAGAAACATTAATATACCGCTTACGAACCTAAACCTATTTGCACATAATAATTGCAAGCATGCTGACATTGCTTGTAACTGCCCTACTTTAGCTAAAGCTGATCACGTAAAATACTTAGGTGTTACGATTGACACAAATCTAAACTTCCGTAAACACATCGAGTTACTATGCACAAGAGTGCGTAAATTAATGTATATTTTTAAGAACCTACGTCACATAGCCGACTATAAGTTAATTAAACAGGTTTATTTGGCTTTGTGTCAATCTGTTCTCACCTACTGTATTACTTCATGGGGTGGAACTGCAAAGACTATCTTACTTCCTCTAGAACGTGCTCAAAGAGCAATTCTAAAGGTTGCAACCTTCCGCCCTTTTAGGTTTCCCACACATCAGCTATACACTGCATGTAAAGTACTAACAGTACGCCAACTATTTATAATGCACACTGTACTATATCAACACTCTGAGCTTCCTTTTAACCCAGTACCTTCAACCAGGAGGAGGAAAGATTTGGTTTGCACTAAACCACAGACGAAACATGCATTTGCACATAGATTTTATGTATTTTTAGGACCTTTTTTATACAACAAGTTTAACAAATTATTGGATATTTATAGCGTAAATTATATTAAATGTAGTACATTGGTATTGGACTATCTACTGAATCTTAACTACACAGACACAGAGAAACTGCTGGAAGTTTTAGTATGATTGTACGTTTAGTTTGTAAGTTGTTTTTCTGTAATTTCTGTCTACGTGCACCCGTAGTGATAGTCTTGTAAGTGATGACCCGAAACACAGGTTTTATAAACCTAGCTCGGGAAAGTCGTAATTATACCTTTTTAGTTAATAAAGTAAATTTTCCTGTAGTTTAAATATTTGATAAGTCATTATTATACTCGTAGTTATTACTTGGACACAGCATAATTGTTTAAGATTTACTTGTGGCTGTTACATGTAACTATTTTGTGTAAAAAATGAAATAAAGATTATTATTATTATTATTATTATTATACTCTTTGGTTTGAATTTCAAGTCAACTTGTTCGATGCGCCTACATTTTAATTCACAATGTTGACGATTTTTAATGTTCCAAATTCAAATCTCATTATTCCCTAGGGATCAGCCATACTGCATTATCTCCCTAGGGATAGAATGACTTGCTTTAAGTGAGGTTTGTATGACGTATAAAACGACATTATCGAGCAGGTGGTGAAAAAAGATTTTTATTTGTACTGATCCGATTCGATACGATTTGACCGATAAAAAAGAAGAACGTCCCTACTACGTTTCTAAGTCTTCCAGTTTTTCTGTATATACTTATATGTCGGCAGGTACGTGTTGATCAAAGCCTTCAAAAAAATAAAAGATCATTTTGCGAATCGAAAATCATAAATTCGAATTTGCAATTCCGCGAAAAAAATGTTCTAAAGCTTTTTTAAGGAAGCGTTCATTTAAATATTCTTGATTCAAAAGTTAGGCAGAGAAGTGTTAACGAATCACCGAGTTGCGTTTAAAAATGGCGCCGAATATTTTTGTCGCTCGATTGAAATTTCGTTTCAATCTAACGAACGCCACCGCAGTCAACAAGAAATTAAATTTGACGTGGAAATTCGAATGTTTATTTTCATTCTACTGAAAGCATTTGTTATTATTACTCGTACTTTCTTATTGACTTGTTGGATTCATCGAGTGTGTATTTTCATTTGGTATTGAACTTAATCTTAACAGCATTGAAAGAAAAGTTTTAACAGAAAAGCCTAGGTATATTGTTTTGTATAGAAACTTACGTAGGTAGAATAGTTATAGGTCTAGTAATGGTTGGCAAAATCGGACTTTTTAAAGGTTGCTGTTTGGTAGTTCAAGTATATTATTATGCTGTGACACTTTACCTTAAGTAGTTTTTATCATAATACAATATATCGTCTCACAAAACAATTAACTGTAATAGATCACAATATAGCCTTTGTCCTAAGCTAATCTTATTCAATTAGTAGGTTAAGCACCCTGAAGCATGAATACCTCCGATCGTACGAACGTACCTCTGTACATAACAAAAGCAAGGACAGGTAAACAAGAGAACAGCTTAGTTACACGTGCCACCGAGACGTGTGCAGAAAGCGATACACTGCCATTTGACAAGTGTTCATAGGTAGCGGGAGTGGTGGGCCGAGGGTCACTGGGTTACCACGATAAACATCATTTACGATGTTGAAATTGCCTCAGATATCTGCTTTCTCGGCGAAATGCTATAAGGTCAATATCGTACCCAAGATATTCGCCTCGAGCGGTTTTATGGCAATGAACCCCGATATTGCATCCAGGGAATATTAGTGCCTACTAGCCTTGATCCGGCAACTGCCATCTTTTACCATCTTTTTCCAATATCCGTTAATATTGGGTGGCTGGTAACAACTTTTAGTTTGTTGGAATCACTTTCCTCGATGTTTTCTTGCGGCGTTACGAACTTGCCCGAGTATTTCGGGTGGGCAATATTTAGAATATTTCTTACATTAGTTTGTGACATCGTTTTGGGTAATGGCTGAGACGTTTACGTATATTTTGATAATAGTTATTAAATTTCTTTGCGATTTAGGCAAGGGGAAAGTGGAACAGTTGGGTATATTCCATATTACATTATGGTAATATGATATTTGTACAATATTTTAATAAAATAGGGATGTAAGGCACTTTTTTACCGTTTTTATTGATAAAGTGAATTATTAAGCGGTAAGTGAATTATTTTTTTTATTTATTAGCTCGTATGTATATGAGGCCGGTGTGACTACTCTGAAAAGAACTTAGATAATAATGCCTTTTTTATTGTGGGAATAATCATCCGATGACAACCCCTGCTCTTGGGCGGAGCGGGAGATAGTGTCAGACTCTTACTGACTAAAAGCCCAACCACAAGCTCGAGTTCCCTTTCGGATAACCCTCTGGCTTCGACCCGACTGGGTCTCTGCTGTTGCTGACAACTCCTTGAGGCGCACGGAAACAGTGCGCGCCGTCAACGACTTGGGCTTGGTCCGGACAGTTACCAGACGACCGGACAGCGAGCTACCCATTGCTCACTGTCCGCAAGCCCGCGCCTACGGTGGCCGGAAATCGGGATCGGAATCCCGGCGGCGGCAGCGAGAACGCCGTTGCCTGATGCGTTAGGCCTCCTCCTTTGCGAGCATTACTGCTTCGCAGAAGTTGGTGACCGCCTGCCACTCCTCCTCGCTCCGGACCATGGCCTCCGTCAGACAATAATGCCTATTGCGACGAAAGAGGTATAAATACAATTTAAGCTGATGATATTCTTTTTGGAATGATTTATTCTTTTGACAATTCTTTTGACTGAAGATTTTCTGAAGTTACAATCAATCTGTCAATTTCATATTGATTTATGATATCAGAAACTCTTACGATATTGTTGAAAACAAATCATTTTTTATTTTAAAAATGTCTTTATTACAACGCAAGATTTTAAATTTGAAAACCAGTCTGCAGAATGTAAGTATTACATAATGTACACAACATGAAAATTTACAAGAATAATATAAAAATATTTTATACATTATGAAGATTGTTTTTAGTTCTAAACAGCTTTGATACTGAGAAAGCATAAAACTTATTAAAAATAAATTTAAAATAGTTTAAAATTAGATTAAATTTAATTTGGTAAGGCCTTCTGCAAGATGGACCGATGACCTGGTGAAGGTTGCGGAGAACCGATGGATGCAAGACGCACAGGATCGTTCGTTGTGGCAACACTTGGGGGATACCTTGATGAAAATGATGTCATAACATGAATCTTTAATTCATTAAACCCCAAGCGAACGCCGGCGTTCGCGCATCTATTGTCTTACTATTGTGTCTTAAATTGACGGTATCTGAAATGTTGATAATCGTATTCACGTATGTAGGTCTGGCTCAAAGAGATTTAAAGAGATACAATAGAGCGGCTATCAGGAGAAATGGTAGTAGAGGTGTCATACTAGACTGAGCGACTTGTTACTAAAAAGTAACAAGTTTCGGATTTCGACTTTTGTTCGCTATGTTCTGTCTATCGGTAGTATATATTTAATGTCTTTGGTCTTGAGTAGGTTAAAGGCTGTGGCGTGCTGTTATTATATACGTCACAGTTAACTAACTTAGTAAGCATTTCAGTTAACAGACAAACCTATTTACAAAACCGTGCCATTTAACTAGCCGCACGAATGACATTCAGCCATTTCATCAAGCAGTTAGGCAAATGACTTGGATCGATAAGGTTTAACTACATACTTGTCTTGTCCAAATATTTGAGTGGTGCTGTAACTGTGTTCATTTAATTTCTATTTACTAATGCTCAGCTGGTAATGTGCTGATGATGGTTACAATTGAGATAAGCTGATGGAGCCTCGCTGTGCGAAGCTCCTAATTCTACCTGCCTTAAAGAAGCCTATAGTGATAGGAATAACGGCCCAACCTCTTCCGCTATCTCCCTTAAATCTAGCCTGCTCATATCAAGGTATAGGTAATTTCCTAAATTCTACTGCCCAAATAACAATTTCATTCCATTACATGGACTATCTAAGCCAGATCACTAAATGTTGTATCAGGCGCATCGGCTGAATATTATTCAGGCAGGCCTCTGCGCTGCGCCGTTTAGCGAAAAAACAAGGCTGACAACTGAAAGGTGAATTCGCTGACTGGCACCTATTATACATTTATGGTATTTTCTTCTATATTTAAATATTGTTAAAGAAAAATCAAGTAGCTCATACGACAGAGTAATAGAACTAGTACCTATATCACCGGCGATTACTTACTTTAAAATTGCCAATTTATTTAAGTTATTTAATTATACTAGAACTCAATAATCAGTCTGCTTTGTACTGTAGTTTCATTGCAATAAAAAAATCTCAGGGAAGTTATTCAATCATTTAAATAACAAAGTCCTTTAATGTCATTAAGAAATATTTTGTAAGTATAAGAAAACTAGTTTTCGTAGTGACTGCTTTATTTTATATCTGCTCAACAGGTCATCTACTCTAGAAAACTTTATGTAACACCGCTTCGCTTTTCCGATCTACTATTGGTACATAGAGATAGTGATGACAATAACCCGAATATACCCTTTCAGTTTACCGACGCCAATATGAAGGTTGGTATTTTATTATTACTATTCCCACTTTAGCTAATGAAAAAGCCATGTTGCCAATTTTCAACAGGAGTTATCTAATCGCAATCGCAGGGTCGAAGCCTACTGGGGCCATAGGTGATGCGATAGATACTCCCGGGGCCCTGGAACAATGGCAAGGAAGGATAAGGAGTGGGTTTTCAGTCAGCAAAAAGCTCCCGCTCCGCCCAAGTGCAGGAGATGTCATTTAGATGATTTTCCCACCTATAAAATATATGTTTTAGCTACTGTGGCAGTAGCCTCTTCGACTTCTTCTTTTCCGAACGAAATCGGTCTTCTCACGATACTCCTCAGCGTCTTTCTTCTAGATTATAACGGTTTCAAAGAAAGAAGGTTACTAGTTTCCACCAATTTTCTGTCTCCGTCAGCATCACTACTGTTTATAGTGACAAGGCACTCGATTTTTGCGAACAAGTCCTGCCACTTAGAGGCCTATGTAGGGTACTCATTGAGCATGTGCTGTGCAGACCGTCGCCTCAGTAGTTGTAGCAATTGTCGTGGCTAGGGTGTGGGGGTCAATCCTATTCAAATACTTCCCGAAGTATCAGTCCCCGGTCAGCATCTTAAGCGAACATTACACGGTAAGTTTTTCTGTCAGTTTTGCCACAGTCAAAGTTTTAATTGACGAAAAACCTACCAATGATTGACGTTTTTTAGTACTGATTGACGAAAAGCATCATTCATGATTGATGGAATTGATTGACGCTTGCATGAGCGTGTAATGGTAGTCTGAGTGAGCCTGTAAGAGATGCCTGTAGCCATATACCTACCGATAACGTTTCACGTAAATTATGATTAAACTTAAAATCATAATTAAATAATTGACATTTATTTCAGACAAAATATCCAATATATAAATCATATTGTTTGCGCATTATTTGTTATTCATTATTCATATAGCTTTTGCCAATGAATAATTTAATTTATGACTAACACGTTACAGTTATTATCTGATAAACTTTAGTTAAATCACAGTGTTGACGGAATTGTCTGCACAGTAAGGCAGCGTACAGTTACTGTCAGATAAGTTTCCTCTTTGAGGAGTGGCCGGAGAAGTGTTACGGCGCCCTCATCTTCTGCATGTCACATGTTGTGACCAGACATGGTAAGTTTAGAAGAATCCTATTCGGTGGTCTAATCAGGTGGATTCAGGTGGAAAAAACCGGCCAAGTGCGAGTCGAACTCGCCCATGGAGGGTTCCGTAGCAGCAAGTAACGTAATATAAAAGTTCTTGTAGTTCTTTGTAACTTTGATCGATGTTTTAATAATAGTATATTTTTTTAGATTTATGACGTATTAAAAAAAAACTACTTATTAGATCTCGTTCAAACCAATTTTCGTTGGTAGTTTACATGGTAGTGCACATCATATATTTTTTTTTAGTTTTATCATTCTCTTATTTTAGAAGTTAGAGGGGGGACACACACATTTTACTACTTTGGAAGTGTCTCTCGCGTAAACTATACAATTTAGAAAAAAATGATGTTATAAACCTAAATATCATTTTTGAAGACCTATCCATAGATATTCCACACGTACGGGTTTGATGAAAAAAAAAATTTTGAGTTTCAGTTCTAAATTTTGGGGGTCCCAATAGACCCCCAAAATTTATTGCTTTTTTTCTATTTTTGTATTAAAATCTTAAAGCGGTTCATAGAATACATCTACTTACTAAGTTTCAACAGTATAGCTCTAATAGTTTCGGAAAAAAAGTGGCTGTGACATACGGACGGACAGACAGACAGACAAACATGACGAATCTATAAGGGTTTCGTTTTATTGCCATTTGGCTACGAAACCCTAAAAATGGCAGTGTCACCATTGTGTAAAACGTCCAGAGGATACGGAGGAGCGTACGGTGGACGTATGCCCTGCTTGGGCGGAGCACCGTGAACACCGTGAACGGCAACGACCCTAGTTCTAACCATGGTCAGGAGGGAGGAAAAGTGGTCGGTGGTCGCTTCTGCTGCAGTAATGCTAACAACAAAGAAGGCCATATGCGTGAGGAAACAGACTTCCTTATGTCCCAATCACCGAGACCCCGACCTAGACTTCCAGCTATTGTAGCCGTGGACTTGCTGACGACCAGTAATGAGTAGCTCACTGTCTAGCCATCCGGTAACCGTTCGGACCGCACCCGAGTTATCGACGCGAACGGCATTAGATGATTTTCTACTTAAAAAAAAAAACTTTGTGTATTTTAAGTGTAAGTTTCTATGAAGGGGATTTTTGTTTATTTACAACTTAAAGCAACAAAATATATACATAATAAACTTAAATTAAAATATTTAAGTATGCTTAACCTAACTATCCACACTAGGGGCTACTTCCTACTAAAATATGGCGTCATAAAACTCCTCCGCATCGTTGTCGACTGGAGAATTTTAAACGTGGCCATGGATGACCGAGCCTGGGCTCAAGCTACCCTTCCCGGATGGGAAGGGTCGGGAGGGAGGTCTCGGCGTCCGCAAAATTTCTAGTATTAGTTTACCAGCTTTTATATCCTCGGTTCACGGCACTGAGAAATTAATCAGGAATATCCTATCTCCCTCACTGATTGATTTCAATGTGCCGTGCTTCATCGAGGCTGTAGATGCTTGGAGACTTGCTTGCCCGAATACAAATCCGCCCGATAACCCAGCTTCCCAGAGACGGTGGGATGAGCCGCTCTGCAGAGTATTTCAGGAAAACCTAATTCTTACATCTGCTACGACTGCGGTGCGGGCGCGGCTGCTGGCTGTGGGAAATTGGGAGTCAGGTCTTTGGCTTCACGCACTGCCGTCGTCGAATATTGGCACCTCGTTCGACGATACTACTTTCCGCCTAACTGTTGCCCTACGCCTTGGCGCTCCTTGTTGTTCTCCTCATCGCTGTCACTGTGGCGAAGCTGTCAACAGCCTCGGTCACCACGGCCTGTCATGCAGTCGAAGTACGGGACGCATAGCACGGCACGCGAATATTAACGACATTATCCGACGAGCCCTTGTCACCGTAGGCGTTCCGGCTGTTTTGGAACCTCATGGCCTGGCACGAGACGATGGTAAGAGACCGGACGGTATGTCTTTATTTCCATGGAAGTTGGGTAGACCTTTAGTGTAGGACGCTACCTGTGTCGACACTCTTGCGCCATCCCATCTTCCTAGTTCATCGTGCTGTGCTGGTGCTGCCGCTGCGTCTGCGGAGAACCTCAAGCGGCGGAAATATAACAACCTTGTCGGCAGTTATATTTTTGAGCCGTTTGGGGTTGAAACTCTTGGGCCGTGGGGTCCGAGTGCTCATATACTTTTTAAAGAGCTGTCAAGACGCTTAGTTGACACTTCGCGTGACCCAAGGGCTGGTTTTTATCTCGGTCAGAGATTAAGCAACGCCATTCAACGTGGCAATGCCGCCAGCCTCTTGGGCACACTTCCAGTTTCTATGAATGAACGTTATAATGTAGGATATAGATTTTATCTTTTAACAAATATGTATATCGAATTCTTTGTTTTAGGTGTATTTTTGGTCACTGCTAGATTAACAGCACTGAGCACATGTAGATCTCTTTATTATCACGACAAATAAGGACATAACGCATTTGACAATCCCATTGTAGGTGATTCCAGGGTCCGATTTTCATTGGTAGTCGTCAAATAGATACAAACGAAGAGCAACGCGATACTTAAAAATATGACGATTAATTAACTCTGAGATTGAAATAATCAATGCTTAATTAAATTATAATGAGCTGTCGACATGTTGGTGTTACCATTAACATGACGTATTATTTGACGTTAATGTTGAGTGGCAATTTATAAAATTGAGGCGCCATTTTGTAAAGATATGTGTGGAGGGAATCTACCGATGAGTTTGTCGTTCCAATTATTTTAATTACGTTTGTCGGGGGACTTTCTCGTTTGCTGATCGTATCGGTTGATTATATTTATTGGATGTTATAAACGTGATGATATTTAAAGTAATATTTTTCCTTCCAAATATGTCAAGTATTTAAATTAATATTCGCATCAATTTGTATCACACACTGGATATTTTGGGAAAATTGTTTATCTGTAAGGTTTAGGTAAGGCGAAAGATTTTCATGAAAAAGGTTTTAAATTTATATCCGCAGTTTTACACTCTACTAGTTTACCCAATCTATTAATAATGCCTTTGCTTTTTAAATGGTAACCCAATTCTAATGGTAGTATTTAAACGAGTGACTGTAAATTAAAGTTCTAAGTGATAAAAATATTTTATTTCTAGAGTCCGTCTAATGAAAGCGTGACCTGAGAAAAGGAGGTTACATCCAAAAATTTAGAATATGGTATTATTGAAATAGTAGGAGAAAAATGTTTTGATACTAGAGTATTTTTTGTATTTATGACAATTGTATAATAGTTATATAAGAACTTAAATCATAGTCAAAAACGTGTGTAGACTTAATTATTTAGTGGGTGTATGGTAAAGGTAAAGGTCAATAACACACAAAATGTTAGTTTTTTTTCCAAATTATTTTATTTTATCTGATCTCTCAAATGTCGCTATATAATATTCAAATAATATTCTTTATTTACTATTTGGCCTTCTGGCAAGAATACCAAGTGCACAACACCGCGATGGTCAAATAAATAGTCAACATGATTTCAACTTCATCACGTCTCGCCAACACTAATAATGTGTTTCAATAGTAGAGGATACGGTTAAGAACGACCTTCACTGGTTTGTTTAATGGATGAAACGTATTTTGTGATAAATTTAGTACATTAAATAATATAACGCGGGTGGGTTGCCTGAGAAATTCCTGGCCAAACATTTTTTTTTTTATATATGCACCGTTGTGTTTTACGAATTTTAATACTAACTGAAAGAGTGAAGCCTTTAGAACATAAAAATGTTGGGTTGCCTATTTGTTTCCTGGCATAACTATGGGTTGCCAGGTATAAACAGGTATGTATAAACGGGTGTGTCTATTTTGATATACAACAAATTCTATATCAAAATAAACGCTGTTTCATTACGAATACGATGTTATAGAGTTGTCTGCGAAAAAATCTGGTATGAATAACGGTTGTGCATTTTTCTAAAAAAAAAAAAAAATTTTAATTAGTAATAGTCTGGCCAGGAATTTCTTAGGCAACCCACCCGCGTTATATTATTTTATACACTAAGTTTATCAAAAAAAAACGTTTCATCCATTAAACAGACCGGTGAAGGTCGTTCTTAATCGGATCTTAGGCTACAAGATTGTTGGGTTGGAATCGATTCGTTTTAGCATAGAGAAAATTCAGATCTTTTGGGATTAGTCAAGTGGGAACATGTTTTATACTGCAATGATTGTTTCAATTGAAACGGATCGACTTGTGAGACAAAAAGTTCAGCAGCTGTCTCTCTCAAACTTGAACTAGGATTTCAGTCACTATTTCCTTCAATTTCGCGATTTTAACTTCAGTTGAAGACTTTGATGCACTACCAGACAGAGTGAGGCAAATCTTTCATTACATCTTAACTGCTTTTGAACGCATTCTACCATTCACTAGCATGTGTTTTTGATTAAGTGGATTCACCAAAAGCCTTCTTTGTTTGATGTTTTTGTCCATTATGAAATTCGCAATATGTCAGATTATCTAAAAATATAAGAAAAAAATATCATTATATCCTTCTATCTAATAATATTAGTCGACAAGGATCAAGATTATAACGTCATACTAACTTAAAAATTCAGAAATCGTATATAAACATGAAAACACCTTCTTTCTCTTCTTGTTTTTGTTTGAATTTATTAACCATAGTCTGTAGTAGTTTTTGCACGTTACTGTTTATTTTTTATCCCATAAATAAACAATTATTCTTGAAAAATAAATATCTGTTTCCAAAAACTGACAATTGCAACCATAGACTTTGACGTGTTTTTTTCGGCAAAACATTGTTGCCAATTTAATTTAAAAAAAAAAACTCCAGGTTACGCTTTCAGTAGACGCACTCTAGTCGCTCACTTAGTAATTTTGTCGCTTAGCTAGGATTTCAATAACCCACATTTTAGTAAGCTCGTTCTGGATTTTATTATTGATCAATATTTGTTGTTAGTTTAGTTAATTTGTCGCTTACTCAAATTCATACCGCTCAATTTATTAAAACAGTATCTCATCACCAGTCTCGTATTTTTTTTAATTTATTATTTTTATAATTCCCCCAATTCTAACTGTATCTAGATATTTTTATCTTTGCGAAATTAAGCGGTGCTCTAAGCGATACCCGCGTATTCTAGTTATGTAGGATAGCGAAACGAGCTAAGTTCCAAGTTTTGATAGTCTATTAAATAGTGTCGAGTTCACCGAGTCTGGTCTTAGGAGTTCGAAGGCACCAGCTGCTGCCATGTTCTGAATTTTCTTATTCAGTCTTTATGTATTACCTTGTATTCTTTTGTCAATTATTCTGGTGTTCTTATTCGGCTGGTTATACAAAATTAGTTTTAGTATAGGTTAGAGAAACATGAAACACGTGTCTAGTATTTTTATGTGTAGAATCTATGTACAAAATTTCATAACTGTATCATGAAAAATCACAAAGTTATAAGCTTGTTATGTCAGTAAAAATACTTAGTCACCGGGCGACTGAGGGGTTGTTTTGCTCTTACACCCAGCTGTTTGCTGGCGCCTAACGCCCGCTATGTGCTGTCATGACCTGTATTGTACTTAGTGTCGGTGGTGACCAACCTTTTAATTATTTTTGGGGAAAAATATAACATAAATTAATAATTCAATATAATATAATAAAAATATAATATAATTATATATGTACCTAAAGGTTTTATTTATTGTATATATGTGGTATATTTATACATATTGTGTGCTGCACACATATCTGTGTAGATTATTATTTTTAATTATAAGATTCAATTCATCTATGTTAACTTTTTTTTATGGTGGGAAAAAATCATGCATTGTTATCCCCCGCTCTTGGGCGGAGCGGGAGATAGTGTCAGACTCTTACTGACTAAAAGACCCACCCCGTTCCTTCTAGCCTTCATACCGGGGCTCGAACGCCCTTTCAGATTACCCTGGCCCCAGTAGGCTTCGACCCGGCTGGGTCCCTGCTGTTGCTGATAACTCCTTGAGGCGCGCGGGAACAGTACGCGCCGTCGACAACTTGGGCTTGGTCCGGACAGTTACCGGACGGCCGGACAGTGAGCTACCCATTGCTCACTGTCCGCAAGCCCGCGCCTACGGTGGCCGGAAATCGGGATCAGAGTCCCGGTAACGGCGATAACGCCGTTGCCTGATGCGTTCGGCCTCCTCCTTTGCCAGCATTACTGCTTCGCAGAAGTCGGTGACCGCCTGCCACTCCTCCTCGCTCCAGACCATGGCCTCAACCAAGGCCCGGCGCGAGAGGTCTCCGCCACCTATCGCCCCCACGAGGGCACGGCGATGCTCCGCCCAAGCAGGGCACACCTCGACTGTGTGCTCCAGCGTGTCCTCCGGGCGTTCCGCACAGTGGCGACACCCGGGCATCACTTCCGCATAAATCCGGTGCAGGAAACTCCCGAACGAACCATGTCCGGTGAGGCCCTGCGTCATGCGGAAGGTAAGGACGCCGTGAGGTCTTTCCAGCCACGCGTCAAAGAGGGGACTTACCGCCATGATTGTGGCGTGCATCTATGTTAACTTAGTTTTTGTTGTGCATTTGGTTAAGTTATCCTCCTATTATAAAAATTCTATCTAATATTAAGGTTTGCCGAGCTTAACCCAATTTTGGGTTAAGCTCGCCTGGGTACATCGGCTTCTTACTACCTATGTATAATTTGTAAAGATATGTACAATAAAGAATATAAGAATATATATAAGAATGGTGTAAAAACTAATGTAATGTGTAATCGATTCAGGCACAGTCAATCTCTGAACAAATTATATTCAGGTTTCACATATACTAAAAATAATATTATTTAAGAAAAATATTACTAAATTAAATTATGCAATTACTCTTTTAAAAGTTATATAATTTGGAAAAGTTTGATCAATTAATGAATCTGCCTCTATTTATGCGTTAGAACTCAATAATATTATAAAAGGATATTGACCAGGTCTAACAAAATGCTTCCTAGACGTGGGAGCACTTTCAACTAACTCTTATAACATTAAAATAAAAATAAAGGTTTAAAATAAAATGTTTGCAAAACTTTTGAATCCCAGAGTTCAAAAGAGCAAGTTTTACTTTGAAGCTTTTCGGGTAGTTTAAGACAAATTATTTTACGTCTTAAAATGGTAATTCAAAAACTAATATGTAGCTCCAATATCAAACAGATTTCACCTTATTACAGCGTGCAGGCTGGCAGACAACATTTATGGCTGCCTTTGAAGAGTAATGCGATTTCTGCAAAGGGTGGCAGAAAGGAGAGAATTAAGCTAGAACTACACTAAACCGTGTAATACGCCTGAGTTGCATGTCGAGCGACGTCGCGTGGCGTCGCATGGCATGCATCAAGTGTAGCTCTACAAGTCTAGTTTCCATATAAAATGTATGGAGATAGACGCGTCCAGATCGGCGTGTGTGTCACACGTGTGAGCAGTGTAGTTCTACCTTTAGAGTTGTGAGGTGCAAACAGCGCTGACGTGCATTAAAATCATTATAAGAAACTTAAAAAAAAGTACACTGGTATCAACGTAATGTGTATTAAACTACACTCTCAAAAGAGTGTGCTTCTTCGCATAGTTAACTGGATAGCATTGCGTTAGAGCATCTCCCGAGTTCATTCCATGGATTTTTATGGAATATAAGTTGGGCTGGGTAGTGGCCTTTTCATGCAGGTTATACCGATGCATAATAACAATGGACTTTGAGCACATATTCATTAAGAAAGCGTCAGCACAGCATAGCATAATCAGCCTTATAATGTTTTCACAATTAGAACCCAGGTCTCCTATTTAGGAGGGAATGGGTCCACCACGCGGTGCGGGTCTAGTGCGGGTTGGTGGATGTAATGTCTTTGAATTTTTGGTTCTAGGACATACCTGTTTTCCTCATGATGTTTTCCTTCACCGTTTTGAGTGCAAGAATCAGCATGTTCATTTAAAATCTCTGCGTATCCGAAAGCAGTCAGAGTTATCTGTCTTCACGGTCTCCACTCACTTCGTACTGTTGATGATATCATTATTCTAGTCGACTAAAACTTCGATTTCCATCGTGTGCAATTAAACATTGAATTCATTTATCTGAAATGTGTCTCTATTAAATGGACTACAATGTAATGAGTAAATAATGTGTCACTTGCTATTTGAGAATTTTGCTTCTAAAATGCCACACACATTCTTAAAATAAAATGTATCGTGATAATAAATAGAGTGCGTCTACTGAAAGCGTAACCTGGAGCTTTTTTTTTAATTTAAATTGGCAACATCGTTTTGCCGAAAAAAATCGCGTCAAAGTCTATGGTCGCAATTGTCAGTTTTGTAAACAAATATTTATTTTTCAAGAATAATTGCTTAATTATGGGAAAAACAATAAACAGTAACGTGCGAAAACTGATACACACTATGGTTAATAAGTTCAAACAAAAACAAGAAGAGAAAGAAGGTGTTTTCAATGAAAACCAACAATGTTTACATACGATTTCAGAATTTTTAAGTTAGTATGACGTTATAATCTTGATCCTTGTCGACTAATATTATTAGATATATTTAGGATATAATGATAATTTGTTTTTCGTATATTTTTAGATAATCTGACATATTGCGAATTTCATAATGGACAAAAACATCAAACAAAGAAGGCTTTTGGTGAATCGACTTAATCAAAAACACATGGTAGTGAGTGGTAGAATGCGTTCAAAAGCAGTTGAGATGTAAGAAAAGATTTGCCTCACTTTGTCTGATAAAGCATCAAAATCTTCAACTGAAGTTAAAATTGCGAAAGTGAAGGAAATAGTGACTGAAATCCTGGTTCAAGTTTGAGAGCTGTTGAACTTTTTGTGTCTCACGAGTTGATCCGTATCATTTGAAACAATCATTGGAGTATAAAACATGTTCCCACTTGACTAATCCCAAAAGATCTGAATTTTCTCTATGCTAAAACGAATTGATTTCAACCCAACAACCTTGAAACACATTAGTGTTGCCGAGACGTGATGAAGTTGAAATCATGTTGACCATTTTATTTGACTATCGCGGTGTTGTGCACTTGGTATTCTTGCCAGAAGACCAAATGGTAAATAAAGAATATTATTTGAATATTATATAGCGCCATTTTTTTTCGATTTGAAAAATCATCCTAAAACAACCCGCGCTCTTGGGCGGAGCGGGAGATAGTGTCAGACTCTTACTGACTAAAAAACCCATCCCGTTCCTTCAAGCCTTCATACCGAGGCTCGAGCGCCCTTTCGGATAACCCTGGCCCCAGTAGGCTTCGACCCGGCTGGGCCCCTGCTGTTGCTGACAACTCCTTGAGGCGCGCGCTTGATCCGGACAATTACCGGACGGTCGGACAGTGAGCTACCCATTGCTCACTGTCCGCAAGCCCGTGCCTACGGTGGCCGGAAATCGGGATCAGTATCCCGGCGCCATCGGCGGCGATAACGCCGTTGCCTGATGTTCGGAGCGAGAGGTCTTCGCCGCCGATCGCCCCAATGAGGGCACGGCGATGATCCGCCCAAGCCGAGCGCACCTCGACTGTGTGCTCCACCGTGTCCTCCGGGCATTCTGCACAGTGGCGTCACTTCTGCATGAATCTGGTGTAGGTACCTCCCGAACGAACCATGTCCGGTGAGGACCTGCGTCATGCGGAAGGTAAGAACGCCGTGAGGTCTTTCTAGCCACGCCATATAGCGACATTTGAGAGATCAGATAAAATAAAATAATTTTGGGATAATAACTAATATTTTGTGTGTTATTGACCTTTACCATACACCCACCAAATAATTAAGTCTACACACATGTTTTTGACTAGGATTAACTATTATACAATTGTTATAAATACAAAAAATACTCTAGTATCAAAACTTTTTTCTCCTACTATTTCAATAATACCACATTCAAAATTTTTGGTTGTAACCTCCTTTTCTCAGGTCACGCTTTCATTAGACGGATTCTATATACAAAATTTTAACATAGTGGAAGTAGATTCCGGAAGCGTGTGACGCCTTTTACTGTCTAACTATTCGGGTCCAGGATCGCCTGACCCGAAGGTTGTTGTGATTTGCACGGAGATGGCCGTATTGCTGTCACACATGGATGTAATTATCAGCTCTTGCTCTATATTTCAGTTTTATTTTATGTTTTTCCTTAGGGCCTGGCCATATTACCCAGGCACGGTATGGTGTCGCGTCCTATTACGACATTGTGTTGTTCAAGCACTGCGTTGTTAAAAATCGTGATCAGTCTTCTACCAAAGGACTTTGCAAAGTTGCTTCAGTGCTTCGTGTTCTTGCTCAACATGGCTTGGCATCGTAGGTCATGTAGTAGGTACCTTACGTGGTAATGTGCCGGTTTCAGTTACCGCGTAGTTTTAATGTGAACATCGCCGCATCGTGTTAGTGTGGTCAAGCCCTTAGCACCCCTTAGTATTAGGTCACACCAAGATGCGACGCGACGGGAACCGGTGTATATATTTTAATAAATGTTTTTATATTTTATTTACAGGTATATTACGGTATTATTTCGGAAATTAACCAATTAATTATTTTTGTAGAGAATCCAGGCAATTATACAGAATTATCCCGCTGGCTCAGAGAGGTCTGCAATATCAATGGTCATGGACCTTGTTCAGAGACAAATTGGCTGGATCCCCATATCAGCTCAGCATACGGTTGCACAACTTCTTTGTATTCCACGAATTAGAGTCTACGAGTGGGTCACTTTTTATACTATGTGTAAAAGGTGAGTACAAATTTAAATAAAAAAATTAAAGTTAATTAAATAAATCGAGATCCAGGGAGAGAGATACCGTGGCCATCGCAAAGGCCACTAAGGTAATTGCGCAACATAATAATATGTAGGTGCAAACAAAAATGTGATTTAAATGTGTATTTCAAGCCCCCTTCTATGTGAATGTTAACCCCTTATGACTTAATTTTTCTGATTTAAATTTTCGACTTCCACTTTTACTCCTAATATATCAAAATTTACAAACATTTTTTTGTTTCTATTCATCTATTTACATTAAGTTTTTGACCTGATGGCTAGCCATTAATGTCAATGGTGTGTACATCAGTCACATTAGATTTTCCGACGATATAGTACCTAGTGTCAGTGTCTTAGACTATTGAGGAGCTCAGTACAATGGTCGATGACCTCAGTAGAATTTCCGAAAGAGTGGTCCTAAAATAAACATTGCCAAAACACCATGTTGTGGATGGTGACGTTTACCTTGGACAGACAGTCCAGTTAGAACATCACTGAAACAAAGATTTTTGAAGGCATTCTTAAATTTAAGCATAATTATTATCTTGACAAAAATCTCGTCTGAAAGTATACCAATGTGAAATAGTACATGTTTTTTTGACAGGACATTTCATGAAACAATGATGATGATGATGACATGTGGGACTGTCGATGTCTAAAAAGTAGTTAGAGATTTTATTATGGTCATTCACATAGAATATGCCTCTACTTGATATACTGGGTACATAGTCCAAACAAAACTGAGTTTATCATTTGCCTTACAGTTTGTTATTTCGTAACGTGAATAATCTACAGATTACTAAATAATTATAATAAATGGTAGAATTTTATTAGATTTGTATTTTTGTCTGTTTATGGATGGCTACTTAATTCAATGAAAACTTCAATGGTGTTGTTGTCAACAAGTAATCCCCTATTATTAATGGTTGAAAATGTCTTTGCGCTTTGCGCACCCCCACCACCCTGTAGCCCTGTCTCAGAGACCCCATCTATAAAAGTGTGAAAAAATACAACGTTTACCTTTATAGTTAATGATTAACTTAAGATAATATCTGTATGATCATTAATTTACTAGTTATTTAAATGAACGAGTGCGTACCTACGGGAATGAATCATAATATTGGTGAAAATTAGATGAAGTATTCAATTTGACTGAGGTATTCTCTGTGGGATTACAGTCGTTTTTTTTTATTATTGATAGTCTTACGTCTGACCACTATCTCACCTGATGGTAAGCGTTGATGTGGTCGACGATGGAGCACGCTTGCCTAGAAGTAATCTATTCACTCTTGACTACTGACATCTTAGTTGTAGCTATCAGGAAACAGACTCCAGACACAAAAAATATTTTCAGGATTTACAGGGGCAAGTTCCACGTCAAGATCTGCAAGTGCCTGCCATGTATGCTGCGAGGGTCTGACATAATTGTTCGTGCTGTTGAAGACGCTACATGCTGCAGCGTGGGCGGTATGTCCAAGGACTGTATGTTTGCAGTGGACTTGGTGGAGTGTCAGGGCGCCTGCGCGAATGCACCTGTCATCGCTATTGATGATGATTACTATGTAAGGGGAAAGAAGCTTATAAATTTATTTTTGGCGTATTTTTTTTATTTGATTTTTGTGTGGACTGTGCTTGATAATAGTGAACTTTACACAGTCACTCTTTCGATCATGAAACAGTTATGCTAGAACTACACTGCGCACACGTGTGCCACACACGCCGATCTGGGCGCGTCGGTCTCCATACATTTTATATGGAAACTAGACTTGTAGAGCTACACTACATCCACGCCACGCGACGTCGTTCTACGTACAAATCAGGCGTGTTACACGTGTGCGTCGGTCTAATGTAGTTCTAGCTTTATGGTGTGCGAAAGAACGCGCTTGTTGAAAAGGGACGAGAAAGGCCACGCGTTCAGTACTTGTCACTCTATTCAGTATATGTTCCTGAGAATGATCCAAGGAATTACTGTGTAAAGATAGCACCCCTATTGTAAAATATACATTTGTAATTGCTATGACTAGGCTACGCAAATTCAGAAAAAAAAAAAAACAAAATAAGTAGGTAAGTACTCATTATAATCTGATAAGTTTCTCTACTATATTGGGACCTATTTTTAATCTCACCGGATGAAGTTGACCACTTATTTATGTGTAGCAGTTGTCCGTTTGACCTCGTTTAGTAATTGTATTTATTTAAACTTCATGTACAGTAGTGGTACAAAGGCGGACTTAATGCAACAAGGCATTCTCTCCTAGTCAACCTTTAGGTTAAAAAAGACAACACTGGTAGGTTTGCACATTAAATAAATAACAAATACTGTATTGTGTGCTAACATGGTAACTCTTGGCAATAGTGTTATCAGATATCCGGACAATACGTAATTACTAGATTCTAAAAGTGTACAAAATTACAGTGGTTTAATTCATTAAACCCCAAGCGAACAAGCCCAGCCCTAAGCGTTCGCGCACCTATTGTCTTTCTATTGTGTCTGTAATTTCCACGATTGAAAGCTTAATGTGATTTTCGGGACATGGAGGACTTTTTCATGTCAATATCATCTATATTGCCAATCCATAGACGCACCTTGGCAAGCGATGCTTAACTTTGGACATCGATTCATGTGGCAGTAATTATTTTAGCTTCACCCGAATATAGAAAGTGACTAGACACCTCCAACGGCCTGATGGCCAAAAATTTCGACGACATTGTCGAAGCTGTCGTTGCGCGGTTGGATCAAGCGCCTTACTCCTCGATACGGCTGGCATAGTGAGGAGTTTCCTTTCTCTGGAGCCACGGGTAGTTTGGACCACGCTCCCAACCCCGGTATATTTTTTTTAATATAAACTATGTAAATAAGACAAAGAAATAATAACAACAATAGAGGATCATGGCGAAGTCTCAAACAAAATTTTGCTGGCATATTTTTTTACCGTCTTGTGATGTAAAATATACAAAAGTATCATCATCACCATCATCATTTCAGCCGACAGACGTCCACTGCTGGACATAGGCCTCCCCCAAGCGGCGCCACAACGAACGATCATGTGCGTCCCGCATTCATCGGATTCCCGCTACCTTCACCAGGTCGTCAGTCCACCTTGTAGGAGATATACAAAAGTATACAGATTTAATTTCTAAACAATTTTGTCTTAGAAATTACTATTAATAGAGATATTTCAGTTTAAAGTTGGTGAAATTACGTATATTATGCCAATAATACCTACGTACCACCTTATGAATTTTAAAAACGCATTTTTGAACGAACAACAAGATGTCATGTCAAATGTTGTTTTCTTTTTCTCTATGTTGTCGTATATTTCTGTTTCGCTGGATGGCTGTTGAAATGCCTAATGCCATGCTTTTTCTGGTCATGTGATTCTCTTATTGTATATGTTTATTGTTGTGTGTTATTTTAGCCACTATATTTTGAGGACAAACAGTTATTTTTATTTTTATGTTTATTATTTAATGAGAAAATGTACATATTTCCGAAGTATTAATTATCAATACATAAAACATAGCATATTGTGTTACTTGACCAAGATTTATATTAGTAGCAACATTAAACGTTCAATTTAGCCAAAAGCCATGAAACTAAACACTAAAAATAAAAACTAAGCCATGATTAATTATTTTCGTAAGTCTAGTCAATTCAGTTTCCAATTATGACAACTTTTTTGCAGTCCTTAGACTGAATATATTCTTGTTTAGATAAAACAGAGTCAATTATTTCGTTGGTATATATCATGGTAACTTACACAAGCAAGTACCTACAAGTAAGTACTTATATAGGGTGTCTCAGTAAGAGTGCACTTTTTAAAATTGGAATCTTTTTTTTCTTATGCAAGTGGCAACTCTGAAATTTGACAGCTGTCATCTCTGTTTATTCCGATTAATAAAAATGGAACGCTTTTTGAAAGAACAATGCGTTATAATTGTGAAAACTCATTACAAAAATGGAGAAAGATACGCTTACAGAAAGTTACAGGAATATGAAAACGGACTTTTGTGGCCTCAACTGGACGGCATGAATCTGGAGAACACATGGTTTCAGCAGGACGGCGCAACCTGCCACAACACGCATGAAATAATCGACTTATTGCAGCAACGATTTCTAGAACACATTATCTCATGAAATTCTGATGTCAACTGGCCACCAAGATCGTGCGATTGAACGCCGTGCGATTTTTTTTCTATGGGGTTTTGTGAAATCTCGGGTTTATGCGAATAAACCCGAAACAATTTCTGGGCTCAAATCGCGCCCAGATAACGCGTCATCGGTGAAATACAGCCACATCTCTGTGCAAAAGTCATAAAAAGTAGATATTTTATTCCATACTTAATCGGAACATGTCTTCTTTCTTTACAATACAATAAAAATATCACAACTCTATCATAAAATACTTGTTTTTATTTCAAAATGAAAAAGTGCACTCTTACTGAGACACCCTATATATAAGCAAACACTCAATAATTTCATCAACAATTTCCTCGCCGTTGTTCTTTCTTCGGAGTGCTTATGCGTTCGTACTTGGTCTACCCTGTCACACGAATGTCGTCACCTTCCTCCGGACCCACTATCTTAGAATATGTTTTATAATTTAAATTAATATTCAATCAATATTATTTAGTGCAAAAACTAAACAACTTCAGGAAAATAAAATAAAGTAACGTAAATATGTAAAACAATACAAAACAAAATAGTAATAAACATGACACTAATTAACATTATATATTTTTAGGAGGACCTGAATGTATATGACGTGTACAACATTATCCAAACGTTGAGATGTGGATTGATACCACCGTGTGGCCCGCAGTAAGTGATAAATTAAATGTTGTTTTTATATCTTCAACCTTAGCTCGCCGTCCGACCGTCCGGTAACCGACCGGATCGAGCCCAAGTCGTCGACGACGCGTACTGTTACACGCGCGCCAGCAGGTCAAAGTCTACTAGAGCCAAGGGTTTGTTTCTGGACGGAAAACTCAGCCCTGGTTTGAAGGGCACCGAAGGAACAGGAGTGAGTTTTAGTCTGTCAAAGTCTGACACCCTCCCGCTCCTCTCAAGAACTTGGGATGTCATAGGATGATTTTCCTTCTTTTCACGAACCTATTGTAAAAAAAAAACATACATTCAGCCGAACATAAAACCTCCTCCTTTACGAAGTCGGTTAAAAAGAGATAGTGTTATGCATCTTGTATAGCTCCGTCTTTATCTAATAACAGAAATACGACAGTGATACGTTATAATCTCTCTGAACCCAATCACTCTTGTTTTGATACTAGGTCTTTTACATCATAAAATCATTGGCAGCTCGAAATCAGTATAGTGGCCCGGCTTTTGTGAAATATAAGTAATTTACTAGAATATTGGAAAATAATTTTGTTCGTAAACAAACACTTATCGGCATGTGTGCAACTCGGAAAGTTTTGAGAAACTAAAAAACTAACTTCTATGATATAATGATACATCTTCTTTCAAAGATATCTCCGCCAGCCCCTAAACAAAGTCGCATGAAAACGCAAGAAGCGTTTTTCGAAACATTTTTTCTAGTCCGCCGCAGACACCTTTTCCACGGCCTTCTCGAACGGTGCTAGCACGTCTTCCGACGATGAAAGCTGTATCCCTTTCAGCCGATTTTTTTCAAAATTTTCGATCGCTTCACTTTTGTAGGCGTTTGTTCATTTTGTTTCTGGATCGTATTGTTTAATCCAGGATTCGTCATCACATGTCACATTGTCGTAAACGCACCGAGATGAGCCTGCTTCAAATATTTGAATCATATTATGGCACCACCCCAGAAGGGGCCTGCTTTTGAGCTTTGGTGAGGTTGTCCAGCTGCAAACTATCCTTCTCACGCAAAGGTGCTCGTGTAAAATCTTGTGAACGCTTCCCGAACCAATCTGCAGTGTATACTGAATCTCTTCGTTTATAATTAGCCTGTTTTCTTAAAAGGTTTCTAACTTGATTAATATTGAACGAATTTGAAAATTTATTTCTATTTGCGATTTTTAGATAAAGTTACTTTTTAATCCAGACAGTAAAAAGTTTAGTGCAATACCCAATTCTCTTCATATATGGATTAGTTGATTATTGTTCATATTTTTTCTGCGCTCTACATTAATAGCAGATTATGTGACTGAGGGATAAAGCAATGTCTTTAATTTTTTTTAAGTCGAGTGCGGCACGTTAAATTCCGAACGAAATGAAGGTTGCTGATTTTAATCCCGAACGTTAGTGAGGAATTTATAAATTCCTATAAATTTATAAATTCCTCACTAACTCAGTAACAAGTAACAGCATAGATTTATCGAGCATAGCGAGGGAGTTAATAAAGAAACCTGAGTGAAGTGCGGAATTCAAGCCGCCCAAGACAAAGACGGCTTTATCTCCGTGTTACATACTCTACTTTTTACACCGTCTTTGAGATCGACGACGCGCACTGTTCCCGCGCGCCTCAAGGAGTTGTCAGCAATAGCAGGGACCCAGCCGGGTCGAAGCCTACTGGGGCCAGGGTTATCCGAAAGGGCGCTTGAGCCCCGGTATGAAGGCTAGAAGGAACGGGGTGGGTCTTTTAGTCAGTAAAAGTCTGACACTATCTCCCGCTCCGCCCAAGGGCGGGGGATATCAATGCATGATTTTCCCCACCATAAAAAAACCGTCTTTGAGATAATTAACAGAAAATTTGGTCGACCAAATCATATAATAGAAAAAGATAAGTATTATATTTACAAGTTCATCAAACAAACAAAATTCACTACTCCAAGATTCTGTAGTTTGAATTTTATAAAACGCTCCTGTCAGTAAGCACGTTTTATTCTATTTTCTTGTTTTGTTAGTGGCCAGTTTGAATTTTGAGTCAACTTTTCGATGCATGTACAATTTAGTCCCACTAAAAACATACCTGTTAAAAAGGGGGCCAAGTTTCTATCGGCTAACTGTTCGCCTAAAAAAGGGTTAAAATCCAATCCAATGCCAAGTGCACTTTAAAATCGACCATAATAATCATCTTTACCAACAGCCTAATCCATTGGTAAACATTCGCCACTTCCAAGACTCGCCACCACACCCAGTCCTCCACCTTCCGCATCCAGCCACTACCGGCCACCGTATTCACGTCAACGGTCCATTTGGCCGAAATTCACTTTACTATACACTTAACTTAAAATATGGTATAGTTCTGAAAATACGTAGTGTGGCGGACTAGCCCCTGTTAGGAGGCGGTGACGGTAGCAGGCAGTACCCTTTGGCTACCGAGCCCTCGGGACAGTTCAACCCGATTTTTGACGTACGTTGCTCGTTGCGCTGGTCACGCACGCCACCACGCACCCCTGAATGCGTACGTTTTCGACTAAGGGGGTAGCGTAGCAGCACCTCGCTTCGGGTACCGAAGAGGACAAAATGAAAGACACGTTTTCGACAAAGGTCCCTAAGGGTTCGGCTGTAAGCTTCTTCCTTGTTCCCTTTTTTCCTGTGTTGTTGCCTCTTCGGTGGCTTGTTTTCGACTGACCATCGGACCGAAAAACGGCCCGCCTTTTATACCCCGAAACTTTACGTGCGCGTGAACCGTGATTTTCGGACTTATTTCACTTGTAAGTTTCGCTTTAGCCGAGCCCTTTCGGATGCCATATTTATTTAATCTTTCACATAACATAGACAATATGCACATCAAAATATTCGTTACAATGTCTACTTTCACATAAAATAACAATCTTTTGCCTGACTCAACATAATAAAAAGTTTCTAGAAGAAAAACTGCAAAAGATACAATTTCGCTCATGTTTTGAAACACAATTCTTTCGATTTCTCACCCAATATTATACCAATTGTAAATCTAATGGCTGTATTATCATTTATTAGTTAAGTTTTAACTAGGAATACAGTAATGGTGAGAATCGGACACAAAACAAAAAAGGTAAACATCAGTTTACAATTACGTAAGCGAGATCGCGAACATTACAAAATTCGATCATTTCCAAAACTATGCTATCTTGAATCTATGGTTCCTAATATACTACAATAGACTTAAAAACACTAATTAACCACATAGAACATTTATCAGGTACCGACAACATAGATAAAATCCTTTTCAAAATAGTTAACAAAACAAACTCTCATTTTCACTAATAAGTTCGCATTTTCTTATTCATTCTTATTAGAATCTTATTAGTTATTCTATCTTGAACCTTACTAAATTAGAAAATCGTTAATTAGAGGCAAAATAGAGACTTAAACTACATAATCTTGCCTAGACTTTCATAAACATATCATAAACAAAACAAAACTTAGAAATATGTTACACGAGGCTATTCTATAGTAAAACTCAGTCTATTATTTACACTAACCTAATAAGACATAAGTTCCTAAGCCTAATAATTCAAAATAAACATATTAGAAGTAAAAAACATCCTATCCTAAGTTCAAAATGTACATAAAAACTACTTGCGTGCTAGGTGGCCCCGACCACTACTTGCGCCCTGGTGCTTGCAAGGGACCTCCGTCGCCGACAGTCTCCCCCTCGTGCGTCGCACCATCCTCCAGCCTCGGCGACACTCCCGGCACCAGCAACACCACTCGCGAGCTCGGCCGTCGCAGCACACCGCCTCTCGTCTCGACGTCGACGATCCGGATCCGCCCATCTGGTCCAGGATACACCCGCAGGATTCTGCCGCGTGGCCAGGTGCATCTTGGCAGGCTCTGGTCGACGATGAGCACGATGTCGCCAACTCACAGGTCCGTAGAGCTGGTTCTGCCCGTAGTCTTCCTCGGCAGCAGAGTGGGCAGATATTCACGCAGCCAACGTTGCCAGAAGTGATCGGCAAGTCGCTGCGTAGCCTTCCAGGTATCTCTGCCTACGAGCACATGATCTTCGAAGCTGCCGATTCTCGTAGCGCCGCACGATCGCCCGATGAGGAAGTGGTTTGGTGTGAGCGTTTCTTCTTCAGGGTTCTCGGAGATGTGGGTGAGAGGCCGAGAGTTTACGATGTGCTCGGCCTCTAGGAGGAGGGTGTGGAGTACCTCCTCTCGAGGATGTCGTTCCTTGAGTGTGGCGCCTAGTGCGGTTTTGATGGATCGCACCAGACGCTCCCATGCACCGCCCATGTTGGGTGCACCAGGCGGGATGAATTTCCATTGCACGCCGATCTTCTCCGCTTCTGAGGTGAGGTCTTCTTTCTTCAGTGTGTCGAGCGCCTCTTTCAATTCCTTGTTGGCGCCGACAAAGTTCGTCCCGTTGTCTGAGTAGATTGTCTTCGGCATCCCTCTTCTTGCAGCGAACCGTCGTAGAGCCATGATCATAGAGTCGGCGGAGAGCGATGGAGCGATCTCGATGTGCACCGCCCTGGTAGTTAGGCAGGTGAAAAGCGCTCCCCATCGCTTCTCGTGTCTTCTTCCCACGGCGATCGTCATTGGCCCGAAGAAATCAATGCCGGTGCACGTGAAAGGAGGTGTCCCGTGCATCAGCCTCTCAGCAGGTAAGTTGCCCGTCGGTAGTTCTTGCGGTTTCGCCTTCTTCGTTTTGCACCACTGGCACCGGTGCTGAACCGCCTTGATTGCCGACCTCAATCCCAATACCCAGAAGCGTTGCCTTATTTCGTTCATAACTGTCGCATGGTTCCCATGATTGAAGCGACAGTGGAAATCTTCGACGATAAGTCGCGTTGTCTTGTCCTTGCTGTCGAGCACGATGGGTCGCTTATACTCTCTTGACACACCCTGAATCGCGTCGATCCTTCCCTTTAGACGCAGGAGTCCATCTTCCAATACTACGTCGAGCCTCTTCAACTTACTGCTGCTCTCGAGTTGCTTTCCTTGCTGTAAGCACTTTATTTCTTCTTTGAAGCTTCTTTCTTGGCTTCCTTTCAACAGGAGAGTTTCAGCTTGCTCTAGTAGGTCTGCGTCCAATGGCACGTAGCATATTTCTTGTTTCTTCGAAGGTCGAGCATTCTTCTCAACAGTCTTCGTCTTCTTTCCTTGTGTCATCTTCCAGGTTGGGTCTTCTTGGCTGACGTGGACCTGTTCCTTCCTTCTGCAGCGTTGAATAAACTGCAGTACTCTCGCTGTAGCTCGCCAGAGTCTCTTCCATGACGAAAACCTCTCTGGATCGGGTGATGGGTGGCTGATGCTTGCTGCTGCCGCGACGTCCATGGTCTTCTCTTCGCCTGTGACTTCCTTCTTGAAGGTTCTTGGTGCAGGCCAATGCGCTTCTTCTTTCTTCAAGAAGTCTGGACCAGTGAATCAACGGTGATCGCAGTCGAAGTCTTCCGGCACGTCGCGAGTCGCATCATCTGCTGGGTTCTGAGCCGTGGGTACCCATCTCCATTCTTGTGGTTTTGTGAGATCTTCTATTTCTGCCAAGCGATGAGCCACGAAGGTCTTAAATGTTCTCGGGTCCGTCTTGATCCATGAAAGTACTATGCTGGAGTCTGTCCAAAATGTCTTCTTCTGCACCTTCAGATCCGTTTCTTCTTCCACTGAGTGTGCTAGTCTGCTTCCTAGGAGGGCCGCCTGCAGCTCAAGTCTGGGTATCGATACGGGCTTCAGTGGCGTAACTCGAACTTTCGCCGCCACCAAGCTTACGTGGTATGTCCCATCTTGATTCTCTGTTCTCCAATACACGGTGGCTGCATACGCTGACTCGCTGGCGTCCGTGAACGTGTGCAGCTCCCCCTCGGTGCGATGTGGCGCTAGACACCTCGGAATCTGAAGATCTTGGAGCAGCTTCATCTTCTCCAGGTAAGTCTTCCATGATTCATATTCCTTGTCTTCTATTTCTTCATCCCAACCGATGCCACTTCTCCATATGTTCTGAAGCAGCTTCTTCCCTTGGACGAGAACCGGTGATGCCAACCCCAATGGGTCGAAGGTTGACATGACAGCGCTGGTGACTTCCCTCTTGGTCGGAATCTTGAAACCCTTTGCAATCTCTTCTGGTGTGTTTCGAAGATTCGCCCTGAATCCGATGGAGTCCCTTTCTGTGAACCAGCGCAGTCCAAGTGTCTTTTCTTCTTTCTCGCCAAGGTCCACTTCTGTCTTCTCCGTAGCTTCGCTGTTCGTGCCTTGCAGTAGCTCAGGTTGATTCGATGCCCATCCTCTGAGTTCGAAGCCCGCCTCCTTGTGAATGGAGTCTACCTGCGCCGTTATTCTTCTGAATTCGTCTTCTGTATGGAAGCTGTGCAGGTAGTCATCCATGTAGTGGTTCAGCTCTACTGCCCTTACTGCCTCTGGATACTGCTCTTTGAAGTCTTCTGCATTCCGATTCTTGACATATATGGCCGTGCAGGGAGATGATGTTGCACCGAAGACCACTGATGTCATCCTATATTCCTTCGGCGCCACGTCTCTTTGATCACCTCTCCACAGGAACCGCAGACTGTCTCTATCTTCTGGTCGGATGCGAACTTGCAAAAACATTTCTTTGATGTCGGCTGCTACTGCGAACGGTCCTTGTCTAAATCGCAGCAGCACACCGAAGAGCGACTGCAGTAGGTCTGGTCCTGGCAGCAGAGCGTCGTTGAGGCTTCGTCCTTTGCTCTTCGCTGCAGCGTCAAACACGATCCTAATTTTCTTCTTGAGCGGATGTACCACGGAGAAGTGAGGTAGGTACCAAGTCTTCTTATTTTCCTCTTGCTTGGCAGGTGCTTCTTCTGCATACTTGTTGTCGATCAGGTGCTGGATCTGCTTGCAATATTCCATCTTCAACTGAGGGTCTTTATCCAACTTCTTTTCAATGTTGAAGAGTCGATTCTTCGCCGAAGTGTAACTTTCAGGCATGACCTCATCTTCTTGCTTCCACAGCAGTCCAACTTCAAAACGACCATCTTCCAGTCTTCTGCAGGTCTTCTCGAGGACGGCCAGTGCTCTTCCTTCTGCATCTGTCGAGGGTCTTCCTGGTTGCACACCCAATGCTTCTATCGCGAAATGCTCCTTGATTGTTTGATGCATCTCTTCTTCTGTGCTGGTACAAAGACACCTGTCAGCAAAGTGCACTGGTCGTATTCCGCCCGTGTCGAACCCATGCAGCACCCAGCCAAGTCCTGTTCTCGAGGCAACTGGTTGACCTGGTCTTCCCCTTTTCAAAGCTTGAGTCACGATGAGCTCCCAGTTGTCTTGACCGATGAGTAGCTGTGGTGACTCTCCTTCGTAGTGTAAAGAGTCGGCGATCTTCTTCAAATGTGAACAATCTTCTATCCTTTTCTTGTCCAAGAACTGAGGTGTCAGCTTCAGGTTATCAACGGTTCTGACTCTCTTGAGGGTCTTCCTTTTTTCTTGATGAATCCCCTTCACCATCAGGTCCAGTGTCTGCGAGTCCTTCTTCCTGATAAGCTGGCCTCCTACTGTTTCGATGATCAGTTCTTCTGTTTTTCCTTGAGCGCCGATCTCCTGTGCCACCTTCTCGTCTAGCAGTGACACCGTTGACCCTTCATCCATCAGGGCCAAAATTCTTTTGGATCCATGCGACCCGAAGACTTCAACCGGTACTATCTTCAGGTACGCCCTTGCATTGTTGGCCGCATTCACCGATGCCGCGACACTTGACACTTCTTGCTGTGTCCCTTTATTCTCTTCTGAGGTCCTCTGTTCCGAGTTCACGTGCAGCAGATTGCCACCTCTGGCATTCCTTACACGGCGGCTTTCTGCAGTTCTCCTTGCGGTGTTTCCCTTGAAGACACTTGAAGCAGACGCGACTCTTCTTGACCAGCGCCCACCGATCTTGTACCGACGCCTTCAGGAACTTCTGGCAATTCAGGAGGAGGTGTTCGCCCTGACACACGGGACAAGTCTTCTCACTGATCCTTGCTTCCTTTTCTCTGAAGTTCCCTTCCCTTTCCTTCGTAGAATGCGCCGCTTGTCGATGAGTCCTCTTGGCCAATGTCTTCTCTTCAGAAGTCGCGAAGGCTCCACACTTATCTGCTTCCATATTCAGGAACCTGGACACCAGCGTCAGATCCGAGAACTCGCCTTCTTCTGTTGCTGCAGTGAAGTCGTACCACCTAAACTTGAGGATCGTAGGCATCTTCTCAATTATTTGCTTCACTATCTCTGGTGAATGTAAGTACTGCGGCTTCTTCAATCCTTTTATCGCTGCTACGCTGTTGTTGATCTGGCTTGCGAAGATGCAGATGTCCCTCGGGTTCTCTGATATCCTTGGTAACGTCTTGATCTTCTCCAACTCGGCCAGCACCAGCGCATCAGGTCTTCCATATCTTCTTCTCAGGGCCTGCATCACTTCCAATGGAGAAGCTTCTGAATACAGCAAACTCTTGATGGCTTCTCTTGCATTGCCCTTCAGTGCTCTTCTCAGTCGAGCCATATTTTGCACTTCGTTGAACATCGGTGCCGTATCTTCATAAACAACCTTGAAAGCTGTCCACTCGCTGCTGTTGCCGTCGAAGTAAGGTAACTCGTGGATGTACTTCGGCTGCTCTGCTGATCCTCCTCTTGTGGTAAGGGCTTCCTTTAACGCGCTCGTCAGCGTTTGCAGATCGATCGTAGCACCCTTCGTTGCAGAGTTCTCTTCAGGCTTCACAGGTAGCGCTTCTGGTGGACGCTGTCCTCGTGTCTCGGGTTGTTTCTCGTTGCATTCTTCCAGTACTGAAGATTGAATCCAGTTCTGGACCTGTGCTGTTCTTTCTTCCAGGTCTTCATCCACGGAGTCATCATCTTCACATTGCGCCATCTCCAACCTGACGCGTGCCAGTCTCGCTGCCGCCTGTGCTTGCTCCAGTTCCAGGCGTGCCAGCTCTTCCCTGGCTTCCAGCTCGCGTCTTCTGGCTGATGAGCTCGTGGTCTTCGTGGACCTGGCTCGACGACCAACTCCCATAGGCCTCAGAGTGGCAGCAACACTAACCACACCCTTCGCCGTTCCATCTTCTGGAGTCTTCTTGGTCGTCCCTTCTGGTGCGGCTCCTTTCTTCTGACCGGCTCCGGTCGCCGCTGTGGTAGCAGTCGTAACAGTCGCCTCCGTTGCTGAGGTGAACTCCGTACCCGTAGTCCCAGAAGAAGTTGTGCCGGTGGTCTCCGTTGAACCCGTTCCAGTCGTTCCTGATGACGCAGACGTGACTCCTTCTGACCCGGAAGCTTCCTCTGTCTGGTCCCTTTCGGAGGGGCGAGACGTTGGGCGTGAGGGGGCATCCTTCTGCGATCGTGTTACGGGACCCATCTTCTTATCTTCTGGCTTCTTCTTCTATCTTCTTACAGGGATCCGGCTCGAAGGACCATAAACTGTGGCGGACTAGCCCCTGTTAGGAGGCGGTGACGGTAGCAGGCAGTACCCTTTGGCTACCGAGCCCTCGGGACAGTTCAACCCGATTTTTGACGTACGTTGCTCGTTGCGCTGGTCACGTACGCCACCACGCACCCCTGAATGCGTACGTTTTCGACTAAGGGGGTAGCGTAGCAGCACCTCGCTTCGGGTACCGAAGAGGACAAAATGAAAGACACGTTTTCGACAAAGGTCCCTAAGGGTTCGGCTGTAAGCTTCTTCCTTGTTCCCTTTTTTCCTGTGTTGTTGCCTCTTCGGTGGCTTGTTTTCGACTGACCATCGGACCGAAAAACGGCCCGCCTTTTATACCCCGAAACTTTACGTGCGCGTGAACCGTGATTTTCGGACTTATTTCACTTGTAAGTTTCGCTTTAGCCGAGCCCTTTCGGATGTCATATTTATTTAATCTTTCACATAACATAGACAATATGCACATCAAAATATTCGTTACAATGTCTACTTTCACATAAAATAACAATCTTTTGCCTGACTCAACATAATAAAAAGTTTCTAGAAGAAAAACTGCAAAAGATACAATTTCGCTCATGTTTTGAAACACAATTCTTTCGATTTCTCACCCAATATTATACCAATTGTAAATCTAATGGCTGTATTATCATTTATTAGTTAAGTTTTAACTAGGAATACAGTAATGGTGAGAATCGGACACAAAACAAAAAAGGTAAACATCAGTTTACAATTACGTAAGCGAGATCGCGAACATTACAAAATTCGATCATTTCCAAAACTATGCTATCTTGAATCTATGGTTCCTAATATACTACAATAGACTTAAAAACACTAATTAACCACATAGAACATTTATCAGGTACCGACAACATAGATAAAATCCTTTTCAAAATAGTTAACAAAACAAACTCTCATTTTCACTAATAAGTTCGCATTTTCTTATTCATTCTTATTAGAATCTTATTAGTTATTCTATCTTGAACCTTACTAAATTAGAAAATCGTTAATTAGAGGCAAAATAGAGACTTAAACTACATAATCTTGCCTAGACTTTCATAAACATATCATAAACAAAACAAAACTTAGAAATATGTTACACAAGGCTATTCTATAGTAAAACTCAGTCTATTATTTACACTAACCTAATAAGACATAAGTTCCTAAGCCTAATAATTCAAAATAAACATATTAGAAGTAAAAAACATCCTATCCTAAGTTCAAAATGTACATAAAAACTACTTGCGTGCTAGGTGGCCCCGACCACTAATTGCGCCCTGGTGCTTGCAAGGGACCTCCGTCGCCGACACGTAGGTACTTGGTTAAAAATATCTAAAATTATAATACTTCTAAATTTGAACTTGGAAAAAATAACTTGGCAGGTTTTCGTGCTGTACGTAACACTTGATTAATTGTATTATTAAAGTTATTATTTTAATAATTAAATTAACCTGCCAAGTTCAAATTTATAAGTATTATAATACAAACATTCATTCATATATAGTTACAAACATTTATTTGTAACTTAGTTTAATCCACATAACACAGGCCTGTTGGTCTAGTGGTTAGTGAACCTGACTGCTATGCCGGAGGTCGTGGGTTCGATTCCCACCCAGGACAAATGTTTGTGTGATGAGCACGATCATTTGTTCTGTGTCTGGGTGTAGTTTATCTATAATATGTATGTATTTAGAAATATATAAGTATGTTTATCAGTTGTCTAGTACCCATAACACAAGCTCTGCTTAGCTTGGGACTAGACGGCGTTATGTGATAGTTGTGGAATATTATTATTATTATATTATAAGGTGACCTAAATTGACGTAACATTTAACAGTAAATTATAAATTTAATTTACTTACTTATTTTTACAGTTTATCCGTCTCTATACTTTGTGGCCTCCACACCCAAATATTACATTTATTGCATGGTTTCGTTACAGGAACGGAAGATACGCTGCTGAGCCTATATCTGGCCTGACAAGTTTGTTGAGTGCCCCTCCCCAGCCCGGACATGGGCTTCAGCCATGTCTAATGACAAAAAAATAAAAAGAAAAAATAAACGAATAATAAAATGTGTCATCCTCGGCTAGGTCTGTTGTTTAATAAAATATAATTTACTTATACTTTATTTAAATTTCTCTCTATAAGAACACAACGGCTTGCCTTTTATTTGTTCCTGTCCAATGTTAATAAATATGTATGGCTTTATTATTATTTTTTTTATTTGCGTGATAATTCACTCCGTATTATGTGTTTTTTTTTATTAATAAATAATAACCTCTTGCTGGTCAAAATATAATCAATGAAACACTGTAGGTGCCTACTGCATATAAAAAAATTCAATTTGAAATATTTTATGCACATTTTAATATCCTGTCACAAAAACGACAGTATAAAATTCCAATTTTCCAGTGGAGGCACCCGAGACGTGGAGACGACGAACGAATGTATAATTAGTTTAGAAAGTCGCCGAAATTACCGACGAACAAACGCTATGACAAACATTAGGGGTGTATTACTTTCGTGCCCATTAAAACAGGGGTCATCAATTGTGAAAGTCGTAAAGCGACAAACATTATAGCTTTATTAAACTTGGTAATTGTTACAGTGATTGTAATCGATGTTATAATTACAAGTTGTTAGGCGAGACTTGGATCAAGTGAGGTCAAGAGCAGTAAATCTTGGGAGGCGTTCGTGATCCGATCGCTTCCCTTGGGATCGCCCTGCTCCGTAATTAAGTAGTTGCCTGCAATCACAACCAATATAATCCGCGCCGCAAACTTTAATTACAGGTGAAAACTATCCGTTGCAAGAACAATACGAGTGCTCCGAGTGTAGCTGCCTTTGTTGTACAATTGCTTAGCAAGGAGTGCTAAATAATTATAAGTTTGTTTTAACAGCTGCGTTGTTCTACGTGTGTACCAAGTTTGTAACAAGATAGTGCTAATCCAGTTAATTGTTGTCTGCAGTTTGTATAATTGAGAAAATTTTTGCTCCTGTTTTGTAAAAGATTTTCTGGTTTAAAAAGAAAAGCCTGAAAAAGATGTGCATTATTTTAACCTTTTAGGGTTGGTTTGGGTCAGAAGCTAAGTTTAAATAATTTTTCATTCTCAAATAGTATTTACCACTTTTAATAGTGCTTTTAGTTCCCTAATGTCACTATGGAAAATGGAACCATTTAAAGAAATATAGAAAACGAATATAGCTACCATTTGCTATAGAGTTCCCGATACAACTTTTTGCTGATGATAGTACGGTCACAATAACATGTAATAACCCTGAATCATGTGAACTTGAGGTCAATAGTGCGGTGAATTCAAGCATTTCTTGGCTTAATAATAATAAATAATTTAAGAATCAATCTTGCCAAAACACAAGTAATGCATTTTGGCAATAAAAATTAACGTGCAATATTAAAATAGCAAAATTCATTATGTAGATAGTGCAAAATTTCTAAGCTTAATAATTGACAGACAACTTAATTGGTAGGATCACGTTGAAGTGCTTTGTAAGAAAATTAGTAGTCCATCCTATGCCTTGTATAAACTTGCCCCTACTGTTTCCATAGATGCACTACTTACAACGTATCATGGCCTTGTAGCATCTGTATTAGGATACGGTATTATTTTCTGGGGCAATTTGACAAATAGAGAAACTGCTTTTAAAGCGCAAAAGTGTTCTATCAGAGCCATGTTCAAACTTCAAGTTACAGACAGCTGTGAACCATTTTTCAAAAAATATAAAACTCTGACACTACCGTCTTTGTTTATTTATGATACTGCTTTATTTGTCAAATTAAACTCACACTTGTTTCCTAACTTATCAGATACTGTGAAACGTAATAGGCGAAAATATATGTTACGCGGACGTAAGAAAAAGTATATTCTGCATAGCCCCACAAGTGTTTAATAAAATTCCAAAATCGATTAAAGACTTAAATTGAAATGGGTTTAAAAAGGAACTTAAAGACTTGTTGTGTAAAAAATGTTATTTTAATTTAAACGACTATTTGATTGATACTTTGACATAATAATTAAATTGTAATTTTATAAATTTTGAAATCTCTCTCTAATAATTTTATAGATTTTGACATTCTTTCTCTAATAATTTGACATTGAATATTACTTTGAATTTAAACCGTACAAAATTTAAATTTAAATTATAAATTTTATTCTTACCAACTCAATGCTAACATAATATTTTTATTCTTAAACATAATTATGAAGATGATTATTTATTTATTTATTTGCACACATGTTGTAAATAGTTGTTACATTTATATATTGTCTCAAACATGGACCCCGGAAGGGCACTGCAACATTTATATTATGTATACTGCGTGCAATAAACAAATTAATTGATTATTATGTCTTATGTCTTATGTCTGAGTATGGTTTCCGCACTTAGTCCTATGCGGACCATTGTACGTGGGCCATAGCGGCCATAACCTTGGGTGGGCTTATTCCAACCAGCCCACCTCTCTCCAAAAGCAGATTAGACCTCTCAGGTTTTTCAGGGCATCTATAAGGGAGTTCGGGGATCCTATGGTTCGTGTGCGTATTTCAGTGACACCTGTGCAGTCTAGGAGCACATGCGCGACTGTCTCCTCCCCCTCCAAGCATGCTCTGCACAGGGGACTGTCTGTGATGCCTATTGTGTGGAGGTGCTTATTCAGTGTGCAGTGCCCGGTGATGGTCCCCGCCACCAGGCGCAGGCCGCCTCTGTTCATTCTCAAAAGTTTTTTTGTTAATTCTTTATTGAGGCGTGGTAGGGCCTCCTTGGCCTGCCTGCATCCCGATGTCGAGGACCACCAGCGTACCGCTTGTATCTGTGTGTGTTCGCGTAGCCAACCACGCACCTGACCAAAGGGGACCGGCACAATTGGTTCGGGCCCGAAGACCACCGCTCCAGATCCTTTCCTGGCCAGTTCGTCCGCCGCGTTGTTGCCCAGCGAACCGCTATGTCCCTTAATCCACTGTAGTGTCACAGTGTTCCGCTTTGGCAGCGTGACTCTTTCCAGTGCAGAGTGGCATTCTTGTATAATTCTCGAGGTGGTAAAATCTTTGTCTAAGGATTGTAGGACTGAGACACTATCGGAGAGTATCCGAATGTGTGCGTCCTTTACGTCTCTAGTTTCTATGGCGTGGGCCGCTAGGATTATGCCAACAAATTCCGCCTGATAGACGGTGTTGAATTTTCCTAGCGTTCTGGATATTCTGATATTGAGGTCATTGGAGAAGACTCCAACGCCCGTGCCGGTGTCTGTCTTTGATCCGTCCGTGTAGACTCTCAGTTCAGCTGGGCCTGAATAGTCGTGTGCCTTCTCTGTTAATTGAATATTGAAATGCTTTTGGAAATGATACGCTTTTGGGGCTTTGTCACTAGGTGCTGCCATCATGGGCTGTCTTTTGATAGCGTTTTCCATTTCCATTAATTGATTATTATAACAAACATTACTAATAAATTATTACAATTTCATACATTTATAATTATTATACTGATTATTCGATACATCAAATTATTTAAATTATAAGTCATTCGATATTATTATTATTCTATACATCATTAAATTAAATTATTAATTACAATTATTTTTATTCTTATTATTGTTTACTTATGTATATTTATTTTAATAGTTTATCCTCCATAAATTCTTTGATACTATAGTAACATTTTTCTAAAAGTAAACGTTTTAGACTAATTTTGAAAATAGATAGTGTTTTTGCAGACCTTATACTATCGGGTAGCCTGTTATAAATTTGAATGCTTCAGTATTCTGGACTTTTTTTATACATTTCAAGTCTGGGCACAGGGAGGACTAATTTATCTTTATGGCGCGCATACTTTTCAAAGTTAAATATGTGTATATGTTTTCTAACAAAAGAGGCTATTTCCAATATGTAGATTGATGGGAATGTTAACATTTTTTCTCTTATGAAGTAAGGTCTGCAGCTACATCTAGGTTTTATTTTTTTTGGGCGATAAATAAGTCATTAGCGTCTGTACTATGTCCCCACATGATGATTCCATAACGGAGCCATGCATAAGCGTATGCGTAGTATGCAGATAAAACGCACTCCGTTTTTGTGTTTACTTTCAGAACACTAAGACCATATGTAAATGATGATAAGTTTAGCTTAATTTTGTCTATATGCTTTTTCCAATTTAAATGACTGTCTAGGGTAATACCTAAGAGATTAAATTCTTCAACTTCCTCGATTTTGAAACTATTAGTTATGGTTTTGAGATTTATTTTTTTGTTTTTGATAAGGCTTGAATTGAATTAATTTAGTTTTATTGTTGTTTACTTCAAGATTATGTTGGCGAAGCCAAGATTTTACTTTATTAAAGGTTTCAATTATGTGATAGTTATTTTCTGGGTAATTAGTGGGGCTTTTAAAGAGTATGGAGATGTCGTCAGCAAATAATATACATAGATTGTCACAAATCTTCAGCAAGTCATTGATATAGATAAGGTAGAGTATACATCTTATAACGCTCCCTTGAGGAGTAGACCAGTTTATGGTTAGTGTGTCTGAGCGCACATTTAGTAACTCACGTGTGTCACTGTCCAGGTATTCAATTTGTACACATTGCTTCCTATCAGCAAGATACGACTTGAGCCAGTCGAGCACGTCTCCTCTGATGCCAACTCCATTTAATTTTGTAATCAGGATAGAGTGTAGAACCTTATCATATGCTTTTGTCATATCGAGCAGAAAGCCTATCGCATAGTTTTTGTCTTTGATATAGGTAAGGATTTCTTGTGTGTATTTGTACACTGCTAGGGTCGTGGAACGGTTTTTCCGGAAGCCGAATTGGTTATCGTCGAGTATATTGTATTTTTCTAAGAATTAACACATGCGATTCATTATTAATTTTTCAAATATTTTTGAAAACGATGGAAGGAGAGCTATTGGCCTGTATTGGCTAGGGTCTTTGGATTTACCGCCTTTTTTTAGTATAGGTTTAATTATCGCTATTTGTATGTACCTACCTACCAAATATTTGCACGCCACACGTGGTAGAATGTGATGAGACTATTGATTTATTTCAAGACCATAATTATGTACCATATTCTGACTAAGTAAATGATTTGATTTGATTTATGTTTTCTTAGTGCTTCAATCCTTAATTAAAATAACTTCGAGGTCTGTGATTTTGAGCAGAGTCATATTTACTCAATTGAAAATAATCTGTAGAGAAGTGCGTGTACCGGACGCGACTCGTTATTCGCCATAAATGGATTCTTTTTCATGTTAAATGGTTTTCAGAATTTACACTTCATCCATCAGCATACCATAATATGCATAAACAAATAGTTTATGCATAGTATGATATAATTTTTTTTTTGTTATTGGTTATGGTATAAAATATTTAAATGTTGTCACAGAGGGAATTTTGTTGTTACCTACTAAGACTGTTCTGATCAACCTTAAGAAGAATAAAATCGTGATATTGTAGATAACTTATTTAGGTATTCATAAGATAAGTTTCTTACACAAAGTAAACAAAAAAAAATAATGATAACGTAGCTAAGAAAATTTATAGATACAATCTATTCGGCTCTCAATTTTCCAACAATACCTTTATCTCATGAAAACAGTAGACAAACATGTTCCTTTCAAAGTAATCAGATAAAACAAAGGCTAACACAGAAGTACATAAGCTTCTGAGTATCGAGTGACGTGTTTATCAAATTGAATTGTGTACCGGGCGAAATGACACAATTTTATCATTTTATCTTTTATGAAACACGGGCAGCGGTCTGACGCCGGCAAAATAAAATGTCCAAATATTTGAAAAGAGCTGCAACGAGATAATGCTGTAGTTAATGGTGCCGGACGTCGTGGCCGAGCTGTTATTGCTTCAGGAAACTGTCCCACATACACACACAAACACACCCACATAATATTGGACATATTTTGGAACACTACTTAAAGAAAATTAAAAGTACTGCTAAGTACATAGGAAAACGCATGCTGAAATTCAGCTTAGTTTTGAACAAATATTAAACGAGACATAAAAAACATATTAACGATCCTATTAATAACACATTTTGACCTTTTGTTAACCAATACAAAAGCAATTTGTCGAAACCGAATTTGATAAATGATATTAATTATTTTTGCATTGAACACAAATTCATATATTATTTTGTGCACCGAGTGTTTTAGGTTGTAATCAAACAGAGTTTACTTTCCAAAGTTAACATATTCCTCATTTACCGCAGACCTTCTAGATCGCGGGATTGCGGACAATCGGTAGCTCGCCGTCTCTGTCCGGTAACCATCCGGACCGAGTCCAAGTCGTCAACGGCGCGTAATATTCCACGCGCCCCTCATTTAGATATCCCGTAGGGGGAATGTAGCAGGGTCAAAGCTTACTGGGACTATGGGTTGCACGAAAGAAAACCCCGGGGCCCTAGAACGAAGGCTAAGAAGAAACAGGTTTCAGTCAGTAAAAGTCTGACACGCCCACCCGCCCCGTCCAATGGCGGGAGATGTCATTAGATAATTTCCCATTTAAAAAACAAAAACTTTCTATTAAGAAAAATATAACCGACTTCAATATTAAAAAAACTGGGAAAGTGCGAATCGACTTGCGTACTAAGTTCCGAATTTCTGAATGGAGTCTCGGAAGATTTTTCCGAATTGAATTTTTTTTTTGTGACGGAGGTAAAAACAAATTTACTGTAGTAAGATTTTTCCCTATACCTGTGCTATAAGACCTTGCTTTTTGCCAAATTTCAGGATTTGGGTTTACGGGAAGTATCCTATGAATTTCGATCTTTGAGAGTATCAAAACACACGTTTTTTTTGCGACATAAACGGCCGTATATTTTTTATTCCTTAACTTAGAAGTTTGATTTTTTCACAGCTTAAAGAGACCGCAGACTTAAGTATATGGTTTATAGTTTCAACTCAATACCTCGACGCGTTCTCGAGAAAAAGGGTCTTGACAGACAGACTAACAGACGGACAACAAAGTGATCCTATAAGGGTTCCGTTTTTTTCCTTTTGAGGTACGGAACCCTAAAAACACTGAAAAGTACAAAATAAATTTAATTTTGGAAGTCAGTTTCTATAATAGTTAGTCTCTTCGTTATTTAACACCGACTTTCAAAATTAAAGTTATTATGTGCTTTTCGGTGTTTTTAGGGTTCCGAAGTCAACTAGGAACCCTTATAGTTTCGCCATGTCTGTCTGTCCGTCTGTCCGTCCTCGCTTAATCTCTGTGACCGTTAGCACTAGAAAGCTGAAATTTGGTACCAATATGTATATCAAACACGCCAACAAAGTGGTAAAATAAAAATTGGAAAAAAATGTTTTATTAGGGTAGCCCCCCTATATGTAAAGTGGGAAGTGATTTTTTTTCAATTTCAACCCTAACATGTCATATATTGTTGGATAGGTATTAAAAAATGAATAGGGGTTTACTAAAATCATTTTTTGATAATGGCAATAATTTCGGAAATAATCGCTCCAAAAGTAAAAAACAATGTGTCCCCCCCTCTAACTTTTGAACCGTAAGTTTAGAAAATATGAAAAAAATCTGAAAAGTAGAACGTTATAAGGACTTTCTAGGAAAATTATTTTGAACTTGATGGAAAGAACAGTTTTTGTACAAAAAAGACAAAAGGGTTCTACAAAATAATTTCTGGACTAAGTGTGTAGTATAATCGTATATGCAAGCATTTTTTAAACTCATAAGTGGGTACACTTATTGTGACGGACGGGAAACTATGGAACCCTACACTGAGCGTGGCCCGACACGCTCTTGGCCGGTTTTTTTAATATTGAAGTCGGTTATATTTTTTTTAGTAAAAAGTTTTTTATTTTACACTTTTTAGTTATGGTACCACCATTAAAAAGTACCCCTCAGTTAAACTTAAATACCTTATAGCCAGAGTGCATCTCATAAGGATTCTAATAATCCCAAACACGGTTTGATTACATTAATTTACCTTCCAGCTTCATCATCAGATCAGTTCGATACATCCCCTCCCCCTATTCTTTCAGTCAGTCTTCGATTACACGTATAAACAAAGCAATTTTACTTGTTACGACAGTTCTGTTGTGTTTGTATGAAGAGTTCTGTTCCATATTTTTGCAGTTCATGATCAGATCATAACAATATTTCTATGGGATCAATTTGAAAGTATAATCTTTCAATCAAAAAAATCATTTTCAAAATCAGTCCACAAGTGGCTAAAATATCGGTGAACATAGATAAAAAAAACATACACTCAGCCAAACATAGAACCTACTCCTTTTCGAAGTCGGTCAAATCCATCCAAAGGTCCATCGCTTTTAGCGATAAGACCACCCATTGTGGCGTTCTAGTCATTTAAAATTCCTAATGTAATTTTATTTTGGTGTACAATAATGAGTTTATCTACTTACAATAAAATATAGCTTATGTCACTCAAGCTTTTGGTGAAAAATTTTTAGCAATCGGACCAGTACCTTTAGGGTGAGTTGCACCATTTAACTATAACGATAACAAAGCCGTTAACAGTTGTGTAATCGTCGTATTGAAAAATAGGCGGCCGTTTCACGGCTGGTTATGGTTTGGTTATCGTTATAGTTACATTAACCATAACGATAACATTAACTATAACGATAACAGTTTTCAAATCGTCGAATTGACCAATAGGAGGCCGTTTCACGGCTGATTATGGTTTGGTTATCGTTATAGTTAAATGGTGCAACTCACCCTTAGAGTTTACCTACTACAAACAAAAAAACATAAAAACAAAAAACAAACATTCCGTCTTTATAATATTAGTGTAGATTAAAACAAGTTTTATAATGTTTCAAAAGATTTAAATATCCTTATAATCTTTACAGCGCTCTTTAAAAATTCATAAAAGACATTCAAACGGGCCTTAAGTACCGTTCAGAGACAAATCGCCTCTAGACATAGCTGGAGCCATAACATTTATTTTCACAACCAAGAAATGTTTTTGGAATTTTTATGGGAATAAAAGGATTTGGTACCTACACGAAATTTATTAAGTAGGTAGATAGTTTTATCTAGGTCTGGGTGTTCTTTTTTCCAATGGAAACTCATCTAATGACATTTCTCGCTCTAGGGTGGAGCGCGAAGGCGTATTAGACTTTTACTGACTAAATTCACACGTATGTTCCTTCAGTTAACCTTTCCGTACGTGTACAAATCCACCAACCCGCACTGGGCTTGCGTGGTGGATTACGACCCATTCACGAAGGTCTGAGTCCCAACAGTGGGAACATTATAAGGCCGACGATGGACGGGTACTAATACTATAAGTTTCCTTTTTAAAAGTTTTCCCATAGCCATAGCAGGTATCAGTACTGTTGCGCTGAGGCGCGCGTGAAATATACGTGTCTTCGATGACTCGGACTCGTTTGGGATGGATATCGGATAGCCGGATGGTGAGCTACCTATTGCTCGTCGTTAGCAAGCTCGCGCCTACGGTGGCTGGTAGTCGGGCTCGGGTTTTCGGCGGGTAGGGTGTGAAGAATACCGTTTTCTTACACGTGAACCATTTCCTTCGCTAGTCTTCGTTTGTTTTACAGAAGGAGGTGACCAATTCCTCTGGCTCCGAACCTTCGACTGAAAAATAATAATAATAATAAATTGTTTAATTTTCGGACAACAATGGAACCATATTTGTTAGTAACTTACATGCTAAAACTTAAACACTAGGATTAGTAATTATAATTACAACATACACAAATTTTTAGTGAGTCATGTACTTACGAGGCACTTCAGGCGGACAATGATTCCTCATGAGATGCCTCAGCACAGGAGCTCTCGGATCCTCAGCAACGACTTTCAGGATGCTATTGTCACTCCCCCGAATCCTCCTCACAAGCGATGCCACCTTTTTTCTGATGATCGCATGAAAACCATCTATACGCGATTGGGCGAACATCCCTGAGGCACTACAGAAACGAGGGAGTTTCAACATCATCCTGAAAACATTATTATATTGGACGCGCAAGGCGCTTAGCGTCCCACGTGAACAGTTGAACCACAGACTTCCCGTATATAGGCCTTGGAAAAAGCGCTCAGCGCGAGTGGTCACCGTTGCTGACTGCCTCCACGACGTGAGGTCTGACGTGACGCCAGAATCCGGTGCTACAAAGTATCGGTCAGTCAGAAAGATATGTACCTATGTCGCTACCTAGGAACTGAACATGCAAAATTTGCATCACGGTGTCAGAGTTCTCCGCGCAATTAGAAAGTATACAACAGATCGAAATCTATGTTTTGGTCTAGTCTGGGCAACTACTCGATAACTTATACGGACCAGACATATACCTATTCTGGTCGGAAGATCCTGTCTTTTCAACAATGGTTAGCGGAATTTACATCCTGTATAATATATACTTGAAAATTTATATAGTCTGTCTAATAAGTCAACCGACTTGGGAATTTTGTATAATATATGATCATTTAAAAAATACTTAAATTCGGTACTTTTTATAAGGTTCTTCTGTTAGTAAACAATGATCTCTATCTCATAATCAACCTTGATTATTGAACCCGTGTTGACCACATCAGATTTAATTAAATCCTAATAATTACCCAAGTCGTTTAACTTATTAGACAGACTCTATCCATAAATTCTTTTGTAGAGAAATGATCATAGAGGAAAGAAGATTTTAAAGTGTGTTTAAAAATTGGTATATAACATTTGATTCCTGTTATTACGTAACGTAACGTAACGTAAGCCTATTGTGTCGCCCGCGGTCAGCGCCGCGACGGCCGTACGTAACCGTAAAACGTACAAAATGAAGAACAAAATCGCTTCAATATTTCCTCGTTGTGATGTCCTGCCATGATTGAAAGCTATTCCAGTTTTCAGTGGACATGTTAAAATTATTCAGAAGAAAAAAACTAGGCTAACTTACCTATGTAAAGAGTTCAATTCTCGATAGAGTCTCCAAAGATGATTTTTCTAAATCGCAGTTTTTTTCTTGTGAAGTAACAACGAATTTTCTGTTTTCAGATTTATTCCTATACTTTGTTATAAGACCTGGCTTTGTGCAAAATTTCAGGTTTTAGGGTCAACAGAAAGTACCTATCCTTAAATTTTGGTTACCTTGAATGTCGAAATACACGTTTTCTGCGACATAACGGGCCAAATCTTTTTTTTTTCGTAAACCTAAAAGTTTGATTTTTTCACAGTTTCAGGGGACCGTAAACCTAAGTATATAGTTTCAATTTCAATTCGATACCTCCACGCGTTTCCGAGTCTTGACAGACAGGGTTCTGTTTTTTTTCCTTTTGAAGTAAAGACACGGATTAACAAGCTATAAGAAAAACCTTGTAACGTTAACCAACAAAACTAATTAATGGCAAACTATAATTAATTATTTTCCGGCATGTACCCTCGTGGTATAAGGATATTGATTACTAATAAAGTCCTCTACTTCCAGATGTGTATTAAGTATCGCAATTAGTGGAGGAAGCCGCTTTGTTATCATCCCCGGGGTGACACTGCCCTTGTTAGAGCGTCATGACGTTATTATGAAAAACAGCAGTAGGAAAAATATGTTTTGCTTTCTTGCCGAGATTGTTTCTTCGTGAGGACAGTGTTTATGGGCGATTGTGTAAGCGTAGGTAGAATTGACTTCACTGAATAAAAAAAAAAAAAACAAGTCGGACTTCTGGACAGGGCTAATTATTATCAACTTTTAAAATCTTATTTAGGAATAAACACGTGTCAAGTTTTTTTTTTAATTTTAATTTACATTTTTGCTACATATTTCTAGCTATATTGTTGACAGAGAGAGAGTTAACCAATATAAGTATAGAAAATAAATTGTGGGTTCAAGAGGAACCGTAGGACCAAAATCAAGCGGGTCCAGTGGACCACAAGCCTTAATATTAATAGTAATAATATACCTCAATTATCACACAACGCTGTCTAGTCCCAAAGCTAAGCAGAGCAGACAAATGATAAACATACTTAAATATTTAATGCTATAGATAAATTACGCCCTTACGGCCAGTTCACACATGGGAGTCCGTTTTACTAGTACGTTTTAAACGGATACGTCATAAATTTATGCTCTGTTCACACATAGGCATCGTATAACGTTCAACGGATCCGTCATTACTGGATGCGATGTGTGAACAGAAAACTCGCAGTATACTGCCGCTATTCTACAAGGATGGACGCTGTCGTGTTGTATTGGTACTATCGTCAGAGAAGAAAGTTATTATTACGTTATTGGCAGCATCCACTTATGGCCCAAAGATCTAGAGAGGGTGCTTACAGTTTACTTAAGAGTTAGTTGCGAGGTGATGAATCGAAATTTTTCAATTACTTTCGTAATGTACAATATAAAATGTGAGTCAAACAAAACCTGTCGCATATTGCCTCTCCTACACCCCGCACACACCGCCCGCCACGGTCACAGTATCTATCCGTTAAAATTCTAAGTATCCGTATATTTTTACAGTTCCGTCGTCCAGTATTCGATGACAAAACGGAATGTCATTTTTTTACGGAACGATATTTTTTACTGTATACAGAATACTGTGCCATGTGTGAAGTCGCTCATACAACTACATATGCCATCGACCAAAAAAAAAACGTACACGATAAAATGGAACAGTAAAGCGGAGACATGTGTGAACCGGCCGTTAAACAACAAATAATCGTGCTCATCACAAATATTTATTCTGGGTGGGAAACCCACTACCTCCGGCATAGCAATCAATGTCACTAACCATTAGACCAATAGACCAGTCAAATAAAACCTCTTGGGACGCATACATAAGATCATAAAATTTATAACTCTTCATCTCAGCTAGTCTGGAAAAATACTAAAAGTTACCCATAATAACGTTCAGCCACAGAAAATATTTCATACATAAATACGTCGGAATTCGCGTCAAGGAGTAAACACAATAAAATTATGGCGCTGTTCGCGAATCTCCTCAGTCAGCTTTACTTGCCCGGAAAAATAAGCGACATACATACGCAGTTCATAATATTTTCTTTTATTCTTGACGCCAACGTCGAATGGAAAGATTGTTGAGTTTGTGTCGGATGTTACCCTTGCTCGTGATAAAAGATTAGAAGTAGATGCCATCTACACGCACTTTACCAGTGCGTTCGATAAGGTTGACCATTCTCTTCTGTTGTCGAAGTTGGAATACAATGGTATACATGGTTCACTGTTAAACTGGTTCTCATCATACCTGGCTCGTCGATCTCAAATTCTTGTTGTGAACGGTTATCAATCGTATCCGTACTATGCTGACTCAGGAGTTCCCCAAGGTTCTCACCTAGCCCCAATTTTATTCTCGCTCTTCATAAACGACATAACCAGTGTAATCCGTAATTGTAAATATTTAATGTTTGCAGATGATCTTAAAATTTATAGAACTATCAGTACAGGTGAGGACCCAACTCTTATACAAAAAGATATAGATAGGATTGAGCGTTGGTGTATCCTGAATGGCATGAAACTCAATGTACAAAAATGTAGCCACATACGATTTAGTACGAAAAAAAATGATACCAGAGCTGTTTCGTATAATATAAACGGAGTGAATTTAGAGTCAGTGAATGAAATCCGTGATCTTGGCGTCATCATGGACGATAAACTCAATTTCAGAAGTCATGTTGATAGCATCGTCACTAAATCAGCTCGGCTACTTGGATTTCTTAAGAGAAGTACAAAAGGTTTTAAGTTGGTAAGAACTAGAATCGTGTTGTTCAATGCGTTAGTTCGAAGCCACTTAGAATTTGCTAGCGTGGTGTGGAGTCCTCACTATGTAGTGCACTCGCAAAGACTTGAAAGTATCCAGAGGGCTTTCACAAAACACTTAGCATATACCTCCGGTAAAATATCTCCCAGGTGTCCGTATGAACAGCGTGTTCGGTGCTTCAACATGAACTCTCTGCGTGATCGACGAATGACGCAGGATCTGACGTTTCTCTACAAATTGTTAAATAATAGATTGGATTGCCTAAGGCTGGTTGAGTGGATTGGGATAAAAGTTCCTTACAACATACCTAGATTCCCAGTTACCAATGTCTTTTATACTTCTCCATGTAGGACGAAAATTGGCATTAACTCGCCAATAAACAGACTATGTAGAGAGATGAACTCCTTCGTAAAATTCGTACCTGAGGTTGATATTTTCCATGACTCCATAAAAAGTCTTTAGAACCAGAGTACTGGAGTACCGGGGAACACAACTTGTCAATTAACATAGTGTATGAGTGAAGATTGTTTTTTTTTTTATTGAGATTTTATTGTGATTTATGATTGTGATTTATTATTTAAATTTATTATTATTTGATTTATTTTTTCAATTATTCTGACTATTTTAATTGTTTTGATTATTTTGACCTTATTAATTATTCGTATTACGTTGATTATTCTAATTATTTTGACATTATTGATTATTTTGATTATTCTGTTTATTTTGGTAATTTTGACTATTATGATTGTCATGATTATTATGATTATTGTGATTGTTATGATTGTTGTGATTATTTTGATTTATAACATGTCTTATTTTGCGAATGCTGGTTAACCTGTAATTGGCGACTGTGTAAGACTTAGGCCAATTATTATTCATACTTGTAAAATGCTGTACACAGAAGCTGTTGGTTTGACCTTAATAAATAAATAAATAAGAAAGAAAACTACTACAAAAACTTTTCACAAAAAATCTAAAATTGTTGTATAATGGGCGGTACGTGTGGACTAAGTTCGGGCAGCATGTTGCGATATTCTCAAACAGCGCACTCTAAAGCATTTCACAATTTGTTATTGCACTGAGTAGGCACTTACGTTTGTAACCCTGTCAGTAGTCAGTATGAATTACTGTCATAGTCAACGTGGCTGGAAATATGGTTGAAAGGTGGTACCATCACTGGGACCACAGTCTGCGAGGTATAATAATATCTTTACCTATTTCAGTTCAAGTTCTAGGCAATCAAGTAGGATCCATGGTATTTGTTTGTGCTTCGATATCAAAGACACCGTGTATCTGAAAATTTTTGGTCTGAAACGTAGATGGCGACTCCGTTACCTGCGCGTCGACGGAGAACAGGCTGACCTTCGGTTATTTTGGAATCTCGAGGCACGCTGGCTTTTGATGGGGTCCCTCTTTAGTCATAGGCAAGCTGGAGCTTCTTGTCGTTGTGTTTTTTTATTTTTTATGAATGATAGGCTTGCGTTTGACCACCATCTCACCTGATAGTACGCGATGATGTGGTCGACGATGATGCGCGCTTGCCTACAAGAAACTTATTCACTCTCGACTTAAAGATTCCTAAGTTGTAGCTATCAGGAAACACAGATTCCGGCAGGGAATGTGGTAGTAGATGCCTGTTTTTCACTATCTATGATGTCAGTAGATCCAGAAAAACAGCAAACCAATAAAGATGAGAGTATAGTACGTTCCATGGCGATAGTGAAGGTTTTGCGCCTTAGCTACCAGTTGAGAAGAGAAGGTCAAGTCATATCTCCACTTCATCATCCATGTAAAGGGACGATCTGAAACTCTGCCTGCAATAACTTGCAACTAATAAAGTTACTAAAGGTAACAGAAACCATCAGAATGAAATCTGGTACGAACAAATGTTAAATCACGCATTTGAAGCTAGGGAAGATTATGTAATTATTGGAAACCCAGCTCTTAGATTTCATACACCTTAGGTCCATTTGTTCAACCAAAACTTACAAGTATTTGAGATATCGGAAACGCCAGATATGAGCCTCCCAAAACGTTTTTGTAAGTATGGATAAGATATACCTATCATGTACCTTAATAGCTTAGAGTTGACTAGAACAACACACGAAAGACATACACTATTAAGTACAACCAGCGAAGTAGTTTCAGCATTGGAGCAACAAGCTGCTATGCAAGATTTCTACGTAAAGCAGCCATGATGTTAATTTGAAATATTTTTCACCAGGGACTTCACCTTCATAAAGGTTACAAAATTATAAGTGTTACATGTTGAATTGGTAACAGAATCAAATAAGTAATACTTATTTATGTGTTTTCAATGTGTTAACCCAAAAGACTTACAAAAGTGTAACTCTAGCATATCTGTAACAGATATAAAAGTGTTAACAGTGTTATAAGTGTAACAGGTAAACGCAGCGTTGCCAAAGTTACAATTTACATAAAGCTATACTAAAACTGATTACTTCAGTTACACATATTAACACTTATTAACACATAATAACAGGTTACAGTTTGATTCGGTAGCACTCCCTAGCACATAATATAAAAGGTTACAGTTTGATTCGGTAACATTATTGTATCTGTTACATTTAAAAGTGTTTTTCTGTTAAAACTGTTTTAAAAAACAGTGTTAAAACACATTATTACGGTTACAGTTTGAGTCCCTGTTTTTCACTATATTTGCACGCCATAGAATGTGGCAAACTTGTCTGGACCGTTTCTTTTTTGTCATCCTGCATGCACGTTTTGTTTATTCTTGTATGTGTAGGTACATATGTTTTAGCAAATAAATATCTTATCTATTCTTATCAGTCTTTTTTTTATACGAATTGCGTAAAAGTCGTTGTATCGCATTATGTGCTACAATAACGGGGCAAACCAGACAGCAAAACCTGACTGAAGGTATTTAAATTATGTTGCACAAATAGGATGTTTAAGTTTAATTTTTTTAACTTTAAGCATATAGTTGACCTATAGGCAAATTCTAAAATTCTGACTGCAAGCTATAAACAGTGCCATTTTGTTGTTTTTTACTACAGTTGACAAATCTATGGGCAAAATGTTACACTTAGCAGCTTAGCGCATTTAGGCGGGATCTTATGGTGAAATGGTGACAGCGACTATCGCAACCCAGTGCTGGGCACGCCATAATTATGACGGTAAGTCCCTTTTTTGAGGAGTGGTGCTCACCTTCCGCGTGACCAGACAAAGTAAGTTCAGCAGGTTCCTGCAACGGATTTGAGCGGAAGAAACGCCTGGGTGGCACCGCTGTGTGGACCACCCAGAGAATGTCCATACAGAAGGTGCGGGGTACCACACGGTTTCCCGCGAAGCGGCGAGCCTCCTTGCTGGCCTACCATCGTGGGAATTGGAGGCAACAGTTTTTGCACGCATGCATGATCTGCGCGTGGAGATGCAACTCTGCGGACGATACTCCGCTGGCATTCCAAGTCACAGTATAGCGAACAGAGTTTTGAAGTGACGCCAGGGTGTTACTATTGTATGGACCGCCCGGAGGACACGGTGGAGGTGGAGAACAAGGTAGAGATGTGCCCCGCCTGGGCGGGGCACCGCCGTGCTCTCGTGCGGGCACTCGGTGGCAGCGATCTCTCGCGACGGGCCGTCAGGATTCCGATCCCGATTTCCGGCCACTGAAGGCGCGGGCTTGCGGACAGCGAGCAATGGGTAACTCGCTGTCCAACCGTCCGGAAACCGTGCGGACCGAGCTCAAGTCGTCGACGGCACGTAGTGTTTCACGCGCGTCTCAAGAAGTTGTCAGCAATCGTAGGGGCCCGGCAAGGTTGAAGCCTACTGGGGCCATGGGTGATGCGAAAGAGATCCCCGGGGCCCTGGTACAATGGCAAAAAAGGTACAGGAGTGGGTTCTTAGTCAGTAAAAGTCTGACACTATCTCCCGCTTCGCCCAAGAGCGGGGGAGGTCATTAGATTTTCCCACCTAAAAAAAAGTCTATTATAATAATTTTAGTAAACTAAGTAATAAAATTTTGTTTAACACCTGCTGATGGTACTTTTAAGCTAAACTGACTTTTATTTGTATTTATCAAGATAAAAATAAATCGAGTGCCTCCGGTACGGGGCTTTCGGGGATCGGAGTTCTCAGGGAATAACCCAAATCAAACACGCAAAGCGAATACCCTGAAAAATGAGAAGAACATTGAAATGTACTTGGTACTTTTTAAAGTCTCTTTTCCTTTAACTTTAATAGGAAAGGAACTTTAGCAGTAGTAAGTTGCCTATAACAAGTTAGCTTGATTAGAAGCCTAAAATCCATAAAGCTGGATGGTGGCTGGTGGTACTTTATAGTAAGCACCATAGTGCTTACAGAATCATATTTCCTGTTTAGTGTTTGTTACTCCAAACAGGAAATATGATTCTGTTTAATCAGGTGCAAAGTTTTGAACTCTATGGCCTTGCTTCTGGTTTAAAGTACTTGAAATAATGCTGAAACTTTGGGTCCTTTAGAATAGTATGTTACTTACCAACTTATATTAAGGCAATGTTCACCCAAACTATTAATATAATAATAATAATATTTATTCGGAGTTAAAGTTTGGTAAAATAGTAACATAAAATCTTAGGAATAATTTATAAAGGTATGACTATGTTATATGCCTGTACTAGGATAAACCTGTATCACAGGCGTAGAAGTTCTTACGCTATGGTTTTTGTAGAACAATAAAATAGATAACAATATTTAACAGTTAGTCTCGAAACAATGGAAAAAAAAATTATTTACTATATTTTATACCTAGTTTACTTAAACAATAAAAGTCACAATAATTTATTTCTTATTTTAAATCTGTTTCTTGCACTTAATAGTCTCGTTACACAAACATAATTTTGTGACAGCAGAATTTGTAATTGGGTTAAAAGTCGAGGTTGCATCAATATTGAAGTTATGTTTACCTTGGACACCTTTATCCGTTAACTAATATGCTTAAATATTAAGAAAAACAATCGTTTGTAGGTCAGTGCACAAGAATTTTGAGTCAGCGGTATGCGTTATACGGAAGTCTGGCCTTGAGTATGATGCTTTAGGCGCCCTCATAATCGACAGAATTTATATATTTGTATTCCGCTATTTTCCTAGCTGGACACTCAGCGTCTCCCGTTTTGTGGTTGGAGGGCTTTTTGAATCGAGAGCAAGTTGCACATTTCGGTGAGTCCGCTTTCTTCGCACACTCGGCCATCGAGTGTCCTATCTCGCCGCAGTGGCCGCATGTCGAGTTGACCTCTTTATAGGTTTTTGCTGCATGTCCATATTGCTGACATTTGTAGCATCTCGTAACAAGGGTGAAGTCCCTGACAGGGCAGGACGTCCAATTTATGAAAATCCTGGACTGAGAAATAAGAGCTCTGCGAATATTGGCTGGAACTTCAATCACGTAGTTACAAGTCTGCGAATCTTTTTTCCCCGATTTGTGGCTTAATTAACTAATGTCAAAAAGGACTCAATGGAAACCGTCGGAAACTTTTCGGCCACATTCTGTTCATAAATGCACCGGAAGACTTCCGTGTCAGCCAAAGAGGACGGCACTCCTACAACTACAATCCGGGGTTTGCGCTTTCTGGGTTCGTCGGCGGTAAGGCCAGATGCTGATTTCAGGACTGCGAGCTTAATTTTATCCACATCATCTTTTGTCTCGGTACTGATTATAACGCCTCTGTTTTTAGTCTTACGGACACCACGTATATGCGGCTTGACTTGATCTGGTCGTATCATCTTTTGCACGAGGACTTTTGTTTCGTCACTGGACTTCAATTTGTTGTTGGGATATATGGCCACGGAGTTTAAATTGTTCGGTCGAATGAAATCATTTGATCGCTTCTTCACCATGTCGGCAAATGAAACAGTGCCAGAGTCCTTAATCTTCTTCGTAAGGTCCAAGATGTGGTCAGTCAAGTTGCACTTTTTCATCAGATCTTCATTGAGGATGCGCTCTTGGATTGTTTTCTGCTTTAGCGATTGATATAGGACTGCCATCTGTGAGGTGCCAGATCCTATTTTACGGCACAAGGTAGATATTTTCATTTTCTGCTCCGAGTTGAGTTTGCCATCCGAGGCTACAGTACAAACCTCGTTTAGATGCTGCTCAATGACTGACATCCATCTTTGTATCTCAGGTGTTGAAACAGGTTCGATTGGGAGATCAGATTGGGCTGGAATTTGCGTCATCGTCTTTGCTGGAGATGCGGCGAGATTCACTCGATCTCTCGAGGCTGGGCTGTTGTCCATTTTATTTAAAACTAGTTCACTTATTCTAAGTTTCCATTGTATTAACACTACACACTACACACTAGGCAAAACACAAAAAAGAAGGTCACTGATATTATTTTATAAAATTAAATATTGCTACTGAGCACGTCTGTATGCTACGAGTGCAGACGATCCAATCACTAAAATGAAATTCCCAATCGAAAACTATGGATGTTTCTCAATCGACTTGGATATTATATGTGTGCATTAACTCGATTAGGCCACGATTATTTTCACGTCTTGGAAAATCTGAACTGGGCCCCAAGTCTGCTATTTTTATAAATTCGTCATTCCAACACGATCCCATTGTCAATTTGCTAAAAGTTTGTAATTTGCTAATTCTTAATGATCGATCATTGATCGGTTAATGGTCTTGTAATAGAATTGTGGTAAAATGATAATTTCGAGCATATTAAAACCAATAACCACACAATAACGTTCTAATGGTAAAACACTGATCAAAGAAACAGTCAAAGTTTTAGCTGATTACCGCAAACGTCAAGTATTCTTTTGTCAATATGTACGAGATTACTATTCTATGCAACTTCTTTCAATGGTGTGTCAGTGGTTGACCATTGGAAAGTTATAATGACGCCATTATATTAGTAGATCACCAAACTTGTCAAAATCGATAATTATGACATCAATGATAGACCATTCTGCCACTATTGTAATAGCAGACTTGAGGCCCTGTTGTCATGTTATTCAAAACTAGTACCACAGTATAAAATCTTAATTATTTATTTATGTACAGACAAACACTTAAAATCGAAAACAATAAACACAGATCTAAGGAAATTTCATCCAGCAGCCCTGCGACAGGAGAGATGAGAGATGTAGACGCAGCGTGTATAAAAAACTTAAATCTTGAATGAACTAAGTGTGAGTTCGCAGACTTTATAATTACTGCTACTGGAAAACTATATTATTGTTAGATAGATATTAATTAGTGCTATATAAGTAAGTGCTGTCGTATTAAGCTATGACTTAGTGTTGAATGAAAAAATAGACACATACCTAATATACATCAAAGTGTAAATCTCTGTGCAAATGTTTTCTATTTTTAAAATATCTTAAGAGAGTAAGGGTGAGTTGCACTATTTAACTATAACGATAACAAAGCCATTAACAGTTGTCAAATCGTCAAATTGACCAATAGGTGGCCGTTTCACGACTGGTTAAGGTTTGGTTATCCATATAGTTAAAAGGTGCGACTCACCCTTACTGTAGTATAACATTTTGCTTATTGACTAGTTTCATCAAAAGAATGACATTTTAATAATTGCGTCAGCAAATTGTATTTTAAATAGGCTTATCATGCTTAAATATTGCAAACCGTAAAACGCATTTATAAGTTCTGTAGGATACCAATGTTTGTTTCTAAATAAAAGTTATCAGGTCGTAAATTTTCACATTTTAGGTAAGAAGGGGCTTAAATGGAACGAAAAGTTTTGCGTAAATATTTTATTCTAATACTACCACTTACTATGTCGGGACCTGGGCAGTAAAACAGAGGTCTGTCCTAAAGAAAGGTAAAGTGGTTGGTACAGGCTTTCTCATCGACATTAAGGATACGCACCGTCTACCCAACCGTTTGCAATTTATAGATACCTTGTAACTTGGTTTATCTCAACATTTATAGGCGAGAATGGATAAGGGATTATTGTTTTCTTCCCAAGATTGTCCTAATTCCTCTTACATAACTTTTTGCTAGTATAAGTGGCGGAACAAAACAATTGTTTAGTGTGTATAGGAAAACTACGTAACCGTCTCGAAAGCTGGCGTATTTTTTATTCATTTATTTGTTCCAAGCTTTGATGACATTTAATCCAAAGCCAGCAAAGATCTGCAAATTTATTTATTTACTACGAAAAATGCGCCAGATTAAATTCAACTCCTTTTATAACATGCTAATCTTAAGTGCTTTTTTATTGCCGCAGTTTCGCATCCCATCTTATTTATTACAGATTGAACCCACAAGTAGTTAATAAACATCAAGGGAAGAAAACGAAACTCATAAAAGGGCTGTATCATTATTTACATAAACGCTATAAAACCGAACAAAGAAAATTTATGCGGCAAAGTTTTGGGCAATATCCGTTTTCTGTGACACGTTTTTTCGAGGGCCGTTGTTCATCGTTAATCTTGGAAACAAAAACAGCAAGTTTGGTCGCGGCGCGTCTGCGCGACCCATAATTTACGTGAAACAAGTGCGCGCGACATGCGGTGTTGTAGGTACCTTTAGGCTACGCTATCTACCTATAGCTACATAAAAATTACCTCCGAATACTTGGCCAGGGTCTCTTTCATGCTAGCTTATTATACGTGGCGACTAACTGTTATTAGTTGGCAAAGTTCCGCACACTTTCAACATGTACGACGTCGGATTTCAGGGTGCAGAAATTACAAGTAGGTTTGGGTTCTGCTTAGTGTTCGCGTGGGTTATGCATACTTGCATAACCTAAAGCAATATTATAAATATTTTACGAAAATAGCTCGACAAATTGCAGTACGAATTTTCATTTCTTAGCTTTTTGCCGTTCATGTGTTACGTAATTTTTAACCGATTTCAAAAAGAAAGAGGTTCTATGTTCGGCTGTAGGAATTTATTTTTGTCTTATGTATGTTCACCGATTTCTTGGTCAATTTTGGACTAAATATTAATTGGTAGGTAATTCCTAACAATAATTAGAGATTGTAGTTTTTCCTGACCGAGGCCTACAAACAGTGTGTATCTAGAACTAAGAAGATAAAAATCTTAGTATACGCTGTGTAATTGCACACCTACTTTTTCATGGTAGACATAACCAAATACAAAAATTTATACAATTTCACGGTGGAGTGTACATGGATTTTACACGGTGGAGGTGTGCCCCGCTTGAACGGAGTGCCACCGTGTCTTGGGGGTAGATCGGCGGCAGTGAACTCTCGTGCCGGGTCCTAGTACAGGCCATGTTGGAGGAAGGATGGCTGGCAGTTGCCTCCTTCTGCGAAGCTGTAATGCTAGCGAAGGAGGTGGCCGCACGCGTGAGAGAACGGATCACCTCTAGAGCGGGAGAAGTCATTGGATGTTTTGCTATCCTTTAAAAAAAACACAAGCTTTTCATTCTCTTAATTGCTTTCTTACGTTTACCTACACATTATCTCATCAAAACCAAGAGTAAAGCAGCAGAAAATGTAACAGTATTCGCTAGTTTCACTTAAGCCAATAGTTTTGCCATGTCTAGGCAAATTAAAGAAAAACAGAGACAGCTGTCAGTGTTCCCGTACAATTAGTTTAAAGTCATCGAGCCAGGGTTACTATTTACTCGCGGTTACTAATCCAACGTCTACAACTACCGTCAAATTACGCCGTTTAAGAACGATGACGGTAATTGGTTTTCGGTAGTGAATGTAAATTATTGTTTAGGCTGTCTTGACTTGTTAAATGGTTTTCTCAGAACAGCTTTGTTTAGCTTAAATCTTCTTCAATTAATAAATAAGTTTAAGTTGCTTTAAGTATTCGATAGTCTTAGGATAATATTAGTAGAAAAAAACATTTGAGACAAGCTTTTATTTAAATACTCTAAAACAAAAAAAAAACATTATACAACATTATTTTTAGTTTGTGCGAAACTTGAATATAGTTTGTTCAGAATCAGTAACTGAATCGATTCCGATCAATTTTAAACTATGTAATATTTTTTCCCAAAAATATCTAATAAGATCACAAGTTAGACTCCACCGACTCTAAGTAGGTACAACACAGATCACGGCAGATTATAGCGGGCATTAGGCCAGCAAAAAGCTAGATGCAAGTGCAAAACAACTCCTTAGTCGCTTGGATATCCTGATGACTATTTTTGCTAGCATAACAAGCTTATAACTTTGTGATTCTTTATGATACAGTTATGAAATTTTGTACATAGATTCTTTACATAAAAATACTAGGCACATGTTTCGGGTTTCGCATAGACAAAAACTAATATTTTATAATTATTTTCATTATATGATGTAAAGGTTTGTTGCATGATTGTACTGTGTGATCAAACAATTTGGAGACATGATAGCCATATTATAGGGGTAGATATATGTAAAATTAATTAGTCTACCATTTTATGAGTCCGCCATGTTGGATTTAAAATGACGTCACCCAACTAATCAAGCATTTTTGTCCGAGCTGAACATAGGTACAGCACAACCGGTTATGGGTTTCAAAAATAATTTAGAATAATACGAAACAATAAAATAAAAATTCCTAAAATAAAATAGGTTAGTTGATGCGCATGCTACAGTGATTATCATTGTATACCTTCTGCAGGACTAAAGGTTATCTACCTATCCGTGCATCCTCAATTCAGCACCGTTTCGTGCGATATAAAACAAAAACCAAAGCTTTTTCAGTAGGAATATTTAAACATATGATCCTTTAAAATATATTTTATTCTAAAATGTAGTGTTATATCCTCTACTTTAGTAGAAAAGGCATACCTTGTTACAAGGGTATGTGTGTGTGATTTTACTTATTCCGCCCACGTTTTAAGATCGCTAGTAATCTGCCAATGTTACTTAGACACCTCGGCATGTAAGTTCATATTTAATGAGAGGGAAGGGTTACCTGTCTCCGGCACCGTGGAACAAACGACGTCAAATGGCATTGTTTAGTCGCCTAGTATTAGCCTACTCAGACTTGCGACAGAATTCCTAATTAACTCTGAATTAACTCGAAGCTTTTCTTCGACCTCGTAAAGCAGCGACGGAATAATGAATATTAAAGTTTTATTTTAAATAATATTAATGATACGCGTTACCAAGAAAAATACTTTCATAAAAAGTTCTTTAACAACTCCATTAATATTTACGTCGACGAAAAATCTTTAAATTCGATTAAAGCAGTCTAGCCTGAATTACAGAAGAGTGATACACAAAGCCTCTACTTATGTTTAATTTACAGCTTATCAAGCAATTCTCACCGCACCACATCACATATAATCCGTCTTAATTAAGCGGATTAAGTAAACTTAACGAAGATAATAAACAATTAATCTTTTGTATCAACGCGTGTGCGGATCGAAATCCCTAAGTCAGGCTCTATGCGGCTGATAAAGACGTAAGACCCTCCTCAATCAGGTACGAGCTTACGGTGTAATGATAACGTAAATATTTTAACCTTGCTATGAGTTTGACGGCCTATTGATTCACATTACAAAAGCTGTTCGTATATTTGAGTGCTTACCTACTTGTACCCAAGTGCAAATACGGCTTTCGGCAGAAAATTGATGAGCTCTCGTACTAGCTATCAATCAAGATTTGCAACCAAAACTCCCTTTAAAGTTGAGTAAGCCCAGTAAATTTAATAAAAACAATCATTACGGGACTTTAGGGCGGAGTTGACAAATGGTACATACCTAAAGAATATTGATGACAGACGAGAGTTCCACTGAACTAATTGTGATCGATATCACCGTATGTTACCGGCTATACTGTTGGTAACGACATATTCGGATCATAAATATGTTAGTACAGGTTAGTACTGACTAGGGCTTTCAATAGCGGTATTACGGGATCCCGTAATACCGTGATCACGGATATATGTATTTTGGTATTTTTTCAATCACGGTATTGACGAGTCAATACCGTGATTACGGTATTACAATCCTTAATGTAAATTATTGCGTTGTGTAGTAATAAACAGCAAGAAATTGTATTATTAATATAAATTACGATTTAATATTTTTCTGACACTTGTATTAAGCGCTAACTCTTATCTCCAGCTCTCCCGCCCGCACCTCGCCTAGACCTGTTTCTGAGTCGAGCGAGCCTAAAGGGCCTATTACACTGCGCGTTATTCAGCACAAGACAGTCTGACTCCTGTTACGCTATGCGATACTTTTTTCTTACAATTTGCAGTATTTACACTTTTGTAAATTGTAAATATTATTGTGAATGTAAGAACTATGTGGATTACTCTTTTCTTTTTTATTTTCACATGATGTCTGGCAGTTTTGAGTATTTGATGCCGTCTACCCAAATGTAATCACTTTCTTTGGCATTGTTCGTCAAGTCGTTGAGCTCCTTAGTAGTCCTGAGTTGAGCTACACGCACACTAACAAATGCTTGCACTGACTGGACAGGTCCACTTAGAACTGTGTGGTTCTTTCTACAAAAGACCATCTCAGGCTCAATCTACATGGTTCTCATAATAATATGATTTGACCACTACATGTTTTGCTGTATGGACTTTAAAAGGGACTTTGACCCCTGAGTTTGTTTCGGTGTTTCTTCTCAGAGTAGTCAGCTAGGAAACACCGGCCTCATCAAGTTTTAATTAACGAGAAAAAAAATAACGTGTAAAAGTGTTTTTATAAAACCTATTTGCAAAATAAAGATCATTTATCAGAACCATAGACTAAAACGGTCTGAATAACGCGTAGTGTAATAGGCTCTTTACGACGTTATTGTTTTGTTAGTCAGTATTTCAAAAGCGCCCGGGTAACATGTGCATGTGAACTTGGTCATTGTGTATTTTTGATAAGTTTGTGATCTTGACGAGCAACATGGTACACCTATAGTTTGTCTCAATTCTCAACGGATCCCGCAATAGTTTTTTTTTTTGTAAAAACCGTTGACGAGTCATGAATTCACAACAGATAGAAGCATCTAAACTTGTGACATTTTCCACTTTGATTTATGTCTTTTTTACTTTAACTAATCACGTTATCCGTTAGATCTACAATTAAATAGTAAAAATTTAATATTTCAGCCGTTTGAATGTGGCTTTGTTTTCTAACTTCAATTATTATTAATTTTGCCTAATTAGTACTTATTAACTACCACGTGTACAAAGTAACAATTCAAAATTATACATTTAATTGGTAGTTTGGTACAATAAATACATAGGAAATATTCTTATATTAATAAGAAAGACACGAGTCTTGATGCTTGCTGACTTTTAAGGGCAGTATAGGTACGTACCGAATGTATCAGCCAGTAAACAATAGGTACGGCAGCGCTATGCTTACTTGAACCTTATTAAAACTGCGTTTTAACCTTATTAGAACTGTCGTAAACAAGTTACAGCGTCAAATAAGCCTAAACCTTACGCAGCTTAATGGTTTTAAGCTGCCATATTTTCTAATCGCTAGCTTCCAATGGCTGTGCATTCAAGCGTCAAGTAAGCATAAACCTTAGGCAGATCTATGGTTTTAACCTACCTTATTTGCTAATCGCCGGTAAACAATAGGTGGGTAAACGGTAGGTAGCGCCATGTTTACTAGAACCTTATTAGAACGGTTAAGAGAGAATAAAGACTGATTCGAAAACAAAAATACGTATTTAAATGGCTTTATTAATGTCCTAATTAAAGTTCTTATGAGAAGGTATTACAGTCAAGCACTAATATAAAAAATAAAAAAAATTGAGTTCAATACCGTGATCACGTGATCACGGTATTGAATATTCTAATACCGGTATTGATACCGGTATTGAAAAAGTCCGGTATTTGAAAGCCCTAGTACTGACAAAGTTTTTAAATATATTAGTACCAAAGTAAAAATATGTTCGGATACAACGCTAAACTTACATTGTACTTTAGAAATTATTTTTCTTTTTGACAGACTTTATTGACTTGTTGTGCAAGTACTTTTAATAGCTCAGTTCGGATACCATTTATTACAACTGGATTGTGTGGGCATGTGTTCTACTTTTATACACTTGTTCCTACTTTTATACAGTCTAGGTATTTGAAATTTCAAATATCTCTGTCGTAGTTCGGCATTACTACAGTGCTACGCTTGCGTAATCTTGAAATATTTATAGCCATCAATTTGTTTGATGCTTACTTTTGAAACTTTGGAACATCTGAAAAGTTTCCTGAAGTGCGAGTCTCTTGTGCCAATAATGGTGCTCAGCAAAAAATTCAGTCAATTTCGTAAAGTGATATAGGCGCCGGAGACGGTGGCGGCTCAGGCCGTGATTGATCGTGGTAAATGGTTTGTGATGCTGGAGGAGCTCGCGGGCGGCGGAGGCGGCGTGCCGTGAAACTTTACGACCTCCACCATTCGTTCGTTCAAATGGAACGAAGGGATGTTGCGACCAAAATAAGCAGCTGTCCGTGTAATAGTCACTCTTCTTTTACGTTATGAGCGCAAATATTGATGTAACGCGCTCGAGCTGAATGTAAACAGGGGCACGCCGATAAACTTTGATGTATTCTGCTCGAGTATGATGGACGGAGTTAGAATGACGGGAAATATTATGTGATAGTTTATAGATAGATTGTATTTCTATATGGCGCGTGGTGGCACATATTTTACTTACTTGAGAACGGGTGGGGTTAAGATTAATACCTATACCAACGTAATTTATGTTGATATGTTAGTATGAATATAACGGTAAAGGCAAACTGGGTGTTTTCTTAGTTAAAATATTTTTTACGATTTTTCTGTCTTGCTTTATCCATGTTACTTCCTTACTTTATAGACTTGCTCCCATCAATTTTGTTACTACTTTTTGATGTCTGTGAAATGTACAATACTGGTCATAAATGTAATGCAACCACACTTACTCGTAGATATAATTTTTATAGCTTTATCACTGTCCACATTGTGGTTTTCATACAGATGTCTTTAATTCTAACTATCATTTTTATGATGAAAACGTTCGGTTTCACTAGCCCATCGTAAAACACGTACTTATGGTCGTTAAAGCCGTAAAAATGGTTTCAGTATAGAAAAAGCTCAATATATGAGTCTATAAAAACTACGGAAACATAAAATTTTCCATGTAATATACTAGCAATTTCCGATATATGGTAGCTTACAGCACTTGGTGTTATAGCACCGACAATTTTTTTCAGCAGTTTAATGTATTTAAAAGTTTATACTCAATAACTGGTAACTATTTTCGATCGTGGTGATACAAAATTCATTCGCGCCGAACTGCTACAGGGAAAAAGCGTTGAAAAAAACACCAAACATTTTCACTGAGCGACTGCCTAAATAAAGTGCAAAAATAAATCTTATTTAGATAAATAATATTATTTAACTGAACGTAGTTAAAGCGCGTCTCCTGTTATGATGGAATGACGAGCTCGAATGTTACGAGATGCAACCTATCAACATGTTTTCATTTGCAATAAAACTCGGGAATGCCCCCGGGTGTGCCGATGAAATTTCTGAAATATACATTCCAATAAAAAGAAAAGTGTTCTGGGAGACGTTGAAAATGTGTCCGCATTTGGACAAATTTGGGTCGAATATAACCTCGAATGGAGAGACTGAACGATCCCTTACAACCGTAATATAAAATCTAGTGAATACCTCTTTATATTATTGAATGCACAATTACATGAAAAAATTGAGTGAAATATAGGTAAGGTACTAAGAAGTACGAAGCACTTGCAAACAATGTGCTGTAAATCAATTTATTGATCTACCCGTAACCGCCAAAAATTATAATCCGAACACTCAACAAGCTTCTTGTACTAATTAATAATTCTTTTTTTTATTGTACACTACACAACTTATAAAATAAGTGGATAACAAAGTTCGTGTACATGGCGATTAACTCAAAGTTGAGTTTTCTTCCAGCAAACCATTGATCGATAGAGAGACAATAGAGTGATGACAATAGAGGGTAGGGTCCAGTGTACAATTTTAAAATTAGAAATATTATGAATAAAATAATAATACATAAATAAATATACCTACATACATAAATACACACATACTTTAAATATTATAAATATATATTTAAATATGAAATTATGCAAAAATGCTATGTCATTGTGAAAGGAAATGCAGGTATGGCAGTATTATTCTAGGTATAACGTCCTCACATATAATTAATTAAGAGTTTCTTGTCCGATTTTCTTGATAATATAAATCACATTTGAAAATTAACAACTATGTTGGAACATTACTCGTATTATAATTTGTTTACGCTATTAAAACCCTTAACATTAAAATGTAACGCTACGTATATATATATACACAAACATATATATATACGTACTTGAAATAAATTATTGGACTTTTTATTGTTTCAAACTGGCGTTTTCCTGCAGCGGTGCTCTCGTAGTCTTTTCTAAAGGGGTCGAACATTTTCTCGTCTCATTTTCCTGTCTAAAAATAAAAAAAAAACCTTTGCAACTCAGCCTATAGTGTAGCTTTCTGTGAGATCGATTATTATCATCGACAAACAAACACAAAAATGTTAGGTATTAGGATGTTATTTACTAGGTTAAGTTTATATTTTTATTATTATTATTTTGTATTTTCATAGTTGTATTATAGTTGATTTTAGATAAGTGTTAGTAATAAGATAATAGATTTGTTGCCATTTTTAAAACCACTATTGTATTGGGTAAAGGTACCTGTAAAGGTAGTGTGTGTTTTTAAGAAATAAATAAAAAAAAAAAAAACATTAATATAATTATTTACCTCTATTTATAATAAAATGGGTATAAAAACGTTACAAACATGAGTGTTGCTTAGGAAAATATAAAAAGTATCTACTTACCTACATACTTTTTAGTCAAGACTAGTGTTGTAAGGAACTCAAGTCATGAAGTCTCATTTTATAAGACTTGAGCTAGTTTTGAAGACTCAAGTCTTATAATTAAAAATTAAGTGCTCAAGTCCTTTAGATTTTGAAGTCTTTTGTAAAAAGACTTGTGTCCTTCCAAGAAGAACTCAAAGACTCGGTCTTTTTAAAAGAACTTATGACTGAATCCTCTAAATCTATAACTATATTTTGAAGTAAATAAAATGGCAATCAACAAATTATTAAGTTACTATTTATATGTATATATTATTTGTATTTAAATTTTAAATGATTTTAGTGTATTGAGCCACGAAGACAAGCACATTGAAGCCCTTATATTTTTATTTTCCAATCGGTTTCGTCATTTAGTAATTCAATTTCCTGATATAAAAAAGGCCTGCTCGCTTCGTATATAACTTAGGTGAATCTGGTCTTACTTTATCATCTTGACTAGTCATATTGATTATTTAATATTAATTATTTAGTACGGGAAACAAGCTACAATTTTAAAGTGACAAAATACGTTCGTTTCGAGTAACAAAAACTCTTTTTTTTCAAAACTTCCAGAAACATAATCGCTCAAATCGCTTTCGTCACACCAAATCAAGTTCATGACTCAATCTAGCTCAAAGAACTTAAAAGAATCGAAAGAACTCAGAGGACTCAAAGGACTCATGTGACTAACGAGTCTAGCCTTGAAAATCTACTCAAGTCTCAAAATGAAAACTAAAAGACTCGAGTTCCTTACAACACTAGTCAAGGTCTACTACCTATCAAAGTACAGACTTTGATAGGTAGAGTGCCTTGGAGCCATTTATTTCCTTAGTGTAATGAAATTACGTATACCGCATATTTTCACACAGGCTTCTTTTTGTATAGACTCGAATGCTTTTATGAGATTTTGGTTAAAAAGTAAAACGCCTTTGGTCAATTTAATCCGGTAATTTAAATCTGTCGCCTCACACAGTTACCAGCAACGACTCGCCGAGCATTGGCGACTTTTTGTTCGCAAGATTAACGACAAAGTATGGGTCACAAAAAAAAACGACGCCAAGTACGGAAATTGCCAAAACTTCGTGTCGAAGCCTGAAATTTTCTTGTTCTAAATGTCGTCGTAAATGAAAGATGGCTCTTTTAAAATCGGAAAAGAAATTAGGAACAGACGTTTTTGGGATTACGAGTTTTGTAACAACTCAAAAGTTGCTTTTTATTTTTCCGCAAGTATATTAGAATCGGTCCCTTTTGATGTTCTATAGATAAGTATCATCGTTACAAGACCGCGGCGAGTTGTATCCGTAGTAATAAAGATAGCTACCCAAATGACACTAAAAACAAATAATCGTCGGAAGCATTTCGTTTAGATTAAATTCTGCATTTTAACTGGAGTTCTTTGTTCATTGGCTTATAGCGTTTTAATGTGATAATAACATCAGATACTTCATGAATATTTAACATCACTGTGCAGAACAAAATGTTTGGTTTTATAGACTGCAATACTGTAGTTAGTCGGTTGTTACCTAACTTTTACGTAAGCAGACTGATACTTTATGTTTTTGCGTTTTTTACCGTTGTAAAGTAAATCTAAACCCCATTAATTACTATAAATGATTGCAGTTTACTTTGTAATGTTGCGGTCACGAGTGTAGGTAGCATCCCTTTCAATTCATCCGGCACGCGCTGGTTACGTGCCGAGCCTGACAACCGTACAAACATTACCGTTGCTATAAATATGTATATAACACGTCCTTGCGCATGCCGTAACGACGGCATTATAATATGAACGGAACTGTTACGGCATTCGATGTGATAAACGCTTATGGTTATTCGATGGCGAAATATTTAAAACGACAATCATACAATGAAAAACTGCTTTCGTTCACTATCTTGTATCCGAAGAGAATGGGCGAAGTACAAAAAGGCCGAGAAGGATTTAATTGAATTTTCACTGAAGAGTGACAAAAGGAACAAAAGTGGGCTACATTGATTTAAAATTTTCTCTGAAGAGAAATAAAACTGCCCTAGGCCGTATTAATTAAATGGCGCGCCCATTTAACAAAGATCAGGGCAGTTGGTCTCTAATTTCGATATAAACAAGTGGAAAAAAAGCAAAGGGGAGTGATGTCGGACGTTAAATCAGGCTTACATATGAAAAGTTACACAGAGGTTATTTGGTGGAATTTCCTCGCTGTGCGGGCAATGCGGCATTTCGCGGCTAATGACGAGTCCCGGCCCACAATATATCTCTCGTAGTTAGGCGCAGAAATCACGGCGACTCGTGCGCTTGATTGAGTTTTCTTTTCCATTGTACTTCCATTAACAGAATAGCTTTCTCCTATAATATGCTCTCCGGGGGATGCCATGTGTTCGAGGAAAATTATATCGGCAATATTTCTTGCGTCTTGAGATAGACAGCTGACAGAGATTTTCGGCTTTTATTTTTTGTTATTGATTACTCTACCTGCGATAAGTCTTGAAATAATAGATTGCTATCATACCATTTGACGGCTAGCTATTATTTTGGTATTTCTGAGAGCAACTTGTCAGACGATATCAACTTCGTAATAACAATAGCATTTGAGCAGTCTTTGTCTTGTTATTGGGTCGTAAAATAAGCTGATATCATGTTGGATAGTGAGTTTTATTGTCTGTTTTTGAAGTGTCTATAAGTAAAGTGATTTAATTTTAGCCGTTAGCAAAGAAGGGTCGGTGCCTAGTTCTTGTACGAAAGTAAACGAAAGCAGCCCCTGAGTGCTCTTGTGGAGCTACCGTCTAATTAACGACGTATCTAATTATACCATCGTGGAGCTCCCAGCGAAGAGAATTTCCCAAATTACGTATTACGAAACGCAATTACACTTAGGGGAAATGCTATGAGACAAATTGAGTTATATTGTAATTGAAATAAAAAACGGGTTAATAGGCAAGCAGTAAGTAATTGCTGTTGGGGGTTCTGATTACGTTATGATGATTTGGAAGTGCTTTTTGATATTTTTGTCTCTTTTACGCCTTTTATTCGTTTTTAAACACTGTTTGTATTGTGCAGATTAAACTTAGGCCCGTATTAATAAACGTTCCTCAGTCCAAGATCTCGTACTTGATACCAAGCTTGAGGTCTTGATCGTATTAATAAACGAGATTCACAAGGTCAAGCTCAAGGTTAAGTTCGAGCTCAAGCTCAACTTAGGTTTACAACATCAGCCGAGTGTTGTCTGATTAATAAACGAAACTCGAAACTTAAGTTTACAAAGATCTCTGTACTTGAGCTGCCAGATCATGAGTGCAGACCGACCGGGCCTTGAGGTCGGTCTGCACTCATGATCTGGCAGCGTAGCGCGAAACATGGAGTTTGAAAATATTTTAAGTGAAGTTAATTATTATGATGAAATAGAGTACCTACTATGACAATATTTCTTGGTCTATGCGATACCGTTAATAAAAATGTATATAACGGATGCCTCGAATCCTGTGGTTAGTACTAACGCTACATTGCGTTATATTATTTGTGTCCATTGAGTTGCAAAATAAACATTTGTAAAGTGTTGGAAAATACATACATGACTTTTTTACAATTTAAACCTATCTTGGGTAGCAAACTACTTATGATTACTACTATATGAATTATGATTATGACAGCGCTTTTAATCAAAGTTTTAACAAAATAAAAGTATTTCAATTAATCTTACGACACATCAGTAACGAAACGAGACGAATTTGATTATAAACTTCATGGCTTAAAAGACTTAGTATCCAGGCCAAAACTATAACAATTTTTTTTTTTTGTAAACTTCGGACAATGTGACGTAATCGTTCACATTGAGTAAGCATTGAGGAGCTGATCTTGGTAACTGAGATTCTATACTCATGTGTTTATTAATTAGCTATGATCTTGAGCTTCTGACATCGTATAATCAGGGATCAAATGATATCGCACTTGAGGACGGAGTTGAGCGTCGTTTATTAATACGGGCCTTAGAAAGATTAAGTAAGAGTTAAATATGTGTAGTTAAGTGACAATGACAATTTCAATAATCAGGACTAATCACATAGCTAGTTAACTTTTCAATCAGCTGGTAGAATGAAATATATGAATACAGCAGCAGATTTTACAAATAATGCATCGTTGTAGCGTAAGGCAGCGGCGGCGATGCGGGAGGTGACAGTGATTTTTCTCACAATTGGTTTCACATCTTGTCTCGATGCAGTAGTATAGATGTAAATTTGTGGCCCTAGTGAAAAGTCCGATTTTATCGAAAATGAGTTAAGTATACCGAAATGATCAGAAAAAAACGCTGTATCGTTTGGTGAAAACAGATCTAAGCTAACTCTAAAATCTGTGGCCCTAGTGAAAAGGGGTATAAGTCCGATTTTGTCGAAAATTAGTTAAGTATACCAAAATAATCAGAAAAAAATGCTCTATCGTTTGGTGAAAAGAGATCTAAGCTAGCCCTAAAAATAAGGAAGTTACGTTGTGCAAAAGGATTCAACTGACACCAAAAAAAAACCACGCAAGTTGGTTTCAAGTCCATTTATATTGTTTTAAACGGAAAAATAAAAACTTTCTTTTTTGTTTTTTAATCTAAATTAACATAAATCAACCACATTTCAATTTGGTTGGTATTGTGGCGCAGCTCAGCTCATCGATAGGCACGTACTGGGATACTCTGGGAATGAAAAACTTTGTAGCGCGCACTCTTATATTTTTGTAGCTTATTTCACGAATACACGTTATCTTTACAAAAATCTCTTCAGCACTGAAAAAAACAACCGACACACTTTTTTTCTACTAACTTTCAAAACTATTCTAGAACAGCATAATCCTTCGAATTATATTTTACAAGCCAGTTCGTTGGTTATATAAAAAAAAAGCAACTCATGCGATCTCCTTTCGATATCACAGTATTTATCGACACAACAACACTTAGTCCATAAAAATGGTTTAAGTTAGAAAGGATATTATTAGACTTATATCCGTTTTCACCGAAATAAAGAGATACAATATTTCTTTCCATAAGGTAATTAGTTATTAAAAAGAATTTCAATGCGTATCCCTTTTCACGTGCATGAATTAATATTTAACTTATGGTAGAACGGGTCTAACTTATTATACACCCTTATGGAATTCATTTTGTGATTGGTATAAGTCACTATCTTAAAAACTATTAACTTTACATAAAAAATAACCCAATAATAGTAAAGAGCATAAATTGTTTACCTATAAAAAACATCACATGTATTTCATTTGGTAGCGGTTTGAATGACACACGAGGTCAAACACGAATTTGAAGCACGCAGAGTGTTTTTTACGTCTCCTGTAAAGTTGCATTTTTGGACTTAGATCCTTTTTCAGTAGGGCCACAGAAATAAGGAAGTTACTTGATCTAAAAGAGTTCAACTGACAAAACTGAAACTGAATAAAACTGCAAAAGTGGTTTCAAGTCTATTTAAATCCTTTTAAACAGAAAAATAAAAATATTGTTTTGTGTTTTTTTTTAAATCTAAATTAACATAAATTATCCACGTTTCAATCTGGTTAGTATTTCTCGATACAACAACACTTAGTCCTTAAAAATGGTTCAGTTAGTAATGATATTACTAGACTTATCCGTTTTCACCAAAATAAAGGGAAAAAATATTTCTTTGCATTAAGTAATTAGATAGTAATAAATAATTTCAAATGCGTATCCCTTTTCACTTATATGAATTAATATTTTATTTATGGGAGAAGGGGTCTAACTTATTTCATACCCTCAAGGAATTCATCTTGTGGTTGGTATAAGTCACTTTCTTAAAAACTCTTAACTTTAAATAAAAAATATCCCAATAATAATAAAGAGCATAAATTATTTACCTATAAAAAATATCACAATGTATTTCATTAGCTAGCGGTTCAAATGTCACACGAGGTCAAACACAACTTTGAAGCACGCGGATTTTTTTTTCGCAAGTTGCATTTTTGGACTTACATCCTTTTTCACTAGAGCCACAGAATTATGGTTAGAGTGGTACAATGTTTGTGTCATTTTGTGTATTTTACTTGCAATTATTATCAGTTTAGTCCTTAATTCTAAACTCATTAAGAAATAACATAGACATAGATAAACTCACACTTGCGAAATAAATCAATATCCCTAACCCTTGCCCAGCATGTTGGGATCGGCATTCACTTTTCCATAATGAAAGCTGTATTTTACAGAAAATTATGGCTTATCTGACTTACATAACCCAGTAACTGGGCAATGCGATATCCTATAGCAAGACTAGTGTTATGTTTTCTGGCTTTTGACTACTCGTAGTGATTGATCAAGATCAAGAAATGACACCCAAGACCACGGCATAACATGCTTTCCAAGCCAAGGAGGAACCTCGATATGCAGAAAAAAAAAAACGAAAAAAATTTAGCAATGAAACCAGTAGTTACTCTCAAAGATTTCCTCCTAGAAACAAAAAATAAACAATACCTCTTTACAATAGATATAAGATGTAATTAGAATAATACACATTCATAGACACCTCGTTTAGAAAATTAAGTTACAAGCATAATTTAAGTATTGAAATTTGACTTAAATGCACCTGGGTAGATACTGCTTTTTTTTCTAAAAAAATATTATCCTAATAGTTAGTAAATAATATGGGCATTGACGCTGCAGCGCTGTAGACTGGTAGCGTATCCACAATGACATCCACCCACATACGCGTGTGTTAGAAATAAACAAGGGAAACTATATTGATATATATTTATATCTAACTATATATCATACTAAAATGTCAAGATGGATAACGGTTATTTACTGTTTATAAAAGTTCCTACGACTGTGGTTTGTAAGGAAAGGGTTTTATAAAGAAAAGCACAGAAAGACAAGACTAAGTATTTATTTCAAATAGGCTTGTCAATTATTCGAATAACTAGTTGCTTGGTTCCAAAACTAGGTCAATCATGAGGAAAAACCAGGAAGAAACCTCATGGTAGCTTCAATTATAGTATTTTACAGATACATTAGAACAATATTTAACAATAACATAATTAGAATATAAAGTCACAGTACGAGTATAACAAATACCATTAGCAATAATATTAGGATATATTATATTAAATAACATACGTGAACTTAGGTAGTCCGTAAAAGTCTAGAGCTGAACAGCAAGTAAGGGGACTTTAATAGAAACCAATCTTATATAGGAAAGGCCTGACATTTAAGTGTCAAACCTGTGGGTTGACACTTATTCATTAACCTTTCAATCGTGGAGCTTGGGCTTTAAACATCAAATATCCTTCCACCTTCTACAAATCTCAGATTGTCAACATTACTTACTGATTCAACAACTCGACTCAACTTTTTCTTATTAAGTAGATATTTAAAATCTAAGATGCATTACAAATATCATTAAAAATTACATACCAATTTACAGAATTATCATCTATATTGCTATAGACAAGTTTAGCGTTTTATATTTGTAAACACAAAAATATTATCTTTGGCAGGTACTTGAACGTTAGATTCAAGCTTCAGAAATGTTACTAATGTACAAAATACTACTAACAATATACGTGAAAAACGAAAAATTCATAATTTAATTACGTCATAATAATACAGAATCTAACACGTGCACACTTAAGGGCCAAGCGCCCGAAAAGTGCCATAAAACAGTGATTTTCTGAGGCCTACTCCTCCGTAAGGGCTAAGTCAATTGGTATGAAAAAAACATATGTTTATTATAGATTCATGAACAATAATATCAACATTTGATTTTTACGTGCAATTAATACTTTTGTTAAAAAAAATATTTAGCAACTTCGAAACTTTTCCCTACTCTTTCGAAACGGCTTGGACCTTTAGAAACATTTTTACATATAAACATTGGTGGTTAAATATTCTTCAAAGTGAACATTGCATATGTAAATCAATCAATATCTCGCAGAGAAAATGGATTTAAAGCGCTTTCCGGGCCGCAAATAAATGCACAGATTTGCGTACTGCCGCCTAGGCGAGTGCGAGAGTTGCGTGCGCGAAAGACAATTTGGTCGACCTAATCATATAATAGAGAAATATAAGTATTATATTTACAAGTTCATCAAACAAACAAAATTCACTAGGTACTCCAAGATTCTACAGTTTCAATTTTCTATAATGCTCCCATCAGTAAGCTCAATTTAATAATATTCTCTTTTTTTATTGTTAGTGGCTAGTTTGAATTTCGAGTCAACTTGTTCGATGCTGGTAAAATGTTGACAATTTATGATATTCCATATTCAAATCTCATTATTCCCTAGGGATCGGCCATACTGCATTATCTCCCTAGGGATAGAATGACTTGCTTTAAGTGAGGTTTGTATGACGTATAAAACGACATTATCGAGCAGGTGGTGGAAAAAGAAATACCTATTTTTCGATTTAGTGGCTGGTTCTGAACATAATACTTTCAGAATGCGTGTTTAATAAGTTTTAAGAAGCGTTGCTAATTTTTTTTAGGTGGGAAAATCATCTAATGCCATCCCTCGTTCTTGGGCGGAGCGGGAGGGCGTTTCAAACTTTTACTGATTAAAAACCCACTCCTGTTCCTTCCTTTCAGAAGCAGACCCTTTTCTGCAGTAGGCTTTGACCCTGCTATGCCTCTACGGCTGGTTGACATCTCCTTGAGACGCGCGTGGAACAGTAGCTCCGTCGTCGTCGACTTGGACTCGGTCCGGACGGTGAGCATTGCTCGCCGTAACACTTAGTGACCTTGCTATACCTTGGTGACCAAACCGTGCGAATGTTATTACTAAACCATGAGCTTCTCCACCCCCCTTCTTAAGGTGGAAATCATCAAAAAACTTCTCCTATTCTGGAGTGAGCGAAAGTTTTAGACTCTTACTGACTAAACCACCATTGTTCTATTAGTTACCCTTTGCGAAAACCACACTAAATCTTTTGAGCAAACTGGCTGTCCTGGTAAGTTATGAAATAAAAACGCTATAAAATGATGTCATGCCACAGTCACATTTATTAAATAACTAGCTGCTGACAGTGTAAGAATCGGCAAACTTAAGTGGCAATGGGCAAGGCACATTGCTCGCAGATCAAATGGCCGTTGGGGCCGCAAGGTGGACCGATGACTTGGTGAAGGTTACGGGAATCTCATTACGGAAACACTTGGGGGAGGCCTATGTCCAACAGTGGACATATATCAGCTGAAATGATGATGATGGCAGTGGCTTCGGTCCGCATGATACTAGAAAATTATCCCAAAGGAACATACTCCTAGGATAATAAGTATCATAATTATGTGCTATTTCAGGACATAGTCTACACGTTTCACTGAAATTAATTCAGGCATTCAAGCGTAAAGAATTAGCAACCATACACATCAATTTTCGCCTTTAAAATATTAGCAAAGCATAGCATAGTCGGCCTTATAATGTTCCCATTGTTGGGACTCTGGCCTCCTCTCTAGTATCGTAATCGTATCGTTTTGGTTCTAGCACATGCCGGCTTCCTCACGATGTTTTCCTTCACCATTTTGAGAGCAGTGGTGATGAAATAGAAATTACACAAAGTAATGCGCGTGGCTGGGTTTGAGCCCGCGACCTATTACTTAAAATGTACGTAATTACTTAATGTATGTAATTAGTTAATGTTACTTAATTATACCACTATTTTATATATTTGGTAAGATAAGGTTGTCAGCATTGACATATGGTTGATGTTACCGTAATAGTACCTTTTCCCGTAGATTCCCTGTAAATTATGTCAAAAAAACCGGCCAAGTACGAGTCGGACTCGCCCATGGAGGGTTCTGTAGCAGCAAGTAACATAATATAAAAGTTCTTGTAGTTCGTTGTAACTTTAATCGATATTTAATAATAGTATATTTTTTAGATTTATGACGTATTAAAAAAAACTAATAACTAGATCTCATTCAAAGCAATTTTCGTTGGTAGTTTGCATGGTAATCTACATCATATTTTTTTATAGTTTTATCAATCCCTTATTTTAGAAGTTAGAGGGGGGGAACACACATTTTACCACTTCGGAAGTGTCTCTCACGCAAACTATTCAGTTTGGAAAAAAATTATATTAGAAACCTTAATATCATTTTTGAAGACCTATCCATAAATACCCCCACAATATATGGGTTTGATGAAAAAAATAAAATTGAGTTTCAGTTCTAAGTATGGGGACCTCCAAAATTTATTGCTTTTTTTCTATTTTCATGTGCAAATCTTAATGCGGTTCACAAAATACATTTACTTACAAAATTTCAACAGTATAGCTCTTATAGTTTCGGAAAAAAATGGCTGTTACATACGGACGGACAGACAGACAGACAGACAGACATGACGAATCTATAAGGGTTCCGTTTTCTGCCATTTGGCTACGGAACCCTAAAAACTAACAGGGATAGTAATTAAAAAAGAAAACTCTATCTGAATCCAATAGATAGTTGTATTAGTCACGTTTAGCACGCTTTACAAAACAATGTTTAAACATAACCTTAGTAAAAGCCTCTAGATGTTGTTTAATTCCACTAACAATACACAGAAACCAAGTCTACCGTTAAACCACGTTTCTTAATAGGAAGGTTAACGTTTTGTAAGCAAACAGTTTGATTTTCATTTAGGGTACCCCGTACTATATAACCATATTATTCCTTAGTTTGTCTCTAGGGTCGGAATCAAAATTCACTAGCCGGCAACTGGACGGGCTTAGATGCTTGACTTCTATGTTTGTAAGAGCACATTAAGCCAGCCACCCGCTCGTAGTTACGGACGAAACTAGAAACGGGTAGTCAGTTAACTTAAACGTTTATTAGGTAATATATTTTTGACTTAATCTTACGTTTTTTGCTGGTTTGTGGATTTGATTTTGATGACTTGAATTTAGTTTTTGATTCATGATAGGAAGGTAAACGTAACGTCTGTTTTGTTTAAAATATGTAATTAGGAATTAACAATCAAAGTACTAAAGATAAAGTAAATCTAATTACAGAAGAAAAATAGAAAATGATCATAAATAAATAAGAAATTGATGTCAAGTAACTAGCGGTCCGAGCAGTCGTCCTGCCTGAAAACTAATTTGTTGTTAGTAGCCGGACGAGTTTTGGTGAAAAAACATGGACAGAAGAATTATATAAATAAAGATTATAATTGAATGTTGATTAGTATAATGTTATAGTAACAGTTACCGTTTAGAGGCTTGTGGAAGTGTCCTCGAAAAATAGTACAATAAATTTTATTACTAATTGTGAGCGGTTATATAAAATTACTCACTAATAGGATTATTCACTAGCGCAATAAATACGATCACGATGAAAAAAAAAACTAATATTTACTAGCCATGAACATTAGTTTTTATTTGTCGTGTTCATTGTACGACCTGCTGGTCACTAAACTGTTTTTATTACGAACAAAATGTTCTTTTTGTAACATACGCTCGCAAAACGAACGTTTACAGATCAAGTTCAGCATGCGAATGCTCGCTACGAGTTTCGTCCTTTATTTGATTACGTTTTTCGTGCTATAATTGGATATGTAAACAAGAGTCACGCGTGACAGGGTGTTCAATTTTGTACTTGCGTACATCTCCCCGGCGTCTCCTTGCGAGGTTCTTTAATATAACAAGCATTGAGAGCAACGCGTGTAATCAGGGAGAGCTATGATTGTTATACCCTCCCCTCATCTTTTATTATTTTTTTTCATGTAAGCTCATGCTTGAAAATTGCGTCATCAAATAGAACATGTTTTTTCCCATCATCCTAATCTCTTCGTTCGTTTAGTACCATTATATTTCATTTCATTCTTTCCGCTGGTGTTGTTTTGACATGCCCAAAACATCAAAGCATGTCATGTACAGATATGATCACTTAATTTTGTGAGACGGCTTACCTACATGTTTTGCCTTTAACATAATATATTATATTTTCAACATGTAATAACCGGTCTTTATTAGATGACTATTTATATCCATTGTGACGTATATTACTTGACGCGATTGGTTATATTTATTACTAGCTGTGCCCGCGACTTTGTTCGCGTGTATTACAGGATTTTGAATTTATTTATTCTTAACTAAAAGTAGCCTAAGTTGCTTCTTATTACATCAGCTACCTGCCAAAAAAAGGCCCGTCAATATCAGTCCGGACATTTCAGAGATTAGCTGGAACAAACAGAAAGACAGACAGACAAAAATTGTAAAAAAAAATATTTTGGTGTATGTATCTACCGCATTATATATTCATATGCATAAAAGAAGTAAAAAGCAGTTATTTCAATATGTATTACAAACAGACACTCCAATTTTATTTATACGTATAGATGTATAGGTTGGTGTCTAAAGATAACTAGAATCGGGAATCCAGGATGACTCCCGGCCACCGCGGAAATGGGCTTGCGGATGGCGAGCAATGGGTAGCTCACCGTCCGATAAGAACTAAGCCCTGGCCGACGGCGCGTCGTGTTCACGTGCGTTTCAATGTCAACGTTTATAGTCTGCAAGGGTTGCGGGATTTTTCGAAAGTGTTGCTATGGCTCTGGAATGCAAATTGTAGGTAACTGGTGGAACACAGGTGGGTTTTAGTCAGTAAAAATTGAGACTCCATCTCGTTCCACCTTTTTTTATGGTGGGAAAAAATCATCCAATGACAACCCCCGCTCTTGGGCGGAGCGGGAGATAGTGTCAGACTCTTACTGACTAAAAGGCCCACCCCGCCTACCTTCCCTCCGCCGTCCTTCTAGCCTTCATACCGGGCCTCGAGCGCCCTTTCAGATAACCCTGGCCCCAGTAGGCTTCGACTCAGTTGTACCCTGCTGTTGCTGACAACTCCTAGCAGAGCAGTGCGCGCCGTCGACGACTTGGGCTTGGTCCGGACAGTTACCGGACGGCCGGACAGCGAGCTACCCATTGCTCACTCTCCGCAAGCCCGCGCCCACGGTGGCCGGAAATCGGGATCAGAATCCCGGCGGCGGCGGCGGCGATAACGCCGTTGCCTGATGCGTTTGGCCTCCTCCTTTGCGAGCATTACTGCTTCGCAGAAGTCGGCGACCGCCTGCCACTCCTCATCGCTCCAGACCATGGCCTCAACGAAGGCTCGGCGCGAGAGGTCTCCGCCTCCGATCGCCCCCACGAGGGCACGGCGATGCTCCGCCCAAGCAGGGCACACCTCGACTGTGTGCTCCACCGTGTTCTCCGGGCATTCCGCACTGTGGCGACACCTGGGCGTCACTGACGCCTCTCGTTCCACCTGGTGAGGAAGAATTTACTTGATAATTTCCCATTTAAAAAGTAAAGACATCATATCTATTGACAATAGACTTACTGATCAAAGATGTATATAACGGACATTTTGGGTTGATAATGCATAAATACGTTTAAATCTATTTAGCATCAACATTTATGATTCTTATCGAAATAAATCTAATTCTACTTGGGAATAAATGATACAACACTGCCTACCCTTTTTGGCAATAAAGGCGACGTAAATTATGGTATGCATATTTGTAATAAGTATATTAATATTTTAAGACTGTTTCGAACCTTTTAATGCCCTCATAAAATGTCTCCTCAAATTGCTAACAAGTCTTAAATTTTAAGTAGAAATAGCTACGTGTTCTGTATGTCTGATATGATAATTCCTACCTTCTGGAGATATTATTTACATATTTCTTCATCTTTATTTATCACGACACGACGTGTCGTTCCCATCTGACCATTTCAGATTTCAGCTGTCGTATACAGCTGTACGGAAAAATGTGACTGATATTAAAAGGCTGTCAAGCTAAAATGGGCCAAGCGTGTCACTTAGCCACATGTACGAAGATATTATGACCATTTCTGCATGCAAGAGTTTCCAAAAAATGAATGCCTAACTATTAAAAATATTCCTGTTTATTTTAACAATATAATTTTGTAGTATCTTTTTTGTTAGGTGGGAATATCATCTAAATGACATCTCCCGCCCGGCGAACCGGCGTGTCAGACTTTTACTGACTAAAACCCACTCCTGTCCTTTCTTTGCCATTTTTCCAGAGCCCCGGGTACCTCTTTCGCATCACCCATGGCCTCAGTAGGCTTCGACCCTACTGGGCCCCTACGGTTGCTGACAACGTCTTAAGGCGCGCATAGAACACTACGCGCCGTCGACGATTTGGGCTCGGTCTGGGCGATCACCGGACCATCATCAGACGGTCTAACGGCGAGCTACACATTGCTCGCTGTCCGCAAGCCCACGCCTACGGTAGTAATCGGGATCAGAATCCTGGTTGGGGCGCTAGGGCCATAGCCTCGCGCATGTGGCCGCCTCCTTTGCTAGCATTATTGCTTCGCAGGAGGCGATCGCCTGCCAGTCCTCACTCCGGATCATGGCCTGTACCAAGGCCCGGAATTTTGTAGTTTTGTATCCTCATTTTCTAAATAATATTTCCTTTTGATATATACCTGCCTTGTTGTCTCTAAACCACTCTTGATTGACTGATAGACTAGTAGAAAATGCCTAAGGTATGCCTAAGTCGGCTTTTGTACCTTTGTGTTGCCCAAAAATAGGTGCCCAAGGATGGACGTGTCTAGAAAGATGTCTCGAAATTCCTTTAATGCATGCAGCAAGAACTAATTTGGGGGGATCTAATTAAAAAGTGGGGTTCGGGAAAACAAAGAATTTGTAGAATTCCTTTCTAGCTTTCGGCCGCAGCTTCACCCACTTGGAATATTGATGAAAACTATCTTGTGTCTTTCTTTGAAAAAAGACACGTAGTTCACCTGGGACTAATTCTATATCTATGTTTACCGGCTAATTTTGAGAAAGAGGTCCACAGTAGAATCCAACTTGCCTAGGTAGCATTCGAAAAGCTGCGTGGTATCTTCTCATTCAACATACTGCAGTGTCTCAAGATGAAAGTTTACGACGAGTGCGTGTTGCCAGTAGGGCTTTCAAATACCGGATATTTTCAATACCGGTATCAATACCGGTATTACAATATTCAATACCGTGATCACGTAATCACGGTATTGAACTCAAGTTTTTTTTTTTTTTATTAGTGCTTGACTGTAATTATCTTAATACCTTCTCATAAGAACTTTAATTAGGACATTAATAAAACCACATTATAACGTATTTTTGTTTTCGAATCAGTCCGTTCTAATAAGGTTCTAGTAAGCATGGCGCTGCCGTACCTATTGTTTACCGGCGATTAGCAAATAAGGTAGGTTAAAACCATAGATCTGCCTCAGGTTTAGGCTTACTTGACGCTTGAGTGCATACGTTCGATACGTATCGAACGTATGCACTCAAGCATCAAGACTCGTGTCTTTCTTATTAATATAAGAACATTTCCCATGTATTTATTGTACCAAACTACCAATTAAATGTATAATTTTGAGTTGTTACTTTGTACACGTAGTAGGTATTAATAAGTACTAATTAGGCAAAATTAATAATAATTGAAGTTAGAAAACAAAGCCACATTCAAACCGCTGAAATATTAATTTTTTTACTATTTAATTGTAGATCTAACGGATAACGTGATTCGTTAAAGTAAAAAATACATTAATCAAAGTGTAAAATGTCACAAGTTTAAATGCTTCTATCTGTTGTGAATTCATCACTCGTCAACGGTTTTAACAAAAACAAAAAAAAAAATACGATTGCGAGATCCGTTGAGAATTGAGACAAACTATAGGTGTACCATGTTGCTCGTCAAGATCACAAACTTATCAAAAATACACAATGACGAAGTTCACATGCACATGTTACCCGGGCGCTTTTGCAATACTGACTAACAAAACAATAACGTCGTAAAGAGCCTATTACACTACGCGTTATTCAGACCGTTTTAGTCTATGGTCCTGATAAATGATCTTTATTTTGCAAGTAGGTTTTATAAAAACACTTTTACACGTCAATTTTTTTTCTCGTTAATTAAAACTTGATGAGGCCGGTGTTTCCTAGCTGACTACCCTGAGAAGAAACACCGAAACAAACTTAGGGGTCAAAGTCTCTTTTAAAGTCCATACAGCAAAACATGTAGTGGTCAAATCATATTATTATGAGAACCATGCAGTTTGAGCCTGAGATGGTCTTTTGTAGAAAGAACCACACAGTTCTAAGTGGACCTGTTCAGTCAGTGCAAGCATTTGTCAGTATGCGTGTAGCTCAACTCAGGACTACTAAGGAGCTCAATGACTTGACGAACAATACCAAAGAAAGTGAAAACATTTGGGTAGACTGCATCAAATACTCAAAACTGCCAGACATCATGTAAAAATAAAAGAAAAGTACTCTACCACATAGTTCTTACATTCACAATAATATTTACAATTTACAAAAGTGTAAATACTGCAAATTGTAAGAAAAAAGTATCGCATAGCGTAACAGGGGTCAGACTGTCTTGTGCTGAATAACGCGCAGTGTAATAGGCCCTTTAGGCTCGCTCGACTCAGAAACAGGTCTAGGCGAGGTGCGGGCGGGAGAGCCGGAGATAAGAGTTGGCACTTAATACAAGTGTCAGAATAATATTACAACGTAATTTATATTAATAATACAATTTCTTGCGATTTATTACAACAAAACGCAATAATTTATATTAAGGATTGTAATACCGTAATCACGGTATTAACGATTCAATACCGTGATTGAAAAATACAAAAATATATCCGTGATCACGGTATTACGGGATCCCGTAATACCGGTATTGAAAGCCCTAGTTGCCAGTGATGACACATGGCTCCGAAACACGGTCGCTCTCAATGGGCCTCATGAAAAGTCACGCAAAGAGTAATGGAAAGGGCTATGCTCGGAGTTCCCATGCTAATCTTAGGAACTACGGTACAGCCAAGTTGCTGATCTGCAATAGTTAACGCTAGTAGAAAGCTTCAAATGTACGTGAATGACGGCATCTCAACGCTCAGTCACGAGGACAGAATAAAATAATTGGGGGCCAACTCGAAGCGTTTGACGCAAGTGAAACGGTTGTAACTTGGCTAGGGGGGTTTGTGTAGAATAGAATAGAGTACTTTTATTCGGTTCAGACACAGCCCATCGGTTATAAACACAAAGTAAACAAGAACAAAAGTACAAAATGCACCGAGCGTGTCCGCACCGTGGTTCAAATTGAAAAAATGTTTTAGTGTTGATAGATAGCCTATTTAACGAGAATTTTTTCCAGTTTACACCATAGTTGATGTTCGATATCTTCTTCTTTATTTACATACATATATTGAAATCAACTGCTATTCTTAGTCTCGCTAAAACTCAACAATGGCTTTACCAATCAAATTTTGATTGTTTCAATCGCTCACAGGAGTGGTTTAAAAGAAAAATAAAAAAAGGAATACGTATAAAACTATACAAAAATTAGAAAAAAAAAAGGTGCTCTTAAGGATAGGAAGTACTAATTTTGCAAGGGTGAAACCGCGGTGACAGTTAGTAACTCAAATTCTAGTGAAGGTCTTAATCCAGTCGAAGCTTTATCAGATTGTAAATGTTGACCTGTCATTGAGGTGAAGTAACTTCTGTGTACAGTTAGAACTCTGATTGATACTTTAATCCTCTTGTGGCTAGCTAAGTTTGTTGAAGCATGTTGACTTTGGGTCACAATGGTTGTTAAAAGGTAATATTAATGGTTGGGTCTAACCTGTTCTGGATGAGTCGGTTATTGACGCACACCCTTAATTTTCTTTGAAGGACTATTAAGTTTACTTGAATACAGGGTGGCAATTATAAGTTTTATCTTCTATTATATAAGTGAAATACCACTCACTGATTTATTTATTTATTTAAGCACAGAAATGACTTATTTACTAAACATTGTCTACAATACATTTTCAAAGGCATCCTGTGTAAAAAAGGTCACTTAAAGTTATTCACACCATTTACGTAGGTCTAATAATAAGTATCTATTAATTAATTTAATTAATGATTATAAATTGTTTCTTTTTCTTTTTCATTTAACTAACACGCTCTGTTTGACGTAAAATTAATGTCACTTTATTGTAGGGAAGACACTAACACCTGCAACACAGTTTCTACTAGCGCAGGCGTTAGGGAATCCTATAATACAAATTGTAAATTATGTCAATAAAGAATTATTATTATTATTCCATTTATTTATTATTATTTACATAATTTTTAAATTTTTAAATATTTCTTAAAAAAATAACATTAAAAAAAACATTTAAAAATATAAAAAATAGTAGCCCACCGGCATCGGGAACAGGGTCCAAGCTACCGGCGGTCATTATTATTATTATAATTAGGTTTAAAATTGGAAATGATCATTAAAGTACAAAAACTAAAACTAATATACTAAGATTAAATTAAAATAGAATTATTATTACATTAAATCATAGATTAAATTACATTATTAAACATTAATATTATTCAGTCATATTATGAAATAAAAATATTATTAAATTACAAAATATTATAATTATTTAATCATATTATGAAATTAAAATATTTATCACGAAATCTCAGAAACTATAACGCCTACAAACTTAAAATTTGTAAGGTAGGTTCCTTTTAGGGTGTAGATATCTCTAAGAACGAATTTTCCCAAATTAACCTCCTAAGAGGATGAAACGGGAGTCCAAAGTCTGTATGGAGAAACCGACTTTCACGCGGGCAAAGCCGCTGGCAGAAGCTATATAGTATATAATTATATACACTACCGGTCAAAAGTTTTTGCCCACCCCATAATCCATTAATTAAATTTCAAAATAATACACTTTATCAAATTTCCTTTTTATATTATCAAGCGAAGGCCGAAACGATGTTTTACAAACCAAAAATAATAGCGTCCGTTATTTGTTTTATTTGTACGAGCGCATTTTTATATTTTGTCCGTGAGTGCGACAAGTTAAAACTTACAAGTGCCGGCGGATTTGTTTATTATTCTTTCACTGTGAATTATTTCTTCGGTGTTTATAGTTTTAGATTAGTCCCAGTTAGCCCTGTGGGACGCAAGAACGTGCTGTGATTAACACTTTTAGTACCAAGACATCTTTTTGTGAAGTTCGTATACGAATTGTTTTCGTTCTCGCAAATTCAGACTTGTAAGTCTTAAAATGGGTAAAACTAAGGAAATAACGGTTGAAACTCGTGCATTAATCGCAAGTCTTCATAAGCTAGGCAAAAGTTATCTTATTATTGCTGCCGAATTAAAAATAACTCGACGTATCGTGGACACAACGTGAAAAAATATGCATCCACCAGGAGCTTTTGCGATAGAAAACGTTCAAGGCGATCTCGAAAAACCATAATAAATGAAGATAAACGTATTGTATTGATCAATAAACGTGATCAATGACTCACGGGTCCAGAGATACCAGCTCAGATTAATGAATATAGGGATCTGCCTTTGAATACTTCTACAGTGAAAAGTAGATTGAGAAAAGCTGGCCATTTTGGAAGGGTGGCAGTGAAGAAACATCTTTTAAGACGTCAAGATAAAATTAAGAGGTTACAGTGGGCTAAAGAACATAAAAATTGGACGCATGAACAGTGGGAGAGAGTTTTGTGCAGTGATGAGTCAAAGTTTGAGGTTTTTGGGTCTAAGAGAAGAGTCTTTGTGCGCAGGTCAAAGGAAGAATGGATGTTAGATCCTTGTGTAATCCGGATTGTAAAACACGGTGGAGGCTCAGCGATGGTTTGGGGATATTTTAGAGGACGGGTGACTTGAGACCTGGTAAAAATTGAAGGGATTTTGAAGAAAGAAGGCTATAAAAAATATTAAAGGAAAATGTATTACGTTGTGGCTAGCGTCTGATCGGCAGAAAAATTTTCTTCCAGTATGACAACGATCCCAAGCATTCCTCAAAGCTGTGCAAAGAGTTTTTTAAAGAATTAGAAAGGAAGAATCTACTGAAAGTTATGATTTGGCCGTCACAGTCACCCGACCTCAACCCAATTGAGTTGTTGTGAGACAAATTGGACAGGGAAGTCGGAAAGCAGTGTCCTACTTCCACTTCACGTCTTTGGGATATCCTTAAAAACGAATGGAATCAAATAGACGACGATTATTTGTCGAAATTGTTACAGAGAATGCCAACATTGTGCACCAAAATAATAAAAGCAAAAGGGGGTTACATCGATAAATCAAAAATTCAAATATGCAATAATTACAGACTGTAATTTTATTATTACTATATTCTTATCTATTTATGTTCTTTAAAATATAAATATCAAAATCGCTCGTATTGTCTTTATTTGTTGTGTATCACGCAAACTATAGGGTGGGCAAAAACTTTTGACCGGTAGTGTAACAATGAATCCCTATTTCCCTTGCCGTGTGACACGCGTGAACGGCTAGACCAATTTCACTAATTCTTTTCTATTGTGTTTATTATTGTCAAAAGCAGATTCTTAGGGAAAGAAAAATTAAGAAAACTGTGCTGAAAATTAGAAAATCACGACTATTTAACCTTTGTGCGTTAGACAATTCGTGCGTTTGACAGTTCGTCGCTAAGATACGACAATATCTATCCGGTTAGCTATCATATAGAAAATATACTAGGTGCTAAGTCAAAACCTAAAAGAAAAACTTGAGAAAAGTTTTAAAAATTCAGAGCTAATTAGAGGTTTTAGGATTTTTGTGGTAAGCATTAAATATTAATTGTTTTTTGGGTTGAAAGCTAAAAAACTTTGTCGTTACCGACAAAAAAAGAAGAACAGTTCGTAACATCTTACTCTAGGATTTGTGCAGGGGTTTTTTTGTCGCTGGGTAAAAATCATCTAGATGACATCCCCCGCCTTTTACTTACGACTTTTACTGAAAAATCTTTCGTTGCCTTTTATACCGGGCCCGAGCCTTCCTTTCAGAACCCTGCTGGGCCCCTACGACACCAGGGTTTGTGTAGGGTGCAAAATCATCAATTGAAGAGTCGATAAGAACGTACTTAGAAGACATTTGTTTTCTTGAAGCAGAAAGTCACCCAATGTCTTTTTCGCTCTATAATAGAGCGAGAGGACGTAGAAAATTTGGGCTACACCTATGGTTTCAGAAAATTTTCTTTGCTCTAGCAGGTATCGATCTGTACATGGCAGGTAGGTATCCCACCTGTGCGCACAAAAGGTTTTAGGAACACATTCATCGTACGTACTGCTAAAGAGTGGAATTCACTGCTCGAATCTGTTTCCTGAAAGCTATTATCTGTAGGGCTTTGTTACTACACAAGTTCCGACAATCGTGGTCGGCATGGCGTCATCGACACATCAATGCTCACTATCAGATAAAATAGTAACAAAGTTCGCTTCTATCAATCAATAGTCGATTCTTTTGATTACCTATATAAAATTTAGCAGATTTTCACTTTTAGATCTTTTCTATAGATACCTAAAGCCTGTCATTAAATAAAAACCATAAATTCAGGAAGCGAACAATACCGTCATCGTTGCTATAAATAAACGAAAATTATGTGACAAGATCTAGTATTAAAAAGATTACTGTAACGGATTTTTTACGTCGACTAAATAAAACATCGGCAAAATTAAACAAAAAGGTTCGACAACCGACACGACGTACGGAGTGAAGCTTAATTTCGGGAACCCAAATGGCTAACATTACGGAGTATGCGGAACCCCTTCCTGCTATTTGCCTCTCTAATTGTTACATAAACCAAATAAACCGAGCGTTTTGAGGTCGGCCGGCCGAATATAGGCATCATCTAACAGGCCTACTGGAATCGTGCTTAAAACAACATTACCTACCAAAATATAATACAAAATAAATAACTGCAATCTATTCATTCCTATTACAGATATCTATGTATTGTATTAAAGTGTCTACCTCAAAAAATCCGAAAACCGTAAGGGAATTTTGAAAAGGAATACTGTGGTGCTAGAATGCAGAGTGTAACTGAAAGATACAGGTTTTAGTTAGTAAATATCTAACATACCTCATGCTCCACCCTAGAGCGGAGAAAACATTTGACGAATTCTCATGTAAAAAAGGAGGTTTTTGTGCATCTGCGAGGAGGTACGCTGGTTATGCTAGCCAGGGATATTCGCACGCACACTTTTTTAATTAAGGAATTACAACAAAGGATACATATAAGTCAATGATTAATACATTTAAGATTTAAATTATAGTTCCCCAATTTCTTATATATTTTCAATTTAATATATTATATTATATATTGCCTTTGTCCGTCTCCAGGGTCGCAACTATCTCTGTACCAAAATTCATTAAAATCGGTTTTGCCATTTAGGCGTGAAGACGTAACAAACGAACAAACAAACAAACTTACTTTCGCTTTTATAATATTAGTAAGGATTACAGGAAGCCACAGCATGATTTAGAGTTTATACAATATAAAACTAAAATAAGAAATTACAATAGTGACTAAGCTGAACTAACACAAATTAGAACCTATTATACTTAACCTAAGAACTGCTTATCTTTCAATTTAAAAAATATAATAATAATATACAACTTATTTATTTATTTAACAGTTCATGTACACACTTAACTTATACGAGTAAAAGAAAAGAAGACGGAAACAAAAAAATAGGTCGATAGGCGATGCTTATTTCTAAAGAAATCTCTTCCAGCATACCCGCGAAAGGAGAACTTAAACAATGAACTAAACCAATTGATTAACTAATTAACTACAAAATATTGATTAATTAAAATTAAGTACAATGGACCGAAAGCAAGTCTAAAGGCAAAAAATTGAGTCCACGTATTTCAGTTACTACACTTTACTATTACCTACTAAAATAATACAACAAACTATCGATGGGGTAATTTGAAGGTATACAAAAGCAACAACAATCTACTAGATGACGCTACGGTCGCGGTGTGACAGGCGGCCTCAGACCTCACAGTGATTGGACGCAGCGCAGGGCTTTCACCGTGGCAGTGGCGTGTACCTGATGAGGCGGTTCTGACGCAACAGCTTTGCTGGCTAAACCATTGTTTGCCCAACGCCCGCCCGTGATCGAGACACGCTGTTTACCCTCCGAGGTTTCCTTTAATTAATTACAGTATGCAACTCTCGTATCTATACTGTTAGGGTTTTAAAGAGATTTAGTTCACGTATTTTGTATTAGATATTGTAATACCATCAAAATGAGTGCACTCTAATAAATTCAGTAATCAGCTGAGGGTGTCAGACTATTACTGACTAAAAACCAACTCCTGTTCCTTCGTTGCCTTTAATACCAGGGCCGAGTCTTCCTTTCGGAAGCAGACCTTTGGCCCCAGTAGGCTTCGACCCTGCTGGGCCCCTACAGTTTATCCCTACATCTCCTTGAGGCGCGTGTGGAATATTACGCACCGTCGACGACTTGGGCTACGGACTCGAATCTGTTACCGGACGGTCGGTTGGCGAGCTGCTCATTGCTCGCGCCTGCGAGGACACGGCGGTGCTCTGCCCAAGCGAGGCACACCTCTATCGTGTGCTCTACCGTGTCTTACGGACGGTCCACACAGTGGTGACACCCAGGCGTCACCTCCGCATGAATCTGGTGCAGGAACCTCCCGAACTGACCATGTCCGGTGAGAATTTCAAGTTATAGAACTGCGGGTAAGTTCGACAAAATTACCGTGATCCTAGAACGCTAAGGACGAATTATTGTACACAGGATTGACACGATCTCTACCTCCAACCTGGAGTGGAAGAAGTCTTCACGTGTTCTGGGTTCAGTTCCCACCCAGGACAAACGTTTATGTGATGAACATGATCATTTATGTTTTGTGTCTGGGTGTAATTTATCTATGTATAAAACTAACTCGTACGTATGTATTTAGAAATATATCAAAAATTGAGAGGTGTCAAGGGACACCTGGATGGAACGAGGTTCATATATATATATATATGTATATATAGAGCGAGAGAGACAGACAGAGAAACATGCGCACGCCACACGGCTTACAATAGCTTACTACTGCAAAAAGTGTCGCTACAACTTTTCGTGAGAATTTTTTCCGTCTAGTCCCCTTTTACAACGCGAGATAAGGAACTTATCACATTACATTTTGACAGCACTATCGGCTTCAGCAACCTCGAAAACCATGAAAAAGACACCCATATCGAAAAAGTTGATAATTTATTGCAGCCGCCATCTTGGATTCATATTTTGACAATACTATCGGCTTCAACACCCTCAAAAACTATGACAAAGACACCCATATCGAAAAAGTTGATAGTTTATTGCAGCCGCCATCTTGAATTTCCATTATTAGATAAAGATTTAGTTTCCCAGACAAAAACATTTAAAAAAAAAGTGCAAAAAGTGTCGTTACAACTTTTCATGAGATTTTTTTTCCGTCTAACCCCCTTTCACAACGCGCGATAAGGAACTTCGTTCCAATATTAATAATAATAATAATCGATTTATTTCAGGCAACATGTACCCATATCATAAATACCTTATAGACTAAAATACATAATTATATGTATACATTTTAAGTACTTAAAGTATATATTTTTTTTCTTTGACATAAATATTTACTTCTCTAAATATTTTTTAAACTAACAATTTGCCTATATTATTGTAAATGTGAGGACTATGTTGATTGCTTTTTCTTTTCTTTTCAGTAATTTTAACGTATGTCTGGCAATTTGAGTGTTTTCAGCGGCCTACCCAAATGTCCTTTCTTTGGTATTGTTCGTCAAGTCGTAGAGCTCCTTAGTAGTCCTAAGTTGAGCTTTTCGAATACTGACAAATGCTTACACTGATTGGACAGGTCCACTCAAATCTGTATGGTTCTTTCTTCAAAAGACCATCTCAGACAAATCTGCATGGTTCTCATGTGATTTGACCATTACATATTTACTGTATGGACTTTAAAAGAGACTTTGACCCCTGAGTGTGTTTCGGTGTTTCTTCTTAGGGTAGTCAGATAAGAAACACCGGCCTCATCTAGCATAAACAGACGAAAAAAAAAAAAAAAATTACGTGTAAAAGTGTTTTTTAAACCTATTTACAAAATAAATATCATTTATCATTTATCATTACTTATAATAGATCATAATAAGTATTTAAGTATGTTTTTCAGTTGTCTAGTACTCATTAACATAAGCTCTGCTTAGCTTACACAATCCATCTAGTCCCAAGACTCTAGTCCCAAATTGTGTGATAGTTGTGAAATATTATTATTATTTGGTTAATATATATAATGATAGCGTGATAAGTGACAGGACAGAATGGAAGAAAAAAATGTGTTGCGCCGACCCCAAATAAACCCGGACTAGGGCAAGAAGATGATAATTTATTTTCACAACTTATAAGTTACATTTTTAAATCTATATTTATAAAAATGAATAGCTGTTCGTTAGTCTCGCTAAAACTCAAGAACGGCTGAATAGATTTCGCTAATTTTAGTCTTGAAATATTAGTGGAAGTCCAGGGAAAGTTTAAACGGTGAGAAAATCTGGAAAAAACACGAAAAAAAAATCTAATACAACGCCATCTTTAATTAAAATGTAATTTTTAAATTAATTATGCCCGTAGATGGCGTTATTTGACAGCTTAGCTAAAAGGACTATTATGCAGTACGAAGTTTGCCGGGTCAGCTAGTGTTTCAATATAAAGGATACGCTGAAGATGATTCAAGTATCGTACACGTGACGACGACTACAAACAAACAAAACAAAATCCTTCGTGGACTCCGTCCAATTGGATCTAGGTTAAGCGGGTTATCATATTATGCGTAGGTAGAGGATTACCTTCGTGTCTCCGTGAATACATGTCATCTGAACTATATCAGTTATGGAGAGCTACTTGAAATAATCGGCTTTAATTTGGAAACAAAAGAAATATTTAAATAATAAGTATTAATAAGGACACAGCAATATAATTTACGGATCAGGTGTTACAAGCATACGGTAGAGGTGTGCCCCGTTTGGGCAGAGCACCATCGTGTCCTTGTGGGGGCGCTCGGTCGCAGCGATCACTCGCACTGGGCCTTGGTACAGGCCATGGTCCGGAGCGAGAAGGACTGGCAAGCGGTCGCCTCCTGTGAAGCAGTAGTTTTAGCAAAAGAGGCGGCTGCACGCGAGTCAATAGTCTTCGCACCCCAGCCGCCAGAATTTCGATCCTGATTTCCAGCCACCATTGTCACGAGCTCACGGACGGCGAGCACTGGGTAGCTCGCTGTCCGACCATCCGGTAACCGTCTGCACAGAGCCCAAGTCGTTGACGGTACGTGGTGTTCCACGCGCGCCTTAAGGAGACGTTAGCAAACCGTAGTGGCCCAGTAGGGTCGAAGTCTACTGGGGCCATGGGTGATGTGAAAAAGGACCTCGGGGCCCTGGAACAATGGCAAAGCATGAACAGAAGTGGGTTTTGGTAAAAGTCTGACATGAAAGGGCGAGAGATGTCATTAGATAATTTCCCAACTAAAAAAAAAATCTTTTTCACTATTATACTATTACACTTTTATATCCTACTTTGTAATTTCTGCGTAACATTCATTATTTTATAGCAATAATATGTGTTTAATTCGAGTAGCAACAGCAAGACATCTACAGAAACTAATCTCCAAAAAATTATTAAAATATAATTAAGAATTTTCTAAAGGCAATATTTTTATTAGGTTTGCTCGCTTTCATTAACACTCATTAGCAGGTTATTGAAATTTGGTCCCAAAGAAAAAGATTTCAGTAGAAATTTCTTCATTAACTAATGTTTGGTGTAAATGAAACTGTTCCTGTACATTATTCACATTTAATTACATTTGTGATAATGTATATATTTTTTTTTTGTTAGCCTGTTCTGTCCCAGTCCTGAGCAAAAGCCTCCCTCCACTCCTTCCATCTTTCATGCACTCGGGCTTCTTCTTGTCAGTTCTGGTGGAATGTGTCAAGTTCGTTGCGCCATCTGCTTCGCGGTCTACCGCAACCTCGTCGCACTGTTTCAGGACTGTTTAAGAATATTTCGTAAATATTAATAATAGTGCAAGGGGCAACGATTGAAGTGGTGAACTTTTGCTCACCCCATCATTTGTAATATCTGCGCAGATAACGGCCTATGATCCCTAGGTACAAGATCTTTGAATTGATTGATTGGAATATTTATCAGAAATATTAAACGGAACCCCTTACATACTCAAAAGGCCGGAGTTTAGATACAGTAATTATCATATACTAGCTTTTGCCCGCGGCTTCGCCTGTGTATATAAAATAAGCCTATGTTACTCAGGTATAAATCAGCTTTTTATTGGTGAAAAAATGTTAGCATTCGGACCAGTACTTTCAGTGATTACCTCTTACAAATAAAAAAAAACATAAAAACAAAAAACCAACTTTACTTCTTTAATATATTAGCGTAGATTATTTTTGAATGGCTTATGTTTAACTTACCACCAGATATAGTAACATATAAAAGACAAAAATAGTAAATGATCACCAAAATTAAACCTACATTTTAATGTAAAATTATAACCAAAGTTTTAACATCTTGCTATCCTATTTCAGCAAAATGAATCCAAATAAAGCATAGGCAGAACCCTATGGTTACGGAGATACCAGTAGTTAAAATTTTGAGGTTAGGTTAACTACCTGCCAAGACAGCTCGACGGAGCCCCGCTAAGCGGGGCTCCTACTTCTGGGTGGTTTAAAAAAAAATAATCTCGAAGAAGGAGACGGGGTCTGTGTTCGCTCGCTTCGCTCGCTCACTACGACCCCGCCACCTTCTTCTAACCTAAATCTATCCGACCCGGGGTGCCCTAAAATTCCACTAAGATAGATTGTTGATTAGACAAAGTATCATCCTGCTCTACGGGGCTAAAAAAAGCGCATTAATTTGCTCGCTAAGATTTGGTTATCATTTACTACATTTGGTGTTCAAATACAATTTAAAGTACAGTCGTAACTAAAATACTATTGTAACTTTAGGATTTCATTTTTTTGGTGTCAAGTAATATATTTTTGACAAAAGAACTAAGGGTACCAAAGCGGTTTATGGTGGTCATTATATTTAATCCCTTTTTGAATGTTTGAGTATGTGTGAATATATTATATACTAGCTTTTGCCCGCGACTTCGTTCGCATGGAATAGTGACTTCCGGAAATTTCAGTACTGAATTGATGCTGACTCTTGACCAATAGATGGCGCTGTATGTCCGGAATAATTTTTATTTTTTATTTTATTTTTTTTTGCATTAAAAACTATCCTATGTCCTTTCTCAAGTTCCAAACTATGTCTGTACCAAATTTCACACAAATCGATTCAGTAGTTTAGGCGTGAAGCAAAGACAGACAGACAGACAGACAGAGTTACTTTCGCATTTATAATATTAGTTTGGAAGTTTGGATATATTTTTAACTAGCTTTTGCCCGCGCGGCTTCGTTTCCGCTCTTCCCTACTCCACCCTACTCCACCCTACTCTACCCTACTCTACCCTACCCTACTCTACCCAATTCTACCCTACTCTACCCTACCCTACTCTACCCTACCCTACTCTACCCTACCCTACTCTACCATACTCTACTCTACTCTATTCTACTCTACCCTACTCTACTCTACTCTTCACTACTTTATATTCTACCCTACCCTACTCTACCCTAACTCTACTCTACTCTACACTACCCTAATTTTTCTCATAAGAACCTTCTCTTAACAATAACAAACACAACCAAAAAAAAGAATTAGCGAAATCGGTCCAGCCGTTCACGCGTGATGACGTGACCAAGTGAAATGTGATTCATTTTTATATATACGAGTATAGATGTATGAATACATTATGAAGGGCCAAGGTTTACACAAATAGCAGATTTTCAGAGGCATTTACTGGATTAGTTTTACACAAATTCTTGATATGATTTCAACAGTAACTTAAATAATATCCACAAGATATCTATTTATGTTACTGTGAGATCAGTTATGTGACAAATGTATCTCGGATTGAACACTCTTAAAGGAAAGGATGTTTGGGTGTGGTGGGTTTTAGTCAATAAAAGTCTGGCTCGCCCTCTCATTCCACCTTAAAGCGGGAGAAGTCAGTTATTTGTGATTTGCCATCGCTAAAAAAAATATCTTCTTCTTCACTTATCAAAAAATAAGTGAACATGAGAATACCTTACCAAGTTACCATGGCATCCTTATTTAAAAAAATAAATAAAAGTATCTAGTGGTGATAGAGCAAATAGTACTCACCTACTAAGTAAAAGTCAGCTTGGGCCTAGGCTGTTGGGTAAAGTATCCAACCCGTTGTCAATAGATTGAATATAATAGTTTATTAATATACCACAAACATACAATTAACATCAACAGAAACAAACAAACAGGACAATATAGTAACGTGGTTGGTTTAGTACCAAGACAATATAGTAACGTGTTATTAACATAGTTGTAAAGTTTTTTTTTTTAATTTTAGCATATAGGTACGTATAAATAATTCATAAATAAAATAGAATTATTCATCATCATCATCATCATATATCAGCTGAAAGACGTCCACTGTTGGACATAGGCCTCCCCCAAACATCGCGCTACAACGATCGATCCTGTGTGACACGCATCCATAGGATTCCCGCGACCCTGACCAGGTCATTGGTCCACTTTGTAGGAGGATTTCCAATGCTGCGTCTTTCGATACGTGGTCACCACTCCAGAATCTTTCGTCCCCATCGACCATCTGTTCTCACTTAAGTTTGGCAATTCTTTGAGCTATGTCGGTAACCTTGGTTCTCCTGTGGATATCTTCATTTCTGATGTGATCACGCAAGGAAATTCCGAGCACAGCCCTTTCCATCGCTCTTTGGGTGACTTTGAGTCTTTGAGGCCCATTGTAAGTGACCACATTTCGGAGCCATATGTCATCACTGACAACACGCTTTGGTCATAGACTTTCGTCTTGAGACACTGTGGTATTTTGGGTGAGAAGTCACCTCATACCATACCGAAGACCATAGAATTATTGTCATTTTACAATTAAATGAAATGTCAAACGTCAATAAATAACCAGCCCATGATCGTTCCCGGTGCAAAGTTGCCCAAAACACTCGCTGCCTTACCTAGCTGAATAGCGGTAGCCATTCTTTGCACCAAGAACGACCTGGACCGGGAGTAACCCGTTGCTTCTCCGAGCCTACGATCCTAATCCCCCACAAAACACTTTACCTCCGTACTCCAACTGCCGAAAGGCTCCATAGCAACCGGCACAAAACGGTAAACCTGAATCAAGAAAGCTTACTTCAGTCTTTTTTTAGAGCAGGCGTCTTTAGCGACGACCGAGGAAGTGTGCGGGAACGACAATGCTAACGCAAGTAGCGTGCCAGATCTCTTCTTCTTCTTTGCCTCTTCGCACGTTAGGTGAGGTCGGCTCTCCTTATCCTTCTGCGCCAGGACAATCTGCCCTGGGTTGTCGGGTCAGGCAGTTGGGATTTCCTAATTAGATTGGCCATACAAGTCCATCAGGTCAAGGGCGGCCGTCCTCTTCCTTACTTGCCTTCTGCGATTGCCATGGCCTTTTGGACCACATGCTCGCTGTTTCTTCGCATGACGTGGCCGTACCATCTTAGGCGTGTTTCGGTGAGTTTTTCCTGGACTGGAGTAACTTTGAAGCTACCTCGGAAGTATTCGTTTCGAATTTTGTCCAGTCTAGTCACTCCGCCCGACCACCTGAGCATCTTCATTTCTGCCACGTGTAGCTTCTGAGCATTTGTTTGCTTCACTGTCCAGCATTCGACCCCGTACAGCATCGCTGGTCTTACTGCTATCTATCACTTTTCCTTTAGTGCGTATGGGCATGCGCGAGTCACAAAGAACTCCAGTGAGTGTGTGCCATTTTTGCCAAGCGACATTTATTCTGTGGGATACATCTGTCTCGACATTTGCGTTTTGCGTTACTATTGAGCCCAGGTATCTGAATTGGTCGACCTTTGGTACTTGCGTGCCATCTGGGTATAATATGTTGGCGCTGATTGTTGTGTTACCGAATCTATATTTTAGATGTTCGGTTTTAGATCTGCTTACTCGAAGTCTGGAGTTTTTCAAAACATTTATCCACTCGTTTAGTGAGACTTGCAGTTTTTCGGCAGATTCAGCTACCAGCGCAACATCATCGGCATACAGAAGATTCCAGGGTAGAGGCTGTTGGATATTCTTTGTAACATAGTCAATAACCATATTAAACAGCAAGGGACTGAGTGCTGAGCCTTGGTGAACTCCCACTTCTACGTCGAATTCTTTAGTAAGGCCGGCCGAACTTCTGACTTTAGTGTGGATGTTGCGGTACATATCTTGGACCAGGCCTATGTATTCTTCAGGGATTTTCTCGCATTGCTTGCCACACAAGTCTTCTCGGAACTCGATCGAACCCTTTTTCGAAATCAATAAATGCGAAATGAAGATCTTCTTTGTTCACACGATGCTTTTCTATCAGTATTCTTACTGCCTGAATTGCATCTGTTGTTGATTTGGATGGTGTAACCCCAAACTGGTTAGGTTTGATTTCGCAGATGTCCAAAAAGCGCTTATTTAAGACACGCTCCCACAGTTTCAGGGTATGAGAGGTTAGTTTTATGCCCCTGTAATTACTACACTGAGTAACGTCACCCTTGTTTTTATAGAAGGGTACAAGGTAGCTTTGCCGCCAGGACTCTGGAATCGTGTTGCTCTTTATCATTGTGTTAAAAAGGCATGTGAGCCATACGACTGCGATGGGCCTTAGAGCCTTCCAAAGATCTGCAGGAATTTCATCAGGGCCTAGCGCTTTCCGATTTTTAATTTTCAGAACGGCCTGCTTTACTTCATATATTGTAACCTCATGAATTGGTCCCTGTGCTGGTGTCAAGGGCTTGAGTGCTTTACTGGGAAATTCCTCATTAAGCAGCGCCTTTTAGTATTCGTGCCACCTGTTATAAATGTCTTCATGTATAGTGAGTAGCATGTTGTCTTTGTTCTTTATAAATTTATTGGTCTTGAAATCTAGACTAGATCTGTGTCTATTTTTCGCCAATCTGAAGATATCAGTATCTGTGGCTGCGTTATCAAGTTTAGCGTAGAAGTTTTCCCGTGATTGCGCTCTGGCCTGCGCTACACATCATTTGGCTTTCTTTTTGGCCTCTTTGTACAGCTCCCGATCGTGTTCTAATTCAGAGCTTTGCCAAGTCTTGAAAAGATCCTTTTTGTTTTTAACGGCCTCTTTCACTTTTTTGTCCCACCACGTCTGGGTCTTTGCCTGTACTGACACCTCCTCTCGAAACGCCCAAGTAGCGTGCCAGATCCACTTTCTGTTTTTCCATGGCACCAGAGTCAGCCCATCCAGTCTCTTAACATCGGATTTGCTAAGACGTGAGGGTTTAGGCGCGCAGATGATTGTCGATATAAGGGTTCTATGAACTATGTCGTTTAGGGCATGGTGACGTGGGAACCTGCTTGTGCAGCGCCCACAGTTCAGTGTGTGATGGCCATCGGCTTCCACCAAAGAACCGCAACTGCATGGGTATAGGTTCGCACCTTACAGCCCCTGCGGAGAGCCATCGTCACACGCAAAGAGTTATGGTTGAGTAGAGTGCCCAGGTATGGCGAAGAAATCGCCTGTAACCACGCCCAGGACTTGGGATGCGACACTGCTCGTATTCTGGGCTTATCGACACCTTCTGACAATTGTCCTTGGAGTAAGTAGTTTTACCCCTATGTTATTCCATACCCACTGAACACATGTTCAGGACATCCTGATTCGGGGATTATTGCACCCGAGTTGAGGGTCAACCAAGCTGATACAGCATCCGACACAAAGGGCATGCTTCCCCCGTCACAATTACTATTGAGTTATACAGTGACTAGATTTGGCAATCCTGTGCGGTGACATGAAGAACAGACTTTACCACCAATTTCAGGCGTAGTTCCAAATCATATATAAAAAAAAAAATTATATGAATTCTTCAAAATTAACTAGGTACCTAAAGTTATGCATGTTATTTGGTTTTTGGGATATGTGTACTGTTACCGGAAATTCAAGTGTTAATAATTTATTTGCAGTACACCGCACTGATTTTCAACTTAAACGAGGGCAATGCCATTATCAGAAGCTTGTAAAGAATCCTCCTCCTTGCGATGTATTCCTCAATGCTGAGAGTCTTGATATCCCTGCTTCATCACTTTAACTTTTACGATATTACTCCATCTGTTTCTTTCTCTGGTGGTGTGAAGGACATTGTACATCGTAGAGTCAAGAGCAGTGCGGATTTGATCGGAACAACGTATTGGGCTGCGCTTGTGAGGCCTTTTCCCATCCACTTTACCGGTCACCATGAGCCTTTAGAGGCTGCTACCGTTTTTTCTTGCAATGTGACCGAAGTATTGCAGAACCTTGCGAAGGCAGTCGGACGATAGCCGTGAGGCGATTTTGAGTTCTTGCAAAATGAATATGTTGGTCTGAAATGCTGTCCAAGGGATACGGAGTATTATTCTCCAACACCACATCTCTGAGGCGTCAATGCGTTTGCGGTCTGCAGGTTTTAGCGATCAAGTCTCAGCGCCAAACGAAAAGGTCGAGAAGACTAGTGTCCGGACCAGTTTGGTTTTGGTCTTTACGGAGATGTTGCGATCCCTCTAGACTTCATTAAGCTGAGACATAGCACTCTTAGCCATGACAATTTTCCTGCGAACTTCCCTCTCGTACGACCCATCATTACTAATATTGTAAAGAATATAATTATTTAAATTTCAAAAAAAAGCTAAAATTAATTGTAGCCTATAAAATAAATATAGATACTAAGTATTTTCCCCACAAAAATGCCTTTGTAGCAGAGGTGGCCTCAGTAAAAATGATTTTAATCTTCCGAATTTATTGAAAAATTGCGTCGGGCATTTTTTTCGGCTACATTGTAAGCAGAGGTTGTCATCGCTGGGGATAAAAAATTCTGCGGCCTTTAGAAATAAAAAATATTCGAACACTTTTTATCCTGACGACTGAAAGCAGTAATGTTATAATTTAAAACCAATTTCAAACTCAAAGTGGATTTTAAAGTAATATCAAATCAAATTACATTACATTTTAAGTTACGCAAGTCTAATGCTAAGTAAAAGCTATTTTAAAACTAAAATACTTTACCACAAAGTATCACTGATTACATTATTATACTTATTTATTTTAAATAAAAAAAATACTTAAGTGCGTTTTATTTTAGTGTAACATTAATTTAATCTTTTTGTGACTCCTAACGCTTTCAAGCTTTTATCGGCTAAAATCCACATGTGTTCCTTCAGTTGCCCTTAGCGTTCTAGGGTCGTGGTAACGCTTTGGAATAATGCTGCAACCCTGGCAGACATCAGCCTTAGTAGGCTTCGTCAATTTGAGGGTCGCAAGATATACCTACATTTGTCATGTCTAGCAAGTATCAAAAGGTAATGTTTTGCCTAACATTGTTTAAATTCTATTAGGATATTAAACGAGCAGATATTCTAATTAAATAGTGAACAAAATACCTAAACACGAAAACAAAACAAAAGCAAACGATACCTTTTATCTTTTTTATCTACGCACGTATTTTTAATGAAAATTAACCGCAATTGTGAAAACAAAAGTAGCATTTATGTAATTGCATTACAAGTAATGTATTTAAGAAGCCTGATTAAACCAAGTATCTGAGCGGCGGATGGTTCATTAAAACCGTAGTGGCTGTTTAAGTCAGCTCACAAGATTACCAGCCTCCACTGTTGTATGCTAATCACAGTAGTCAAGAGGGGTGCAGTCCTTATAATAATTGATTAATTGGATGTAGTTAGTGCATTTCTTTTGTACTCCTTACACAGGTACTATGAGGGTCAAAATTGCAGTTGCACTCTACTAATGCTAACGTGGCTAAAATTTCTTCGTAAAGGTGGGTCAATGAAGTCATGCTAGGTTGAGTTTTCAGGTAGGTACACTGAAAGTTTTAAGATCATCAAAATTGAAACATATATGTTTGAGCTTAAGAAACAAGAGTGAGACCATTAATCAGTGATACAGGTAGGTATACAAATTGTTCTTCTTAAGTTTACAGAATAAATAAACCTTTTCAAGAAAGGCAACGGCAATCAATTTCTTTCAGTGAATAACAAGACTTTCCTTTCAAATCTTCCAACAGCCACAAAACTTATCTACTTAACTGCCATTAGGCCACCTCTTACTTTCGGAAAAACCGAAACAACTATAACTTGCGTATAAAAAAGCCGGAACAAAAGGTACGCGCATGACTCACCGAAGGTAGGAACAGTCTCGGACTAAAAATGTTAACCAGATTTTTTATTCGATTTATACGACGCAATCTGACCCTGTGCATAAACATGTCACATCTACATAAGAAATAAATTATGTTGGTTTTTCGAAGATATAAAATTATTTATTTTTGAATTATGTTCGGATGTTTTACAAACATTTTCATTCCACGTATGTACAGTGTACAGTACATTCAGCCAAGCCAAATGCTACTTGTATAATTAAGCAAATTTTTATTTGACTTTTACGACGCAATCTTACCCAGTAGGGTAAACGTGTCATAATATAAACTGGCGGACAATAAATTTAGGCCACTTACCAAATGTGTTGTTTTGATGGTGTTTCAATACAAAAACCTTTTTTTTTATTTAATTTATTTTACAATTTATGTACACACAGTATACAGAAGAAGATACAACATTATTATAAATTATGTACAAAGGTACTGTTTATTTTATAAATAAACTAGCTGACCCGGCAAACTTCGTACCGCCTAATAGTTACCTTTTATCTAAGCTGTCAACTCTACCTACTCTACCCTACTCTACCCTACTCTACCCTACTCTACCCTACTCTACCCTACTCCACCCTACTCTAAGTTAAAAAAAAAATCGTGATATCCTATGTCCCTACCAATTTTCAACCAAATCTGTTCAGCCGTTCTTGAGTTATAAATAGTGTAACTAACACGACTTTCTTTTATATTTATAGAAACTTTTTTTTTAATTTGATCGCAGCGCTAACTGTCGGGGCAGACTAAAATTAAAATTCGAATATTATTTAAAATTTGACACTGCGATGGTAGCGCCGTCTGTCGGATCCAATGTAAAACATTCCAAAATCAACAACTACTAATAAATTAAAAATTAATTAAAAAAACATTGTCCAGCGGACAAAATTGTGAATCTAAACCATTCCCAGATCCCCTTGAACACACACAAAAAATTTCATCAAAATCTGTCCAGTCGTTTGAGAGAAGTTCAGTGACATACACACTCACAGAAGAATTATATATATAAAGATTTCTTCCGGCAAACTTGCGAAAGGAAAGATCAAAATAGATGTAGACAATAGTGTGCAGAAATATGTAAGTAAAGAAGAGTTAGTAAAATCTTAAACTAATAATTACTTATATACCTTATACTAAAATAAATACATAATATATATACAAATATACAAATAAGATTAACACACAAGAGAGGAAAGATAGTGATATTTTATTTTTGATAGTGTTCTTTTATTTGTATGACGTGTTTATTTTAACAAGAAAAAATGCATTTTTAGATGAAACAAGAAATAAACAAAAATGAAGAAAAAATGAACTAAGACTTCACACTAATTCAAAAAAAAAAAGGTTTCGCTTTGTAATCTTTCTTATAGTAACATGTATTGCCTCCTCTGGCTTTGATAACACATACCATCCTGTTATTCATGAATTTTATCAACTTTCTAATGGTAGATTATTAATAAAGTCCATTTCAGCTGCTGTAAGTTCTGCGGATCTGGTTCTCACTGTCTTTCTCTTAGTTTTAGCTCGTCCCATAAATGTTCTATAGGATTAAGGTCTGGACTTCGGGCTGGCCAGTCCAGGACCTATATCTTAATTTCTCGCAAGTAATTTACTAACGCAAATCGCAGTATCGGGTGCCCATTATCATGCATTAATTTAAATTGTTCACAAGCAAACCCTGAATATAGCACTACATACTCTTAAAAATTGTCATTTATGTACAATTCAGAAGTCACAATTCCTCTTTCTGCGATAGCCAGCTCGTGCCTTTTAAGCTTATGCCTCCCCAGGACAAAACTGAACCACCTCCAAAGGTTAACCTTTCAGATTTCAGAGCCAGAAGGCACATTGTGCATATCGTTCTCCCGGTCTATAGTTTGGACACTTAATCATTTAAGCCATGTCTTTGTATGTAGTAAAACGAATGGAATAGAATGTAATTTTTTTGAAAAAATCATAAAAATAGGAGTAGCCTAACTTTTTGGCCACCAGTTTATTAGGTAAGTTTTTTTGTTTTCCGAATATATAAAGTTATTTACTTTTTATATGTGTTACTTCTGCCAGCGGTATCAGCCACTTCCCTGTCACTCAGTGATAAAGTGATAACAATTAGTCGAACAAATTTTCGAAATAGTAGATTATGCAACTAGGGGATAAAGCAGTGTCTTTAAGTCGATTCCAAACGATACGAGGGTTGCTAATTTTAATCCTGAATGTTAGTGGGGGATTTATATAATTAACTACCGAGCATTGTGAGGAAATTAATAAAGAAACCTGAGTGACGTAAGGAATTCAAGCCGCCTAAGACAAAGACAGCTTTATCCCGTGTTGGATACTCTACTATTCACACCATTTGTGAGATAATTAAAAGACAATTTAGTCGACCAAATCATATAAGAGAAATATAAGTATTATGTTCATAAGTTAGTCAAGGAAACAAAATTCACTACTCCAAGATTCTATAGTTTCAATTTTCTATAACGCGCTCCCGGCAGTAAGACGTTAGTGCGGCAGTAAGCACATTTTAATTTTTTTTTTTTTTGTTAGTGGCCCGTTTGAATTTTCAATAACTGTTTCAATTCACGTACACGTACGTTTTCATATATCTTGAATATTTTTGATGTTCCAAATTCAAATCTCATTATTCCCTAGGGAGCGGCCATACTCCATTATCTCCCTAGGAATAGAATGACTTGCTTTAAGTGATGTTTGTATGACGTATAAAAAGGCATTATCGAGCAGTTGGTGTAAAAAATATATTTACTCGTATAAACACGGATATGAAAAAAAAATAACATGCTTTGTATTGAGCAAAAAGGTTTCAGACAAAATAAGACAATCAATATGGCGGTCTATGACTATGTACACAAAGTAATGTTACGGATGGATGTAAAAACGTCCATTTGTTCTGTGCGGTGCGATATGACACTACTACAAGACATACTATTTTAATGAAAAAACTTGACCCATATGGAGTTAGAGGTTATGGGTTCTCAAACTAATTTAATCCTATATATCTAATAGAAGGTAAACTACTACAATCTCGCGAATAGACCATACCAAAAAAGAGAATACGTACGTGTCTCAAGAATGTGTAGTAAACATTTGGTGTACCCCAGGGAAGTGTTCTAGGACCGTTATGATTTATCATATATATAAACGACTTTTCAAAATCTATTGACCATCTCATGACGCTTTTTGCAGGTACAGAACAGTCACAATAGCATATAAGAAAAGTGACACCTATGAACTTGACATAAATAATATACTTAAAATTACAGACAGTTGCAAACCACATTTTATTAAACATCAAATTCTCTCACTTCCTTCCACGTACACATTAGAAACGGTATTATTTCTGAAAAAGAATCCCCAACTATTTCAGAAGACTTCAGATGGCTCCGTAAGAAGTCATCGTGATAATCGGAGACTTCGTATACCTAGGGCAAAAACAGCTCTCATGCGTAAGAGTGGGTTTACATTAGGTCGGACCGACAGTTTTATCGGGCCGCCAAAAGTGTCGGATCCATATTGGCATATGTATTTCAATAACGCCGTTCACATATGGGTGATCCGACAAAACTAACAGAGCCGACACTTTTACCGGCCGTTCAGCCACGATTTCTGTCGGATCGGCATGATATTGACGTACTGGCCAGTATAGCGCCGTTCACATTAGTGATGCAAGAGACTCAGTCGTTTAAGGCCTTTAAAAAGGACTCGACTTCATTTTAAGCGACTCTAGTCTGGAAAGAAGACTAGAGTTTCCAGTCTTTATTAATAAGACTTGAAACCCTGAAGTCTTTTAACTAAAGGACTAAAAGGCTTAAACGACTCGAGTCGTTTATAAGGCTTAAACGACTCGAGTCGTTTATAATAAGGCTTAAACGACTCAAGTCGTTTATAAAAGTACTCGCGCTTCATGATGTTTTACTGAGTCGTGCTTCATATTCAATACAGCTCAAGCTGTTTAAAATCTGATTGGGTGGGTAATAAATAATGCCTAAATTAAAACAATGAAGTAAGTACATACATAATCACAATTAATTCGATGTCAATAACCAAAATACCTACCTATTTCTATTAGTAATTTTGTTTACTTCAACATCCTGAAAATCTTTCGTCGTTTTTTTTAAAAACACAATATTAAACTAAGCAGTAAATACAGTGAAATAAGTGAACTTGCGTTTTGTCATAAATTACTCATCATAAATAATACTGTGCACAGAATTTATTCGTATTCTGTAACCACTATATTACAAACACAAATATTTTCTTGAAGATCGCGAAAATAGTAAGTTTCGAAATAGTTACGTTTCTCTAGTTTCATTACAAGACTCCCGACTCCCGAGTCGTTTAAGGCGTGAGTCCTTTTAGTCCTTTAAGGCTTTTAGTTGTATTAACCTTTTTACGTTACGACTTAGCTTTTTTGTTATGAGGTTAAAGGACTGCGACTCAAATTAGTCTTTAGTTTAAGCCTTAAGACTCCAAGACTTGAGGGTTAAAAGACTAATTTAGTCCTGAGTCGTTTAAGTCGTCAAAAATAAGTCTAGTCTCGTTTTAAAAGACTTAAACGACTGAGTCTCTTGCATCACTAGTTCACATTGGTTGGCGCGAAGCGGCGGAGCCGTGCCCGCCGCCCTTTCACGCTCTCATTCCCCGCTCTCGGCACTCGATCCGGGCAGTAAAACAACCGTGCCGACGGTGGTGTTCACATTAGGTCGGGTCGGCAGCAACTAGTGTGAACAGCAACAACCGACAGTCGTTCAACGGTAAACTGTCGGTCCGACCTAATGTGAACCGGTTCTAGGAGTGTATTCTGTATGGCCCCATAATTATATAAAAAGGTACCAAAAGCATTCAAAGATTTGGATATTTAATAGTTTTAATAAAAGCATGAAGAAATTTTTAATTAATAAATATTATTATAATGTTGACGAGTTTTCAAATAATGTTATTTAGCCATTTTTTTTTAATTTGATGTAATTTTTATGATTTTGCAGTTTGGATTTTGTTATTATTGTATTTTTTATTTTTTGCCCATTGTATTTGTACACCTTTCTAGGCAAAACATGTAGAAACTTTTTTTTTTGTTTTTGTAATCGTTCCAACTGATTTATAACCTATACATGTTTTTGACAAATAAATGTATCTTATAAAAAGTAGTATTCTATTAGTGAAAGAAATTTTAAAATCGGTTAAGTAGTTTTTGAGTATCGTGAAATGCAAAAATGCAGATTATTCCTCTTTATAATATTATTAGTATAGATGTTTGGAAGTTTTGCAAATATTTTCAGTCTACTACTGTAGGTTCAGCCAAGCCAAAGCAAACGCTACTCGTATAATTGTGCAAGCTTTAACAGTAACTTTCACTTACATTTGTGTTTCAGTCCACGTAGTCACGTACTACATATTTCTCCTTAATACCCGCCGGTGTAGCCACCGGCCATTGCGAACATTCCCGCTTGTTCTGTGAGTAATCTAAATTGATATTTACACAAATACAAGGTGTAATACCTTTTGTTCGGCCCGCGATGAGAACCAAATTAGAAGTTAATGTTACTTCGCTCGTTAAATGGATTCTTTCATGCTTTTATGTAGATCACGTGATTTGGCGGACTGAAATGTTTGGATGGCGTGCTGATTTTAAGGTTGATGGCACAAAAACATCGCTAATTTTGGTTTGTAGCTAAACGCTTTTAGAGCTGGCAACATGGCTGTGGTTTATAAACTGTTATAGATCCGTCATGTTTACAGGTACTTTTAATTTATAAAGGAAGTCTTTACTTTGTCTTGGAAATCCAAAGAAATAAACGGAACAAACCTGCACAATTACAATGGCGGTGTATTTCGTAGATTCTGCATAATGACAGTATTTCCTTTGACCAGAATTTTTTGTTCCCCTTGAAACCCTTGAGAATTTCTTGAAGGAAAATCTAACAGCACATTATTAGCATCATAACAAACAATGTGACAAATGACAATGTTTCAAAATGTATAATGGCATAGTGTAATTAGTGTTATTTTTTTATTATTAGTTATGTAGGATTTTTTTGACAGTTACAGTCAGATTTAGTATCTTATTAAACAATGCAACTTTTAGAAAACAAATTTTGACTTTTTAAACTCACATAAATATTTAATTTCAAATACGAATCTAAAGATGGACTTCTAGTTTTCACCATAACTCGGGCTCAAGACTTTTTTAAATACGTTTGATATTTTTCATAGTTTCGAATTCAATTTTTCTGATTTGTACCCATAAATCAAATTTTATACATGTATAAATTTGATGTGTATTATACCTCTATAATACTACATCAACATTCATCTTTGTACCTAACATTATTTATAGAATAACCAATTAGACTCAAAACAAATTCAACAAAAGGAAATTGTTCGGTTCGAAATAGACAAAATTGGCTTAATGTTTGTATAGGGCAAAGCCGTTGATTTCACGAGCCCATTTTTTCCCGTTCAAAACTATTTAATTAAAAAAAGTCGTTCGTTATTTATAAGATAAACAAAGACTTTTAAAAAATGTTTCTATTTTCGGTATTTTCCAATTACATTACATGGGCTGCAAATAAAATTGGCCTTCATCGAACGTAAAATTCCTGATGTTGTCACAAAAGGTAAAGAATAAATAACCACACGTGCATAAAAGTGCCGAGATGGGCATTTACACATGAGCGTGTACGGATTCGATGACATAAAGCTGTTCAACGTGTATTTCGTGCATGAAAAATGCAAGGTTGTACTATTTTTCTGATTCTGTGACACTGAACAAATAGCTGTGGGGCGAATGTCTCAAATCTCAGAAAGTCGGTGGATGTTCTTTCTATTTGCATGCCACTGTAAAGTCTTGCCAAGAAAAATATATTCCACTTTAACAGAGATAGTGCTCGGGCATAGTCTTGTTGTGCCAAAAGTATCCATTAAAAAAGTTTGGTCCCGACGGATTCCGTAGAGAGCGGCATCACGAGACACTTGTGTACAGCCGTCCCTAGGCAGTGTTAGTACCTTCCTATATGTATGTGTATGTACCGACCAGCTTACGTAACTAAACATATATCGTAATCTATATTCTATCTTAACTGAAATGTTACGGAACAAAAATATTACTTTGTCTAAAGCAACAATGTTAGCGAAGGAGCTACCTATACGGGTGCAGATGGACTTCCTCATGGCCCAGCCGCTAGGATCCCGACCCTTATTTCCAGCCACTGTAGACGTGAACTTGCAGACGACTAGTAATGGATGAATTACAGATGACCCTCCGATAACTGTCCAGACTGAGGCCAAGACATCATCAGCGCGTAGTGGTCCACGAGCGCTGTTTTTGGTTGCATGAATTCGCCAATAATGCATCCAGAGATAAGTTTTTTTAGATTACCTGGAAACTCTAAAAGGTACTTACTAGTAGGTAGGTACATAATGTATGTCTTTTTAACAGATAAGTATTTCCTTTTATCTTCCGAAAAGAAAGATTACTGGATTAATAAATAAAGTGAATAGAGTAAAGGAAAGTGATTTACACGATTGAAATAGGTAGTTATAGGCGGTTCATGAATCATGTGTTAAAATCTCGGGGCATGTGTGTTTTGTTTAGTTAGTTTGTATAATTCAAAGTAAAGTGGTATTTTACTGTTATATTAATAATAATAGTTGCTTATTGTACTGTGTGTATTAATAATATCAGAAAAAATAAATTCGACCGTCGGTCTGTCACTAGATAGTTGAAATTTTCTCATATTAAGTATTTCTGCTGCTGCTATAACAATATTTTACCACTAACCGTTTTTAGGGTTCCGTAGCCAAATGGCAAAAAACGGAACAAAAAACAACACGTATTTTTATTGAAAACCGCCTATTCAATAATAATAATAATAATACACTGCGCCGTCTCGTCCCAAGCTAAGCAGAGCTTGTTTTATGGGTACTAGACAACTGATAAACATACTTACATATATATTTCTAAATACATTCATATTATAGATAAATTACACCCAGACGCAGAACAAATGATCGTGCTCATCACACAAATATTTATCCTTGGTGGGAATCGAACCCACAACCTCCGGCATAGCAGTCAGGGTCACTAACCACTACACCAACTGTCCTGTTAAATTCACAAAGTATTTTATTTGCTTATATAAAAAAAGTATATTTACCACCACAAAACTAAATGGAAACACAAAGTAGGCAAATGTAATTAAAATGCTGGAGGCGGGCAGTCTTGTCGCATGTTTAAGTACCGCGCGGCTAGAAGATACAACCGAGTTACAATACTGTATGATATTATTACTACGGCTTCGGCCTGGTAGGGCCAAAACTCTTCTATTGGGGCTGACTCCCGGAAAAAAAACCCCGGGGTCCCGGAACTGGCAAAAAGGAAACACATGTGTGGTTTTAATCAATTAAAATCTGATACGCCCTAGTGAGAGACAGGAGAAGTCATTGGATGATTTCTGAACTTAAGAAAAAACTACTTTCGTTTTGTAGTTCTAATTATGAAATATTAAGTTATACCTTATTGACACTGTAGGAATGTTTGAAAAAGCTTCACGAGAGTACTCGAGAGACTGTGGCCCTAGAACGCGTAGGGTTACTAAAGAAACATAGGTGGGTTTTAGTCAGTAAAAGTCTGATACTGTTCCACTCCTCCAGAGTGGGAGAAATTATTTAATAATTACCTCAAAAAAGTAACAAATTAAAAAGTAGTTTCGTAATACTACTCGTATAACATGATAAAACTGTACGCTGAAATTCGTTCGTATAATATTGTTAGGTATATTATGCGAACGACTTTTAGCAAAAAAAACGTATTAGAAAATAACGATGATTTTGTTAAATATAAATTTCATTTTAGCTCGCTTGAAGTTTTTGTACCTAATGTTTCTTTTTAGAGCAGCAACATTAGAGATCCCAAATCTCGGGACTAGTTATTCATACCCGACCTTTGTCGTCCTCAAATAGATTTATAATATGAAAGAAATGTGAATCTGAGTGGGGCTAGTGATATACATATACAGGGTTAGGAGTTTCAATTCTACGGTATTTTTATGTTACTATATACATTTAATATTGCCATCTCAAAACTACATATTTATTTATTTATACCAAATTATTTATGTTGCTTATCTACTAACATTATGAAGTAGAATGACCAAACAGATGTATTGAAGGAGATAATATATCAGGTCATTCAATATATATAATAGTTTTGACTACAGAAGTCACTAAACACATTTTAATTGTCTACATACTTGAGCAATGTGCAGTGACCTGACTAAAAATACTAACTTACAATAATTAGTTTTTTTTTTCCAGAATAACCTGTGCTACAGGAATTACGCATATTTGGAAACAAAATGTATCCGACAATTACCATTTCAATTTTTCTAACAGTGAAAAATTTTTTAAATGTAATCAGTATATTACTCTACATCTAGTCTTCCAAACTTTATCCCTTTAAAATATTGGTGTACCTAGATAGATACATTTTATAGTCTTTATTTTCCATAGTATAGTCCTTATTCTAAAACTTGACATTAACAATTCTAAAGTTATTAGGTACTCAAGACAGCACTAACCTTATAGAAACTTAACAAGCTTTGTGAAAAGTTATTACATTATGATTAATTACAATCATTAATCAGATTTTATATTTCCAGTGTTTTATGCTTTAAACTTAACAAAGACTGGCTTGTCTCTACAATAACGATGCAATAAACTTTATCTAGAACCGCGTCAAAAAGCTTTTTTAAACATAAAAGGAGTTAATTTGACGTTAGGATTAAAACCTAAATTATCCATATAAAACTACCGCTAAGTATCATCATACTTTAAAAATATCAGTAAAGTATAAGGAGCTATCTCATTTCTATGTATCATCAATCATACTTTCAAATCATTTGGGGAGGGAGATAAGCACACTTTTTTGAATAAGACCGTTTTTGAATAGCAAAGATATAGGGCGACTCGTCTGTAGACACTGCGATTAAGATAAGATGGAGTAAAACGTTTTTATTATGTTTTTAAACAAAAGATATTACAGTTAAAGAGTATAATAATGGATAAAAAATGGAAGTAAGCGGCTTTAAGAAAATATATTTTAAAAATTACAGGCTTTTCACGATCGTATTCTTGGCTCATTTGTCTTTTATATGGCCGTTACTGTAATGTTTCCCTGGGGAGGCATACTTCTCAGATGATATTAATAACGACTGAAACGAACGCTGCCATTTCCCTACAGAATTTTTACTGAAGGTTTGTAATCCTTCCGCGTCACAGTAATTTGAGCAGTATTATTTTTGCAAAGGTTTTCTTTTTTCACTCTTGAGTTAAAATATACTTATAAACCGAATTTAGTTTGCATTGCTAAAAAATATATATTATTGTCATCTAGGAAATTTACATGCATGATTAACCTAGGTAAATGTAAGAAATATAAAAAAATAATAATATTGATATAGGTAGATAGTAGAATATCTAGAAAACTTGGACAGAGGATAAGCGTTGCCATACAACGTGGCAATGCCGCCAGTCTTTTGGGCACATTACCAGTCGACAGCGATGTGGAAGAGTTTTTTGACGCCATATTTTAGATAGTGTATTTTAGCGTAGGGTTTTATTATTTATTTATTTTGTAATTTACTGTAATTATAGTTATTAAGTTGTTTCTAAGTGTAAATAAAATAAATATCTAGAAAACTAAATCAATATTCTCTAAATGCAGACCACGTTAATAGAAATTAATCCCCGAAATTGTTCAGACTCACTCATAAATTTTAGAAAGACGTATAAGGCCAGACCGCGGATCTATAATTCAGTTCGAATGTGTCTTCGACGATATATCACCGTCGTTAGGAAGATGCAATTTACATCTCAGCTCGTTCGTTGGCGTATTTATTGGGAGAGCTAAATAGTTGTCGTTCGTTACTCAAAGTAACACATAAATCTACAAGCCACGTACATTATGTATTGAGGACTGATCAAGAGCTTCCCTTTTCTCTCAAACGGGGACGTTTTCAGTACTTACAAAATATGTTTCAATTGCAGTAATAGAAATGTCTAGTTTTATTTGGGAATCTCTTAAATGGTGGTCTCTGATTGACCGCTGTTAGTCTATGCTAATGACAAGCAGGTCCCCACAAACAGGTTCGCATCAGGTGGCGGCAGTCAAACTAGCGATACTCGTCGTTGTAACAATTGCTAAGAGGATCCAGCAATTGAGATTCGAGGTAGGTCTGTCCTACATAAATCCTAAGTCATTTGTTTTCATGGTATTCCAAAGATATTATACAACACTTAGGTCTGCCAAATTTAAGTTTTTATGCATGAAGCAGAAAAATATATTAGAAGCCTGTATAAGTCCTCATCTATCGGTATTTGCTAATACTTTCTTTCTTTGGGTATCATCATCATCCACGACGTTCTTGTTTCTTTCGTGGGACTAGTTTAAGCTGTTCTTGTCTTTTTGTACTAAATTTGTCAAGCTACCCTTGTCAAGGCCAATATGATTGTCAAGACGTATCTCAGCTTTATAGCGCAAATCTATAAAATATTTTCAATTAATTTCCGTTCCCTGTGATCCATTAAACCCAATATTTTTTAATGCTATAAAAGCTTTACTGCTTCCGCCTTCTGATGAAGCAGTAAAAGTCATCAGTGGTTTACTACATTCTGACCTAATGCTATTTTCAGCCCATAAATTATCCCGTACAGAGATAAAAGGTTTTCTTTTTTTTTGCTTTTGTCGTGGACTTTTGTCCTTTATTCCATTAAGATGTACGTCTATAAACGTCTTCTTTTGTAGCACAAAATTATGTTTGTTATTTAGTCTAAGCATGAACTGTGGGATTTTTCTTAAGATTTACCGCAGTCATGGAACGCAAAAGGAAACCGAAGTGACATAGGGCGGCCTTAGTCAGTAAAAGTCGGACCTTCCTTTTACTCCACCCAGAGCGGTAGGAATTATTTTATGGTTTCCTACCTTAAAAAATAAAAAAGGCTAAGCATAAGACTCAACAACATTATCATTCAGCCGAAAGACGCCCACTGTTTGACATAGGCCTTCCTCAAGCGTCCCCACAACGACCAATCCTGTGCATCTTACATCCATCGCATTCTTGCGACTCTCGCCATGTCGTTGGTCCACTTTGTGGAAGGCCTTACAACGTTGCATTTTCAGGTGCGCGATCGCCAGTCTAGAACCTTTCGGCTCCATCAACCATCCGTTCTATGAGCAATGTGCCCTGCCCACTGCCACTTTAGTTTGTCGATTCTTCGGACTTTGTCGGCAACCTTCGTTCGTCTGCGGATATTTTCATTTCTGATACGATCACGCAAGGAAACTGCCCTTTTCATTGCCCTTTGGGTGACTGTAAGCTTTCTGATGAGACTGTCAACATAATATTTTGTATGGAGTTTGACATACCTATTCGTAAGACATTTGGCCAAAGTATATTTTGTGGAAATTTTAGCCGTCGTGTTTAAAAATCGTATCTAGCGAAAAGTCGAAATGCCTATTCTCAGCCAACCAGAGTACGGAACACAGTCAGCAAGTTTTATAATAAATTCATGTCACGTCAACTGAACACGATTTTAAATGCAAAATTATACAGCGGTATCCACACAAGTGCCACGCTATTGCAACTTGTTTGATTGCGAATAATTTGTTCGATTTGCGGTTGGTGACGATTTCGGATCAAGTTATTTAGGAACAATTATCGTTTGTCTTTGTTTCCTAGGACTAATGATGTTTGCGTATTGTTTCTAATACAACATGTTGTTGTTATTTAGGTAATACTTTATTAATGACTAGCTTTTGCCCGCGACTTTGTCCGCGTGGAATAATGTATTCCGGCAGAATTTGGATTTTCAATTCCCTTTCCTTTTCCTAGGGGGATATTTCCAAAAATCCTCTCTTAGTGCTCTCTTGCTTCACTGCTGGAACCTACATACAAAGTTTTAAGGGAAACCGTTAAGAAATAAAAAAAACAATTGATCCCCCTTTTCGACGACGTAAATAAGTGATAATCTACATTTATTTGTACTACATTGCTTTTTAATTCAATTCAATTGAATTAATCTAATAAATAATCACTAGGTATATATATACAAACTTAAAATAATAATATGTACAAACGAGTAAAAAAAAGGCTGAAAAACGAAGAAAACTCAGAGGGCATCAAAAAATTCGTACACAACGATGTAATGGAATATTATGGTAAACGCAAGCTCAAGCTTTAGCATTTATATGTTACAGTAGTCTAACAACTCAATCTACTAAGGTTATACCTACTACTACAAGCCTTTATACCATAATACTTAATTCAATTGACAAAAACACACCTGTTTACCTAGTTAATCGCGAGTTAATTAAACTCCAGAGCAACATCTTTAGCCCTATCAAAATCCAATCGAGAACAATTTACAATTATCGTTCATAGACCGCGAGTTTCAATTGAATCGCGGTTTTCAGCGCAAGTAAACGTAGTACGTGACCGATTTATGTTCCCTTGATTAACGATACACACTTAACTACGCCTGTTCCCGGCACATCTATGTACATTTAAGTACTCTTAGTCGTTATTGTAAATGGGTGGTATTCGTATGTTTATCATAAAATAAGTTTATTGCCGCTTCGCGTTCATTGTTTCGTACGTTTTTTATCCAAGTCCTCTGTCTCGTTAATCTTTGTTACGAATACCTCTTGTTTGCTTGTAACATCTGTTTCGGTAATAATTTACAAAGCCTGTGACATTAATATTTTTCTGATTGCCGTCGGAATTGGGATTTTTAAATTTTTTACTACTTTCCTGTGACATTTGTTTACGTAATTCAATGTAATTGTTTTGATCGTGAGTCACGGTAAGTTTGCATGATTAATGCAACCTTGAACTCAGCTGTTTGATGTGAAAAGACCTTTAATTAGATGATGTATATTTCTGATTCAGTTTAGATTATTGAACGCCTATATATTAGCTGTGAGCATACCCTGGTAAACAACTTAATGGTCATTGTTATTTCGTACAAAAATCTTTGTAATCAAATGAAGACCCAAAAACTACTAACACTTAATTCCAATTCATCTACCATCCGACCCATTTTCTTAATAGCCATCAATTAATTAACTCAATATAGAGAAAACACAACCAACTCTGCGGTTTTTGAGGCAGCATGTCTGACGCCTGCCTACATCTACGTTATTTATTTTATCGGACTAGCGATGCGTCCCTGCTTCGCATGGTGGGCATGAACTAATGTGCTGATGGCAAAAAAAATGTGAAGATTTTTGTGATAAATATATGTTAAACATACATGAAAATAAACTGTACACTAGTATAGATATTAGAATAGAATAGAATAAACTTTATTGTACACCAATATAGTAACAATTTCACAGAAACTTAAACCTATGTGCACAATGGTGGTCTTATCGCTGAAAGCGATGTCTTCTAGACTTATAAGTTTTGAAAAAAAAAAAAAACTTTAGGTGTTGAGTATAGAGGAAGATGATCCACCGACTCTAAACGATTTAAAATATTTTTTGGCTGACGAACATATTCTTTAAATTGTGGTAAAGAAGAACTGATAGAACCACACACATAGATAGACGTAAAGATTCTTTTTAGTTACACTAAGGTACTATATTTTATAGATTACATAAATTTTGGACAAACAGTGGGGTTTCGGCGCAGCTGCAAGAGTTGAACTAATTTCATCTCGACGTGACAAGGGTATTAGTTGGGTCGAGTCGAGACCCTTTTTATAACTCAGGTTACTCGCGCAAAACCTGCCTTTGTAACGTACCCGAATAATTGTTGCTGGAATTAAATGTGAAACCAAAACAATGTACAAGTTAAAATACGGATGATCATTAATTTTTGTGATTTTGTTAGGCTGGATATTGTTTCATGTATTCAAGTAAAAGCAGTACAATATAATCGGTTTCACACTTATGACAGACACTATTTGGAATCAAGAAGTCGATATTTATTTTTGTATGATTTTATTTTGTCTTTGGTCCAAATACGTTAGTTTTTTTTCAATACGGCAGAATGTGACTCTTATTGCACTGCACTTAGGTATATAAAGGCAGTGTATGCCACAATTATGGCGGTAAGTCCCCTTTTTGAGGCGTGGCTGGAAAGTACGCAAGACGCAGGTCCTCACCGGACATGGCACGTTCGGGAGGTTCCTGTTCCGGATTCGTGTGAAAGTGACGCCCGGGTGTCGCCATTGTGCGGAATGCCCGGAGGACACGGTGGAGCACACAGTCGAGGTGTGCCCTGCTTGGGCGGAGCATCGCCGTGTCCTCGTGGGGGTGATCGGCGGCGGAGACTTCCCGCGCCGGGCCTTGCTTGAGGCCATGGTCTGGAGCGAGGAGGAGTGGCAGGCTGTCGCCGACTTCTGCGAAGCAGTAATGCTCGCAAAAGAGGAGGCCGAACGCATCAGGCAACGGCGTTATCGCCGCCGCCGCCGCCGCCGGGATTCTGATCTCAATTTCCGGCCACCGTAGGCGCGGGCTTGCGGACTGTGAGCAATGGGTAGCTCGCTGTCCGGCCGTCCGGTAACTGTCCGGACCAAGCCCAAGTCGTCGACGGCGCGCACTGTTCCCGCGCGCCTCAAGGAGTTGTCAGGGACCCAGCCGGGTCGAAGCCTACTGGGACCAGGGTTATCCGAAAGGGTGCTCGAGCCCCGGTATGAAGGCTAGAAGGAACGAGGTGGGTCTTTTAGTCAGTAAGAGTCTGACACTATCTCCCGCTCCGCCCAAGAGCGGGGGATGTCATTGCATGATTTTTTCTCAACATTAAAAAAAAGAAGCCTAGCAGTGTACGATCGAGTGTCGTATTGGTGGAGCTAGGAATAGTCATTGGGAAACGAATTTGCTTCTATCGTATCCATAAGTATAAGTGGCGGGTGGTGTGATGGATCAAAAATCACACATTCCGAAGTAATGTTGGGATATGGAGTTGGGAGTTACCGGTTAATGATGCTATGTGTTCATTCTGGAGCAGTATCTGGTCAGTGTCTGTCAGTCACATTGAAGATTTTCAATAGCAGAAATGGAAACAGTCACAACAATAGCCCAGTTGATCGTTTCCTAATCTAATTAAATTGGATTATAAATGTTGAAGGCCGGACTGCACTACTTTTGGATAAAGTGGCTACAAAGTTTATACGCTCGTTTGGCATTTCAGTATCAGGCTGCTTTGGAATCGTTTGCTATCCGAGTTCCTTATAGTATTAGTTATCTACCTGCTCTACAAATCTGGCAACATCGCGAAACTTACTTAAATTATTATTGATCTATCATGTTACAGTTTATAAAGTTCTAACTCCAATAGCGAGAGAACATTAATAACCTTAAATATATAATAATTTTATCATATCTGTCTCTCAAAATGGGAGTAGAAATGGGTTCCGCGGTACGAAGTTCTTCATTAATATGAATATATACAGGTTTTCGCGCTGTATTTAACACTTGATTAATTGTATAATTAAATTCATTACTTATATAGTTAAAATAACCTGCCAAGTTCAAATTTACATGTATTAAAATTTTAGATATTTTTAACCAAGTAGGTACCTATGTATACCAACCAACCAACTATACCATATTTTAAGTTAGGCCAGATGGACCGTTAACGTGAATACGGTGGCGGGTAGTACCTGGATGCGGAAGGCGAAGGACTGGGTGTGGTGGCGAGTCTTGGGAATGGCAAATATTTAGCAGTGGATCAGGCTGATGAAGATGATTATGATCGATTTTAAAATGCATCTAAACTTGGCATTGGATTGGATTTTAACCCTTTTTAGGCGAACAATTAGCCGATAGGAACTTGGTCCCCTTTTTAACAGGTACCTATGTTTTTGGTGGGATTCAGGTTACATCTCACATGGATGACTGATGAATTTTTTTTTTCTTAAAAGTCAGCAAATATGAAGCTACTGTAGGTAACTGAAACCTTCAGTAGTGACATTAGGATGGAGTTTGGTGTGGACTAATGTGTGGTCATACATGTAAATATATATTTGAATCCATTGATAAATGTAGCTCATAAAAGGTTAACTTTAAGGTTTAATACAAAAATATTGAATGTGCTATTTTTATCATGTTAAGTTTTTTGTTGATGAATTTTACCGTGCATCATAATGATCCACGGTAAAATTCTAATGAGTTTATGATTGCACCATCTATAAAACATCATCATCATCATCATCTATAAAATAAGACCAAAAAAAAAATATGAAAAAAAAACTACCTCTACAACATTTGATTATGATCAACCGCCATTCCCACATTGTGTCATCATACGATTTTCAAATTATTTATAGCTAAAAGGATAGTTTTTATAAAAATCGTTTTGTCTCTTCGTTATTTAACACCGACATCCAAAATTAAAGTTATTTTGTACTTTTCAGAGTTTATTTAACATTGAAGTCGATTTTGTAAAAAGTTTTTTATTTTACACATTTTAGTTATGGTACCTACTACCACTAAAAAGTACAATCAGTCAAATTTAAATACCTTACAGCCTGAGAGCATCTAACGATTCTAATAATCCCAAAAACGGTTAGATTACATCAGATCAGTCCGATACATCTTCTCCCTCTTCTCCTTCAGCCAGTCATCGACTACACGTATAAACAAAGCAATTTACTACAACAAAGTAATTTTACTAGTTACGTCAGTTCTGCTGTGATCCTATAAGGAGTTCTGTGCCATATCTTTGAAGTTCATAATCAGATCATAACAATATTTTAATGGGACCAACTTGAAAGCATAAACTTTCTTTCAAAAAAAGAATTTTCAAAATCGGTCCACAATTGACCGAGATATCGGAGAACAAACATAAAAAAAACGTACATTCAGCCGAACATAGATCCTCCTCCTTTTCGAAGTCGGTTAAAAATAAACTTTCACTTTCGAAATATGAAGCTAAAACTGTTATATTTTCTCTCGTTAACACCGTACCCTTTCGTGCTCACAGAATCCTTTTTCTAAGAATGTAATTGAATCCGAAACAAAGCTAAGCCATGACAACTGTCACAGTGGAAGCGCACAGCCAGGGATTTAAATAGGCGCTCCTAAATTATGCAATAATTTGTCTCGAATTAAAGGCTTGTAAGTATTCTTGAGTAGTATTCGAGCCTCGGTAAGATTTAAGAGCTTCGTCGCTCGCACAACTGGAAGAGATAAGAGTGGATCGCGCTAAGCTGGTAAAATACCGTCGTTTCTTTGTGCGACATCGGGCGCACTTCATCCGACGCTACGGACAAATGACGTCATGTGTAAGTATGAATTTATTCAAATTCACAGCCTACCTTGCCTGTCTCGAGTGAAGTTAGTAAGACATCATTAACTTGACAATAATCGTAATGAAACGTTCCCACTGACCTAGCTGCGACGAGCGTAGCAGACATTATTACCAACTTTATTACATTTTAAGGGTTGTAAGTAAGCATACCGAAATTACTCTGTGGAGTAAAGAAAATAATGAATGGTAATGTAGCTGGACGATGAGCAACGGATAACTACGCTAGTATCCCGCTACCCTGGATAGAACGCGTGAACGTATGTAGTTACTCGTGCGTCTAATATACTTTCTTATAGTTCTACGTTTAATACACATAGGTAAATATAGATTTTTGTTACGAATTACACGTCGCACTCATAAGAAATTCACCCTTGTCGGTGGCATAGGGCGGGCCCTCGTGAATTATAACATAGAACGCCAAGTTTTTGCGCCGAGATTAACTGCGTATTACAAGCCGAAAGTATGCCAATGAGCCGGTGTTCTGAAACTTCTTAATTACTTACGAAGGGTTTTTTGTAGCGACCGCCTTACCAGGGTAGACACGAATTGTTTTCACATTTCAAAGTGGAGGAGCGACAGGAGAAGTTTGCATAGTTAACGTTCGCTGCAAAAAACTTTAACATGAAAGTTTGTCGAGATGTTTTCGCTGGAGAATGATATTATTATCTCGTTGAAACTTCTTTAATCTTGTTTGATCTAATTCGTATCAGCGGAGGTGTTGTGCCGTGTAAATGTAGCCTACATATATTATACAATGCGCACGGTAACGACTAACTTTGAGCGCGTGTCAGTATTATCTGCAAACGAGCGCGAACGTGATGTTATTTGAACAATAAAATTTGGCAGCTCCTTATTGTAAAAGTGTTGACTTTGCCTTCCTTGACCTTTTCTTATTACATAACATAACAATAGGAAATACTTCCAATACTATAAAAGTGAAAAGGTATTCCTAAGTTAACCAATAGTTGTTAAATTTTTGTTTTTGATGTATGTTATTTATTTAGAAATTGATACATAAAAATATATATATAATATATAATGAAAATACTTATAAAATTTTTAAGTAACTATAATTAAATAAAAAATAATAAAATATTTTTCTATCAATTAAAACTTATTAAAAACGATTTGAAATATAGTGTCGAAAAACTCCTTCACTCACTTCTCTCGGCTAATAATTAATTAAGGCTGGCGGTATTGCCACGCTATATGGCAATATGCTTTTTCTATGTATAAAGTACCTAAAAACCTCCCCTTGGTTCACACGAATATCAACAAGGCTTCTAGATAGGTCTCTATATAACTTTTGAGTACCTACACAAGTAACATATCCAGTGCCCAAACAAAAAAAAAACAAACATAAAACCTAAAATTTACTAATACAACTTAAAAAAGCATACACAAAAACAAAAAATCTAAAACCTAAATGATCAACACAATAGTTAAAATAAATAAAACAATAAAGAACATGAAGATTGCATTCAGCATTGTCTGTAAATAGGTTTAATAAAACACATTCTTCCAGTTTTGAATCCTTACCGCTATGAGGTACGAAGTTTACTGAAAAGTGCGCGCTCGCTCACGCCACAGTATACTGTATTTATCACAATAGGCTGGGCGCTAAGCGACCCCATAAGTTGCCGGTCAAACCCCGTTTTATTATGTCTTCATAAGTGTATTAAAAGACGCTGTTAGATACAGAGGATTGAAAGTCACCATTCATCATCCACCATCAGTCAGCATTCGACTCCATGATATTCAGCCTCGGTCTACAATGACAAATTTTTACCATTTGTATCTATGTTTTAGATATATTTGACATACACGGTTTATGAGATATAATTGGATTAAATTGAAAAGAGGTTATTAAATTTTTAAATTAACAACGGCCTTGAAAAGTTAGCAATGCGTCCCAAAGTGAATACTGCATCCTGGTAAACCAAACATTACGTAAAGTTAATAATTTGACGTAGCCTGGTGCGATCTTGGCATTCTTTCTATTTCTTGTGTGTGGGTATTCTTTCTTTTTCTTCATAAGTTCGGTTCAGCAGCAATTTTTTTGACCCTAAAAGTCTGCGCTCACTTGAGAAAAGACGTCTTAGACAGTACTGTTTTGTCTACGACACGGAGCGCTAGGGCTGTTGATAAAATATCGATATTGTCGCAGTACTCAAACAGCTGAACATAATAAAAATTTATTTGTAAACCACTTGAGAAATATTGGTACGCATAAATGTTTTATGTATTAAAATTTTGAAAATTATTTTTTTGATTGAAAAGTTTTGCTTCCAAATTGGTCCCATAGAAATAATGTTATGATCTGATCATGAACCTAGAAGATATAAACGTAACTCCATAATAAATTAAATGTAATCTAACCGTGTTTGGGATAGTTAGAATCATCATGAGATGCACTCTGGCTATAAGTTATTTAAGTTTCGCATAGGGGTACTTTTTACTGGTGGTACCATAACAAAAAGTGCTAAATAAAAAACATTTTACAAAAAAAAAAAAAAAAATAGAAAAACACACAAAAAATTTCAAGATAACTTTAATTTTGAAAGTCATTCACTGTGGTGAAACTTGGTCAATGATGAAAAGACTCCTCGAGAGAAACTCTCTGAATTTTACTAACTAAACACCTGTGTTCCTTCAGTCACTCCTTCTGGTCCAGGTCTATGGTAACTCTTTCGAACGATCCCGCAGCCCTAATAAAAATGGGTCCCAATGAACCCTCTTAATCTTGCTGACATCTCAATGTGGGGAACGTGGACTACAACGCGCTATAGACTTGAGCCTGGTCGTTATATGCCCCGACGCTCGGGCCATTTCCGGCAGAGGATTCCACTTTCCGCTTCCACATTCACTCGCATTACTGCTTTGCTAGGAGGAGGTAACTCGGCGGAGACCTCTCGCGCCGGGCCTTGGTTGAGGCCATGGTCCGGAGCCCCAGTAGGCTTCGACCCAGCTGGGCCCCTGCTAATGCTGACAACTCCTTGAGGCGTGCGGAAACAGTGCACGCTATCGGCGACTTGGGCTCGGTCCGCACAGTTACCGGACGATCGGACAGCGAGCTACCCATTGCTCGCCGTCCGCAAGCCTGCGCCTACGGTGGCTGGAAATCGGCATCGGAATCCCGGCGGTGGCTGGAGCGCTGTGAGCACCGTTGCCTGATACGGTTAGCCTCCTCCTTTGCTAGCATTACTGCTTCGCAGAAGGAGGCGACCACCTGCCACCCCTCCTCGCTTCAGACCATGGCCTGCACCAAGGTCCGGCGCGAGATATCGCTGCCGCCCATCGCCCCCACGAGGGCACGGCGGTGCTCTGGCCAAGCGGAGCACACCTCCACTGTGTGCTCCGCTGTGTCCTCCAGGCATTCCTCACAGTGGCGACACCCGGGCGTCACTTCCGCACGAATCCGGTGCAGGAACCTCCCGAACTCACCATGTCCGATGAGAACCTGCGTCATGCGGAAGGTGAGGACGCCGTGAGGTCTATCCAGCCACGCCCTAAAGAGAGGACTTACCGCCATAATTGTGGCGTGCTCAGCACTGGGTTGCGATAATTTTTGATGCCATTTCACCATGAGAGCTCTGTCCGCCATGCCGCGACCTGTCGCAGCAGCGAACTTTCGCTCCGGCGTTGCATCTCCACGCGCAAATCGGACTGTTGCCTCCAGATCCTATGGTGGCAAACCAGCAAGGAGGCTCGCCGCTAAGCGCGAAACCTTGCGGTATCCTCGCACTATCCGTATTGCCATGACCCTCTGGCATGCGTTCAGCTGGGCCTTCGTTTGCTGACGCAGCGACGGCGCGGCGCTCACACTGGCCCCCCATAAAAGGCCATAGACCGAACGATTTTTGCGTAGAGCCTCCGGAAGGTGGCGTATGGACCCCAAAATTTGGGCACAAGCCGCCTGAGAGCAGTCCCAGTCCGGTTTTGTTTGGATTCTCGGCGTTTCCACTCTCACAAGGCCCGGCGCGAGAGGTCTCCGCCGCCGATCGCCCCCACGAGGGCACGGCGATGCTCCGCCCAAGCAGGGCACACCTCGACTGTGTGCTCCACCGTGTCCTCTGGGCGTTCCGCACAGTGGCGATACCCGAGCGTCACTTCCGCATGAATCGAGTGCAGGTAACTCCCGAACAAACCATGCCCGGTGAGTACCTGCGTCATGCGGAAGGTAAGGACGCCGTGAGGTCTTTCCAGCCACGCCTCAAAGAGGGGACTTACTGCCATGATTGTGGTGTGCCCAGCACTGGGTTGCGATAGTCGTTGACGCCATTTCACCATGAGATCCCGCCGGAGCTCAGTCCGCCATGCCGTGACCTGTTGCGGTAGCGGACTTTCACCCCGGCGTTGCACCTCCACGCGCATATCGTGCATGTGTGCCTCCAGATCCCACGGTGGTAGGCCAGCCAGAAGGCTCGCCGCTTCGCGGGAGACCGTGCAGTATCCCCGCACCATCCTTAATGCCATGACCCTCTGGCAGGCGTTCAGTATGACCGCCGCCGCCGGTTGCTTTTTCAGCGACGGCGCCCACACCGGCGCCCCGTAGAGGGCCATGGACCGAACGATCCCCATTCATGCTACAGTCTGATGTTTGACACGTTTTCGACACTATATTTTTAATTCTGAAACCAGGGTAAAACTTCTTGTTGACATTTAAATCTTCATCATTATATCAGCCGATAAACGTCCACTGTTGGACATATGCCTCCTAAGTGTCGTTACAATGAACGATCCTGCGCGTCTTGCATCGCCATCGGATTCCCGCAAGCTTCACCAAGGCATCGGACCACCTTGTAAGAGGCCTTCCAACGCTACGTCTTCCGGTCGCCACTCCAAAACCAGGCCAATAGGCCCCAACGGCCATATGTTTTGCGAGCAATGTGCTCTGCCCATTGCCACTTAAGTTTGGCGATTCTTCATGCTATGATGGCAACTTAGGTTCACCAGCGGATATCTTCATTTCTGATTCGATCACGTAAGGAAACTCCGAGCATAATCTTTTCCATTGCCCTTTGGGTGACTTTAAATGAATATTTAAATAAAATATACAAATACATCGTATGTACTTTCTGTGCTTACCAGACTTGTTCACGATATTAAGTTTTATTGTCTACCAAAATGTGCAAATAGAACCCCAGACATGATATGGCAACTCCTATTGTGATGAGAAACGCTTAAAACTTTACATAATGTGTTTAGTCTGACTTCTGTACCGAACATAACTTGAAGCGGATGTTGACTTCTAACTACGATTTCAGAGGCGTACTAAGTTTTACTATGACAATAAAGTTCAGTCATCATACAAGATATGGATTAACTAAACTGACGTTAATTTTATGTAAAATAAATATTGAATGGTTATAGCTTTAAACAAAATTTAAATATAATGCATTTACTGAAAAGTTACGGAATGGTTAATGTTTGTTTTGTGTCAATGTACTCACAAACATACCGACCTGATTCTATCGAATAACATTTATAAATAATGGAAGTACATTTGACTACATACACATTTTAAAGCGGTTTTGTTTCGACTATACTTATTTTTTCTTTTTGCGCACAACACGGGCGGAGATTGGAAAACCCTGCTGTCGCATTAATCGTAATCGGATAAAACAGGTTCAACATTACAACTTCTTCTAAATCCAGCTTAAATTGATTGAAGGTGATCCGAGTCTTGGTACAAATCGCATCGCTTATGTCAACTGCTTTTTACCTTAAACATTGCAGCAGAGATAATGCCTTTAACCGAAACGGTTCATCAGTATTCAGCGGCGAAGCAATTGAAACTGTGGTGGTGCTCGGTCCTCCCACTCAATTTTCCTTGTTCCGACGGCTCGAGTTATTTGCATCACAAAAACACAATGTCGAGGGAACGCGAGACCATTAATCACGCGTAGCGGAACTTCAGCACAGCGGTGAATAGCTTCAACCACACGCGAATGATTCAGACGTTTTGCTGGCCGATCGAAGGCGAGTCACCGCCGCCGTCGTGTCGTCGCGACTCGCGACACCGGCCTCCCCACTCATTATGTACATACCACCACGTCATGCACTGCATTCATATCAAACTGTGAGGGTCGACCTCGTCAGAGCACATCTCAAATCCGAAGTTTAATTAAAGAAAATAAAGAGCAAGTTAAAACAACACAATTATCACCTTAACAAGCAGAAATTAATACAATCTCCTAAATGAAATTTATTGTGTAATTCGCAACAATGTGCCCGTAGGTAGCTACTGTTCAAATTGTCTGTGCCTATACTTTAAAAGTTTTTTAAGTGCCGGAACAAGCCGCCGTTTTAATTGCGCCAACCGGAAAGGGGAGAGATGAATGGAAGGAAACGGCAGCAGCCTTGCCAACCGCCCTACATTATTAAAACTTGCCTCTTACTCCACCGCGCTCCACTCTTGCAACTGCGAGCATAATGAATCGCGCATCTCGAATAAACTTGAAATAATTTCGTTTATAAAAAAATATCATAGTGAAAATTTAGAGGCGTTGAGATTTTATCTCACGGGATTTTCCAGCTTGTGCACTAGTTTCACGTTTCTAGTTTGGACTGGCAAACTTTTATTATACCTGAAGAGCTCAAACGACCTCGTTAGTCTACACGTGTGTGCGTCGGATCGTTCCATCACGCACTAGTCTTCGTCGAGCCATGTGATTACAGACCAGGTACCGATGAGTGCTGTCATATAATAATAATAATACATGAAAGCTACTTAAAAAGTACAATAGCATCATACATTACAGCGTTTGTGGAACACGTAAAAGATAACTTAGGAATTGAAGCTTCAAATAGTGTAAACAAAATTTTGTAGAACGTTTATATGAATAATTCATATTACTTTCAAGCTCAGACGTGTAATGTGAAAAAAAAAAAATGAAAGTGTAAAATATATACGACATTTTCAACAGTAAACATTGTGATACTGAGACCACAAGTGATGCGTCGCGAGTCTACGAGCGGTGTGGTGCGTGGTGAGAGAGTTTTGTTGGCGCGTTGGGTTCATACGTTCCTAGAAAAACAACAATGAACCTGAAAACTAATTGCGTCCTTGATACAACGAGCCCGCTAGCTCAACGTAAACATTGTTTATAAAAGGTGCGAAATAGACGGGCCTCCCCGTATTACCGTGGCCGCCTTATTACATTGTACAAGTACCTTCACAAAGCCTCCGGCGTGCCTTATCTGTGGTACCACAAGAGCCTCATAAGCCAGGTTGTTACCTCGGAACACATTGTACCACATTATGCGCTGCCGCGCCGACCTAACACCCTCATCCGCACGTAATAAGAATATGTAGTCTTATGAATATTTTGCTCTGTCTTGACAATGTGCGATTAGACATTACTGTTTTGTGGCTTCCGTGAGGCGACATGAATGAACTGGCATTACTACCTCTGCAGACTGATTTAGTTTGAGAACATTCTGGTTATCGGTTTTATTATGATGACTATACGGGTAAATCGTTTCTTTGTATTGTAAGTACGAAACGTTCTATAGTACACAGAATGTTAAATACATTTATTAAGGAAAGAAAAACCCCAGTGGGTGTAAATTACAAATTGGTACATTATTAGAAACGTTTACAAAACCTACGCATATATTCTTTATATTTCACATATTTTACAAAGAAATATTCACATTGTTAGACAGAACGTTGTCATTAAATATATGGTTTACTTTTAGATCAATCAAACCAGTTATTTTGGAAGTATATAGACAGCAGACCTACTCATTTATATTTTAAGCAACCCTGGTCATTTCTGAGTACGAAAGCGTGTAGCTTCCATTTAAGTAATTAGTTGTGATTAATTGATTACGTATACCTACATCATCAAAAAAATATTTTTACTGTAATACATTGTGGTTGTATAAAATTGTAACGGAATTAAAATATCGTCACAGTAACAAAAAACAAAATGGTTGCATTTGGTGATCAAATACACCAAATGTAACAAAAATATATCAGTAGTTTTTTTGGAAAATATTTGAGTCATCATCATATCAGCCGAAAGACGTCCACTGTTGGACATGGGGCTCCTCCAAGTGTCACCTCAACGACCGGTCTTATGCGTCACGCATCCATCGATTTCCTGCGACCCTGACCAGGTCATCGGTCCACCTTATTGGAGGCCTTTCGACGCTGCGTCTTCCAGTACGTGGTTATCACTCCAGAACCTTTTGTCCCCATCGACTATCTGTTCTACATGGATGTAAAACATAATTTTAGTCTTGTCCATGTTCATTTTAAGACCCACTCTTTCGGAAACTCTACTGAGGTCACCGAGCATTGTACTGAGTATTTTTGTTTAAATATTTTTCATTTATTGCTTTTTATTGTAAGGTACCAAAACTAAACAGAGAGTAAGCTAACCACGGAGCGCCACAGTACCCTCACGACGTGCCCATATTTCTGGAATATGGCCTGATAGACGGTAACCTCTTTCTGCAAAGTAGTAATGCTAGTGAAGGAGACGGCCATATTCGTTATAGATCGGAAATACTCACGCCTCAGCTATCACGACCCCGACTCCGCTTATCTACCACAGTGAGTGCGGGCTTGCGGAAGACGGGCAATGAATAGCTCGCCGTCCGGCTGTCCAGTAATCGTTGGGACCGACTCCAAGTTGTCGACAGAGCGTAGTGTTTCACGCACTCCTCAAAGAGATGGCAGCAAACCGTAAGGGCCCAGCAAACATTAAAGTTGGTATTTAATTACATATATATGTTACAATTTTTCTCCCAAACGGGTCAGTCAGAAATGCCGCAAATATAAACGCTTCTTCAAACCTCGATTTCGATCACAGAAATTTCGGTGTATGTGCTTGGGAGAAACCTAATATTGAATAGTTCAACTTGAGATCTTACAGCAATATATATATATATATTATATAAATATATATATAATAATAATATACATATATTATATATATATATATCTTATAGCAATATATAGCTGAAGGTGAGCACTGTGTAGGAGTATTTACGCAAATGCACACTGTCGTAGTAGGTAAGTATTGAAAATAATTTGTCATTACGTAATAGCTCTTGCATTATATGAGAAGATTCACTGTGGCGATCTATTTTAAGGGTCAGAAGAGCACATCCTGTATTTCTACAGCCGTGTTTTGCAGCGCTTCGTATGCAAAACTAACTTCGCCGTGTGTGATCCTCAGTAGGTTTGCAGACTACGCATGTTTGCTTATTCCGTGCTCCTTTAACGACCCGACGGCAGGTCACATTGTACACACTACTGTGCTTAGTAGAGACTTTATTAGCGTTATGGGACTCTGGTACTCTGTAAGTAAGATCGAGTATTGATGTTTTTATATTCTGCTATCCGAGTAGGTGGTAGAAGGTATTTGAAAAAATAGTTTACTACGAGATCAAGTAGGTATCTGCCCCCTAGCCAATTAGAGCCATTTCTCTTGCGTCAAACGCCTCGAGTTCACCATGTCCTCGATTCTTTTATTTTGACCACGTGGCTGAGCGTTCAGGTGATGTCATTCCCATTTGAAGGACTATTGTACATCCTCATTATAATTAAAATATTACTGCATAAAAGCTTACGACCGCTGTCCTGTCACAGATATAGTCAAAAAACTCTGTGGTCGTAATCTGAGGTCCACAAAGAGGGGTCTGAGAGACCCCCGTAATAATCGCTAGCGAAACGTCAATCACACGAGGATTGAACCAAGGATGAAACTGAAGGGTTGGATTATAAGGGTCCGATTCAGGGAGGCAACAGGATTACAAATATTCTGGGCCACGGATGATGGGTTTAATTTACTTTTATTTAATATTCAATTACAGGTTGATTTTGTAAGTGTATTAAGACGTAAAGGATTATAGTCTTTGTATCCTTTATTTTTGAGTTGGGTTTAAGTTAAATAACTATAATTTAATCCAGGACTGATGCCCTATAACCGATCAATGGCTATGGTGAAATGTATAGTATTTATAAGATATATGACTTTACTACGAGTATCACATAGAAATTTCATATGCCTTCATATGAAATTTATATATATATATATCAATGAATGGTTAAGGAAGAATAAATATTGTAAAATTTTACTTTCACAATGCCTTCCGAATTTGTGAAATGCTGAGTGAAAAGTACGGTTTGCAAAGAAAATTTATTTGCGTATCAATTAACGGTTTTTTCTGCTTTGTACTACTAAGTCTTAGTTAAATCAAGGTGAAGTAAAAACGATATTGTTTAATATAAATCAGCTAAATATATTATTTTAAGTCATAATTAGTTAAAAAAAAAAACTATTTTATTTCTTATTTTCATTGTTAAGAACAATCCGCTTTCTTTTTCTATTTGCCACTACTTAGACACTTCACATTGTCACGCAGAGATGAGCAAAATTGAAGAACTGGATTCTGATTAAACTTATTTCGTTCACGATTCATGAATAAATTAAATTTTAAGTTTCTTGTTTTTTTCACCCAAATTAATTTTTTCGTAATTTTTTAAATTTCTTAATAACGTGACGTTACAACTTGGCAATCGATCCTATTCTTATTTAGAACGCATAGTACGGGTTCTATCCTGAGAATTTTTATTATTTTTCGTCATAAATATGACTTGCCCCAAAACTATTAAACGTTATAGGCAAATCAGCAATTTTGTAAATTATATCATTCGGTCGCGCGCATGCGTCCCGCTCGCCCGTGTGACGCCTCGTTCGGTATCGCCGGCCGTTAATTAAGATTATTAGGTATATTAGAATTTAGAAGTATAAAGTTTGTGCATTAATTATGACGGATCAGGGTGTTCGCCTGATAATAAACGAATTATTATGCTTTCTACAATGTAAAATAGACGTTATGGACGAAATAAGTTTAGTGCAGATATGTGAATCGAACTTTACGGAAAAGGAAATTGTTGAAGCAAAAGATATCGTCTGCGAAATCGTCGGGCAACGTCTCTCCAGGAAAGGGGACGGAAAAAGTAAGCGAAGCATACAGGACATAATCAAAATCCTAAAAGAAAAGGAACCAGAGTCTATTGTCTTTGTAGCTAAAAACTTGCACAGACTACCCCCTGTTATCTTTGACTATGTAGACGTGACCACTCTGCTGAAGGATATCCTAGCCCTGAAACAGGATGTCCATCGAATTCAATGTGACTACGTGAAATCCTCTACTGTCGAAGAAATTAAAGAAAAATTGAAAAACTTTGACTCTTTTTCGAGAAAAAGTCGAGCTTCTTTGGATTCTGAGAAGTTGAGGGTAGACATTGCCCAACCTAGTACGCGGTCCGAAAAATCACACACTACCAAAAACCGGCCTTCGAAGGCAATAACTGAGGCACAATTGAAGACACCCCCGTGCCCTCCGCCGTCTGCACTACCCCTACCTCAGGTGCAGCGGTCCAGGTCGCAGGCTGGGCTACGCGGCCAACACGGACTTGCCATACAGAACCAACCACCAGGTGCAATTAGCAGCCCGATTAGCGATATTTTTGAGGACACTATCATCGATGACGAAGGTTTTACGACTGTGATAAGTAAGAAAAATAAATACCGTAACATTAGAAAAAAAGGGACTAACAAAACAGGTAAAGCAACTCTGACGTCAACTAAGATAAAGGTAGTGCCAAAGTATTCGTACATATACGCCTCAAGATTTGAAACGTCAACCTCAGAACAAGATCTTTATGATTTCATAGAAGAAAGTGGACACACGGCCGTAAAAGTTGAGAAGCTTGCTCAATATAAAGAAACCAATTACGCTTCATTCAAAGTTACTGTTCACCAAGCACAAGAGGACATCTATTTAAGTGAGCAGTTTTGGCCCTGCGGTGTAGCGTACAGGCGCTATACACTGCGACGGCTGCATACTCCTGAAAATCGTGAAGATAAAAAATGAAAATTAGTCTTGCTTCTTTTAACTGCAGATCTGTTAAGCGTTCCTGTGATCATGTAAGAGAACTTTGCGTGAATCATGACGTGATTGCACTTCAAGAACATTGGCTGCTTCCTGACGACTTGGATTATCTAAACGGTATACACCCTGAGTTTGCTTACCACGGCGTCTCAGCGGTGGACACGTCGGTGGGTACCCTGAAAGGAAGACCATATGGAGGCGTAGCAATAATGTGGAGAAAAACTCTGTTTGCGAGCGTCTCGCCGATCCAGACAGGTTCGACGCGCGTAGCAGCCGTGTGTATCCAGCTCGCCGGTCGCAGCTGCGTGGTTATGTCGGTGTACATGCCTACCGAGGCAATGGATAACCTACCGCTTTTTACTGAGTGTTTAGGCGTTATTAGTGCGGTTACTGAAAATAGTGCGGTGGAATGTGTGATCTCGCTTGGTGATTTCAATGCCGATGTATCACGTTCAAACAGTATCTTCGCGAGTGAGATGCTTGACTACTGCGATGAACAACAGTGGGTATGTGTGGACCTTAAGCTTTTGGGTATGTTTTCCAACACTTATACCTATCTTAGTGATTCTCACGGGACCACAAGCTGGCTCGACCATTGTATAGTTACAGCGTCGGCGCTGAATACTGTTAAATATGTAAGTGTATTGAATGATGTAAACTGGTCAGATCACTTTCCATTAATAATCAGCTGTGATCTTGATGTAATTGTACCAAAAATAAATATTGGAATGATGCACAACAATATTATAAATAAAGTAATATGGGGAAATCGAAATTATGAACAACAGTGTGAATACAATAATTTGTGCAACCAATTAATCGATTCATGTATCTGGCCAAGTATTCCGTGCGCCGGTACCTCATGCGATAATCAGCTTCATTGTAGTCAGATAAATGAATATTATAATAACATTATTAATTGTATAACTACAGCAGCAACTCGATCCCATCGCGGTAAACAGAACCGGAAAAAACAGGTGATAGGATGGAATTATCACGTGAGAGAGGCGCATGTGTCTGCTCGGCAATGTTATCAAATTTGGGTAATGTATGGGCGACCGACTGAGGGTAGAATTTATGACGAAATGAGCAGCAGTCGTAAGAAATTTAAAACTAAATTAAAATGGTGTCAAAATAACGAACAAAAAATCAAAATGGACATAATTGCCAACCATAGGCAAAATAAAGATTTTGGTAAATTTTGGTCCGAGACAAATAAATTAAATTCTAAACCATGTCTTCCGTTATCTGTAAATAATAGCCAAAATTCAGTAGAAATTGCTAATATGTTCGCGAATAAGTTCTGCCCTCCGATGACAGCGCATGATGCTGAACGGGGCCGAGTCCGTGGTGACTCGGAGGCTCACTCGCCTGGGCCGCCGCTGCCGCGCGCGGACGTGGGTGCTGGCGGCGCGCTATCGTCGTCGCTGACTAACAATTCGCATGCGTATGCGCAGAGCGCGTGTGATACTGGCTCGTTTCATGTTACGCCTGACGGTTTGTTTGAACTGGTGAGGCGAATGAAACGAGGCAAGTCCCCGGGTCACGACGGGCTCAGTGTTGAACACATTTTGTATGCGGGGCCATTACTGTATGATAAACTTGCAGTCTTTTTTAATGCCTGTCTTGATCACAGTTACTTACCGACCGAAGTTATGAAAACAAACGTGGTACCAATAATTAAAAATAAAACCGGTGACGTATCCTGTTTATCTAATTATCGCCCCATCTCATTAGCAACAATAGTATCTAAAATTTTTGAACGTATTATTAATGGTCATTTGGGTGAAGAAAACATTCCTATATGTCAGACTCAATTTGGCTTTAGAGCCGGCTTATCTACAGACCTCGCAATATTTGCGTTAAAAAACACAGTGCGAAACTACATTAAGAGAAATACCTCAGTTTTTGCATGCTTTCTCGATCTTAGTCGCGCTTTTGATTCTATTAATTATGAAATACTATGGGAGAAATTAAGAAATACAAAAGTACCCGCAACAATAATAAAAATTTTAGAATTCTGGTACTCAAACCAAATTAATCAGGTAAAATGGGGTAGTACTTTATCAGACCCATATAAACTGTCATGTGGGGTTAGGCAAGGCGGGTTGACCTCTCCTGTACTATTTAATTTGTATGTGAACGAGTTACTGGAGGAGCTGAGCAGCACCAGAGTCGGATGCCACGTAGGAGGCGCATGCCTTAATAACCTTAGCTACGCTGACGACATGGTGTTGCTCAGTCCCTCTGCTGGCGGACTGAGGAAGCTTATCGCGATTTGCGAGCAATATGCAGTTGCGTGCTGTCTGACATATAATGTTAAAAAATCGGAAGTCATGATTTTTAAATACTGCAAAGGACCAGATCACATACTACCCATCAATTTATGTGGATCTCCCTTGAAAATTGTAAACTCTTTTAGGTATCTTGGGCATATTATTAGCGATGACCTAAGCGATCATCTCGACCTTGAGAGGCAAAGACGAAGCATTGCCTGTAAAAGTAACATGCTAGCAAGGCGTTTTGCGTACTGTTCAAAACAGGCAAAAGTTACTCTGTTTAAAGCATATTGTCAGGCGTTCTACACTGGCCAACTGTGGTATAGGTACACGAAGAGTACGTACAATACTCTTCGTGTACAATACAATAATGCTTTCCGGGCCATGCTCAACCTGCCTTGGCGGTGTAGCGCGTCTGGCATGTTTGCCGAGAACAGAGTTGACGACTTCTATGCTGTAGTGAGAAGGCTGAGAGCATCGTTTCATTCAAGACTAATGAGCTGCAAAAACATAATTGTAACCACGATTTTCAAAACACTCTATATGACTTCTAGACATTTTATTATTGTGAATTGAAATCTCTCATTGATTTATTTGACATTTTTATTAATAAACCGAGTCTGACATTTTATTATGTATTGAACTGAATTTGACTTTGTATTAATTATAAAATTGAATCTGACATTTTATTATTAATCTAAACCTGACATTGTATTAATTTAATTTTTGACATTTTATAAGTTAACAAATTGAATCTGACATTGTTATTATTGATCTGACATTGTATTAATTACTGAAACTGAATCTGAATGTATAATATTAATATCTTTAATTTTTAATTTTAATTTTAACATTAACTTTATTCAATATGTAAACTGTCTTTTTACTATGGGTTTTCTTAGCCTGAAATAAATGAATTTATTATTATTATTATTATTATATCAGTCTAATTTGCGGAGTGGATATAAACCTATTAATACCTAATCATTGTCCACAGCAGGCTAATATACATTAACGGGTTAATTCGTTGATAATCCTGCTTATGCGCGAGTTACAGACCGCACAATAACAAAACCCCTGCGTTTCCAATGGAAATATGTATTCATGGCAGGAGAAAAAAAGAACAAAATGTGTATGACTTTTTGTGTCGAGGTTTCCCTCTAGATAATATTTTCCATTCAACTACCTCAATTAATTAGCGTTGATTGTGTACAATGGTTGCGATACGGACTATAGCCGGCCACAAAAACGCCGAGATTTTGTACAGGTTTTCCTTGACAACCAGGAAAAAAGGCCTCTCTTGCACGCGAAGATGTTTTTTTAGGCAAAAAAGACTCTTTAAGGGTTAGAAAAATGTGCTTGCAGGCTTTGTTGTACATTGTTGAACTTATATTTATGGATGCCTTAACACGTCTTTAATATTTAGGGCAATAACTGTATCCTTAAAATTAGAATTAAAAAAAAAAGTCTACGCATAAAATCTATAAAAAGTAAAAGAACTAGTTAATATGAGTCTAATGTGCCCAAATTCGACGTGTTTACTAGTAGGCATTCAAGGGTTCCATAAGCCACCTCCGAGTTCTAGCATCAGGTCTTCGTCATCAGGTTCTCATCGTCATGAGAAATCGTCATCGAACAGTACTGTTTTTAAGATAAATCGAATTAAGCCGAAACTGGGTATTAATAATAGGTATTTCAAGATTACGTCTCTTACCTCTGACCTACATCATCAGATCAGCTTGATAAGGTCGGCTTGTAGGTATATGAGTATTTCAAACATAAGGTCATATAATTATCTATTTAGTAGTAAAGTATACATTCATTAAGCGTTTAAGATCCCTGCCACAGCCAACAAATGAGCTGAACACCTGAACATCTATACTTATAATAAATCTGTAGAAGTGAACATTCTGTACATTGAAAATATAAAAAAATAAATGGCAGAGGGTGTTACTAGACCGACACCGAACCCAATAATGTGATTAAAAAAATTTTTTTACACCACCTGCTCGATAATGTCGTTTTACACGTCATACAAACCTCACTTAAAGCAAGTCATTATATACCTAGGGAGATAATGCAGTATGGCCAATCCCTAGGGAATAATGAGATTTGAATTTGGAGCATCAAGAATCGTCAACATTCTGAATTAAAATGTAGGCGCATCGAACAAGTTGACTCGAAATTCAAACCAAAGAGTATGTAATCACTATGATTCAAACTGGCCACTAACAAAAAAAAAAAGAAAATAGAATAAAACGTGTGTACTGACGACTCGGGAGCATTATAGAAAATCGAAATTATAGAATCTTGGAGGAGTGAATTTTGTTTGTTTGATGAACTTGTAAATATAATACTTATATTTCTCTAATATATGATTTGGTCGACCAAATTGTCTTTTAATTATCTCACAGATGGTGTAAAAAGTAGAGTATGCAACACGGGGATAAAGCTGTCTTTATCTTGGGCGGCTTAAATTCCTCACTTCACTCAGGTTTCTTTATTAACTCCCTCGCAATGCTCGGGAGTTAATTTTATTAATCCCTCACTGTCGTTCGGGATTAAAATCAGCAACCTTCGTTTCGTTCGGAATTCAACATGCCGCCCGCGACTTAAAGACACTGCTTTATCCCCAAGTTTTTTTTTTTTTTTTTTATCCCCTAGTCACATAAACTACTATTGTCTGTCTGTCTGTCTGTTTGTTCAGGCATCACGCAAAAACTACCGGTTCGATTACAATGAAACTTGGTATAATTATTCTTTAATATCCTGGGCACCACATTAGGTACTTTTTATCTCGGAAAAGTATCACTATCACTACATAGTATAAAACAAAGTCGCTTTCTCTGTCCCTATGTCCCTTTGTATGCTTAAATCTTTGAAACTACGCAACGGATTTTGATGCGGTTTTTTTTAATAGATAGAGTGATTCAAGAGGAAGGTTTATATGTATAATAACATCCATTAAATAGTGGAGAAATACTGTTATTTTTGAGGTTTCTAATGTGATGTCGTAAATAATTACATTTTTTCCGCTTACATTGCAAACGCAGGCTGAACCCTACGAGTTTTATCAAAATAATGTACTAAGTATTGTACACATTGAAAAGGTCTACAGAAAAGTCCGTGATGGTATATGTCTATCTCTTATGGATAACCCACAATAACTTTTTTTTGTCATTTACATACTTTTTACGACAAATAATGGCTAATTTTCGATGCGATTTTAACCAATACAGCATTAATCCTTAACCAATTAAATACCTTGAATACATTGTTCATTTAATATAAATCTATATGGCCCTTTACACCGTATGATTTAAGTGAATATTTTTGAAGATATTACAGATTTAAAAATTGCGGGACGTAGCGTTTGCGGCGGTACCGGCCGGCCGCCCGGTGCGGCAAGAGCATTGCACCCGTGCGAAGCCGGGGCGGGACGCTAGTATACAATAAAAAAACAAACTTAATTTTGCGGTTCGATTATTTGCAGTTGGTTACGTTACCCGCAGTGGAGTTCGCTAAGGGGAGTTCATTAACACCCCAAAGAAAGGGAAACCGTGTTACCCCAATTTTAACGCGAGCGAAGCCGTGGGCAAAAGCTAGTATCTTCATAAATTGTATCGAAAACGTCAGCTTTCAAATAAAACAACTGCATCAAAATTGGTCCATTCGCTTAGGGGCTACGATGCCACGGACAGACACATCTCAAAGTTAAAACACCTCTCTTTTCCATCGGGGGTTAAATACTTATACTACAATAAAGGTAACTCATGTGGAAATGCGCACTTATTTATAAACAGAAATAATGATTTTGCATCCAATAGTAGTAATAGAATAGTTACCGCATAAAACGGTAATTTTTGTTCGAATAATGTAAGTTCAAGGCTTAAATGAGCATAATAATAGAACGCTACCATAAAGGTAGCGTTCTATATATCTATATAGAATACTACCTATACCTATATATCTTCGCACGGTAATATTTATAGAAAATGTTACCGTGTTTTATGTAACATAACATAATATGAATAAAGTAGCTGCTTAAATGCACATGACATGCATTGACAAATCTCTTCGATTCTCCGCGGTATTAAGTGCAGTCAAACATCAATCAATTGAATGGAAACATTGTTTGTAGAAAAATTGAGTTAAAACCGCTACCTGAATACTGAACGCTAAAAATAAAATGAATAATTTAGGCCGACGGTCGTTATGTGAATTGCAAATCGAGCGAAAGATTGTATTTACGTGAAATTATTCAAGCAAATCTTTCCTAACGAATTGTTTGCTTGCTTCAAACTTTCCCAATTCCAAAATAGGTATTCAATATTGCGACATTTTATTCGATATTCTTTTATGGTTTGGACCTACATATTTAAATATTTTGCGCACCTAAAAGAATTTAATTTACAGAAAGTAGCTACCTACCTACGATGAAAAATGTCTACGACTTCTTTATGATCCACCGATAACGTTCAATGGTCCTAATTTATAGCAGTCATATTTTTAGTAATAAAGTACATCATATTATGAAGATTAAAATTTCGTATGAAAAATGGCATTTCCTTAACAACTGTAGAAAAATAATGTTATGCTGCTTCGTTTTCATTTCTGCATGAGGGAACATTTCTATGCGTGTTTATCGAAACAATCAAGTGAGTGAACATATGCGCGGACTGGTATTGAGGGGCTCGGGGCTAAGTTGTGAATATATAAGCAGGTCTAGAGAGATAGTAGGATGCTCAGTTAAAGACAAAGGAATACGACACAAAGCTATTCCAAGCGAGTCGGCTGAATCTCCAGGGGTTTGCGGCTTGCGTTCGCAATGCTATGTGTTCGCTGTAACTCGCCTGTTGCTGTGAACGTGCCACATAAATATGAAGAAAATTCAACTGCACTATTTTACCGAACACCGTATTTTCAAAAGCTAGACACACAACAAATTCATTGTTTGCATTCATTCCTCCTTCTACATCCCCCACATAATATAATGGAATAATTATGAACAACACTCTCGTAACATATCTGACTCTTTTATATCCTATTTTTACTGCACAAAATATTCCGTAAATGTTGGCCATTTTAAATTCTTTCGTCTCATTTTTCACCGTATTACACTCGGAGCTTCAGATTGTTTTATTATAAACTTTTTTTTAGAATGTGGGAGTTTTTGCATACCTGCCTCTGTTTTGTTCCGTATCATGAATTCATGAAACGAATTTTTTGCGTTTTAATTTTAAAAGTACTCGTATTTTTTTGTGCTTAAAACAAGTTCAAGTTTGTGTAATTACCTATGAGTTCGTTTATGTTTTCCTTTCATATGAAAACTCCTTTAGGTAATTAATAACTATTTTTCTTTCCAAAAAAAAATTATTTATGATTTAATAGCTTTTTTTTTTGGAAACCACGTTAAGGTGAAATTAATGTTCTGAAAAAACTTTAAGTATGTCGTCATATCTCTCAGTATTATGTTAATGTTTGTCATGTTTGAAGTGAGTGGCACATTTGGTATCGACGATGTTGTGATTCCATTATATCGTTATTGTTTTTCATTACATTCGTTATTGTGACTCGGTGTTTTGTTGACATTTCTTTTGATTGTGCTCCAATAGGTACCAAAAGAATTATGTTGCCGTAAACACGAACAAATTTTAATAAACTCGTGATTCAATTTGTTATCTGTCCCTTTACACATTGTTTCGCGAAAATCTAATTAAGCCACCGAAAAACACAATGGCTCGAGTTTCAATATCTGTTAATTAAAATCAATCCTTTTTTACATCAATTATGGTAACAGTCAAATGAAAACATGTGTTTGGTTACCGTTCTCAATAACTTTGTTAATGATTTGTTTAATTAAACAACTAGACATGAATAAATACTTCAAAGACAGCTTTTCTAAATTATTATTACACACTCGATCAATTTCCATTAATTTATTAGTCTATCTGCAAAATATGAAAATACGACAGAAAATAATAATGTTATTAAATTCAAATTTCAACGAATAACCCGAAACTATATTAAACAATGTTACTAAATATTATAGAATACATAAACGTTCCAAATATTTTAATTGGGAAAATACTTGAATATCTGAGTAGGGCCATTAATTTGCGGTCAACAATAGAAAAGAAGCAACTTTTAGTACTAAACTAGAATTCTACAGAAAACTTCTAAGTGGAACATAAATCTACCACAACAAACAACAAAATGAAGGTTACAGACGAAAGTAAACGATTCCGTTAAATTTATAATAAAACGACAGCTAAATATCCGTACAGGAAATTAAATAGGAATCAGAACAAATCCTATTATAAAGTGTCATCAATCACTAAATCCAACAGGAGTATGAGCCTGCTGTGTGGAAAACACAAATACGTAGGCGTAGTGTACCCACTTATGGGCAGGTACCTAGGCAGGTTTCATGATTCCATTAATTTTGTTTTCACATCACCTGCTTGCAAATGTTCAAATTATGTCATGCAAACTTAAAGTAAAGCAAGTTATTAATTTACTAGGCTATAGTCAGTCAGTAATATTGTATTGAATTTCATTACTGCCCGCTGGACAGTAATGTGATTTCAATTTGGAACCTTAAGTAAAAATTTGTATGACATTTTAACATACAGGTATCAAAAATTAGAACTTGTTCGGAAATCGAACTGGCCTAGAGCACAAGCAATTATACTGTAAACTGTAACTATTACATGTAAGTTCTGTAAACTGTAATTCCAACTTTATTATAGGTTTTGATATTAGCATAATATGGTTTCAAAGTAAATGTTAAAAGTAAAGTACTCGCGGTGGAGATAAAGCTGGCTTCGTCTTGGGATAGCTTGATTCCCTCGCTGTACTTAGGATTCTTAGCTTAACAACTGATCTGATTTTTGCACAATTTTATTTCATTAAACTTCAATTGTAGCCACTTCTATCATTAGATTATATAGATTATTTTTCAAAAATTGCGGAGTCACTGTATTTCGTTTTACAATTATGTTTTGTTACTTTACAAATACGTTTACAGAGTGTCTCAGAAAAAACTCAATATTGTAGATATATAAAAAAAAACTGGCCAAGAGCATGTCGGGCCACGCTCAGTGTAGGGTTCCGTAGTTTCCCGTCCATCACAATAAGTGTACCCACTTATGAGGTTAAAAAAATGCTTGCATATACACTTGTATAAACTTAGTCCAGAAATTATTTTGAAGAACCCTGTTGTCTTTTTTGTACAAAAACTGTTCTTTCCATCAAGTTCAAAATAATTTTCCTAGAAACTCCATAAAGTTCTACTTTTCAGATTTTTTTCATATTTTCTAAACTTATGGTTCAAAAGTTAGAAGGGGCGGGACACATTGTTTTTTACTATTGGAGCGATTATTTCCGAAATTATTGACATTATCAAAAAATGATTTTAGTAAACCCCTATTCATTTTTAAATACCTATCCAACGATATATCACACATTAGGGTTGAAATTAAAATAAAAAAATCAGTTCCCACTTTACATATAGGGGGGCTACCATAATAAAACATTTTTTTCCAATTTTTATTTTACCACTTTGTCGGCGTGATTGATATAGATATTGGTACCAAATTTCAGCTTTCTAGTGCTAACGGTCACAGAGATTAAGCGAGGACGGACAGACAGACATGGCGACATGGTTCCTAGTTGACTACGGAACCCTAAAAACTGAGCAAGTGCGACTCGGACTCTCGCACTGAGGGTTCGGCACAAACTTAGTTATGTAAATAGTTTAATTCGAGAATTGAGTTTCGAAGATTTTTCCGTAACAACAATTTTTCGTTTTCAGATTTGTTCCTAAACCTGTGCTATAAGACCTTGTTTTATGTTAAATTTCAGGATTCTAGATCAACGGGAATTACCCGATGAATTTTGATTTCCTTGAGAGTGTCGACAAAAATACATATAACTATATATTTTTAATATGGTCGTTCCTTATAGAAGAACCGGCAAGAAACACCATGTATATTATCAAACAATCATAACAGGTAACTTAGTTTTTTAATTGATATAAACAAATGCTTGACTGCGTTTGCACTAATATATGTATATAGGACTTTTGTGACACAAACGGAGATATCTTTTTTTTCGTGAATTAGAAGTTTGATTTTTATACAGCTTCAAAGGACCGTAGACTTCGTTCGCGAGATAATTTACAACTGGAGGCCTCACTGTAGCAGTGTTTGCACTACTACGATTATATACGATCATGAACAGGATTTCAAGGTCCGAATGCGAGAACACCTAATAAAATACACATTTTTTCCATCAGGACAATTTATTTACAAGGAATCGCAAGGAATCATGCATAAAAAAAATTCAAAAGTATATAGTTATGGATGCTCAGTAACATAACCTTAGCGAGATCTATTTAGATCCCAATGCCATCAATGGCTCATAGCAAAAAGCAGAGCAAAATCAGAGCGCGGCCTGGTACTTCCTTTTTACAGCAATTTAAACTATGAAATCTTTGATAAAATTTTCACGTATCATCAAGCGTAACCTTTTTTTTTTTTTTTTTTTTTATGGTGGGAAAAAATCATGCATTGACATCCCCCGCTCTTGGGCGGAGCGGGAGATAGTGTCAGACTCTTACTGACTAAAAGACCCACCCCGTTCCTTCTAGCCTTCATACCGGCGCTCGAGCGCCCTTTCGTATAACCCTGGCCCCAGTAGGCTCACTGTGGTCACTTGTATGCTCACTGTGGCCACTTGTATGAACGATGCATGGCATGAGATACCCGCGTAACCTGACAAAAAAAGAAAAAATTGTAATTGCATATTATTTGTACCGACAGCAAAAAAACAAGGAACAAAAGAGATATAGAAGAAATAAAAATAAATAAAATGATTTTCGAGAAGATGAACGAATATTCAAAGATAATTTTTGAAAGAAAATCAACCCATTCGACAAACTAGGTAATAAGCTTCGCGCCGGCACCGTTCAGCCGCCGTGCGGTGGGTGCGCGACCGCTGCGCGGTGCCAGTGCTATGTATTTCTATTTCATATAAATGCGCCCTAGAGAAACGTCAGGTTAACTTTTGCACACATTAAACATTAAAGATGGACATTATCATTTTGCTATGTTAAAGTAAATATAGAAATACCATTAATAACAGTTTTTTATCTAGTTATTTACATTTATTACACAATATAGATATTATTTGCTAGCTCGTGGCCTGCAATAAAAATGCCTTGTGATAATATGTCTAATGACTTAATTCTCTACAGTAAATAATTAATTACTGTAAAGTAGGGTGAATAGAGATTTAGTGGCGAAGACAAAACTTTAAAGAGAATTTTCTCGATATTTGAATATTTTTTGGCAGCATTTAACTATATAAATTTATTATTGAATTGTTATTCCAAAAAATCGATGCTTTTATTAGAGGCCGATATTATATAGGGTGTCTCAGTAACAGTGCACTTTTTAAAATTGGAATCTTTTTTTTCTTATGCAAGTGGCAACTCTGAAATTTGACAGCTGTCATCTCTGTTTATTCCGATTATTAAAAATGGAGCGCTTTTTGAAAGAACAATGCGTTATAATTGTGAAAACTCATTACAAAAATGGAGAAAGATACGCTTACAGAAAGTTACAGGAATATGATAACGGACTTTTTGTGGCCTCAACTGGACGGCACAAATCTGGAGAACACGTGGTTTCAGCAGGACGGCGCAACCTGCCACAACACGCATGAAATAATTGACTTATTGCAGCAACGATTTCCAGAACACATTATCTCACGAAATTCTGATGTCAACTAGCCACCAAGATCGTGCGATTTTTTTTCTATGGGGTTTTGTGAAATCTCGGGTTTATGCGAATAAACCCGAAACAATTTCTGAGCTCAAATCGGAAATCTAACGCGTTATCGGTGAGATATAGCCACATCTCTGTGCAAAAGTCATGGAAAATTTCATGAAAAGTAGATATTTTATTCCATACTTAATCGGAACATGTCTTCTTTCTTTACAATACAATAAAAATATCACAACTCTATCATAAAATACTTGTTTTTATTTCAAAATGAAAAAGTGCACTCTTACTGAGACACCCTATAGTATCAAAGTGAAAAACCAAACCAAAGTTTAGTCTCTATTCACTCCTGAGTCTCTATTTAACCCATTTTACCCGGCACTTAATGACTTGATTTTCTGTTGTAGAGGAATGTCATCCTTACAAATCTGTCTACATAATATTAACCAATGTGTTCGAATAAATATTTTAAATGTACTCACAAAACTTTATTGTTTTAAAATGATTTTTTAATAAAAGAGCACGATTTTCGAAATTTATTTCAGTCCATACTCAACCCATATTTGTGTAAATAATTTATACTGTCTATACCTGTCCGACAGGTAGGCCTATTACACAATACACTACTTTATACACTATTTATACCTGTCGTATATCATCGCCATCATGTATCAGGCCCATCGGGGCCGGGTGTCGTATATCAGGCCCATCGGGGCCTGGGGCGGTATTCTTGGCACTCAGCCTCTCTACCACCACACTCATCTCTACCTCGGTCACCTCTGGAGCATCGTCGTCGTCGTCGCTATTGCGGTCCGTGTCAGATACCGCTGGTGGCGAAGTCATGGGCAGGGGGGAGTGTTCCCCTCAAAGAATAGAGTGCTCACCACACCCTCTACGAGCTGGGGCCGGAGACCCTGAGTCAGCGGGGGAGCCTAGGGGCGGAGTTTTTCCCGTACCATTTTCCAGTCTCTCAGTCCTCCACCATCCGACCCCGCTAGTTCGTGTACCGGGAACCCCAAGCCATGTTCCAGGCATTGAAGTCCCCTCATACGACCACGGAAAGGGAACCAAACCCAGCGACGACGGCATTTACCTCCATAAGGGAGACATGGAGTTCGCCAAGAGATCTGCTTGGGGATAGGTAGACGCCTACCACTGCAATGTCCCCGAACCGTGCTGCCACGCAACCCCGTCCCCTCGTGATGGCCTCGAGGGGCCACTACCGGCGGGTGCCGACGAAATTAGCGTCACCGAGCCGACCAGGTCCTAAACCCAGCCTACACGGGGTTGGACATAGTACGGCTCGGAGACGACGGCGATATTGATCGACCACTGCGCCATACACTGGAGCAACAGATTCTGAGCGGGATCGCTGTGGTTGATGTTTGCCTGGAGGAGACGCAATAGAGTCGTTATTGACATTCCATTACCATCTCCTCCCGAGCCCCCTGTGAGGGCCCTGCCGTGGCGGGTGTGGCAGCTAAGATGGTGGCTGCAGCAGTGTGGCATTGCAAGGCATTCGACGGTCTTGTGACCAGGCAGTCCGCACTGGTGGCAGCGGTCACTGCGATCTACCTCCGTGGTGCAAAAGGCCTCTACGTGGTGCTCCACGTGACAGCGGTAGCACCGCAGAGGTCTGGACTCCAGCATCTTGACCTGGGCCGTAACCCGGGCCAACAAAAACCTTCGGCCCTCGGTCGTGATAGCGTGATGGCTCGCCGTTACGGCTCGCATGCCCGTGCTGTCAGCGCGAACCTGATCGGTCGTGCACCCTCCCGCCCTGACGATGGCGGCCACCACTTCATCTGCCCTGACAGAATGATCCAGACATGATGATCATGATGCGTATGTCAATGCACTTTGTGGGCCTGGACACTCAGGCCTCCTCGACATCCAGGGACGCCCTGATTCTTACAGCCAGAGCGTCAGCGATTTCTCCACTCTCCGCACCAGGGACTTCCGAAATTCGGGCCCGGTTGCAGTGCGCCTCATTCGGAAGCCCCCGGAGGCTCCGAACTCGTCGAGGTGGCCCACCACCACCTGCTTCGTCTTCGCCATGACTAAATCGTAGTTGACGCCCTTCTTTTCCGCAGCTGGCTGTAGTCTCACTACAGTTACGGAATTTGCAGCGCGAAGTCTGGCAGATATGGCCCGTTTCATACGTTTCCGTTGCTGCCTGCGCTTTTTGGCTGCCCTAGCCGCCTTCATCGCCTTGTCCTTAGCGCTGACGACCGTCCATTCGGCGCCAGCCGAGGGATCTTCGGTTGGAGGAGACGGCAGGCGCGACCTAGTCGCCGCTGCGAAGCAAAGCCCGACCGGTTCCGCCACGGCTCCGCGTCCAGCTTGCCCCGACGGGCCTGCCTTGGGCGCAGCAGCCGTGGCCGTTCACTGGCGTCGCGGACCTACTGGGAACAGGTCCCAGGAATTCCGCACTACAGGTATGTAAGCCACTCTGGCTCAGTGCACCCATAGAGGACGGTACAGGGTCCGAAGACCCGAGGCGGTAGTTGACCCCCCCAGAATACGAGGGAAAGCCCGAGCTCTGCTCAGGGAGGGATTCTCCTGTACCCTTCTGCGGTAGTCAATTCTTTACTACACTCATGTTTTTGCTGAACACAGCCTTGCCTTTCTTGTGGGGTGGGGTCCCCAATACACGTTAGCCATCTTGGTCATGGCTGATGAGCAGACACGTATAAGAGGCAAACCCATTCTCCAAAATCACTGTCCAAAAACACCAACAGCTGTTGGTGCCAGCGCTCCTGGACAGCGCATCCGTGGCGTAGCGGTCCGTTTGGACTCCGTCTAAGTGTTCCTCTTGGTCTAGTCTCTCCCTTGAGCCCTTCTGGCATGAGAAGCCGTAGCAGCATAGCCCTCAAGATCACAGAGACACGCTAGCCCCACCACGACGACTAAGTGGGAACACGGTTGGTGGGGTCACCACCCATGGTTGACTGGTGGAGAATGCCTACGGCATTCTCCACCAGGCAAAGCCATGGTTTCACGTGCTGTGTGGCAAGTGGCGCCGTCTTCCAGAACGTCACTGTCAATGGTGACCGTTATCGTACCATGATAACGGACTATTTGTTTCCTGAAATTGAAGCCCGTCATCTTCAAAACTTTTGGTACCAACAAGACGGCGCCACTTGCCACACAGCACGTGAAACCATGGCTTTGTTGCGAGAAAAATTTGGTGAACAGTTAATTTCGCGTTTCGGACCAGTCAGTTGGCCGCCTAGATTCTGTGATATCACACCCTTAGACTTTTTTCTGTGGGGTTATGTAAAGTCCAAAGTTTATATGGATAAGCCGCGTACGATTGATCAACTGGAAGCCAACATTACTCGCGTTATTCGCCAAATACCACTGGAAATGATCGGTCGGGTCTTCGAAAACTGGAACTCCAGAATGGACCACCTTAATCGCAGTTACGGACAATATTTGCAAGAAATAATCTTTAAAAAGTAAATGTAAGGAATGGTTCTTTTGTATTATAATAAAGATTACCCGATAAATTTGTTTTATTGATATTTTTTTAGTTTTGGAAAAAGTAACTCCAAATGAATCACCCGTTAGAATACCTTTGTGTTGCATGAAGTTTTAATAAATAAACAAAAAACCCAAAATCATAAAATACTTTTTAGGATTACCTTCTTAGTACAACCCTTTTATTTAAACAATTCGTAATAACTGGCAGCTAAAGAAAGAATAAAAAACAAAACAAAACGAAACAAATGGCTGCATAGAGCATAATCTGTCAGTCTTACAACACATTTTTTATGTTAATTTGAACAAAATTTTGTTGTTTGCAATTATTAAATAAATAAATACGATTTTGATCTAGACCAAAACTTAAAGTAAGCCTTGGAAAAGCTGTGCTTGCGTGAATAAGTGGCAATGTGACCATAATATATGATTGAGCTGTAAGTGTGTGACCGCAAGGTAAGCGCATCATTCGAGAACTAATTGGACTGATTTTTAGGGTTTCGTATCTCAAAAGGAAAAACGCGTAACCCTTAACGAATATGTACATACTTATGAATAAACGTTAATAATATGTCACAACTATCACACAACGCCGTTTAGTCTCAAGCTAAGCAGAGCTTGTGTTATGAGTATTAGACAACTGATAAATATACTTATATATTTCTAAATACATACATATACTCGTATAGATAAATTACACCCAGACACGGAACAAATGAGATGATCATGCTCATCACACAAACATTTTTCCTGGGTGGGAATCGAACCCACGACCTCTGGCTTAACAGTCAGGGTCACTAACCATTAGGCTGACTAAGCCAACAGGCCATTCAACTATATTACCAGTCAATTATATATATTATATTTTTATTTATAGCTTTATTGCACACCTTAGCTTATTACAGGATAAACATTTACAAAAGAATAAGTGTACAATAGGCGGTCCTATTGCACAAGGCAATTTCTACCAGACAACCTTTGCATGGACTGAATGAAAGAAAAAAATTTGGGGCTGTTACATTATTGTATTTATGAACATTTAGTTGTTTTTTTCAGTTTCAGTTCCGAAACAAACATGACTGTTATAAAAATATTTTATGTACGACAGTTTATTTCTACATAAGAATATCGAAAAACTGCGTTGTATGCACTTGGGCGTGTATCGTTGAAGTTTAAACACCAGGCATCAAACGTGTTCCAAATATTTATTGTATTTATTTGCGTTTATTTTTTTCGGCATGATTCGTATAAAACAGCGTCGTATGATACAAGAAGTTATTTATCATTTCTGTCTCAACTCCTTATTGGAAATATGTTACTTTGTTTTGTGTTTATGAAAGTTTATTTATTCTTTTTGCATAATTAAGTTTAAAAATCGCCTTTGAAATTACGAATACGAGGGCGTTTTTTCAACTTCATAACACGAATACATTTACATAATTTATTTATGATAGTTTGTGTTTCTACAGAAGTCTGTTGAAAACTTTGTTGGGTACACGTGAGCGTTTGTATTTGCAGTCTGTTTCAAAACAAAAACATTAAAAAAATATATCCGTTACTTTAGGTATTGACAAACTCAGTTGTGTTGTTATATTTTTTTTTGTTTGAAGTTCTTATATTACATCTCAACAACGTCGTATGGTACACGCGGTTGATTGTCATAGTTATCTCAATTGCAAACATGGTTCGTTGTTTATTATTTACAAAAGTTTATTTATAGTTTTTTAGATATGTGCTAAATTAACTTTGGCTATAATATGAGCATATTTCGTTTTTTTTTTTTTAGTTTTTAAAAACAATTAAAAACTAAAAAAGAAACACTTATTACCTATATATTTTTCATTGCATAAAAAATACAGAAATACTTGAACACACCCTCTTATGAAGCTTCATAAGAGTGTGTGTTCGAGTATATCACACGTGCAGATATTGCAATGGTTTGGTGTTTTTAGCTTTAGTGCAACAAGGTTTACACGGTGCACACATAGCGTACGCTCTGCGCACGCGTAGCTCGCATCCATTTACATACATACTGTATATCTGCGTCCGCGCGCAGCTCTTGTACTATACTGTCTTGGCTTTTTCATTGCAGTAACGAGCTTCATAGTATATAAAAATCGTTTAATTATGACATTTTTTTTTTGCATACCTATAGGTTTTTTTGAAAAACTTCGTTGGCTACAGGAAGGTCTTTATCATTGCAGTACCGGTTCCAATACCCAAACACATTATAAACAAAATATTTATGAAATAACAGATTTCATAAATATTTTGTTTATAATGTATAGAAAATATAACTATATATCTCTGCATAAATGTATAGAAAAACTCCGTTGTGTACGCAGGTATTTACTATTCAAGTCTTAAGTCGCATGTTGCAAATGTGTAACAACATCCCAGTCAAGTTTTTTTACTACTGTTCACCTCTCAATCATACCGCTAAACATCAATTTGTATAGGTAACTGGTGACGGTCCATCTCGGACTACAATGCTGGCTACTATAATATTTATGGATTTTTGTTGTATTTGCGACATTGACTGACAGGTAAGGTTTGAAGACAAGTACAGTCTAGTAGAAAATCGTTATATTGTTTGGATAAATTAAAGTCCCTCTTTGCCCACCGTACACCTCGTGAGACCACCTGGGTGTGTCAAGTCAAGTTTTTTTTACTACTGTTCACCTCTCAATCATACCGCTAAACAATAATCTTTGTGGTCTGGTTTCCGCATTTAGTCCTTATCGGACCATTGTACGTGAGCCATGGCGGCCTTTACTCCAACCAGCCGACCTCATTCCAGAAACAGATGAGTCTCTTCAGTTTGCTCAGGGCGTCCATTAGTGAATTCGGTGCTCCCAAGGTTCGTGTTCTTATCTCGCTGATGGCTGTGCACTCGAGGAGCACATGCGCGACAGTTTCTTCTAATTCCATGCATCCTCTGCACAGTGGGCTATCTGTGATATTCATTGTGAAAAAGTTTTTAATCAGGGAACAATGTCCGGTGATGGTCCCTGCCACCAGACGCAGGCTGCCTCTGTTAGGTTCTTATTTAGGCTTGGCATTGCTTCTTTAGTCTGCCTGCAGCCCGGTGCCAGGGACCACCACCTTCCTGCATTTGCATTTGTGTGCTCTCGTAGCCAACCGCACAGCTGACTACAGGGTATCGGCACGATGGGTTCAGGTCCGAAAACCACCTCGCCAGAACCCCGCCTTGCCAGCTCGTCAGCTGCGTCGTTGCAACTTTTATCCACTGTAACTGTAACACTGTAAAAAGTTTTGAGTCAAGTTTGAGTCTGAAGCCTGTTAGGGCTGCCTCTTCCCGCACTATGAGATGCAGTGGAGGCAGTCCCAGCATTGCTTGTAGGGCGGCAGTGGGTGCTGTTCTCATGCTACTAGTGATAGCTACGTAGGCGAGTCGCTGCAATTTTTCCAGTTCTTTTTGGGCTGTGCTCAAATCTGTCCTGGGCCAGCAGACTAGTGAGCCGTATGTTATGATTGGTCGGATGACTGTAGTTTATAGCCAGAGGGTGACTTTTGGGCTTTGGGCCCCAGTTACCTCCCAACATGCGTCTGCACCACATCGATATACTGGCTGTTTAATTGTGTAGTCTGTAATATCCCACCTATATTTCAGTATTAAGAAGTTGTAGTAGATAATACATTATACCCTCATCATTAACCGACTTCGAAAAGGAAGAGGTTCTATGTTCGGCTAAAAGTGTTTTTTTTTTAATATATATGTTCACCGATATCTCGGTCAATTGTGGACCGATTTTGAAAATTCTTTTTTTGATTGAAATGTTATGCTTCCACGTTGGTCCCATAGAAATATTGTTATGATCTGATCATTAGCTTCGAAGATATGGAACAGAAATCCACATAGAATAACAGTATCATCAAGTAAAGTTGCTTTGTTTATACGTGTAGTTGATGACTGACTAAGAGAGATGTATTGAACTGATCTGATGATGAAGCCAGAAAGAAAAAAAACATTAATGTAATCTAACCGTGTTTGGGATTATTAGAATCGTTATGAGATGCACTGTGGCTATAAGTTATTTAAGTTTGTCTGAGGGGTACTTTTTACTTTTTATCATAACTAAAAAGTGTAAAATAAAAAACTTATTACAAAAAGTTTTTTATTTTCAAAACACATTTTGCTCCTTTTTTAGTTTGAAATTTCACTTTGGATTCTATTTATCTTATTTCTTTTATCACCGAGTAAATAACAGCTGTATATACGGATACGATACTTACATACTCATTTATACATTATTTATCGGGTAAGCAGAGCATCAACTGGTTACAGAGCCACTTGACGCCTCAGTCGACAAGTCCTGTGTGAGTTGTTAAGTTGAAACATGCGGCTGTCAATCTTTCGCCCAAAATACAACAATCTCTGAAATCCATTTTACTTACTTTTGCAGCTGAAAAATCTGGCAGCTGGAATATAATATAAAAATTTATCATTTAACTTTTGCACAACCTGTACCATGTTGCCTCTAACATTTATGTTTTCTATAAGAAGTAAACCTCCAAAAACAAGCTCCGTTTTTAACTTTTTAAACTTTGTGATACTGGTAGCCTCTACGCAGCATACCAATACTACCACCATTTCTTTGAATGATTTTTAATTCACCTTTACTTATCAAGTTTCTTTTTTTTGCGCTTTACAATAATTCTTTTTAGGAAAATAAACAGTAGCTGTAAATGTCACAACATTATATAAGTTTTAATCATTAATCTCATAGAGTATCTCTTTGCCCTTCAGATATAAAGAGTTTTGATAATAAAGTGGACGGAGGACATTTTATATTTCCCACGGCACACCCAGGTGAACAAAGGCGAACAGTAGTTAAAAAAAATTCCCGCTGCACACCCAGGTGGTCTCACGAGGTGTACGGTGGGCAAAGAAGGATCAAATCGTTGACACATTTCAATGTCAATGAAAAGTTCTAAGCCTGCATGGCGTCGTCGTGAGAGAGACGGCGGCGCAGCCCCCCAAGGCCAAGTTACAACCGTTTCGCTTGCGTCGAACGCTTCGAGTTGGTCACGCACATATGTCTTTTGTTATGACCACGTGATTAAGCGTTGAGTACATTTAAAGCATTCTACTAGCGTTAACGATTGCAGATTAGCAACTTGGCTAGGGGTACTGGACTCAACGGTGACCACTTCACCACCATTACCTCCACTTTGTCAAGAGTGCACGACTAAGAAGAAATATTGTATTTTTGAACATTTGTTTCAGTATGATGTTTTTAAAACAATCTTGTATGATAACCATGGTACTTAGCATTGCTGTCTCAACCTTACATCAAACATGTTATGTAGTTTTGTATTTATTAGAGTTTATTTATTGCTTTGTTTATTGACGTTTGTTAAACATCGCCGTGTTTTCATTGAAGTCTCAGTTTTTATTACACAAATACCTTAGAATATTTTATTTACGAAAGTTTGGTTTTTGCATAAGTGGGTTGAAAAACGTATTTACGTGTGTATTTTTCATTGTTCTCTCAACTCTATATTGCAAACATGTTACATAGTTTTGTGTTTTGGAAAGTTTATTATTTTTGCCTAATTATATATACCAAAAATCGCCTTTGAATTTATAAGTATGTGTGCGATTTATTGCAGTCTCAGTTTCGTAAAATTAATACATTTTATATATTTCCTTTATGCAGGATTGTGTTTCTGTTGTATAACTGTGTTGAAAAACTTCGTTGGCTTCACGTAGGCGATTGTCATTACAGTCTCAGTTCCAAATCAAACACTTTATTAAAATATCTAATTATGAAAAACTGTTTTTGTCCGTTTGCTTTTATACTTTTTTCTGCGAATGAGCAGAAGCATTTGCAGCGCAAGGTGTGTTCACGATTTATTCTTGCATCGTCTGCGTAAGATGCACTCGCTCTCGGTTCTTGCACCATGCTTGCACGATGCGGAAAAAGAGCGCGATAGGCACGCGGGCGGCGCAGAAATTATACGAACTTGAAATGCACGCATACAGTTCGCGTGTACATCGCTAGCGATGCATTTGCTAGATGTGGACACACCCTAATACAAATCTATATAAATAAAAGGAGAAATTGAGTGACTGATAATCACCACACAGCCGAACCTATTGGGACTAGGAACGTGAAATTTTGCTCAAGATTTCCTCTTATGATGTATTCGAGCACTAAGAGACGATTTACAAAAGTTTAGATTAGAAATCTACTTTCACGCGGGCGAAGCTGCTGGATGTTAGGTTATATTTTATTCATGAAATTATTGTTTCTACAGAGTTTTGAAAAACTGCGTTAGCTACACATTGCGACAATGGTAAACATTGTAGTTTGTCTTTATTGCAAACGTGGTATAAAGGTTTATATTCATGGTACTAATTACTTTTTCTTCATATGTGTGTCAAAATTCGCCTTTGGCTGTACGTAAGTGAACATGTTCCGAAGGAAATTTTTATATGGAAGTTTGTTTTTGCACAAGTGTATTGAAATCATAATTGTATCCACGTGCGTGTATCATTGCAGTCTCAACTCTATATTTGCAATTAATGTATATATGCTACATGCATGTACTCGTATCATAATATATGCAATAATTGCAAATATAGAGTTTAGGGCTTAAGACAGCAATGATAAACACATACGTATATTATACGACGTTGCTTGATACATATCTTACAGAAAACTAGATTACAAAAAGGAATCTAGTTGTCATCAGTAGTAAACATCTCCAGCTTAAAGTATATATTATATACTTAGTATTAAATATTTTATATACTTTAAGTGTCATATTTTATGTTTGCGATCTGGTTTGCACGTTTAGTTCTAATCATACCATTGTGCGGAGGCCATGGCGGCCTGTACTCCAACCAGCCCCCACCTCATTTCAGAAACAGATGAGTCTCTTCAGTTTACTCAGGGCGTCCATCAGCGAATTCGGAGGTCCCAAGGTTTGTGTTCTTATATCGATGATGGCTGTGCACTCGAGGAGAACATGCGCGACAATCTCTATGCATCCTCTGCACAGAGGGCTATCTGTGATAATCATTGTGAAGAATTAGTGTTTGTTCAGGTAGCAGTGTCCGCTAATGGAGGGACCATTACCACCACCAGTACCAGACGCAGGCTGCTTCTGTCCAGTAGTGTCCAGTCGTAGAAGGTTGCTGGTTAGGGTTATCTATACATATAATAAAACAGTAACGGAAAAAAACTGTAGATTGAGAATTTTTGAGATTTTTTTCACAAAAAGTGACTTAAAAATTTTTGTCTGTTTGTTTGTCTATGTGTACGGTACGGCTTCACGCCAAAACTACTGGATAGATAGAATTGAAATTCTTTGTAAACCAAGGAAGGCTTTAAGTTTCATATTATCACGCCGTATGTTATGGGAGGTAAGCAATATTGATTTTAAAAGCGTTTTGTTCTAAAGTATGTAAATCTTAGTTTAGTTCTTAGCTGCTGTTACCATATTTTTTTTAATGCAAAAATAATGTAGTTTCCGTTTTCTAACTAGATGGCGTTGGCGTCGAGTTAGATCACTCTATGGTTTCTAGAAATGGACCTTAGTAGCTTTTTAAAATTGCGCATAAAAATAGGATTGACCAAAAAAAAATTGAGACCAAATACAATGTCCATATTATTATAATATTTGTTTTGGTATAGTCATGTAAAGAGGAGGGATGAAACGCATGTCACTAAAAACATTCTGACTATAAATACATGTAGATGGATGGAGAGAAAGAGGGAGGCCAAAGAAAAGATGCTTAGATTGTGTGAGGAACGAAAAGGTAGTAACAGTATGACGGGTGACAGGACAAATGGGAGAAAAAACGTGTTGCGCCGACCCCAAGTAATATGGGACAAGGGCGGGAAGATGAAGAAGAAGATTATGTTAGTGATTGAAATTTAACACTACATTAGTACAATATTCAAGTGCATAAAATCGCTAATAGTACGAGTAGCAACGTATGTGTCTACAAGTTTCGACTTAAGGTCAATCCAACTAAGATGCAAAAAACTAATTGTTGTTAGTATTTCCCAGACTATCTCTAAAATCGATCGGTCGACACTTCAAACCATTATTCATAATTATATTCCACATTATGAAGAATTTGAAGTTTTTTGTCTACCGCTCTTTTTCCTGGACTTTTGTCCGATTGCAAAAAGTAAGCTATTTGCTTCAGTGGGCTCCCTGAGAAGCACCCTATCATTACTAAAATTTAATAGCACAATGTTTTCTGCTTCCGATCCTGGATTATGCTTCTGCTAACTGTCTTATCCCATTAAGACCAATTGACAAAATCTCTGTATTAGGATTATATTTAGCTTGTGCAAATATGACCAGGTTTCTAAATATCGTACTAAGCCCAAATGGTATCCTTTTCGCCTGCGCAGAAATGCCCATAATATATACTTTCTTTGCTTATTAATGTGCCCTATAGAACGCTTTCAGTTTCTCTGTGACACACATTCTAGATCCTTGAAATCATCGGAAAATCTACAATCAAGTGTTCGCATGCATTCCACTTCCTGTTTTGACATATTTTTCACAATTAAACTTTTCGTTTATGGAATGCATTATCTATGATAGAAAAACGTGCTCAAAAGCTACCAATGTTTAAAAAAATGGTAAATGACCATTACTTTTTACTTGAACTTTTCTTCTCTTTTCTCAATTATACTTCAGTATAATCGGAAAGACCAAATAATTTACTTTATTAAATATTTGGTCCTTCTTTTCAGTCCAGCCAAAAATTGTTCATAAGTATAGTGCCTTGTGCGACAAGACCACTAATTTTAACAAATGTTTATCCTATGTATTTAAGAGATATCTACAGTAATATAATAAAGAGGTAAAGTTTTTTTTTTTGTTTGTAGGAGGGAATCTCTGAAAGTAACTGGTCCGATTGTTAACATTTTTTCACCAACAGAAAGCAGCCTTATTTATGGGCCTATTGGGTTCAGGTCCGAAGACCACCCAGTAAGTGCTCCCAGTGGTTTCATTGAAGAAGATTCCGCCTACTGTTCCAGTTTTCGTCTTTGATCCGTCGGTGTAAATTCGCAATTCCTTGCAGCCTGAGTAGTCGTACGGTTCTTTCGCTAGTAGAAGTAGTAGTGTAGTAGTAGTAGTGCTGTAGTGTTTTTGGATTTGCAGTTCTTTGGGGGCATTGTCGTTGGGGGCCGTCATCACGGGCTGTCGCTTAACGGCGGCATCTTCCATAACGCGTGTATGTATAATTCGAGAGTCTGTTTTTAGTAAGCCCGATAATTTAAGTCTGAAAACAGCCAGGACTAAGCTGCTTCCTCCCCATTGCCCTGTGAAATACAGTGAAGGCAGTCCTAGTATTGCCTGTAGGGCGACAGTGGGTGCCGTTCTCATGCTATGAGAACGGCATTCAAAGGAAGTTTATCAGATAATTAATAAGTCACTTGAACGATCAATCAATGCCGAAATGCCGATGCAGCAGTAGACCATCATCACGGCAGTCAGCAGGCAAGACACATCGTCAGTCAGGCAGGAGACAAGTCTCTTTCCTTTTCTTTCTTAACTGGGTCGCGCAATAGCCACCACCATGCGTACGAAGGCGACGAAGGCTGCAATCACATCGGGGTCTCACCAATAAAATAAACGGGTTGATCACGAATAAAATTATGCATTTTTTGGAACGAAGTTCCTTATCGGGCGTTGTGAAAGGGGGCTAGACGGAAAAAATTCTCACGAAAAGTTGTACCGACACTTTTTGCTTTTTTTTTCCTTTAATATTCCTTCACTATTTTTTTTTAATGGCTTGGAAACTAAATCTTTATCTATTAATAGAAATTCAAGATGGCGGCTGCAAAAGATTATCAACTTTTTCGATATGGGTGTCTTTTTCATGTTTTTCGAGGGTTTTGAAGCCGACAGTAATGTCAAAATGTGAATCCAAGATGGCGGCTGCAATAAATTATCAAATTTTTCATCATGGGTGTCGTTTTCATGGTTTTCGAGGGTGTTGAAACCGATGGTACTGTCAAAATGTAAATCCAAGATGGTAGATGCAATAAATTATCAACTTTTTCGTCATGGGTGTCGTTTTCATGGTTTTCGAGGGTGTTGAAACCGATGGTACTGTTAAAATGTGAATCCAAGATGACGGCTGCAATAAATTATCAACTTTTTCGTCATGGGTGCCGTTTTAATGGTTTTCGAGGGTGTTGAAACCGATGGTACTGTCAAAATGTAAATCCAAGATTGCAAGAAATTATCAACTTTTTCGTCATGGGTATAATTTTCATGGTTTACAAGGTTGTTGAAGCCAATAGTGCTGTCAAAATATGATTCCAAGATGGCGACTGAAAGAAATTATCAACTTTTTCGTCATGAGTGTCGTTTTCATGGTTTCGAAGATGTTGAAATAGTGCTGTCAAAATGTACATAAATTATGATAGTATTTTCTTTTGTACAATTATATGTTTACAATTATATATATGTTTACTCCTGAGTTGTAAAAAGTTGGTCACCAGCTTAAACTTTTGTTTATTAAACAGATTGCAACACACCTTTTCTGACGACATTTTCGTCAGAAAAGGTGTGTTGCAATCTGTTAAGTAATCTGTTAAGTTAAGTAAGTGTAAAGAGAATATTTTTATTTTTTTCAGACGTTCCCAAAGGTTTCGCTTAATATCTCGAGAAGATTTAATGAACAGATCGCCTCAAAACTGTATCATTTGTGAGAACATTTTACCGCGGCCGGTACCTTTCAAACCTAAAATTCGTGTCTAACACCCGAAAACAGCCGTTTATGAGTCCAGTATCTCTACCATGAGTTAAAAGCAATAGTGTTTGTCGATACTCGATACTGACTACGTAAATATTTTGTATGGCAAATTTTACAGCGCCTCTAGCGATCATTTACGGAACCAAAATTTGCAATTTCATTTCAATTTTCAACTTCATTTCAATTTTCAACTTCGTTTCATCCGGGTGTCCCTTGACACCTCTTAGTTTTTTAATATAAATTTTATTTGAGTCAGATTCAACACGCCATTTTTACTTTGAAAAAAAAAGTATTTCTCGCACTGGTGAACCGATCACGAGCCACTTGTCACGCCGCACCGAAGCGTTTTTTTCTCTCAGCTGCTAAATGTGTATGTGTTTGTCGGTCACGTCAAAGATGTCTGGGTCAGTATCCATCAGCGAACGAACTACAGCCGGAGTCAAGGCAGCATCAGGCGCATGAACCACAGCCTGGGTAGAGTCAGGGCCTGATGCTGTTATAGCAAAAGGCCACGCAAAAGGCGCGGCTCCTATAGGCAGGTTAGTGCCCCTTCCCAGAATACACTGGTGGCTGACCGATAAATAAATTGCCATGGGATTCTCCGGATGGACGGACAACAAAGTGCTATAAAGGTCTCCTATAAAGGTTCCGTTTTTGCCTTTTGAGGTACGGAACCCTAAAAAAACGATAAAGTTAAATATAAAACATGAACTGTTGATAAAAAAATATATTGAGTACTTAAAAGTTACTTGTCTGTCAAGACCCTTTATCTTAGGAACGAGTGGAGGTATTGCGGTGAAATTAAAAGTATATTCTCAAGTCTATGGTCCCTTGAAGCTGAGAAAAATCTAACATCTGAGTTAGCGAAAAAAACATACGGCCGTTTATGTTGCAAAAAAACATATATTTCGACACCCTCAAGGGAATCAAAATTCATAGGGTACTTCCCGTAGACCTAGATAGAATCTTGAAATTTAGCATGAAGCAAGGTCTCATAGTACAAGTATAGAAAAAAAAATCTAAAAACTATTAATGTATAGTTACGCTACAAAAAAAAACTTTCTTTGCGATTCGGAAAAATCTTTGTAAATCAATTCGGGAATGAAAGGTTCGTGTTGAAATTAAAATTACATCCTCAAATCTACGGTCCTTTGAAGCTGGGACAAAATCAAGCTTCTTAGTTAACGAAAAAATGATACGGCCGTTTATGTCATAAAAAAGCGTGTATTTCGAAATTCCCAAGGGAATAAACAATTCTAGGGTACTTCCTGTTGACCTAGAATTCTGAAATTTGGCCTGAAGCAAGATCACATAGCACTAATATAGGTAAAATTCTGAAATCAGTAAATTTGTCATTACGTCACAAAAAAAACTATTGTTGTAATTCGGAAAAATCTTCGTAACTCAATTCGGGACTTGAACTGTCTTCATGTGTACGGAAAACGTTAAATTTGTACGGAACCCTCAGTGCGCGAGTCCGACTCACATTTTTTGTTTAGGTAACTTCCTATAGATATGTTTAACTCTTTGAATGCCGTAATTAGAGACACAATAGAAAGACAATTGCTTATGTCGAACAGTGTAACATAAGACATTGAAAAGGTTAATCACAAGAAACAATTATATATTATTATTGTTTATCTAATTGTTTAATCTAATTGTTTGTGTAAATGCTAAGAATCATTTTATTAATTGTTTAACAAATTAATAAAATGATTCTTCGCATTTGTTCAGTCAATTTACTTGCTGTTTCAGGGAGAGGGGTGTAAAAAAATGGACCCAATACACCTCCTGGCAACATACAGAATCATAATCTGCATGCAAATCATAGTCTGTTTAATGAATGAAATATATTTTATGACAATTCTAGTATATTAAATATTATAACGCGGGTCGGTTGCCTAAGAAATTCCTGGCCAAACTATTTAATAAAAAAATGAAAATGGACCTTTTTTTGGAAAATGCACCATTTTTTTAATCAGTGTCACTTCATTAACCCGTTGTATGACCGGAACACGGATCTACGCGGGACACAATGACTTTTTGTTTCTAATTACGAAAAGTTAAAAGTTTTACTGTAGATGCTCGATTTCTTGATGAAAATACCAAAATCACCAAATAGTTGCCTATAATATTTGAAAAGTTTTCTTTATTCCTCATGGATCCCGTCACCAGAACTGGATGTCGGAAAAGTGTGACCAATCTGAAAGCATATTCATCCATTATGATGGAAAAGAAAAAAATCAATTCGATCCATAAACGACGGAGTTCTGAGGTAACAACTTTTTATTTGGTGTTTCTAATGCAATCTGTTTCGTGTAAACATTCAGCATACAGTTGAAAGTTTATCCAGCGACTGACACCCTTTTGTATAGCATACTCTATAAATCTTCAGGGGACTTTCTTTTCAGTCTTTTAAATGATGAATCACTATTCATTAAGTGAGTGGCTAGTATGTTTGGGTGTTTATCTAGTCTGTTCGGGTGTTTATCTAGTCTGTTCGGGTGTTTATCTAGTCTGTTCCTGTATTATTTTATTGAGTGCTTTTCTTGAATAGTTCTTATTTTAAGGTCGTGGTGTAACTGTTGGTTTATTATGAACCAAGGAGCATTGGTTATTATCCTTAAGGTTTTGGACTGGAACCTCTGGAGTATTTCCAGATTTGAGTTGGACGCTGAGCCCCAAAGTTGAACTCCGTAAGTCCAACTGGTGTGCGAGGGATATTCTGATGAAAATCAATGACTGGATGCTCAATGCAAATTAGTTTAATTATACTGGGTGTGAACAATATATTTTACAAGAAGACAAGTGTCAAATAGGAGTGTCTTATTTTTCCATTAATTTAAAAAGCTTGCAAGAAGGTTTTATCTCCAACATTTCCCCGGGCGTTGAAACCAATGGTTTCAAGTATATTCTGAAATTCGGTTCAATGCCCGTCGAACTCCAGTAGACGTCCAAATGTCAGCTACACGGGCGATACCATCCGTTCCTGGGTGTACAGCCACGATCCGTCCAAGTCTCCACTTCAACGGAGGAAGATTATCTTCCTTGATCACTACCAAGGAGTACAGCATCAAGCCATCCTTGCAGGAACGCCATTTAAAGCGTTGTTGCAATTCTGCAACATACTCCTTGCTCCATCTGCTTCAGAAATGCTGGCGGAGCTGCTCGATCCTCTGGTATTGGCAGAGCTATCCTGATTGCAAGCAATAGCAGACAGGCAGTTTTGGACATCTTCGCTCGTACTCGCGCTGGTGAACCGATCACAAGCCACCTGTCACGCCGCACCAAAGCGTTTAAAAAGGGAATTTTTCAAATACACTTCTGGACACATCTATTGGCCCACCTTGTATTTTCAGTTTCGTTTGGTCCTAGCTAAAATTTTATATTAGATCGAGCAAAAAGTTTTTATGCAGTTTTGAACCTGGCACATTCACAATTTCATTCAAGTCTTTTTTTGAATTTCGATCACAGAATTTAAAGAAACAAAAGACAATTTGGAGCCTGTTTGTTGATATCAAACAATCAAATACTATGAAAACTTGGTTTTATTGGTTTACTTGAATGTAATTCTTGAAAAAGTGGTTGATTTCTTTGGTTTTGCAACAAACATTACTTATTCTTAACATTAAGGTGAGGTTCTATCAATAATCTATGGATACTTCACCTGAAGTCGCCGCCCAAGCTGTGGCACTTATTCAGGCCGGACACAGCCAGAGAAACGTGAGTGCTCAACTTAATTTAAGAAATGTTTATCGGAGGTACCTAGAGACTGGCGGCTTTGTTCGTCGCCAAGGAAGGCCACGATTTCGGGTCACAACTGAAAGGCAGGATCGATTCATCGTGACGACCAGCTTGAGAAATCGTCACCTTACCTCCATTGAGATACAAAACCAACTTCGTGACTTCCACGGAGTATCTGTGAGCGCTCGAACTGTTCGGAGAAGGTTAAAAGAACGCGATATGGTACCACACAAGCCAGCTAATGGGCCCAAACTAACGCGAGCCCACCGAACAGCGCGCCTTCATTTCGCACGCAGTCATTTAAATTGGACACAGCAAGATTGGAGCCGTGTACTCTTTTCTGATGAGTCTAAAATCTTCTTGGTAGTTATTTGTCATGATAACTTCGTCCATAATTGCACAGACAAAACCTTTGGTTTCCCCGAAGTGGTCACCGAAACGCAGCCAGACTACGGACGCCAATTGGTCTACATCGGGTCCATGGAGGGCCCGGAAAAAGCATCCGTGAAGCTCCTTGCTCTACTATACTTCCCTGCGATCGTTAGTGTCAAGCACTATCGGTTTGCGGCCAGTTCTCGTTAGCTAGGGAGAGCGGGGTGAGTCCCTTGTCCTCTGCCACTACATCTCGATGCATACCCACGTCGGCAGCTAAGGAAATATTCCCTGAGACTGCATACCTCGCGGTTGTGTAGGGTCTTAGCATTTAAGAAGTTACGACCCCCACACTTCCGCGGAATATACAGCCTCATCACGATCGTGGGTGATGCATTCGGTATGCAGTCAGCAGTGTGCGGACCCGCCTATCCAGGGCGTCAAGTTCTGTTTGAGTCCATTTGAGTACGCCGAAAGAGTACATCAATACCGGCATGACCCAACCGTTGAAGGCACACACCTTGTTTCCGCCTGAAAGAAAGCTATTGAATACCTTTTTCAGACGTCCAAAAAAACGCTCCCACAACGATCGCTTCATGTCAGTGATACTGATGCCTAGAGCTTCCGACATACCCAAATACTTATAGAGTTCGGTTGGAGAGAGGGATCTCAGATTTATGGAATCCATGAGTTCTCACGGACTCTACAACCTCTCCTCGCTTTACATGCATGACTGCACATTTGTCCACACCAAACTCCATCCTGATGGCACTACTGAAGGTTTCAGTTACCTTCAGTAGCTCCATCAGTTGCAGATTGTTGGGGGCAAAGAGCTTTAAGTCATCCATGTAAAGGAGGTGAGATATAACCTGACCACCTCTTTTCAACCGATAGCCTAGATCTGAATTCTCCAGCAGTGTGCTTAGAGGATTCAAGGCTAGACAAAACCAAAGTGGACTCAAACTATCACCCTGGAATATCTCTAGCTCGATCTTAACAGGTTCGCTATTCCTCTGGATATTTCGACACCTTACTCCATTGCCTCATACACGACATCAGGAAGGTGCGTAGTGTTGTACCAATTTTATTCAATTCCAGCACCCTCATGAGCCATGTATGAGGAACAGAGTCATAGGCCTTTCTATAGTCTATGCAACATGTTGATCATTTCGGGAACTTCGAACCTGCTGGCTAATAGTCATATCAATGAGGAGCAGCTCCTTAGTACCGCGGGACCCGTTCCTACATCCATTCTGAGAAGCCGACATGATCGAATTTTCAACTAATGACTATTAATTTTACTTCTCAGTATGGATGTAGTAAGTTATTATTACTATTAATTATATTTATTTTATATTGCGTAGATATAATTAAATGTCTTCGTAAATGCAAATATATATATACATATACGCCGATGACATTCAACTTTGTGTATCATTTTACCTCGATGAGTATGAGACTGCCATAAAAGACCGAAACGACGATCTTCGCAGAATTGCCGCCTGGTCCGAGGATAATTGTCTGTCGCTAAACCCAAATAAAACCAAATTTATGGTACTTGGCTCTAAACAACAGCTAGCTAAGTTACCCTCAACGTTTACACTCGAACTTATGGGCAAACCGATAGACAGAGTCTATGAAGCGAGGAACTTTGGTCTTAGGATGGATAAAGCCTAGCCTACCTTCGTTACGAAAAGCATGTTGCAGACTCGGTAAAAAACTGTTTTTATCGCTTAAGAGTAGGTACTATATAAAAAATGAGGTCTAACCTAACTGAAACACTTAGGGGGAGAGCAGCTCATAGAAAGTCTGATTTTGTCTAGGCTGAATTATGTAGACACGGTATACGGCCCGCGCCTACTAGCACGCACAGAGCGACTCATTCAAAGTGTGCGAAACGCTTGCGCACTCTTATTATAAAATGCCAAAACACCATTCCTATACCAAGCATTTTACCCTCAAAATTAAGTCGAGACGTAAGCTTCACTTGGCCTGCCTTCTATTCGATGTGATTAAATTTCGAAAACCAGACTATCTCTACAATAAACTGAGTTGGATCACTAGCAGCCGAGAATGCGGAAGAAGGCAATGTTCACAACAACTTTCATCACATCCCCAGCACAGCATCATTTAGAGGCAGTTTCCGTTATTCAGCATCAAAAGTACGAAACAATATCCCACCGCCTATTAGAACAATAAATACGATAAGTACTTTTAGAAGACGTACGGCAATATTTGAGTGGAAACTAGACCTGACCAACTTAAACGTTTCATTAATATGAAATGCTATTTGATTCAGCTGATTAACTATCTTCGGTTTGTAGGTATTCATAGGATATTATGTGGCACAATATTACAAAGGATTATACATAGCTACAATGTTGCGTGCGGGTGATTGAGAGTCCTTGGGCACCGGCGTCCGCTTAGACCTACTTAAAGTTTTCATTTAATTTGGTGATATTTATTAATCACCCAAGCAAAAATACATATATTAATATACATATAAGTACTTCTATATATTTCATAAGCCGATTTGCATCTGTGACTCACTTACACTCAAAGGTTCAGTTGAAAACCAGCGTCAGGCAACTACTGTTACAGAGTTGTCTGGCAGTATGCTGAACTGAACCTTATTTTTTTTAAATTATCTTTTTTAATAAGTTATATTTTCATTGTGTGCCAAATAAACATTTTTTCTTTATTTCTTTCTTTATCTGTGCATTTAATTGCGGCTAATTGTGCCTGGATAGTGCGCGGCTGACTTTGAAATCCATTTTCTTTGCGAAATATTGATTGATTTACATTTCACTTTAAAAAGTATTTAACAACATTTTTTTATGTGTAAAAATATTTCTAAAGATCCAAGCCGTTTCAAAAAAGTAGACAAATTATTAATCGCACGAAAAAATCAAACGTTGATAATGTTGTTCAGTAATCTATAATAAACATAGATTTTTTTTAAACCTATCAACCTGGCCGTTACCAAGGAGAGTAGTACTTGGAGGCTTCAGAAAGTCACTGTTGTTTTATGGCACTTTTCGGGCGCTTCGGCCCTAACATGATGAGATACACATGCACACATACTCTGATCTGTAAATTACATCATTACGGAATTCGTGGACGAGCTGCTGATCTTGTTTTTTCCTATTTATCTTACAGGCAGCAAAAAGTATCCATTAATGGGGTGACGTCCTCGGGGTCTTTAGTAAAGATGGGCGTGCCTTAAGGTTCAATTCTAGGCCCTTTCCTTTTTTTAGTTTATATTAATGACCTTCCCTTCATGATGGCTAATTTATCCGATATAATTCTATTTGCTGATGACACCTCTCTTATTTTTAAAGTAGACAGAAAAGATTGGGATGTCTTGCATGTCAACGAGAGTCTGGCTGTCCTTTCGAAATGGTTTGCAGCTAATAATCTCTTGTTAAATGCAACTAAAACTAAATGTATAAAGTTTTCATTGCCAAATGTCCCTCAAGTTGACGTCAATCTAATTCTTGACAGCAAAAAACTAGATGTTATTACAGAAACCGTGTTTTTGGGTATAACTATCGATTCTAAACTGCAGTGGGGTACTCATATTAGAAATCTCTCGGGAAGACTAAGCTCAGCTGCATATGCAGTAAGAAAAATAAGGCAATTGACAGATGTAGCCACAGCTAGGTTAGTTTACTATGCTTATTTCTACAGTGTTATGTCTTATGGCATTTTACTGTGGGGACCTGCAGCTGACGTAGACTCAATTTTCATATTACAAAAGAGAGCAATCCGAGATATTTATAAAATGGGCCCTCGCGAGTCCTTCAGAAATAAATTCAAAGAAATCGATATACTTGCTCTGCCTTCTCTTTACATCTTGGAAAGCATTTTGTATGTACGTAAAAACTTAGGACTCTTTAAAATCAGAAGCGATTTTCACAACAAAAATACTCGTAGTAAACACGAAATTGTCTTACCCAAATGGAGACTAGCTAAGACTAGCAAGTCATTCTTAGTAAACAGCATTCGCTTTTATAATAAGCTGCCAAAGGCGGTAACAGAACTTAGTGAGAGAAAATTCAAAAGTTATATCAAGCGTGTCCTAACCGAAAAAGCATATTACAAGGTTAAAGACTATGTCGAGGACACGCTTGTTTGGCAATGACTAACTGCTCCACCTTTGTTTTAATAATTATATACACATTTTTTTTTCTCTGACACATTGCTTTTACAATATTTTTATTTCAACTGTCATAAATTTATTAGTAATTTATTTTGTTAATATTTTATTGATAGTTGTAATTATATAAAATGACCGACCCCAAATAAAATGGGACAAGGGCAGGAAGAAGAAGAAGAAGAGTTGTAATTATTATATTATTCCTGTTTTTTTTTTTTATATAGCCTCTTTTTGTATTGTAAATGTGAGAACACTGTATACTCCACGAACTCTTAGACTACTTCCTATTACGACTTACTTTGTTTTTTACTGAGAAATTTTTTATTGTGCTTTTGTGTACAATATTTGACTGGTCTACACTGTTTTACATCAATATTGTAAAACAACCACTTTTTTGAAAGAGTAACCATGGAGTTTCTTGCCGGTTCTTCTTCATAGGAAACGACCAATTTGGAACCGTGCACTAACTTCTGAAGTTTTATAAGTGCCCATGTAGGCCTATGTGAAATAAAAATATTTTTGATTTTGATTTTTTTGACACACGCCCGTGGGTGCGGGGACACGCAAGGTATGGCACACTGAGTATTGCAGTGTCGTGCGTAATTTTGTATGAGACGAGACAGAGCCTGCGTGACTTTAGTGACAGTCTGAATATCGTGTGCTGAATAACGCGTGTAATAGGCGCTTTAGAGAAAATTCACCGTATCGACAGACACACTCTTTATACTTTTCTGTCTAACATAAATTCAAACATTTGTCAATCTTACAACAATCTTTTTAGACTGCTAGTACTCACGATACGATTACAACCTCTTCTAACAAATATATATTATATACCGTGAAGTATAGTGCATTTCACATAAGATGGTTCTTCGCCCTTATGTTGGCAATTCGTAAACACAGTGTTGTTATATTTTTAGCAATTAAATTACGTATTTCGTTGAAATTGCCCTATAATTGTCTTTTTTTTTCATTTGGAAATTGTAAATACTATTTTTGAATAAAGTTTAGGACGCTGGGTCCATTTCGATTGTCCTGCAATTCTTTCAAGTATCGAAAACGCCACGCCACAATGTCGTACCTCTCCATTGACAACTTCCTTTTAGACCTACTTCTTTAGGGTGCCGTAGTCAACTAGGATCATTAGATAAGTCTATCTTGCTTAAGAACTGAGCCCCATTGAGACCTACCAACACGTCATCAATTTTAGGAAGTGGGTAACGATCATATAGTAAAACGGGGTTAAGTATCGACTTGTAATCGCCGCACAAATCCGTAGCGTACCATTCGCCTTATTTACAGGCACCAATGGTGAAGCCCAGTCCGAGCAGTCCACTGGCTCAATGATGCCAGCACGCAGCATCCCGTCGAGTTCGGCGTCGACGCGCTCCCGCAGTGCGTATGGCAGCGGGCGCGCACGGTGGAAAACGGGCGCCGCGCAATCGGACGCGCAGCGTCGCCTTGCCACCCGTGTACCGTCCCAGCCTGCCGTCAAACACTTCTTTATACCTGTCGAGCAGTTTACATATTTCGGTATCCATGTGAACTATGTCCTGTTTTATAAGATTGCAATGGAATTTGGGTATTTCTATCTGTAATTCAGCTAGCCACTGCACATCATAAAATTTCATAATTGTTTTGTTACTTTCTATAGGTATGTACGTTTTACTTATACAAGAAATTGCGGTACATGTATCTAATTCCATGTCTATCACAATATTATCCACCAAAATAGGTAAGCTTACCGCCTTGTAACTGTTTAACGACAAAAGGTTCATATCCTCGATGTCGTCATCCTCATCAGTACTACCGTACCGGAGATCACCGAAATGGAATTCACGCCTTGCCGTTCGATTCCGGTCATTCTTTTCCTGTGACCTCTGCCCCTGACGCTCCGGGCACATTCGCCGCAAATGACCTACTCGCTGACATTTACTGCGTACGAAGTTCCGATAACGGCAATTAGCGTACTGGTGGTTCGTAGCTCCGCATGCTGCACATGCACTCGCACCTTCCGCCGCCCCGGCTCGCGTCGATGTCTCCGCGCCGGCAGACCACGCGCGGCCTGCAGTTACCGCCACCGCAGATCCCGCTTCACCACCGCCAACTCGCCGCCCGCGTCCGCGCTCAGTGCGGCCCGTACCCGACGTTAGTGCGTGTACTGGGCAGGCACTTCTTGCTTCTGCTGCGGTTGTCGATCCCTCGACCAGTGCTGCATTCCTCTCCACCGCCTCCAGAGAACAAGCCAATTTGACCGCTTCTGCAAAAGTAATTGCATCGTTCTCTGTGAACAAACGTTGCCGAATCACGTCGCTTCGCAGACCGCACACAAACTGATCGCGCAAGTTTTCATTCAAGTTTGCGTTAAATTTGCAATTGCGTGACAATTTTTTTAGTTCCGCAACGTAAGCCGCGACATCCTCCGTAGTAGTACTCTGTCGTTTTTGCGTAAAACGGTATCTTTCTGCTAACAAAGATGGCGCCGGTTGTAAAAGTGGGCTCAATAGTTCGCAAGCTTCTTTATATGACAATTTCGACGGCTTCTTGAGACTGGCGAGATTGACGAGCAATTCATATGCTTCGTCCCTCATTCTCGCAATTAGAGTTGGTAACCGTAAATCATCCTCCACTTTATTCACTAAAAGTACATGTCGAGACGACCACAATCCCGACCGCATGTGAAATTCTTTGATCTGACCTGATTTTTTTCGGAGTATCCGTTTATCATGTACACAAGAATACGTTTACCACGTCCAGTTTTCCTCGTCGCCAATATAATATTTGAGAGTACAAGGAAAAAGCAGCAGCGTTTATAGACGTTTATTTACAAGGCGACACATAAGTCAATCCGACTGTAGATAAAATAGTATTAACCAAGTAGGTACTACACTACAAAAATATATCAAAGCAGTTTAATGATTAAACCAAAAGTCTTTATTGCTATTAGATAATTAAATTAAAATGTTCGACTTCTCAATAAATCAAACTATTTTTTCAGGTTTCACAGACACTTAACAGAATTATTGATACTTTGCCGTCGATATAAAAAATTACAGCATCTATTAACATCACATACTGCAGTGACAATAATAATAACAACTAATTTAGTAAAATTATGGTTGCCCTAGTTAAAATAGAGGTAAGAAAAGGGACACACCGATCCTTAGTCGTTGTCTTGCTCAGTACTTTTTTCCCCATTTGCTAGTCAATATGAACTTAATGACAATGATCATAAAGAACACTTTAGAGTGTGATTGCTTCGTAGTCAATCTAATTTATCCGTGAGTTAGATTTCATCCTATTACATACTCTTTGGTGCTGTTTCCGAGCTGGTAGTGCCACCAAATTGGTTGCGATACCAAACAAAGACCAGGTGAGTAATGCTCTATAGAGCTCTATACATTTTGTTGGTGGCGCAACTGGTTGCGCAACCAGTCGCGCCACCATGGTGTCCCGGTGAAATATGGCCCTAATAGTTATTTGCCAAGATAAAAAGGACTCTGTGTGTCCGCAAAATTTCATCCAAATCAGATCCACGACGATTGATGCATAAATTATTTATAGATACAAACTTCAATATTTGTACCCTACCACTAAAATTGGTCAACGGAAAAGTATTTTATGATCTTCACTATTAATAACTAGCTAGACCGCCAGACCTTGTCATGTCATTCTTTTAAAAGCTATTGGACTACGATAGTTCCACAAACTAACCTTTTTTAGTAAAGTTCTAGTGATGGCGTCGCAACGCACTATAATCTGTTCCTAGTTCATGTTCATTAGATAATATTTTAGATCTGCAGCTGGCAACTTTCTATTTCGAATTTCTTTAAACATTATGAGTAGGCAAACAGACTCTGGGCCCAGTTTTATTCAGAGTTTTTTTTATCGATTTCTTGCATAAGTCGTGTCAATTTCTAAGATTTCAACATGTCAAAGACAGTTATTAACTCACGATACGATTACAACCTCTTCTAACAAATATATATTATATACCGTGAAGTATAGTGCATTTCACATAAGATGGTTCTTCGCCCTTATGTTGGCAATTCGTAAACACAGTGTTGTTATATTTTTAGCAATTAAATTACGTATTTCGTTGAAATTGCCCTATAATTGTCTTTTTTTTTCATTTGGAAATTGTAAATACTATTTTTGAATAAAGTTTAGGACGCTGGGTCCATTTCGATTGTCCTGCAATTCTTTCAAGTATCGAAAACGCCACGCCACAATGTCGTACCTCTCCATTGACAACTTCCTTTTAGACCTACTTCTTTAGGGTGCCGTAGTCAACTAGGATCATTAGATAAGTCTATCTTGCTTAAGAACTGAGCCCCATTGAGACCTACCAACACGTCATCAATTTTAGGAAGTGGGTAACGATCATATAGTAAAACGGGGTTAAGTATCGACTTGTAATCGCCGCACAAATCCGTAGCGTACCATTCGCCTTATTTACAGGCACCAATGGTGAAGCCCAGTCCGAGCAGTCCACTGGCTCAATGATGCCAGCACGCAGCATCCCGTCGAGTTCGGCGTCGACGCGCTCCCGCAGTGCGTATGGCAGCGGGCGCGCACGGTGGAAAACGGGCGCCGCGCAATCGGACGCGCAGCGTCGCCTTGCCACCCGTGTACCGTCCCAGCCTGCCGTCAAACACTTCTTTATACCTGTCGAGCAGTTTACATATTTCGGTATCCATGTGAACTATGTCCTGTTTTATAAGATTGCAATGGAATTTGGGTATTTCTATCTGTAATTCAGCTAGCCACTGCACATCATAAAATTTCATAATTGTTTTGTTACTTTCTATAGGTATGTACGTTTTACTTATACAAGAAATTGCGGTACATGTATCTAATTCCATGTCTATCACAATATTATCCACCAAAATAGGTAAGCTTACCGCCTTGTAACTGTTTAACGACAAAAGGTTCATATCCTCGATGTCGTCATCCTCATCAGTACTACCGTACCGGAGATCACCGAAATGGAATTCACGCCTTGCCGTTCGATTCCGGTCATTCTTTTCCTGTGACCTCTGCCCCTGACGCTCCGGGCACATTCGCCGCAAATGACCTACTCGCTGACATTTACTGCGTACGAAGTTCCGATAACGGCAATTAGCGTACTGGTGGTTCGTAGCTCCGCATGCTGCACATGCACTCGCACCTTCCGCCGCCCCGGCTCGCGTCGATGTCTCCGCGCCGGCAGACCACGCGCGGCCTGCAGTTACCGCCACCGCAGATCCCGCTTCACCACCGCCAACTCGCCGCCCGCGTCCGCGCTCAGTGCGGCCCGTACCCGACGTTAGTGCGTGTACTGGGCAGGCACTTCTTGCTTCTGCTGCGGTTGTCGATCCCTCGACCAGTGCTGCATTCCTCTCCACCGCCTCCAGAGAACAAGCCAATTTGACCGCTTCTGCAAAAGTAATTGCATCGTTCTCTGTGAACAAACGTTGCCGAATCACGTCGCTTCGCAGACCGCACACAAACTGATCGCGCAAGTTTTCATTCAAGTTTGCGTTAAATTTGCAATTGCGTGACAATTTTTTTAGTTCCGCAACGTAAGCCGCGACATCCTCCGTAGTAGTACTCTGTCGTTTTTGCGTAAAACGGTATCTTTCTGCTAACAAAGATGGCGCCGGTTGTAAAAGTGGGCTCAATAGTTCGCAAGCTTCTTTATATGACAATTTCGACGGCTTCTTGAGACTGGCGAGATTGACGAGCAATTCATATGCTTCGTCCCTCATTCTCGCAATTAGAGTTGGTAACCGTAAATCATCCTCCACTTTATTCACTAAAAGTACATGTCGAGACGACCACAATCCCGACCGCATGTGAAATTCTTTGATCTGACCTGATTTTTTTCGGAGTATCCGTTTATCATGTACACAAGAATACGTTTACCACGTCCAGTTTTCCTCGTCGCCAATATAATATTTGAGAGTACAAGGAAAAAGCAGCAGCGTTTATAGACGTTTATTTACAAGGCGACACATAAGTCAATCCGACTGTAGATAAAATAGTATTAACCAAGTAGGTACTACACTACAAAAATATATCAAAGCAGTTTAATGATTAAACCAAAAGTCTTTATTGCTATTAGATAATTAAATTAAAATGTTCGACTTCTCAATAAATCAAACTATTTTTTCAGGTTTCACAGACACTTAACAGAATTATTGATACTTTGCCGTCGATATAAAAAATTACAGCATCTATTAACATCACATACTGCAGTGACAATAATAATAACAACTAATTTAGTAAAATTATGGTTGCCCTAGTTAAAATAGAGGTAAGAAAAGGGACACACCGATCCTTAGTCGTTGTCTTGCTCAGTACTTTTTTCCCCATTTGCTAGTCAATATGAACTTAATGACAATGATCATAAAGAACACTTTAGAGTGTGATTGCTTCGTAGTCAATCTAATTTATCCGTGAGTTAGATTTCATCCTATTACATACTCTTTGGTGCTGTTTCCGAGCTGGTAGTGCCACCAAATTGGTTGCGATACCAAACAAAGACCAGGTGAGTAATGCTCTATAGAGCTCTATACATTTTGTTGGTGGCGCAACTGGTTGCGCAACCAGTCGCGCCACCATGGTGTCCCGGTGAAATATGGCCCTAATAGTTATTTGCCAAGATAAAAAGGACTCTGTGTGTCCGCAAAATTTCATCCAAATCAGATCCACGACGATTGATGCATAAATTATTTATAGATACAAACTTCAATATTTGTACCCTACCACTAAAATTGGTCAACGGAAAAGTATTTTATGATCTTCACTATTAATAACTAGCTAGACCGCCAGACCTTGTCATGTCATTCTTTTAAAAGCTATTGGACTACGATAGTTCCACAAACTAACCTTTTTTAGTAAAGTTCTAGTGATGGCGTCGCAACGCACTATAATCTGTTCCTAGTTCATGTTCATTAGATAATATTTTAGATCTGCAGCTGGCAACTTTCTATTTCGAATTTCTTTAAACATTATGAGTAGGCAAACAGACTCTGGGCCCAGTTTTATTCAGAGTTTTTTTTATCGATTTCTTGCATAAGTCGTGTCAATTTCTAAGATTTCAACATGTCAAAGACAGTTATTAATTGCAATGTTGTAATAGTATATATAGCACAATTTCATTTCAATTCTATTTGTAAGAAAGACATTTTGAATGCCAAATGAAACTGAGATTTAATCATACTAAATAGTAATTCATACATTTGCTTTTTTATTTTCTACTGCGGCAAAAATTAATGGTATAACCGACTGTTTTTTTTTTCTCGTCATATCCGTGTATAGAGTATAGTTGTTTAAATGATTGCGGGCAATACTTCAAAGTACTATCGCACAAAATATATTTAAATTTATATGAATAATACGTCGATAATATTCGATTTTCTTCATCCATAAAATCAGCTAAACCCATGGGTTGAAATTTAAATTCTTATTTTGCTGCACACAATACTTTATTGCGTTCATTATACAGGTCGCTTTCTACGTTCTCAAATTTTGGTATGTAGGTCTATATCTATACTAATTACTGCATTATCCATATTGTTTTTACAGACTCAAAATTTGTATTAACTGTGGCTTTGAGTTTATCCAATGGTTTTTACAAAAAGAAACGTGCAGTTTTTGTTTGATAATCTCATTTTTATTATTTAAAATGAAATTTCTTTTGCAGCCAATCATATACTTGTCATAGTACGAACATTTTGTTGTGATTATTTTACCTTAAGCTCTTGAAGAATCTTCGTCTTTGTCTTCCAAGTTTGGGTATTAAAAAAGGTTCTAACCCTTTATTCCTCACATGTACTGTGCGTTTTACTTAAGAAGTTCCTGTGCCGTAATAAAAACTGTTGCTTTATTTTTAGCAATTTATTTATCTGGGAGATTAACTGATATTTCGTTACTTTTCACAATTGCCTTATAATTATATTTTTTTTGGAACCTGTAAAATCTATTTTTTAATAAAGTAGGTATAGAAAGTACGCTGGGCTCTTCAAATACCGAAAACGCTACGCCACAATATCGTACCATTCAGTTGACTACTCTCTTTTTGACCTGCTTTTTTTCATAAAATCCCATTCCCCTCATAATTCTCCAAAAAGTGTTGCAATTGCCGTTACAGTCGATTTCGTTTCGGATTTCGTTTCGGATTTCGTATACATTTTAAAATTAATATTCCGCTCGCCATTTATACCAAACTCCGTGTGAATCTCCACAACGGCAAAATTCTGTGTGAATCTCCACAACGGCAAAATTCTGTGTGAATCTCCACAACGGCAAAATTCTGTGTTATTATTTCACCTTTATGCTCTTGAAGATGTATCTTCGTCTTTGTCGTTCCCTCACTCTTTGAGGATTGCACATCATACAACAAGTTTGGGCATTTTAACAAAGTTCTTACCTTTTATTTTCGTTTTACAATTATTATTTTACTTATTGTTTATTCCAAACTCTGTGTAAATCTTGGCAACGCCCAAGCCCAGGTGGGTATTCAAGATTCAAGATTCAAGATTATTTATTTTGCTAAAACACGAGTATACACATAAATGTAAGATGTTACATAAAAATCAGTTGAGTCACTGTCATGTTTTGCCGTAATGGCGTACAAAATATAATTGAGTAAGATCATAAAATTATTAAATTTACTCATAGGTACATGCAATTATAATAATTAAGACTATTTAATGTCAAAAATTATTTGTTCCATCATAATCATGTCGTTAATTCAAAAAATTTTCATACATGTCAAAAATTATATAAGTCAATAAATAATAATAACAATAAAAATAATCTAAACATGTCGACAAGTCAAAGTTATGTTAGTTTATCGGTTAAAAATTCCTTAATGCTGTAATAAGCTTTCTCTAACAAAACCTTTTTTAACCTATTTCTTAATTTTGCGGATGTATCTTCCCTCCAATATTTTGGTAGTTTATTATAAATAATTGGCGCCATACAGAATACACTCTTACGTAGTAATGCAGTCCGACATCTTGGGATGCAAAGTTTGCTGTTGTCTCGTCTATTTTATAAAGATTTCAATCCTCTATTCCTTACAAGTGTACGTTCTCCATTTCCACATGCGTATCACTTGTATACCTGTGAAACTTTGCTACGCCAAAAGTCAGTCAGAGAGTCAGAGATTTAAATTTTTTTAATTTTGTGCGCTAATTTCTGACAGGGTGTTTTACAAAGGTTTTAATCCTATATTTTTCTCACATGTGTGTATGTTCTTTAGTCATTTATTCCCATCGCTGTTTATACGACACTCCGTGTGAATCTTCGCAGTGCCAAAATTTTGTTGTGATTATATCACTTTTATGTTCTCGAAGATATATTTTGGTCGAAAAACGTTCCCTAACTAACTAGAATTACGACAATACAACAAGTTTGGGCATTTTAACAAATGTCTTTTATTTTTGTTAATTCACGTTCTTTTGTCTCTCATAGTTTCGGAGATAATTTTGTGCAAAGTGATTTAACTGCCGGGATTTTGGCAAAAGTAAAAATCGTGAATATTGATATAGACTTATAACTCTTATAGGTAAATCCTCCACACATTTTTTTTCGTGCTTCGTGGTATGGTATAAGTACAATTATATTGATTTCACATTTTATTTTTCAATGCATGTATCGCTGGATGTATGGCTGCTGGATGTATGGCTGCTGGATGTTTGTTACTCTTGCACGCAGAAACTAATGAACGAATTTCGATGAAACTTAACTTGTACACAAGTAGACCATATCCTGGAATAACACAAGGGTTACTTTTTATCCTGAGATTATGTTCCTTTGGAATAATTTTCAATCACGGAGGTGAAATAAAAAGTGACTGTCAAAAACATGACAGCAACTGTCAAATACATTGGTTCAAACTATTCTGTCATTCGGTCAATCATTCTATAATTCATTCCATCATTCGGTTAAACATTCCATGATTTATTCCACCATTCGGTCAAACGTTCCACCAAAGTGATTTTTTTGTTTAAATTCTTTAACAATTAAAACGCGGAAATATTCTCCCTAACTAAACCAACGTGTCGGTAATTTCACAATTACTTCATATTTGACACTAATAATCATATTTGACACTAATAATTACTATAAATTATAAAACACAAGTGTTTAGAGAGACACTTTAATAAAATATAGTAAAGCAGTTTAATGATTAAACCAAGTCTTTATTGCTATTAGTTAATTAAATTAAAAAAAATGACTTCTCAATAAATCAAACTATTTTTTCAGGTTTCACAGACATTTAACAGAATTATTGATACTTTGCCCGTCGATATAAAAAATTACAGCATCTATTAACATCACATACTGCAGTGACAATAATAATAACAACTAATTTAGTAAAATTATGGTTACCCTAGTTAAAATAGAGGTAAGAAAAGGGACACACCGACCCTTTGTCGTTGTCTTGCTCAGTACTTTTTTCCCCATTTGCTAGTCAATATGAACTTAATGACAAAGATCATAAAGAACACTTTAGAGTGTGATTGCTTCGTAGTCAATCTAGTTTATCCATGAGTTAGATTTCATCCTATTACATACTCTTTAGTGCTGTTTCCGAGCTGGTAGTGCCACCAAATTGGTTGCGATACCAAACAAAGACCAGGTGAGTAATGCTCTATAGAGCTCTATACATTTTGTTGGTGGCGCGACTGGTTGCGCGACTGGTTGCGCAACCAGTCGCGCCACCATGGTGTCCCGGTGAAATATGGCCCTAATAGTTAAAAAGTCCTCTGTGTGTTCGCAAAATTTCATCCAAATCAGATCCACGACTTCTGCATGATTGATTCATAAATTATTTATAGATACAAACTTCAATATTTGTACCCTACCACTAAAATTGGTCAACGGAAAAGTATTTTATGATCTTCACTATTTATAACTAGCTAAACCGCCAGACCTTGTCATGTCATTCTTTTAAAAGCTATTGGACTATGATAGTTCCACAAACTAATCTTTTGTAGTAAAGTTCTAGTGATGGCATCGCAACGCACTATAATCTGTTCCTAGTTCATGTTCATTAGGTAATATTTTAGATCTGCAGCTGGCAACTTTCTATTTCGAATTTCTTTAAACATTATTTTCAAGATTATACCATCTTCTGTAAGCGATTTCGCCCACTTGAAAGTAGGCAAACAGACTCTGGGCCCAGTTTTATTCAGAGTTTTTTTATCGATTTCTTGCATAAGTCGTGTCAATTTCTAAGATTTCAACATGTCAAAGACAGTTATTAATTGCAATGTTGTGATAGTATATATAGCACAATTTCATTTCAATTCTATTTGTAAGAAAGACATTTTGAATGCCAAATGAAACTGAGATTTAATCATACTAAATAGTAATTCATACATTTGCTTTTTTATATTCTACTGCGGCAAAAATTAATGGTATAACCGACTGTTTTTTTTTTCTCGTCATATCCGTGTATAGAGTATAGTTGTTTAAATGATTGCGGGCAATACTTCAAAGTACTATCGCACAAAATATATTTAAATTTATATGAATAATACGTCGATAATATTCGATTTTCTTCATCCATAAAAACATCTAAACCCATGGGTTGAAATTTAAATTCTTATTTTGCTGCACACAATACTTTATTGCGTTCATTATACAGGTCGCTTTCTACGTTCTCAAATTTTGGTATGTAGGTCTATATCTATACTAATTACTGCATTATCCATATTGTTTTTACAGACTCAAAATTTGTATTAACTGTAGCTTTGAGTTTATCCAATGGTTTTTACAAAAAGAAACGTGCAGTTTTGTTTGATAATCTCATTTTTATTATTTAAAATGAAATTTCTTTTGCAGCCAATTATATACTTGTCATAGTACGAACATTTTGTTGTGATTATTTCACCTTAAGCTCTTGAAGAATCTTCGTCTTTGTCTTCAAAGTTTGGGTATTAAAAAAGGTTCTAACCCTTTATTCCTCACATGTACTGTGCGTTTTACTTAAGAAGTTCCTGTGCCGTAATAAAAACTGTTGCTTTATTTTTAGCAATTTATTTATCTGGGAGATTAACCGATATTTCGTTACTTTTCACAATTGCCTTATAATTATATTTTTTTTTTGGAACCTGTAAAATCTATTTTTAATAAAGTAGGTATAGAAAGTACGCTGGGCTCTTCAAATACCGAAAACGCTACGCCACAATATCGTACCATTCAGTTGACTACTCTCTTTTTGACCTGCTTTTTTTCATAAAATCCCATTCCCCTCATAATTCTCCAAAAATTGTTGCAATTGCCGTTACAGTCGATTTCGTTTCGGATTTCGTATACATTTTAAAATTAATATTCCGCTCGCCATTTATACCAAACTCCGTGTGAATCTCCACAACGGCAAAATTCTGTGTGAATCTCCACAACGGCAAAATTCTGTGTTATTATTTCACCTTTATGCTCTTAAAATGTATCTTCGTCTTCGTTCCCTCACTCTTTGAGGATTGCACATCATACAACAAGTTTGGGCATTTTAACAAAGTTCTTACCTTTTATTTTCGTTTTACAATTATTATTTTACTTATTGTTTATTCCAAACTCTGTGTAAATCTTGGCAACGCCCAAGCCCAGGTGCGTATTCAAGATTCAAGATTTTTTATTTTGCTAAAACACGAGTATACACAAAAATGCAAGATGTTACATAAAAATCAGTTGAGTCACTGTCATGTTTTGCCGTAATGGCGTACAAAATATAATTGAGTAAGATCATAAAATTATTAAATTTACTCATAGGTACATGCAATTATAATAATTAAGACTATTTAATGTCAAAAATTATTTGTTCCATCATAATCATGTCGTTAATTCAAAAAATTTTCATACATGTCAAAAATTATATAAGTCAATAAATAATAATAACAATAAAAATAATCTAAACATGTCGACAAGTCAAAGTTATGTTAGTTTAAAAAAGAAATAGCAAAACTCTCAATTTTGCGGTTGTATTTAATGTCAAAAATTATTTGTTCCAAATATAATTATAGTCAATAATTTCATATAATTTGGCAAGGTTTACTGTCAATAAATAATAATAATAATAAAAATAGTCCAAACATGTCGACAAGTCAGAGTTATGTTAGTTTATCGGTCAAAAATTCCTTAATGCTGTAATAAGCTTTCTCTAACAAAACCTTTTTTAACCTATTTCTTAATTTTGCGGTTGTATCTTCCCTCCAATATTTTGGTAATTTATTATAAATAATTGGCGCCATACAGAATACACTCTTACGTAGTAATGCAGTCCGACATCTTGGGATGCAAAGTTTGCTGTTGTCTCGTCTATTTTATAAAGATTTCAATCCTCTATTCCTTACAAGTGTACGTTCTCCATTTCCACATGCGTATCACTTGCATACCTGTGAAACTTTACTACGCCAAAAGTCAGTCAGAGAGTCAGAGATTTTTACTTTTTTATTTTTGTGCGCTAATTTCTGACAGGGTGTTTTACAAAGGTTTTAATCCTATATTTTTCTCACATGTGTGTATGTTCTTTAGTCATTTATTGCCATCGCTGTTTATACGACACTCCGTGTGAATCTTCGCAGTGCCAAAATTTTGTTGTGATTATATCACTTTTATGTTCTCGAAGATAGGGAACGTTTTTCGACCAAAATATATCTTCGAGAACATAAAAAATTACGACAATACAACAAGTTTGGGCATTTTAACAAATGTCTTTTATTTTTGTTAATTCACGTTCTTTTGTCTCTCATAGTTTCGGAGATAATTTTGTGCAAAGTGATTTAACTACCGGGATTTTGGCAAAAGTAAAAATCGTGAATATTGATATAGACTTATAACTCTTATAGGTAAATCCTCCACACATTTTTTTTCGTGCTTCGTGGTATGGTATAAGTACAATTATATTGATTTCACATTTTATTTTTCAATGTATGTATCGATGGATGTATGGCTGCTGGATGTTTGTTACTCTTGCACGCAGAAACTAATGAACGAATTTCGATGAAACTTATACACAAGTAGACCATATCCTGGAAAATAACACATAGGTTACTTTTTATCCTGAAATTATGTTCCTTTGGAATAATTTTCAATCACGGAGGTGAAATAAAAAGCGACTGTCAAAACATGACAGCAACTGTCAAATACATTGGTTCAAACTATTCCGTCACTCGGTCAATCATTCTATGATTCATTCCATCATTCGGTTAAACATTCCATGATTTATTCCACCATTCGGTCAAACGTTCCACCAAAGTGATTTTTTTGTTTAAATTCTTTAACAATTAAAACGCGGAAATATTCTCCCTAACTAAACCAACGTGTCGGTAATTTCACAATTACTTCATATTTGACACTAATAATCATATTTGACACTAATAATTACTATAAATTATAAAACACAAGTGTTTAGAGAGACACTTTAATAAAATATAGTAAAGCAGTTTAATGATTAAACCAAGTCTTTATTGCTATTAGTTAATTAAATAAAAAAAATTGACTTCTCAATAAATCAAACTATTTTTTCAGGTTTCACAGACATTTAACAGAATTATTGATACTTTGCCCGTCGATATAAAAAATTACAGCATCTATTAACATCACATACTGCAGTGACAATAATAATAACAACTAATTTAGTAAAATTATGGTTACCCTAGTTAAAATAGAGGTGAGAAAAGGGACACACCGACCCTTTGTCGTTGTCTTGCTCAGTACTTTTTTCCCCATTTGCTAGTCAATATGAACTTAATGACAAAGATCATAAAGAACACTTTAGAGTGTGATTGCTTCGTAGTCAATCTAGTTTATCCGTGAGTTAGATTTCATCCTATTACATACTCTTTGGTGCTGTTTCCGAGCTGGTAGTGCCACCAAATTGGTTGCGATACCTAACAAAGACCAGGTGAGTAATGCTCTATAGAGCTCTATACATTTTGTTGGTGGCGCAACTGGTTGCGCAACCAGTCGCGCAACCAGTCGCGCCACTGGTTGCGCAACCAGTCGCGCAACCAGTCGCGCCACTGGTTGCGCAACCAGTCGCGCAACCAGTCGCGCAACCAGTCGCGCCACTGGTTGCGCAACCAGTCGCGCAACCAGTCGCGCAACCAGTCGCGCCACCATGGTGTCCCGGTGAAATATGGCCCTAATAGTTATTTGCCAAGATAAAAAGGACTCTGTGTGTTCGCAAAATTTCATCCAAATCAGATCCACGACTTCTGCATGATTGATGCATAAATTATTTATAGATACAAACTTCAATATTTGTACCCTACCACTAAAATTGGTCAACGGAAAAGTATTTTATGATCTTCACTATTTATAACTAGCTAAACCGCCAGACCTTGTCATGTCATTCTTTTAAAAGCTATTGGACTACGATAGTTCCACAAACTAATCTTTTGTAGTAAAGTTCTAGTGATGGCGTCGCAACGCACTATAATCTGTTCCTAGTTCATGTTCATTAGGTAATATTTTAGATCTGCAGCTGGCAACTTTCTATTTCGAATTTCTTTAAATATTATTTTCAAAATTATACCAGCTTCTGTAAGCGATTTCGCCCACTTGAAAGTAGGCAAACAGACTCTGGGCCCAGTTTTATTCCTTTAGGAGGAGAATTTTGGAAAATTAATAAGAGTTTTTTTATCGATTTCTTGCATGAGTCGTGTCAATTTCTAAGATTTCAACATGTCAAAGACAGTTATTAATTTTCATTAAATTTCGCATGGCCGGTAGAGGCTTCCAGAGACCAAAGGAACCGAAAAAAGGTCCATATGGTGTGGTGGACTGGATTTATACGGCCAGTAGAGGCCTGCAGAGGCCTGCAGAGGCCTGCAGAAGCCTGCAGAAGAGGCCTGCAGAGGCCTGCAGAGGTCTGCAGAGGCCTGCAGAGGTCTGCAGAGGTCTGCAGAGGCCTGCAGAGGTCTGCAGAGGCCTGCAGAGGTCTGCAGAGGCCTGCAGAGGCCTGCAGAGGCCTGCAGAGGCCTGCAGAGGTCTGCAGAGGTCTGCAGAGGCCTGCAGAGGCCTGCAGAGGCCTGCAGAGGCCTGCAGAGGCCTGCAGAGGCCTGCAGAGGCCTGCAGAGGCCTGCAGAGGCCTGCAGAGGCCTGCAGAGGCCTGCAGAGGCCTGCAGAGGCCTGCAGAGGCCTGCAGAGGCCTGCAGAGGCCTGCAGAGGCCTGCAGAGGCCTGCAGAGGCCTGCAGAGGCCTGCAGAGGCCTGCAGAGGCCTGCAGAGGCCTGCAGAGGCCTGCAGAGGCCTGCAGAGGCCTGCAGAGGCCTGCAGAGGCCTGCAGAGGCCTGCAGAGGCCTGCAGAGGCCTGCAGAGGCTTGCAGAGGCTTGCAGAGGCCTGCAGAGGCTTGCAGAGGCTTGCAGAGGCTTGCAGAGGCCTGCAGAGGCTTGCAGAGACCGGAGCAGAAGGAGAGATCCACATGGGTTGGCGGGCAGGTTTCGCACGGGTAATCGAGGCCTGTAGAGACCAGAGAAGCATAAGACGCCCTTCTCACAGCCGATAACATTTTACTTCATTTTACTACAATTAATTTTACTCCTCTGACGTTTTATAAAAGACACTGACACTAAATTAATTCAAAATCTGACGACTAGAAAGGACCAGCCGGTCTGGTTAAGATATGAAAAAAAAAATTGGGTAAGTTTGTATGTATTTATATTTGTTACTCTTTCACGCAAAAACTACTGAATGGATTCCGATGAAACTTGGTACATACGTCGAACTTGTGCTAGAATAACACAAGTCGACGTTTATGTATTTCATGTATTCGCCCTTGGGAGAAATAATTATGCTACAAATTATTAATAATAATATTTTATTTTATTCAGACAATACAATTCATTATTGTTAGTAAAGACATACACAACTTATAAGCTAGTGTTAGTACATATTATTATCAACGGGAAAGTTTTTATGTTTGTTACTCTTTCACGCAAAAACTACTGGAGGCCAATTCTCGATTTTCGCCAATTATCTCGAGTTCGAGATTGCAAGCCTATCTCTGTCTATCAAAAATATCTCTATCTCTATCAAAAATATCTCTATCTCTACCAAAAATATCTCTATCTCTACCAAAAATATCTCTATCTCTACCAATAAATGTCGAATTGAGCAGCATTCCGTTTTCTCAGTCAAAATAGACATTAATAAATATTACAAAAATGTCAAGTCAAGTGAAGACAATGTTCCCATTTGGAAGAATCCACATTCCGTTTTATGTAGTTATGAGTTAATGAGTGATTTGGTTTTAAAATTCTGACTAAATATAAAACGATTCGTTTAGTCTAAAAATAATCAGCTTTTGATAGTTGAAGAATTTGAGGTTCCTTCAAAACTTTTCATTTGTTTACTTTCTTTGGTGGGCTGTGGTTTCTAAACTTTTAATATAATATTTTAAACAACATGGAGAGGAAAAAATACAAAAAGTCTTAGGATAGTTGGCGAAAAGTAAGCACAATCATAGATACACAAATTACTGAGTCCGTTATTGTGCGCGAAGGTCGTCGTTTCCAGAAAATACACGAACAAATTACAAATCAAATCGAATATCCAATATGAGAATCCAAGTAGTATTTTATTTAAAAACCAAAGAAAACACAATGGAACGCAGTAACAATTTAACAAAATTCAACGAATTCACTCAGAAATGACACATTTCTACAATCGACATGACATCTCTACTGCTCAGAAGCACTCGTCATGAACTCTAACGTTATCCTTCGACAAATGTCGAATTCGATATCCCCAGAATAGCAACTTAAAAATTTGTCGAAAAAATGACGTCTTGTCGAAAAAATGACGTCTTGTCGAAAAAATGACGTCTTGTCGAAAAAATGACGTCTTGTCGAAAAAATGACGTCTTGTCGAAAAAATGACGTCTTGTCGAAAAAATGACGTCTTGTCGAAAAAATGACGTCTTGTCGAAAAATGACGTCTTGTCGAATGCCACACGTCTTGTCGAATGCCACACGTCTTGTCGAATGCCACACGTCTTGTCGAATGCCACACGTCTTGTCGAATGCCACACGTCTTGTCGAATGCCACACGTCTTGTCGAATGCCACACGTCTTGTCGAATGCCACACGTCTTGTCGAATGCCACACGTCTTGTCGAATGCCACACGTCTTGTCGAATGCCACACGTCTTGTCGAATGCCACACGTCTTGTCGAATGCCACACGTCTTGTCGAATGCCACACGTCTTGTCGAATGCCACACGTCTTGTCGAATGCCACACGTCTTGTCGAATGCCACACGTCTTGTCGAATGCCACACGTCTTGTCGAATGCCACACGTCTTGTCGAATGCCACACGTCTTGTCGAATGCCACACGTCTTGTCGAATGCCACACGTCTTGTCGAATGCCACACGTCTTGTCGAATGCCACACGTCTTGTCGAATGCCACACGTCTTGTCGAATGCCACACGTCTTGTCGAATGCCACACGTCTTGTCGAATGCCACACGTCTTGTCGAATTCGACACCATCTCTCAAATCGAGAATTGGCCCCCTGAATGTTGGGCTTTTCTTGGGCAACCGAAACAGCATTACTATTCAATATGGTAATACTGTCTGATGGTTAACTACGAATTTTTGAATGATAAAAACGAGGCTGCCACATTTTATTTGGTTAGTAAAATTAATTCGATTAGATCGAGCAGGTGATATCATATGTGCCGAGATTTCTGATACTAAAGTCAGTCAAAAGTCAAAAGTATTTATTAGTGTGCTTTTTGGAGATTCAGCAGGTCTTACAGTTAATTTATAAGTAATTAATGTACCATATAATTGATTTTTAGGGCAGGATCCGGCCATGTCTTTTTTACTCAATACTTGTAGCAAAGAGTTCTATTTTCAAAATTTAAACTTATTTTTTATTATATTCTTTAAAAGTAGCCAGTTCTAAAAACTATCATTGTCGCCCTCGTATGCGGGGGCCGTTTGTCTAATAAGCCAACCGACTTGGGTAATTAATAAGGTAAAATGAAATCTGTTGTAGTTAACGCTGGTTCAATAATCAAGGTTGAAGAGATACTGATCATTGTTTACTAATAAAAGACCCGAACCGAAGAAAGAATTAAATATTTTACAAAATTCCCAAGTCGGTTGTCTTTTTAGACAGACTATACTTTTAATTTTAGCAAGTTTTAAGAGAAAACAAAGAGGTACATACGTTATTTACCAAACATCAATTAATTTTTACTAGTTTTTGGCTCAGGTTGTTTTGTAATTTTTAAATATTTTCATAAAATTGTGTTTTCAGCACTAACCCCTTTGGACATCTATATATTGTTATTACAGAGTCGTAATACCTTATGCGGTACATACAACGTGTTAATAGGGTACATTCCTTAAGTTCAATTTTTTTTTTTACTAAGCTGTATAGGTTTCAATTTACTCGAGGGCCGTGCTGACAGCATTTGGCTGGCACACCCCCTTTTTTGCATATTTCTTCAAAAGTACAGAGGTACGTTGAAAAAGAAAGTAGCACATAATGTGCATATATTTCTAGAGACGAGTACATTGCTTTGGTGCACTCCTTTATCGCAGATTCTGTGGGACCGTGCGGGGCAAACCAAGGTTGCGTGTGTAACACACAATCAATTGTGAAACAAACAACCTGGGCGTAAAACATAATACTCGCAGTTAAAGAGAAAATATAAAAAAAAAAACAATCTTTTCAATGTCCAGTATGAGTATTCCATATTGAAGCGTTTATTTACTTAACCCGAACTTGTATACAAATGAAAGCTACATCATAAATTTAGAAAATGTTATCACTAAAGTTTAACATGTTTTACATTTTGGAGACTGATTCATTAGAACAGTAATCGACATTATTATATTTCTAAGGGAGAAAATCTTAACACAATTAATCCACATTCAAATGTTAAACATATATTTAGTATATTTAGTATATTTCAAGATACGCGAGTGTAGTATTTTCTCAGGTTAGCAGATTGAGTGTTGTTCCAGTTAATGGCCCACTCCTTTTTTCCCATCGATTTTACAATTATTTTATTTTCACCAAGAAGTTATCACAATGGTTTCCTAAATCCTTTCTTGATTTCGTATAAATGTAATGAACTTTTAAAAAAGAACACTCAATCCACACGCACACCTTAGGAAGTAGTAAAATAGTTGATACAATACTTTGTTCCAACGGATCCTCAAGAAGTAACCAAATTCGTGCTAGGTATGAGATCACACTGTACTCCTGGTTGGGACAAGATTACCACAGATATTCTTAAGCAAAATATCGCGTCTCTGGTTTGTCCACTTTCTTATCTGTGTAATTTAAGTCTTGAAACAGGTACCTTTCCTGCTATTTTCAAACGAGCCATTGTTTTTCCTATATATAAATCGGGTGCTAAGGACAATCCTACTCCAAATTTGCCAGCACGTACCTGTTGGAATGATCTTCCTCCACTTTTTCATGCACATTCATATATCTTCATAACTTGAGTTATATCAATCAGATTAAATTAATTATTTTTAACCTCTTCGATCATGGACTTCAGGTAATGGATATGATCTTCCTCAGTGGTGATGGTCTACGACTTGATCCCGCTCCCTTTAGTTAGTCTTCTTGGCAAGATTTTGGTTTTTCGTTTTGGGGGGTGACCGAACACTGAATGGTTTCTAACGAGTCGCAATGTATTCGGCCTCTCGATGTCACTTTGGTGCAATTAGTTTATCAAGGGGAATAAAATAGACAGGGTAGAATTGGCATGCAATCTGAGTTTGACTATGGAGATTTGAGAAGCACATCAGCAATGCCATGCGTAATTGCTTTTATAGGTTTAAACTTCTCAACAACAAGATTTTGAGTGTTGATTCTCGCAAACAACTTGTAGACAGACTAATTTTGTCATGTTTGAAATATTGTGACACGGTGTATGAACCATGTCTTTTAGCCAGAACGGAAAGGTTAATTTAACGAATACAGAATGCACGGTGTTAGGTTTTGTGTAAGAGTAGCAAATAGGAGTCATGTCCCTCCACCATCTCACTTCTACCATCGGACAAGCCGACGAACGGCCAGTATCGCTTTGGTGCAATTAGTTTAGGTACACCTAATCTCATACTGTACACTTTTCTTCCTATTGATTCATTTTACTGTAACACAAGCCGTCTAGGCGAGTAGTCGCAATCGTGCCGCCTCCGCTGCAAGAAAAAATAATTATGGGTGAATCAGTTTCAGTTATTTTACATTGATAAAGGAATGTTATATTTCGTGTATTTGTGTAATAATTATTGGTTAACATTTTGTATTATCTAGTCAAGTGTTTTTAATATAGTTTTCTTTATGGCCATGCTTAGTGTATTTTAATGTTATATTAATAATGCATGTATTTACTAGATATTAAGGGGCCGGCGACGGATAAATTTCCATACAAACTTAATACCACGGTCATTTGCAGTTGGAGCATATTTCCAACATATTATGATGATATTCGGTTATAGACAATATTTATCTAGGTTCCTACGTCTTTCTTAAAAAAAAAAACAAATGAAATTTAAGCGAATTGTATTTCGCACTTTTTTACAGCGTCAATGGCAAAACATGCCATTTGGATTTTTCTGTATTAAAAATAACATTATTTCTAATATTCTCGACGTAGTTAACCTAGATAAATATTGTCTATAACCGAATATCATCATAATATGTTGTAAATAAGCTCCAACTGCAAATGAGCGTGGTATTACGTTTGTATGGAAGTTTATCCGTCGCCGGCCCCTTAAAAGAATATGTAATAACCTGCCCTGCATGATTGTTTACTCACGGAAGGGACGCCAATTTTGTTACTCATGTTGGTTGCTGAAAACTAGCACTGTAGATTGTTGAATTTATCCAGCGTCACAGTATAAGCTGAACAACGGCCTATTCTTGCCTTGATGCAACGCACTATTTAAATGCATTTATTTATTGTACCTGTTTTTTGGTTTTCTTTTTATGGTTGTTTACTATTATGTTGTCTGTCTCTGCCAGTCTCGAGTCGGCTGGCGTCGCATATATTATCATTATACTAGTTATAATAGACAACCTAGTTGCTATGGTTCAAGTCAGTTATGCATGACCTATTTTTTAATTATTTATGTGTCTATTACTTCTTTCTTCAATAGCTCACAGTTGGCAGTATTTTTTCTTATCTTCTACTAATTTAATTTACTTTAGTCTGGCTAGTTATTTCTAGGCTCTCTAGATTCTGAAAAATTAACTAACGAATCCACTGTCAGTCTGATGAACTCTGATTGTCAGCTGAACTCTGATTGTCAGCTGAACTCTGATTGTCAGCTGAACTCTGATTGTCAGCTGAACTCTGATTGTCAGCTGAACTCTGATTGTCAGCTGAACTCTGATTGTCAGCTGAACTCTGATTGTCAGCTGAACTCTGATTGTCAGCTGAACTCTGATTGTCAGCTGAACTCTGATTGTCAGCTGAACTCTGATTGTCAGCTGAACTCTGATTGTCAGCTGAACTCTGATTGTCAGCTGAACTCTGATTGTCAGCTGAACTCTGATTGTCAGCTGAACTCTGATTGTCAGCTGAACTCTGATTGTCAGCTGAACTCTGATTGTCAGCTGAACTCTGATTGTCAGCTGAACTCTGATTGTCAGCTGAACTCTGATTGTCAGCTGAACTCTGATTGTCAGCTGAACTCTGATTGTCAGCTGAACTCTGATTGTCAGCTGAACTCTGATTGTCAGCTGAACTCTGATTGTCAGCTGAACTCTGATTGTCAGCTGAACTCTGATTGTCAGCTGAACTCTGATTGTCAGCTGAACTCTGATTGTCAGCTGAACTCTGATTGTCAGCTGAACTCTGATTGTCAGCTGAACTCTGATTGTCAGCTGAACTCTGATTGTCAGCTGAACTCTGATTGTCAGCTGAACTCTGATTGTCAGCTGAACTCTGATTGTCAGCTGAACTCTGATTGTCAGCTGAACTCTGATTGTCAGCTGAACTCTGATTGTCAGCTGAACTCTGATTGTCAGCTGAACTCTGATTGTCAGCTGAACTCTGATTGTCAGCTGAACTCTGATTGTCAGCTGAACTCTGATTGTCAGCTGAACTCTGATTGTCAGCTGAACTCTGATTGTCAGCTGAACTCTGATTGTCAGCTGAACTCTGATTGTCAGCTGAACTCTGATTGTCAGCTGAACTCTGATTGTCAGCTGAACTCTGATTGTCAGCTGAACTCTGATTGTCAGCTGAACTCTGATTGTCAGCTGAACTCTGATTGTCAGCTGAACTCTGATTGTCAGCTGAACTCTGATTGTCAGCTGAACTCTGATTGTCAGCTGAACTCTGATTGTCAGCTGAACTCTGATTGTCAGCTGAACTCTGATTGTCAGCTGAACTCTGATTGTCAGCTGAACTCTGATTGTCAGCTGAACTCTGATTGTCAGCTGAACTCTGATTGTCAGCTGAACTCTGATTGTCAGCTGAACTCTGATTGTCAGCTGAACTCTGATTGTCAGCTGAACTCTGATTGTCAGCTGAACTCTGATTGTCAGCTGAACTCTGATTGTCAGCTGAACTCTGATTGTCAGCTGAACTCTGATTGTCAGCTGAACTCTGATTGTCAGCTGAACTCTGATTGTCAGCTGAACTCTGATTGTCAGCTGAACTCTGATTGTCAGCTGAACTCTGATTGTCAGCTGAACTCTGATTGTCAGCTGAACTCTGATTGTCAGCTGAACTCTGATTGTCAGCTGAACTCTGATTGTCAGCTGAACTCTGATTGTCAGCTGAACTCTGATTGTCAGCTGAACTCTGATTGTCAGCTGAACTCTGATTGTCAGCTGAACTCTGATTGTCAGCTGAACTCTGATTGTCAGCTGAACTCTGATTGTCAGCTGAACTCTGATTGTCAGCTGAACTCTGATTGTCAGCTGAACTCTGATTGTCAGCTGAACTCTGATTGTCAGCTGAACTCTGATTGTCAGCTGAACTCTGATTGTCAGCTGAACTCTGATTGTCAGCTGAACTCTGATTGTCAGCTGAAAAGACATGGCCGGATCCTGCCCACATCAATTCACACGTACGTTTATTATTATGAAAATATTTTAAAAATAAATCGCAACAATCACATTTCGCTAGAACAGGCGAGAAAGATTTTAAAAAAAAAATGTGCGTTAATGGTTTGTGTCGTTTTGTTTCATTGCAATCATGGCGTTTACATTTAGATACACGCATAAGACTAACTCTATACCTATTTGTAGTAAGCCTGAAGGTCAAACTAAAATATGAAGCACCCGTGAATGCCAGTATTATACTTAATTATATATTATTATACATAATTATAGTATATTGATTTAGTGGACCAAACTGTGTTTTAATTACGAATATCTCATAGATTGCGTAAAAAGTAGAGTATGTCACTACTACCTCACTTACGTTTGGGATTAAAATCAACAACCTATGTTTCGTTTGGAATTCAACATGCCACTCTCGACCTCAAGACACTGACACTTTATCCCCTAGTCACATAATCTACTATTATTTAACTAAAATAATATGAACGGTTTTATTACAATTGGCTAGTATAGTATACACACAACAAAAAAGCAAAGTTAAGCTCATAGAGAAAGACATAACTATCAGAATACATTTTTTTTTATTTACCTAAAGCCATAGGTAACATCTAGGCGTATTCAATGTTGCAGTATGAGGTTGTCTCACCTGAAAATACAGGATGTAGGGGACAGGTTTTGCATGGCCGATAGAGGCTTCTAGAGACCAGAGGAACCTAAAAGAGGTCCACATTCTCAAGCTTGTTCTCTACTGACACACACACACACACACACACAGCCACAGCCACAGCTCCCTACTGAGTCCGGCCATATTATTTTGATATGGCCGGAATGAGTAGGGAGCTGTGCCCAAACTAAAAATATTAATGTACACAGACAAACGGTACGTCGTATTAAAGTTAGGTACGCCTTTACAGTATTTTAAGTTTTATGATCAGAGAACAAGCGAGAGACACTATAAGATTAAAGTAACGCCTAATCGTTTTGAATAGTAATGATAGACATCAACATAACAATGATCTACAATAACACGTTAAAGTGACAGTGACACTTCGGGTATAAGTCTATGAAAATGTATGAAACAAACAAAAATGTGTGATACATATTCATAGAGACTAGTGAAAAATGAGTCAAAAATCAAAATACCAAGTAAAACTTAATCAAATTGAGATGTATATTGGTAATAGTCACTTTTAAACGTCGACATAAACGAGCCGCGATATCAAAGAAGAGCTCTTCGTCTAACAAATATTTTTGAATATTTAGGCGAATTTGCAAAAAAATTACAATTGGATATGCAATAAAACACTAAAAACAACACTTGAATTTTTATTTATTCATATAAATAAGTTTATACATTTGCTTTCAATATAATTTATTTTTTAATATTCTAATATGATGATTGTGTTAACACAATAATTACAGTACAATAATTACTCTGACCATTATTCAATGTTTTCGTCCACTCTTAAATCTCAAAAAGAAGAACTAGCTAGCTTCGAAGATATGTTATCAAGGAATAATATAACGCGGGTGGGTTGCCTCAGAAACTCCTGACCAAACTATTATTGATTAAAAATTGAAAATTGACTTTTTTTTATGGTGAACTAAGTGTTCAGGTGCTTAGAAGTCAAACCGAGGTTAACTGCAACGTTCCATGCAATCCTAAGCTTTGATTGCTGTACCCATGTGTATGTGCTACTTACCTTTTTACCGAACTAGGAAAAGATTTAGTAAACCGTAGGTGGATACAAATATAGAGCGGTTACGTCGCACAACATATTCCTACGTCATACTTCTGACCTTACGCCTCCACTTGACAAGCGAACAATTTGTATCAAAACATACCATATTCAAAAATAGCGACTCAGAACTGTGACAACGGAATTTCTCATTACAACTACAAGCAAGATTCCCATACGTCACGATGGGAAATATCGCTTTTAACATCCCCCCTCATCCATTAATGGCCGTCGTACTTAGTTTATACGATGTCCAATAAAAAGCGCACATGCCTCATGGAAGAGTTACGCGTAACGTCAGACAAGTGAAATAACATTCCGCCCCGTATTTATGTAGACTCAAGTAGAGTTGAGCGAAGATTCCAATGTGTAGGTACCCACTAGCGCGTAGACGAGCAAAATTGCTTAGTTTCAATTACCAGTACCTCACAGTTGATTAAGAAATAATACAAGTTAATGAGCTCCAATTGACTGAAAGTAATTTCTTGCAAGCGCCCGAGGGATCGCTAGGCCCTTGCTTTTATTCAGACTGAAAACATGGCCTTCTTGTGTCGAGTGGTTATAGCTGCAACGATAGAGAAATTATTTTTTCTTAACCCATCGGGTTCGGTGATGGTTTCATAGGATAGTTTCAAAACGTCGTGTTAAATTGGACGACAACGGAAAACACACAATTAACATACAATAACAACAACACAACAACAACAGCACAACAACAACAAAATAACAACGACCCAACAACAACAACAACGACCCAACAACAACAACAACGACCCAGCAACAACAACCCAACAACAACAACAACGACCCAGCAACAACAACCCAACAACAACCCAACAACAACAACAACGACCCAGCAACAACAACCCAACAACAACAACGACCCAGCAACAACAACCCAACAACAACGACCCAGCAACAACAACCCAACAACAACAACCCAACAACAACAACAACAACGACCCAGCAACAACAACCCAACAACAACACAACAACAACACAACAACAACATTAACATACAATTTTATTTTTTAATTTATTTACTGATAAACAAATCTGTTAATTTCCGGTTATACTGGAAGCCGCGTAGCCGACACCAAGCCGGCTGGGTCGAGACTAAGAATATGAATATTATGACTGATAGATAAATCTTTGGCAAAATAACTAGGACAGCCTTTTTTATCGATAAGAAATAAAATACTACTAAGTAAGTTACATACTTACTGAGGAAGGATTTTTAATAAAGATACCTATTTAAGGGGATAATATAAAATTATTCGAAGGTGGTTCATTATTTCTGTAATCATGTAATAATGTAGTATAATATCATATTTCTTACTTGGTGCTTGATTGAAATTATTTGAGATGCACCCCACATTTTATTATTTTTGTATGTGCTTACTGTACGTTACTACTTACTATACGCTGCGTGGTGCGTGGCAGTGTAATAACCGCCTTAGGAGAAATTGTGACTAGCATTGAGGATTTAATATCGAAAGTTTACCCTGATATCGCCGAAATAAAGAAAATAAAGATTATATACTCGTAACAATGGATGTGTCAAAGGGCAATATTGGTGACGAGAAACGTTGTTGCAGTAGCGCTGACGAAATTAACGACCTAATTTTAACTAAACTTCCAGGAGATATAGATTTAGGTTCATTACCCACAGTTCTTTAAACCCGAGTGGCCTTCCCCCACATTCCCTCAAATTAAAAATAGGTGCCCCAATAATGACTGAATCTTAAACCACCAAATGACATGGCCGGAATAAGTAGGGAGCTGTGCCCAAACAAAAAATATTCCTATACACAGACAAATGGTACGTCATATTAAAGCTTAAGGGTACGGCATTACAGTAGTTTAAGTTTTATGATCAGAGATCGAGCGAGAGACACTATAAATAAGATTTCAAAAAAACGCCTAATCATTTTGAATAACAATGATTGACATCAACATAACAATGATCTACAATAACAGTGACAGTGACAGTAAGTTAGTATGAGAACGCCTATAATTCTATGAAAATGTACGAAACACTATCAATGATACATATTCATAGAGGCTAGTGAAGTATGAGACAAAAATCAAAATACCAGGTAAAACGTATTTACATTGATGAACATATATTGGTAAAACATATTCAAACATCGACATTTTAATAATAATTTATTTCAGTACTTGTACAAAGAAAATACATAAAATAAACTTAGAACTTATATAGAGTTCTAAGAAGATTAGCTTAGTTACCTAATTATACGAAACTAGTTTAATTCACTCATGTTAATAATGACCTATTGTTATAATATGTTACTACTGCTATTAAAGCTTGTACATTAACAAGCCGCAACATCGAAGAAGAGCTCGTCGTCTAACATAAATTTTTTGGATATTCAGGCGAATTAGCAATAAATATACAATTAGATATGCAATAAAACATTAAAAACATAACACTTGAATTTTTATTTAGTCATATAAATAAGTAAGTACAGACATTTGCTTAAATATATTTATTTCTTTATATTTTAACACATCATCACTACAATAATTACTCAGACAAGACACATTAAATGTTTTCATCCTCTCTTAAATCTCGAAAAAAAGAACTAGATAGATAGCTTCAAAGATATGTTATCAAGGAATGAGGCGGATGTCGTTATATTTGCTTGATTAGCAAATGGTGGAATTGAAGGTAGTTTAGGTAATTCAGATAATTCAGATTCATTTTCCTGTAGTTCTTTAACCTGTTTATGTATATCAGCCAATGTATTTTGTAGTTATGGTGTTAAAATTCTTACAATATGCCCTCATATTCGATTGGAGGCCACAGTTTATTTCAGGCACATTCGACTTCGTAAGCGTCAGAATCCAAATCGTAAACAAACCAATCCAATAAGCACAGCAGAATATAAATATTAAAAGCGTAAAGAAAAGTCCGATAAAGGATAGCATGGAGCCAAGTTTAAAAATCAATTACAGTTACGAAACACAAAACAGTAATATGTTGTAAAAACGACGCAACGCAAGACTTACACATTTTACACATACAGCTTGTTATGACAGTTTAGTTTAAAGCGCAGACAGAATCGTCAAAACAATTTTACGACGTTTGGGTGCACGCTCTTGAAATTATTGCCAAATCATAATGTGTACCGTGAGCACCATCAAAAAGCGCGGCGGCTCAAAAAGTGATGTCCAGTTAACTTTTTAACTTCTGCAATACAATTGTGGTATTTACAAGTATTTTATATTTTTAGTCTGACCTTCAGGCGTGTTACTACAGATAAGAACACTTTCTGTCTTATGCGTGTACCCCCAATCTTAAATGCGATTTGTATCGATTTATCCTCATCCTCCATGATTGCTATGAAACAAAACGACTCAAAAACAATTAACATACTTATTTTCTGGATTAATTCTCGCCACTTCTAGAGAAATGTGATTGTTGACTACTTTTCACAACTATATGTTGTGTTGTTAAGATCGGGTTGCGGAGAAAACTAGAAATATAATTTACGCAGAAGCACCTTAAAATATATTCTTTTAAAAACTTCTTAATCGTGATCATAATAACAGAAAATGACGCGGACAAAGTCGCGGTCAACAGCTAGTACTACAAAATGTAGGCTAGTCATCACCGCTTGGTTTGACTCATTTGAGTCATTTGGATCACAACACTGCTTCAAGGCTACATTAATTAATCACGTGAGGCAGACGTTCGCCTGTTTGCAGGTGAACACTCCCAAGTCTACAACTATTCAGTCTGTAGGCTTCTATGGAACATCATCCAGTATTATGACAGGCGCATAATTATAGAATATTAATGGCTGTTTTAAATCATAAACCTACCAAAGAGGATTGTACTCTTAAAAACCGTATTTTACAATGTTCGAAATTCTTCTCGAGATTTTCACACTTCCACCAGAATTGCTTACTATAGAAATGACCCTATGAATGGGATTTCAGGATTTTTTTATGGTGTGCTCGATGTGGAATTTCAAAAGGGCTGCTTTTCTAATAGGAAATATTTTCTCACGTATTTAATCTTACATCTTATTCGGCTCGACCATAATATGTACGATTTAAGAGTCACACTGAAGGTAATACAGTACCGCCTTAAGTGACTGAGTAAAATTCGAAGTTCGATCACATAAGAGTGTGTAATAGTGTGTAATGTATATTTATAAGAGGATTTCACCGACCGTAACCTGTGGACCGGTGTGACTAATTTTGGGTAAGTGCCCACGTAGGCACGACTTACGATGTAGGGGTACACGTAAGAGGCTTAAGTAAAAATCATAGTACAATTTCCTACCGAGGTTTCTACATAAAGTTGTGGGTTTATCTCGCAAAAAAATAGTATCACTGTAGGTACAGCTGCATAATTTTTAACTTTTCCCACAAAAAATACCCTAAAATTCGTTGCCCGGGTGGAAGGAGTGTGTCTATTAATAAGTAAATCATTCTTTAGCCATGAGCTTGTTCGCCCTTCGGCAAAATTCTGCTAATTAAGCCTTTGTTTCTTCGGAATTTCCTCTTTTTGATAATTAAGCAACAATGCGCGTCATGACAATTCTCAGGCAGCCTTAAAAACAATTTGCTTTTTCGTTAAAAATACCGAGACTTCCTCAAAGATAATTTTCTTTATGCGGCGAGATACGTTACATTATTAGGGTTCCGTAGCCAAATGGCAAAAAACGGAACCCAACAGACAGACATGAGATTCGTCATGTCTGTCTGTCTGTCTGTCCGTCCGTATGTCACAGCCACTTTTTTCCGAAACTATAAGAGCTATACTGTTGAAACTTTGTAAGTAGATGTATTCTGTAAACCGCATTAAGATTTTCACACAAAAATAGAAAAAAAGCAATAAATTTTGGGGGTATGGGTATGGGGATACATAGAACAGAAACTCAAAAATTTTTTTTTCATCAAACTCATGCGTGTGGGGTATCTATGGATAGGTCTTCAAAAATGATACTGAGGTTTCTAATATCATTTTTTTCTAAACTGAATAGTTTGCGCGAGAGACACTTCCAAAGTGGTAAAATGTGTATCCCCCCCCCTCTAACTTCTAAGATAAGAGAATGATAAAACTAAAAAAAATATATGATGTACATTACTATAAAAACTACCAACGAAAATTGGTTTGAACGAAATCTAGTAAGTAGTTTTTTTTTAATGCGTCATAAATCGAAAAAAATACACTATTATTAAAACATCGATCAAAGTTACAACACATTACAAGAACTTTAATATTATGTTACTTGCTGCTACGGAACCCTTCATGGGCGAGTCCGACTCGCAGTTGGCCGGTTTTTTTTATGTTATTATACTCGTAGTCGTTAAACGATTATAGTTCATCTTTACTAAGACCATTATATTTCTATACAAAAAACACTATAAATCACAGAATTAAACCATTTCGCTTTCAAACGACCTGGCCATTTATTTGCCATATTCAAACGTGCAATCTGTCAGGAATTCCTTTGTGGTAATACTTAACATTATTTTCGTGCGGTATATTGATGAATTATTGCTTTTTGCCAAAAAAGTTCGTAAACGATTTTCAATAAAAATATTTTAATAGCCCTTTGAAAACGTCAATAACGGCTTCCGAGTATAACAATAGGGTTCCGTCCACCGACAGACAGCATTGTCATCGCCTCTCAATAGGTGCCCTGCCAGTGGAAAATGGCTCCTCGAATCATTTGCTTTTATCCATTGAAGAGTGACAAGTCTCTTTTTAAATATACGATGTAATTGAAATCTCATCTGCGGATGTTTGAGCAATTACAATACTGTTAACTGACTCGGGATTAAAATATAACAATGGTGTGACGTCGATCTTATTTTCGATTTATCGTATTGTCCGCTTTTGCTTTTCATTGTTGGCGTTGTTATCAGCCGAGACACGTGTCACTGCTAGAGGTGTGTTGTTGAAAAGCCAAGTTTTATTAATATTAATTCATTTATTAAAACTTTTACTAGTAAGAGTATAAAAAAAATTACAAAAGCGACCTTAGGCATTTTCTTGAGGTAGTACTTAAATAGAACATGGCAGGCACAACTTTATACAAAGCTAAACAAACATGAAATAACCTAAATAAAAATGTTATTGTAAAAATAACAAATCCATCCAATCAATACTGTGATGGCAAGGAATATTGGGTAGTAATTCAAAATATATAATGGACTGCATGCAATGCAATTTGTACTTTCATTCCTTTCTAGTTTTAATAGGGTGAGTTATGCTCACTGGACTAAATGGTTCCGTAATCTATTTCAACTTACTACAGCACCTAGATCAGATATTGTTAATCATTCACACCACACTGGGAGAAGCGAGAGGGAGTATCAAACCCGTGCTCCTGCAGTTACCTTTTGCGTTCCAGCGTCGTGGTAATTTTTCAAACAATCTCCAATCCCTGGTAGGCATCGGTCCAAGCGAGTCCCGTCAATTATGTTGACAGTTTTTAAAGGTGTGCATGAAACAATGCACCGTCGTCTTTATATGATGGTAAGGTACCCGTTGCATTGTTTGCCGTCCGCGTCCACGAATCGACCCGTACTCTACTACCGACCTGACTACGAAACTCCTGACGCTAAGAATGACTCCTAGGTACCTTTTGTGTTCCAACATCGTAGAAATTTTTTCAAACAATCTTACATCTTTGGTAGGCATCAGTTGTAGCGGATCTCGTCAAATATGCTAACAGCTTTTAAAGGCGCGCATGGAACAACGCACCGGCTGACCTTATAGGATGGTAAGCTACCCGTTGCTTGCTGTCCGCGTCTGCGAATCGACCCGCAACTTCTGTCGCCAAAACGTCTCCTACCTTTTGCGTTCCAGCGTCGTGGTAAATTTTCAAACAGTATTCCATCTCTGGTAGGCATCGGTTCTAGCGGGTTCCGGCAATTATGCTGTCAGTTTTTAAAGGCGCGCATAGAACAACGTATCGTCGAACTGGGCTTGATTCTTATAGGATGGTAAGCTACCCGTTGCTTACCGTCCGTGTGTCCGCGAATCGACCCGCAACTTTTGTCGCCAAGAACGTCTCTTGCAGTGGCTGGAAGCCTGAGATCTTCCTTGCGCTTTATAGTCATTTACTTGAGGTTCTCGGAATTAGGCTTCTCTTAATGAGCCATGAATTCTGTTTTAGTTTCTGACTAACTCTATAAGAACATGCTAGGTCATGTTCCGGCCTAAAACATAAAATTATCATACTTTATTTGAAAAAAGAAAAAAATCATTACTAAGTAGTTACTCCTGTGCGTTTACAAACATAAACTCACTTGTACAACAGTTTGCCGATGAGTGTTCTGGCTCCAACAATACGACGCTCGATCCTACACTGCAAGGCCGGCACAGCTGGTTTTTTGGTCGTGTAGCTACGTCAGTGTTTGGAAATTTGATGTGAGCTACACGACATGCCGCTACGGCCGCGCACATGATCGAGTGTGTATCGGTGAGATCTTCGCAGTCATCAAAATAGTTTGACAACTGCGAATCCAGAGCAGCCACCAGCGCTTTATTCTTATTACGCATGGGCAAACGAGGTAACCGCGGCCTATGTTCAAGCGGCACGTTGCCATACTCCCGAATAGCACACTCCAAAGCACTCCGTAATTCGTTGTTACATTGGGTACTTACATGTGTAACCATGTCAGTGCTCTCCTCGTCAGCTGGAGAGATGGTTGGACGGTGATACCTCTGAAGGTAACACTGTCTGCAACGAAGAGGCAATGGCATGGCTACCCATTTCCATTCGGAGGCGATTAAGTATAGTATCATCCATCATATGATATGAACACTGGATGACCCGCACCTGAGCCGATAGTCATTGTATGGATACGTTGACGGCTAGCTCAAGCACCTAAAATAAAGAGAGCATCCGAACACGGTACGCGGTCAGGTTGTTTCCTCCCTCTGTAGCCCCATAGTATGCGCGCATAACGTTTTCATTGGTCGATTGCAACCACCGCATGCGCGGAACACTTCCGCCGGCAGCTGGGACCCTATTAGAGGCCGGTTAGCCTCAAAGTCCTAAACACGCCGGTGGCCGACGTCCTCCCCGTCGACGCGTATGTGGTGTTGTCGTCGGCGGCGAGTAGCACTCGTCGCTCGAGCTCGACGCAGCTACCACGGCCGGTGTTTGGGTTCCGGCGGTGATGAGGCGGAGCTGAGCGACGAGGCTGGAGGTGGTTGGGCACGCCACAATCATGGCGGTAAGTCCCCTCAGTCCCCTCTTTGAGGCGTGGCTGGAAAGGCCTCACGGCGTCCTTACCTTCCGCATGACGCAGGTCCTCACCGGACATGGTTCGTTCGGGAGTTTCCTGCACCGGATTCATGCGGAAGTGACGCCCGGGTGTCGCCACTGTGCGGAACGCCCGGAGGACACGGTGGAGCACACAGTCGAGGTGTGCCCTGCTTGGGCGGAGCATCGCCGTGCCCTGCTTGGGCGGAGCATCGCCGTGCCCTCGTGGGGGCGATCGGCGGCGGAGACCTCTCGCGCCGGGCCTTGGTTGAGGCCATGGTCCGGAGCGAGGAGGAGTGGCAGGCGGTCGCCGACTTCTGCGAAGCAGTAATGCTTGCAAAGGAGGAGGCCGAACGCATCAGGCAACGGCGTTATCGCCGCCGCCGTCGCCGGGATTCTGATCCCGATTTCCGGCCAACGTAGACGCGGGCTTGCGGACAGTGAGCAATGGGTAGCTCGCTGTCCGGCCGTCCGGTAACCGTCCGGACCAAGCCCAAGTCGTCGACGGCGCGCACTGTTCCCGCGCGCCTCAAGGAGTTGTCAGCAACAGCAGGGACCCAGCCGGGTCGAAGCCTACTGGGGCCAGGGTTATCCGAAAGGGCGCTCGAGCCCCGGTATGAAGGCTAGAAGGAACGGGGTGGGTCTTTTAGTCAGTAAGAGTCTGACACTATCTCCCGCTCCGCCCAAGGGCGGGGGATGTCAATGCATGATTTTTCCCACCGTAAAAAAAAAAAAAAAAAAAAAAAAAGGCTGGAGGTGGTAGGCGTGCAGTCTAGCAGCAGCTCTTGTCAACATTGTGATTCCAGAATTGTTGTCGTTTTTATTGCATCATCATTCCAGTAAAAAATATATGTATTGTATGACATAAAATGTCAACTGTCTTTTATATTTTCTTTTCGTTTCATGTTTTGGCCTTTATTTGTTGTAGAGAGGTTTAGATTTGGTTCATTGCTTATTTTAGGGGCTTTCAGACTAAAAATGTAGGTTTGCGGTACCGAAAACTATTAATTTATATTACAATTTGCTTGAACGACACAACACTTCTTTTAACACCCAGAGTTGCCAGTTTATTATTATTATTAATCACCACATCAACCGTACTATCAAAATCGACTTTGATATACTGACTACTTTTCTGTCTGTAAAGTTGTCACACGACTGTCATTTAATCTATATAATAAAAGAAAGTCGTGTTAGTTACACTATTTATAACTCAAGAACGGCTGAACCGATTTGGTTGAAAATTGGTAGGGAGGTAGCTAAGAACCAGGAGAAGGACATAGGATATCCCGATTTTTTTTTTTTTTAGAGTAGGCTATGGTAGAGTAGGGTATGGTAGGTAGAGTTGACAGCTTAGATAAAAGGTAACTATTAGGCGGTACGAAGTTTGCCGGGTCAGCTAGTATTTAGATAAAAGCAGGCAGGTACAATAAAGACAGGTACGCTTGCAAGCTAGCTTTACTAGTTTCGAAATGCCAATGGACGACTGTGACTTCTAACCTACTAAAGCTTTTGCATCCAATTACTTCATATTAATATGATCTCTATGTTTTACCTAACAATACTATTAGGCTTCTCTTTTATAGAGAATATCTCGAAATTCCTTGCAGCGCATTTTCGCACAGTTATATTGTCGTGTAGGATTCCGAACATAAAAAATAAGGAGTCGAACTATCCTCGTAGAATCTCCATGCACTCTGAAGCGTAATTTCAAATGCTTTGCTCACTGAAAGCATCCCCGTAGACAACAATAAACTCACACAGCCAGTGCATCTGTGCCAGATAAAAGTTTTAATGACTCTGAGCATTCGAGTATAAAGGATGCGATTTGAACAGCTCCCCGCTTCTTCATCTAGATGACAGTAACGTCGCCGACGAGCTAATCGATAAAACTTTTCGATTGAAAAACTTTTATGTACCTCACCTATTAATCGATTCAGCATCGAAATGTGCCGTGAAGAGTTCACATCAATTATAAAACTTTCAACTGGTTTGGTCGTAGATTGTCATAATTATGAGTTTTGCTTCTAAATTTAAATGCTAAATGGAAAATTACTGTTTTTTCTGTTAATGGAACAAATGAACCTGCAATTTTCTAGTGGATCATTTTGTTTGCAGGTGCTGTGTTTGCTTTCTGTAATTAGTGCATAATTTAAATGTGCCTGGTATTTATTTACATTTTCCTGTTGTTTGGACTGTGTGTTTTGTTTGTTGTGAGGTACAAACCTAATGGGTAAACATGAATATTAATACATGCAATAAAAAAAAAACTCATTTTAAAAACATGGCAACCGCAATACATAATAAGCAATACCTATTATGAGCATTTATGAGTCTGACGTTATTAGCCTCAATTGGCTTTCACAACCATCACGGTGAAATAAAGAAAATAATCTACATTGATTACTACTATAAAGAAAATAAAAACAAGAGAAGAAAATCTGAAGAAAGATTTCTTACTACTTTATTTCAAGGTATACAATCTTTCGGTGCCTCTACCAAACTATACTGAGCCCACCGACGCGTCCGAGCCAAATCTTTCTTAGCAAAAGATTTTGCAAAGTTAACAGGAAGCAAACAATATCGGGCTCCACCTTCTAAACTTTTGGGGAGTTTATATCAGTTCTATGTTCAAATAAAAAGAATGAACGATTTATCCTTACCTGTTAAATTGAAAAAGTTGCCGGGACCACTGTAAGGGCAGATTTACGTGCAACGGCTGCTGAGTAATATCAAAAAAGTTTATACCGAACGGTTAACGTTTGTGCCGCGCGACAGCGCCGGCTCACCGGCAGATTTTAATAATTTGAAACGAATGAAAAAATGTCAGACAGGTATATGTTGCTCCATACCGGTATTTAAAACCGACCGATACCAAAATTTTGCTGTGAGGGAGGGATCAAAACGATGTCCACGATTTGGGATATGGAATCCAGAGTACTCGTTGAGAATTGCACGCGCCAAAGGAAGTTAAGACCGTATTCTGCGTATTGTTTTGAACTAACTCAGGAAAGCAAACAGATTTTGATTCTAATTGTTTAAGTGGCAATATATAATAGTTTTTTTTTTATGATTAAAGAGACTTATAGTTAAGTGAAAAAAAAATAGTTAAAAAAAGAACAAAATATATTTGATTCGTAAAAGCAAATTTCAGCATGATTCCACAAAAATTAAGATAATTAAATTTTTTTAACAGACTGCCGAGAAAAGAGCAGGTTCTTAAATCGTCGTTTTTGTATCTTGTTCATTGATATCTTAACATATAAACCGAATTTGACGATTCTTTTTCTGTTTAAAAACGTTTGTCTGCCGGATGGGCCGGTCTATTCCTATTAACATTTGACAAAGATCTGATATAATTATCGTTCCATGATCTGTTATAATAGTCTCGTTCCATGATCTGTATAAAGTAGGGTAGAGTAGGGTAGAGTAGGGTAGAGTAGGGTAGAGTAGGGTAGAGTAGGGTAGAGTAGGGTAGAGTAGGGTAGAGTAGGGTAGAGTAGGGTAGAGTAGGGTAGAGTAGGGTAGAGTAGGGTAGAGTAGGGTAGAGTAGGGTAGAGTAGGGTAGAGTAGGGTAGAGTAGGGTAGAGTAGGGTAGAGTAGGGTAGAGTAGGGTAGAGTAGGGTAGAGTAGGGTAGAGTAGGGTAGAGTAGGGTAGAGTAGGGTAGAGTAGGGTAGAGTAGGGTAGAGTAGGGTAGAGTAGGGTAGAGTAACTGACTTAGAAACTAAGCGACTACGCTAAAGACACCCTGTAGGGTACGTGCCTCGGCTTAGGGCGTCGCTGGGGGAGAGCAGCAAGGGACGGGCTGAATCGAATAATCCGCAGGCAAAAGCTAGTCATTAATATTTTTGTGTTCAAAGAGTATTACTACCAGGAAGGTTAAATTAAGTTTAGTACAGATTTGATGTAGGATTTTAGGAAACAATTAAATATAGTCACTAAATCTATTACTAAAATGATTTCAAAGCATTTGGTCAGTACTTGATAACCATGGGGGTGGGTGGAGTGTAAAAAAAATTGACCCCTTGGCAACAATCAAAATCACAATCTACATGCTTTTCTGAGTTTAAAACTATGCACAGAATGCGGCAAGGGACGGGCTGAATCGAATAATCCGCAGGCAAAAGCTAGTCATTAATATTTTTGTGTTCAAAGAGTATTACTACCAGGAAGGTTAAATTAAGTTTAGTACAGATTTGATGTAGGATTTTAGGAAACAATTAAATATAGTCACTAAATCTATTACTAAAATGATTTCAAAGCATTTGGTCAGTACTTGATAACCATGGGGGTGGGTGGAGTGTAAAAAAAATTGACCCCTAGGCAACAATCAAAATCACAATCTACATGCTTTTCTGAGTTTAAAACTATGCACAGAATGCGGTCCCTATATTTTGCATACTCTATCCCTAGCTCCCAGTCTAGATGCAATTATTGAAAGGGTGCTTAAATTTATTGGTCTTTGTCGCGGTCAGGGAGACTTTTTGAAGACAGATGTCACAAACGTGACAGGTTGAGGATTAAAAAAAAAATTAAGACCCGATACCGATTTTAACAACTAAAATATACTGCAAGATAACCAGTGGTGAAGCTTTGGCAGAATTCTAGCGAACCCAAGATGAAGAGAGGTCGTAACTTACCCACACATCTACATATTTCCTACTACGTTTACTGTTTACAATGTACCTACGTAGAAATACGTACGGGTAAACGGCACGCCAAGTCAGCGGTGACCTCAGTGCCTGGTCAGCATAACGTAACGCACAGTCCAATAAACCATATCATTATAGACACCGAAGTACTAGCTGTATATCTTACGCTGGTTTTATCCATGACTTGCATTATTTCAGTATAGTATGGGGGCTAAGCTAGAGTTGGTTTTGTAACTCAGAGAGAGATATATTATACCAGCTTAACGTACTCAATAAATTTTATGAATATGTCTACATGACAACTCTTCTTGATCGATTACTGACATCTTTTTAATATAAAACAGACAAACCGTAGAATGGCTCCTCCTATTCTTCCCATTTAATTTGCAGTGGCTTGTGCAGTAAAATGTCATGACTGACTGTCATGATTTAGTGCGTCCTCACGACTGAGTGTCATAATTCAGTGACCGTTTGTCTTAATTAAGAAAACTGCAGTGTTACCCTGCATAAAAGCCTCTATGCTTGAATAAACTGATTTTTCTTATCGGCCTAGTCATATTTTTCACAACCTAATTAAAAATCTTATTTATAAATTATGCTGTACAATATTTATTTTTATTTTTTTGCTAGGCAGCATAAAATAGAGATATGTATCTCTACATCTACACCAATATAATAAAGTGGTAAAGTTTTATTTTTTTGTTTGTATGAAGTAATCTCTGAAAGTACTAGTCCTTGGCACGCCACAACTATGGCGGTAAATCCTCTCTTTGAGGCGTGGCTGGAAAGACCTCACGGCGTCCGTTAAGTTTGGGAGGTTCCTGCACCGGATTCGTGCAGAAGTGACTCCCGAGTGTGGCCACTGAGGCGCCGGGCCTTGTTACAGGCCATGGTCCGGAGCGAGGAGAAGTGGCAGGTGGTCGCCTCCTACTGCGAAGCAGTAATGCTAGCAAAGGAGGAGGCCAACCGCATCAGGTAACGGTGCTCATAGCGCCCCAGACGCTGCCGGGATTCCGATTTCGATTTGGGCACCGATTTCCGATTTTGATGGAAGGGGGGGGGTGACCCTTCCAACATGTATCGATAACGGAACGGGGTCATCATAAATGATTACTAACTAGCAGATTTTTTTTTGTTACTTAGTTTATATTTATATAATTTACCAGTCATTTTATCCTACAAATTGTACACATTTTGTAGAACAAATACTTTTTTGGATAAATTAAGATAATTGACTTGAGATTTAACAAAAAAAAAAATCCCGGCAGTAATAAACTTTTGCTGCTACCTCTGTTGCTACCACAATCGAGATTTTCGTATAGGAAATTGTTGGGCGTCTCATCAAAATGAAGCTACTCACGGAAAATTAGCTTGATAGTAATCAAATGGAATAAATAGACCAGGCAACCTGGACTACTACATTGTAATTAGGAAAGAAAAAAAATATTATTATAGTTGTTTACTATACATATTGTTATGATTTCTAAATTTTGTTCACTTTATGTTTTGTCTAATATCGATATGAAAAAAAAAAAAATAAAAAAAAATGCGCAAGGGCGAGTCGACTCCTGCACTGAAGGTTCTGTACAAACTTACCTACCTATAATGAATATATCAATTCCTTCTTTCAGAAGTCCTATTTTTATTAATTTAGAAGTTTACATTTTTTTCACAGCTTCAAGGGATAACAGATCTCGAGTATAATATGGTTTTAATTTCAACTCGATATCTTCACGCGTTCCCGAGATAATGAGTCTTGACAGACAGAGGGACAACAAAGTGATCCTATCTATAAGGGTTCCGTTTTTCCCTTTTGAAGTACGGAGTCCTAAAAATTAACATTTATATCAAGTATAAGGCATGATTATAATAAAAATAACGAATTACATTTTAATCAATTAATGGATTTTTATCCTATATTCCCAAATTCTGTTGTCGGGTGCTCAGTTATTTGTTGATCTCGATTTAATGGTACAAAATTCCAATTCCGAATAATATTCCCATATGCGAAACCTTAATCACCTAACGATGACATTAATTTTGGCATTCTCATGACACATAATTTTTGTGCAATCATTTAAATAAAACGCGATTGTCAATTTGATTGTGGTCAGTTGTTTATATATTATAAACTAATTACAAATGAAGACAACTTCAGTTGGATTTTAGAAGATCGATTGACGTGACAAAGTAACGTAGACCATAAATAAAATATTTCGATTGCAAGTACCAAAACTTAAGCTGGGGAGAGCTACGTAAATGTTTGTTCAAGTCTGAACGTAGCGCTACGTCTCCGGTGCTACGCCGGGGCTACGGCTCGTAGCAGCTCTACGCGACGTGTCCGAGCCATTGGTTTGGAAACATTTACTCGATTAGACGGAAGGCATACGCTTTAGTGGTGACGGAATTCTCTTGCTCGGCCAGCGTGCGCTTGATTTGTGTACCTACTTCATTTATGCAGGGGATTTACTTTATCGAAATGGTTTATTTGAAGTTCTTTATCAGGAGGTAGATTGGTTAAATGTCGGTTAAACTCGTATCTTCAGTTGATTAGTTCATTGTTATATAGAGTAAGTTAATTCCAGTAAGTACCATTGCACTCGGACTCCGAATTCACAAATTGTAATAAGAGTAAAATAATTTAGCTGACGACAATTATTTATACCGTGAACAAACTTGCTGATAATGACTACGCAATCATCGTATTCTTTCGCAGAAACTGTTGGAAGCTAAGTCTAGGCCTAGGTACGATGGTGTAAAGTATACACTATACTATTAATATATAAAATGAACAAATCCATATAATTTTTATGAAAGGTGCTTTTCGACTAATAAAACACAAGATAGAATGACATTCAGGATTCGGTCATAAAACATAACACATTGACGGACACTTGCGAATTACAAAAGGATATTACATTGAGTATTCCGAACTCATACAAAAGGCATATTGAGGTTAGTTTCCTGAGTTATTTCAGCTCTTATCTCGCATTCGGCCCAAATAGAGACGTGTCGCATTGAACACTTATCAACGTCGGTTTACGGTCGCCGGGGCTAAAACGAAAAGTAACAGTAGGACCGCCCCTAACATTAGTCACGCGCCCAACTTAAGTGGAAGAATTTGCGGCAGCGCTTGAACAATGGACACATTTAGAGTCCTAATTTTTATTATTGTTTTGCTTTGATTTGTGTATATATTTTTAAGTTTTTGCTTTGTGTATTTATTTCACATTTCTACAGTTTCAAATTGTTCTATAGAAGTAGTTACATTCGCAAACTAAAATTTATTTGAGTGTTGCAATAATTTAGCATTATTTACATATTGTATATTTTTCAAAAGGTGTCTAGGGAAGCGTGGCTATGGTGTATATTGTAGCGAAATAAAAATAAAAGGGTTCCCAACTGCGTGTAATTTTCTGTTGTCATATTGTACGAACAAAATTAAAAATATTAAAGCAACTAGCTTTTGCCCGCGCGGCTTCGCTCCCGCTGTTCCCTACTTCAGCCTACTATACCCTACTCTACTCTACCCTACTCTACCCTACCCTACTCTACTCTACCCTACTCTACCCTACTCTACCCTACTCTACCCTACTCTACCCTACTCTACCCTACTCTACCCTACCCTACTCTACTCTACCCTACTCTACCCTACTCTACCCTACTCTACCCTACTCTACCCTACCCTACTCTACTCTACCCTACCCTACTCTACTCTACCCTACTCTACCCTACCCTACCCTACCCTACTCTACTCTACCCTACTCTACCCTCCTCTACCTTACTCTACCCTACACTACCCTACACTACCCTACTCTACCCTACACTACCTTACTCTACCCTACACTACCCTACACTACCTTACTCTACCCTACACTACCCTAATTTTCATTATTTTTTTCCATAAGAACCTTCTCCTCATAATAACGAACACAACAAAAGAAAAATTTGCGAAATCAGTCCAGGCGTTGTTGAGTTATGCGCTTACCAACACATTTTGTGATTCATTTTTATATTATAGATAACGAGTAGATTTAATTATAAAAAGCAATAAAAAAGAGTTTAAATAAAACCTTTTAGCCAAATAAGCGTCAACGTAAATAAAATGTGGTCACTAGTATTAGCGTGTTTTAGAATTTTGAGTTAAAAAAAAAAATAAAAACGAAACCAGAATGTTTAATTAAAACCTAATAGAAGATATTACGATAACTCGTCAGACGATTCATGGTTTAAATTAAAAATTGTTCTCATAATACGCGACCAAATACACTCAGTAAATAAAGTAACACTACATTTTGGCGTATAAAAAATTCAAAATCAAATCAGATTTTTTTTTACCGGTCTTCAGCTGGCATCGCGCTTTCCACATGACGCAGGTTCTCACCGGAAAAGGTGAGTTCGGGAGGTTCCTGCACCAGACTCATGCGTGGTACCAGCTGGGTCGAAGCCTACTGGGCCAGGGTTAGCTCCGACAGGTAGCTCATCCCGGTACGAAGGAACAAGACTGGATTTTTAGTCGATAAAAGTCTGACACTATCTCCCGCTCCTCCCAAGAGCGGGGGATGTCATTAGATGATTTTCCCACCGTAAAAAAACCCGATCCTAAACTGATTTGACTGAACAAAAACAATACTTCTAAAAGTGTTGCTGTTTTGACGTTTTAAAACTTTTATACGATTCGTTCACGATACAATCTGTTTGCTTTGTTCACGATATAATCAATCTGATTGCTTATGTTTTATGTCTTAATATATTGTTTCCGCACTTAGTCCTATGTGGACCATTGTACGTGAGCCGTGGCGGCCATAACCTTTGGTGGACTTGTTCCAACCAGCTCACCTCTCTTTAGAAACATATTAGGCCTCTCAGATTTTTCTGGACATCAGTGAGGGAGTTCGGTGATCTTAAGATGCGTGTGCGTGTTTCAGTGACACCTGTGTAGTCTAAGAATATATGTGCTGATTTCCCCTCCCCCTACAAACATGCTCTGCATAGGGAACTGTCTATAATGCCTATTGTGTGGAGATACTTGACGTGCAGTGTCCAGTGCTAGTCCCCGCCAAACATCGTTGATGGTGAGGCGCACTAGATTATTAAGAGCCTATTCACTCTTGCCTTGAAGACATCAAAATTAAAAGTGCACAGGAAGGCCGCAGCAGGTAAATTGGTTCAATCCTTCGATATACGTGGTTAAAATGATGAAGCAAAACCGTACGTCGGGTTTTCCGATAGTAAAAACGAGATGCCGGAATCGAAGTCAAGCTGTTCGCGCGCACACTCTCCATAATGCATTCTGTAAAACACCGAAAGGCTGGCTACCCTACGCCTGTGCTCGAGGTTTTGTAGACTTAACCAAATCTGGATCCCTAATTAGCCTCTTCACACGTCTTTGCACCGAGTCTAAAGTTGCTAGATTGCATTTTGCAGCACCAGCCCATATGTTGACTGCAGTATTCCACACACGATCGGACTTCTGATTTGTAAAATATTAGAAGCTGGCTCGGTGTAAAATACCGTTCGGACCTTTGCAAGAACGCCTAGTTTCCTAGCAGCTACCTCGGCTTTGGACTCAATGAACCGCCCAAATGTTTGGTTCGGGTACTGTCCATCGTGATGTCTGTATTTGGGTACATTGGTACGGTTTTTTGTGGTGGCTGCCACAGAGAAACATATTCTTCTATGGTCAGAGGATTTATTTGATACTCGCCAGTTGAAGATTAGGTTTGTCGCAATTTTCGGTAGCTAAAGTCAGTTATATGATCGTTTGTCTACGGACCGTGACTCAAGTGGGTTTCGTGCCTCGGTTCACGATGTTAAGATTAATAGAGAATAGGTATGTGGATAGTGACTCATCTGTGATGTTTGATACTTCACTACCTCATGGTGCGTGATGCGCATTTGAGTCAGTGCAGATGATCAAGTCCAGCCTGGTGTTTTCGCAATGTTGAACCAGATCAGTCAGTTCTTTTGGTGGACAATTTTCGTCGTCACCTGGCATATACGACAAGGCTAGTATTACGTTCAGGGCGTCATTACTGATCTAGAACCAGATCGTTGTCAGGTCTCTGGCATCTGCTTGCTTTGTTTTTTACCCACAGCTTCACCCGCGTTCATAAGATATGTCACTCAGGAATAAAACAGCTTTCTATCAGTATTCGACAGCATCCGACGTCACGTTACGTGCAACTTGGTTCAATAAATTCTTTTTCATTCAAAATTGGACCTGTACATCTACACTTATGATCGTAAATAAATAAATAAAAAAATTATGCAATCACACCCTTTTTCTTACAACGTCATGTTAACTGAGATCAAATAATTTTCATTTGTTGTTATTATGTGGGTCTTGATGTAAATAAACAATTTTTTATTGGATGTCATTATGTGGGACCCAACTTTGTCTGCAGTGTAATAGGTATTATCTAAACATGATCTCCTCTATGTGCAGTCCTGCCTAAGCCTTTTTTACAATTATGTATTTTTTGAAGGACTTTTTAAGTAGTTTACTTAATTGTACATAAGCTTTTCTTATGTAGGTGTGTGGTACATAGTAGCTTTTATCTTAGCAATTGTTAACAACAATTTTTCAGCTACTTGGGTCCAGGTTCCGTTTGAAAGAATATGTTCTTTGAGTGCGGACGATCAAAGGAATATGCCAAGTTGGCTGGCTCTCGGGCCCTTGCAAAAGATCTATTAGAGTTACACATGCTGAAATATTCAATATGATGCCAGGATTTCTATGAAATCTAGAGCAACCTTCTAATAGGACAAACCTGTGTCTATATATATTGTATATAGGCACATATAAAATATAAAGCATTATTTTTAGTTTATGCCCTGAATAGGTTTTGTTCAGAATCAGTAACTGAATTCCAATAGTTTACAGAATTCAGTTACTTGATTCTGAGGAACCTGTAGTCAGATTTCACATAAACTAAAAATAATGTTGTACAGACACTTATGTATATTTTAAGCTAAATAAAGAAGAAGAAGAAAAAGTTGGTTTTTTGTTGTCAATTGGTTGGTTTTGTTTTTTCCACCACAATTTTGTTTATTTGTGTGCATTTATCTAAGTATGTATTTACTATCGTATTTGTCTCTCTTCTGTTTTTCTGCACTACCCTAAGGTCGACTGGTAGATAATACCCATGGCATTAAGTCCGCCTTTGTTCAGTGTAATGTGCATAAAACATTAATAAATAAATAAAGTAGTCCTAGAGGCACTCGGCAGGTTTGACGATACAGGTCAGCAGATTGGGATAGCATGCGGTCTTTCTTCGCATGCTATCCTTGGCAGCCCACTTGCTTTTCTTAGAAGGATGCATCGTCGTGCGCCGATGTCGTGACGGATGTGTTGCGACAGGGAATGGAGTATTACATCCCATTCTCTGACGTAGCAATGTCGGATCAAGCTCGATATTGGTTTGGCGCCGAGTGTTCTCGCGCCGACGCGAAAAAACATGCGGCATACCAAGCTTGGGCCGATGCTCGTATGCGCAAAGCCAGCGACGTAACTCTTAAGAAGAAGGCCTTTAACAGGGCTTGGCAGCCCTGTTGTGTCCTGAAAAAAGGTGTTGAGAAAGTCTCGGTTCGACCACATTAGCCGAATAGGGAACAAACTTGCTTCATACCCCGCTGGTAGTAAAGCGTTTTGGTCCCTGGCAAAGTCTTTTGAATCGAACTTCTGCCGTCCCTCACTTCCGCCACTGCTGAGACCCGATGGGACACTGGCCCACACCGCTTAGGAGAAAGCAAACCTATTTGCTTCTCTTTCTGCGGAATCTTCGGGTCTGGACTCCAGTGACGCGCGACCCCCTGTTTCTCCTGATGGGTGCGTGACGAATATGTCGGATATTCGTATCCATCAGAAGGACGATCGTAGGGTCTTGAGTAACCTTGACGTGAATAAAGCCAGTGGCCCCGACGGGATACCAGCGGTCGTTCTAAAAACTTGTGCGCCTGAATTGTCTCCGATCTTGACTCGCCTATTTCGCCTCTCATATGAGACTGGAAAAATGCCGATGGCTTGGAAGCAAGCCAACGTGCAGCCTGTGCCCAAGAAGGGCAGTAGAGCAGACCCGGCAAACTACCGACCCATCTCTGTTACGTCCATCCTCTGTAAGAGTATGGAACGGGTAATTAACAGGAAGCTTCTGGCATACCTGGAAGCTAACCAAAACCTCAGCGACCAGCGATACGGCTTTCGTCAAAATCGGTCTACTGGGGGACCTTCTTGCGTATGCCATTCACATCTGGAGCGAGGCCATTGAGAAGCATGGGGAAGCGCTTGCCGTGTCCCTTGATATCTCGTAGGCCTTCGATAGGGTCTGGCACGAAAGCCTTCTTGCTAAGCTTCCTACCTTCGGTCTACCACTGGTCTGTGTGATTGGATCGCAGACTTTTTGAGGGATCGATCCATCCGAGTGGTAATTGATGGATGCTCGTCCGGTCGATATTAATGCCGGAGTCCCTCAAGGGTCGGTACTCTCGGCAACACTGTTTTTGCTGCACATAAATGACCTACTTAAACCCTGGAACCTTTGGGTATGCAGACGACAGCACTGTTGCTGAGAGATATGTGTCTAACGCACGAGCTAGTGGGTCACAGATCCAGTCATTTCGAAAGGCTATGGTGTCACAGATCCAGTCATTTCGAGAGGCTATGGTAGAACGCTTGAACTCGTCCTTAGAGGCAGTCTCAGAATAGGGCGATACCAATCTGGTCAAGTGTAATGCGACAAAAACCCAGGCGTGTCTTTTCTCCGCTAAACGGAGCCAATTCCACCCGGCTCCATCTTTCCGGGGTGTAACCGTGCCAATTACTAACCACCTTGAACTTCTTGGGGTAACGCTATCGTCTACCCTTAATTTTGGCTCCTACATCGAGGCAAAAGCCCAACTAGCTGCCAAAAAATTGGGGATCTTAGCAAAGGTGAGACGGTATTTCACGCCGGAACAGCTGCTCAACCTCTATCAAACGCAAGTTCGATCGTGTATAGAGTACTGCTCTCATCTTTGAGATGGGTCAGCCAAATACCAGCTGGATGCACTAGAGTCAATTGAAAAGCGTGCCAAGAAGATCATAGGCAATGATGCTCTTGTGAAATCAAAATTCCAAAGTCTTGAGCATCGACGCCGAGTTGCTAGCCGGTCTGTTTTCTATCGTTTACACTTCGGGGAGTGTGCACTAGAGTTACACAATTTAATTCCGCCAAGTCCGTTCCATCATCGGACCACAAGACGTACGGCAGTACGGCGTTGCGCCACCACCGGTACATGGTGGACATCCCACCTATACGTACAAAGCGTTTTGGGAGTACATTCATTATACGTACAGCTAAGGAATGGAATTCCCTGCTGGAGTCTAGTGTTTCCTGATAGCTATAACCTAGGGCTCTTTAAGTCAAGAGTGAATAGATTGCTTCTAGGCAAGCGTGCTCCATCGTCGGCCACATCCTTGCTTACCATCATGTGAGATTGTGGTCAAACGCGAGCCTATCCATTATATAAAAAAAATATTCACCAAGTCCCAAATCTTAGCTCACTCAGAGTTAGTCAAATGTGTTTTTTTTTTTACAAACAAGCCATAAAAATGTATTTTGTGATTAAAAATTTATTCAATTGCTTTTTTATAAGGGCAGGCAAGAGAAAAATTGGTGTGAAGTTTGAATATTTCCAATTATATAAATTACCTAGGAAAATAAAGTTACTTACGAGGTTATTCGTCGCTACCGGCGGTCGGTCGGTCATATATGTTATTGTTATTAATAATAAAAATAATTTATTTACTTTTGATAAAGACATACACAACGTATAAGCTAGTGTTAGTACATGTAATAAACGTCTGTCAATTAACAAATAAATTTAATAAACATTTAATTATTATGTCAATAATAATAATAATTAAATCACATAATAAAAACATAATAAACATACACAACATACATAAGGCTACTTTTGGTCACGGTTAGCGGATAACACTTGCATCCTCGTCCAGTGTTTCAATATAAGTCCTATCCACTACGGTTTTTAAGATTCTGTTGGCGTTGCCCCGTACGTACCCCATCAGGGATGCGACACGCTTTCGCACGATAGCATAGAAGTCATCAATACGTGCCTCTGCAAACATCCCCAGGGCCCAGAGCCCAGTATGCGTTATTGTATTGGACTCGCAAGGCGCCATAAGCCCTTTGCATATAGTCAGTTATTATTTTATATTATAATGCTGACGAACGATGCAGTTTAGCCCACACTGTACCTATGCCGAGACAACAGTATTTTTTTTTAATAATAATATAAACTAGTGCTTTACTGCGAATCGAATCAACGGTGGTTGCCGAAAATCAACATCGTAGATTGCTGGAATTGCCCAGCGTTACGTACGTATTAGCTGAGCAACAACCCATTTTTGCCTAGATGTGATGCACAACTTGGATTTTTATATTGTTTTTGTTTTTTTTTATATTTATTGTTTATATTTATAATATGTTTGTCTCTGTCAGTTCTGGCCACAGACTAATAAAGGTTATTCACTCTAGCTTTGAAATCTATGTTCCTTCAAGGCTAAAGACACCCAAATTATAAAGACAGGAACAACGTAGCAGGCAACTTGTTCCAGTCCTTCGATGTACGCAGTATAAACGACAAGGTGAAACGATTATTCTGGACCGTACAGGTTTCAACAACGTTATCATGGATACTCGCTGCACTCTTTATAGCCTTCTCTTTCTCTCATACGTTACAACAATCAACATCAAACAAATGATATCTATACATAGGTGTCTACATTTCAAACGACCAGCTGAAATTTTCTTCTTCTCAAAATAAAACTGAGCTTACACTTTCGACTTGAATGTAATGCAAAAATACTGAAATATACATTTCTCAACGTGAAGTATAAAATTGGCTCAGCAAACTATGTAAAAGCCTGAGTCTGGAAAAATCTGTGCGCATCATTCTCTTCTGGTTCATTGAGTTTTGTGTTTAGCCGTGTCCTTCACGATAGTGTGGTTTTAAGCATGTTTTAGATTTGGATTCATTTTGTTTTGTTAAATAAAATCGCGGCTTTCGTCTGTTATTTCCACAATATATACTTGTTTACCGATTATTTTTGTTTTGTACGTTATCAGATTAGTTGTGTATCGACACAAGAGAGAGAGAAATACTTTAGTAGGTTTAACTTACGTTTAGATAATTTTAGCAGATAAAACGTGTAATGCATGATTATTACTGACCTACACTCCAATAGATTTGAGACCTATGTAGTATTTTGTCATCTGCAGTAGAACAAGAATGAAATAATTATATTTTTCGATTTCGTTGGGTAGGTACTTATGACTTTAAATCACTCTTACAAATTAATATATTTGTCTGTTTTGAGTTCACTTGAATTGTACTGATGAGTTATTATACTATTTGGTTTACTAACGATAAGCATAAAACAAGTATATTGTCATAATTACGTTGGCATAACAAAATTCAGCATAGTGGTCATTACGCATATAATTATTAGGAATAAAACTTTTGCCAAAATGCTTGTTGCCATAAATACAGCATAATAATAAGCATAATTTTATAAAGCATGTTGGTTAGGCATGCAGCAAGCAGGCATGCAGCAAGCAGGCATGCAGCAGGTAGGTATGCAGCATGCAAGCAGGCAAGCAGCATGCAAGCAGGCAAGCAGCATGCAAGCAGGCAAGCAGCAAGGAAGCAGGCATGCAGCAAGGAAGCAGGCATGCAACATGCAGCAAGCATTGTTTCTGTCACGGCTTCGGCGATGCGGGGTTTGGGCGGCCCCACGTGGGATTATCGTCGCAGATGGTTTTAGCGCTCACCGCCGCGGCTGAGGCTGCAAGCCGAAGCTGCGGGCCTTCAAACCACCTGCTCCACAGCTCGCGGGCCACCCTACCCCTCCGCACCTACGCGGGCTCGAATAATACTCTAGAGGTAGGTAGACTACGTAAAGTCGGTTTTGCTGTGGTTCGTTTCTGTCACTAAATTTTTTAGCACAACATACATGTTGCCTTTTTATGCCACTATTTTAATTTAATATTGAAAATGCTTCCAAGTAACCGGTATATATATTTGTGACGAAAATGATTGATTGGTTCCTCAAATTACGGTGTTTAGCCATAATTATAGTATCATGACTATAAATATATATTTTAAACGATACATCTAATGATTTTAGGTGAAATAAACGTTATATCAAATAACATTATATGAAATAAGTTTTAGAACATTTAAATGTTATATGTAAAGAAATTATATCAACAGTTTGTATATCTGACGTTTATTAATTAAAAATGTGTGAAAGTATACCAAATAAGTTTATATCATATGAGCCGCACCCCTAAACAATAACTCCAAACGGTAAGTTGTAGATACTATTTCACCTTACTTGATTATTATTGGGCGTTCATCATGATTTTCCTACTCATATCACAAAAAAAAAATCTAACCTAACCCAGTAACCGATAATACGTCGCCACAAAAACTCGCCTAAAGAACAATTTAAAATTATTGGCCATATTCATCCAATTATGGCTTTTTATATTTATGGCTCATGATTATTAGACGAATAAATATTATTCCTTTAAAATTTTTGCAACTCCAATTTAAACCAAAACATATTAGACTATGCTAAACCATTGCATTATGCCAAAGTATTATTATGCAACAGTATTATTATGCTAAAAAAAGTTATGCGAAAACGTTATGCCAAACAATATTATGCTTAAAAAATGTATTCCAACAAGGATATTACCATAGTAATTAATGTAGTGGATCTAATGATGGAGGGCAGAAAGATGGATATAGTCTGTCTAAAAACTCAAACGACTTGGGAATTTTGTATAATTTTTAATCATTTAAAAATACTTAGGGTAAATAGTACTATTGTTGGCACCCTATCAATGATTGGCACTTTGCTAATTTTTTCGGTGTATTATATTTATTATAGTTTTTTACGTCATACCAACACAATAACTTGGTAGAATACACAAATCTCCAGTCTGGCAACACTTATTTTTGTGTCAAACTTCTACCATCTTTCTTTAATAGCTGTTTAAAAAAGCGGTCTCCATGAATCTGTTAAAATTTGTTGAAAAACTTAGGATTGGGTGCTGGTGCAAGATTATATTTTATTATAAGGTAAGCTTTAAACATTGTTTTTAAATATTTTGCATAATTTAACTTAACACATATATGAAACGCAAATATGTCTTGAAAATTATTCATTGATAAATTTAATGGTGTCAATGATTACACTTTATTTTGTTTGATAACACAATGATTGGCACTCGTGCAAATCTCTGTACTTAATTTTTGGATATTTTGGAGAGTTTTTGGCTACACAACGGTGTTTTATCGATTTTGAACTTTATTCTAGTTAGAATTCAGACTTTTTTTGTTAAAAAATTATAATTAGCTCTTCCAATCACTATATAAAACTATAGTGCCAATCATTTTACTTTCTTTGTCTTATTTTAGATTTATTAAGAATGCCGAAAGTACAGAGTGGGAAAAGATATTCAGATGCCGATCTAGAGAAGGCTTTGGAAGCCGTAAAATACGGTATAGGGAAAAAACTGCTAAACGAAAGTTTCGCATTCCACGAGCAACTTTTTTGTTCCGGTTTTCGCAAAATTTTGTGAAAATTCGACCTGGTCCTAGCGCAGTTTTAACTAGTCAGGAAGAAAGCAAACTAGTAAAATGGATAATAGAATCTAGTCGAAAAGGATGCTTTATAGAGAATACTCCAGGGGATGCATGCTATAAACTGTTTTTAACAAGGGATCCGGAGCTATCTATAAGAACTTCTGAAGCTTCTGAAGCTAAAATTAAACGACGTGGATCAAGTAGGCCTTTTGCAAATGAAGAGCCAATGAAAATATTAGAAGTTAAAAGATGAGAAAACAAGAAGTTCCAAGAACTATTACTTCTTAAGACTGTCAATGATTGTATCCCAAATATAGTGCCATTAACTATCCTCAAGTGCCAATGATTGTAATTTTTCGTAGAAATAAGTATGAAAAGGCTTTTAAGATAGTCCGTGCGGAAAGTAAACCATCGTGGGATTTGAGGGCGCTGCTGTAGATAAATATCGTTTTTGTCATGTAAGCAACATTGTGACGTCATTATAGTGCGACTGTTAAATCTTGATATTTTGAAACTATGTTAGACTAGCTTCTTCCAGCGGCTTCACCCTATAATAAAAATTATCCGATTGGCTGAATTTGCTCACCTAATGAAACTGCAAAGTTATAGCTTATGTGCTATATTATAGCAATGTTTATGGTTAAGTAGATGAACTTGTCTAGTAGTTTTTGCGCGACACATCCATACATACGACTACTACAATCCATCTTCACAAACTTTCGAATTTATAATATTAGTAGCCTCTTTATTGACCTTGCTCACGTGATGAAACTTGGCAAAAAGATAGGTTATAAGCTATATTATAGCATCGTTTATCAATAAATTCATCCGTTTGTAAGTTTTTGCGTAATGAGTAACAAACCGTGTGGACGTCTTTCGATTGTAATGATGATGAACATTTAAATGCAAACACGAACCGGTAAAGGAAAATAGCGTGAAGAAACTGCTGTACTGCCTATCTACGTAGATTCCACCAGCGACCACTTACCCAGTGCCAACCAAAATGTTTCTATCACTTTGACTGGAATCGATCTATTATCACTGACTGGAATATTGTAGCTAACAGCAAGTTAAATATAAAGGTAAAAATGGAACACACTACCAATCTCTCATTGTCTTCCTCAGTACATTTTTCCCTTTTGCTAATCTATGAAAAATATGAACTTAATGACTATGAAAATAAAGTACACTTCAGAATTTGTAATGTGGCTTCGTAAAAAATTTTTATATAGCCTGTAAGGGACCATCTCGTATATAAAATCATTGGGATCACTTGGTTGTCCGTCTTGTTAAGACCTTTTAACGCTTGGAGGTATTGAGTTAAAATTAAATCCATACGCTCAAGTCTGCGGTTTTTTGAAGTTGTGAAAAAAACAGACTTGTGAATTAACGAAAAAAAAAAAGATACGGCGATTTATGTCGCAAAAAAACGTATATTTCTATAATCAAGCGAATCAAAGTTCATAGGGTGAATCCCGTTGACCTTAAATCTTGAAATTTGGCATAAATCATGGTCTCATAGAACAAGTACAGGGAAAAATCTGAAAATTGTAAATTTTTAGATACGCCACAAAAAAAAAATTGTTTGTAATTCGGAAAAATCTTCGTAACTCAATTCGGGAACTGATTTCATAGGTAAATTTGTACAGAATCCTTAGTACGCGAGTCCAACTCGCACTAGCCCCTTTTTTATTTTAGTTACTGTATCCGTATTCAAGCCTGAAAAGAATTATTCTAAGTTAGTGAAACGAATCATAAATTTAAAGTATCAATACTCTTAGACTAAGCATAGAAAATATTGACCAAAACAAAATAAATTAATATCGTCATGTTTAAATGAATTTCCGTTTAATTTATATATATTTGGAGATAACAGGGACAGGAGTTTATCTAGGAAGTCTAAAAACATTAAAATAAAAGTGTTACGTACCAAAAAAACAGCATACCAATGTTTCCCAAATTCGTGACTTTGTTTTGATCAGATTTGCCATTTGTTATCTTTGGAAATACTGTAATATATTAAATATTATTTCCCATGCAGCTCAGTGAAATTTTTTATCACATTTCTGAAGATTTCAATTAAAAATCAAGACAAAATAACATAATAAAACAAACCGGTGCCAATATTATATGACGTTTGGCATTTGACGGATGGCTGGGTTGGGTTGCTACTTAAAATTTTTAATGTTGTTTATACTTTACGCCACGACGGTTCTTTTATCGCACATACAATAATTAAACATTGACTTTTAAACTTAATGCGTCATATTATTAATTTCTTATGACACCAGTACTCAAAAAATCTATTTAAAACAATTACCTATATTTGTAAATCCAAAAAAGTTCCTTTTCATTGTAGAAGTTAGCTTATAGTGCCAATGATTATACCGTTTCCCCTATATTCGATAATTTATAAGGTTAAGGTAATTTTTTTTATAAGGTTATTCTCTATTAGTAAACAATGATCAAGATCTCTTAATCAACCTTGATTATTGAACTAGCATTGCCTACATCAGATTTAATTTTACACTAATAATTACTCAAGTCGTTTGACTTTTTAGACACTCTACTGAATCTCTTAATCGGGTTCTTGTGAATTCATTGTCTATGGGCGCGTTTGTTTTGATAGGAGTACTGCTATGATTTAGATTAATAACTATAAACCTTGTAAAAAATGGTAGATATTATATTAGGTTGTTGTTTTTACACATATCAATTTTCTCGGAAATATATTAATATAGATAGATGTACAACGGTTGGAAACATTTTATTGTTTAAGAAAGTTGCGCAAATGTCAAACGGTGAGATACGATAAAAAGCTGTTACCGCAATTGAAGCCAGATGCCGAGGCATTTAATAAAAAATAAACGAGAGCGACGGGCGGTCGGCAATCTATCACGCTCTCAGTCATAAGCTGACTTTAATGCTGGGTCACTTCAGGCCTTTTTGTTGACGCTAATATTACTTAAAAAATTACAAAGTCATCGGGCGCTCTTTAAATGAAACGTCAACGTCGGGATAAACGTCTGAATATTCATAGCGACCCATGGGTTGACGTCAGTCCGCTTTTAATCAACGTTGAAATATTACAACACACCTATTTTTGTTGCCTTTCATCCTCGTTAATTTGCTTTCGTTCTAAAAATTGGTGGTTCATCGCGCAAACGAATCAAAGTTATTGTTTTCATATCAGTTTTTACTTGCGCTTAAATATGGCGTCTATTTGTACCAGAAGCTTCAAGCTCACACGTGAAATACCATCCGTCTGTTTGGATATTTTATGTGTATACTAAAGCAAAATAAAATTCTAGTTTGTGACTTTAAATTACGCTGTGATAAAACCTTTCGTTGTGATAAAACCCTTTTAGCAAAACAGTAAAAAGTTCGTTGAGTGACATATTATGTAACGTGTGCCCACAGTGCCCTCGACTGCGGTCAACGGACAAGAGAGAACGACTGTAGAATGCATGCTACTGCGGGCAATTTCACCCTTTGTTTTAAATGACGAGGAGTCGTCTTCGCCAGTCGAGCGTTAAGTGGGGAAGATGTCACTGTTTCGTTGCTCCCCTGCATACTCTAAAAGTCGAGCATTCTTCACAAGTCGTGATGCAAGCAGAGTGCAGATTTCAACAGCCTTTTGTTGTTACGCAGCTCTGTGTAAAGATGGTTACATTCAAGAGATAGCACAGTGCACGGTAGATGCAATATTTCTTATTTTGTTATGTGCATAAACCAATTTTGTTATGTGCTTAAAGCATGTGAGACTTAGATGGACATTATGTGACTAAAAGACGATGTCATTAGAAATAATGGCATGTTTACATTACCACTCGATATGTAACAATCTAAGTAAGCAGCACGTTCCAGTCCCACTACAAACGCAAATGAGGCTCGTTCTCCGGAGGCTCCGCGCAAATGAGTTTCTCAAATGAATCGTTACCAAGTGTCGGCAAACGAGAAATCATTCTGCGGAACTCGTTTGAACGCTTTCCAATTTCGTATATTGAGTTTTTCCAGTTACACTTGTCGATATGACCCTTCACTCGAATATCAACTTGAGTTAGGTATTTAAAAGCAAACTTAATAATTTATTGAGTACACTTAAAACACAAAATAGAACTATAAATTCAACAACCTCGAACCCAATTTAAACAGTTTCGCACCATAAAAACTATCGGACACGGAATGAAACAAATAAAGAAAATATACTGTGAAAGCTCTAAAGATAGTGAAAAATGTATTTTCTTTCACAAAGCGCATAACGTAGAGAACATGAAATATGGTACGGATTCCGTTTGGCTCAGCGTGCGTTGGGGAGTCTACCTATCGGTTTTCGCGACTCGAACAGCATCGAACTTATTTGGTATTTGTTTCCTATTCCAAGCTGGACCATAATATTTTATTTATGTTCACTATATTGGTATTTAAGCGTTGAAATGGAACTGAAAGCGTAGTTAAAGCTTCCCATTTGTGACTGACAATAGTGCCTAATTAATTTGTCAGTATGGAAACATTACACTTTCCTCGAGATATCAACACTAAATGAACGTTAGGTGATTACAGTAACGAGATACATGCCTCAGACAGGCGCGCACTAGAAATTACAACACCGTTGACAAGCCTCGAATTAATTAAACTCAAACAACGCAAGCATTCTGCAAAATTATTTCCTTCGCAAACGGAATTAATAATTTCATTTAGCGTATGCGCGTGCAAGTTTCAAATTAGCGTTTCGCGTCTATCTTACAACACCTACGTTTTAGTGATCGATAAATGTCATGTGCCATACAAGAAAATGAGAAAACCCGTTGGCGATCAGTCACTCGTCTGTCCGTCTGTCACAATCGATTTCCTTTGCCATGTGTGATGGTTTTGAGCTGACTTGAAGATTCGTTTATAAACACTGTTAGCTCCTAATTTTACGTTTTGAACAAAATTTTAAAAGACTTTGTTATACGATTAGGTAAACAATTTAGTAAGTCTTTAGATAAGACTAACCAAACTGAGGTGTTGTAGGGTAACGTGTAGATTTTAAGGAGATGCAACTCGACATCCATTTTTATTGTTTTTTATACAATCGCTCTTATGCGATTATGACGTTATTACACATTTTGAAAAATTTTGGATTTTTGCAATTGCATGAAATGTTAAAGTTCATCTTTAAATTTTTTTTCGAAAGTTACTTTAAAATAAGAAACAAAATCACATTTTCTCTTTACACATTTATTACCTATACAAACTTTAGGTATTGCTTGATACAGTTTTGTACAAGCTTCGAAATCCGCTAAAAGCTTTTCAATGTTTGATTGTAACAAACTCTTTTTTCCCTAAAATATAACGCGTGTAAAATGTATCAAATATACATTTTTAAACTCAGTTGAGATCATATTGTAAAGCAATTTCATGTTTTTAGGTGCATAAAGTAGTTTTGTTAGTTGGAAGACATAGTATAACAAATTGTAAAATTATTTTATGAAAACTAATCCACTGGCTTCTACCCACCGCGCCGCTTGAAATTGTTTCGTTTCTGGCGTGTACGAGATGAGACATGGGGGGTTTACCAAACCCGATGCCTCATCCATGATGACAAATAGCCGCTTGAACTGGGTCGAATCTCTATTGAATCTGTACATAACTATTGCAAAAATCGTTTATGCCTTAGCTTTTAATCGGCGTTCAGCAAATGATAAAAGAAGAAAAGTAAGGTATATAGAATAATAAATTATTTAAAAAAAATTAGTGTTTCAGTAGCCCTTTGCGTTCTAGGACTTACGGGTTTCTATTTCATAAATTCCCCGTCGTCCTAGCTAGCGGACGTAGACCCTGCTGGGCTCTTTTGGTTTGCTGACATCTCTTTGAGGAGCGCGTGGATCACTACGCGCTGTCGACGACTTGGGCTCGGTCCAGTCCATTACCAGACGGTCGGACGGCGAGCTACCCATTGCTTAGCGTCCGCAAGCCCGCGTCTACCGTGATTGGTAGTCTGGGTTGGAATTTCGACGGCTGGAGCGTGAGAACGTTCGTTCCCTCACATGTGTGGCCTCATCCTTCGCTCCCTCACATGTGCGGCCTCGTCATTCGCTAGCATTACTGCTTAGCAGAAGGAAGCAATGGCCTGCCATTCCTCCTCGCTCCGGACTATAGCCTGAACCAGAAACCGTTGCAAGAGGTTGCTGTTGCCGAATGCCTCGGCGAGGCCTCATCAGTGCTCCGTGCAAGTGCTTTTTTCCCCCTGAATTCGATCGATGCAGGAACCTCCCAAACTTGCCATGCCCGGTGTGGACCTGCTTCATGCAGAAGGTGAAGACGTCGTGTTGCCGCTCCAGCCACACCTTAAAAGGGGGACTTATCGCCGTGTTTATAGCGTACCCAGCACTGGGTTGCGACAGTCGTCGTCGCCATTTCACCATGAGATCTCGCCAGAACTCTGTCCGCCATGCCGCAACTTGTCACGCAAGTGGAGTTTCACCCGGCGTTGCTTTTCCACGCGCAAATTATGTAAGCGTGCAAGGACAGGAGGACTTTGCCTCTAGATCTCATAGTGGCAGGCCAGCAAGGTAGCTCGCCCCTTCGCGGGTGACCATACGCTATCTTTGTACCATCCGGATGGCTACGACCATGACATGGCATTCGTTCAGCCTGGCCGCCAGTCGCTTTTGCAGTGACGGGGCTTACGCCTCGTAAAGGGTCCATGGTCTGAACGATCCCCACGTAGAGCCTGAGCCACTTGAGGGCAGCCGCAGTCCGTTCCAGTTTAGGAATCACACGTCGAAAGTGCTCCACGAAGTTCCACCGGCTATCGAAGACGAATCCCAGGTACTTCATTGTCGACACCGACACCCACCCCTCCTAACGTTAATTCCGGTGGTGGCGTGCTCCGACTTTCCAAAGGCTATGAAAACACATGGCCTCGGGACTTATGGGCAAGCCCCACCTCAAGTTGCAACTGCGGGATTCGTTCAATGACTGTCGCTAGTTTGACCGCCGCCTGGTACGAATCTATCTGCGCCAGGATCAGGGTGTCGTCTGCGTAACAGATCACACTGATTCCGTCAGGGAGATCGCCGTGCAGCACGTAGTCGTACCCGATGTTCCACTAGTAAATAATTTGTAAATGGTTGTTTGCCTGTATTAATCGTGTCGCAAACCTCACGCGTGTGTGGGAACGTTGTCAGTACAAAACTGAAGCTCCAATAGGACTTAGCAGGTTTTGCGTTGTGGAGATTGAGAGACTAGTAGTCTGAAAGCAGTTTTTCGGGCATAGCATTTGTCAAATTTTTTAGCTAATATCGGTGTTATTTCTTAACAGTACCGTAAATATTGAATTAATCTTTTTGACTGTTATAAAAAGAAAATTTTGCCAAAAAAAGGATTTAGCAGGTTAACAAATTGCATTGAAGACTGATTTAGTACATTTTACTGATCTTTGCAAAAGTACCTGATTTTTTTTAACATTTTTAGTATGAAATCTTAATTCCAGAGTTAAAATGGTTACTACAATAACCCCTTTTCAGATTTTGTGTATATTTATGTTAAACGGTAAGACATTTTATGCAATGTGTTAGTATTTTATACACTTTGCCCCTACACTAGGATTTTCTCTTGTATCAAGACACCCAGACCCGAAACAGCTATCTATAAGTTATATGAATAAATATTTGTTCCGTGTGGAACTCAAACTCGCATCATGCAACAAAGCAACCGATTGCTCAGTCGCTGCACCAATTCCATACAATGTCGAGCTCAACAAGACAGTGCATAAAATATTTTATCTATCGTTTATCGTTATATAAAATACAACAGGGGGAGAGGGGGGGTACGTTAGCTTTTGTTAAATTGTAGAAAGCGGGGGGTGACCACACGTCTCAGACAACTTCTTAATTATTAAGTCAAAAAGCGAACGCCCTTAGTTCTTGAGATTAACCGATCGCCCTTATTTCTTGAGATCGCCCTTAGTTGTTGAGATCGCCCTTAGTTCTTGAGATTAACTGGTCGCCCTTAGTTCTTGAGATTAACCGATCGTCCTTAGTTCTTGAGATTAACCGATCGTCCTTAGTTCTTGAGATTAACCGATCGTCCTTAGTTCTTGAGATTAACCGATCGTCCTTAGTTCTTGAGATTAACCGATCGTCCTTAGTTCTTGAGATTAACCGATCGTCCTTAGTTCTTGAGATTAACCGATCGTCCTTAGTTCTTGAGATTAACCGATCGTCCTTAGTTCTTGAGATTAACCGATCGTCCTTAGTTCTTGAGATTAACCGATCGTCCTTAGTTCTTGAGATTAACCGATCGTCCTTAGTTCTTGAGATTAACCGATCGTCCTTAGTTCTTGAGATTAACCGATCGTCCTTAGTTCTTGAGATTAACCGATCGTCCTTAGTTCTTGAGATTAACCGATCGTCCTTAGTTCTTGAGATTAACCGATCGTCCTTAGTTCTTGAGATTAACCGATCGTCCTTAGTTCTTGAGATTAACCGATCGTCCTTAGTTCTTGAGATTAACCGATCGTCCTTAGTTCTTGAGATTAACCGATCGTCCTTCGTTCTTGAGATTAACCGATCGTCCTTAGATCTTGAGATAACCCAATCTCACTTAGATCTTGAGATTAACTGATGTCAAGACACCGAAGGACTGATAATAACCAGTTATCCCGTTTACCCGTCGTAATCCTCAATTGTTTACCTGTCGTAATCCCCAATCGTTTACCTGTCTTGTTAGGTTCTTTTAAGCTCTGCGGACTAAAAAGTCTTCGGAACAGCGGGGTTCCGTCAATTAGTCTTACTTCTACAAATTACTGGCTGAACAATCAACGTTATAATATTCCACAACTTTCACACAACTCCATGTAATCCCAAACTAAGAAGAGCTTGTGCTATGAGTATTGGACAATTGATAAACATACTTATACAAGGTGTCGTTTTGAAGCTGCAAAATATTTCAGGAGGTAATTATGTTAGTGATTCTCGACCCGAATCAATAATAAAATGAGTAGGAATTTTCTTTTTTTTTTCTTATGAAAATCGGTATGTGTGAACTACGTTTCTTAAAAAACAGCCTGTCTGATACCTGCCTTATATCCGCGTTATCTTTCACACACACAAACACGGAAAAATAAAGGGCGTTTTCACACACACTAACTCGCAACGATAGTTTCATAAATAATGTATCATCCAATCATCATCCCGTACGCCACACCCTAGCCACGCCCCCGCTGCCATCGATCAATCGAATTAGTTTAGTATAGTTAAAAAATAAAATAACAAGTATTACTGTTTATTGACCAGGTATCGTTTTTTCACATGATTATTTATGAGTTTTATTAAAACCTCTTAAAATAATGTGCAGTTTTAAAACTGCACCTTGTATATTTAAGTAACAAAGACCCAGAACAAAAATGGTCGTGCACATCACACAAATAATTGTCCTGGATGGAAATTGAACCTATGACTTCTTGCATAGCAGTCAGAGCCACTGACCACTAAATAAAAAGGCGCCTGTGTGCTTACTTAATAAATGCTTTTTGCACAGGCTAGAACAAATATATTTCATTCAACGTCTAATAGGTTTTCTAAAGTACGCAGGATTGTTCGTAATTGCCAAGACAAAGTGGATGAATGATTGATTTGAACCTATGTATTGTCTTTTTTTTACAATAACCATCAAGTCGGCAGCACAACTATCGGAAGAAACCGTATAGTTTAAAAAAAGTTTTCCTTAGTTGCAGCTTGGTCTGTAGTTCAAATGGCAAAGTTTTGGTTTCAGACAAGCCGACCTAAGTGCACTTTGTCACTTAAATTGGAAAATATTGTTCTCCAAGAAGAAACGGGAAGTAACGGTTTTCAACTAAAAGAATGTCATTGTTATTTTATACAATTTAAAAAGCGCGAAGTAGAGAGAGCATAATTTATTGCCTCGATCTTTAGAACAGTTTTGTATTTGTTTTGTTGACTTGCAAAAACGGTTCTGGAAAGAGGCTACATTTAGATTTTTTTGTAAAACATTGTAAGTGCTATAGGGGAATATGTATTTGTGACATTTATGTCAGCATGCTTTAAATGACATTTATGTCATTTAAAGTCACGAGCTCTTGTGTTTAAAGCATTTGTAGTTCAAAGATAGAATATTATTATATAAAAAAAAAAAAATGTTACAACAAAGATGGAGCAGTTAATAAATACATAGTCATTGCCAAACAAGCGTGTCTTCGACATCGCGTGTCTTGTAATATGCTTTTTTAGTTATGGGTTTTGAACTTTCCTTCGCTAAGTTCAGTCATCGCTTTTGGTAGCTTGTTATAAAAGCGTATGCTATTTATTAAAAATGACTTACTGGTCTTGGCTAATCTCCATTTGGGTAATATAATTTCGTGTTTACTACGAGTATTTATGTTATGGAAATCGCTTCTAATTTTGAAGGTTTTTACGGACATACAGAATACTTTCTAAGATATAAAGAGAAGGCAGTGTCAATATATCGATTTCTTTAAATTATTTCTGAGGGACTCGCGAGGACCCATTTTATTAATAGCCCTGATTGCTCTCTTTTGCAAGATGAAAATCGAGTCTACATCAGCTGCAAATCCCCACAGTAAAATGCCATAAGACATAATGCTGTGGAAATAGACATAGTAAACTAACCTAGCTGTGGCGACATCTGTCAACTGCCTTATTTTTCTTACTGCATATGCCGCTGAGCTTAATCTACCTGAGAGAGTTCTAATATGAGCACCCCACTGCAGTTTGGAATCGACAGTTATACCTAAGAACACGGTTTCTGTAATTAAATCAAGTTTTTGGCTATCAAGAATTAGATTGACGCCAACTTGAGGAACATTCGGTAATGAAAACTTTTTAAGAGATTTGATAGATATATAGTATATCATAACAGCAACGTTACTGAACATCCCTCAAGTTAAAAAAAAAACTTGTAATTAATTGTGACATGTACGAAACCATCACGATATATAGGATATAATTATTATTTTTTTGTCTACATGTGGAGGCTTGTAATTAGCGATTTGAAAATATCTAACTTTTTGTATCAATAATTTTGTTAGTCTGTAAAGCCTTCTTTAAAATGGAATACATAAATAAATAAGTTGCTAGTCATAAATTGGATACTGTCTTGGAATACAATAAATTCGATTGTTAACCGATTTATGCAGTTTTGACTTTGTTTTTTTTTTTAAATGTTCTTTTCGTGTTATCTGTAATGAACGTATTGGGTACTGGAGGGCGCGGAACGATCTCCGGCCGCTTAAGACTATGGCATGCGGATAACACGAATTTTAGAGTCTGGGCAGTAAAAAGCCCAACACTGCGGTGCAGCGTGTTCCAAGTGTATCTCCCTAGAGAAATTGAAACTGCATGCAACTACAGCAAGTGGTAGAGTTTGATTAAAATCCATCTACAATCCATGAATCTATGTGTAACTGGCGGCCGAGTGGTAACGGCCCCGACTCACGAGTTGTAGATCACAGGTTCGAACCCAGACAGGCGCATTACTTTGTGTAATTTATTTCATCACCACTACTCTCAAAACGGTGGAAAAAAACATCATGAGGAAACCGGTACGTCCTAGAACCAAAAATTTGACATTCACCAAACCGCACTGGACCCGGCCGCGTGGTGGATTCCGGCCCATTCTCTCCCCTAAAAAGGAGACCTGAGTCCCAGTAGTGGGAACTGCGAACAATAAAAATGCTGATGAATGGATGAACCCACTGTGTTCTATTAGGTGCCTTTTGCATTCCAGAGTTACGGTAACTCTTTCAAATATCTCGCAGCTCTAATCAATATCTTACTAACTTTAAAATAGGTTTTACGATTTGAGAGACACTGCTTTGTCCATCACATAAATTTCACTAAACTTCACAGATTTGCATTTGACAGTACGTCGGTAGACAGCAAATCGGTCATACGCATAAACTTCGCGTCTCGGTAAACGACTAATTACCTGACTAGTGACTACGTTTCTCAAAGTTTTTGTTAACTTCGCAAAATGTTTAAATACAAGCGTTGTCAAGCTGAGAGTAGAGATGGCGCTAAATGTATGGGATGTCAAGGTCAATTCGACTTCTCCTGTGCTGGCATCACCGAAGGTGGATGGAGGAAATTGGGTGATCGCAAGAATACTTGGAAGTGTTGAAATTGTAAATCCTCGACAGCATCCAGCCCTCGCCCCACTATCACCGCCACTGCTACGCCCGCTCAGGCTGATATGGAATCCATTATGTCAGAGCTAAAAGCCCTTTCAGCCCAGAAAGACACCTTACCTACTCTTATGGAGAATATGAAGAATAGAATAGAATAGAATAGAATAGACTTTATTGTACACCAAAAAGTAATACAGCTTATACAAAAACTTCAGTTTGTGGGTACAATTATGGCGGTCTTATCGCTGAAAGCGATATCTTCCAGACAACCTTAGGATAGATAAGAGCTAAAAATAATACACGGGGTAGTCTGTGGTGTACTGCTAACTATATAAAACACAATAATCAATTATAAATACATATATACATACATATTATAATAAGTTACACAATTTAATTAGTAGAAAGGGTAGAAAAAAAGAGTAAAGTAGGGTTGGTGGAAGAAATTAAAATACGTAGAATCAGTATAGTATTAGAGAGAAAGGAAATGGTTTTTAACTAGATTTTAAAAAGAAACTAGTGACTGGGCTTGCCTAATTGGTAATGGCAACGCATTCCACAAACGCACCGCTTGGATCGCAAACGACTTATCACAGAATTTTGTAGAATGCGAAGGCATTAAGAGGGTCAAATTCTCCGATGATCTCAAGTGTCTAGAATGTGTGTCATGAATGAACTTAAAACGTTCTTTGAGATAAGAGGGGGTTGTAGGGATAAACAGGACACTGTAAAGCAACGATAAAATATGAGTATTCCGACGAAGGCAGATTGGCAGCCACCTGAGCAAGGCAATCCAATTGGAACTGGCAGAGCTCAAATCCATCAGATCTGAGTACTCGAGTTTAAAAACGGATGTCGAGTTCCTGGACCAGACGGTGGAGGCATTAGTCACCAAAGTTTCGGGATTGGAGAGTGAAGTGGACTGCCTTAGGAAGATGAAGGACCAGATGGCAGCGTTACACGATCGATGTTCCAGAATTGAAGATCTCCATCTTGAAGCCGAACAAAGATCTAGATTGAACAACTTGGAAATTAAGGGTGTTCCAATGACCAACTCTGAAAATCTGTTCGAAATCATGCGCAAGATTGGAGATTTGATTGGATGCAAAATCCCGAAAGAACAAATCAACTTTGTCGCGAGAGTACCTATGCGAAACAACGATCAAAATAAAAATATTATTTGTTCGGTTCATAACAGATACCTGAAGAATGACTTCGTGGCGGCAGCAAAAAAACTCAAATCTTCTATTACGGCCAACAAGTTGGGTTTGCAGTCGGACAGTGTTATTTACGTCAATGATCATCTAACTTTTGAGAACAAAGTGCTTCTAAACAAAACAAAAAAACTTGCTAAAGAACGTGGTTTTTATACACTTGGGTTGTTGGTTGCAAAATTCTGATAAAGAAAAATGCTACACCTCCCACCCACCACGTAAAAACGGAACACGATCTCAAAAAAAATTTAAGTTAAAAATGTTATGTCAGTCTCATAATTTATTTATTATTTATTTATTTATTATAATCTTTATTGTACACCAAATAAACAAAATACAGGACAAACATTTAAAAGAATAAGTGCACAATGGGCGGTCTTATCGCACAGGGCGATCTCTTACAGACAACCTTTGGATGGACTGAGAGAAAGGAGATAGATTAAGGGTTGTCAGTGTACAAACATCAGATATAATACTAACAAGATACATTAACACAAATACATACATACAATACAAAAAAAAAAATATACTAATAAATATCAAATATATAGTTGAACCAGGAGAAGAAAATATATCAAAGAGAAAGGTAATGCTCCTTCACCATCTTTATCCTTTATTTACATTTAGTACCACTTTACTTGTAGTTACAACGTCAATAGTTTGAGAATCACTGGTTCCATTTTTTTGTACACATTCCTTTGCCGATATCCTTTTGTTCGCTTATCACTCGCTTTTGACCATTGCTATTATACTATTAAATTCTATTTGCTTATAATTTTAAAGCTGTAGTTAGCTTGATCTCGCTCATTTTAGTAACTCATGATGATTCAATATTTTGCTTTATACTGAATGTACCCTACGTAACCGTTTCTATTGAAGAACTAATATTTCATCTTTCTATTTGCGATGTCGCCTATTAGTGTTTTTTACCAAAATGTTCGGGGATTGCGCACAAAAACATCAGTATTATATCGTAACGTCTGTGGTAATTCCTACGATATTATTTGTTTGACTGAGACTTGGCTTATCGAGGGTATTAAAGACAGTGAATTGTTTGACGATCGTTACGTAGTGTGGAGGCGCGATCGAAATTATTCTAGTACGAATCAAACGTTAGGGGGTGGTGTGCTTATTGCAGTGCATCGCGAGCTGGTCAGTGATATACGCAGTAAATGGTTCTCGTCTGCAGAAGACTTGTGGATAGTAGAGAGGTATTTGATAAAGTAGATCTACTTAAAACAGGTTTAATAATATGTGCAAGCGAAAGTTATTTAGAAACAAATAAACGGCGACTCAAGTGGAAATCAATTCAATCACAGCTACCAATAAAAGCTACAAAGTTTTAGTCTGTAAAAGACTCGTGCTAAAATAGAAAGGGCTATTGTTGAAATTAGGTAATAAAATAATAATAAAATTTTCTCCTTTACCAATAAGATAAGTTATTAGTTTAAACTCATTTTTAGTTTTAGAAATTTAAGTTTTTTTTACAAAATTTTGGCAAAGTACTGAATTATTTAACTGTTTTTAATTATATTATTCTTTCAATTTTATTTACAAAATTTTTGTATTTGTTTGTGCCAAGTAGTTTTTTTTCTTATTCTTTCTTCCATCAATCAACTTATTTTTCTTATTTTTTCTTCAATCGCCGCCAGATTACGTAACAGTAGATGTGAATTTCAAGGCTCCTCTTACAAGCATTCATAAAACCTGTGCCATTGTTTGTTCGTAATTTACAAGGCTAACAAGCGAACTAAACTTAATAGACGAGATAAGGGTCTAATTCCAATATTGGATTTAGTTTAGCGATGAGAGCGCAACTGCAACAATTTATTGTCCTCTAAGCGAACGGAGACAGAAGCAAAGTTTAACGTTATTAAAGTTTTATCAACGTCACCAGCTCTTACGTGGTGTTATACTTGCACGGGTTATGTATATACACTTGTTTTAGTAATCTGTGCTATTTTCTCGCCGAAAAGTTTTCTTTTTACATTTTTATGTGGGTCGTTAAGTTTGTGCAGAACGGTTTTCTCACAGTTCTGCAGTATATTATTTATGTAAATCTCTTTTATAGTTTGTTTTACTGTGTTGTGAATTGATCAGTTTAAAAATCAGTGTGAATAAATTAAACAATGACCTTAAAATCCTGTCCTTCTTTCTGCACATAGACACGTTTTGACCCTGATTATAAACTAATATTTAATTTATAAATAATCGTAAAAAAATATTATTATTACTTTTAAAAACGTTCAAATTAAATTCTTAAATCCAATTTAGTAGATATAACATTGCCGACAGACCGTATAATGGTTATTTCATATAACGCGCAAATAAACTAACAAACCTAAAATAATATTTTCTCAGTCTGTTTTATATGTTAGTCCAAAAGTAATAAAGAAGCTACACACAATATTTTCACTGAAATATGTAATAAAGTCGCATTTTCGTGCCATACATGTTATGAATATATCTATATACTTTTGTTCACACATAATGTTTACACAGCACAAATGAGGTATCTCGTGTAAACTTTGAAATTCTTGATAGATAAAAACAAAGAATGTCGGCAAAACGAATTCATTGTCTTTAAACATTTCTTTAACCGTACGGAACCAATTTGATCAACTCGAAACCATTCCGTTTCGGGAATTGCTGGCAGCAAGAAATGAGAGAGGCATTTTAAAAAAGGTCCGAGCCATTGTCCCCGCTGCGCCACGCCGCTTAACCCGCAGTCTGCGAGCACAAAGCCACTACAAAAGGTAAATGGGCTTTCTGCTTCTGAAACTACGTTCACATTATGCTTTACAGCAGACGCCGTAGGTACCGTGAGCATTGTTGCTGCGTCTTATTACACTATGCATAATAACATAACATTCGTAACTGACACCGCTAGCGGTGCTCGGTTTATTAAAACCAAGCTGCGTTTATACTGGGCTCTTTTGAATGTGTAATCGAGCCGCTTACTCGTTTTGTGGACGTTATTCATTTTGTTAAATTAAATGTGGCTGTTATTTACTTTAGTTTCACTGAAAAGGTAGGTAGTTTTATCTTTTTATATTTATTACGTTTTGCTAGCTGAAATATAACATATTTCAGCTAGCAAAACATACTTTTTCTTTCTCCGAAAAATAAAAGATAGTCTGTGGTAAACAGAGAAATAATATTTACATAAAAAGTACAGACTATAAACAGATGTAGTCTATGCGCTGGTTTCTTTTGTGTAACTAGATATAATATTAGTTTATTCATAAGTTGGTTATTATATTTTATTTATATTTTGCATCGTCAACGAAAACCTATTTAGGTGTCACTACAGCAAAATGTTTTTTATCGGTCCGAATCTCAAATTTTGAATAACTAAAAAAATAGTTATCGAAAACTCAATATTCCGATGCTCTACTATGGCAAAGGCTTTCGTTTTGTCAATAAATTTATAACAATCAAGGTCGATCAATTTTTTTGCTGTTCAGCAAAAATGTATGAATAGTGAGCATCGTTTGAAACCATCCTTGCCCGTCACTAGTTTACAACAGAACTCTATTCAACTATTAGAGCTGTCAATTTGATGTTTATTTTAGGAAACGCAAGTTTTTGTCAGGTACTTTGTCTGCGAGAATATTCAAAATTATCTTACAGTAAAATTATTTCCGCAATTATTGAGATTGATTGGAGCAGGAGCGCATTTAAACATTCATAATGTTAGATGTAAATTGTTATTAAAATTATAAGTTAAAAGAAATTATGTAAAACTCACGTTTTGTGAATTGGATTATATATCAATCGACTCATTTCTATGAAGCACTTGTAAATTAAATACTGAAAATTAGTTTAATTTTATAAATTGGATGTAATTCGAAAAGGCAAATAATAATCGAATTATTTTGAAGAGCCTTTTAATTAAAAGCTATCACAGATACGAATAGCTTGTTGATGCCTTTTGAAACTGGTTCTGCCCTTGTCCTATGTTACTTGAAAACGTATTGCGCCGACCTCTTGTTTGAATTCATCCTTCAAAGATCACCCCACAATAATTCCTCACAGAATCCATCCGCCCACAGTTACCGTAGGCGCGGGCTTACTGACGGCGAGCAATGGGTAGCATAGTACGCCGTTTGACCGTTTGGTAACCGTTCGGACCGAGCCCAAGTCTAGTAGGTTTGCTGACGTCTCCTTGAAGCGCGCGTGGGACACTACGCGCTGTCGACGACTTGGACTCGGTTCAGTCGGTTATTGGACGGTTACCGAACGGCCGGACGACAAGCTGCCCATTGTTCGCCGTCCGCAAGCCGCGCCTACGGTGGCCAGAAATCGGCATCGGAATCCGGGTGGCTGGGGCGTGAGCGCAATTACCTCGCGCGTGCGGCCGCCTTTTTTGCTAGCATTACTGCTCCGCAGAAGGAAGCGACCGCCTGCCACTCCTCCTTCTCCCCTACTAGCACACAGCGTGTTCTCCGTGCGGTCCGCAAAATGGTATGTATATGACAGCCGGGTGTTTCTTCCGCACAAATCCGATGCAGTAATCTCCCTAACTGACCATGTCCGGTGAGGACCTACGTCATGCGGATAAAGACGCCGCTGTGTTGTCTTTCCAGCCACTCTTCAAAAAGGGGACGTGTTGTGGCGTGCCCAGTACTGGGTTGTGACAGTCGCTGTCACCATTCCATCATGAGATCCCACTGGAACTCTGTCTCCTAGGCCACGACTTGGCGCGGCATCGGAATCTGTCAATGTCTTTTAAAATTACTCGTATCATACAAAGACACGATTTATATGATAAAAGTCATAAAAATTAGCTGTACAGTTTAGTTACAGTTTAGCATAACTCGGTAAAATGTACGAAACAGTTTTTTTTTTAACCTTGGGCTGAGTCAGTCATAGCTATTATTATTTGGACAAAAACTACATTGCTTGTATCAGTGTTCCCTTAATACCCCGTGGGAGATGGGGAATGATAGGTAGTAAATGGGGAATGTTGGTCAACACGGTGTCAGTGAGAGGAATAAGTAACGCGATACGTCTTCGCGCCGCGTGTTCCTGAGGCTGATGGATGGCCCACGCCCTACGAATTCATCAGCGGGTTCTAATAGAATTAGTTTATTTAATTGCTTACAAAGATTGATAGATAAATTGGTTTTGGTTTGGCTTGTTGCTGATTGTTTTATGTGCTGCGATCGACGGTTAATTTTTATTACAAACACATTTTTGTTAGATGCTCTTCCATTTTATTGGTTAGGTTAGATTCTGTCATTTATTCAATTCAATTCGTTCATTTGAATAGATTGATCTAACACAATAAGGTTGTACAAAGTTGGGAATATTTTTGTCCAACAGTGGCAGGGCCACTAAAGCCGATGCCTGTCAGGGTTGTGGGATTGATTGAAAGATTTCGGCAGCCTTAAAAATGCAATAGGCAACTGAAGGAACACAGATGGGTTATAGTCGGCAAAAAAAATCTGGGTTTTTTATTAATTTTTATATCTACACTATTCTTCCTTAGTCGTTCACTCTTGACAGAGTGGTCGTGGTTGATGATATTGCATTTTCATTTGGTGAGTGAGGCTCTCACGATGCGTCCCCATTTGTCCCGGTTTACGGCGTCTGGAAAACTCTGAACTAAGGAGGTTTATGTTGCAGTTTTGATGAGGCTGTCCAACGCGGAGGTGAGCGCCCGCTTGACCGTTTCCCCTCCACGAGTCGCTCAATGGAGTGTTCGTTGCGAAAAACATGACCAAAATATTTGAGGATTCAAAATGTTTGATTTTTAGCTCCTCCAGAATCGAAACGTTAGTCCTAAGTGCTGTCCAAGGGATCCGTAGCAGTCACCGCCAGCACCACATTTCGAGCACATCGATTTTACGTCGGTCTTTGAGGCGAACCGTCCACATTTCTGCGCCATAAAGAAATATTGGGAAGATTAAGCTTCTCATGAGGTGAACTTTGGTAGCTTTAGTGATGTTACGGTTGCACCAGATCCTTTTCAACCTGTCAACAGCAGATTGTGTGATGAACAACTTGCATGATGTATGATTGAACAACTTCACAGTTGCAAATCATAGTAATGTCAGGAAGATCCAGTGCTGCTCGATCCACTAACATCATCTTCGTCTTGTTTCTGTTGAGCGTAAGACCGAAGGAGAGGCTTGTTGTCTCTAGAAGCGTCTCTATTATAAAGAGGATCTACACTATTATGAAGAGGTAAAGTTTGTATTTTATTTTAATTTTTTTGTAGGAAGTAATCTCTGAAAATAATGGTCTGATTGCTAAAATTTTTACACCAATAGAAAGCTGCTTTATTTCTAACTAGCATAAGCTATATTTTATGTACTCGGGCGAAGCTTTGGGCAAAAGCTAGTTCAGTATAATTTAATTGAAATCGTACTAAACTGATTTAGTTATATTTTTGCTTCTCTCTGTATTTACACATGCTTCCCTGGAGATCTTAGTAAAGAGAAGACAAGCTCTAATCGCTAAGTATACGATACCCAAGAGAATAGAGCGAACATCAAAACTTATTTAGTACTAAGTTTTCACTAAGTTCAACTCATTTCGCCTTTACAACCGAGAGGCTTTGGGTATGAATGACAGTCACTACTAACATGTATTAAGGTCTTTGTTTAACAGGTTCTTTTGGCCATATGCATGAAATATAGGAAGAGGGGATACGTGGGATTATTCTATTTTATTTACTTATTAAAACTTCATGCAACACACAGGTACAAAGGCGAACTTAATGTCTTAGGCATTCTCTACCTGTCAACCTAGAGTGGTGAAGAGAAAACATGGCAGGTGCACGAAAGAAAAAACCAAAAAAGAAATGGATTATTATGAAAAATAAGGGTAGAATTGTATATATATATATATAAATAAAACAGGTATATTTAATATAATATGTACCTACATTTATATTTATATAAATATTAATATATATTTTTTATTTTATTTTCGTACGATTGTTATTGCCATGAGTTGTAGGTTCGTACAATAATTTTAATTCTAAATATACTAATTGACTCGCCGGATTTCGTACCACTTCCTAACAATCAATGAATCTCAACTAAATTTTTATCGGCGTCCTCAGAAAGAGAACTGCCTCACCAGCGACAAGTGCTATTTACGTAATTGTCTGGCATTAAGTATTTGTTTGTTTATTAAAAGTTCATGCAACACAGTACAAAAGTAGACTATGCTGGAGTAGACCTATTTAACGCAGCCGTGAGCCGTACTTGTTTCTTATAGGTTTATTTTTTTTAAATGACAAGTTCTCTAATAGTCCAGAATTCATGATCCATTTTTGCGCTTGATTACTATCAAGCTAATTTTCCGTGAGTAGCTTCATTTTGATGAGACACCCAACTATTTTTTATACGAAACTCCCGATTGTGGTAACTAATAGAGATAGCAGGGATAGAATATGTCGATTTGATGATTCTCAAAAATTTAATAGTAACTAGTTTTTTTTTTTTTTGTGAAATCTCAAGATAATTTTCTAAATTATTCGAAAAAGTAAATACTTTTTTCGAATAATTTAATATGAACAAAAAAAAACTGCTGGTTAGTAATCATTTATGATGACCTCGTTATCGATACGTGTTGGAAGGAGAGGGGCTCTTTGATCAAACCATACATTTTGTGGGACAAATACTTTTTCGAATAATTTAGATTATCTTGAGATTTTAACAAAAAAAAAAGTACAGTTAGTAATAAATTTTTGAGAATCATCAAATCGACATATTTTATCCTTGCTACCTCTTTTAGCTACCGCAATCGAGAGTTTCGAATAGGAAATTGCATCTCATCAAAATGAAGCTACTTACGGAAAATTATTACAGACTGACTAAAATCTACTCCTGTTCCATCTTTTGCTTCCTGGCCCCTGAGTTCTCTGCCGTACAACTCATGGCCCCAGTAGGCTTCGACCTTGCTGGATGGGCCCCTACGGTTTGCTGACATCCCATTTCTTGCATTGTGTGTCTCTTTATGTGCTAAATGAACGTGTTTTCTTTATTTACACCTTTGAATTTTCCATTGAGTTTCGTAGTAAGAATCATATCGGATCTTGGAATGACTGGCAGTATTTAGAAAAAATTAGCAGACAGTAAAATCATTTCACCATTTAAATGACTGATTAGACAGCCAGCATGGCTGCCAACTGGGACCAAATAATGGTCCATCTCATCCTACGGTCTGTGTGAGATTACCCTGTGCGATAAATACACTTTGTACACATTGTTTTTGTATGTTTATCCTGTCCACATTATGATGTGTACAATAAAATACGTATTTTTTTTTCTGTAACTTGGCTATAAGTGTTATACACAAAAGGCCATTCGTTTGTCGTGCAATGAACTTAAAATAGACAACTCCAAAGGAAGCTTCATCAAGCTTGCCTAAGTGGTGGGGTCTTCAAAGGTCTACTAGGGCAGGAACGCTGTCTTTTTAAACGAAAGTATTAAGCGCTTCCCAGCCTGGATGTGTTCTTGTTGAACTGTGTTCATTCAGGTTTAGGTCCATGTATGTATCTGTTGCTGATGTATTGTGGAATATTGAATATTTTACGCAGAGTTTCACTTTGAAATCTTTGTGATATCTCCATGTTGCTATTTTTACTGTTCCCCATAGCTCGATTCTATACGTCCATATAGGTTTGAAAATGACTCTGTAAATGGACATCTTACTTGTTGGAGATAGTTAATGTGATTTTCGTCCAATCATCCCATACATGTCCCTAACTCTGGCATCCAGTTGTTTCTGTTTGGTCCATATGTTTCCGCCAAGTGGCATCCAGTTGTTTCTGTTTGGTCCATATGTTTCCGCCAAGTAAGTCTGCGGTCCAGATGAATTCCTAAGTACTGTAACGCAGCTCAGCTCGTCGGTAGGCTCGTATAGGGATTCTTCTGAAATTAAACACTTCTGGCGACGCACTCTTATATTTTTTAACTTATTTCAACGAATACTTATTATATATATTATTTATTATATTATTATACTTATATTCTTATAAAAATCACTTCCACACTGAAAAAACAACAGACATTCTTTTTTTTCTACTAACTTTTAAAACTATTCTAGAACAGCATAATCCTTCGAATTATATTTTACAAGCCAGTTCGTTGATTATATAAAAAAAGAAACTCATGCGATCTCCTTTCGATATCACATGAGCTACGCCCCAATGAATAGAAATGTTGAGGCAACAAGCAATTATATTCTAAAAAACTTTCGAAGGACTAAGCATGACCTACCTATACCTAACACAGAGGTCCCTACCTATGAAGGAAATATATCACAGTACCTACTTTGCGTCTTCTTTTTGCGGGTTTTGCTCATTACAGAGTTTATTTGGGGGGCAGGTCTTTCTTCTAAGAGTAAAGGCCTTGAAGGAAAAATATCACAGTACCTACTTTGCGTCTTCTTTTTGCGGGTTTTGCTCATTACAGAGTTTATTTGGGGGGGCAGGTCTTTCTTCTAAGAGTTACCTATATATTTGTATGCCTTTGTGGCATACAAATATATAGGTAAGAAAAGTCATTTGTAGGCATATTTTAACAGGGCTAAAAACATTATTAAATTTTCACACAAACTAAAAATTAAATTTTAAAAATAAATTACAAATTTGAATTAAATTTTCGGAATCTAATTATAAATTGTCAAAATTATAAAATGTCAGTAAATATTTGTTAAATTCGTAATATTCCCTATATAATTTTATAATATCCCGATATAATTTTAGCCGCGTTTTTAGTATGTGTGCGCTTAATATTCCCTCCATCCCTTAGAAAGTTTAATAAATATTAAAGGCGCCATGCAAAATACACTCTTTCGCATTAGTGCTGTTTTGGAACCATGTGAGCAAAGCAAAGTGTTATCGCGTCTGACATGACTGATCTTGTCTGCCATGCGTCGAAATAGGTGCCGATAACATTTTACAAACATGACAACTTCGAATATGTACAGAGATGGTAACGTCAAATGTTATAATTAATGAAATACGGTTTAAAACTGTCAGTTGAACTCAATTCTAACATCGTCCTAATACACTGTTCTTGGGCTTTGAAAGGTATATCCTTGTCAGTCGAATTGCACCAAAAGATAATTCCATACCTTAGGTGCGATGAAACTAGGCCATGGTAAGCTGTTAACAATGCGTCAGTGTTAAGCACAGGGACTATGTATAGGGCATAGGTAGATTTACTATTTTTTTTGCTCAAAATTTCGTGTTGTTTCCAATTTAACTTATTGTCAATAGTTACACCGAGGAATTTAGCAGTTTTAACTTCTTTAATTATTTTTTCATTATATTGGACCTTAAGATCAGATAAAGTTGGTAAGCGTTGACTGAAATGCATAATATTAGTTATGCTTCAATTTCTAATAATGGCTTGTAGGTTCAATTCAGAGTCTTTACGTACCGATAAGAGAGTCGTCTGCATTAGTAGCGATTGTATTATTGAGATGTGTGGGAAGCTCGGCAGTTAACAGCGCGTACAACAATACTGGACCCAGGATGCTTCTTTGTGGCACGCCGAAAAGTATTTTACAAACTGAGGTTATGTCATTGTACTTGACCTCGTAACAGCGGTCGCTTAACCCTCGGTCCGTCGCGTGGAGTCTTTGAAAGCCTAGGTGTTATAATAGTAAATTCTTTTCTTTATTGTCATAATTATTATAAGGTTGATACAATTCATAAAGACTCCCGAACTAGGCATGCCTGTATGTCAGGAGTCAGCGCCCTCCCAATTTTATTTAGACTCAATTTAATTCTAATTCTTATTAACAAAATTTATTTTAAAATATTATATATGAAACATATTATGCTTTGATAATTTTTGTAACAAATTACTAATTCTAAAACTAATTATTTATCTAACAAAATCGTGCTGTGTGTGTGTAGTGTTCGTGTATGTGTGCGTGTTTATGTATATGTGAATGTCCAAAAATATATTTTCGTATTTGTATTTGAAATTAAAAAATGGATTAGTATGAATTATTAATTATTTTCTCCACACTAACTTTAACTTACAATCACGCAGGGTCAGCGGGTAAAGATTGAGAAGTCTATTAATTTTGTTGTAAACATATACAGAAAGGAATGCTTTCTGCCTTCTTGCAAAAGCTGTACGGCATTTAACCGATTCGATGATATTCGGAATTGTACGTTTGTTTCGAAGCCTATCAAGATCATACGTGCTGCTTTGTTATAAGGTGGAAAATAAAAAATTGTCGCACAGTAAATACCTGGCATATCTCGTACAAAAACTTCGTGGGGAATCTGTATGGTTTGAATAGCATAGTCTTCAGCAGTGATCGTTGTGCTCCTTCAAGGTGTAAGAGATACGTTATGCAAGCACCGCCCCAGGCTCCTATACAGTAGCCAATAACGGATTGGGCCAGTGTATAATAAACAAAACGGAGGAGATCGCTGTCTGCTAAATGCCTGAGATTTTTGAAAACCCATATAATTTTTCTAACTCTTGATGAGACCGTGTTGATGTGTGGCTGCCAAGTAATTTTCTCATCTAAAAGAACCCCAAGATATCTGACCATCTTAACTTTATTTATCACTGTGCCGAGCACTGTTGAGTGAACAGCCATTCGGTTGCTTTATGCGGGCGTTAGTAAACTGTATACGTGAGGTTTTTGTTAGGTTCACAGTCAACAGATTATGCCTTAGCCATAAACTGACTTCATGAAGCCCCATCTCCGCATTTCATTGGATCTCGTTCCATGTCTCTCCCTGAAACACCAACGCTGTGTCATCTACATAAGTAAATATTCTTCCGTGATGAAGTGTCATTTGACACAGATCATTTGTATACATGAGGAAGAGACTGGGACCAAGAATGCTGCCTTGTGGCACTCCGTAAGTGACAGCGATATCTGAACTAATGGCACTGCCCACCTTAACTCTCTGCAACTTAAGGCGTATAGTCCCTTGAACCATCTGACCGAAAACATGTGAACGCAACTCTCGCACTCGCCTAGGCGGCAGTACGCAAATCTGTGCATTTATTTGCGGCCAGCAGTGCCCCGGAAAGCGCTTTAAATCCGTTTTCTCTGCGAGATATTGATTGATTTACATATGCAATGTTCACTTTGAAGAATATTTAACCACCAATTTTTATGGGTAAAAATGTTTCTAAAAGTCCAAGTCGTTTCGAAGGAGTAGGGAAAAGCTGCGAAAAGTTGCGAAATTGCTAAATATTTTTTTTTGACAAAAGTATTAATTGCACGAAAAAATCTAATGTTGATATTATTGTTCATGAATCTAAAATAAACATATATTTTTTTCAAACTAATTGACCCAGCCGTTACGGAGGAGTAGCCCTCAGAAAATCACTGTTTTATGGCACTTTTCGGGCGCTTGGCCGTTAACTCTCTGCATACGGCCAGTAAGGAAATCTTTGAAGATTTTAAGTACCATTTGCCTTATTCCACACCTTTCCAGTTTGTCAACAAGAGCAGAAATCGAGACAGTGTCAAAAACCTTGGCTAAATCGATGAATACTCCAATACATTTCTGTTTATTATCAAGGCAAGTGGTGACATAATCTACCAACGATCCAACGGCTCCTTCTGTACTTTTGGCTACCCTAAATCCAAATTGGGAATCTGACAGTATATTATTTTGCTCTAAAAATTTAATTAGTTGGTTATTGATTACTTTTTCTAGTAATTTAGAGAGGGCAGGCAACACAGAAATCGGCCTATAATTTGTTACACTGTCTCTCCCCACTCTTGTAGACAGGCGTGATGATGGCTCTTTTAACTTTAACTCCCAGAAATACACCCTGCTCAATACACAGCCTTACTATTGTAGTGAAGTGCGGGACAACGATATATTTTCCCATTTTTAGAAACCTATTAGATATGGAATCCCAGCCCGTTCCAGCGTCATTTTTCAGGTTCATGATAAGGGATTCCATTTCTGTTTCATCTGGTGGGAGCAATACCATAGAGTTAGGGACACGGGGTACAACAAACCTGTTCGAGGGGGTTGTAGTATCGGGGCAATTATTATTTTTAATTTTATCCTCAAGCAGCTTTCCAGCATCCGCAAAAAACATATTTACTGCTTCCGCGGCCTCATATGGGGCATTACTGTTCTCTAGTAATTCCTTGACACCGAGTTTTTGCTTGACAGTTCGCGTGATTGATTTAATAGCTGACCATGTCTCCTTACTATTCTTGGCGAAAAGATTTTTATGATGATAAAGATTTTTTTCATAATTTATTTTCAGCTTTCGTAACAAAGCGTTGCAGAAATTTCTATAGCGCTAATTTCTATTTCTATAGCAAAGTAACAAGAATAATTGTCTAAAAGTGGTGGTGGTTTGTGCTCGCTTAACCAACTTCGGTTAAAATGATTGTCAGGTTTAAACGTAAGCCTAGCCAAGTAAACAACAAAACCATCCATATTTTTATAGATACTGCGAATGTTCTGTGAGATTACAGTCAGTGTGATCGAAGTAGACCCAATTAGGTTTCCAGATGATTCTGGGTCACATTTATATTTAGCCACAGAAACATCATCAATATCTTTAACAATGTTATTTATAGTGGCCATTGGTAAAGTTCAGGTGAGAAAGTCACAACTTTTGACACCACTGTTGTGATATTAATTAATTTGTTTTAATTAGAATAAGAAAACATTTATCTGACTGATAAAGATGTAATTTCGTTAAAAATATTGCGCTCTTATGAACTTGAATACGTGATTGTGGGAAAACTCAGACATGTGTTTGTGTAGTACTAGTAATAGTATAATTTTATAATGTAGTAGTAGTTAAAAGTGTGTTCTTGTTGTACGTTTGTGTAAAGTAGGTTTTGTGATTTGTTTTTATGTAATTTTTGTAGAGTCAGCGCGACCAGATAGACCAGTGTCGATAATTTTTAAAACTAAAAATAATAATAGTAGGATGAAACCCATTACAAAAGGAGGAGAATATTATAAAAATGAAAGGAAAAATAATTTACGGGCGATCTGAGGTCGGGAAGGGGGTGGGGGTGAGCTTTTAAGGGGAAAAAACGGTTTTTCTCGATTTCCGGCAAAACTAAAAGTCCTATGGAAAAAAGTCAAATGGCAAAGTTGTAGATAATAAAAAGATCTAAAACTTTTGTATTCACACTTTTTTCACATAACCTCAAAATTTATGTGAAAAATTAAAAAAACCATGTTTTTGGTTTTTTATTTTTATCTCTTTCAAAAAAAAACTATTTTATCACGAAATTTGGTGAAAACTTACCTTTTTATGTCCCAAATACGCTGTAATTTATTTGATTAGAAATATTTATTTTTTCACCTTATTTTGAATAAATATCGAAAAAGCACCCTAATTTTCAATCGAAAATTCACCCGTCAAAATATCTTTTTTTTTTTCAAAAAGTTTACATGGTGTCTGTTCGTTGAAATCTCTACTTTCCGAAGGTGAAAAAAAAATATTAGTTACCATAGTAAATCTTCTCAGAAAATGCAAAAAATCGAAAAAAACTCGAATTCGAAAATTTGTTTTTTAATCATTATAAATAATTTCATCTAAAAATGTGTTTGCTGCAATTTGTTTCAATTAAAAAGTTGACTTATTTTATGCTTTATGTCATAGAAAATTTCATTACAAAAAAATAAAAATCGTACTATTAAATATAGATACTTTATTCTGACTACGTTATTCATTACAATATTTTTAAAGACATTAATCTTATCATTTCAGTCATTTTCAGTGATTAGAATTGAAGATAAGGTATTTATACCTTATCTTCAATTCCAATCACTTATCCATTAGCTTTTGTCTTTTTGATGGCATTTCTTCATCGTTAGATTTGACAAACCTCTCCGATTCTAGTAGATCTTCTAAACCTTCATGACTATGAGCTTCTTCCTCTCCAATATTATTTCCAGACTGTGTTGGTTCTTCATCCACAATTTCTTCTGAATCATTAACTTCCTCGTACGTTTCTTCTTCAATATTGGAGCAATTTTCATAACCATGACAATTTGAACATAAATTTGTGCATTTCAAACCATGTTTTCGGCAACCACATTTTAAACTATTACATCCAGTTTCACAGCTGCAGCAAATAGTTTTGAGCAATATTTCCGGAATTAATTCCTTTTGTGTAAATTTGGGCATAATTCCACGTTGATGTTGCTTCCAGCCCCAATCTGTTGCTGTTAGTTCGTTACCCAACCAAGTTTGAAGCTGATAATATGCCCTGTAACAATGTTGTTCTGCTGCTCCTTCTGTGGGTGGGAGGTTTGCCAAAACGAAAGATGATTTAATTTTTGCCAATTGATATTTTTGAAACCTTAATTGATTCAGTGTAATTTTTTCATTTTTACATTTATAAATAGATTTGATTAATTGTAACCCATTTTTTTATATCTTCTTTACTTGCATCTTTCTTATAAAAAACATTGGCCAAATTTGACAAATTTTTAACGTCTAATAATGAATTTACGACACTTTTCTTTCCTTTTCCGGCAAATCCAGATGTTGTATCGCAACCAGAAAAACAATGCAGAAATGCAACAATGTTTTTTAAGGATTCATGTTTGAAACTATTAGACGTGAAAAATAGGTCTTTTACATTTCTAGAACCTGGTTTGAGAAAATAAATGTCATGATTATTTGAATTTAACTGATTTAAAAGGAACAAAAGATCAATATCTTGGCCCACAACAATGACAGTTTTATTAGTACTTATTGCAACTTTTATCGCGGTTTCAATTATGTCAGCATCAGCATCTTCTTCTACTTGGTTACAGGAAAATCCTTGTGAATGTAATCTTTTCATCAAAGTTTTTATTATTTTATCCTTATTTTTCTCGTTAGATAAAAATTTTTCTTGCAAAAAAGGTATTTTTGGATGATTTTGATAATCGAACTCTGGAATATTGTCTGCGGTTTTTCTACGACTACGTTCTCCTCTTTTAGTTGAAGAAGCTGCTGGTACTGTTGTGACACTAACTGATTGTTTAATTTCGGGATACCCATCAAAGACAATGTAGCTGCTTGCTGTGTAATGTTTTTCTACATAGCGCAAATATTTATTAATTATCTCTTCCACCGTTTCATTTTTCTGCCAAATTTGTGAAGTAAAAATCCACCGTCGACGACATGCACTACACCGTCAGAAAGCGTTGGTCCATTCGCACTCATAAATAAATCGTAAAGTTGAGATTTAACATTTTTCCTGAGGCCATTTTCTGTAAAAAGTGACAATGGAAAAGGTGCAAGCTCGTATTGTAAATAAGTTTCCATGTCTTTTTTACTGTCAATGGTTAACGATATTCTTTGAAACAACAATAATGGATCGATAGCTATAATATCTCCGTTCACTTTAACGGAAGATTGAACTGTTTTTAGAGACAAGACTTTGTTTTTCCTTTTAAATTTTATACTGCCAAAATTCATTCCAACAGTAGCTTGCAAGGATTTTTTTCCTTCTTCATACGCTTCATGGCAATTTACAGAATTACTGCCAATAATTCCAGAAAATATTGACATGATGTTATCAGTCTCTGGAAAAGGATCATACCTGTTAAATTTTTTTTTGTAATATTTGTAAATCAGCTACATCTCTTTTTATTCGATATTCCCTAGAATCAATGTGTTGCTCTGTAGTTGCAAAAGAAACATTACAAAAATCTTCCATTTCATTGCAAACTTCGACAAGTACGATCATTGTTAATACGAATTTTGTTAAAACACTTTCAGACAAACCACGACCATGTGTAAGTCCACCCTGAGTTTTCATAGATCTCATCAAAACTTGCTCGATCGTCATATCCGACCAAACTCCCGACCAAAACTTTTGAGTACGTCTAATTGTAAAGAATCCTTCGGTGAATCGCGTAAATTCATAATCATCATTTATTGTGTCTTTAAGCTTACGCATATCTTGGAGATAAAGATGAGCAGATTTTGCGTATAGAAAGTGCCCACTTGCATGAAAATAAGGAAGCATTCTTTCCACGCATTTTAAATGTAATTCCCAATTACCTGCACGTTCAGCCCGTATGAAATCTTTAACCAATGAGATCATTTGCCAGTACTGCATCCAAAGTTTTGCGGTAGGACCTCTTTTTTGTACTAATTTTAGATGCTCGATAAATTTTTCTTTTATGATCTTAAAATCTTCTTGATGCAAATTGTCTTCGAAATTTTCAGTTCCTAAATCCAGCAAAAGTGTATCCATTAGCCCCTTTTCTGTGTCCGACAACTCCATCGATGAAAAAATTAATTCAGACAAGGCGAGCTGTACTAGAAAATGTCCTCTGATAGCTCGTGCATATGCGTGCCCGGAAAGAGCTTTGTCGGATGAATTTTCTGCATATATTTCACAAAAAGCCTCCTTTAGTCCACTACCATCCATTATGAATCCAATCGCTCCGAGAAACGACATCAATAATTGAAATCCCCCAAGTCTTACTTGGATTGAGGACAAATTGTAAAGATCATTATTTAAATCAATACTGGCCAAGATTTCACGAGCTTTATGGTATAGCGGCTGGTCAAACGTTACGAACACAATTTTTTGCTCTTGTTTTTGGCATTGCTTAGCCGCTTCTACCAACGATGTAAAAATGGTATCATAATCACTCGGTGGATTTTTTATAAATGGCACAGGAATAATTTTTGAAACATGATAAGTCAAATTAGCATGTAACTTCTCCATGAACCCATTCCAACCATTGGATTTGTTGTTTGCAAATTTTGAATAAATCCATGTAAAATCTGCCGAAGAAATTTCATAGTTGTCCGTAACATCTAAAACATCTTCTATCTGAACTGTCTTTAATCCATCAGAGTTTTTGTTTTCAAAATGTTTCAATTTCAGGAATCCAATTCCACCTATTTCTTCAGAAGATGGAATCTGTTTTAATCTAGAGATGCTTTTCTTTGAAGTAACACTAGACGCCGGAGTAACAACCATTATTCCACCCATTGCATGGAAAGTATTCCTGCCATCAATCGTGCATGTATTATGATCGGCATTGTCATAAATGAATTGAACATATGAATCTGGAGAAACAATATGATTAGCAGGGTCCTTGATAATCGACGCTTCAAAGCGCAATGTTTCTTTATATGAGGAACACAAACCTAAATTGGATAATGAGTCGATCAATCCTTTCGAGGCATATTTTTTGTGAATCATAGACGACAAACCAAGTAAAATTGGAGATAAAAAAGAACGTGGCCTTACAGATGTGATGATGCAATGAGACATTGTGGCCACCTTTTTTATCCATCCTACGAACGTTATTTTTATTTTTTTCTTTATTACTCTTACACACAATATTCAAAAAAACTTGCAAAGTTTCAGGAACATCCTTAAAAAGATTCCCTTCGTTTATATCTGGAGTTTCGTAGTAATTCATATCATATACTTTAGAACGTATATCTTCTAAAACAATTTCAGCAGCCATTTCAACAATTCTAGTTCGTTCGTCTTCTTTACTTTTTAATCTTTTTTCGTACCAGTCTTTGCAGAGTTTCTTACTTGCAGTACCATTTTTGTATAAAATAATCATGTCCCTTTTAATTAAATGACACTCGATATTGTTTTGAAAATGCTCTTTCACTTTATTTTTAATAGTTGTGTAGTCTGGAAGATCTCCTGAAAATCCCTCTTTTATTTCTTTTACAGAAAATTGACATTCTGTTTCGTTGTCAATGATATAATTAATAAGATAATTAATAAAATTCTTAGTGTTTTCACATGCTGCCCCCTCTTTTCTTTCAGTTCTTTTGTTATAAAAATTAGCCATACAAGCAGTGTGATAATGCGCTTTTACTGCGACTAAATCAGGCACATTTTTCAAACGAGCTGAATTTTTTTTATCGAAATCATTTAATGTGTTTTTTTTTTAATATACTGTAATATATTAACTCTTGTATCGTTGCTTTGAACAGATGAAATTTTTTTTCTAGAAATATTACCGGAAAATCCACCGCAGAGAAAGCAATGAGATTCAAAATTAAATCCAAGACCATCTTTAATTACTTCTTTTCCTTCCTTTGCTTTTTTTGTCTTGAACTACAAAATGTACCTATTGCAGTCTCATCATTATATTGACTTTGACAATTTCGATGAATAAAAGCTGATATCAGTCTCAAATTTTTTGTATTTATTGTCGATTCTTTTCTTGCTGGACACCACTAAACGATTCAAAGCTGCTTTTTTTATTTCATACACTTGCTTATCATCTGCCTTATTGCAGATGATACAAACAGATTCATCCATACTAATAATATGAAAAGACAAAATCGAATTAATAATGCCTTCACAATTTTATCGTGAGTGACAATTGGCATTTGACATTTATTTTTTTTATATTTTTTTTTCATGGGAGTAACTAAATTTGTTTGTGCAAAATAAAGGAGATTATTATTGTTTAATCTTGTTTTAATCTTGTTACTTTTTTTTAAGCAAACCTGTCACAATTATCTTAAAGAAACTCAGCGTGCACGTGTATTTTTATAAACGATGTTGTATACTATACTGTATTTCGAATACTGGCTAGGCTAACGGTTGTTACAGCTGCTACGAAATAGTAGGTATGTATGTAGTAACCAGTACCCCCAGACCCGCCTAGCTCCTTCCCCACTTCTCTATGAAATACCTTTTGATGGGCTAAAATTTTTCGTAGGTCACTCAGGTATCTAAGTTATCTAAAATAGTTATAAATATGCATCTACGCAAATAATTTAAAGAAGATTCGACTACTTTCTCCAAATATTGTAGATGTCTTATTAAATATGAATTTTATTAACTTATTTGTTTGTTAATTATAGTAGTATATTTTGATTTTCAATTTTTTTTTTTATCGATGTAACATGTCATCTTACGTTTTTCGAGTAATTAAAGTGTAAATTTTAATAAATAGCTCAAAATTGTGTATAATAATTAAAAACAAATTTTCGAATTCGAGTTTTTTTCGATTTTTTGCATTTTCTGAGAAGATTTACTATGCTAGCATCTATATTTTTTTTCACCATCGGAAAGTAGAGATTTCAACGAACAGAAAACATACCAATTTTTTGAAAAAACCTGATACCTATTTTGACGGGTGAATTTTCGATTGAAAATTAGGGTGCTTTTTCGATATTTATTCAAAATAAGGTGCAAAAATAAATATTTCTAATCAAATAAATTACAGCTTATTCGGGACATAAAAAGGTAAGTTTTCACTAAATATCGTGATAAAAATATTTTTTTTGAAAGAGATAAAAATAAAAAACCTACAACTTTGCCATTAAACTTTTTTTTTGCCGGAAATCGAGAAAAACCATTTTTTCCCCTTAAAAGCTCACCCCCACCCCCTTCCCGACCTCAGATCGCCCGTAAATTATTTTTTCTTTCATTTTTATAATATTCTCCTCCTTTTGTAATGGGTTTAATCCTACTATTATTCTTTTTCACTTTTTATTATTTTTGAAGGCTTCTACCCTGGTCTAAGAGCGAGATTTACATTCATGCAAAATAAATGAAAAATATAATTATAGCTATGAATAATTTTCAGGAGCTGTAGTAGTCATGCACAACTAGCAGGTTTAAGTTTTAGAATATTTTCTTCTGGGTTTATTCGGATATGTGGATCTCCAGCCTTTTCACGTAAATAAACAACCGTAAGAGGTCCAACAGAAGTTGTACCCATAGTTCTTGTACTGTGTTCTTACTAAATAATAAAGTTTCTGCGTTTTAAGGGTAAGTCTTTCTGCTTCTTGGCTGATTACTCTTAAGCTTCAGATGGGTAGTGTTAAGCTTATTTCCCTTGTCTTTTGACTTGTTAAACATTTTAATAATTACCTTATCTTTAGTTATAGCGGAGCTGAAGGTTACTACAATTGGGTTTGAGTTACCTTTTGACTAAACTCTTTGAATATCCTTTAGATTAGTTTCACTAATATTAAGGTTTAGGGTTTGGCCCAAATTAACAACTAAATCACAGAGATCTTCTTTTGTTTCACCTTCGGACTTCGGTACATTACGAATTTCTATTTCAGAGGCTTTCATGTTACGCTCTAGGAACTCAATCTTATCTTCGAGTTGTCGGATAAGTTTATTGTCCGCTTTTTTCTCAGCTTCCAGAGACGATATACGGCATAGAAACTCGTCGTACTTGACCGACATTACCTCAACACTCTGTTTTAGCTCAATGTTTTGTTCAATTATACTATTAATCCTGAGCATTAAATCATCAAACTGAGCTTCCTCTTTATTAGAGAACGTAGCAAACATATCTCTCGTAAGTCCTGTCGAGGCAGTCGCATTTTCTCCTTCGAATTTCCTTTTTTTATTTGCGTTGCAATCCGTGACTTAGATTGGAGCTGCAGGTCAGGAGCCGAGGCACATTTTTGCAGCGTTGACTTCTGTAGCGTGAGCCGAACGGACGTTGACGGATTGTTATCTGCCATGTCATCAGATACTATTGGTAGCGGCGTCGGAGTGTCAGGAGGAGAGTGGTTGACGGGCATATTATTATTCTTTGTCAGTTGAGATTCAAGGTACCAGTCAATCAAAGGTTGTTTTAAGTAAACAATACCCTATTCATATATTAAATAGTGCAAATACTGATGTTATACCAGTAGCTCAATGTAATTATGTACAGAAAATCAGAAAAAAAAAAAAAATAGTTCGTGAGATTCGAACCCGCGTATCGTGTCACGGGCTCCCACGGCTTACCCAACTGAGCCACTTGACTAGATGAGAGGGTTATCGAAAATGGTCTTCTAATTTTAATGTTTCAATTATTTGTATCGCTTAATGTTTATGCGAGCCTGGTACTTCTGCTAGTAAACAGTACTATTTTAAAATGTGTTTCTCTTTTCTTGACACTCACCTGGTGGTCCTCAGTTCCAACAGTCCTTTCGTAGTTGTCTCGGGCTATGCCAACCTAGCAGCAGCTGTTGATGACACTTCTTCCAAACGTTCTCAGAGTTCATATGACGTTGGTGGTGGGTGGCTGTCTTACAGCTCGTAGATGAGACGGCAGGTGGGAGGCGGGAACCCCCAGTGTGACGATGTCAGTGGGTGGGCTGCCTCACAAGTGAGACGGCAGGATGTTCGTACGCAGCGAGGCAGAGCTTTAGTTGCCGAGGTGGTGCCAAACTTGGATTGATGACGCGCGGGAACTATCTCTTATGAGTTTATGCACTCCTATTATTATTTTTTACTTAATTGATTAAAAACAAATGCTTTACAGTAACTTATACACGTCTGCTCGTATTCGAGATCCGGGGGGGAAGGGGGAAGGTGTTTTTTTTTAAATCTTATAAATTTAGGGACTTTTGGTCACAGTACGACCATGCCAGCCTCATCGTAACCTAATACAAGTCAAGCTTTATCAACTATGAGGGCTTACAACCTTACTCACGATGGCTGCGTTAGAGAGGGGTTCGGACAGTATACTTTGGATAACAACAACATCAATTAAATTAATTTTAAAAGTATTCATCAGCACCTTTCTAGCAGCTCGTGTCCTGACGCATTCCACCAACAAGTGGTGGACATCCTCCACCGTGCCACATTCTGTACAATTTGGACTGTCACTAATTCTCATTAGATACCGAAACTTGTTGAGTGGAACGTGTCCAGACCGCAGTCTATGCGCTATTATCATAAACTTTCTCTTAAGCTTAATATTGGCAAACCAAGGAATACGTGGAGGTTCACATAGTATTGTCTTGTACCAGATTCCCTTTTTTCAATTAAGTAATTAAAACATTCAAGTGATGTTCTATTAAAATATTATTTCGAATCCTTAGAGCATTCAATTTTATATTTTGGTAAAAGTTCGGAATAGCTTGGAGTAATATTCACCTCCAAACCATCCGACACAGAAGTCTTTACCAGTTGGTCGACCTCCTCGTTCTCCCGTAAGCCAACATGCGACGGAACCCATTGCAGAATTAAATTCACATTATTAGACATGAAATATATATTTGTCTTAATATGACATAAGCAATCGAAACACCTCTGCAGCCAGAGGCACATCGAGCTATATGCTGAAGAGAACTTCTGCTGTCTATGAAAATGACAATCCTATCGTTATTAAACTCCACATTTTGCAAGTATGTAAGTGCCTTTGATACCGCAAGGAGCTCCGCCGTCATTATACATACATTACTATTACAAATTTTAAACAATCCTTTACTATTATGCCTCGGATCATAAAAGGCGGCACCAAGAATATTTCCTATTTTAGAACCATCTGTATATAATTTTAACCAACCATAATATTTAGTATAAATTTCTTCCAAGATATTGTTTTTCAAAAGATTAATATCGTATGATTTTTTACATTGTTTCATATAATCTAAATGGACTCTAATAGTATCTCTTACGTTTATATTTGAAACCCAAGTATCTAAGCAAAACATTTCTAAAGGATAAATAGATGAAACAACTTCTTCTTTGGTACTGTTATATACTGTTACTAATAATGGTGGTTTCTTATTTTGCCAATAGCTATTCGTAATGTAACTATTTAAGGTATATAATAGACCCAATATTATATTGTTCTCAAAAGATTGTAATTTTAAACAGAATTTAATTGCAAGATATTTACTTCTTAGAGCCAGATTAGGGATACACAATTCACATTCCATAACGTGGGTGGGAGTTGTTCGTATGAAACTACCAATTATCCTCGAAGCTTGGTTTTGTACCTTATCTAATTTACTCACATGTGTTTTTGCACTGCTATCGTATAAGAAGCTTGCAAAATCTCAACTCTACTTCGGATTAATGTTATGTACAGCCTACGAAGATGTTTAGGGTGCATCCCCCATGCTGTTCCAGCTAAAACTTTCAGTATGCACAAAAACCTCTGTGTTTTTACGCAAGTTTCGTTTATGTGCTTCCCCCAACGAAGGTTGGGGGTAGCACATAAACGAAAGAAAGCAAACATAAGCACATATTTTTGTCCAACCACATACTAAGATATTTGACATTTTCAGACGAGCTTACTAATGAGTCCTTTATGGTTAGATTTACTTGCTGTCTCCTACGTCCTCTGCTAAATATGCAAATTTGAGATTTACTCCCTGATAATTCTAAACCTGATTGATCTAATAGCTTAATCATTATATCTACCGCACTTTGTACTTTCAAAATACTATCAGCTAGATTTTTACAGCTTTTGTAAAGGACAAAGTCGTCGGCATATTGTAATATTATAACGTTAGTAATACCAGGACAAATTGTATGCGTAACTATATTAAAAATCAAAGGAGACAATGGGTCACCTTGGGCAATGCCTCTACTAGTCCACCTGATCAAAAATCTTCATGACCGTCGTATGTGCTTTTAAGAGGTCTTTCTGTCAAGAATTCCCACATATATCTGCAAATTTTATTTCCTGCATTTATTTCATTAAGAGCATGAATAACACTATCTACTGTCATTGACATTGTTATACGCATTTTCTATATCCAGAAAACACGCTAACGTAGGATGATTCTTAGAAAAACCCATTTGGATGTAGCAAACCAATCGAGCCAAGCAATCCAAACATGACTGGGAACGTCTAAATCCCGTAGTATTCAAAGATAAATATTTATTTTTTTCCACGTACCATTCAATTCTTTTACATAATAAAGTGTGGAAAATTTTAAACAAGCATGAAATTAAAGAAATGGATCTTAATTTCAATGGGATATCTGAAGCACTACAATTTTTAGAAATGGTACTATTTTAATATTTCGCCATTGGACAGTACCAGTTGCCAAAATTAAATTATATATTTCTAATAGGTATACTTTTGCTGGTTTTGGAAAATTATAGAGCATCGAAAACGTAATTTGGTCATCCCCTGGTGCCGTGTCTCTCTTTTTAAGACATCTATCCAATTTGTGAATTGTAAATTCTATTTCTAGGGATGTGTTACTTGACTCGATAACAGGCATCTGAGGAATGACATAATCAGGAGCAAGACTACAGAGTAAGTCTTCAACTTGTAGCTTGGAAGCATACAATTTTGATATTTTATGCCCTTTCATAAAATGCATTCTATTCCAAGCTTCCGAGACAGATGTTGATTCATTTACACTGCTACAGAAATCCCTTCAACCTTGTGATTTGGCATGATTTAAAGCTCGTTTTGTTTCATTAGTTTGATTTTCTAAAATATTTAAATTACTTGGAGTTGGGTTTCGCCTAAATATTGATAATGCCAACCTTCTCCTTGCTACAGACGTTGATAGGTCAGCATTCCAGTATGGTTTCGGTTTAAATTTACTTAAAGGGTCAGTACACATCTTAACTAAATGCGTACTTAAATCAGCAGCTGAATTAATTTCATTTACAAAGAAGTCGTATTTAACCTGAACATTATCTGAAATGATTATGTTGTTATAAAAGAATTGATAATTATGTGAACGCTACTCAGCGTTTCATTACTAATATTCCATTTAAAGTTTACAACAATATCTGCAGATACAAAAGTAATGTCAGGTGAAAACTCTTGAAGCACCCCATTTACCAGTTTAATCCTCATAGGGCTGCCATTGTTCAATGAAATAAAGCCATTTTCTAGCTAAGAATCAAATAACTGCATACCTCTGGGGTCATTTTTATATGACCAGTTTGAATGATGGCCATTAAAGTCAGCTGCTATTATAGTTCCTTGAGAAAACATACTGAAAGGCGGCATACATATATCCCAATCTGGCGGAGTGGTTCTAATATTAGATGGACAATATATACTTACAATATTTTATGTATAAGGACAGTTCAGTAGCTTTACATGTAGCACCTCTATACCTGTATTGTTCAATTTGAATGACGATACCTGAGTCTTTAAAGATTCATGGGTTATAATTGCTACACCACCGTATGAATCACATCTATCTCTTCTGAAAATATTATTGCTACACCACCGTATGAATCACGTCTATCTCTTCTGAAAATATTATAACCACTAATGTGACTATGAGATTCCGGTTCCATCCATGTTTCACTAACGATAGCGACGTGCGCTTTTTCTTGGAATAGTAAGCATTCAAATTCTACCAGTTTTGGTTTCAAGCTTTGTGAGTTCCATTGTAGTATGTTCAAAGTTATTTCATGTGGTGCACTATCCATGAACCATTATCACTCAGAAACATTTTAACAATCCCTGGTAAGTCTGGCAAAAGGTTAGTAAAAAGTGAGGTAAACCAGTCAAAAGTGAGGTAAACCAGTCTGTAAAAATCTTAATAAGAGCTTTGAGCTTAACGACTATACTATCCTTTTTTTCTGTTATGAAGTTCTTAATTATTCTTGTATAATTTCACTAAATGATTTCCAATGTGTCTGATCCATATTGTCTGTCCGCATTTGACCAGCAGTGCTCTTCAGCTGATTTTTCTGAATCTGAAGTATCCAGTTCAACAATTACATTGTTTGCTATTTTATAAGGTACTTTGAACCTGATAGAATATTACACTCAACTGTTTTCATGTAAACTTCTTGAAAAGACGATACTGAATCTTGCTTGCTTCTCTCGGATGCCTGAATAGTTCTACATTCCAGGATTGGGCTTGGGTCACGTAGTACACTTGGTGTAACGAAAGAGGGAGACTCCAAATACTTTGTTAAAGCTTTTTCTTAAGTATAATTATGTTCTGACATCAATTCTCTAATGCGTTTTTCTTTTTTATACACAGGGCACTGTTTCGACATTGCCACGTGATTGCCTGAGCAATTAGGGCATTTGAATGTTACTGGATCACAGGTAATATGGTAGTTAGAACACTTTGGGCAAACTGATTTATTTATTGGACACATTTTAGCAATATGCCTAAATCTCCAGCATTTGGAACATTGCGTTACAGGAAACGTAAACGTTATTTTCAACTCAAATAGACATACATGTGAAGGTAAGGAAGAGCCTTTGAAAGTTATTCGGAAAGTTTCACATTGAACCCATTTATCTCCACTTTTTTATTGAGTCGTTCCTTCTCACAATTCATATAATCTACGAGTTCTTCTTCAGATAAGCCCAATTCGATATCTCTAATAATTCCATACGATAGACCAACCTCCCAGGTTTTTTGCATTCGCCAACCAAGATCAATAAATACAGGACAACAAAGAAATTTTTCTGCACTATTTTTGTTACTAAACGTTACTAGCAACTTATAAGGATTTATGTATTTAATTTTGTCAATGTACATAATCTCATTTTGTTTTAGTAATTTTGCAAGAGCAAATTGTTTGGGTATCTTTTCTTTGGAGGATACAGTAACTTGTATTGGTGATTCCTCAGATATATCCTTGCTAAGTTTTGCCTTCTTCTTAGAGTTATTTCTACATAAAGTTTGCCAACATTCTTGATTATTCTCAGTACTTCGACGTTTTATCGCTGATATTGTTGTATTCATTCTATAACGTTATTCAGTTGAGTTTGGTCATCTAATGTATCAATGTTTAAGTTTGCATCATAAGCCTCAGATTGAGATTGATGCCTATCCATTAAAAATTGCGTAACTGCACTCGCGAAGCGATACCGGGCAGCGCGAGCGCATACCGATTGTTAAATTGGTTTTTTATTCGATTTTATATTAATTTATATTCATATTTGAAATTTTCATACACTGACGTATTATGACGTTGAGTAACATATGGGGAAGGTGTTAGAATTATGTAAAATTAAAAAATTCAAACTATCCACGATTTATAGTACTTTAGGTACCCTTCGAAATTGGATAATAGTTCACGTGCATCACCGCTAATTAAGTTCGCAAGCCTGCGCTGTAAGATATAGACGTGTTTTGTGCGCGGGCCTTGAAAGACGCGACGAACGACGTAAGTAAAAATGTATTGAAAATGTATGGTTGATTTCTTGTGTAACATGGGTTTTTATAAATTTTTTACTGTTTGTGATTAAAATTAAGTTGTAATTGACTTCCAAAATGACAACAACAACGTATATCGAATTGGTAAGAAAATGAAACTGATGATGTTATGATAATGAGGATAAAAATGAAATCGCTTCATACCTAGACGAAATAAGTCAGCATAACACGGATTCGGAACAAGAATGTGATGATTTGGTTCCTACAGAATAACCTCGGGAATCTTTGGAGGAAAACCGGATCAGGTTTTAGAGTCGTTAAATGAAAAGTACATGAAGTTGGGAAGTTCATAAAGGGATGATGATGAAGAGCCCTTGATAAACATATCATCACAGAACTTTTATACATCAAGAAGAGACAGAAATGGTCCATGAGTTTTAGGATTGTGTCGATTTCGCCAATACATGCCCATGCCCAGTACATCGGCAAAATACGGGATCAAGTGGTTTTCTTTGGTGGATGTCGTTACATTGTACCCAAAACAGTTGGAAATATGCGTCGGAAAGCATCTAGAAGGTCAATGTTTTCAAGATACGTGCCCAAACAACAACAAATGCATGCAAAAGTTGTATATTTTTTTTGTTGGTGGAATCCAAATTTTATGTTAAATTGGTCTAGTGTATTCTCATATAGATATAATATAATTTAAAGTTTATTGATTTAGTAGTATTAAAACAAAAATAACGCGAAATGATCTTAAAGAGTGAATTTTAAGTTCCTAATTTTATTTTGTAAGTTCAGATAGTAAATATATGAATACTATTGATTATTTTGTTGTAGTTTTATTGAAATTAAATGAAAAAATAAGAAACTGCCAAAATAGTGCGAAAAATACAAGTTATAAAGGATATCATTGGTGTTATACTGTTGGGGTCTTGAGGAACCCCACGCGATGAACTGCGTTATTAAAAATGCGCGACGGACCGAGGGTTAAGTACGATTTCAATATGTAATATGTAATATGGAAGAAATAATGAGAAAGCAACTGTTTGATTTTGTAGAGCTGTCATTCATGCCACCTTATCAAGTTCAATGTCATGAAAAACAGCAAAATTCCTTACTTTCAAATGCATGGCCAATTAAGTCGGTGCTGCGATGTACTTGCTCGATGGTTCCGTGCTTTTCTCTTAAGCCAAACTGATGAGACGGGATTACTTCCACCAAGTGTGGTCGCATTCTACTAAGTAGGACCTTCTTCAGAAGCTTACCAGGAATAGACAGGAGGCTAAAATTATAGGTCTGTAGGAACTAGTTTAATGTGGTGATCTGAAAACCTGTCCAAACAGGGTATCTTAGTACTCACAAACATAATCTAGGCATGCTTAAGATTGACAAGCTTTCCGTGCCAGTGGAAAATTTCGCAGGTCATTATGGTGCTCAAACCAGGGAAAGTATGTAATAAATAAATATTATTTATTATTCATTACAAAAAAACGATTTTTTTACTTTAGATTTAGCCTGGGCGCGGACTCTTTTATATCTTTGAAAGGACTCTTACGAGCTTATGCAAATTATGCGTAACTAATATGAATTTTCTCTGCTTTTCCTAATTCCAACAGTTAGAGTAGCCTATTCTTTTTTTTTTTTAACCGGACACGCCTTATTAAATTCTTGAAATAACCTCGTGTTCTTATTCACGACGTTAGACGGAAGTGCCTGATTTTTAATTCAAAATTATGCCAGTTCTGCATTTAAAAACACGACTTACGCAAAAAAATCAATACAGAAACAAATAAAAAGCAATTTTTATACTTTTTTAACTGTACTTCCCTTATTATTCCTTGATATACTTCTACGTTCTTATTCGTTCTGTTTTACTATACTGCCTGATATTAATTTTATTACCATACAATGTTAAATTGTGCATCAACCAAAAACGCGCACGTAAATTAAGATTTTTTTCTTCTGGTTTTAATCTTCATATTTTGTGGTCAACTGAATTTGCAAAACAATTCAATAACAAAAACGGCTTTTCGTTCAGAAAACTCTAGCCATAAAGCCAATGAGTTTTTGTCAGAACGTTTGAATAAATTAGTGAGCTTAGAAACTTTACATGATAAGACTGTAAACAGTTGTAGTTCCCGTAGGACCGCGGAAAATACGGCGCCTCCCCACATAGACGAAGCTGGCGGCGAAAGCTAGTAAATTATTTAAACAAGTTGTGAAGTAAATGTTTATGTATCTGTTTGCCTTGTATCTAATATGGTCAGATCGTTTTGTTTTTGGCACATTTGACAGTATTTATTTATTTTGTTGATTAGTATTCTGTAGAACCTAATTCCTATCTATCTATATATCCGTCACAGTAGTTCTAAACCTCTAAAATTCGTTTGTTCGTTCGTGAGTTTCCTGCACTGGATTCGTGCGGAAGTGACGCCCGGGTGTCGCCACTCTGTGGAATGCCCGGAGGACACGGTGGAGCACACAGTCGAGGTGTGCTCTGCTTGGGCGGAGCATCGCCGTGCCCACGTGGGGGCGGTCGGCAGCGATCGGCGGCGGAGACCTCTCGCGCCGAGCCTTGGTTGATGCCATGGTCCGGAGCGAGGAGGAGTGGCAGGCGGTCGCCGACTTTTGCGAAGCAGTAATGCTCGCAAAGGAGGAGGCCGAACGCATCAGGCAACGGCATTATCGCCACCGGGATTCTGATCCCGATTTCCGGCCACCGTAGGCGCGGGCTTGCGGACAGTGAGCAATGGATAGCTCGCTGTCCGGCCGTCCGGTAACTATCCGGACCAAGCCCAAGTCGTCGACGGCGCGCACTGTTCCCGCGCGCCTCAAGGAGTTGTCAGCAACAGCTGGGACCCAGCCCGGTCGAAGCCTACTGGAGCCAGGATTATCCGAAAGGGTGCTCGAGCTCCGGTATGAAAGCTAGAAGGAACGGGGTGGGTCTTTTAGTCAGTAAGAGTCTGACACTATCTCCCGCTCCACCCAAGAGCGGGGAATGTCAATGCATGATTTTTTCTCACCAAAAATAAGGGTATGGCACGCTAGCCTTTTGAGTAAGCTTTCAGCGTACGGCATTTCCACTGGTCTGAATAACTGGGTAAAAGACTTCCTGAGACATCGGTCTCTCCGAGTTGCTGTCGACGGATGCTCATCAGAGCCCAAGACAACTAATGCCGGAGTTTCTCAGGGGTCTGCTCTCTCTGCAACTCTCTTCCTGTTGCATATCAACGATCTGCTAGTGCCCGGTATCTATGGGTATGCAGATGATAGCACAGTTGTAGAGAGATACCTGCCCAGTGCTCGGGCCAGTAAGGAGCTAATCCGGTCCGAAAGAGAGGCTATGGTAGAGCGAACGAATATCTCACTTCAGGCAGTCTCCAAGTGGGGGGTGAAGCCAATCTAGTGGGATTCAACGCCGCCAAAACACAAGCGTGTCTGTTCACCGCCAAAAGGAGCCGGTGCACCTTGGCTCCTACTTTTCAGAATTTATCCCTGGGGTACACAATATAATACAATAGCTGAAGGCGGTCGGCCTTCAGCTATTGGGGGTTGAAATTCCCTCAGGCCTTAACTTTGGGCAGTTCATTGAGTCCAAAGCCAAGGTAGCTGCTAGGAAACTTGGCGTTCTTGCAAAGGTCCAGCGGTACTTCACACCGGGACAGCTTTTAATTTTATACAAAGCACAGGTCAAGTACTAGTTTATCTCAATTACAAAAAAAAAAAATACCTCCATAGTGGGAATCTTTGTCACTCATTCTAAATCATGTAAAATAAACAGAAAACACAACTCTCAGATAATAATCTTGAGCTAAACAATGTTTGTAACCAAAGTGTATTCCGAAGATACTTGTATTTTCTTTATTTTCGTAGATCAAACAAAATACGTTTGTAATGCGATAGTAATGTATTCAGCATTCAGATCACGTCTATATCATATGCAAAATTCTTCGTACATATTTTCATACGTTTTCTGTTGGATTTTAATAAAATATCTGGGTAGGTTGTTCGGCAAACAGTGTGATCTCGCTTTTAGTTTGGTAAATATTGCTGGATTGTTGTGTAATGCTTGCTTTTATAAACGACGTTGGTGAGACTACTTCGATGATCTCGGTATTCTGGGTTCGTGACCGTTCCTTTTATATAAACAAATAAAAGTTTGTTAGTTTAATAGATAAATAAAAGTTTGCTAGTTTAATAGATAAATAAAAGTTTGCTAGTTTAATAGATATATTTAGTTTAATAGATATATTTAGTTTAATAGATAATAGATAAGTTTGCTGATTTTTCAATGAACATCAAACGTCAGCTGAGCGAGTTCAATAAACTGTAGTTAATAGTCGGCGTTGCTTATAAACTACCTACAGGTCATTAAACTCGCTCAGTTGACGTTTTCTTAAAGAAATTAATTTAATTTCGTACATGCGTATATTAATACGAGTTTTGAAAAAAAAAGTACTTTGTTTTTTAATTTTTTCTTTACAAATCGATAGTGTTTCATGTAACGGATCGACCCTCCACGGGATTAAAACGATTAAACTTTAACGGTATAGATACTTTGGCCATAATCAATTATAGGAGGATTATCTACATCTTAAAATGACATTTCCATTAAGCCAAGATACAGCTAGGTTATATTTTGTAATAGAGGTTTTTTGCCTACTTTCCGGCATCAGATCAGTTCAATTCCTCTTACAGTCAGTCAACTACACGTATGAACAAAACAATTTGACTAGAGACAATGACTGTTCCATATCTTCGAAGTTCATCAGATCATGACAAGATTTCTATGGGACCAATTCGGCAGTATACTCAATACATACATAAAAATATTATTGGTCCAGAATTTACTGAGAAATCGGTGATTATACATTAAAAATAAACATAAATATAGTCGAACATAAATAGGACCTCCATTTTTTTGAAGTCTGTTAAAGTGTAATTTTACAGCTGGACCGTTTACAGATGTCATACGAGGTAAGGTGTTTTGGATATTGTTAGAGACCTACCAAGTTAGATATAACTGCTTTTATACGGCAAGGCCTATTTTATCGAAACTACTAGTTCATAGATTACAAATAAGTGATTTTATACTGCAACCGAAATTCAAATTAGCACTCAGCTTAATTCGCAAATTTCAAATATCCAGCGCGAACAAAACTGTCACGCGCCAATCTAATATGTTATAAATAGGTCAGCCATTAAATCGTTTATTAACTGTAATAATGCTCACTGGCGCACAGTTAATTTGTTTGGAACGCGGAAAATTACGGCCACCCCTACCTGTGGCTTATTAGTCGTCATTCATTCTATAAAAAACCGTCATAATAACATCAGTTCCACAGGAAATTGAGTTTCGTGGAACGGATTTGAATGAGCCCTCACAAATTGCTTGTTTATCGCCCTTTTAGTTAACTGCTAACACGGAAGGTATCTTTGGTAGGATTACTATTGATGGGTTTTCAAAAAAGTAAGACTACTGGAAGAATTGACTCATTAATAGATCACGGTATTCGAAATTGAATTTGTATTATGCAGGCAGAAATACTCAAAGTTCTATTCTATTTTGGAATTAGATGATATAGTATGTTTTGAAATTAGGTTATAATATAATCTGTTTGTTGACATGGTTAGAGAACATCTTGATAGGTTTGTTTTTCAAAGTTTCGTAAGATCATTTCTGGTCAAGGAGTTTTTCTAGGGTCAAAGACATCGTCATTGATTTATCATACTTGCCCATGAGGCAGATTCCATCAAAAAATATGCAAAAAGCTTCTTCCACTGTTGGCTTGAAAACGGCAGGATTTCATTGAACTGGAGGCTTGATTTTGCTTGGAGTAGAAAATATAAGACTTTTTAAAATAGATAGAAAATGCAGGACTTTAGAAAATAGTTATGAAGTATAGGACTTTTGAAATAAAAAGTACTCTCATCTACTTTACATGTACATGTACGTAATGAAGCGGCGATGAAGGTATTTTTTTTTGGAGCACATGCAGCCAAGATCAGCAGACATATTGTCATATGCTTCTTGTATCAGATGAAGTTACTCAAGTGAGATCTTCACTGACTGATATTTGAGGAAATTGAGGATTTTAAGTCCCTACCATCTTTTTCCCTCATAGAGATTCTCTCTCTTTTGCATTATATTATACAGAGCGCAGCGGGACGGAAAACCAAAGCAAATTAGGTACATTTTAGCATTTGTGCTCCTAATATTTCTCGTATAAATTACGAACACAGCTCCCGAAGTTTAGTGCGGCAGAGGACGGCTACTCCATAAGGTATAAAAGTTAGTGCTGCTTGCACTCTAACCTTTGCGGAGTACGTGTCACCCCGAAACTGAACCCGAGCACCGCCATACATATTGCATTATAAATACGTAAACAAGAAATGTTGGGGAACACAAACGTAATGTAAACAAAATAAAGCATCTCATCTGATATAACTTACGTAGAATGCGGGCACGTGTATATTTTTACTGCTTATCGATAAAGTGTCGATAATGGAAACCGGCTCGGATTGCGGGCTGAGCTCTAAACAAATGACAATCGGGCGCGGCGACTCGGCACCGTCATCCAATCCGATCGGAGGCAATTTCCTCAGACAAGGATTTTCTATCCCTTGAGCAAATATGCACTCATGAGTCTGCGAACTACGATGAAAGTCGTACAGAAAATTGAATTGTACCTACGGAAAGGGTCTTGTTTATTTTGATATAGCAGCGAATGGCGTAGGTATGTCTATATTGCCGTTTGCCGGCCACTTTATGTGTTTAAACGTTTCTGTTTATGTTTCCCGATAAAATAGTGAAGTGCTTCCATTTCAGGAATATTACTCGTATACTGTATAACATGCCAGAATCCTGACATCGTAGATTGTTTTGTGAGATAAGTAATGTTTTGGTCATTGCAGATCCGATATTGGACCTAAACTGTGTTTATGCTAGTTTATGCTGACCGATACGAACGATGACCGATACCCTGCATTACTCATCAAATATCATTCAATATTTTGATGATTTTTGAAGCTCCGATAATAAATATCCGATGATCTAATATTGTAACTCGGTGAAATTGACCGAAACAAAGATACGGACAACCGGATCCGATATCATAATTCACAATGGCACGACAGCTTTTAAAAAGTTAACGTCGACATCGACGCGTCAATTGATATGCCATTTTGTTTACAACCCTATGTAGAAAATGTAAAACGTTAAACAATTTATTTTTTTTATTTTTTGCCTTCCTATTTAAAGTATTTTATGTAAGTATATTGGTGGTTTTAAAAGTTAATCTCGCCTCTTATTGGTACGGGTGGGTAAACCTAATTCAATGAATATTTACTATTTAATCTAACTGTAGTACCTAACTAGTTATTAACATATGATACATGTTATTTAGATAATATTTTATTCATAAATATACTGAAACTACAACCGCAACGCTTCACTTTGTTAGCTCTGTTTATTAAAGATAAGCAGAGCTACATCAGTAAATCCCAAAAAGGGACACAGAACGCTTCTTCGCTTTCCTCATTCTCCTAATTTTGTCAGGTAATGTCCTGCAAGGGACTCCATTGTACTCGGCTAAATGATATACTCCTTTATTCATGTGTATTTTTATAAGTTAAATCGATACCGCCATATGTGTGGGGAACATCGTCAGACTATATTTTACCACTAAGCCGAGATTCGCTAACGACATGAAAAAGTTTTGATGGATTTTTCATAGCTCTAGTAAAAAATACAACAGTGTGTGGTCAGCCAATAACGAAAGTTTGGACTGTCCTGTTCGAGTTAGATTTGGAAAATATTGGAAAAAGCTAAAACCTTATTTTGAAGACCTCCTCCAAACAGACTAACTGTTCAATCTCCTGGTTTTTTGAGGTAGTACGTAGTTCGGTGATAACCATAATCTCGTTTGTGGCTAATATCAGTACCTAATCAATTTGTATTTAAGCTGTTATAGTAGCACGATTAAAAATATTATTATATCCTGAATTCAGCAGAGCATTAGAAACAAATTACTGAGACCAACAAAGTTCGGGTAGCATAAATAACTTGGCAGTACATTTTAGAACGCTCCCACCTCCACATTATAATTTAATTGCTTCACATTAAACATTTGCGCTGTTCAATCTCCCGTGTATTATTATTTTTCATTGTGGTCCGTTATTGCGGACGCGAGTTGAAAACAGAACAAAATAAAAAAATCAATTTATTTCCCTTGTGAGCGAACATGTCCCGTGCTAATCCAGTTTGTTCGACCGCGCAAGGGTTGAATTGTCAATGAGGAACGTAGTCCAAATGTGAAAGTGTGCCACTCGGGGAAAAAGTATCGAATATTGGCTCTTCGCGATGAAAACCCGGCCCTGAATGAGATCAGTATCTATTTGTAATTCTCCTTACTCGTTGAAACTACCCGACAACTTTGTCTTAGATAGTTGCTTAACTGAGTTCTAACGAACAGTATGTTTGTCCTTGTCACAATATTTATTTGTCTCTTACGTTCACCTACCAAGAGTGCTACTTGATTTATTCTCATTTATTATAGTGATACCACACACTCGAACTTGGTACGATGGAATTGGTCTGTTCTATGCTGAGGTCGAGCGTTACAGTTTGTTTGGTCCATCGTACCAAGTTTGATCGTCTGTTAAAACTAATTACGCTGAGTCACGCTCAACCTTGAGACGGACCTTGACATGACGGACCAAAACTATCGTACTAAGTTGGAGCACGTATTAAACACTGCTCTCGCAAGACGATATTGTTTTTAATTTGGTGCCTTAATCGACGCCCATCATTTGTAAGTAGTAAACATATACGGTCTCCACAAAATACACTTACATACATCCTATATTTAAATTTTTACCAGATTTTGTCAGTTTTTGGCTGCACTCGCTTTCCAAAGCCGTCTTTTTACATACACATGTGAAGTTATTAACTTAAAACAGCGACATACATGATTTTTTTGAAAAAACCGAAAAGTATTTTAACCGCAGCGGTTGGTAAAATATAAAATGTTTCATTTTTTATAAACGTTTCTGTGCCCGCAAAGTCATTAACTTTTTACATTCTAGTATATTACTTTAATTTGTTTTGCAAACATTCTCTGTGAACTCCTTTATTTGTTGCGTTCTTTTAATTTCAACTTTGAAAGCAATTAAAAGAAGTTGGAATAGTTTACACTTTACCGAGCAATATAAATCCTTGTTAATTAATTGTAAGTATTTTCATTATTTTTGTAATGACTTTCTTTGAAATATTTCTTCTTGTTTTAGGAAGTTTTTTATTTTATTTTGCAAGCGCCTTATGACTTATTTATTTAGTTATTTAGATATATGTACTTCATAGTTTAACAAGCAAGTTACAATTTTTTTTCCCTAGCCATTACTGTCCCACTGCTGGGCAAAGGCCTCCCCCAAGTCCTTCCAAACAATCTTCTGTCGCGCCGTTTCGAACCAGTTCTCATGATACGCGTCCAGATCATCTAGCCACCTGTTTTTAGGGCGACCTCGAAGGAGCTTTCGATACCCTTTTTGTGAACTATTATTATTGAATGTATGTAATAAGTGATGTAAGTGACATTACAAACTTTCATTTCACAGCCAGAAGTTATATGAAGATAAACAGTATAATATATTATGTATAAGAATATTATTTATGTAATAATTGACATATACTGTTTTTTATAACTAATCAGCTAACTATAGATTATCTTATGATTTATTATACTTATTGATTTTCTTGGAAGTTTAAGTTTTAAAATATTTAGAAAATTTACCTTTTGGTTTCGAGAATTTCGATTGTAAAAAATCTGACTGTTGGGTATCCATTTAAAATAAAAACGACTGCCCTAAAGTTAGTTTTTCAAATTAAGTAATATAAAAAACCTAAAATTAAACCGGCTTCAATGTAAAAAACCGGTCAAGTGCGAGTCGGACTCGCCCATGAAGGGTTCCGTAGTAGCTTCTTCTTCTTCCTGCCCTTTTGTCCCATCTTATTTGGGGTCGGCGCAATACGTTTTTTTCTTCCATTCTACCCTGTCACTCGTCATGCTATCACTAACTTCCTTTTCTTTCATATCATTCTTCACGCAATCCATCCATCTTTTCTTTGGCCTCCCTCTCCCTCTCCACCCATCCACATGTATACTCATAACTCTTTTGGTGACATGCATTTCATCCCTCCTCTTTACATGACCATACCAAGACAAACGATTCCCCTTCAGCTTGTCAGTCACTGGCGCCACTTTCAAACTTCCTCTAATATACTCATTTCTGACTTTATCCAATTTAATTTATTTAGGGTTCCGTAGTAGCAAGTAACATAATATCAAAGTTCTTGTAGTTCATTGTAACTTAACACCGACTTCCGAAATTAGTTTTTGGAACTTTTCAGTGTTTTTTTTTTACATTGAAGTCGGTTTAATTTTTTTTTAGAAAAGTTTTTTTATTTTTCACTTTTTAGTTCCACCACTAAAAAGTCTCCTCAGCCAACCTTAAATACCTTATAGTTAGAGTGCATCTCATAACAATGCCAATAATCCCAAACACGGTTAGATTACAGTAAATTACCTTCTGGCTTCATCACCAGAAAAATATGTCGACAGTCGAAAAATATGTCGGCAGTCAAGTTAAATCTGCTTAATGTTTTGTATTTGAAAACAAACCTTGGAAATGCTTGAAATAATTGGTTATCTTATTGGTTAGCAGCGAAACTATAAGACTTAGCGTTTAATGGGTCTTCGCAGACGAAAGAACACACAATTTTAAGTACTTTGGCATTCATAAGTCATTTTCGTCAAAATTTCGATTTAATTGGTTTTCGTTGTAAGGCAGCGATTTATTATTTACAAGTTAATTTTAACTATCACTCAACATGTTTTGAGATTTGAAACAAACAAAATTCAAGATTCTATAGTAAAAATTTTTTATTTCATCACTTAAAAAAAAGTCGTCAATAAACCAAGTATCTGTTTGTTTTTTCTTAGTGCCCAGTTTGAATTTCAAATAAACTCGTTCGATGCACGTACATTTTATAAAGTTTACCACAGAGATGTTGACGATTTTTGATGTTCCAAATTCAAATCTTATTATTCCCTAGGGATCGCCCATACTGCATTATCTCCCTAGGGACAAAATGACTTGCTTTAAGTGATGGTTGAATGACATAATTATAAAAGGACATTATTGAGCAGGTGGTGTAAAAAATATCACATAGCTCAGAGACCTCCTCCGACTCTTTCAATTGTAATTTTTATTTTGTCCTCCCATCTGTATTTTGGTCTCCCATCTGGTTTTTGATTCATTTTGTAAGATTTGTGTCTGAAAGGTCGTAGGAAGTATTTATTTAGAAGCAAATAAACATTGACTACAACTTTTTCAAACGGCCGCATAGCGTCCGATGTTATATTGACCGTCAAAAACGTTTTGACGTTTGTGTACCTGCCAAATACATAAGGGGGCATTCCCAATGACGCGGAACTTGGCAAAATGGAGAGGATTGATTAGTGAATTAGCCAATCACAGTGCTCAAAGTCTTCACTCCTCATCACTCATTATCATCAGAAAATTTCACAGTGCAAAAAACCGCGTCATTACAATAAATACTTGTATGAAATGGACATTTGCGGAGGTTAAGCGTGCGGGGCAAAATTGTACGATATTAAAAACACCCTAAGTGCAGTGGTGTGGAGCTGATCGGACTCTCAAATAAAACAAATGAACACACGGCTCTGAGCCAAGTAGAGCGGAGTCTAGCGGAGAGCACGAAGCTTAGGGTAGCTCCACTCTGCCCCGCTCCGCTTCAATGGAAACACATTCCATTATTTACTGTTCTTCTCCGCTCCACGACGATGGCTTACGACAACGGCTTACGACAACGGCTTACGACAACGGCTTACGACAACGGCTTACGACAACGGCTTACGACAACGGCTTACGACAACGGCTTACGACAACGGCTTACGACAACGGCTTACGACATCGCTACTAGCCACGTCACGACATCGCTACTAGCCACGTCACGACATCGCTACTAGCCACGTCACGACATCGCTACTAGCCACGTCACGACATCGCTACTAGCCACGTCACGACATCGCTACTAGCCACGTCACGACATCGCTACTAGCCACGTCACGACATCGCTACTAGCGACGTCACGACATCGCTACTGGCCACGTCACGACATCGCTACTAGCCACGTCACGACATCGCTACTAGCCACGTCACGACATCGCTACTAGCCACGTCACGACATCGCTACTAGCCACGTCACGACATCGCTACTAGCCACGTCACGACATCGCTACTAGCCACGTCACGACATCGCTACTAGCCACGTCACGACATCGCTACTAGCCACGTCACGACATGGTTCCATGCCGTGGCACGTTGCGTCGACATAACGTGTTTGTGTTTGAGCTCTTAGTTAGGCCAAAATTCTAATACCGCCTATTATTATTGCTGTGCCTAAGGTGATCTGATTTTGTTAGCTGCTGCAGCATCAGATTAAATATAGCTCATAATTAGCATGTCAACAAGCTTAGATAAAAATAAGACATGCCATGATACCAAATATGAAATTCAAATAAATTATAAGTGTATGCTCCACATGATCAAATAACTAAGCGTACCCGCACAGGGGCGTCAAAAAAACGCCGCCAAAAAAAAAAATGCTAGAAGCAGCCACAAAAAAATACTAGAAGCGGTTGCAAAATAACAGCTGAAGCGCGCGACACCTCTTGTGTCCGAAGAAGCTTGAAGCCGCTTCAAGCGTTTTTTTGTGGCGGCATCGCCGCACACGAGCCACAAAAGAGGCCGCCTCAAAAAGAAGCTTGAAGCAGCGTTTTTTTGTGGCCCGTGTGCGGAGATAGTTATACAATCACCAAATTCCGTAAAAGGTATCTAGAAGTGATTAAATAATTATTATTCAAAACCATTTCCTAAATTAACTATTGAGATATAATCGGAGGTTGATATTGTAAAAGAAAAACAAATTTTAGTTAAACGAACAATTTGTTTCTTTTAGTTTAAATATACTCGTATCAAAAACGCATGGAAAAGTTACTGATCCATGAAGCTTTAGGGAGATCTACCGCTCTCTAAAGCGAAAACTCGTCGATGTGAATCCTGCCCGTCCTAACCTACGGTGCCCAGACATGGTCGCTCACCGAGTCGCAAAAATTTTGCCTTGGGGTTTGCCAACGAGCAATGGAACGCAGCATTCTGGGTGTCAAAAGAGCCGACAGAATGAAGAATACCACGCTATGTCAAAAAACGGGTATTAGACGTAAGAAAAAAGGCTGCCAAGCTGAAATGGGGATTGGGTGGGTCACATCAGTCGCATGTACTCAGACGTTGGGCAAGAGTTTAGACAGGGTGGGTACCTAAAGATAAATGACGCCACCGAGGTCGACTTGGGAAGAGGTGGCGAGACGACTTGAATGTCTACCGCAGGGACTGGTTCGAGGTGACTCAAGAAAAAATACCTGGAAGAAGTTGGGGGAGGCCTTTGTCCAACAGTGGGACAGTATAGAAATATACAAGTAAATGTATAAAGTTTTTATTACCGAATGTTCCTCAAGTTGGCGTCAATCTAATTCTTGATGGCAAAAAACTTGATGTGTACCTAAAGATAAATGACGCCACCGAGGTCGACTTGGGAAGAGGTGGCGAGATGACCTGAATGCCTACCGCAGGGACTGGTTCGAGGTGACTCAAGAAAAAATACCTGGAAGAAGTTGGGGGTGGCCTTTGCCCAACAGTGGGACAGTATAGAAATATACAAGTAAATGTATAAAGTTTTTATTACCGAATGTTCCTCAAGTTGGCGTCAATCTAATTCTTGATGGCTAAAAACTTGATGTAATTACAGAAACTGTGTTCTTAGGTATAGCTGTCGATTCCAAACTGCAGTGGGGTGTGTTCATATTAGAACTCTCTCAGGTAGATTAAGCTCAGCGGCATATGCAGTAAGAAAAATAAGGCAGTTGACAGATGTCGCCACAGCTAGGTTAGTTTACTATGCCTATTTCCACAGTATTGTCTTATGGCATTTTACTGTGGGGATCTGCAGCTGATGTCGACTCGATTTTCATATTGCAAAAGAGAGCAATCAAGGCTATTTATAAAATGGGTCCTTGCGAGTCCCTCAAAAATAAATTCAAAGAAATCGATGTATTGACACTGCCTTCTCTTTATATCTTAGAAAGTATTCTGTATGTCCGTAAAAAACCTAGGACTTTTCAAAATTAGAAGCGGTTTCCATAACATAAATACTCGTAATAAACAAGAAATTATATTACCCAAATGGAGATTAGCCAAGACCAGTAAGTCATTTTTAATAAATAGCATACGCTTTTATAACAAGCTACCAAAAACGGTGACTGAACTTAGCGAAGGAAAGTTCAAAACCCAATTAAGCGTGTCTTAACCAAAAAAGCATATCATAAGGTTAAAGACTATGTCGAAAACACGCTTGTTTGGCAATGACTACCTCTGCACTTGTGGCCCCCTGGTAACTCATAATATTGTGTAAATGTATCTATTAACTGCTCCATCTTTGTTGTATCATTTTTTTTTTTCTAACACTTTGCTTTTGCAATATTTTTATTTTATTTTATATTATCTGACTCCAACCACATTGAATTCGTTTGTTTTTCTTTTTTGGTTGTTAACGTCTCATTTTTTGACAGCTTTTTTTTATGTATAGCCTCTTTTTATAATGTAAATGGAAGAACACTGTAGACTCCACGAATTCTTAGATTACTTCATATTTTGACTCACTTTTTTTAAATGATTATTTTGATGATTTTATTGTTCTTTTGAGTACAATATAGACCGGTTTACACTGTTCTTAAATAGTACCTATTAATACTGTAATATGGAAATATTGTAACTACAACCACTTTTTTAAAAGAGTATCCATGGAGTTTCTTGCCGGTTCTTCTCCATAGGAAAGGACCAATTTCGAACCGTGCACTAGCTTCTGACGTTTTATAAGTGCCCATGTTGGCCTGTGTGAAATAAAAAACTTTTGACTTTGACTTTGACAGCTAATAAAAAAAAACTTTTATTTAAACACGAAATTGCATGAAATAAGCAAGTAAGACACTTTTTTCGGAACAGTTTTAAGAACAAATAAAACACATTTTTTTTTTACTTTATTACCTATTGCACTAGTGCTTAAGGGGCTGGTGACGGATGAATTTCCATACAAACGTAATACCATGCTCATTTGCAGTTGGAGCATATTTCTAACATAATTATTATGATAATATTCGGATATTCGGTTATAGACAATATTTATCTAGGTTCCTACGTCTTTCTTTAAAAAAAAAAAAGAAATTTAAGCGAATTGTATTTCGCACTTTTTTACAGCGTATATGGCAAAACATACCATTTTGCTTTTCCTGTATTAAAAATAACAATATTTCTAATATTCTCGACTCTCTCTGTAACAATACATTTGTTATTGAAACTAAAATCAACAATAAAGGTTTTATTTATTTATTTATTATACAGCCAATATAAGTTAATTCTATAAAGAAATATATCTAAAGCATTTTTTGTGATGAAAAGCTATCTGTGTTTGTACAAATTGTTGCCATTTTTCATCTTGACTGCTTACCAGGGCCTCAAGTCTCTGCTATTACAATAGTGTCAGAATGGTCTATCATTGATGTCATAATTGTTGATTTTGACAATTTTGGTAATCTGCTAATATAATGGCGTCATTATGACTTTCCAATGGTCAACTACTGACACTCCATTGAAAGAAATAGCATAGAATGGTAATCTCGTACATATTGACAAATGAATATTTTACGTTTGCGGTAATCTACTAAATCTTTGACAGTTTATTTGATCAGTGTTTTATCATTAGAACGTTATTGTGCAGTTATTGGTTTTAATATGCTCGAAATTATCATTCTACCACAATTCTATTACAAGACCATTGACCGATCATTATGAATTAGCAGATTACAAACTTTTAGCAAAATGACAATGGGATCGTGTTGGAATGACGAATTTATAGAAATAGCAGACTTGGGGCCCTGCTTGCTACTTATTTCTGTGTGTGTTGAAAAATATGTTTTACTTTAAGTAAGTTAATATAAGTTTATTTATTTATTATACAGCCAATATAAGTTAATTCTATAAATAAATATATCTAAGGCATTATTTGTGATGAAAAGCTATCTGTGTTTGTACAAATTGTTGCCATTTTTCATCTTGACTGCTTCTGCATCTTGTTTGCTACTTATTTCTGATAAAAAACATATACGTGCGATTTATACATAAATCTGAAACGTCGACGTTGATGGAGTTACGTCGTTCAGTGTAAAAAATACCAGGCGAGCTCATGTTAACCCTCTTTTAAAACAAGCACACCTACAAAGCATTTTATGTGAATTTTATTTTTTAACTTCAAACTCATCACAAACGAGTAGGATGCTCCGACTGCTGGCTTTAGAGCAGAAAAACTTATGAATAAAAAATGAATTCCTTGGTTTTTAAATTAGCATTACAAAGAGAGGGTAATTCTCGTACCTTTGCGCCTGCAAAAGAAATGTATAAACGTGGTCTCTGTCGTTTTATTTTAAGTGAAAAATCAGCGTTTTACGTAAAACAACTTTGAGGCGTTGGAAGGCCAGAGTTGAATCAACATCAAGTAAGTTAGTCTTCTAATGTAATTAGGCTGTTACATGTTTTAGCAATTTTCAAGCATGATGTATTTTATAATGGCACATATAAAATATTTAAGTAATGAGTAGTAGTTAAAGCAGGAGCAGTGGTGGCCGAGTGGTAACGGCCCCGACTTGCGAGTTGTAGATCGCAGGTTCAAACACCGCCAGGCGCATCACTCTGTGTAATTTATTTCATTATCACTGCTCTCAAAACGGTGAAGGAAAACATCGTGAGGAAACCGGTACGTCCCAGAACGAAAAATTCGAAGAACACATGTGACATCAACCAACCCGCGCTTGGCCCGCGTGGTGTCCCATTTCCTCTCCTAGAAAGAAGGCCTAAGCCCCAACAGTAGGAACATTATAAGGCCGACTATGCTATGCTATGCTACGTTAAAACAGAAAGGCAAAAAGAGGCAACTGATATTAAGTACCTTTTTTTTTAGCTAGGAAATCTTCCAATGTGGAAATCTTCCAAAATAATAATACCAGAGATGATACAACATATTATAGATGCATGTACAACGCTCACACAGACTGATTTTACTCATAGGCACAATCAGGTCGCAAATATCATTTACCAGAAACTAGCAACTAAACATAAGCTCATACAAGATCCAGATATAACCACTCCTTATTACAATTACGTCCCACAAACTATTTTAGAAAATACTACACACATTTATCACGATTGCACCATTTTAATCGATAGAACCATTCAGTACAATATATCAGATATCATTCTCCAAGATAAAGATAATAAGAGTTTCATACCTCATAGATATTGCAGTCCCCAATACGCATAATTTGCAAAAGACGATAGGAGAGAAGTAAATATGCAGAACTTAAAGAAGAGGTAACAAGAATCTGGTTGCAAGAAAAAGTATATGTCGTACCTATAGTGGTCTCTACTACTGGGGTTATACCCCATGTTCACAATAGCCTCAAATTAATAGATTTAAAAGATTCTATCTACATTTCACTCCAAACAGCTGCAATTTTGAACACCTGCAGAATAGTGAGAAAGTTCATGCAGGTAGAAGAAAGTGAAATTTTTCCTCATAATACCCACTCTACACCAATTACACACACGCTACATTAACTTGGCTTGGCCCGTTAATGTAGCTTAAAACTAGCCAAAGAGCTAAGCAACAATCAACGTTTTATCAAAATAATAATAATAATTATATTTCATTGAAATCACTTGAATATAAATATCAATGTTACGCTGGCTCTTGTACTAGGATATCCTGTATCACAAGAGCCATGTCCTGAACCTGTGTTTGTGTTCTAGGACCACGAGTTTCTTTTTCAAAAATTCCCCGTACATAGTGATAATGGTGTTTAGTTGCTCCCCTACCTACTCGTACACTGTTGGTGTAAAGAAAAAGGTACGCGTAGTTGGGAGCTCTCTTACAATACAAATCGAATAAGTGGCGAGGCAAGTGGTCACCAAGAAGTGGAGGATCCGTTGTGCAGCGCCAGTTCGTAGACCAAAGGTTTTTGAGGAGTACCTGAAACAGAAAGAAGAGTACGAGCGTGCAATAGTCCAAGCTAAAGTCGAGAGCTGGAAGGGCTGCGAAGAGCAGGATCGGGAAGGCCTATGGGAGGGTATATACCGGGTGATCCGTAGGACTGATAAGAGAGAGGAGGATTTACCGATGGTGAGGGATGGCAGGACCCTAGACCCAGAGGTCTCGGCGAGGTATCTAGCACAGGTGCTCTACCCGGAGGACCGTTTGGAGGGGGATAACGAGGAGCAGAACGAGTGCGGCAACGAGCTGAAGAGGTGAACGGGGGGCACGAAGTTGAACCTTTGGACCCTCCCTTCACACTCGACGAGCTGGTGCGAGCTGTCTCCTCGTTCCACCCCAAAAAAGCCCCCGGTTCCGACGGTCTGACGGCGGACATATGGGGCCACACGATTCGTCAAGACCCAGACCTAGTTTTGCGCTTGGTAAAGAAGTGCCTGGCGCATGGATACTTTTCACGGTCCTGGAAAGAGGCAACTGTCGTCGTGCTCCGCAAGCCCGCTAAAGACGACTACACCATCCCAAAATCATACAGGCCGATTGGGCTTTTGCCTGTTCTCAGCAAGGTCTTCGAGAAGCTGCTTGTGGCCCGACTCAAGTTTTATCTGCTACCCAAGATGAGTACTCGGCAGTATGTTCATGCCACAGCGAAGCACCGAAGACTCCCTCTATATGAGGCACATCCATGGCAGACTCAATGCAAAGAGGCTTGTCACGGTTGTGTCTCTGGATATTGAGGGGGCCTTCGATAGCGCATGGTAACCAGCCATACGAGTCCGACTGGCTGTGGAAAAGTGTCCTGTGAACTTGAGACGGGTCATAGACAGCTACTTGTCCGAGAGGGTGGTGAAGGTCAGGTACGCGGGAGTGGAGTACGAACCCAGGACCGAGAAGGGATGCGTCCAGGGGTCCATCGGTGGTCCCATATTTTGGAATCTTGCGCTGGATCCTTTATTAAAGGCTCTGGAGGCAATGGGGGTCTATTGTCAGGCGTTTGCTGACGACATGCTCTGCTCTGAACGCGAAGCGGCAACCCGACTGCGATATATGCGCCCGGTTTCATTCGTCAAGCGTATGATCCGAATGGAGACGCTGGGCGAATGGAACCGGAGGTATTGTGCAGGAGAAACGGCGGCCACGACGAAGATGTTCTTCCCCTGTGCGATCGCCGCGTACAGGACGATAAGAAGGATTGAGATGACCAAGGAGCTGACCCAAGCCCTTACAGGACACAGCGGGTTCTCCGAGTACCTGACTCGCTTCAAGTGCAAGGAGAACCCGGCGTGCGCCTGCGACCCTGACAAGCAGGAAACAGTCCTCCACCTCCTTTCGGACTGCCCGGTATATTCCTTCTCCAGATACGAAGTAGAGGCAAGGATAGGGGAAAGTATTACCCAAGAAAGACTTCCTATAAATAATGAGCAACAAAAAATATAGAAATGATTTTATTGAATATGTTACTAGGATAGTATAGAAATGATTTTATTGATTATACTAGCTGTGCCCCGCGGTTTCACCCGCGTTTTTCTCGTTTCCGTGGAAATACCGAGACAAAATATTGCCTATAATTGCCTCCCTCAATAAATGGACTATTGAATATTTAAACAGTTTTCATATCAGATCAGTATTTCCCAAAATTACCGCGTTCATAAATGTATTTATTATACTCTTCAAAGATCTTATACTTACAATCATCAACAAATATATTTCGAAAAAGATTATTACAGGATTTTAAAAAACTCTATGGCCCATAACTCATTAATAGGTACCAACTCTTAACATCTTACACACGTGATAACTTTTAAATGAAATATCCGATTGAGATGAAACAAAAAGTATTTTACTTCTGCATAAATATTCTTGATAACATAATGTTTAATTTTGATAAAGATTAATATTACGATACATATTTAACGTAGTTTTTTTTTTCTTCAGACGATTTAATAATTATTTTGAACACTACATCGATTCTTGTGATTAAACCATGATAGCTAGATATATGTTCTCGCGGACTTTTTTGTAGGTCTAAATGGGATCTACAAACCCGTAGTACATCATTTTGTTCTATTGTCAATAGTTTTTGCAGCGCACGCAAAAATAGGTTTTCGATTTTACACCTTGTGTTACAAAATAGCAATTTTATTACGGATCCCTAATTTTGAAAAATAAACAACATAGCCTATAGCCTTCCTCGATAAATGGACTACCCAACACTGAAAGAATCATTCAAATCGGACCAGCAGTTCCAGAGATTAGCGCGTTCAAACAAACAAACAAACAAACACTGCAGCTTTATAATATTATATATATATATAAGTATAGATTACTAGGATAGTCCAAACAGTAAACAAAAGAAACCAAACCTGACAACAATAGTCAGGTTTGCTTTCTTACTGTATAAATTGGTATCTAAATGTATTTTTAAATTAGAACTATTTATTATATACTATATTATAATGAACTATGTATTGACATTACTATAACGGTTTTTAACAATGACATAATTTTAACGATGGAAAACTTAATTTAATTAGGATTTTAATATTTTTATTTATTCTATTATTTATTATAATATGATTATAATATTACATATATGACTATAATATACTTTATCATGTCCCGGTAATAAACAAAAATTGGAAAGAGAACATAAACCTACAGCCCTTCAAACAAACCCTGCGTAACTTGACGGCAGGGGGCCTTTCGCATGGCAGGAATGGTTTTTAGCTGGTAGGAGTCCGGCATTATCCAGACTGCCTTCATATAGAGCAGTCCGGGTGTCCATAAACACACCTATTTATGCATACTTGTTTATACCTGGCAACCCATAGTTATGCCAGGAAACAAGTAGGCAACCCAACATTTTTATGTTCTAAAAGCTTCACTCTTTTGGTTAGTATTGGCCTTTCGCATGGCAGGAATGGTTTTTAGCTGGTAGGAGTCCGGCATTATCCAGACTGCCTTCCTATAGGGCAGTCCGGGTGTCCATAAACACACCTGTTTATGCATACTTGTTTATACCTGGCAACCCATAGTTATGCCAGGAAACAAGTAGGCAACCCAACATTTTTATGTTCTAAAAGCTTCACTCTTTTGGTTAGTATTAAATTTATTCGTTAAACACACCGGTATTTATTTTTTAATTTACTGTCATTACAGTTATTTAGTTGTTTATAAGTATATAATTAATTAATTTATAATAGTGTGTACATATTGTAATTTAACTGATTGTACGAATATAACTAATATAATAACATAATTATAATATTTTTTAATAATAGTCTGGCTAGTAATTTTTTAGGCAACCCACCCGCGTGATATTATTTAATATACTAGATTTATCATAAAATACGTTTCATCCATTAAACAAACCGCTGAAGGTCGTCTTTATCGGATCTTAGACTATATTATTTACCCACTCGTTACTAGATAGAAAAATTATTTGTTATATTTTACACATAAACAAAGAAAACTATGTCTCCGGTTAGCTAATAAATGTAACCATTTCTGAAATTAAAAATTACAAAGTTCCTTGTGATTAGGGTCACGCGAGACCGCTCGCGTCTTACGCCCCCTCGCGTGTTGCGAAACGGTTAAACTGTATAATTTTTGCGTTCCAGCCACACTGGTTTGTGTTCTGACCCGTATTGTGTAATAATTACACCCCACGCATTTGTAATTTTTTTGGACATTTTGTAAATTAATTTTTCTTTCTTTTCTTTACTCACTGTGTTATTTATGGGTTTTGCTGGGTTTATCAGTGTTTAAACGTAATGTTCAGTAAAAAGTTTCAATTAATTAATCTAAGTGGGTATGCGTGTTTTGAAAGGTTATCAATTTTCGCTATTGGTACCTAAATTTTTAATTTTAACCAGTAAGTTTTAACGCTTCTTTTTCTTCCTAGTCGATACTTTTTAGAAGTCGACTTAGGTTGTTCTTGCTCATGTGCCTATGCATTAAATTCATTCTTATAAATTGTTATCATTGTCCGCTTAATTATTTCATTTATCTTTATCACATTGAGACAATCTAGCTAATAAACAAAATGGACCCAGTGACTATAGGCAATTAAACGTTTAGATTTAGTGTAGTATTTAAAGTTAGGCTCATCGCCCTCGACGACTTTTTGTAGCAATGCTGTCGCGCGTTTTGTAAGCGCGCAACAGCATCACATTTGCAAGCGCTATAGAAAAAATGCCAACGCGCTACCGCATCGCCACTATCGATGCGAACGCGCTACAGCATTGGTGGTGGTGCTTGATACGCTTGCGTCACGTCATACAGACCTAGGTAGTTATAGCAAAATATAGAGTTGAAATGTGTTACTCGTAGATAAAACAACGAAATCTTGAAGGTTTGTTTTTGGTAAATGTATTATATTTTGTAAAAAGTCATAGAACAAAAGTTGTTGTTTATAATGTTAGTAACATAGTCCCCTCTCAAATAACCCTGTATACAAGAAAAAGGTTTTTATTAAGTTTAAAATTTAACTATCTAGAAATTAAACGGGGTTTCTAAACCGGCAACACTCAATCTCAAATGTAATAATAAGTAGTAAGGATTTTTTTGGTGGGATTTTATCGAGTGAAGTAGAAGTGAAATGTAAGTCTATTATTATTATTCCATTTATTTATTATTATATACATAATTATCATATATTTAAATATTTCTTCAAAAAATAACATTTAAAAATATAAAAAATAGTAGCCCATCGGCATCGGGAACAGGGTCCAAGCTGCCGGCGGTCAGGGCTCCTGAGAGAAGAACCTCCGGACAATACGCGCCGTGTCTAGGAGTACGGCCTTCTGGATCAAGCCCTTGATCCAACTGCCTAACGAGAGCCTCCGCAGATGTTGGTTGAGGCTCTTGGCAATTAAGCCATTGGCCGTCACGACTATCGGCACAATGATTGCTCTATCCACTTCCCACATGTCGACAACCTCGCGAGCCAAGTCAAGATATTTAGTTTATCTTTCTCAGCTTTCACGAGGTTCTCGTCATGAGGGACCGCTATATCATCATGAGGGACCGCTATATCATAATGATTATTTTGAAAATTATTTTGAACTTGATGGAAAGAACAGTAGTTGTATGTAGTAGTTTATTATTATTCCATTCATTTATTATAATATACTTATTTATCATATTTTTTAATATTTCTTCAAAAAATAACATTTAAAAAAAACATTTAAAAATATAAAAAATAGTAGCCCACCGGCATCGGGAACAGGGTCCAAGTTGCCGGCGGTCAGGGCTCCTGAGAGAGGAACCTCCGGACAATACGCGCCGTGTCTAGGAGTACTGCTTTCTGGATCAAGCCCTTGATCCAACTGCCTAACGAGAGCCTCCGCAGATGTTGGTCGAGGCTCTTGGCAATTAAGCCATTGGCCGTCACGACTATCGGCACAATGATTGCTCTATCCACTTCCCACATGTCGATAACCTCGCGAGCTAAGTCAAGATATTTAGTTTGTTTTTTATTTATTTGGTTTTCGTCATGAGGAACCGCTATATCAACAATCATTGTGCGACGCTCCAGTCGATCTATCACCACTATGTCAGGCTTATTGGCAACAATAGTCCTGTCAGTGATGATAGATCGGTCCCAATACAATGTGACGCTGCCATTCTCGAGAACTGGGTCGGGCACATACCTTATAGTACGGTACTTCTGATTCAACAAGATTGTATTTAAGAATATCCTTAGTACCACGGGACATCATCCATTCTGAAAAGCAGACATGATGGAATTTGTCTCAATATGACTATTAATTTTAGCTCTCAGGATGGATGTAAGAACTTTATAGACCGTCGGCAAGCACGTAATCGGTCTATAATTTTTGGGTTCCGCAGTACTACCCGATTTATGGAGCAGGTGGGTTATTCCTGTCGTCAGGAACTGGGGCAGCGACCCTTATTATTATTACTATTATATTGGCTGTAGTGAGGCTTTTGTTATTATTCCCAAATTGATTCCTAGTGGATATTGTGATGTAAAATTGGTGTACTTTTGTATCTCATGTAAAGAGGGAAGTGATTTTTTTTTTTAATTTCAACCCTAACGTGTGATATATTGTTGGATAGGTATTTAAAAATGAATAAGGGTTTACTAAAATCATTTTTGATAATGTCAATAATTTTGGAAATAATCGCTCCAAAAGTAAAAAACAATGTCTCCCCCTCCCTCTAACTTTTGAACCATAAGTTTAGAAAATATGAAATAAATCTGAAAAGTAGAACTTTATAAGGATTTTCTAGGAAAATTATTTTGAACTTGATGGAAAGAACAGTTTTTGTACAAAAAAGACAAAAGGGTTCTACAAAATAATTTCTGGACTAAGTTTGTAGTATAATCGTATATGCAAGCATTTTTTTAAACTCGTAAGTGGGTACACTTATTGTGACGGACGGGAAACTACGGAACCCTACACTGAGCGTGGCCCGACACGCTTTTGGCCGGTTTTATAAAATGCCCTAACCAGCCCTTGAAAATGCTTAAAATATTGTAAGAAAATTTCGTCGGTGTCACAGTATTCCCTCTGGGAGATAAAGATCCGCTCCTCAAGTTCTCATTGTAGTGCGAGTTATTTCCCGCGAAAGGGCTCAATTTTGTATGAAGCGATAACATTTTCATGGTAATACTTTGAAGATACCTCTTTCATATTACATCACAGCTATCCACTTACACGCTTTGACGGCATAACAAAATATGAGATTCTATGCATAACTAGTAGATTCATAAAATATAATGTTGTAGATTTTGGGTTTACGAAGTTGTTTATAAAGATTTTGGTGTTTAATGTAACATACTACAATATTAATTTGTTTTGGGGCATCTTGGTATATAATTATGTTGACATTTAGTATTTGCCTACTAGACAACCTATGTGCTATAATGCCATATCCAAGTATTGCAGATACACTTTTTTGGTTGTTTTTTTTTTTTACACGTAAGACCGACAAAAGTGCTTTTGCAAATTTTGTTTATTTTTTGAACAAAAGATGGCGATGCGATTTTTTGCGCGGTCACTAGGGCCGCAAAGTATTTTGAAATTAGTTTTAAAAGTTCTGAAAGTATTGAATACACATTTATACAACAAAGGTGAAGTGGTTTTACTTGTTACCTTCATCCTTGCTACAGTTTGGGATAGTGAACGGATTGTTCAGGCGCTTTGAAGTCAAATAGAGGTTATCTGCAACGTTCTATGCAATCCTAAACTCTGATTGTTGTACCCATGTGCATGTGCTACTTACTTTTTTACCGAACCAGGAAAAGATTTAATTTATCGTAGGCGGATACAAATATTTAGCGGTTACGTCAAACAACATATTCCTACGTCATACTTCTGACCTTACGTCACCACTTGACAAGCGAACAATTCGTATCAAAACATGCAATGTTCAAAAATAGCGGCTCAGAAACTGTGACATCGGAATTTTTCATTACAACTACAAGCAAGATTCCCATACATCACGATGGAAAATATCGCTTTTAACATCCCCCCTCATCCATTAATGGCCGTCGTACTTAGTTTATACGATGTCCAATAAAAAGCGCACATGCCTCATGGAAGAGTTACGCGTGACGTCAGACAAGTGAAATAACATTCCGCCCCGTATTTATATAGACTCATGTAGAGTTAAGCGAAGACCCACTAACGCGTAGGCAAGCAAAAGTGCTTATAGTTTCAATTACCAGCACCTCACGGTTGATTAAGAAATAATAAGTTAATGAGCCAAAATTGACTGAAAGTAATTTCTTACAAGTGCCCGAGGGATCACTAGGTCTTTGCTTTTATTCAGACTGAAAAACATGGCCTTTTTGTGTTGAGGGGTTATATCTGCAAAGATACAGAAATGATTTTTTTTTAACTCTTCGGTTTTGATAGTGGCTTCATAGAATAGTTTTTGTTTTAAAATATCGTGTTTAGTTGGACGACAGCGGGGATTAGTTTATTTTACTTTTTTCATTGACTTTGCAGTAAAATAACATTTAATTTTCTTGTATAATGTATTTACTGATAAACAAAACTGTCAATATACCTAGGGTTGGACTGTAAACCAGGTAGCTGACACCAAACCAGTTAGTTGGGTAAAGATTAACAACGTAAATATAACTGATTGACAAATCTTTGGCTAAATTACGGAGCCAGAATTCTTTATCGATAACAAATAAAAAGCCATAGCACTAAGGAAGTTTTTGATAATATATTTATGGGGATTATAAAAAAAAAATCTAAGGATGTTCATTATTTCTGCAATCACTTTTAATTGGTATATCATATACTTTACTTGGTGCAACGTTGAATTTATTTGATATGTACACCGCACAATGGCTACATCTGTTTTTTTTTGCATGTGCCTTGTTTTATAATTGAATTAAGTTTTTTATTTATTTATTTAAAGCTTTATGCACAAAAAAACTGTAGAAAGGCGGACTTAATGCCTTAGGCATTATCTGCCAGTCGATCTTAGGGTAACTTAATAAATAGACAAAACAGAAGAGAAACAAATATATTATACAATAGTAAATACATACTTAAATACATACATATAAATAAACAATGCTGTAGTGAAAAAAAACAAATCCAACACATTAGCGCGGTGATGATTCTACCAACATCTTGCGAATATGCTCACGTGCCTTCACCTTAAAGGAAAATCGGCTTGTCGCCATCCTGATATTCAGAGGGACCGCGTTCCAAAGAGATATCGCAGTGACGAAAGAAGAAGAGTGAATAAGCCCAGAGCGGTGTGAGGGACATCGTAGAAGACGATTATTAGTAGACTGAAAATTATTGTACCCAGAGCAAAGAAATTGAAGTTCTGAAATCAGATAAGAAGGGGAAGAAGGATTATCTAGAAAAGAGAACAAGGTAGTCAAGGCCCTTAGCGCTCTGCGTTGGCGAATGTGTAACCATTTTAATAGCGAACGATGCTCGGATACATGATCGTACTTACGGAGGTTGAAGACAAATCGAATGCAGTTATTCAGAAGACGGTCAAGTTTATTGAGGAGTCATAGTAGCACATATTAGCATAGTCGATTATGGGAAAGATTAGGGATTGTACAAGTATTGCCTTTATGTGAGCTGGGAGAAAAATCTTGAGCCGATATAGAGACCGTAACGTTCCAGTGACTTTTTGACTGACATTTGTGATCAGCTTCCACCAATCAAGACAAGCAATCAACATACAGACTCGAGCCAAACGGAATCACCGTGTTGTTGTGTTGTTTAAGATTAGTTTTTAACCGACTTTGAAAAGGAGGAGGTTTTATGTTCGGCTGAATGTGTTTTTTTTTAACCGACTTCTAAAAAAGGAGGAGGTTCTCAATTCGGATGTTTGTATTTTTTTTTTATGTATGTTCGGGCATAACTTCGTCGCTTGCCAACCGATTTGAAAAATTCTTTTTTTGTTGGAAAGGGTATACTTCCCAAATGGTCCCATAGTCACCAAGTAGGGATCTGATGATGGAATCTTGGCTAAATCGAGGGAACTCCTCAAATATTATAGGCAAACTATATAGTCATTTTGATATTTTCATCAAGGAATTAAGCATTTACAGTCAAAAGTGACATTTGATGAGGTGGAACTGGTGAAGAAGACCAGAAATTGCCAACGGAACTTCATACTCAAACAGATATCACAATGAATATAGTTAAGCGACTATGACAATACAAATAAATGAATAGTTCTGAATAGTTATGTTGAAAGTGGTATCACCGAAGTAACCTGATGATACTGATGGAGCCGGAACTCCGTAATTAATCAATGTATCCTACCCGTGTTTGGGCTTATTAGAAATGTCATGAGATGCACTTTGGCTATAAGGTACTATCGAAGTGATCTGACGATAGAGCCGGAAGGTGGAAGGTAGACACGGGAACTTCATATGAAAATGATGTATTCTAGCAGGGTTTGAGTTAATTGGAATTGAGATGAGAAAAAAATACTCTGGCTGTAAGTGTGTTGCAACTAAAAAGTATGAAATAAAAAACTTTTTATAAAAAAAATATAACACTAAAACGATCAAAATAATTTTAATTTCGGAAGTCGGTGTTTTTCGTTACTGTTTGCTCCTTATTTAACACCAACTTCCGAAATTAAAATTATTTTGATCGTTTTAGTGTTTTTCTAGTGAAGTCGGTTATAATTTTTTTTATAAAAAGATTTTTTTTATGTATGTTCACCGATATCTCGGTCAATTGTGAACCGATTTTATTTTATTTTATTTTTTTATTAAAATGTTATGCTTCCAATTTGGTCCCATAGAAATATTGTTATAATCTAATCATGAATTTTGAAGATATGGAACAGAACTCTTCATAGGATCACAGCAGAACTGTCGTAACAAGAAAAATTGCTTTGTTTATGGGTGTAGTCGATGACTGACTGAAAGAAAAAGAGGGGTATCGAACTGATCATGATGAAGCCAGAATTTAAATTAATGTAATCAAACTGTGTTTGTGATTATTAGAATCGTAATGAGATGAATGACAGAAGTTTGGCTGAGGGGTATTTTTTAGTGTTGGTACCATGACTAAAAAGTGTAAAATAAAAAATTTTTTACAAAAAAAATATATATAACCGACTTCTATGTTCACTGAAAAGTACAAAACAACTTTAATTTCGGAAGTCGGTGTTAAATAACGAAGGAACAAAACTATTATAGAAACACCGACTTCCGAAATTATAGTTATTTTGTACTTTTCAGTGAACATTGAAGTCGGTTATATTTTTTTTTTTTGTAAAAAGTTTTTTTGATGAATGTTTTGTGTTTTGGCAAATAAATTATTGAATTGCCACGTATCTTTATTTCTGTGTATAGTATCATCGGTTTTTGAAAGCTCTTCTGAATTAATTTTAAAATCACTTACCAACCTATACCACCATTTTTTTTTATTCATTCTTAAACGTTTCGTAGAAGAGCTATTCAATCCTAACCCATCAAGTCAGGATTTTTCAACACAATTTTTTTTTGACTTTCATTTCGTATGTTATTTTGTTTCACAGTACATGGATTATATTCAGTCAGAAAAAAAAGATTATTTTTCACAAAACAGTCGTGCCATGTGAATGCATGAGACAAACTTTATAAGAGTAAATAAGAACATCACAAAAGTCCTTGGCAAAACTATTTGATGGTCGCCCTTTATATTCTGCAGATTTTGTAATATTAGCAAGTGATAATCTTGATAAATGAATATTACTACAAAATGCCTTTAAAAGCTTTTAATAAAATGTTCATACGGAACTGTAGCCAAATGTTTTTTGTCAGCGTAATGATTGAGGGACATGGTTTCTAGTATATAAACAAATTGTAATGCAATGGATATTATAACTTTTTGCTTTTACATTATTAGATGTTAATACTGTGTAGGTATAAAATTTGTCGTAAGATCATTTTTTTAAACTTATACAGTTTGCCAATCCATAATGACCCTTAATACATACATGAGCCCAAGTCGTCGACAGCGCGCACTATTCCCGCGCGCCTAAAGAAAGGGTTGTCATTGATGATTTTCCCACCATAAAAAAACCCTTAATACATACATGTTACATATGCTTAAAATATACTTAATACGTATGAGGATTGAGAGAACCCGTTAAAACCCCTGTAAGCACTTTGCACGTTAATTGATTTTCGTGAAATTCGAGACAGGTGTAAAATTATGCTTTATACTTGCGTCAATTTATCGAGATATAAAAACAATAAAATTTTATTTTACGTTTGGATCGGTTTCACACTTTTTGTGCAACTAAATCTGTATCTTGGTGGTAATAGTTTTTTTTTTCACAATAGGGGCACTCCATTCTTGTGTACATACTGCCATGTTAAAGTAAATGCAAATAGATAACACAATTGAGTTAGTGTGTTTAGTGTAAAGAATTAAAGGAACAGAATGTGTCTGTCTGTATAGAAATATTTCTTGCGATCTCAAAAACATACCACAACATAACAAGTTTTGTAAACTTATGAAAAAGTCGAGCAAGAAGATGAGTTTCATGAATGTCCGAGAACAAAAATAATGTCTTATTTTTTTTTTTTTTTTTTTAAGATTACAATACCTTCTGTCACTCAGTCTCGATATTTTAGTTCTTAATCAGTATAAAAAAATTTGGAATTGAATCAGTACTTTAAAGCTTCTTTTGTTGAAGAAAAAATATTTTAATAAGATAATCAACATTCTACGGCATACAGACTTTTTGCTAGAACTGTAGCTACTGAATTTCTTCACCGCAGCTAATATAAACTGTGTCACCATATTGGAATCCGAAGCGGCTCCAAATTACGTAGTAGCATGTCTATCCATTAGCTCTGTCTTAATTAGGAGCCATCAGGGAAGATCTCTAAAGCTAAGTTGGTCGCACCGGGACGCTTTAATCCCGTCATCAAAATTCTGATCACGCGTCCCCAGTTTCTATGAGTGTGTCGAATGTCAGCATCGCCCTCAAATTTATTATATATCTCAATAGAGATTTTTGGTTTGCTGTTTTTGTAGCTAAATAATAAGTAAGTACCTACATAATAAATAATAGGACATTTTATTTTGTAAAAAATTTAAAGTAAATATTGGTATATTCTCATTTTACGGTTTTTATTTTCTTGGTCATATATGCAATTTTACTCAACTGCTATAATCTTGTATAGCTTATTTAAGTTTAAATCATATTAACCAGATATAAAATGAGTAACGCAGTGGCTTCGTACTTAGGTTATCAAAAATGGCTCGTGGCCAAATTGTTTCATTTTAACAAACCGCTTACCAACAGTCCATAATTATTGTGCATAGTTACGAAGTAAACAGTAAGCATATAATAAATTTTTCAATACGCTTGCTCAGAAAGTGACTCTTATTGCACTGAACTTAGGTATGTAAAGGCACTTATTACCAAACTGAGACATTTGGATTACCATTACACACTAGTGCTATAATGTAGTTAAAACCTTTTTGTTCAACCTCTTTGTTTGCAAAACAAATTTTGAGTACGAAAAAAATTCACATAAGTTATTGCGTTTAATGGTATATATTAGTGTCTTACTTACTTATTTTGACCATTTTAATCTGTAAAAACGATTTATTTAATAAAAAAACATGTTACATTTATCGTTATCGTTTAGTTCGGCTAGTTCAATTTTGGAAATCTGATTTTATAGTCTAAACTTGTATGACCTTTGCTATCATACTAGACATGAAGAATCTCTTGTTTCATCGTTTGACTTGGGCTTGCTATTTCGGATTTTATGGCCGACTTATCGAAAGGATATTGATTGGTACCATGGAACGTTATGTGAATTGCGGTATAACGACTAATTGCTGTAATGCACTTAGTCGACGACCCCTTGATGATGAAATGATACTGACAGCAATTTTTCTCAATTGCAAACGCCAAACTTTATAAGTATAATCGCTCCACATTTCTTAGTTAACCAGCGTCTAACACGGTTCACTGTTTTCTTTCTTTAAAAAAATAAATAAAAATAAATGTTTGAAGAACATTACATTTACATTTTTAGTAGGTTCTAACACTGACAGAATAGTTCTCAGAAGGTCATATTCATTTGTTGAATAAATTATTCCCATGTTTCAGGTAACCATCAGAGACCGCTATGATCGTCCTCTGGCATCACGACTTCACGAGTCAGTCATCCCTCATCTCATCGAGAATTGAGAATACTATACAATAGTGGATTATACCTCAAAATGTAAGTAGTTTCTTACATGCTCTTTATAAATAAAAAATAGTAAATTAAAAGTATGACGGCGACAGCAATAGATTAGCAGCACAGCCGCCATCAGTAAAGTTTTCTGGTAGAGGGTCTTTGGCGTAGAATTAAAACAACAATTCACTCCACAATCACTTTTATTAATTTCACGATACATATTATTAGGCAATTACAGACTTATAGTATATCGCAATCTAAGAGAACCAGTAAATTCGTTAGAAGCATCCGCACTGCTCAGCGGATCGCCCTAGACTGACAGCAACGTCTCCCCTCCAAACGATTACGCTCACGTAACGTCGACAACGTCACAACATTCTACCCCACTCCGGTACTACTGAATCAATTGAGTGTCTTATTATCACTAAATTGTCATAATCCCCAACAAGTATTTTATTTTAAATATTAAACACCACCTCCTTTCCCTTTGGGCATGCCATGCCAAGTTCGCCGGCTCTGAATTTAAGCGGAAGAAACACCTGGGTGTCACCATTGTGCGGATCTCTGAAAGACGAAGCAGTACTGCCAGCGAAAGGGAAGGCCGCACGCGTGAGGCAATGGAACGCTCTCACGCCCTAACTATTGAGACCCCGACCCCGACTACCAGTCACCGTAGGCTTGCAGACTACGAGCAATGGATAGTTCGCCCTCCGTCCGCCTAGCAACCGTCCAAACGGAACCCAAGTTGTCGATTGCGATGAGTATTCATACACGCGCGCCTCTAAAAGGTGTCAGCAAAACCGTAGGAACCCAACGGTGCAGATGCCCACTGGGCCGAAGGGAGTTTCTACCTGAACGAAAGGGTAACTAAAGACAGAGGTGTGGTTTTAGTCAGTAAAGTCTGACACCCATTCACTACATCTTAGAGCTGGAGAAGGTAATGTATGACTTTCCACTTCAAAAAAAAAAAACAGCCTTTCCCTTATTTTTTTAATATATTTATATGATTTGTGGATTGCTTAATGGTTTCCATTCTGTAATACTCTCTATAACAAATAAATGATTTCACTAAAAACGTCATATCTTTCATAACCTAACATTGAGTAAGTCTTTTACAACTTTTCTCTCTGAGTGACAAATTCTGCAGAATTCTGCTGAACTAAGCCGTCCTGCCAGAGATGTTAAATGAGGACCCCATTGTAGCCTCGAGTCAAGCGGTGATCCCTAGGAAAACCGTACTCTTGATGAATTCGATTTTCTCCTTGTTCAATACTATTTTATTTATTTATTTAATTAAATAGAACGGCCGAAGCCAATTACACTATTTAAACTTATACCTAATTCTTTAACTCAGTCATGCATTCTTCTCACAAAAATTCAAACATTCTAACATTATCGCCTTCCATTCATCTGCAAACACATCAAAACCTGTGTTGTGAGTTCCGGAGAGCGTTAATGGCGGCTACTATCCGCGGAATAGACGACTTGGAATGTGCAATAGTACGGGAAGTTGGAACAGCCAGTAAGCGATGTTTTCTGCCACGACAATTATTTTCTGGGACGAACAGATTGAATATTTCATTTTGCAGGCCGGGATCATCAGTAATACCCCTAAGAATTTTAAATACCACTGTCATCTGATCGCGCGACCGTCTTACTACCAGGGTGTTGAAATTTAAGCAACCCAACAAGAATTTAGTGGGATACAAATAGGGATAGAACCCGTACAAGTGCTTGTAAAGGAACCTAAGGAATGCTTTCTGTACTTTCTGTAAAGCTACTAATACGTACTGCTTTTCATACGGATTCCATACGCACGCACTAAACTCAAGCTTACTACGGACTAACGCGCAAAAAACAAGCTTGATAACGTGGGAGTTCTGGAAGTCACGACAGTTCCTTAAACAAAACAAAGGCGCCTGATGGACTCCTTAGCAGTAGATGTGATGTGGTCGTGAAAAGTGAGCTTGCGGTCGAATATGACTCCCAGGTCTTTCATGGAATCAGTTCCTGTTATTACCATTCAGTTTGTATAGAAAGTTGGCTGGCTGGGTGCCGCATTCGACTGAAAGACATCACGTGGCATTTAGATTTATTGAATTCCATTTTATTTTCTAAACTCCACTTATAAACTGAATCAATGTCTGATTGCAGGGCTTGGCAATCGAGCTCAGATTTTATTTCATAAAATAGTTTTAAGTCATCAGCATATAAAAGGGATCTGACAATCGCAACCACATCAGGTAGGTCATTAATCATTAGGATGAAAAGGAGAGGGCCGACTACCGAACCTTGACTCACACCCGAGCGAGTGTGGTATGGGGGTGACTCGTACAAACCTAATCTGACAAATTGTTGTCGGTCCCGCAAATAGTCTGCAAGAAGTCGTAGAAGCCCTGAAGCTACACCAATCGCGCTGAGCTTTGATAGCAAGACGTCATTGTTTACTCTGTCGAACGCCTTTTGGAAATCAAAGTAAACGTCTATCTGGCGTTTGCGATCAAGACTAGTAGAGATGTAATTAACGCTTTTTCACAAATCATGCAATTACGGTAATTTCCTTCATCTAATCCACCATCGCAATATCCCCAAATAATTAATTTATCAGCCGATGTAGACATTATTAATCTTGGGTTGCAGTAATAATCCGTGAAAGCGCGCCAATAAAAATGTATCGTAGGTACGCGTAGACGAAGCAGGCGAGCGGCACTACGCTCAGTGACACAGCGCGACACAGAACGCGGTCTTTTTCAACTAGCAGATACCGAGCGTCACCGTGTACAATGGGCGGAGCGATCGCGCTACGTTATCGCGTTAGACACAGAGCGACACAGATTGCGACTCTTTCCAATTAGTTAACACTGTGTTGTGTTGTTCTTAGAGTTCGTTAATTTACTTGTAATAGAAAAATGGTTATAACTTGAGAACCACTTGTTATTTTTAAGTTCTGTTTTCACTATTACAGAGTACAGATGTAGTGGAACGTCAGTGTATTTCACTAATAGATTATTTGGGTTTTGCACGTATCTCGAATTAAAAACACAGGTCGTTTCGACGCAATACGCCCAAACCGTAGGGTAGGCAAAGACAGACTGTCTATGACTATGTCAGTATAATTGCTTTTAACATTCGGTAACGCAAATCTTATGTACTTAGTATTTTTCCATTTAATACTAAATTATCAACAGTAAACCAGTTTTGGACTTGGTGTAGAGCATTGTTTACGTCATCAAGGTTGTGGAACGTCTATTGATTTTAAAAATTAACGACGTATCGTCAGCAAACAATACAATATGTGGTTGTTTTTTTAATAGATGAGGTAGATCATTTATATGTACTAAAAAGAGGAAAGGACCCAATATTGAGCCTTGCGGTGCACCCATTTTGACTTTCAAACCCGGAGAATTGACACCATTTATCTGAACTTGCTGTTGCCTGTCAATTAAGTAAGATTTTACCAAGCTGAGTGCAAGTTTACCTAGCCCATAATGTTCAAGCTTTAAAAGCAAGGTTTCGTGATTAACACAATCAAAAGCCTGGTCACAGGTCACAAAAAATCCCTGTCGCATCTTGGGCTTCTTCCCACGCTGCAAATATATGTTTTAATAAAGTGACACCAGCTTCAGTCGTACAACGTCCATTGGTGAAACCATACTGCTGATCGTGAAAGATTTTATTGCTGTTAAAATGATAAAGCATTTGATTAAGCATAACTTTTTCAAACACCTTACGGAAAACTGGCAATACTGATACAGGTCTGTAATTATTAGTGTCCTTATGGTCACCGGATTTAAAAAGTGGTATAAACCTTACTGTATTTCATTATATCTGGAAAGACGCATTGGTCCACACACAAATTAAATATTAAAGCTAAGTATGGTGCTATAGTCTCAATTATGGATGTGCATACTTTAACAGACATTCCTCATAGGCCTTCGTTTAATTTGACTTTGATTTGCCGGAAAGCCTTTATGACTGTCTAGGGTTTATATGTTTGAATTGAAATTCAACCGGACAGCCTGGCAAGTTTGCTTTCAATAAAGCAATTGAGGATTTAGGGGAGGAATTTAGAGCTTCCGTTGTCCTAAGAGGAACATTGGTGAAATAATTCACAAACTCTTGGTCTACTTCTATGTTAGAGCTTTTGGGACCATGTGGAGACTTCCAATAAAAAAATCCGTGCTGCGTACTTTGTTCCTACCAATTTCACTATTAATAACTTTCCAAACAGTCTTTATTCTATTGTCCGCCAATTTGATCTTGTTGCTAATGTACAGGGCCTTTGCTACCTTGCAAATCTTTCTGAAAAGTTTAGAATATCTATTTACATATTTATTGAAGGTTTCAGTATTGAAGAATGGCTTAAGGCCGTATAGCTCGTACAGTCTTTCCCTACTTACCCTAATACCTTATACGTACCGTATATGTTACCGTATATGTCTCCTTTACTTATACTACAAAACATAAAGAAGTTTGTTTATCCAACACGCCCCTATAAATTTAAAGATATCCAAAAGAAAACTCAGCTGACCTTAACACCTAAGCCATCTAAATACTTATGATGTTTAACACTAGATAAATGCTTGGTAAGTACATCAGCTAACATGGATTCAGTGGGTACATGTCTCAACTCAACATAGTTCTTGTCCCTCAAAACCTTTCTCACGTAATGATACCTAAATATCAATGTGTTTGCTACTACGTGCTTGAAAAACAGGGTCCTGAGCTGAGTATATAGACCCTTGGATATCGACATGAACAATCACTCGAGCGTACCTCATGATTCCTAGTTCCTTCAACAAGCTATTGAGATCACAACCTCCTTCATACTCTCCGACAGGCTGATATACTCTGCCTCGCACGTGGATGTAGCTACGCTACGCTGCTTTCGAGACCGCCACGATATTCAGCAACCACCTAAAATAAATACATAACCAGAATAGGATCGCCTGTCTAATAAACAATTCCCCCAATCAACATCTGAATAACACTGCACACAATCATCAGTTCTCTTGTATACGAGACTGTATTGGATCGTTCCCTTCAGATACCGCAACGCACGTTTCGCTGATTTCCAATCGGATTTTTCAGGATTTGGCACCTTCTGGCTAAGTTTACTTACCGCATTAGCAATATCGGGTCTAGTTGCATTTGCTAGGTACCTAATTCAAACAACCTATCAGCTCTCGATACGGCCATGCCTCGCTGCTCTCATCGTCACATTTCTTTTCTTCCTTGTGTTTGGAATTTATCACCATAGGAGTTGCACATTTATTGCAATTTTCCATGCAAAAACTTTTCAACAAATTTTCGACATAATTTTGTTGTGACAAAATAAAGACTTGGTCATTTCTTTGAATTTCCATGCCTTTCAAATCTCTTTTGACAAATCATTTTTAAATTCCGTGATTAAACCTTTTTTCTTGACTTGCGACCAAAATATCGTCAACGTATATTAATACGAATAAATAATATATTTCCTTTTTGTTGAAAATACAAACACGGTTCATTCAAACTCTGCTTTAATTCCATATCAGTCAACTTCGTATTGAGTTTGAGATTCCATTGACGTCCAGTTTGCTTCAAACCCTACAATGATTTTCGCAATAAGCATGAATCGCAACCACTGTCCAATTTTATGAATATGGTCTGCGTGCGCTCCATGACCATTGGATCTTCTCCCTCTCGATTCATAAGCTTAACTAAACTTTCTCTCAATAGTTCTGGTAACTCCATGTATATCTTCTCGTCAAGGGCTCCATTTTAGTAAGCAGTATTAATGTCCAGTTGGTGTATCTCCAAGTTCAATTCGACTGCGAGTGCCATCAACAATCCTAAAGTATCAAATCTTGCAACAGGTGCAAAGGTTTTCTCATAGTCGACTCCATACCGCTGGCTAAAACCTTGGGCTACAAACCTCGCCTTCTTCTTTCAAGATTTTTCGACATTTTGCTGTGTCGTCAAAACATAACGGCAGCCAACGACATTCTTATTCTGTGGTCTTCTGACTATCTCCCATGTACCTTTCTGAACTAGGCTTCTGATTTCAGATAAAATGGCTTCTTCCCATTCAGGCCTATCACTACTTTTAAAGCATTCTTCAAACTAATTTCAGCTGAATCTGCAAAATCTTTAACTTCATTTTCATCAGCAGAATTATTATTAATTAATTCATTAAACCCCAAGCGAACGCCGGCATTTGCGCACCTATTGTCTTTCTATTGTGTCTTTGATTTCCACGATTGAAAGGTAAAATAAATTAAAATCTCTGTTGATCATCATCATCATCATATCCTGGAATAACACAAAGGATACTTTTTATCCTGGGATTATGTTCCTTTGGGATAGTTTTCTATCACGATTAATAAAATATAGAAAAGACACACTTAAAAAAGGTAACAAAAACGTTTACGCGGTACGATTGACACCAAAGGAGATGGTAGCAAAAATATTACGTAAAAAAGAGCCAGCAGACGCGGAGTCGGCGAGGTCCTCAAAACAGGTGAGTGAAAAGCCCCATGAGGCTCTCAGAGGCTCGCAGGGATGCGGCGGACAGGTTTCGTATGGCCGGTAGAGGCTTCCAGTGACCAGAGGAATCGAAAAAAGGTCTACATGGTGAGGCGGACCGGATTTACACGGCCAGTAGTGGCCTGTAGAGGCTTGCAGAGACCGGAGCAGCAGGAGAGATCCACACAGGTTAGCGGGCAGGTTTCGCACGGATAATCGAGGCCTGTAGAGAACCGGAGCAGCAGAAGACGCCCTTCTCACAGCCGATAGCAACATTTTACTTCATTTTACTACAATTCATTTTACTCCAACTCACTAACTGACGTTTTATAAAAATGTCAACTGTCAACCAGACTGACTCTGATACTGAATTAATTACTTATGTTTTTTTTTTTTAAATCTAACGTCTATTGAAATTTGAAAAAAAAAAGTTGGGAAAGTTTGTATGTATGGATGTTTGTTACTCTTTCACGGAAAGACTACTGAACGGATTCCGATGAAACATGGTACATGGGTAGACCATGTCCAAAAATAACAAAAGTCGATGTTTATGTATCCCATGTATTCGCCCTTGGGAGAAATAATTATGCTATGCTCTTTCGCGCAAAAACTTCTGAATGTTGAGCTTTTCTTGGGCAACTGAAACAGCATTACTATTCAATACGGTAATACTGCCAGATAGTTAACTACGAATTTTGGAATGATAAAAACGATACTTACCACATTTTTATTTTGGTTAGTAGAATTAATTCAACTAGATCGAGTAGGTGATATCGTATGTGCTGAGATTTCTGATACCGAAACCGATACAGACCAACACAATGTTGTAACCTTCTTCTTCTAAGCTATAAAAAAATCAGTTACGGCTGGACCGATTTCAATCATTCTTTTATTTCTTTTGTTCACCTGCATACAGGGAAGGTTTTTAAGGGCAGGTTTAAAAGAAAAAAAAAGGTAAGTAGGGAAAAGTAAGTTGGTAGGTAGCTTGGTTAGGTAGGTAAGTAGGTACTTAGTTGGGAGCGAGCCACGGGTAAAATGTGAAATCTGTCTGTCCCTATGTATACTTATACTTTAAAACTACGCAACGGATTTTGATGCGTTTTTTGTTAATAGATAATAATAATAATCGTTAGGCAACTGGATCAAGGGCTTGATTCAGAAAGCAGTATTGCTGGACACAGCTCGTATAGTCAGGAGGTTCCTTTCTCAGGAGCCCTGACCGCTGGTAGCTTGGAATCTGTTCCCGGAAAAAAATTTAAATGTACATTACATTTAAATTTTTTTATAGTATTTTTTTTATTTTTTGTTATTATTGATGTGGGCTATATTTTTAATTTTTTATTGATATATTTTAAAATATTATTTATACGTACATATATCTGAATAAACGAAATAATAAAAATAATATTCCACAACTATCACACAACACCGTCTAGTTGGGACTAAGATGATTCAAGAGAAAGGTTTGTATGTCAACATTGCACCCGTGCGAAGCCGAGGCGGTCACTACTACATAATAATTACTATGATACAGCTCAAAATGTTAGTGTGCGTGTGGATTGAGTGTTCTTTTTTAAAAGTTCATTTTATTTATACGAAATCAAGAAAGGATTTAGGAAATAATAGTGATATCTTCATGGTGAAGATAAAAAAAAATGTGAAATCGATGAGAAAAAAGTAGTGGACCTTTAACTGGAACACTCAATCCTCTACCTGAGTAAATACTATACTCTCGTATCTCAAAATATACTAGATATATGTTTAACATTTGTATATGGTTTAATTGTGTTGCATTAGTGAAAACTATTCGAAAAAAATCAATTGATTTTAACATTTAATTTGGAATTTACGAAGGTTTATTTAGAACACGCAATCTTATGGTGCGGGACGAGTGGTCCTAAATTCTGCAATTTTAGCTTAATAAAGTCTTAATATTCTTTCTCTGTTTTACGTCTGTGTAACACAGCGTCAATTGTGAAACCAAAACCTGGGCGTAAAATGTCCCGATTGAGTGTTCCATATTTTAGCGTTTATTTACTTAACCCGAACTTGAAACATACAAATGAAAGCTACATCAGAAATTGAGAAAATTTTATCACTAAAGTTAAAGACATTTTTTAGTTTGGAGACTGTTTCATTTCAACAGTAATCAATATTATTATATTTCTAAGGGAGAAAATCGTGTAGGGTAACCATGCATACGTAAATTTAAGAAAAAGTTGTATAATTTCTTCAGAAATTATTGAAAAAACGGGATCATTGTTTTTTAGTTTTTTTTTTTTTCTGCAAATGCACATCTATTTGCATGCTAATTGCAATTTGCGGTTTCCGCATATTCTCGTTTTTTGGTTTATTCAAATTTTGTTTTATACTTGCAAGTCGCAAATTTTATACTTGCATTAAATTTGCAATATATTGAAAAAAATAAATTTCAGAAAAAATAAATGTAATGTCACATTGTCAGTCAGGCAAAAGACAAGATTAAAATATATATAAATCAACTAACAACTACAACTGTCTGTGTACTGTTCTAGCAAAAAGTTTGGTTCGTAAAAGAATTATTTGATGACTAGCACTTTGTCAGTGCCTTCGTTTGAGAAGAACGTTTTTTTATATTTTTTTTTTATAAAAACTCTCCTTAAACTCCCCTTAAAACTCTCCTTTTAGGGTAATTTTGCCAAACTATTAATAAGTTACGAAGCGAAGGTGGCAGTGATACACGCATACGAAGCCTAGAATCCCTGAATGCTCTTACCGATGCCCTGAAAAACCTGGGAGGCCTAATTTATCATTTGGAGAAAGGTTTGCTGGATGAAAAAAGCCCGCTAAAAGATGGCCGCCATGGTCCACGTACTGTGATCCACATAGGACTAAACTACAGAAATCAGGCACTGATAGATAAATAGAAATATAAACCCCCTAAATTGTTCTACGGGTGTAGTTCTGAAAACATATAATGACAATTATTATTTACTTCGGTCACTAAGTTTCATACACACGGAATGAGATTTTGCATACATTTAAATTCTTCCTTTTATCCTCTCGAAGATTTAATATCCAACCCCTTCTTAGTGCTTGCCTATATCATAAAAGGAAGCCTTGTGCAAAGTTTCATGCTTCTAGACCCAGTGGATTTAGTTGTGCGTTATTATGTCAGTCAGTCAGTTTCTCCTTTTATATATAGGTATAGATTCCTTTTTGACTGAATGTTAAAAAAAGTCCGACAAAATTATGTCACCTTACAAAATTTTCTCTTTTAAAAATACATTAAACTTGATAATTGTTGAAATGAAACAGTCTCCAAACTAAAAAATGTCTTAAACTTTAGTGATAACATTTTCTCAATTTCTTATGTAGCTTTCATTTGTATACAAGTTCAGGTTAAGTAAATAAACGCTAAAATATGGAACACTCAATCGGGACATTTTACGCCCAGGTTTTGGTTTCACAATTGACTCTGTGTTACACACGTAAAACAGAGTAAGAATATTGAAGACTATTGAGAATTTAGGAACACTCGTCCTGCACCATAAGAGGATTGAGTGTTCTAAATAAACCTTCGTAAATTCCAAATTAAACGTTAAAATCAATTGAATTTTTTCGAATAGTTTTCACTAATGCAACACAATTAAACCACATACAAATGTTAAACATATATCTAGTATATTTTGAGATACGAGAGTGTAGTATTTACTCAGTTTAGAGGATTGAGTGTTCCAGTTAAAGGTCCACTACTTTTTTCTCATCGAATTAACAATTGTTTTAACTTCACCATGAAGATATCACAATTATTTCCTAAATCCTTTCTTGATTTCGTATAAATATAATGAACTTTTAAAAAAGAACATTCAATCCACACGCACACAAAATGTTACACTAAAATATTGAGTCCTAATTTTAATAATAGTTCGTATAGTTAGGAGGTCCCTTTCTCTAGAGGCTTGACCGTCAATAGCTTGACCTAATTCCTGATATTAGTAGGATAATATTTTTTTGTTTTGTTTTCAACTGAAATATATTATAAGACCCAGTGCTTTTAACCAATGTCCTATAGTTCTACTCGTATTTATAATGGCGTGATGTCCTTAAAACAGCTTGTCAATGTACTAAATTTTAACTAAATATTTCCAATTTCTACGCGAACGATGTTGTGGATAAGACCTATTAATTGTTATAAAACAATATCAATAAAAGCCTATTAAAAATACTCGCGTATGAAATCTTGTATGCCGTATAGAGTTGTCCGCCCTGCCTATCTGCTTGATCAAAGAACGATCTAAATTGTAAGGATTTGGACCAGCTACTGTAACAACCAAGTGGTTGTTTGTCGTCAAGAAAAAAATCCATTTCGATGAAGTCATCAAAATGGATGTTTAAAAAAAATCGCTTTTTCACTGTTATTGAGGGCTTATCAGGGACTTCAAATGAAATGAGATTGTAATTAGGGCAAGCAACTATTAAGAAAATAATCAGAAAAATGTTTCTAGAAGTCATTAGAAAGACCAGAGCTAACTATTAGATAAGTCATAAATGATATTTTTTAAATTAACGATTAAATCAAGATTTTCATTGTCGGTAAGGTTAGGTACTATCTACGTATTTATTCGTTTTAAATAGAAAGGAAGCTACTATTAATACACATGTAATATAAGTTAAGTGTTGGGCTCAGTGTTGTCTAGTCTTATTATTTCCCTAGCTAGGAAACTGAATCCTAAGCTTAAACCGGATCAAAATGAGCCGAGCGCAGCTTTAACTGGATCTCTCTTACAACGAGCCCTGTAATACTCTACAAATTCAACTGACTGTACTAAATCTTTAAAAATAACCTACTTACAACGAAATATTGCTGGATTTTTATGTACTTTTACTTTGACACTTTTATCATTTAGGACCAGCCTAGGCTACCTTTATAGTCCTATAGCGTATTATGTTAGCTGATAACTAACTATGATGTTGTCGATATAAGTTGCTGATATTCGCTAAGTTATTTAAGCAAACATCTCGTTTGGTTGCTGTCGATATGAATGACTCAAAATGAATGATTCAACAGGAAAAGCTGTTGTTTTTTACGTTATTAGATCTAAAAGATTAAACGTTAGCTAAAAATAGTTATCTATAATAACTTAGCTTTTTATCACCATGATACATAATCGCAGTCTTATAGCGACTTTTTAAATATCGTACGTAACATCTGTGCCCCATTTTCCTAACTATCAGTTGAGCGAGACGTTTTGTTCCCAGTTCGGTTTCCAATATTTATGGTTGGTGTGACAATATTGCTTGTTTGTCGTAACTTCTAAGCCAATTAAGGGGAATTCGTGAGCGTCTTCAAGTGGCAGTTTCAGTACAAATTAACTACGAGCCAAGTCCGTCGATTGGGTTTCTAGTCACGAACAAACTGAATTTAGATGAGTGTATCAATGTGTATGGTCAGGCGGAGCTGGGGAGCGGAGGTTTGCGCAAAAACTTTTCCGTTTGATGAAATTGGGTCTATAAATAAAAAGCTGAAGCCGTCATATTGCGTATGTATCAACATGTGCGCGTTTCGTCAAAATATTCCTAGGCATAGCGCTGTTTTTACTTGTTCAGAAAAAGTATGCATACTTCGTGTCCCATCTGTGTCTTTATTGTTATTATAGGATCAGTTCTTTTATACATTGGAAAACATTATACTTATAACGTTGTGTAAAAATTTGACATACATGTCAATTAATTTCTGAAAGATAATAATATAGATCTTGTTGTATTTTTTCGATACCATGAACGGTTAACCATTAACAGTTTCTTTCCAAGAGGAAAACTACAAACGAACACTAGGGAAATGCTAGTGTCAAAGGACCTTACACTATTCTTCCAATAGTTACCAAACAAAATGTAACAAGAATAAAATAAGAACTTGATTTCATGAAAACGAAATCCAAATCGAAGTCTGTTATCGTGTGTAGCATTCTATACGCTGAGCTGAAGTTGATAGTACCTGATAGCGGAACATAGCACGGCGGCGCATAGAAATGGGCTCGCTTCCAGTAGACTACACCGGCGCGGCGGCGAGTGTATAGAATAATACGTATTTTTACTTAGATGCACTTTAAACGGATTTTGTATTAGGTGTTTATTTTTAAAGAGCATTTTGAAATACGCGTTCTAGAAAATTGTTCAGAGAATTTTTAAATACACGTTGCTAGACTCTGTGTGATTACTTTTTGTGTGAATATATTTTATTTTCGAGGAAATAGACCTCGAGTGAACAACTTCAAATCTACTCGAGGGTTGTTTCTTACACCAAAAAAAGTTATGGAAACATTGTACAAATATAAAAATTATATTTGTTGTTTATTTAGTTTTGTAATGCATATAAAATGTTATTGTGTCTTGTAAAATCGGCTATGTTACGGAATAATAATAACCTGGAAAAACTAGTTGGTTTTTTAAACCCACTTGGTTTACTATTTTCTATTTATTGATAATATTTAGCCCCAATGGTAGCTATGACCATTCCCTCATTTTAAAATGTAGATAATAATAGACACAAGCAGATAGTTTAATAATTTCGCAACAGAAACTAACGATAACGGATATGCTAGCCGAAAGGCATATTTTATCAGTTTTGGCGAATAAAAGCTATCAACCACACCTGAGACTTATTTTACGCCCCACGCCAATATCCACATCCGTGACAGGGATAAGTCAGGTACCTACCTAATCACACGATAGTTGGTAACTGGTTAAATAAAGAAATAAAAAAATATTTATTTTCCCTTCACAAAGTTTTGTATCATTTGAAAGGACTTTACGTAAATAGTACCTACAGAAGCACAGTGATTTAACAACAAAAGTGTTTAAAAAAAAAAGTAAAAAAACTAAGATCCGATTACGACAAAAACGACATTGAAAAAGTATGAAACAAGTTTTTCAGGATGCTGAAATAAACAAGGTAACTGGAAAAACAAGAACAGAACATAAAGAAAATCAGTAGTCACACGTTAGCCTATAATAATTGCTAAGCATAAAATAATTTAGAACTAATTTTATGAGGGACTTCTTCGTTCTCTTTTCGATAAAATGAATGTAGGACTGAGAAATGATTTAACACTAGCTTTTGCCCGCGGCTTCGTCTGCGTACATAAAACTATAGCCTATGCCAATCAGAAATAGAGCAGCTTTCTATCAGTACTTCCAGAGACCACATCCAACAAAAAAAAAAACAAACTTTATCTCTTTACAATATTAGTGTAGATGAAGAGAGTGCTTGATTCTTCAGAAAGTTTTTGTTACAACTTTATTTGACTGAAATAATATAAATGGTAGCTAACTATTCCAGTGTCCTGAATCGCCGCAGTTCCATCAGTACCTATATTCATACCTACTACGACCCACTCGTCCGGTAAATTCAACGGATAAATCATAAAAGTCGCGCGCAGGCCGCCGGATGGAATTAGCTTTGTTAATTCTAATTTGTTTTGTTACCTCGCCTGTTTGAATTATGGTCGTTTATTGTTTCATGTGTATGTACATAATAAATGTGTAATGTACACCCCAAAAAGTGAGTTTTGCTTTTGTTATTACGATTGTACTATTCTATTGTTTGTCATCATAGTTTGTACAGTGTTTTTGTGGGCTGTAAAAAGGGGGGTTATACCACTGTGAAAACGAAAATGTTTGTTATATTGCTGATAAAGCTTTGAAGGCCAAGCGAAAATGAGTAGCACTAACATTTTAATTAATTTAAACACAACAGAGGCCTGAATCAAATATCTCAGGCACGTAAATGAAAGGTCTGGGACCGTGTGAGGTTGGATCACTCCGATCAGCAAGGTTAAGCCACCGTAGATCCGGATGCCGGCTGGATTACCGGTGTGGATATGACGTCGGCCACCGGTTATCGTAACCCGGTCGGATCTTAATCCTGCACATAGAAAGTTACCCTTGGTATACAGGAGGTAAAAGTCGGAAAAGAACTCGCCCGTCATTCATAAACAATGGTCGAAGTTGGTGCGTGTATCGATTTTTAATCAACCACGGCGAAGTTATGGCAGAATATCATTTTGTGGATTAGGATGTTAAAAGTTGTTTATTTTCCAATCTTACTGCAATCGAAATATATTGCGTTCCGTTTGATGTTATTAACGCTTATATTGACAGGCCTGTTGGTCTAGAGGTCAGTGGCCCTGACTGCTATGCCGGAGGTCGTGGGTTCGATCCCCATCCAGGACAAATGTTTATGTGATGAGCATGATCATTTGTTCTGTGTCTGGGTGTAATTTATCTATAATATGTATGTATTTAGAAATATATAAGTATGTTTATCAGATGTCTAGTAGTACTCATAACACAAGCTCTGCTTAGCTTGGGACTAGACGACGTTGTATGATAGTTGTAAAATATTATTATTATTTTTTTTTAAATACAAGTTATAATATATTTTTAAATATTCCTTAAAAAAAAAACAATGAAAAAACATTAAAAAATATAAAAAACAGTATCCCAGCGGTATCTGGAACCCTCCAAAGCTACCGGCGGTCAGTGCTCCAGAGAAAGGAACCTCCTAACGATACGGGCCGTGTCCAGAAGAACTGCTCTCTGAATCAAGCCCTTGATCCAGTCGCCTAACGAGAGCCTCCTAAGGTGTTGGTCGAGGCTCTTGGCTATTAAGCCATTGGCTGACACAACTATCGGTACAATGATCGCGGAGTCCACTTCCCACATGTCGACAACCTCGCGAGCCAAGTCAATATACTTGATTTGTTTATTTTTCTCGGCTTTCACGAGGTTCTCGTCATGCGGAACGGATATGTCAACAATCATTGCACGCCTTTCGCTTCGGTCCACCACCACTATATCAGACTTATTGGCTGCAATAGTCCTGTCAGTGATGATGGACCGATCCCAGTACAACGTGATATCGCCATTATCGAGAACTGGGTCGGGCACATACCTGTAGTATGGCACCTCCGATTCCACAAGAGAGTACTTCAGAGCAAGTTGGTGATGGATAATCCTGGCTACAAGGTTGTGTCTATGCAAGTATTCTCCGTTAGCTAGACGAGAACAACCAGAGATAATGTGGCGGATTGATTCACCCGGTCGGTGACATGCCCGACAGATGTCAACCGTGCCGTCCTTCACAATAAACCTCCGATAGTTATTCGTCATGATAACTTCGTCCATAATTGCACATACAAAACCTTCGGTTTCCCCAAAGAGGTCACCGACGCGTAGCCAGGCTACGTACGAAATATTATTATCTCCTTTATTTTTCTTATAATACATATTTTGATATTTTTAAATATTTTTTATAACAAATATATATTAAAAAAAAACATTTAAAAATATAAAAACAGTAGTCCACCGATGTCGGGAGCAGGGTCCAAGCTACCGGTGACTAGGGCTCCAGAGACAGGAACTTCCACACAATGCGAGCCGTATCGAGGAGTACTGCCTTCCGTATCTGGCCCTTGATCCAACCGCGCAACGACAGCTTCGAAAGATGGTCGTCGAAGCTTTTGGCAATAAGACCATTGGCGGTTACGACAATCGGCACAATGATAGCCGAGTCCACATTCCACATGTCGACAACCTCGCGTGCTAAGTCGAGATATTTCATTTGTTTCTCTTTCTCAGCTTTCACGTGATTCTCGTCATGCGGGATGGTGATATCGACTATCATTGCACGGCGCGCTAATCGGTCTATCACCACTATATCCGGCTTATTGGCTACAATAGTCCGATCAGTAATGATAGACCAATCCCAGTACAAAGTGACATGGTCATTTTCGAGAACTGGGTCGGGCACATACTTGTAATACGGTACTTCTAAATCCACTAGGTTGTACTTCAAAGCAAGTTGCTGGTGGATAATCCTGGCTACTTGGTTATGTCTGTGCAAATACTCGCCGTTAGCCAAACGAGAACAACCAGAGATATGTCTGATAGACTCTCCCGGACGGTGGCATGCCCGACACACGTCAAACGTCCCGTCCTTCATTATATATCTCCGGTAGTTGTTCGTTAAGATAACTTCGTCCATAATCGCACAGAAAAAACCTTCAGTTTCCCTGAAGAGGTCACTGAAACGTAACCAGGCCACGAACGCCAAGAAATCTACATCAGGCTCGTGAAAAGCCCGGAAAAAGCGCCCGTGGAGCTCCTTGCCTTTCCATATTTCCTTGCGGTTATCAGTAGTCATTATTACAGGTTTATGCCAGTCCTCTTTAGCCATGGACGGGGTGAGTCCCTTGTCCACTGCGACCACATCTCGGTGCATACCCACATCGGTTTTAAGGAAATATTCTCTGAGGCTGCAAACCTCGCGGTTGTGCAGGGTCTTCGCGTTTAAGAAGCCTCGACCTCCACACTTCCGCGGGATGTACAGTCTCATCACCGAGGATCATGAGTGATGCATCCGATTTGCCGTCAACAATGTACGGACTCGCCTATCCAGGGCGTCAAGTTCGGTCTGAGTCTATTTGAGTATGCCAAAAGAGTACATTAAAACCGGCATGACCCAATCGTTGAAGGCGCGCACCTTATTTCCGCCCGACAGAAGGCTATATATTATTATTATTATAATAATATTTATAATATGAACAATGATGTCACAGGTTTTTGTAATTCTTTTCATTATTAATTTGCCGTCTTTTTTTAGCCATAAAACTTTGGATAACCTTGATTAACGCCTTATAAAAATGTGTGAGACTAGACTATTAGGTCCATATGTAGAAATTCGGTCTTCTTAAAACAACTACCTACTAATAATAAAAATAACCCCATCGCCGTATCTCTACGTTAACGTCGTGGTGGGGCTTCCGCGCTCCAATCTCTAGGTCTGTATCGGTAGGATCACCTAGGGTGAGGGGCCAAACTAAGAGAGATACAACCTGCAGGGTAGTTTTGAAGCGAACTGTTGGGCATTAGCGACCCCACGGACCCGATCTCTCGGAAAAATTCACCCGATCTCCCGGAAAAGTTCACCCGATCTCCCGGAAAAGTTCACCCGATCTCCCGGAAAAATTCTTGTTCTTCATCTCAGGCTTGTCTTTATTGGCCGGACGTAGTGAACACTGACGAGGAACAGAGCTCCCATCTCTCTCTTGCCTTTAGTGGCTGGCTTGAGTGGAGATTCGCAAGAGCAAATGCGCTCGGGGGAAGGAAGGATGTATAATCCAGTAAGGTGCTGGCAGGGATCTTGATCGTACTTCCGGGATTGTCCTGATAGCCGTGGTATACCTCTCCATTCTTCAAGCACATTAGAATATGTGGCCCTCTTGTGGCTACGTCACTACATGGTAGTAGTGACCATTCTGGGGGCCCATATGTTGAGTGTGCAAGTCACCCTCTGCCTTTTTATCGATGGATTTTAATAACATTGTTCAGACAGGGGTCATAGTCTTTACATAGTTCTTGGTAACCAGTCCACTTAAGACTCCGAATAACCCTATTATCCCTATTATCCATATTATCTCTATTATCTCTATTATCTCTATTATCTCTATTATCCCTATTTATACCTATTAACTTTGTTTTCCATATATGTCGCAATAGTTTCCCTTCAACCAGGGGTTGTCCTTGGATGCACTAGGATGGTGCATACAAGGATAATCACCGTTTGATACCAAGTTCCAATAAAGCGTCTAAAAGGGCCTCTGCGAGTTGGCTTCGGCTCCTCGTACGCTTTCCAAAAGTCCAGAACCTCAGGGTCCTGAGATAAATAAACATATAAAAATAATAATAATATTTTTATTTCAGAATAAATTTCATTTAACATTTTTATTATAAACTAGATCTTGACTACGAATGGTAAGCAGTGATGCAATCGTTGATGGTGAGGCACTAGTGCGCCAAACTAGGTCTTAATAAACTAGTACGCCTATTCACTCTAGCTTTGAAGACACCTTCATTATACTCAGACGGAAAAACCTCGGCAGGCAAATTATTTCAGTTCTTCCATGTTTGCGATATTAACCCGGCGTCATGGGGGTTGGGTCTGTGAGACCCGCCACATTTAATATCGCTTCTAGTTCGGTTAATATGCATGCGACGTTGCTGTTCTTCTCAATAGCTGGAGCTGTTGAATTGTTCTATGCATCGCAGGCAACACTTTTGACGTGCGACAGCCGCAGTAGGAATTACACGATCTCAAAATTGAAGGAGGTCTGTGAGACCCAACCCCGCAGTTCGTGTAACAATTTCGCGCCAATTCGTATAGATGTTATTTTATTTAATATCCATGTATTTATTCATTTATATTTGTTTTTTTTGTTGTTGTTTACAATTTAAGTTGCTGATAAATAGTTTAATTTGTGTATTTTGTAGGTTCTTAGTAAAAAATGGATCGAGAGGATATGGAACTGCAGCGTATTCTTTAGAATTTACAAGTCTAACTCTGATTGTGGTTTGTCTGACCAGGAGATGTCTGATGACGAAGATCGCTTGAATGAGCGTAGTAATCTTATTGACACAAAGCAAGATATCTCAAAGCCCGAGTTTGATGATTACATTCCACTGTCTACGCTATCGGATAGCAATTGTTCGTTGGTAAAGTATTCTAGCTAGCTAGGCTAGTTCTTCAAACGCAAACCGTGAATGTTTTGCGGGTTTTTATCGTGGCAAAGACGGTACAATGTGATATAAGACGACTTCTCGACAAAATGTCAGGACCAGAGCCGAAAACATAATCCATCAATTGCCGGGTGTAGTACCAGTCGTTATTTTTAAAAGGTCTAATAAATATGATCAAAACATATTATAATACGATATTTCTGTTTAATTTATTTACATTAATACCTCAAAAACTAAACACAAAGAAAATATTAACTTTATTATTTATAATGTATTGGATAATTTGTTATCTTATGAACGGGTCTGTGAGGCCCACCCCAACGTCCGTGTAACATTTTTCCACCCCCATCACCCCGGGTTAAGGCGTATAGTCCCTTGAACCATCTGACCAAAATTATGTGAACACAACTCTCACACTCGCCTAGGCGACAGTACGCAAAACGGTGCATTTATTTGCGGCCAGCAGCGCCCGAAAAGCGCATTAAATCCATTTTCTCTGCGAGATATTGATTGATTTACATATGCAATGTTCACTTTGAAGAACATTTAACCACCAATTTTTATGTGTAAAAATGTTTCTAAAGGTCCAAGCCGTTTCGAAGGAGTAGGGAAAAATTGTTTCGAAGTTTCGAAATTGCTAAATATATTTTTTTAACAAAAGTATTAATTGCAAGAAAAAATCAAATGTTGATATTGTTGTTCATGATTTTATAATAAACATATATTTTTTTCAAACCAATTGTCCTAGCCGTTACGGAGGAGTAGGCCTCAGAAAATCACTGTTTTATGGCACTTTTCGGGCGCTTGGCCCTTAACGACAAAGTGAATCGCTTTGTTCGGACCGTAAAGGTTTCTACAACTTAAAGATAGATAGGATGTAAGTATGGGATGTTGTAAAGATAGGATAGTAGATTAGGATGTAAGTATATATGTTCAAATCAAGTGCGCAGCTTTGAAAATCCTTCGCTAATTGCGTGGTATTTTTTTAATCTTTAGAATTCAGAGCTTTGTCGCAGTATTGACTAAATCGTTTCATCAAAGTAAAATTTTGAATTTAAATTTATTTTAAATTACTGTAATATCCTACTAATATTATAAATGCGAAAGTTTGTATTTATGGATGTTTGTTACTCTTTCACGCAAAAAACCACTGAATGGATTTCGATAAAACTTTTTACACGGATAGACCATTTCCGTGTTATTCTAAACACAACGAATACATTTTATCTTGGGATTATATTCCCTTGGGATAATTTTCTAACCCTCTGACAAATGACAGCAACTGACAAGTACATTGACAGCAAGTGTCAAATACATTGATCCCAATCATTCCTTCATTCGGTCAATCATTCCATCATTCAGTTATTCATTCTACTATTGGGTCAACCATTCCATCATTCAGTTATTCATTCTACTATTGGGTCAACCATTCCAGGATTGGCAGCAAAGAATAAATAAATGCAAAATCTTTTACCTTTAATTTAATAAATAAAACAAAGTCGTATTAGTTAACTATTTATAACACAAGAAGGACTACTAAAACATTAGAAAGACATATGTAAAAAAACACAAACGTTTACGCTTACCAAACTCAGACACCAAAGGTGATGTTGCACAAATATAACGAAGAAAATGCGAGATCCTCACAGCAGCTGAGTGAAAAGCGGCACTCAGAGGCAGGGATGCAGCGTATAGGTTTCACATGGCCGGTAGAGGCTTTCAGAGACCAGAGGAACCGAAAAAAGGTTCACATGGCGGGGCGGAGTGGTTTTACACGGCCTGTAGAAGCCTGTAGAAGCCTGTAGAGGCTTGCAGAGACCGGAGCAGCAGGAGATATGCACACGGGTAGGCGGATAGGTCTCGCACGGATGGTCGAGGCATGTAAAGACTGGAGCAGCAGACGACGCCGTTTTCACAGACGATAACAACATTTTACTTTTACTATAATTCGTTTTACTCAAACTTACTGACATTCTCAAAAAAATTCAGCCGACAACCAGACTGACATTCTCAAAAAAATTCAGTTGACAACCAGACTGACACTTATTTAATTTTTCGAAATCTGACAAATAAAAGCGACCAGCCAGTCTGGTTAACATACTAAAAACAAAATGTATGTATGTTTGTGTGGAATAAAACAAAGACTAGTTCAATATGCACAGAGGTTTATTGTTTCCAATATAAATAACGAAGCTTTTTAAGAACAAATCACATTTATTAATACGTTACACATTTATTCTTAATTTTAGTTAATATTCTATGTAGTTTTATTCGCAAATATTAGCACAGAAAAATAATATGATACAATATCAAATACCCTCAATTTATTATTTGACTTACTTGCAAATCACAGGATGTTCACTCCACAAACGTCGGTTAGCAACTGACAGCGCAATAATGGCGACATGCTCTTTTAAAAGTATAGGGAGGGGGATGTTGCCATCATTGCGATCTCGGCCGTTACAAACATTTCCTTTTAAAATGAAATTACTTTAGTATAGTTTTACAACTAAACTTTATACGATTTTCTAGTAACTATCACTTTAATATATCCTAAATGAGGTATAAAGTATCACATGCTTACATTTGTTACTCTTCACGCAAAATTTCTATATTTTTTTGTTTATAAGAGGTAATCTCTGCGAAAAATTTTCACTGAAAGAAAGCTGCTTTATTCCTAAGTGACATAGGCTGTATTTTGTGTATGCGGGCGAAAATTGACTGCTTCATGATAGCTTTGTGCAATAGAAACTAAGAAATAAAAGGAAATACATAAACATTACCACTAAAATATTTTGTTATATTTGTTTTGTTGATATTTTATCCAACAAACACACATCTATCCATCTCCCAGCAAACAAGTCACACTCCGGTGTTAGAGTCAGAAGAGCATCTAGCACAGAAAGCGCACGAACCATATCTACATAAGTGAAAACATAGTGCCTCATTTACACATAAACAAAATTTGTTTACAATCAATCTCGATAAAATGTAAATTCCTGTCGAACTCAAAGCCGAAAAATTTTGCAATACCTACCGTGAAAATTCGTAGAATCATCACCTATTATCCGAACCATTTATATCAGCTTCTTACGATACACCTGAACATTCCGTACATTTGTATTCCATCAATTTGCGCATCTCGTATGCGCCGGAGCGTGCCCGATCGTTTGCGTTATATGTGCTTCGCATAACTCATCGGACTGCTCTGCCCAAATGTTACCCTACCCTTGCTTTGTGAGACGGGGAATGTCTGTAATCTGATTGTGATGGTCTGGCATTTTTGTTACGTTATTTTTACCAAGGATAAAATGTCTTCAAAAAACCTGCTAATATTTCTTTACATTTATAATCCGTTATAAATACGGTTTTTGGATTACATGTGAAAATAGTCAAAAACAGTACTTTATTGTGATGGAACTTGTATCCCATAACAGTTCTTTATTAGTCTTTCAGTAGTACGAAAAAAAAATTAGCTTACTATTATCAAAGTGTCTATTGTTTTCTACGTAAATATCTTTTATTTTTCAGTTACTTTTTTATTTATTTATTGAAACTTTATGCACTTGTTAAAAAAACAGTAAAAAGGCGTTGTTAAAAAATATTTTACAAAAGCACTTGTTAAAAAAACAGTAAAAAGGCGTTGTTAAAAAATATTTTACAAAAGCGGACTTAATGCCTTAAGCATTTCCTGCCAGTCGATCTTAGAGTGGGGCAGAAACATACCTTAGCAACTTATGTTACGAGTACATACGTTGGTTCGACTGCTCGTAGGGGTATCTTCTTTGGCACTCCAGTTGGGGGTGCTTCCTCCGCGTCAACTACACTATAGTCCGAATTTGCTGATGAGAGTCGGGATGGTCCTGCTTCCGGTATAACTGGGGGCGCGGATCTAGACCGCACATTTTCCACATCCCGTTTATTCAATTTTGTCTCCCTGTATGATTTCTTGTCGGGCAGTCGTTTCAGGATGGTTCCCTTGCTGGTCATCCAACGTTTGTCGTTCTGAAGGTCAAATATTACAGTGTCTGTCAAATCATCTCGATTGTTTATTGCGTCTGCCAAAGCTATGCCTCGCAATATGACTATCTGTTCGGGCCGCGTAGGTATCTGCTGATCTGCTGGCCCTTCTACCGTCGCGTGGACTCTGGTTCCAAACGCTACTAAGTTTGATCTTGTTTGTATGTTCCATGTGGTATAGTTGGTTGGGGATGAGTTGAGCACGCGCACCCCATCTCTACCTTTTGGGTGCTCGTTTAAAGGGCAGGCGGCTACACCTGAGTATGGCAAAGGGGCAGTGAATATGTTTTTGAAAGTTACGGCTGACTTGTCTCTGCCAGGTTGGATGTCCAACACTGACCTGGAGTAGGTTTCTATTGCGTTGCCTTCCATTAGCAGTTCTCTATTACTGCACCACAAATACGTACGATGAGGTTATGTGATTCTTTTTGTCGTAGACTGGTGTGTATCTCAATTCCGACCACCAATACTATAATCAGGATGATGAATACAAGCAAAGCCAATGATAGGTGAAATCTTGTCTTTAATTTTTGCAAGTTGTGAAGTATATGGTACTCTTGATCTTCGGGAAGTTGCGCTTCGATATCCATGTCACCAAGACGTTATTAGAACGTAGACTTTACCCTCTTCGGGCCCCGTAGGAAAGTACAACACACCAAAGTGTTGCTCAAAGTGTACGAACTGAACTCTCGATTTGGGAATCTTTGTCGAGCCAATTCCGGCAAATTAGCATTGTTACCATGAAAAAACTGGGGAAGTGTAAATAGTTTAATTCCGGAATGGAGAGTCTCGGAAATATTTTCAGAATCGCAAAAAAAAAAATTTAATTATTTAAGATTTATCTCTATACTTGTGCTATAATCTAGACCTTACTATATGTAAAATTTTACGATTCTGGGTCAATGGTAATCCTTATGAATTTTGACTTCCTTGAAATGTACGTTTTTTGCTACATAAACCAAAGTCTCTTCTCTTCTTTTCTTTTTAACTTACAAGTTTGATTTTTTTACAACTTTAAGAGTCTGAAGACTTTATAGTGCTGTAAGATTTATACCTCAGAATCCAGGGCCAGTCAATGAATCTTTATATATATATAAACTTTTGAAATATGTTTTTAACAATATGCGATCTTCATTTTTTAATAATTTTTCAATACTCGAAAACTGACTCTTATCTAACCTGATTAAAAATAATCATAAAAATGATATTAAATGATTAACAATTTCTACTTCCGAAAAAAATAACGTCATTTCAAAAATCTTTACGTTCCGATTACAGTTGTCAGTTATTTTCGCAATCAGACCAAAGAGTATGTAAATCGAACACTTTTATTCTGGCGATGCTATTAATAATATGGTTCGTTTAATTCGATTTCATCTGCTATGTACCTAGGTGAATAAAATTATATAATACAAAATAATAAAACTACTAAAAATGAATTCTGTTAAATTATTTTATTTTATCTCGCCATTTCATAAAATAAACATGCGTAAGTATATCAGAAACTTAAAACTTGCACTGTCAACTCGGTTATGATATTTTGGTATTTTGTTATATTGAAGTTTATATCGTTTGATGTTTTTGTACTATATTTGAATAGTTGTGGTAGATTTATTGAATAATAATTAATTAAATACGTCTATGATAACTGTTGACAATTTGAGATAATGACTCATGTGTTGCATGTGGCAAGGTTTCTAAAGTGGGAAAGCGCGACGCATGTTCGGGACGTGCAGGTCGCACATGCAGTTCCATTTGCTTTTATACTATGTATCTGCAGGCGAAACGAAGTATCTACAACAAACGGGGCGCGAGCGCGCGGGCAGACGGAAGGGCGCAATGATTGCACGCATGCCGTTCGCGAGCGGCTCACTACCGGCGGCATTCACCAGATGTGATCATACTCAAAGAAGACACGAATACAATGTGCGAAGAAATCGGAATCCGTGATAACGTGACGGTTGAAATGATAGAATTGAAGAAAACAATGTTGTGGACCTACTCTAAGTAACATGGGCCGAGGCCAGGAAGATGATGATAAATTGATAATAATATACCTTAAAAATAAATGACTTTCTTTATTTGACTAACAATCACAAATTCTTTATTTGTGTTATCTATCTTATTAAGTACCAATATTCACACGAGGAAGTGAACATGCCAAAGCAGCGGGGCTGTGACCGTAGTGAAGCTGATTTGACGTCAATATTAGTTATTTGTCGCTAAAATTATTCAACTAGGTACATCAATTGTTTCACACAAATGTATTAATATGTAATGTAAATAGATTGATATAAATACTATGTAATTATGTAATAAAGTCTAATTCTACGCTACGAACAACGCTATTGCATTACAACGAGACCATCGACTCCCCTCACTGCTACTACACCTATAAATGGTTGCTCATAGCTTTGGCCTTACCCAGCCATAGTTTACGGTGGCGGTGTGCCTTGCTTGAGCGGACACAGCCTTGCCCTCGTGGAAGAAATCGCCGGAAGCGACCTTTCGCGCCGGGCCCTGATTCGGGCTATGGTCCGAAGCAGGGAGGAATGGCAGGCGGTCGTCTCCTTTTGCGAAGCAGTAATGCTAGCGATGGAGGAGGCCGCACGCGTGAGGGAAGGAACGTCGCGCCCCAGCTGCCGAGATTCCGACCCCGACTACCGGCCACGATAGAAGCGGCTTGAGGACGTTGAGCAATGGGTAGTTCGACCGTCTGGTAACTAACCGGACCGAACCTGTCGTCAATAGCGCGCAGTGATTCACGCGCTCCTCAAAGGGCCGATGCCCGCTATTCATGGTAACAGGCTTTCAGCACTATTTACATACATATACTGTAGCTATATGGTTAGGACTAGGTTGATAGGTGCAGCTAGCATGATTTTTACCATCGAAAAAAAAAAAAGCTATGGTTGTTGATAAACTACAATCAACCCCCTTACTGTACATTTAGGTAGCTGAATGTACAACCCACAACCTATGTATGTGATGTACTGCGTTTATTGATGAGAGAAAACGAACTTAAACTCGTAAGTTTGTATAGGTCATGATAACTATAACATGATACTAATAAGTAAATAAAATACTAAACCATTACGACTTTTTACAGTCTCAAGGTCGTGTCCTTCAGTGTAAAAGCCTGAGCGTAAGCAACGCCACAATATAGGAGCGAAGGAATCCGGATTCTACCATAACGCGCACGTGTAATATATTCAATAACAATCCTCCCCTACGCAACAATTCGGCTTAAAACGCATATCAATAATCACGACGGTTAAAAATTGCTATAAAATATCATCAGGCGTTTACTTATTTTTTTGAATATTTCAAAAACCTGGTCAAATATTAACAAAATATTTGACCAGGTTCGAGATAGGTTAGGAATAGTGTTAGGTAGTGAAAAGTTAAATAATAACTACTCTTGAGAGTAATTTGGCTTGTCGCAAGTTGGTACGGCGCCTTAAACTTGAGCAAAATTTTTCTAGCAAAATTTGTTACGAAGATACAGCGAGTCAAAGATGAGTAATTCTACTCGCAGTGCTCGGAAAACTGTAAAATACTGTCATTTGTTTCAGTTTCTTGTTTTTGGTTAGATTAAGGTGGTGCACTTGCAAAAAGACCAGGCTCAAGTGTTGTATCCTAGGTTTCTTTTGCAAAGATCGAAATTGCAACAACGCCAACCCTGTCGACCTGGTTGAAGCGGACGAGAATGTGGAAGACCTAACACCATATGCCGACCCGCCTCCACCTCCAGAAAACATTATTCCTCCTTCTCCACTCCCTCCACTGATCTAGACTGGATGAAACCTGGTCCTTCCAAAAGGGCGAAAGTCTGTGGTCGTACCGTATAATAGTCAATAAATGTAGTTTATCTTTCAGTATAGTCTACCGATTGTGATGAACCAAAGCTCAAGTTACACACAATTTTAATATATAAAAGTTATCAACATCGATTTCGTACATTTTATGTGATGCGCGCACAACAAAATCTTCTACGGATTCGGAACCCGATATTTTTGTAACTTTTGAGAAAACTATGAAGCCTAGACTAATTACTTTGGCATCAAAGAAGAATGCTCTTGCTCCATTGAAAAAAAAAAAACCAGCTCTGGCAGAAACGAGATGTATCTCAAATTATCAATAATAATAAGTAATAAAATAATAACTAGCTATTACCATGATCCTTCCTTGCAAACATATAAAAATTGCCAGTTTAATTAATCAGGCGTCGATTTAAAAAATGGCTTAATTACAATTAATTCTTATTTACCGACTTCAAAGAGGGGTAGGTTTTTTCAATTTGGTTGTATTTTCTGTATTTTTTTATGTGCTTTTTTATTTTTTATGTTGTTTCCTCGGAACTCCTTCCTTTATGGACCAATTTGCATTTTTTTTGTCTCCTTGAGGGATATACTTCCAGATTGGTTCCATTTTTTTCAAAATCTGATGATGGAATCCGATTAGAATCGAGGGAACTCCTCAAATAGCAACCATAATATGGTGATTTTGCTATTTTCACCGAGAACTCAAGTATTTACTCGTCAAAAAGTTACATTTGATGAAATGGAACTGGTGAAGAAGACCAGGTAAGGCCAACAGAACCTCATATTCACGTAGATATCAAAATGGGGGTAGAATTTTAACTCGATACCTACACACGACAAAGTGATCCTATATAGGCTTCGTTTTTCTTTTTGTGGTACCTTAAAAAATAAATCCAACCAATTAGTTTTTGCATCATTCGTTTGGCTGACACCTTACCTATAACTGTTCCTTGAAATGCAGAGGGCTTGAAAAAGCCAAGTAAATATATATTTTCCTCTCAATTGCACTCTGAAATCCTATTTGCTTATCTCGCTTCATTTTATTTCCCAATAGTGATTGCAGGCACCTGGATTCTACCATTACTCTTTTAAAATTGCAAACTTTATAGCGTCAATATTTCAGTGAAATTGCAGAACTGTTCACAGAAATCATTTATTTCAGGAAATACAACGTCGCTTTTTCTTTGATTTCAAACTAAGATGGCATCTGTTGACATTTAAATATTATGCCTGTAAGTAATTATTTCTCAATATTTACATTGCATATTTATTTCAGCTGTTGTAATAAATGGAAATTAATGAATTATTTTATATTAATTTTTTGCATAATCTATGAAAACAAGCGCGTGGTTTTTTTGTGTTTATAATATACAAATATATAGTTTGTCTGAGAAGTCAAACGACTTGGGAATTTTCTATAATATTTAATAATTTATAAAATAGTTATATTCGATTTTTTTATAAGGTTCTTCTAATAGTAAACAATGATTAAGATCTCTTAATCAACCTTGATTATTGAACTAGCATTGACTATATCAGATTTCATTTTACTCTAATAATTATCCAAGTCGTTTGACTTTTTAGACAGACTAAATTCTTTTTATCGCAATGATCTTTAAACTAAATAATACTCGGATACAGTCCCATCGAAATCATCAAATGTACGAACTAATTTCGGCCGTTGAAATTCTAGTAGCACTTTTTGGGATCGGTAAATTAGATCGGCAACGCACGTGACCGGTTTTATAATAATCTACGATCCACAAGCGTAGGTATTAGACACAGTATTTACTTTTGAATTTTGTGTCTCTCTCACACTTTTCATGATAGTAAAGGATGGGATAAACCCAGTTACTATTAGTGCGTAATATGCCGTAGAAAATTCACTGACGCAGCAACCTTCATTACGACCCCTCGTAGAGGAAACAGGGCGCTGCTGGCCGAACATTATTACTGAATAATCCACGATTTTACTGAAAGACGTTACAAATTTTGTAAAGGTGAAAAAGTGCTCAATTTACTCGAATGGCCGAGATTTTATCTGCTTTTCCCGTTTATTAATGCCACAGCCAATGCTTAGAGACATAAATATTAAGAAAAACACACCTGATTGTGTCTTTTTTACATGTTTAAGTATAAAATCTATATAGATATATATTACCTTATAAATAATAATATGTACATGAAAAAAGTCGTGTTAGTTACTTACGACACTTAAAACTGAAGAACTGCTGAACCGATTCCAACGATGTTTACTTTGTTGGATTTGTATTCACATAAGGTGGCAGAATAACTTTTAAAATGTTGGAAAAAAACCGGCCAAGAGCGTGTCAGGCCACGCTCAGTGTAGGGTTCCGTAGTTTCCCATCCGTCACAATAAGTGTACCCACTAATGAGTTTAAAAAAATGCTTGCATATACGATTATACTACAAACTTAGTCCAGAAATTATTTTGTACAACCTTTTTGTCTTTTTTGTACAAAAACTGTTCTTTACATCAAGTTCAAAATAATTTTCCTAGAAAGTCCTTATAAAGTTCTACTTTTCAGATTTATTTCATATTTTCTAAACTTATGGTTCTAAAGTTAGAGGGGACACACATTGTTTTTTACTTTTGGAGCGATTATTTCCGAAATTATTGGCATAAAAATGATTTTAGTAAACCCTTATTCATTTTTAAATACCTATCCAACAATATATCACATGTTAGGGTTGAAATTAAAAAAAGAATCACTTCCCACTTTACATATAGGGGGGCTACCCTAATAAAACATTTTATTCCAATTTTTATTTTACCACTTTGTCGGCGTGATTGATATACATATTGGTACCAAATTTCAGCTTTCTAGTGCTAACGGTCACAGAGATTAAGAGAGGACGGACAGACGGACAGACAGACATGGCGAAACTATAAGGGTTCCTAGTTGACTACGGAACCCTTAAAATCACAAAAAAAGCCTACACTACCTGTTTATTTTTTATAAATAAAACAATATCGTGTTAGCCGTTCTAATAAGTATTAAAATATCGAAAAGATTTCGTTAAAAAGATAAACAAAAACTGCGGTTAGAGGAGTTTAGCTACGCGATACCGCCCGAATTAGTACCGAAGGAGATACAAGCACATGACGCGGAGTCGGCCTGGTCCTGCCAGCATCCGACTGAAAAGGTACCGCGCGGCCTCTGCAGTGTGATCATCTTATAATAGAAATAAAATAGCCTAGGCAGTCTGAATATCTTATAAAAGAAATAAAATAATTAATATTACGGGGGACTGTCTATGAGGTTTGTTGGATGGGGGTGTTTGTTCAGTATGCGCTGACCGCTGATATTCTCTGACACCAAGCGAAGGCTGCTCCTGTCCTCCAGTAGCATGCCGCGTTTTGGTAAGAGTTTTACTGAGGTATGGCATGGCCTCCTTTGTGTGTCTATATCCACCAGCGCCCTGTTTTTGTGCATGGATGTGTTCACGTAACCAATTACGCTGTTGATCAAAGGAAATCGGCACGATGGGTTCGGGCCCCTTCACCACCGTACCGGATCCTGGCAACTGCATCTGCCGCATCGTTGCCCAATAAGTCACTGTGTCCTTTAATCCACTGCAGCGTTTTAATGCTGCAGCTTGGCACTGCAACTCTTTCTAGCACAGTGGCATTCTTGTAAGTCTCGAGGTGGTAGAAATTTTACCTAAGAATTGTAGGAAACAGGCTCTATCAGAAAGTATCCAAATGTGCGTGCCTATAAATGGTAGTATATACAAAACCCGAAACTCACATCTAGTATTTTTATGTAAATAATCTATGTACAAAATTTCATAACTATATCATGAAAAATAGAGTTATAAGCTTGTTATGTCAGCAAAAATACATAGTCACCGGGCCATCCAGGCGATTGAGGGGTTGTTTTGCAATTGCACCAGCTGTACGCTGGCTTCTTGTGCCCGCTATAACCGACCGTGACCGTTTTAAATACTTTTGTGAAAAATATAATAAGGTGTAAAAACTATTCGAATCGATTCAGCTACTGATTTTAAACAAACTATATTTAGGTTTTGCATAATATACTAGAAATACTGTTGTATATAAAAAGCAGATTTTATATTAGCTACCTAAATCTTGAATTAGATCGACGCAAAACGCTATCTGCATTTATAAAAAGGATGAGGTTAGCCTTTTCTGATTGCAAAAAGAGCTTTTCTTTCAATTCTGCAATATAAAAAGTGTAACGTACACTGCAGTTTGCTTCAGATCCCTTTGACAACTTTCATATAAAGAAAACTTTATAATTGAAAATTATCGAAACCTTGGGCGGTGGAACCAAAAATTGAAATGACCCACGTGTACCGTCGTTTTAAAACGTTTACGTTTTAATAGTACATTGTTACACTAGGGGTGAAAGTAACTTATTTCGTCCCGAGAAGGAGTTGGCGGGCGAGCGAAGCGAGGTCGCTAATTCGAGGGACTAAATGGGTTACTTTCACCCCGAGATAAACACTGTGCTTTTCATTACGAATACGAGGAAACTTAAAATAAAAAATAAAGTTTGTAAAACCTTAGTCGTCGTACCTATGATTTTAAGTAGGTATCTTTCTTCTGATTTAGGCGATAAAAGGTATTCCAGTACTGCTTTAGCCTCTTCTCTTATGAAATTAGGCGTTAAATCACTATTTTGATCTGATAAACATAACGTGTTAATATAAATCTCGTTGTACGGAAATGTAAACAAAACTCTAAAAAACCAACGACTGATTGCCACTTTCCCGCCATTTTGTTTTTTTTTTTATGCGGCCGGCCAGCTATTCAGCCTCATTAATGAAAAATTAGAAATTAATTGTAATCTTTTAAAAATAACGTATTTTAAAGAAATAGTTGAACAAATAAATCACTTAAAATATAATATTATTATACAAACAACAACACAAGACAAAGACAAGTGTTAATTAACACTTGTCTTTAAGTTATTTCAATTTTATATCGCGCTGTGGTTGACTGGCTGTATGGAAAATTGGAACATGGTTCAATAGAAATGTGAAGATTGAACTAGTTTTTTTTTAATAATTTGACAGCTGTCAGTTGTAAAGTAAAACTCCCTAGGGATGAAAAGTATCACTTTCAGCCCGCTCCTCAGGCAACTTCAGACCTACTTTCAGAGTATGAGTAATGAAAAATACATTAGCAAAGAAAAAGAAAATTATTATTTATTACATTCTTTATTGTACACCACATCAACAAGAAAAGGACAAACATTCATATAATGTGAAAAAACTTTTTAGAAAAAAAAATATAGTCAACTTCAATGTTAAAAAACACTGAAAAGTACAAAATAATATTAATTTCATCATCGATAGGTGTTGATGATGCGCTGCGTTTTTGATAACATATGGTAATGGACGACTTTTAAGTACAAATTTGTTAAGTACAAATTAACTTAGGCTCTACGAAAGGACATCTTACTGGACTTAGAGAACCTTCCTTCGGACGGCAAAACATTGGAGCGTCTCATGGAAGGATTGAATACTCGCTATGAAGACAAGCACCTCAAGCATACCTTCCACGCATAGCTTCACGAAAGAACGCAGAGGTCAAATGAGAGCCTCCAGCAATGGGGTGTCGAGGTTGAACGGCTGGTCCAGCGTGCATACATGTCGATGACACCGGAGACGTTGGAAGTAAATCGACGGTCTACGGGATATTAAAGTCAGGGCTACTGTGCGACTCAGACACCACCAAACTCTTCAATGTTTATTTTATTGTACAATCTCATACGTAAAAATTTATACACTAACCGTTCTGGAAACTCCGGAATACAGGATACCTGAAACAGAAAAGTATATTTAGGTAGGTAAGTTTTCAAACAGAATTTTATTAATTTGAACCATTCTGTGTTCATGTTAAAATCACTATAATATTTGAGGAGGTCTTTCGATTCCTCATAGATCCCATCATAAAAACTGTATTTTGATAAAAATGGGATCAATCTGGAAGCATTCCATTTAAGGAAAAAAAAATTGCAAATCGTTGCAAGTTAAGAAATAAGTGCAATCATTATGTTAATAAATGTGGGTTTATAAGTGGTATGTATTATATCGGTGTATGGCTATGAATTATTTTACTACTCAATCAACCGAAATATCTTCAGTTCTAAATTTCCAAAATCTTAGAAAGATAAACAACACCGCAACTTCCTAATTCTAAGTAATGATAAAACTAAATAAAATAAAGACCCAACAAACAATGGGCACAATAATTAAGGACTTAGATAAAAATATAAGACACAGAAACTACTTCATAACTCGTTTCAGAACTTTTAAAATAAATTTTTCATAACAAGCAATACCGCTGTGTAACGGGAGTAGACGGAGACCCGGCTAGTTGGGCGATTAATTAACATCACTGGCCTCTAGGGGGCGCTGCTCAGAGAATTATCCACTATACCGTTCTTACCCTTCTGCGAAATAATTATTAACAGTAAATCTAATTAATTTCCTCTCTTAAAGTCCCCACATTATCCAACATGAATTTCAACTTTTTGTTTCGTAATTTTCTTTTTTGTCAGGTGGCATTGTTGCTAATTACACAAAGATTATGAAGGCTTTGGTTTGTAAATAAACACAACCTTTTTTTATTTTTTTGAGCCAGTAACTTGTCAATCTGTTTCTCGGAGATTTAAGATGAGTCAACATATCTGAAAGAATTAAACAAAAAGATACACTCCTAAGTATAGATAGCCGGTAACATTCGGAAAATCCCAACAATTCGTTAGTTAACTAAGTCCATTAGTAAATGGTACCGGTCCATTTCTATCAGATTAAAGGCCGTCACAATCAGTCGAGTACCGGTTCAAAGGGATTTCTAAAAATAAAGTTATACAGGCAGTCTTTGCGTTTTGTGCGTATCGATAATTTGTGACTAAGCCAACAAAACGACGGCTGATAAAATCTCCGTTGGGTTCCGCTTCATTCACACTTCACGTATTTGCAAATGAGCGATAGAGGAAAAAGGCGTGTGTGAGATTACGGCGCATTCCAATGTTACGGGACCCGAGGAATCTTTACAAAGCAGATAAATACCGCAGATGCCTCTTTGTTAGGAAAAATCCCTCCGATTTCTTTATTATATATGTACGTTACGCACAAATGAACGTGGAACATCTTATTTCGTGCCGTTTTTATTAGATTAACTAGTAGGTAATACTAAAGTTATCGAAAGGATAAGACACTATTTTGGGGAGATGTTTAGATAATAATATGTTTGTACAATTTAATGTGAGCAAGTATATAAGTATAGTCCAACGTAAGCATGTTAGCCTCTTTTGCAAAAATCGTTTAAGGTTGTATATCATCATTATGCAATAATTTGAATAGTTTATTGCTTATATGGCAGCTATACATTTTGAAAAGGTTGTGGAACCTGTCTGCTAACGTTGTTGCTAGGTGAAGCAGAAAATGACATAAGTGGCTGTTTGGGAATTTCATTATAGAGAAGTAGCTCATTTTATGCATGCTTGTGTTTTAGCTTTCGCTGTACTTGTTCATAATTATTATCTGAAATAATTACCATGTGGTCTTGCAAATACCCAAAAATGGCTCGAATGGATTGCTATTTAATAATGTGATTTTTTCATAGCTCAAGAGAACAAATAATCAAATTTATTTATTTAAACTTCATGTACAGTAGTGGTACATAGGCGGACTTAATGCAACAAGGCATTCTCTCCCAGTCAACCTTTGGGTTAAAAAAGAGATCACTGTGGTAGGGTTTGCACAATAAACAAATGACAAATAATGAAACGGAAAATAATAATAATAATAATAAGTTATTTATATATTACAATACATTAATAAGTTATTTATAAATTTACAATAGATTTGATTATTTTTTGTTAATAATTTCAAATTGATGCATGAGTAAAACATCGAAATGATCCTATAAAGGCTTCGTTTTTCTTTTTGAGGCACAGAACCCTATTAAACATAAAAAAAATGGTGTTTAGTTTTTTTGAGATTTAAAAGTAAGGACGGCTGCATTAACCGTGGCAATTATAGCAAAACGGTATTAAATATCTTAATAAATTAGAGGAGTTGCCAAATATATATTTTGTCTGTCTGAAGACTAACTTTATCTGGACTAAATAGTCAAGTCCAGGCGAGACAAAATAAAAAAATGACATGGAAGAGCTACTGGTCCATAAAAGACCTATTGCAAAGATGGTACCAATGGTACTAAAACAAAAGCTTATGGACATATTACGTGTGTATTCGCCATGACTTATGGATCGCGCACAGACTTTTTTTTTTTGTATAATATCCAGACGTTCAAACTTATGGTTTGCCAACGGGCAATGCAGCGTAATAAACTGGATGTTAAATTAACTGATCAATTGATCTTGGTACTATGGATTTGGTCCGCCCGTCGTACTAAGATTGAGAGTGACTTAGCGAGAGTGAATACTAACGTATTTAACATACGATGTAACTTGGTACAACGGACCAGATCCATCGTATAGTTTAAACATATATGTTAAAATACTTTAAATATTCGATTCTGATTCGTATGTCACTAATTTTTGTGTATCATTCATTAATAAAAATAAAAAAAAATAACTTTATTGCATATCATTTTGGCTTGAATTGCATGTCGAGGAGTCTCCATTAAGACATAAAAATGCCTGTAGTTGACGACTCCGATCATTGCTGACTGTAACCTAATTTAGAAGTAGTTTGTTACCCAATATATCGTTTCTGCCTACAAATATGTTGCAATTCTCTTTATCTAATATTGTAGGTCTATAAACACATCTTAAACCGAATGTGAGTGAATCTATTGATAGAGGTATAATGTATACAGGAACACCAAAGGATCTAATCAACATACATTGCCAGTTGCCTATTAGTAGTATCAAAGGCTTATTCTGTTGTAATATATTTTAAAGCAGGTCTGTATTGTGCACATCGTGTCGTAGCGAACAATCTGATTTTGGAGAAATTCAGTTCTTTGGTTTTGGTAACAAGTTTTGGTCACTTAAAGAGACAAATATTCACGTTAAAAAAAGAGGCAACGTGTTGTCACGTCAAGTTGTCACTTCGAATTATTTTTTTCTCAAAACACTGTCGTTTTATAATTGATGTCACAGACAAAATATATTTAATTTTGGCTGGCTGCCATATAGACTACAATGAGTCCAGTTTGGGCCCGTGATCCGTGAAAAGGCACACTAAGCGCATTTGGCTTGCGCATAACATATTGCAGTTATTTTCAAAGTTAGAAACACCTTTGCATACTTTGCTTTTCAGTAACTTCCTACAGTTTTTGGCGGCTATCCTAAAACGCGGCATTTTGCTCTTCACGCATCCACCCCCTTAGAAGGTTTGTACTGAAATATTCTAGAACTAAGTCATAATCATCATCTTCTTGTTCTTGCTCCGTGTTATTTGGGGTCGGTATAACACGTTTTTTCTTCCATTCCCTTTTACTTTAATATCACTCCTCACACAATCTTTTTACTAAATCTTTACGTATTTAATTAATAAATTATTCATTCAAATAAACTTCAAGTTTTTTTTTTTGTTGATAAGCAATCTCCTCATTCTTCCTCCTTGCGTCGTATTCCTCAATGGTGAGGGTCGTGACCTCTACTTCATCACTTTAATTTTAATGGTGTTTTTCCATTTATTTTTTGTCTCTGGCGGTGTGAAGGGCCTTGTATACTGTTGTGAGTCAAGAGCGGTGCCGATCTGGTCAGACCAACGTATTGGGCTGCGCCCGCGAGGCTTTTTTCCATCTACTTTATCAGTCACGATTAGCTTTTCGAGGTTTCCATCGACTTTCCTTGCAATGTGACCGAAGTATTGCAGAATTTTGCGAAGACACTCGGATGACATCCGTGAGGAGATTTTTAGTTCACGCAGAATGGATACGTTAGTCCGAAATGCTGTCCAAGGGATACGAAGCATGTTTTTGCAACACTACATCTCAAAGGTGTCAATGCGTTTGCGATTTGCTGCCTTCAGCTTTCAGTCTCAGCGCCATCAGAGAAGATCGAGAAGACCAGAGTCCGCACCAGTTTGGTTTTGGTCTATAAGGAGACTTCTGTTTTTTTTTTTTTGTATTTTATTTTATTTGTTTGACATTGTTTATTATTTGACATTGTATGAAATTATTTTATTGACGAAGTATAATGTAACATTCTGTATATGACTTGTAATAATCCCTTACCAATAAACTACTATGACTATAACTATGTTTTATTATTACATGTTTATAAATAAAATCTATCATTCATGATTGTTTTAGTTTTGATTTTATAAGCTTCTTATTCATTTTAAATTCTAGTGTTTTTTGTTTTATAACGCTTAATGATCTTGAATCTGCTTCTGAATATCAAATATTTTATTGTTTAGCTAATGAACGATTAAAAATTATTTTAATCTTTCAATCGTGTCAATTAGAGACACAATAGAAAGACAATGACAGAACAAACGCTCACTTGGGATTTAATTAAATAAAACATATTTCGCTATTAACTTATCTCAGAATTAGTAATCATATTAAACAAACTTTGACTGTATCAATGGATACTTTGAACTATTTACTTCTCAGCCATTGAATGAATAAATAATTAGAACATTAATAAAGCGAAATCAAAGTCTGGTTTAACAACTTAGTAAGTAATTTATCAGTCCTGACACCTTGATTTCCCAGAATATGTTTCAGCTAGCTAAAATGAAATCGCAACTTTAGTTACTAGCTAATTTTAACACAATAAACTGACCTTTATATGGCCAATTGCGCTGGGAATATTCTGTTGTACTATAATTATATAAGCCAGTGTCTACTTCAATAAGGATTAGTTTGATTTCGGATTGGAATAACTGATACCTCATTTTCTTAAATTAATACCCATTTGCATTTTTGGATACTTCACAGTTATTTTAAATTATTATATCATGATTACTTGTAACACCATTTAAACATCGTCCAAACTGTTGAATTTTCATAATAAATATTTGTAATTTAATCATATTATATACAAGGTTTAAAGTAGGAATGACAAAAAATTTTTTTTCTTTTTGCATGCATCATAATCGTCGTTAAATCACCTTTAGATGAAGCAGAATCATATGGTAGATACAATATTGAATGTTAAAATATTTCATTTAAAAACAAAAATATACTTATTATACACTAGCTTTTTCCCGCGACTTCGCCCGCGTACATAAACATAGGCTATGTCACTCAGGAACAAAGCAGCTTTCTATCGGTGAATAAATTTTAGCAATCGAACCAGTACTTCCAGAGATTACCTCCTACAAACAAAAAAACAAACTTTACCTCTTTATTCAAAACACTAACAACGTTGCAGGACTAAAAAAGTCATAGAACGAAAGTTGTTGTTTATGATATTAGTAACATAATCCTGAGAGGTTGTAAATAATCCTGTGTATTAATTATAACTACAACACAAGTATATAAAATATGCATAAGTGTACGAGGTGCAATAGAAATGGGTAATAATATTTTAATACTGCTTCTTACGATGGAAATTAACATCATTTTTCAAGAAAGTCATAAGAAAGTCCTTATGACAAGTTGAACTTTCCATGCCAGTTTTCAGAAGCTGATCAAAATTTGCATGGGGAGTCCAAATTATATTTTTGAAATTGGCTATAGTTTTCTTGAAGAAATTGGTTAATTTTTATGGGCTGAAAGATGTAGTAATTACAAAATCGGTTCTGTCATATCTAAAAATTGAACGGCACGTGTTTTTTTGGATAGTTTAATCCTCAAGAAATTTATGTAATATGAATGCGGCTCACTGACAGTATTACTTATGAATGTAAGCAAGGTCTAAAACACTTAGGTTAGGTTAGAATACAATGTTTTATAAAACCTTAACCCTTTTTTTATGGTGGGAAAAAATCATGCATTGACATCCCCCGGCCTTGGGCGGAACGGGAGATAGTGTCAAACACTTACTGACTAAAAAACCCACCCCGTTCCTTCTAGCCTTCATACCCATACTTTAGAGATATGTCGCCATAATAAAAAATACTTTAATCAACTAGACGCTTCAAATGACACCTTTTTCAAATTTGTTGGTGAAGACACTTGTACGCCCCTATCCCCCTTCTCCTTTATACTTATGATTATGAACAAACGCGAATAAAAAGATTATAAGTTAATACCAACTCGAATCCTGTATACATATTTATGATTTGCTTAGCGTTATTGAATGTAATTGTTATCTAAAATCTGATATGCCATATATGTAGACGAAATTTTCGTTTATTGATCTATAAACATAGTCTGTTCAAAAGAAAAGGTGAATTTTGAATTTTTTTGATAAGTATTTATTTATTCATCAATATCCATTTTGTCCCCTTCAAAGTAATCCCTTTCAGATATAATGCACTTATGCCAGCGCTTTTTCCAATCCTCGAAGCACTTCTGAAATACGCTTTTCGGTATGGCCATGAGCTCATTCTTCGATTCTGACTTTATCTCATCAATTATGGCAAAACGCTTTCTTTTCATTGGTCTCTTCAGTTTTGGGAATAGGAAAAAGTCACAGGGAGCTAAATCTGGTGAATATGGTGGTGGAGGCATGACTACGGTGTTGTTTTTGGCCAAAACATCACGAGCAAGCATTGATGTGTGTGCATTGCTTTTGCTCAAAATTTTACAATTTGGGAACAAAATTCGCTGCCACACGTTTCATGCTCAAAACATTCGAGAAAATTGTATGGCATAATCAGTTTGATATGCCAACATTCTCTGCAACTTCCCTAATAGTTATTCGACGATTTTCTAAAACATTTTTTTTCACTGTTTCGATGTTTTCTTCGCTTGTTCACGTGGTTGCAACACCAAGAGGCTCATCGTCATCAACATCTCCTCGACCTTCTGTAAAGCGCTTGTACCACCTACAAATGCTTTTTTGAGACAAAGTGGACTTGCCAATTGCCACAGTCAACATTTCAAGTGCCTTGGAGCACTTTATTCCATTTTTAACGCAGAATTTAATACACATTCATTTTTTTCAAAAGTCAAAAATCGAGGAACACCCAAAAACGTAACTATTATTTTTAGTTGTCAACGACAAACTACTAATTCAAATTGGCTGATAATGCCAACATATGATAAACATATGTGTACCAAAATAACAAAAAAAAAAAAACGAAAATCGAATGTACACAGCCCGCGAAAATTCAAAATTCACCTTTTCTTTTGAACAGACCTCGTACATCGCTAAATTTTAATCGTTTTAATCCCGTAGAAGGTCGATCCGGTACATGAAACACTATCGAATTGTAAAGACAAAATTAAAAAATGAAGTACCTTTTTTTCAAAACTCGTATCTATTAATTTACGGGTCATTGGACTCGCTCAGCTGACGTTTTCTTAAAGAAAATTAATTTCGTACATGCGTAAATAAATACGAGCTTTGAAAAAAAGGTACTTTATTTTTTAATATTATCTTTACAAATCGATAGTGTTTCATGTACTGGATCGACCCTCCACGGGATTAAAACGATTAAAATTTAACGGTGTATAATATAAAATTAATGCCACTTTTCGTTGTAATTTTATAACTCAAGAACAGGTACACCTATCCGAGCCAAATGCTAGGCTTTGTTCGGACTACTAGGGCCACCCTTGTGGAACATCGGGTACGACTACGTGCTGCGCGGCGACTTCCTTGACGGGGTCAGCGTGGTTTGCTACGCAGACGACACGCTGGTCCTAGCGCAGGGAGAGTCGTACCAGACGGCGGTCGCTCTAGCGACACGCGGGGTTGCGATGGTCGTTGATCGGATCCAGGAGTTGGGACTCGAGGTGGCGCTTCACAAATCCGAGGCGATGTGTTTTCACGGTCGCCGGTCTCGGAACGCGCCGCCATTGAGTTCCCAACTAACGGTAGGAGGAGTTCACATCGGCATCGGGTCGACGATAAGTACCTGGGACTCGTCCTCGACAGCCGATGGAATTTCGTGGAGCATTTCCGACGTCTGGCTCCCAAACTCAACCGGGCTGGGGCTGCGCTCAAGCGGCTCCGGCCCAACCTTGGGGGTCCAAACGCCTCCTGCCGGAGGCTCTACGCGGGGATCGTTCGGTCCATGGCCCTCTACGGGGCTCCGGTGTGGGCGCCGTCGCTGAAAAAGCAACCGGCGGCCATACTGAACGCCTGCCAGAGGGTCATGGCGATAAGGATGGTGCGGGGATACTGCACGGTCTCCCGCGAAGCGGCGAGCTTTCTAGTTGGCCTACCACCGTGGGATCTGGAGGCAACAGTCCTTGCACACATGCACGATATGCGCGTGGAGATGCAACGCCGGGGTGAAAGTCCGCTGCCGCGACAGGTCACGACATGGCGGACAGAGCTCTGGCGGGATCTCATGGTGAAATGGCGTCAACGACTATCGCAACCCAGCGCTGGGCACGCCACAATCATGGCGGTAAGTCCCCTCTTTGAGGCGTGGCTGGAAAGACCTCACGGCGTCCTTACCTTCCGCATGACGCAGGTACTCACCGGACATGGTTCGTTCGGTAGATTCCTGCACTCGATCCATGCGGAAGTCCGGGTGCCGCCAGTGTGCGGAACGCCCGGAGGACACGGTGGAGCACACAGTCGAGGTGTGCCCTGCTTGGGCGGAGCATCGCCGTGCCCTCGTGGGGGCGATCGGCGGCGGAGACCTCTCGCGCCGGGCCTTGGTTGAGGCCATGGTCCGAAGCGAGGAGGAGTGGCAGGTGGTTGCCGACTTCTACGAAGCAGTAATGCTCGCAAAGGAGGAGGCCGAACGCATCAGGCAACGGCGTTATCGCCGCCGCCGACGCCGGGATTCTGATCCCGATTTCCGGCCAACGTAGACGCGGGCTTGCGGACAGTGAGCAATGGGTAGCTCACTGTCCGGCCGTCCGGTAACTGTCCGGACCAAGCCCAAGTCGTCGACGGTTCGCACTGTTCCCGCGCGCCTCAAGGAGTTGTCAGCAACAGCAGGGACCCAGCCGGGTCGAAGCCTACTGGGGCCAGGGTTATCCGAAAGGGCGCTCGAGCCCCGGTATGAAGGCTAGAAGGAACGGGGTGGGTCTTTTAGTCAGTAAGAGTCTGACACTATCTCCCGCTCCGCCCAAGGGCGGGGGATGTCAATGCATGATTTTTCCCAGCATAAAAAAAAGGCTTTGTTCGGACTATTTAGTAGATGGTTTATGTGAAGTTTGGTAGGATAGAGTAGGGTAGAGTAGGATAAAGTAGTGTAGAGTAGTGTAGGGTAGAGTAGGATAGGGTAGAGTAGGGTAAAGTAGGGTAGAGTAGGGTAGAGTAGGGTAGAGTAGGGTAGAGTAGGGTAGAGTAGGGTAGAATAGGGTAGAGTAGGGTAGAGTAGGGTAGAGTAGGGTAGAATAGGGTAGAGTAGGGTAGAGTAGGGTAGAGTAGGGTAGAGTAGGGTATAGTAGGGTAGAGTAGGATATAGTAGGGTGGGGTAGGGAAGAGCGGGAGCGAAGCCGCGCGGGCAAAAGCAAGTTCTATATAATTTATATTACGTAATTTGAATATGTTCGCAAAATAGTTGGATATACTTTCAAAATAGTTGAACTGTAATTTATCAAAATAATTTCAAGAGTTTTGTTATTTGCGAAATATGAGACTGTTTCTTTTGCAAGACGTAAAGAAGAACACGCACCCGACACTGGCGCATCACTTTTCTAATTATATTTAAAACTGTTGTCCAAAAATATTATAAATCGTTTTTTCAGATGTCAGACTTTCTAATTTTGTATCACTTTAAATAAAACTCGACTTACGTAAATAATTAAATTAATAAAAACGTCCCCGAAAACTTTGTTACCTTATTCCTTGAATTCAGAAAGTCAACGTTCGTCCTTGATTCTGAATTAATGAAGTTTGGTCGTACCGAGTTTACTTTTGTACTTTAGACGTTTAATTACGCAGCACTTTTTCAAGGGTAATCATGGTTTATTGGCTTTTCATAATTACACTTACCTTGTTCTTGGTATAAATTTAGATGGCTACGTAGATTAAATTAAGTCGATTGTTATACATTGCAATTTTCATTTGCTAATCTTAATCTAGATACCTCGCAAGTGTAAGATGGGTTTTTCGCCTTCTATTTACGTAAAACAAAGGATAATTCCAGGGTCCACCAGGGTTCCAGGGTTGGCGAACCTTCCAATAACTATGTGTGTATATTATAATTTATTTTTTTTGCTTTATTGTTCATTACATTTTTTTTCTTACATTTGTTACAACAAAAACACTTGTCTGAAACCTTTCAAAGGTTATAGGTATATTGAATCTGGTAGGTAGTTTAAAGTTGAATAAAAACTACAATGACACCAAGTTCCAAATCTTACTCCCTAAAGATACACAGTGTACTTCAGATCAAAATGTTTCTAATTTTATGGTTAACCCAGAACAAAAAAAAAAAGCTCTTGCACGCCAACTCTCACCACGCATCCGCTTCACCTGCACAGAGTGAACAAAATGAAAAGGAGTGGGTGGTAGTGTTGAATTGTATCTACAAGTACACACTACGTGTATATAATACTGTAAAAGCTCAAACTACGGTAAATCTTATGATTTTCCAGTAAAACCTAAGATTTACCAACTATTTATGGTAAATGGATATGAAGATATCCGCAGGAGAACTAAGATTGTCGACATAGCACGAAGAATTGCCAAACTTAAGTGGCAATGGGCAGGGCACATTGCTCGCAGAACAGATGGCCGTCGGGGCCAAAAGGTTCTGGATTGTCGACCGCGTACCGGAAGAGACAGCGTTGGAAGGCTTCCTACAAGGTGGACCGATGACCTGGTGAAGGTTGCGGGAAACTGATGGATGCGAGATGCACAGGAACGTTCGTTGTGGCCAGACTTGGGGGAGGCCTATCTCCAACAGTGGACGTATATCGGCTGAAATGATGAATGGCGAATGTCCATAAAAGTTTGCGATTCGAACTTCTACCACCATACGCTTGGTAAATCTTAAGATTTACATTAAAGGCACGGTGAATGTTGAAAAATATATGTCATAACATGTAAAGCGCATCGGCTCGTACTCGTGGGCAGTCAGCCGCCCCCGTTACCTGCGCTCCATCTCTTTAGTTTGTTAAAAACCAAATAAGAAAAATAATGATTCAATTAGATTTGCTATTAAAAGATTTGTATCCTCCTCGTTATAATAAAAAACTGAAGTCTAAAAACAGAATATTTTGACGTAAACAAACGATTATTATAAGGACAGTATTTGTCTTCAAAATAGATTGAAAAGACACGTTTTCTCTAAAACCTTCACTTTTACAAACGCAATCTGGCTAACAACACATTGCCGATGATAATAATTAATGACTTCATAGTGAGAGACTTGTTTGGAGTTGTTGTACAACTTTCTCGACGTAAGTAAATGGACGTTATGACAAATTAGTTTAACTTGGTTACACGTATAAATAACAGGACAAGGTGATGGATAACGGCGAGGCTTCTGCCTCGAGTCTCGACTCCACGAGTTTCTCGTACTAAATGCAACTTAGATTTGTTGAGCTTAAGCAGTTGCCGCATAGTTTGCTGAACGGAGTCTAGTTTCGTTGATTTCTTAGACAGTTCTGCTTTGAAAAAATAATACTAACTATTCTATACTCTTCGAGTCGTTTCGGTCTATTTTTAATTTCATTAATTTATCACTTCATAGTAGGTAAATAGTATACCTATGGTTTACCTTAGTGCCCCTGGAAATAGTCTTTGATGGTTAAACTGATTACATAGGTACTAGAAATAGGAATTACAAACACCGTGGCCCTTCAACACAAAATACAACTGAAGGAACACTTGTAGGTTTTTGTCAATCAAATAGCAGCACAACAAATATATTATGTACATATTTACATTTAAGACTTATCTTAGGAATATGTAATTGCAATACCATTAACCAAATCTTCGCAATAGCATGAAATTGAATGTATTTTAGGGGTGAAGTGAATGGGTTTGGTTCTGATACTCGGCACAAAATGTAACAACAGTTGCGTCGTAGACACAAATACGTATAATCTTTAAAGTAAGTCGCGCGGCGTAAGAGGCAATTCAATTTTAGCCGAGTGGCGGGAAGTGCTCCTACGTCACACATTCAAGACTGTCCTTGCAGCTAGTGTATGAATTATTCAGCTTTATGATTCTGCCGAGAAAAGTAATTAAGTTTTCCTTCGTAGAGCTTCGCTTGCGGCCGGCTCTCTGTTAATTAATCATCCTACCCGTCGCTTTACTCCACTTTCAGAAATAGGTTAATAATGGTTGTCTTTTTCGCATCCTTTCTGCCGTTTCCATTATTGAATAAGCAAATAAATTGCTAAGACTTTTAATTAAATGCAAAGTTCAAGTTTTTGCTAGTGGCCGCGTCGTCACAGCAAACTTATTTGCATTAATGCGGGTTTATTTATTTGAAGACAGAGACATACATATTTATCAAGTTTACTTTTTTAATACTTTGTTCACATGTCTGCCATGCATAAATTGTTTGTAGACGATGCCGTATGCTGTCTAACTTACGTTGTGTTTATACCTATATTTCTTATTTACTATCATATCAATCAGCAGATATCTCACTCGTTACTGTCTAGTATTTAGAACCTAAGCTGAACCTATAAAGGACGCTTGAATAGAGTTTATAAGTAACTGAAATCACTTTCACAATTGGATAAGTTTTTAAAGAGCTAAACTCAATGTTCGTAAATAGACTTAACAACATTGACAGAAACTGTTGAGTTATATCTCGTCAAGAACTACACACCGGCTTAAATTATAGTCTATCGTATTCTAAATTAAGAATACGTAAATTATTCTATTATTTTTGCAGAATCCACCAATTGTACATTTAACATCCGAAACATAACATGTGCACATATATTTATGTCTGTCATAATTACAGCATGCCCAGTGCTCCTGTGTGCATTGTGCACGAATTAGCTAGTGTCCGCACAATATGCGGGCACGAACCTCGTGCTTCACTGCAAACGGCTGACCCACTTCCACTTTTACTTTACCTACCTACTTTTTAAAAGTAAACATTAATTACCAAGAGGATTTTTTCCAAGAAAATACGCAAAGTAAACAAATTCGTTACGGCAGCCTTAAAACTAAAAGAGGAAAACGTCTGTTATTACTTCAGTAAACATTGTGTAAGTGTTATAAAACCTGCCTGAGATAATTTTAGTCTACAATAAACATAAAAATATATTCTTATGTCTCCAACGTTATATGAACATTTCAAATAACAATAACAATGAGAAAAAAGGTCTAGGAGACATTAGGACGAAAATAAAAAGTTTCAATATTTGTTTTAATTTCGTAAAAAGGTCTGTCGGGGAAAGAGCGTAAATATCAATTAAGTATTCCGATGTTTTCTTGAAAAGAAACAAAAGCTCGAGTACAATTAGTAGTCCTTCATTAGCGGAGACAAATCCTTTCACTGGTATTGCTCGTTCTAATTGCAGCATTAGGGGCAGAATGAGCTATTGTAGTACGTTCGTACGCGTCCGTCGGATCTGTTTTATTTTGAACGCTCCGAGCGCTCACAACAGGGTTTTAGAGTTCGCAACGTTAAAGACTATTGTCCGGACCAACAAACGATTCATTGATGAAAAAGTATTTCTGATCTCGCATTATCCTTACATAGTGTAACAAAACGACCCACGGAACAGTACGTGCATTGAGTAAGAAGTTGAATTAGTATCTATTCACATCCTTTTCTTACTCAACGTCTCTTCCGAAGTTCCCTGATGTTTTATTTTCACGGAATTGAATAAATGAAAGCAGTATTTGGAAAACTCATCCATGGTTTATTTTAAATTATATGTTTTAAAATCCGAGTTTCAGGAAGCGAGAGAGATAAAAAGAAAGAAAAAAAGAATAAAGAAACTTTAGGAATTGGTTTACCTGGTCATGCAGGTGCATAAATCCTTGATCACAAAGCTAAAAATAATTAACGACTCCCTTATTTATAGAGCACTTACTGCAGACTTATTTTAAAATAACGTTCGGTAGCTGCCACGATGGATGTAAAAGCGCGCCCGTTTACAAGCATCGGTTTAACTTAGCGCAAGCGGATCACACGCTCCATCGCGTAACGCGCCTGAAGATCCTCGCAGAATGAAGCCTCTACTAATTTAGGATAAGTGCTCACGTCCCGGGCGCAACGATTCGCCTGCGAATGGAAAATACCTTTGAACTGCCGAGCTTTAACGCACCCCACGACAAATTACGCTCGCGGTAAATACGCACTATCTAGTTCACTTCAGCTTAGCTGCGACTGGCATTGATTGCTTGCTACAATGAAACAGAGGGGTCGTTTGATCGTGTCGAAAACGATCCTAGTCTGTAATCTTCTAAGCTATTGTGTATGCAGTATTTTCAAGCTTGCGTTGGACAGGAGGTTGCCCTGTTATTTTTTTTTCATGGTTATCTAAGTTAGCTTTAAGTAACTATTTAAATTTTGAGTACCCATTTAATAACAATAACGAGTAAAAATGAGTGTGTGAGTATCAGTAGTGTGATGTATAATGAATGTTTTAGTTGAAGTCGTAAATATACAATTTACAAAAATGTAAAATTACACAAAAATAAACTTTAACGATACATTCTTTCAAACTAGGGCAGCGAAAACAGATTGATCCCGTGATCAATAAGTACATCTTGAATTCCTAGCTGAGTGCACGCGGGACGTTACGTGAGTGCATTTTGTCGTCGAAGAAACCAGTGAAGCGTACCCGCTGCATAAACACATGCCTAGAAGCGAACAGCTAAGCTCCTCACCACCCGCCCCCGACCGCGACGCAACGCCCGATTTTTCTACAGGCTTTGAATATTGATGTTGCATAAACACTAGTGAAACTGTGAAACCAGCCGTGTCCTCGCCACAGTTTTAGTGATGCTCGAATTATTTCTAGATTGAGAGCACTTCGAGGCGAGAATGTTTTACGACATTGGAACAGGCGCAATGAGTGAACTAAATCACAAAGTTTAGCCGGCAGGGACCCGTTGTTTTGTGATGGAGACAAATTACTTAGAACAGATTTTGTCTCTTATTACTTGAGATACATGTATTTTAAATACGGTTTGAAATCTACACTAATACTATAAAAAAGGTAAAGTTTGTTTTTTGTTTGTAGGAGGTAATCTCTAAAAGTGCAGGTCCGATTGCTAAAATTTTTTCACTGATAGAAAGCTGTTTTATTTCCGAGTGATATAGGCGACATTTTATGTAAGCGGGGGTGACTATGAGCGAAAGCTAGTGTATTAAAAATCTATTGCTATAATCATATGATGTGAATGCAAACTAAAGTAAACGCTTTCCATTTACGTGTGCCGCAGTTTCTATCTAACGTATCCGAGATTTAATTACAGGGTATTATCGGATACATTACAGAGAAATCCACAACATAGATATATAGTCAGCTATGTGAAAATTAATATAATAGAAGTACCGACAACATTATTATTAAAAAGCAAACCTGCTGACGTTGTGCCGGTAATAACAAGAAGTGCTTATGCAAGTAACGGGTGCTTACTTTATTAAAAGCAAGTTTTTCATTTTACCACTCAAGAAAAGAAATCTTTCAACTTAGCAAAAGCAAAAAATAAAAGTTGATTTTAATTTTTCCGTGAAACAAGTATTTACCACAGTCGACACTAAACAGTAGACAAAACAGATGCTGTAGATATAAACATTTTATGACCGTGTGTCGTAAGCACTGCTGGCCAAAGTAATAAAGCCTTTAATTTTGACTTTCTTGGACAGAAGTCAATTAATTATAATAACATTAGTAGGTATAATTTTAACACTTAATACAAGTTCTTGATACACGTTCGAGTACGCAATTAGTCTTTAGGAATCACGTTCCTTCTTATTTCATTTCTCTTGAAAACTAAAAACACTCCTTGTGTTTTAAATTGAATCTACTTTTTTTGAACAGTGACACAGTTATCTAAAATCATAATATTTATAAAAATAGACATGTGATTTACTTAGGTAGATTTTGAAAACAAAATTGTTAATGTAATTTTTTTATTTATAATCCGTTTACTAGTATTTAACTAAGCTTAGGCAAGGTTTGTAAATAAAACTCTGTCTCGTCCTTCGATGATGAATTTTACCAATGTTGTACTATTTGCTGGCTACAAATGGAGAACGAATAAATTCAAAGAAACAGCGATTACAGGTAAGCTAATTTTAGTTTGATTCATTGGTCAAAGTAATGATATTATTTTTTTAAATAAAAATATTACTTTCCCACCTATGGGAAAATATCAGATTAAAAAATTAAATCTAAATAATTGTTTAGGCACCTCCCTAGCTATATTTTCCCTCTGTAATCATAAATTTAATACCGATTTATCGATTTCAGTAAAAGCGATCCTAAAATAACCGTTTCATTCCTCCAAAGATCAGGTAAAATGTTCGAAGTAAAAAATATTTCTTCTGATTTAATAAAATAATTCACAAAAGTTATAACGTAAGAAAAATGTTGCTTTTTACCAGAGTGGGAATATTCGCCTGCGGTTTTCGTGAAAAAGGTCTCTTGCCGTAAGCGATTTGTGAGAAAAGCGCGAAGCTCTCAAAGGTTTTTCCACACCAATAAGATGGCCAAATATTCAGGATAAGTGCCAGTTTGATAATTCCGAAATGTGGAAACTTTCAACCTTTCAGTTCATCTAAGTAATTTTAACCCATTTTCTCTTGAACACTTTTAAGGTCTGGATTCTAAGCACTTACCAAACAATTTTTATTAGTGCTTTTTGTAATATACTTATAGAATCTTCTAAGATTGATTAACATATTTGAGATTATTCATGGGGAGTTATCGCCATATCCTTGTGGTGGCGATCGGCGGCGGCGATCTCTCGCGCCGATCTCTCGCGCCGGGCGACCTCATGAGGCAATGGCGCTCACGCCCCGGCCGCAGGGTCGAAGCCTACTGGAGCCAAGGGTCTGCTTCTGAAAAGGCACGGCCCTGGTATAAAAGGCAACGTAGGAACAGGGTGGATTCTTTAGTCAATAAAAATCTGACACTATCTCCCACTCCGCCTAAAGGCATCGGATGGCATTTGGATGATTTTTATTCACCAAAAAAAGGGGAGTTATCGATAATAACTTTTTGTGATAGATAAAGAGTCCACGACGGCCAGACTTTCGTTATTTTATAATAAAAGCTGAAAGTTTTTGTGTGCATTTCTTTTGTAAAGGTAAAAACGACCAGTGTTACTTGGGCAGGTAAATTAGTAAAGAGAGTGCCTTAAATTCGGTAAAGTACAATGCTCAATTTTTATACTTTTTTCGGCTTGCTACCCCCTGACAGACACCCCTAAACTTTAATAAATTATAATTTCGTTATATTATAAATGTTACATTTATAAATGTTATTTGGGAACCTATAAAAAGATGTTACCTCAATAGCGGGACAGCTTTAATGGTTTTTACATCTTGCCAGACACATTGAAAGTCCGCTGTAGGTGCGAGCGCGACTGCTTCATCGGTTGCGGTCTTTTAAAATACCTAAAAAAAAAGTGCAAGTCGTCAGATATATTCCTATAGTCTTAAATTCCTTTAATTCTTTATTGTACACCATGATAAATAACAAATATAATAATGATGAATATAAAGTGAGTCAAAAATAAGTTCAACACACGTAGGGTTAGAGATAATAAATTGATTCAACCACAGACTACAAATTATTATGGTAAGAGAACATCTAAGTATTTGGTACCTAAAGTGTTTAACAAAATAGATTTATTGAGAAAAGGAGTAAAACTGACTAAACAATCACTTAAAACAAAATTAAAGAACATTGTACTCGATTGTGAACATTGCTAAATATATTAATTATGTAATTCTAACTATACGTTAGTAAGTGTGTACAAACTACAAAGGTAGCACTGTTATGTTAAAGAGCGCTTCTCGCCTTCAAACGTCAAAGTTTGGCGAGTTTTACAACTGTATTTTATAATTTCAATAAATGAGTCTAAAAAAAAATAAGTGGATATCAGAGTTCATGTACAAAAAAGGCGAGCTTAAACTGAGTTTTCTTCCAGCAAACCACTGAGTGATGGAGAGAGAGACATCACAGTAGATCCAGTGCACAATTTTAAAATTACAAATAAAATGAATAAAATAATACATAAACATTCCTACATCATACTCATATAATATATACATAATATATAATATATATACATACTCTCATCATAGTCTTGTTATAAGACTTTATGCAAAATTTCAGGATTTTGGGTCAACTGGAAGTTCTCTAGTTTTGGTTCCCTTGAGTGTCAAAATAGGTATATCATATCTTTAATTTCAACTCAATATGTCTACGCGTTCCCGAGATTAAGGGTTTGGACAAATAGGCAGACAGACAGGCAGACAGACAGACGGACGGATGGACAACAAAATCCGTTTTTCCTTTTGAGATATCGAACCCTAAAAATTACGTTCAAAACCATGTTATATAAAGTAAAAAATATTATTTTAGTGTATTAAAAATACAAAAACAAATATAATATGTAAAAAAAAATCATCGTCACTGCTCCTCCAGTCGATAAATAAATAAGCAAGCAATAATTTATATATTTATATAAGCTTCATGGAAAGACTTCTTCTTCTTAGTCGTATACTCTTCTCAGAGTGGTTGTGGTCATGTCTCGGTCGAGTCCCGCACCATCGCTTCTCTCGCGATACGACGCCATGCAGCTCAGTGTTTGGCGGCTTGGGAGCGTTCATTTACGCTGCAGCGTGACACGATTTTGATGAGGTCCGTCCACCGAGTTGGAGAGCGTCCACCGTGTTGGAGAGCGTCCACGAGATCGTTTGCCTTCGACTTTCCCTTGCACCACCAAACGTTCCATCGAGTACTCATTACGGGTGATATGGCCGAAGAACTTGAGGATTCGTATTAGCACAGGCGACGATAATCTTTCATTGATATTGAGTTTTTTCAGGATCGATATATTGGTTCGGCGTGCGGTCCATGGGATTTCAAGCATGCGTCTTCAGATTCAGTGGTTCATAGGCGGACTTAATGCAATAATTACGTAGAACTTTGTAGTTGATACCCTTTAAACTATTTCAACTGGTATTTGTCATCTTTCAATACCCGTCTACAATAGTCTGGTTGATTTGTGGTTGAATTTTTCAGATGAGTATTATTCCAAACAGTAGATAAATAATTTACTCACAAAAATTACTGCAATAGCTCGCTTTTGCAAGATTGCTAGTGTCAAATCCGCAAACTTCCTTTGGTCAAAAACTCCATTTTCATCGAAGACTGTATACGAATCGATAATAATTAGAAGTCTAGCGGCATCAAAAAAAAAAAATTAATCTAATTAATCTAAGAATTAATCTAAGGATATTGTTAACATTGCATATTAATTTCTGAATAAAAATATTTTGTTGGTAGTCTAAATTATCAATTAATTTTCTGTTGTCGAAGTTTTTAAAGCTTCCTAGTACTTCGAATATTTTTTGAATATCTTGTACGGTTTTAATTTTCTATTTTTGAAGAACATAATTAAAATAAAATCACAACCTGTGATGGTATGGAAACCAGGTTTATGTTTTGGTTAGGTCCATATATCTCAAATTATTACCAGTACCCGTAAGCTTCCGAACAATCGATTTACTTTTAGGGTGATGCATGTCACTAAGCATTACAATCATAATATTGGTATTAGCACTTCTTATTACTATTTCTGCTGGATAGTTGATATTACATGATATCTTCGTATTTCCTTCCTCATGTGCTGGGCATGACTCATCAACATTTGAGACAACTTTGATGGTTTTTTTTTTTTTATTGTTGGTAATTTCGCACTTGACCACTGTCTCACCTGATAGAAAGCGACGATGCGGTCGACACGATGGAACGTGCTTACCTAGAAGAAATCAATTCACTATTTGCGGGTTGTAGCTATCAGGAAACCGAGTTATCAACAGTGAAAGAATTACATTTTCTGAAATTGATGTATATTGCTTTATTGCTAATAATTATGGCATCACTTCATCAGTAGCTCAATGTGAAATAAAAAACCAGAGCTCTTTTATAAATGTTTTTTTTTTTAATTCTTTTGCGAAATCACTTGATTGATTTTGTTCAGGCCCAGTTATAGAGTACTTCAATTATGCGGATTCTAACTGTTGGCAATGCTGGTAATCTTTGATTGATGGAGTAAAATATTGATCAAAGATCACATCAATTTTCAATGCTGGAAATTAAACATTTGTTACGGTTTTTTTTTTATTTTCTTAAAGGTTTTGTAACATTTTTCATTGTATGACTTACTTAACTTAATGTCCTATGTCCCCTAGATGGGGCAGAGGGTGTCCACAGTAATCCTCTATCGCGAACGGTCCTGAGCTTCACCCTTCACCTCGCTCCATGTCATTCCAATGCTCGCTGCTTCCGCCAACACGGTGTGACGCCAGGTCCGACGGGGACAGCCACGCTTTCTTTTTCCTTGCGGGTTCCAATCCAACGCTTGCTAGGGTATGTGATCGAAATTCCTTCGGAGCGTGTGGCCAATCCATCTCCACTTGCGACGCTTGATCTTTTTTTTTTTTTTATGGTGGGAAAAATCATGCATTGACATCCCCCGCCCTTGAGCGGAGCGGGAGATAGTGTCAGACTCTTACTGAGTAAAAGACCCACCCCGTTCCTTCTAGCCTTCATACCGGGGCTCGAGCGCCCTTTCGGATAACCCTGGCCCCAGTAGGCTTCGACCCGGCTGGGCCCCTGCTGTTGCTGACAACTCCTTGAGGCGCGCGGGAACAGTGCGCGCCGTCGACGATTTGGGCTTGGTCCGGACAGTTACCGGACGACCGGACAGTGAGATACCCATTGCTCACTGTCTGCAAGCCCGCGTCTACCTTGGCCGGAAATCGGGATCAGAATCCCGGCGACGGCGGCGGCGATAACGCCGTTGCCTGATGCGTTCGGCCTCCTCCTTTGCGACGCTTGATCTGGCGGTCGATCGGGTTTTCGTGGCATTTTTCCAGCAGCTCTACGTTGGATATTGTCTCGGACCAGTATATTCCGAGGATGCGACGCAGACAGCGGTTGACGAAAACTTGGATTTGGCGTGAGATGTCCTTTGTGACCGTCCACGTTTCGCACCCGTAGAGTAGCACAGATTTCTTCGGGTCAGTTTCCGCGACTGCCAAACAGGTCTCAGCTTAGGTTAGGCTCAGGTTGCTCGGGCTTTGGTGATCCGTGAAGTGATGTCCTCTTGACTACCTCCGGTTTCTGAAACGTCGCTTCTTAGATAAGTAAACTTGTGTGCGCGTTCCACTACCTCTGAGTTCAACATCAACGGTGAGGGTTAATTGTATGCAATAGGAAAAACCTTCAATTATTACATCTGTATGATGTGGTTTCTCATGCTGGACCTCTTTTTCTAGATGTTTCTTCAGAGTAGATTTATTTGTCTTACAAATAGCACAATCATCTAAATGGCACAACGGTCTTCTTGAAGCAATTTTTCAAATGTTTACTTTTAACCCCTCGAGCGCCAGAGTTTAATGACCCGGATAATTGCCGTTTTTACGTAAATCACCAATAAAAAAAAAAAGTTTTATTTTTTTATAGGAAAAACAAATAATATAATAAATATGGAATAATATAATATTGAGACTAAAATTTTTGGCCACATAAGTTTCGTACAGACGTGTGTACAAAATTAAAATTAAGCGTTTTTCAAGGTCTTCAAGTTGTACAGACGTAGGCATGTACAATCGGCGCTCGAGGGGTTAAATCCATTGATACCCAGCATGCGCTCAAATTCTTATAATCTATAGAAAAATCGTCCATTGATTTGTTTTATAGCTTTTGCAAATCTGGTAATATCTGATAAAGATTCGGAAATAAATATTCTACAAAAATAATCTCTATTTTTTTTAATATTTAGAAGAAATGTCTCTACCGATGCCGATGCGGATTTTCTGGATAAAATATTTATTAAAAAAAAAAGACCAACGTTTTGGCATTTCCGAACTGAAGGGAATAATAAATCGATTAATGGTAGCGGTAAGTAGTCTCAATTGTATGGTATTTTTCCGGATATTATCGCAACGCAAAAATTCAATGTCTCTGGCAATATATAAAAAACACTGTCCATCTATTTGAGGTAACATCTTTTAAAAGGCCCCCAAGTAATATATAAAATTTAGCTTTTATACTATAGCGAAAGTAAGTAAAATTTTAATTTATTAAAGTTTAGGTGTCTGGGGGTGTCTGGCAGGAGGTAGCAACTATCATAAGAGTCCGGCAATGGATAATGAGATTTTTTAAATTATTCAGAATAAAACATAAAAGAAATGAGCTTTATACTTTCAGGTTTTATAAAATAACGAAGGTCTGGCTGTCGTGGGCTCTTGGGCTATAAATAGAATCTTCTTAGATCCATTGACATAACAAAAGTTATTCAAGGGGATTTTTAAGCAATCATTGAAGAAGTTATTTACGCAAGATCGATTTTAAAGTGCATCTAAACTTGGCATTGGATTGGATTTCAACCCTTTTTTAGGTGAACAATTAGCCGATAGGAACTTGGCCCCTTTTTAACAGGTATGTTTTTGGTGGGATTCATTTTAAGTGAATTGTAAAAGTTATACATTTTACAATTATTTAATTTTATAGTCGATAGTGTCCCTTTTTCTTGTGCATAAAATGAGACAATTTTCTTTATTATCACACAATATCCGATTATGTTCACGTGTGCTGCATTCACCAAAAGCCCGAAACAATTATATTAACTTTTATTTCGACAACCGAAATCGTGTAAAAAATAAAAAACAAATCTTATAAACAGTCTCAAACCTTGTTAAATAAAAAGCTTGTAAAAACGCGGGAACGTACCACGCATTTACGAAGTGGGTAGCAAAGTAATTAGTTATTTTTCTGTTTTCTTTGTTGAATGGGGCTGTGTTGTGGCCATTACGTTGGTTCGTGGCGTTCCGCCGGTATCCCTGTAAATGTGGGGCCACGCCAATTGCCCGGAGCTATTTCTGTGAGGCGTTGTAATTAACGCCTCAAAGTATCCGGGTTTGGAGTGAAGAGCGTCGAGATCATTGCAAATACACTTTTAAAACGGCGACCTGGTTTATGCTCGGTTACACAATTACACCTTCGTTTAAGTAACAAACGAGACCGAGGCAGAATGTATAGATTTATGAAATAAAATGGTAATAATATTATGAAAACTACCTGTACTGTAAATCTATAACCAGAAACTCATTAAATAGATAATAAGATGTATTATGTATTTATATTAAATATTTTTACAATATATTTTAGTAGGGCAGGCATGGGTGCAAAATTTTCATTTAATAAAGTGTCATGGGGACCTATTGAACTGTGAAGATTAAATTCTAAGATTACATCGATACTTACCATCAGGTGGGATCGCAGTCAAGCACTAGTTTATATCAATGTAAAAAAACGTAAAAAAGTGTATGACAAGTTTTCGTTTTAGTGGGGGAAAGTAAGAATTTTCAAAAATGTAAAAAAAAAACGCACGTAATACTGGGGCGTTATTGATTTATAGGGTTCCGTACCCAACGCGTAAAAACGGGACCCGTCACGGATTTACGTAACGTACGGGATTAGTAAGACTTAACTGTCTTTCCGTCTGTTCGTCTGTCTGTCACCAGGCTGTACCTATCTCAAGAACCGCGATAGCTGGACAGTTAAAATTTTCACAAATTAGGTATGTATATGTTGCCGCCATAACAACAAATACTGAAAACAAAATAAAAGAAATATAAAGGGAGGCTCCCATACAACGAACGCGATTTTTTTTTGCTGAATTTTCCTAATGGCGGTACGGTACGGAACCCTTCGTGCGCGAGTTCAATTCGCACTTGGCCAGTGTTTTCTTTTATTTTGAAGGTTATCCTATCAGAATTACGAAAAACCTATAATCTGACGGTTTTTATAGGACGATGTAGCTAAAACCAACGATTAATGTATCAACGTTCTTTACAAAATATCTTAGCAAACTGTGGTAAAAAAAAATACATGTATCAACAGAATACTCTTATTAACAGGAACCTTACAACCCAACTTTATGACTCGCATATTTGCTTATGCCATGCTCAAATTATTAGGTTATTGAAATATACACTTTTATGCTTGTACTTAACTTGATAAGTACTACAAGCATAAAACTAAAATAAAATTAATCTGACGCGCTCGAGTTTTTCTGAGGATCAATTCTTTTACTTATCTGACGAACTGCCCTCAACGAACCCCTCTATATTAAGGGTGGGTTATATTTGGTAGGGGTACTTTACAGGGAGCAAGGTTTCTGTTACGATTTTCTGACGCGCTCGACTTTGGCACAAAATCTCCACTTCGCCGTATAGCCTGTATATTTGTTTTTGTCTCTGGTTATGTACTGCACAGACTTTACTGACGTGAGCGCTGATATTCTTTTTATAAACACGATTAAAGTTTTCATTAAATATTAGGCCTAAGAAATATGCGCCTCTTCGCTTTAAAAAATAATAATAATTACCGTTATTTATTGTTACCTGTGACGACATCAGAAAATATAAACAAAAACACGAGGGCAATACAAATTGCTGTTTTGTATGTTGAACCTAAATGCAGTGCGATATGAGCCAGTTTTTTAAGAAGTGTATTGAAAAGTGATTATTGTCATTGTGTTTCAAAAACACCATTGTTAGTCGTTGCTATTTTATCAGAGACAGCTAAAGTAGAAGATTTAAAAAATGTTAAATAAAAGACTGCCTGTTGGTTTAGTAGTTAGTGGCCCTGCCTTGTATGCAGTAAGTCATGGGTTCGATTCCCTCCTAAGACAAATTGCTTATACGATGAGAACGATCATTGGTTCTGTGTCTGAGTGTAATTTATCTATAATAATTATGTTAGTATTATTTGGGATATATAAGTATATTTATCAGTTGTCTAGTAGCCATAGCACAAGCTTTGCTTATTATTAATAATAATTATATAGGTATTTGTTAATTATACAAAGTTTATAGATTTTCGCAATTATTAAGTAAAATGTAAAATTGTAGTGACCTCTATAACGCAACATAGGAACTAAAATTCAAAACCCTGCATCGCGATATCTAAGTTCTCCGCGCAACTAGAACATATAAAACAGTCCGAATACAACTACATATATCGGCCAGTTGCCAGGAACACCACCAACCCCACACAACACCGTCTAGTCGAAGGATCCTTTCTTTTTTGACCGAAGTTTTGGAGATTTTACATCCTATCCCGCATACCTCTACAAATTAAAAAAAGATTGATTACTCGAAAAAACCTAATTCGGACTCCAATTTTATGGGTCAAAATCGTTGCAAATTAGTTCTAGTTACAAAGCGTATCAGGGAATACATTGAATGATCAGTCATCCCAAATCTGCATATTCGTAATTTTATTTTGATGAAATGTTCCCGATATTCCCAAAACTATTTCCCTATAAATTGTGTGCGAAGATATGAAGTTATTCGTGGGATCGCACGAGCCTCATAAACTTGACTATTACACTCCACCCCACTGTAATGGCTTAAGGTTGTATGAATTAAAATTGGTTTATTAATAAAAGTACTGGAAATAATCCACACTACCACAGTTTTCGCGAAATATACCCTGGAGACTTAGAACCAGACTTTTGCTGGTCTAACATATAATTGCTTGCAAATTTTTTTTTTTGGTAATATCGTAACAGTATAAATGCTACGTGACTAATTAAATTTAATTATTGGTTACAAAATCAACGTGTTTGAAATATATATTTATGGAGTGGACATGTATACATAATTATTGTTCTTTAACGAAATATTCTCGTAGATATATTTTTTTAATTTAGGATGAAATCTATGGGCCCGAGAGTGACCAGGTTCTTGTGAGATGACGATGAACATTAAACCCCAAGCGAACGCCGGCGTTCGCGCACCTATTGTCTTTCAATTGTGTCTGTAATTATCACAATTGAAAGGTTAAAATAGTTTCAATTTGTGTTTAGTATACGGGGGAGCATGATTATTAAGTTATAATTTCAGCCGAAAGATGTTCACTGCTAGATATAAATAGGCCTCCCTAAGTGTCGCCACAACGAGCGGTCCTGTGTTTCTCACATCCATCGGATTCTCGCGACCCTCACCAGGTTATTGCTAGCGTCTGTATGTGGTCTACGATGCTGAAGCCTGTTCAGGAGGTTCTAAATCGACAAACTTGCACGTTAGACGGTTCGTGACGGCTTTGGAAAAGAGCTTATACTCGTATATATTGGACGTGAACAACTGTTCATAGAAAATTTGGTCGCGAGAATTCGATGGATACAATTTAAATTTGCTCATATTATTTATTTATTTATTATATTCTTATACAAAACACAAATAATAATCCAAACAATCCAATCAATAACATATCCTACTTTGATCGATAGGTAATATTGTAAACTTTATGTTTTAATGGAAACCACGAAAAATTAATCAATCCATAGATACCAAGATCAGCACAGTCAAAATTTCACTTTAAAAAGGTGAATTCAGATAGGTCACTCAAATTTTACTCGAGTTTGTGCTTCATTTTTCTGTCATTGAATAAAATTGTTTGATCGATACATTATTATAAAATATATGACATAATAGAAATCATGCAAATAAATCAATCAATGAATACCTTCATGTCACCCTCAACACAGTCATAATTTCACTTTTAGTTAAAAGTGGAATCAGACGGTTTACTCAAAAGAAGTTTTTAGACTCCCTAGTCACAGGAATTTAAAGAAAAACTTTTTGAATATCATCAGACAGATTAAATAGGAAAATTCGCGAACAATTTTAGATATCTGACTAATTCCACGGGACTGGTCTCTTTGGATGTTTCTGGTCTTGAATGCACAGAGGTCACGTACAACGAGCAATAGAATACTATAGTATAGTGTAATTTTTTTTTTTTTGTTTTTGTCACCTCAGAACTTCGTCCTTTATGTACCAATTAGAATTTTTTTTTTTCTAGTTACCTAGAAGCCAGTGTTTAACAGAAATTATATACATCCCGGTTCATCACATTATAGCCTAGTGACGGACAGACTGACGGATGGACAGCGCAGTCTTGGTAATAGGGTCCTGTTGTATCTTTTGGGTACAGAACCTTAATAGAAAAATAAAAAAAAAACAGTAAATATAAAATAAAACAAAAGGTAATAAAGCATTCATTTAGAATTAATTACTATCGATAGTAAGTTACCAATGATAGACGAATATATGTTACCGATTTCTGTTACAAATTGGACGTAAGACTTGTAGGTATTTTAATAATTAAATTTACAAATCGTTTAGTAAAATAACAGTAAAATAATATCCAAAAAGCAATTACGTTTTTCAAGAGCCATTTTTACGATCACAGACCGATACTTCAGTTTCATTTAATATGTCTAGATTAAACAATCTAAGGGAGAGATTCAATTTTCTTCACAAACAAACGACGGGGCGCCTTAACTTGATAATTTAGCCTTTATTTATTTACCAGAAATGAAGTAGAAATCAAAGAAAACAACAATGTTCCACAAACGAGAAACAGCAGTACTTCAGACGCAAACTTGTTCCTACCTTTTGCATACAAATTAGAACTTTTAATTAATTATAGGACTTCATGTTGCTAATTTAATTATAAGGAAAGTTCATGAAGTTATTCCGACGTTCGAATTGATAATTATTTGGAATCCTGTGTCGTTCAGGCTGATGACTAATTAACGTGACTTCTACAACTTATAATATGTAAAAATCAAATTTAGTAAAGTTTTTTGATTATTTTACACACTTGCAAAATTATTTCTCCTACAAGTCCAATTTCCGAAAAATAAAACGTCATCATCGAAGATATTTTTGGAATCTCACAAAATTATCTAATAATTTTTCTTTTGGGCAGATGACAATGACCATCATTCTGTTGTTTCGGTCACGAAAAAAAAAATATCAAAGGAGTTTTTACAATAGATACAAAAAGTTTGCATCTATAATAAAAACTCCTTACAATATAGTCATTTTTTAATCTTTTATTTCACTGATAATTCTTTAAATATATTTTCTCTAAAATACTCGTATACTCCACCACCCAATATTTTACATTATCAAAACCAATTCTAATCTCACCTAAGCCATAACTAATAATAGTGTTGCTATCCTAAACCACTGCATAATTACGCAGTCCGCAAAGGAAGCATGATTAGCTGGCGCGGCTCGTAATCGAGGATCGTTGCTGGGCATATACTGACACACAAACGGACAATCATGAGCTTGGAATGTTCGACGATAATGTGTTGTGATTCAGACATATAGGAAACACAGAGAGTTCTAAGATTTGAAAATTCATTGTTTAAGGCTAATTAGTTTTGTGAATCGCCAAACTTAAATGGCAGTAGGCAGGGCACATTGCCCGTAGAACGGATGGTTGATCCGGCTGAAAGATTCTAGAGTGGCGACCGCGCACCGGAAAACCAACGTTGGAAAGCTTCCCACAAGGTGTGCCGACGACCTGCGGGGTTACCATGACGTTCAAAGTAAGATTGTTTTAATCTTGTTTCAGTGTGGGTAAGAGATGGCGCTAGACAACCTGTATAGCTCTGTCTCTTACTCACACCCAAACAAGATTAAAACATACTTTAAACGTTATGGTCTAGGTCCTGGTGTGAGTCGCGGGAATGCGATGGATGCAAGACGCACAGGATCGGTTGTTGTGGCGACACTTGGGGGAGGCCTATGTCCAACAGTAGACGTCTTTTGGCTAAAATGATGATGAGTTCTGTACACAAAATGATGGCGTGAAAACTATAAACATACTTAAAATTATCACAATGTTAATGTTTTTTACTTGTTAAAAAGGTTTCACAAGTAAATCCAGAACAAGATTCGAAACAAATAGATCACAAAAGTTCAAGGAAATCTTTCACCACATTTGTATCACACGTAGTAGTTCAAAAAGGTTATTTAACACCAATAACATACGTAGGAACGATACGACCGAGAATAAATGAAACATGGCAAGTCGTTAAACTGAACTTGGAGGAATGTAGCCGGTTAAGCGTCCCTGGTTCAATCCCTCGGGGATGAGGCAGACACGTAGCGTTCACTCAGCACTCGAGTTTCTACTTTCCTCAAAGACAATTTCACTGTTCTTTTCCCCGACTCAAGAGCTTGCGATATAGCTGACATAATACTTAATTTTGTTTCGACACTGTTTCGTCATGATACAGAGTGTGTGTTGTGGGTCCCGACAAAGTTTAAAATTTTAATTTAGTTCATAAAACTCTAAATTTTTAACCGTTCCAGTTGCATGAACAAATATCAAGTTGGAAACGATTTAAATATTTATAGTTAAACTTATTTTTGTAATTTCGCTTTCTATGCCTTCAGCATATGCGTAAGCTAGTTTTGTGGTGGGTTGAAACTAAGATAAATCGTGAAAACAGTGATTTATTTCCTGAAAAATGCATTTATTCTGTAACAAGACCACGTTGCAGAGTTTTCTTAACTCATATATCTCAAACTCTTTCGAGATTACAAAGTTATGCCCTCTCCGCGTTTTTACAGGAAAAGTGGATTAAGATTTTCTATATCTACCTAATATATCAACATTACGGTACGTTCGTATGATTTATAGGCCAAGTTGAGGAACTTCTGCATGTCATCCACTGGCTCTTTGCGAAATTTTCTAAAGAAACTTTAAACTTTTTACATTAGCACGATGATGGTGACTAACCTAGGTAATATAGGTACATTAATTTTTTATTTAACACTTAGTATTTCTTTTTTGAAATAAGAAAAAAATGTTTTTATTCTTTGAAATCAGCAAAAGAAATACGTTTCATGTTCTTTCTTGTATCTATTAAAAAAAAAGGTTGCCTGGGTAGCAAAATAAAAAAAGTTAAGTACATTCAAGATTTTTATTATTTTTTAGAAGTTCACTACAAATATACATACTTGCCAAAAGAATTGTCATAATTATCCACGTAAGTACATGCTTAAATGGAAAAGTTGGAGTTCTTAAGCAAAAATGTAAAACAAACGTAATCAATAATGGTTTAAATGGTTTAAAAACCGCTACGTACGGCAGCGTAGCGCGGAGTAGGGAACTAATGATATTTGTCTGCGCGGTGATTAATGGCAAGCCAGTCGCGGATTGTTCGAGCGGGATGAGTTCTGAAGAAGCATTCACAACCCGTGAAATTAACTTTCGTCGCCTTCCGAACAGCCGTCAGTTTATTTTCACAGTAGCGTTTCACTTTTTGTGACCGCAGTATCCAGCGCTTCTGACGGTATTGGAAATGTTTGATTGTTGCTTACCCTATTAGTACTGAAATGAGATTCCTCAATGAATTGTAATAAGTATTCGTATAATCTTTTCTGAGAAAACATTTTTGACAAGGTAAAAAAAGCTTGTAAAATAAAACAAGAGAACCAGCAAGCCAAACAATCTCAAGACCACCAATCTGTACATACAATCTGTACATGTTAATGTACTACTCTGTCAAGAAAGTACCGGGTAAAGATCAATAATACACAAAAAAAAAAAAATCTTCCGAAACTACACACTTACGCCATCAAAACATTTTTTAAACGCTGTTTCCGAAATTGAGTTCAGTTCTTGCCGCGAATTCTCCTTTATGTCTTCTACAGATTGAAAACGGGTGCCACAAAGTGGTAATTTGAGTTTAGGAAAAATATAGAAGTCGGCTGGAGCTATATCTGGCGAATATGGTGGCTGCTCGATGGTATTTGTTGAGTGTTTGGTCAAAAATTCGTTTACAATGATGGCCTTGTGCGAAGGCGCATTATCGTGGTGCAAAATCCAAAAATTTTCTTTCCACAAATCTGGCTTTTTTCGTCGAATTTGCTCTCTTAAATGCTGTATAACGCTCAAATAATATTCTTTATTTACCGTTTGACCTTCTGGTAAGAATTGTGAGTGCACAACTCCGTGATAGTCAAAGAAAACAGTCAACATGACTTTGACTTTTAATCGACTTTGGCGTGGTTTTTTCGGTTTTGGTTTAGTTGGAAGGCGCCACTCCGAAGCTTGTTGACTTGTTTGCATGTCAAACTCGTAAACTCTCGTTTTGTCACCAGTAACAATGCGATTCGTGAATATTGGGTCGGAATTGACTCGTTCTAGAAGAAGAAAACAAACTCTTTGTTTGATGTTTTTGTCCATTATGAAATTCGCAAATACACACTAGATATAACCAAAAACAGCACTGTATTTAACATAAATAACAGATGCAACTCAAACTCCGCGCCAAAATGGAAAAGAGTTGTGCCAATATGGCAACAACAAAAAAATCTCAAATTTGGATTTGGAACCATAAACAAATCATCCGTTCCCGATACTTTTTTGACTGAATGTAAATGTCAAAACAATCACACAACGCCATCTAGTCCTAAACTAAGCTGAGCTCGTGCTGTGAGTACTGGAAAACTGATTAACTTACATATATATATTTTTCGACACACTTGCTCAGAAAGTGATATATAAATATTTTTCCTGTTTATAAACATAAGCAACAGCCTAGATAAAGTAGCTAGTAGTCTATGGCCGCCATTTTGGATTCGTGCCCATAAGAAAGAACAATTTTTTGCCGCCATATTACAAAAAAAAAAAACAGTTTTGCTGATAAAGCAATAATTATTTAATTTGTAATATTTTTCTTCTCAAGTGTGTCGAAAAACGTCGTATTATACACGTGAATATTGGCGATTACCGTCCTCAGCGGTAATCACCAACATTATACACTTGTTTAATAATGTACTATTGTACTAGCTTTTACCTGTGACTTCTCTCCCTTTAACTGACTACCTACCCTACCCTACCCAACCTACCCCACGCTACCTTCTTACCCTGTATGCAGGTGAATAAAGAAAAATAAAGAATAATTAAAATCGGTCCAGCCGTTGTCAAGTTCTAGCGAGACTAACAAACAGCAATTGATTTTTATTTATATAAAAACATCATGTAGGTCTGTATCGTTTTCGGGTTCTGTTATCTCGGCACATATAATATCATCTACTTGGTCTGGTCGAATTCATTCTACTTAACTAAATAAAAATGTGTGCATGCGGCAAGCCTCGTTTTGGTCATTCCTAAATTCGGCTGTATTACTATGTTGTATAGCGATGCTGTTTCGGTTGCCAAAGAAAAACCCAACCTTCAGTACTTTTTGCGTAAAAGAGTAACATACATACCTACATACAAACTTTCGCGTTCATATAATAATTTGTAGCATAATTCTCCCAAGGGCGAATACATACATAAACGTCGACTTGTCAACTGAAAGAAATGTCATTGACAACTTGACAGTTATGCTTGATTATTTTTTTTATTTTTAGCTTGGATACTAAGTTCTTTAAGCCACGTCTTGGTATGAATAATTACTTGCGCACGCCAGAATAACTCGCAGGTGGCAGTATTTTTTCCTATCTTTTAAGTTCTACTAAAGTCCGTCTATTGAAAGCGTGACCTGAGAAAATTAGGTTAAAACCAAATATTTTGAATGTGGTATTATTGAAATAGTAGGAGAAAAAAGTTTTGATAGTCATAGTCACATTAGTTTATTGATAAGGAGTTCTTACAAGTCATAAACAGATATTTCAAATTACATAATAGTTAACAAATAATTACATTACAATGTCAAATAATGTATAATGTCATGCAAATAAAATAAAATACAAGAAAAACAGGTCAATAAAAGTCAAATCACAAATTAAAATAAATCATAAAATTAAAAGTCACAACAGTTTTCGGTCCAAATCTAAGCGCACGGCAGTGCGCAGGCCAAGTTCCAGCAACGGGCCGCGCGTATGCCGTGCACTATTTACCCGAACCCTTTTCGACCCACTTTTGACCTCCCTGTAGCTCAGTGCCAATTGCAAGTACAGAAAAGAAATTATACCTGTGTAATCATATACTAGTACTAAAGCAGTATGCCAAATTTTATAGATATAGCTTCAGTAGATCCGAAATACGACTCTGTGAATATAGCTAATTTTAGCACTGACTGCACTGATCGGTAATCAAAACCCCACTTCGCCCACTTCCAGGCCCACTTCCAACTATCCTGGCGTTATAAAATTGGCACAAATGGCACACAGGACGTGTGTTATATGTAGATTAAAAAAAAAAGAAATTTAAGAAATCGATCAAGCGTGAGTTGGTTCAATCTAATATCGAACTTTTAATAAAAATATTTATGAACCAGTGATATGAGAATACGAAGAGGAGGAGGGAGGAAAAGGGGAGGGGTGTAAAATATGTCATAAGAAATTTAAGAAATTGGTCAAGCGTGAGTTGGCTTATTGAATATCGAATTTTTTATAAAAAAATTTTGAATCAGTGAAACAATGAGAATACGATCTAAGGTTACAATGGACGCGGGCGTGGCACAAAAAGAAAAAAATAGGTATTTCTTGAAAAAAAGTATTGAAATCCCACAAAAAATATACCTGTTAAAAAGGGGGCCAAGTTCCAATCCGCTAATTGTTCGCCTTAAAAAGGGTTGAAATCCAATCCAATCCATCAAAAGCCTGATCATCATTAATTTTGAACTTGGCAGGTTAATTTAATTATATAAATAATAAATTTAATTATACAATTAAGTGTCAAGGTCCACATAGAGGGGCAAGTCGTTTTTTTCTGGTCTCTGAAAGCCTCTACCAGCCATGCGGAAACCTATCCACTGCATCGCTCCTAGCCTCTGAGAGCCGCATGGGGCCTTTTCACTCAGCTACTGACTGTGAGGACCTCGCCAAATCCGCGTCTGCTGACTCTTTTTTACGTTATATTTGTGCTACATCTTTTTTAAAACGCAGTTTGTGTTTATTTTTCTGTGTTTCTGTGTGTGGTGTTACAAATAGTGTAATTATTATGACTTTGTTTTATTTTTATTAAATAAAAGATATACAGGCTGTGACATTGAAATTATCCGAGACTTCGTTTTTCTTCCGTGTTGTCAATCATGGAATAGTTGACCAAATGATAGAACGAATGAATGACCGAATGATGGAATGATTTGATATGTATTAGATAGTTGCTGTCATTTGCCAGCGGATTCACCTCCGTGATAAAAAATATCCTACGGGAACATAATCCTAGGATGAAAAAGTGTCCTATGTGTTATTCTAGGACGTGGTTTACCCGTGTACCAAGTTTCATCAAAATCCGTTCAGTAATTTCTGCGTGAAATGTTAACAAACATCCCTACATTCATACATACAAACTTTCGCATTTATAGTAGATTAGTATAGATTTAAATTACACCCAGCCCAGATACAGCACAAATGACCATGTTTATCACACAAACATTTGTTTGGGGTGGAAATCGAACCCACGACCTCCTGAGTCGAGGCCACTGATCACTAGACCAAAAGACCCGTCAAGATCCATAAACTTCACTCATAAGGTCACCGTGCTTATAGTTGACCGAAACAAAATTATCCTAAGTCATACCTACGTACTTTAAAAGTTAAGTAGATAATTCATTTTTCAGATTTAATTTTCGCTTGCTTACTTTTGAATAATACATTAGATAAATATTTATCATTCTGAAACAGACGAACCCTATCTATAAGCTTCAGTAAGTCTGTTCTGCTAAATTAATTAAGCCTTTCATTTTTCATTAATTACGTTTTTGTTTATCCTGGCTTTTTACGTTTACCAAAAATACAAGCGTTTCAGTATCAAGCCCAATACATTCATGAAACAGTGCTTTGTGTCCGTAACAGAATTCGTAAGGTTTTTCAAATACAACTGATACAGTAATTAATAAAGAAATAAACCGTGAGGATTACCTTACAATTTATTTCTTTAATATATTTATCGTTTGTGTTATTATGTTCATAAATTCACATTATTTATATTTGTAAATATTATTTAAAAATAACTGGGTATTAACTAAACTAGGGTTTTTTTTTCTGTGGGTAAAAATCATCCTGATGACATCCCCCGCCTTTAGGCGAAACGGGAGATGGTGTCAGACTCTTACCGACTAAAAAACCCACCCCATTCCTTCGTTGCTTTTCACAACGGGGCCGAGCCTCCTTTTCGAAAACAGACCTTTGGCCCCAGTGGCCCCAGGCGCGCGGGAACCACACAGTGGCGACACCCGGGCATCAACTCCGCACGAATCCGGTGGTGTGTGATGGTGAGGACGCCGTGAGGTTTTTCCAGCCACATCTCAAAGAGGGGACTTAACTAAACATAGGTTAAAATAAATTTAAATAAATATTATTCGTACATAATTATGGGCAATTTCCATTTACAAAAATATTTACAGCTAGAAATAATAATGCAAATGCTCTCTTGACTGCTCAATTGTAGACATGTGTTTGCGAAATCACTGGAGATATGCATACAGCGTGTAAATGGTCACTAATTACTAGTCGGAAGTTCTTCAACGATATCTGTTGCAGTATTACAGTTTTTTCGCCATACACAAACATGTGTGAGATAGCTGGGAGGTAAAAGGATACAATGTGGCTCTTAGAAAACGTGTTACTATTACACTAAGGCTGGGCAAGTAACTAGCGCGGTTCGTAACGATGATCTGAATTGTGTGTACTTAGCTGTGTCCACACACACTGCGCAGCTGAACACTCATATCACTTATTCGTGTTCTTCGTCGGCATCCCTATCCCACATGTCTCTCACACATTTTTTGCCCATATTACACCACATTCAGATAAACATATTTATTAGCCAACGCTATTTCGGTTATGAATTATTATCATCGAAAAAATGTCTGTTACCATCGAAATCGAAAATTATTAAAGTAAATCTCATGGCAATTGTACCTAACATACTTGGCCAGGAAATTTTATTGCTTTACAGAATTCCCGTGTCTAGGTTTACGGCTTTATCGTCTGACTAGTTCGACGGAATGAATGATTTATCAAAACCATTTGTTTCAATTTGCTTCCTCATAGTCTCTTAACTGCCTTAATCGAGATTTACATCAGTCTATATACAAATACATGCTATCGGCACGCATGAAATATTTATCTTGAAATAGACTCGTCGCCAACTGTGATATCTGACTTATAAAAAATAGTATTATATTAAATAAGAAATACTACTATATTATATAAGAATTTTTTGTTGTTGTAATTTTCACGGGAAAATAAGTTCAAAAGAAAATTTTGACCAAAACTTATTTTCAGCTTGAATTTTCCGATATGTGTGGAAAAGTGAAGTGACAGGTAGCAAAGGCAATGTGATAACTTCGAAAAGACCACGCCAAATATTTATAAAATCATTAATTTTAATAACTCCTTTAAAACTTTCCAGATAAACCCCTTAATGCTCCAAATGACTAAAACTACTGTTAGTTCTGCTAGCTTTTCCACCAGGACTGCACTAAATTTAGAAAATGAAGTGATCTCACTGCTAGGTTTTTCCTCATGTACCGCCTCATTTCGCAAAAAATGGTGGAAAAGCACCATCAATCTGTCGAATTACTGGTTATATAGTACAGTAAATGTCAGCTTTGAAATACTCTGTGATTAAATATAATTTTACACAAAAATGTCTTCAGTTTCATTGATCTATTGTTCGCGTTTAATTTCGAATTCCTATAATTATATCGTATTCTAGAGTCTGAATTTGAATTGAACCCAATTTATAGTGATATGATGATAAAAGACTGACGACTGAGACATATGGCTGTACCTGTACCTCCAGCTAGCAACCAATGCCTCTGCCTTGCACTCTGAAATACAGAATAACTAAGTTCATATGAAATGTCAGAGTTAAATAAACCAGGAGACAATTTCATAATTGTATAACTTTATAATCATCAAAGTTAAGTCTCATAAACATCCTTCCTACAGCGTCATTGCGTTGTGTAATTTACCCGAACATGAAATTTTGCGGTCGCTAACAATAATTATGTTCCGCATATCTACGGCCTCCTGTATGTAATACTATCAGCCGTAGTAATGTATGGCTAAGTATTGCTATTTTAACGTTACACTCGGTAAACTCACAAACGTTCATGAAAGACTTTGTTCAGGGTTCTATTTGTACGAATGGTTATTTTTATTGGATACTTTTTATTGCAAGGTTGGTTACGACGAGTTACGGTTAGGTTAGTGTCTCTAGACAAAAGTATAGTTCGCGTTAGCATTGATCTCAGGTCTTGCTTGGCTTAGTCTTGATAAGAGGATTTAAAGTTACCCAAAGAGCAATGGAGAGGGCTATATTCGAAATTTTCTGGTTTGATCAATCAGAAATGAGATATGAGATATCCGCAGATTAACCACAGTTACCGATATAGCTCGAAAAATCGCCAAACTTAATTGGCCAAGGGTAGAGCTCATTGGTATTTTTTTTTATTGCTCATTAGTCGACTATGGTGTCGTGTGCTACTTTGACCTGAACGCGGTGTTGCTGGATAAACTAGACAGGCTCCTCAACAACTGCATTCGGTTCATATTTAACCTTAGAAAATATGACCATATTTCTACTTATAGATCTGAACTTAAATGGATGCCAATTCGCCAGAGAAGAAATGTGCGCGCACTGACTAGACTTTTTTCTCTGCTCAACTCTCCCACGCCTCCATCCTATCTCATAACTCACTTTCAATTTCTTTGTTCTTCACACGCAAGGAATCTGCGTTCTTCGAACAATCTCCTTCTTCTCTGTCCTTCTCATACTTCTGATTTTTTTCATTCTTCCTTCTATATACAGTCCATCCTTCTGTGGAATGCGCTTCCTCTCGATATCAGGGCGGCCGAAAGTAGGTATGCATTTAAGCGGAAGTTGCAGAATCATTTTCTACACCAATAGCAGAATCGTCTCAAAACTTCTGTCCTTACTTTATATAAATATATATATATGTAGTATATATATTATATTAAATATATATGTATGTGTATTTTATCTATAATTATGTATAATTTTTACTCTTGTTTTAATACCAAAATTTTCTTTTTGTGCGCCTACCATATTGTCTCTTCACCACCCTAGGTTGACTGGTAGAGAATGCCTAAGGCATTAAGTCCGCCTATGTACTTTGTGTTGCATGAAGAATAAATAAATAAATAAATTGCTTGCAGAACAGATGGTAAACATGATCGAAAGGTTCTGGAATGGTGAACAGGTACTGAAAGATGTAACGTTGGAAGGCTTAGGTCTCGGCGATCGGATGGATGTAACAACACTAGGGGAAAGTCTATATAATTTGTCCAGCAATGAACAAACATCTTTTGGCAGAAATGATGACAATGATGGTGAAAAATGAGCTTCTCATGTTTTGTAAGTAGGTACATTTTTAAGAAAAAAAAATTTTTTTTTAACTTGTTCCCGGCACGTGAAAAATAAAATGACAATCTAATAAGACGCTAACGTTTACGAAAAATTATTTAAATTGGATCAATAATTCTGACGAATAAGCTTTCCTTTTTAGTTCCAAGAAGTGTTATTATTCGCGACGAAAATAGATAGAAGAGATTCTGAGTAAAAAGTATCTGATTATGTTGAAACGTTTCAAGTCTAATTTGTTGAAAGGCTAAAATCGATCGCAGTTTCGGGATATTTATAATTCCATCGTTAAACTGTTCGATGCTATCGCTAATCTAGCTTACTTACCGTAATATATTAGAATTCTAAGTTGTGACAGACTCTACAAGATAAGAAAAAAAAGATCGTACAAGTTTTTTGCAACAAATCTCGAGATAAAAGTGCTTGTTACGTTTTTACAAGAAATTGCAATAGTGCAGATAGTGCAGGGTACACTTCGGGCTATGCAAAGGGATAGGCAGTCACTCACTAATGGATCGGCTGCGTCATGCTCTATGTCAATAAATGCTCTGGCTTTTAATGCTGCCTTTGTTGAAGTAGGCCAATTACTATCAGTGACGGCAATTACGGTCATGTTGGGGCAATGGCTTTCAAACCCCAAGCGGCGTGCTCTGAAAACACTGTTGTGATTGATTTTAACAATAGGCAATACATATAATTACTTTAAATTACCCGAAAGCGTTCATGTGAAAGTTTACCCTGTATACAAAAGTGGATTTAAAGTTTATACCAATTCACAATTAATCCGATTTCCTGGAAACGGAAACAATACAAATTTAAATAATGATTTGAGTCACAGTTGAACAAAACGTCTGCATTATCCAATTGTAAACTTCAAACAGTTTGAATGTTGTTCCAAACCAAGCTTAAATCCGTCAGTTTTAAGGTTGGTTTTCAACATGAACAAAATAGAAGTCCTGATTAGATTTTAAGGTGCATCTAGAAAGCCGTTACGATAGTTAAAACGCGAAGTGGTCATTTTGTTTCAAATGTGATTGAAAAATCAAAAGTGTTCATAAATTACAGTGCAGGCCAGAACTCAGAAAGAGAATATTTCTTAAGATTTGAAAATCAGCGTTCTATTCGCAAATATGCGTTTTATTTGCGATTCACTCGGCTACTGTGATTTGGAGATCAATATGTAAATGCATTCGTGAGTGCAGGCGGGCCGGCGCGGCGGAGGCGTGAGTGCATATTGTCGTAGAGGAGCAGGCAGCCAGGCGTGACGCCGCGACCTACTGTTTCTGACTTTGTGAGACCAACCTTGCTCTTTAGAATTTAAATGTAAAACTCTTTCACATTTTGTAACACTTCGTTTTAGTGTACCTTGGTATTCGAGGCATTTATTATGCACATACTTCGCTTACATAATTCTGCGTCAAGCCACCAACTTATAGAAGATATATAATATTGTTGTTTCCATTTTGACTGTTTTGGGTTTCTATTAGATCCGATCACGATAAACTGTTCCTGTACCTCCTTATTTTAATTTTAAATTAAAGAATAAGCACTTATAAATTATTACTCGCTTGTAATGCTTTTCTTAGGTAAAACAAAATACGGAACCGCGTAAAAGAAAATATTAAACGTCGTAAAAGAAAAATATCGCAAAATAAGTTCTGACTTTTAACGAAAGCAGTATGAATATTTTATTAGCCTTAAAATCTTTTGCCTGAAAACAGTTTTACTTTGTCCATTAATAACTTTCCTCAATTATCACTAGTGCTTCTTCAGCTAAGCCCACTTTATGATTTCCGAGTAATAGATTTCTGCGATATAAGTATAAATAAAACAAACGTAGACAAAGAAGTCTGAGAAGACAAGTACCAAAATGCCATTTTCCGGTCCAAGCCAATCCCCTATTAGAATGTACAAAAACACTTTATCAAAACAAAGATTAATGATAGCATTTTGTTAAATAGGCAAGCTATTTACAACAGAAACACGGTTCGCGGTAGTGATTGAATAGTTGCATGCTCAGCGGTATTAAAAGCTACTGTCGTGGCTGGGCGTCGTAAGTTCGACTTGATTCTCGCTCGGTAATGACTTAAGAAAATCACTAGTGATTTGATAGGCGTGTAGTGTTGATCGTTACGCGTTAATGAGACGTAATTAATATCGATCTACTGATAATCTAATCTGATTAGACGGATGCGTTCCACAGATGCTTCAGCTGGGATAAGAGAACGGTAGTTATTACGGTATCATTAGACATGCAAACCCGTTATTGTTTACTGTATCTAGGTACATAATTTACTTGCTGAGTTTTCTGATGATTTATGATTCTTTTAAATACATTCTACTGTAAAGTTCTTGAGCTATGTAGTTGACAATGTTCTTGATCACGATAATTTCATCACAAAACGATGAACTAACGCGATCAAGACATCATAAAAAGTACAGCAAAGACGGGGGCGGGGCTTTGAACATATTTTTCTTTTGAATTCCCTTGAAAAAAGCTAGCGCATGTATTTAACATGAATATTAATATAATTGGTTCACCTTATTACAATATTTATGTAAGTAGGTAAAACTATGGATGTTGAATAATTCAAAGTACTGCCATAAATCTTTTGAGTACAAGCCTATACGTATGTCGGTGAAGTGTTTGTGCGCTCCTCGTACCGTACATGGTTGTCGGTTTTACATCCAGTAAAAGTTTAATTACAAAACAGATCCTGAAATCTGATAAGCAAACCGTTTGGTTCGAAGTACAGGTAAGTTGAAAGTAAATTAAAGTAACCGCACTACTTAGTTGCTGACTGTTCGCGATTATACTTCAAGTATACAGTGTCAAAATTTGTTGGTATGCGGTTGCAACACAAGCTGTGTTCAGTGAAGTTAAATACGACTTAGGCGAACTTCTGCGACATACCGAACTAGACTAAGACGCCAGTTTTGGCTGCGAAACTAGTTGACTTTGTTTCAACCGTACTACCTGATATAATTCTCGTCGTACTTCCTCAAGTGGGTTGCTATTTAACTGCGATAAGGTTTTGAGACAAAAACGTGAATTCATATTCAGAATTAAAGTGTTATAAAAATATTTTTTATGTTTTAAAAGTAATTATTATAGTTGACAGGACCACTTACATTAAAAAACAGGTAAAAATAACTATCTAATGTAGCTAACATTAGATAGTTATTTTTACCTGTTTTATATACATTTTTTAGATATTATTGATTATTTTACTATAATTCAATTATTAAAATAAAACATAGATATCATTTAGTATAAATCATTTAAGATCGAATATAATATGAATATCAACTGAAACAGTAGACATCCTGGCCTTCAGTAGGTGAGGATGTCCACTGTTTCAGTTTAAAATTTTACTTTTACAAAACACAAGACAAGCACTCTACTCCAGCAAACAATTCTACTCACACTGGAGATTTGACTCTAGTAGTTCTTCCTGACTGTGGTAAAAACAAACCCTAACGGGGCCTTTCTGATGGTATTCGATATATTTTTCGAGCATAAACAAACAGTCTGCAGAAAAGGTTGGACCAGTCCAATACATCCGCTTAAAGTTTTACAGGCTACTATGAACTGATTGAAGCCCTTCCTCACTTCCAGCATCTATAAACGAAAATTGGTAGGGTGCATGTAGGGAAAGAAATTACCTTTAAAAAGATATCTCATGAAATCACTCTACACTTTTTCAGGCATTTTTTTTTTTTTTTTTGATGTGTAAAAATCATCCAGATGACATCCCCCACCCTTGGGTAAAGCGGGAGATAGTGTCAGACTTTTAATGACTAAAAAATCAATCCTGTTCCTTCATTGCCTTTCACACCGGGGCCGAGGTTTCCTTTTAGAAGCAGACCCTTGGCTCCAGTAGGCTTCGACCCGGCTGGGCCCCTGCGGTTGCTGACTACTCCTTGAGGCGCGCGTGAACAGTGCGCACTGTTGAGGCCTTGGGCTCGGTTCGGACAGCGAGCTACCCATTGCCTTTTCAAGCATCAGTACCTCAGATGCAGTATACGAAAGTCAAACGTAGTAACTAAATCTGACTTTACTTCTAACCAAAGTGTACAAAAGCTAAATAACACTGGCATAGTAAAGAGCGTTCTTCAAAATAAATCCCAGGCGCCTGAAAGATTCCTTTGTAAGGGTAGAAACGGGATCTCTAAATGTCAGACAGCGGTCGAAGGTCTCTCTCCAAGTCCTTTATAATAGTGACACGAGCAATTACTTTACTACCTATAGTCATAATGGATAGGTCATGACGTAGCATTTGCTAGTATTAAAAAGCAACTTGTTCACAATGCTCTCTTCATGAATTGCGTTAATATTAGTGGTGGTTAATATAATTTATAGCACTAAAATATAGCACACTATTTGTTCATAGCATATAGCGTTTATTATTTCCGATGTGCCTTCACGCTATATGCTATATTATAACGTCTCACTCAACAAAACGCCAACAGCGTGGCCAAAACAAGATAGCAATATAGCGCGAAAGCGCCGAGCTGCGCGTCGTCAGTCTGTAGCGCATCGGGTGTACTCGGACAGCAGTCGGCTCGAGTCGTGCTTTGCTAGACACGGTGATTTTTGTTATTATAACCCGTATGTAAGCGCAATACGAATCTTGTTACAACGAGTTGTCTAGTTAATTCAGTCGTGTTGAATTTAACTTATTTTTTTATTTATAACAACAAAAAAGTAAGTTTAGTTGATGTTTAAGAACTGTGACAGTGAAGGTCGTAGGTTTAGGTGAACTCCTTGTGCCAAAAAAGACTTGTGTGTTGAAACTTATATAAAAATGCCTCGCGGTGGCGATTTACCTATTTGGAACTTTTTTGTGAAACCCTGTGAAGGCAGTAAAACTTATAATTATTGTCACCGAGAACTGTCATATAAATCGTCGATAACGAATCTTAAAATGCATTTAAAACAAAAACACGTTTCGGCTTATAATATATTTTTATAAGCTTTTGGTAACTACAATGTATTACAAGATATCATTTATTGCGCCCGTTTAGCGCGTTGCTGAATAAAATGATAACATCTCCGCGTTCAGATGACTGTCGAGTTTTCTTATAGCGTGCTATAATGATAGCGTATAAAATAGCGTGCTATAAAAATATATTCATAGTCTATAACGCGTCCATAGTTTATAGCGGAATTAAACATCACTAGTTAATAATATCACTTTGAAAGAATAAGCAATCGTTTTCCGTTCTGATTTACGCAAACAGTTTTAGGTCGTCAGCATATAAAAGGCACTGCGCAAATCCAATCTTAGCAAACCGATCATTAATTATGACTTAGAACAGCCATAATAAGTATCTTTAACTTACACCCAGCTAGCTAAAAGTCATGGAAACGGACGGCTCATGATCCTGCTGGTAGTCGGCAAAAAACCGATGGCTTTGCATAACCGACTTATATACATATATACATTGATATTGTGGTGGGGTTTATTTCAATAAACCCCTAGGTCTGTACCGGTACTGCTTGCTTTACCGTAACAAACCTAAGGCGAGGGCCAAACTGAGAAAAATACAACCCACGGGGCTGTTTTATGGCGAGCTGTTGAGCGTTAGCGAGCCTACGGACCCGATCTTCCGGGAGAGTTCGTCTTCTTCATGTTCGGTTCGCCTTTATTGGCCGACAAACATTGACGATAAACATAGCTCCCACTCCTCTCGGGCTGGCTTGAGTGGAGATTTGCATGAGCAAAGCGGTAGAAGAATGTTAAATCCAGAAAGATACTGGTATTGATGATCGTACTTCCAGAATTGTCTTGATAGCGGTGGGTGTACCTCTTTACTTCTCGTACATCTTAGGACATGTTTATCTATTCTATTCATCTTGTTGCAACGTCACTTCGTAGCACGAAGTGACGTTGCAACCGTTTTGTGGGCCTGTTTAATGAGTGTGAAAGTCACTCCCCCCCTACCTTTTTTATCGATGGATATTAATAACTGCTTTGAATAGCGCCGCCGTTAACAAAACCTGCTTACGAATCTAATGTGCCTAAAAACAACTAGCAATTTATTGATGTTTGGTTTCCCGATTTCTGTACTTAATCCCCTGCCTTAGGAGACTGGTTGCTGCTGCAAAACGATCTTGCCTGTTTTCGACCTGTCTTGACATCAGAGGTCTCAGTGACCATCTGAGTTCTTTAGGATGTAATAATGTGTGGTGACAACAATGACCTTCACTTCGTAATACATAATATTGTTTAAATACCATTTGTTAATATTTATCCGACTGCCTAATTTTGCTATCAACGATCTCTGCGTGTTAATATTTATATGTATAGGATATAGGTTTTTCCTACATTCCAGCCTTACTTCAACATACCTAAATATTTGAAATCCTCTCCTTCAAGGAAATGATTTTAAATAGTTTTTCTGAAATAAAGTCTCGCTTTTACAATATTATTAAAAGTATTACTTTGAAGTAACAATTTAGACTCCATTTTAAAAAAGAAATCAGATAACCCCTCCGATTCTATGACAGCAATCACACAATCATAGACAGTGACTATAATAAATTGTTCGAATAACTTATGGTTTGGTGGTTATTCGAATAATCCACGGTTTGGTTCACTCATTTACTCATGTCGATCTCTTGATGTCACTCCACCTGGTCTCCTTAGATTCTTCTGGTGTCTTCCGTGTAACTGTGGCAGAGCTATCTCAGAAATCAGAAACGTTTATTTCAATTACGTACCAGGCGTGAATAACTTAACAAGTCGAAAATACAAATTTTTCAGGGCAGCCATTTTTAAGTTCAAGTTTTATCTGTAAATTCAGATTTTAAGTTATTGAATACTTTTTTATCTGAATGTAATTCATTAGCTTGGAGTTTTCAGATAACATAAGATTATTTAATGAATTTACTGTATTTACAGTAAAAAAATGGCATATCAAGTTGTTCACCAATGAGTTATCAAGTTGTTCACCTAAGTACCTACCTTTAAGGGTAAAAAAATTAAAAGTAATAAGTATAGTCTCTACCTACCTCTTATGGGATTGAAATCGTGTATTATGTATGCAGGTATGTTTAGAGGTATGCATATGTAATTAAAAAACAAAAAATTGCAAAATAATTATTTTTATTCCGAAAACAAGGTTACGTTAAGGTCACTATCAGTTTTAATGTTTTTATAAAACTCGTGAAAAATGGGATCAGGATCAGTGGCAATAAATCTTTCTTTTTAGGGTTCCGTAGTCAACTAGGAACCCTTATAGTTTCGCCATGTCTGTCTGTCTGTCTGTTCGTCTGTCTGCCCATCCTCACTTAATCTCTGGGACCGTTAGCACTAGAAAGCTGAAATTTGGCACCAATATGTATATCAATCACGCCGACAAAGTGGTCAAATAAAAATTGGAAAAAAAATGTTTTATTAGGGTAACCCCCCCTATATGTAAAGTGGAAAGTGATTTTTTTTTTAATTTCAACCCTAACGTGTGATATATAGTTGGATAGGTATTTAAAATGAATAGGGGTTTACTAAAATCATTTTTTGATAATGTCAATAATTACGGAAATAATCGCAAAAAAAAACAAAAACAATGTGTGTCCCCCCTCTAACTTTTGAACCAAGAGTTTAGAAAATATTAAAAAATTCTGAAAAGTAGAACTTTATAAGGACTTTCTAGGAAAATTTTTTTGAACTTGATGGAAAGAACAGTTTTTGTACAAAAAAGATAAAAGGGTTCTACAAAATAATTTCTGGACTAAGTTTGTAGTATAATCGTATATGCAGGCATTTTTCTAACCTCATAAGTGGGTACACTTATTGTGAATTTGTGACGGACGGGAAACTACGGAACCCTACACTGAGCGTGGCCCGACATGCTCTTGGCCGGTTTTTTCTTTACTTATTGGTAAAGTCTCTTTTGAAACAACTTCTAATTCTTTAGTGTCTAAATTGAATTTACCTCTTTTCCTGTAATTTATGACTCTGAAAGAGCTTTCGTTGTCTTTTGAAATTTTTTGTACCACTAGCATCCTTTTTTTTAACTGTAAATGGACCTTTCTTGGAACTCAATTCTGAAAAATTTTCTAGTTTCATGGGTTCAATGGCAAATCCGTTATTAATATTGCAAGATCTTATCAATTGCATCCAATCGTTGAGATGATTTATTTTAAGCTGCGTTTTCTGTTTAATTCTTTCGATAAGGGCATGATCCAAGTTATATTCCATGTGGCTATGTCTGCTAATCAAAAACTTATGATTGATTGTCTCTAGGGTTGGATGCACATGCAATAAATACATGAAAATCATTGCAACAGCGTTATTTTTATTCTGATCACCTCACGTGTCGGAATAAAATGTGACCTCTGTAACTTCAGGTGGCAAATTTTGTAAAAAATGCCACAAACACCAAGCTATTTGATTTGCTTCTCGAGCAGCGATGGTTTCGTCCGACATGTAACAAGTAGCTTTATCATCTCTTAAGCTATGAATCGTTAGATTGTAAGACCATAGTTGTCTCTTATAAAAAGAGACAGACGTTTTCAAGAATGGCGTAGATAAACATTGCTGAGGATCAAATGCATAATCTAGAAAATTAGAATTACGTTTTGCTTCATCTTTGACTTACCTTTTTGCTGCATTAGCGTATTCGACTTGTGATTGATGCTCACCCAGCTCTTCTAAAAAGTTGGTCTTTTGCTCTCCTTCAGCGAATGCCATCTTAGTAATCAAAAGATCGCATGTGTGGCAAGTATCTTTAGCCGGTTTTTTGAATGATAATATATTTAAATCATGAAAACACTGGGAATACAATTTAAGTGAAATAGGATTTAGGCAACTTTCTTTATTTATACGATACATAGTAGATATCGAAAGGTCCGATGATATTTTTTTTTTATTTGCTCTATTTCTAGAATAATTACTTTCGTAGTTTGGGAATGGCAAGATGTAATCTTTGGCAGATTTTAAATCATCAACAGTCCTTTTATTTTAAGATGGCAGATGTCCTCTTGTATCAGCTGGAATGATTCCGGTTGCGGAGTGTTTTTTTTATCTATTACAATGTTCCAAAACAAATCAAACTCGGTCAGTCACCGGAACAAAAGACAGAATGACACGCGCGAGTCCCTAGCTAAAAAAATGCGCGATTTAAGGATAAAGCGCTAAAACTGCAGCTACCTCTTTTTGACATATCATTTTGTCTCATCAAATGCGCAACGGATGAAAAATATAATAGATGTTAGATTTATTTGTTACAAAATACAATGCAATTTCGATGCGGTAATAACTGGACAACTTGATTTATTCTATTAAAAACGTTAAGTAGGTTGTTTGAATAAATGAACATCTCGTGTTGTTCATTATATTTTTTCTTAATAGTTTGCAGTATTATAATGACATGTTGAGTTGTGTAAATAATTACAATTTGTATGTTTTAATATCTCAAGACGTCGCATTGTACCCTTTAGTAAGCGAGTTATTCAAACATTCAGATGTTCGCTATGTGCGGAAAAACAGACCTATCGACTTAGTCATTTATTCACCCTATGAAAGAAGCAATCCTAATGCCTATTATGCATTAAAAAAATATATATGTAAGTCGACTTATCAACCTATTCACGCTTGGTACGGTTAGACTAATTAAAGGCACTTTTGAATTTCCAAATATCCGTCAGTCAAAAAAGTGAAACTAAATTGCGCGTCTCAAAGTGTAGATCTATAGAGATCAACGCTTCTAACCTCTAACTACGTTAGAAGAACATGCCAGAAACTCTATGGACACTCTTTTTTAATCATATTATGAGTAATTAAGGCCACTGGCAGCTATGAGATGTCTAGTCTTAACTGACGGCGCCTTCCTGCTCCACCCAGAGCAGAAGAAGTAATTGGATGATTTCCACCATTAAAACAAAAAACTGTTAGCTAGATTTTATATTAATTTTAGTTTGATACTTGCACTCGTTTCATAGAGTCTTGACTGACAGACAGACGCACAGACTGACAGAACAAAGATCTATAACGGTTTCATTTTTGTCGACTAAGGAAAGAAACTTTAAATATCAGTGCAATGCAATTATTTACAACAACGCATTTATTCTATTGGTAACTGGTTGCTCAAGGTAAACTGATACCTTTCTGATACCTCATGAACGACTCGATACGTCAAATATCAATTTGTAAATAAATATTCAACCTTTGGAAATGATGCGTCGTAAAGTTAACGCAATGAAAATTTCTTGAAAGTTTTCTTGTTTGTTGAGGCAATTTACTCGAAATAAATATAAAATACTTGACGTATAAATTACAGGAGAAGTTTACATATACGAAGAAGTGTCCTTATTTGTCAAGATGGTGAGTAAACAAGGAAGCTTTCCAAAGCAGTATAATAATAATTAGTATTTCATTGAAATGGGATGGTACTGGGTGGTGTAGTACATTACATTACTAGTCTCTATTATTTATTGAGAGTAGTGGTGGCCGAGTGGTAACAGCCCCGACTAACGAGTCGCGGCAAATTTATTTCATCACCACTGCTCTTTTTTTTTATGGTGGGAAAAAATCATGCATTGACATCCCCCGCTCTTGGGCGGAGCGGGAGTTAGTGTCAGACTCTTACTGACTAAAAGACCCACCCCGTTCCTTCTAGCCTTCATACCGGGGCTCGAGCGCCCTTTCGGATAACCCTGGCCCCAGTAGGCTTCGACCCGGCTGGGCCCCTGCTGTTGCTGACAACTACTTGAGGCGCGCGGGAACAGTGCGCGCCGTCGACGACTTGGGCTTGGTCCGGACAGTTACCGGACGACCGGACAGTGAGCTACCCATTGCTCACTGTCCGCAAGCCCGCGTCTACGTTGGCCGGAAATCGGGATCAGAATCCCGGCGACGGCGGCGGCGATAACGCCGTTGCCTGATGCGTTCAGCCTCCTCCTTTGCGAGCATTACTGCTTCGCAGAAGTTGGCGACCGCCTGCCACTCCTCCTCGCTCCGGACCATGGCCTCAACCAAGGCCCGGCGCGAGAGGTCTCCGCCGCCGATCGCCCCCACGAGGGCACGGCGATGCTCCGCCCAAGCAGGGCACACCTCGACCGTGTGCTCCACCGTGTCCTCCGGGCGTTCCGCACAGTGGTGACACCCGGGCGTCACTTCCGCATGAATCCGGTGCAGGAAACTCCCGAACGAACCATGTCCGGTGAGGACCTGCGTCATGCGGAAGGTAAGAACGCCGTGAGGCCTTTCCAGCCACGCCTCAAAGAGGGGACTTACCGCCATGATTGTGGCGTGCCCAATCACCACTGCTTTCAAAACCGTGAAACAAAACATCGCGAGCAAACCGGCATGTCCTAGTACAAAAAATTCAAAGACTTGACATCCACCAACCCGCACTGGGCCCGCGTGATGGATTCCGTCCCATTCCCTCTCCTAGAGAGGAGGCCTGATTCCCTACAGTGGGAACATTATAAGGCCAACTATGGCCAGCTATTTATTAGTTTTTACGTTTTTAGATGTCCGTTTTTTTCTTAGTTGAGCAATCATTCAACGACTTCTCCCACTCGAAGCCGGAGCGAGAAGGTGTGTCATATTTTTATTGATTGAAACTCACTGCTATGTTCCTTCTTTGCCATCGTTCCAGGGCCCTGGGGCTCGCTTTCGCACCACCCATGGCCCTGGGGCTCGCTTTCGCACCACCCATGGCCCCGGGGCTCGCTTTCGCACAACCCATGGCCCCAGTAGGCTTCGACCCTGCTGAACCTTTACGATTTTGCTGACATTTACTTGAGGTGCACATAGAACACTACGCGCTGTTGATGACTCAGAGTTGAACTTGACAATAGGGTAGTTTCCAGGGTCAAAATAATTACATTTTATTAATTCCGTATTTTAGATTATAAAAAAAATATTGGACACGTATTTTTTCTTTTTTCGATTAAGCAAAAAATAATAAAGATATTGCCCATTAAAGTTACGTGTGACGTCACCTCGTGCAAAAAAACTCAGCACGGCGTGACTTTACACGTAACTTTAATAGGCTACATCTTTGTCATTTTTGGTTTAATTCACAAATAAAAAAATACGTTCCCCTTAATAATCTAAAAGGACTTATTAATTTTTTGTACGGCAACTAGCCTATTAGCCACTTCTCAAAGAAAGGACTTACCGCCATACTTATGGCTTGCCCAAATTTTGATCTTACTTTATTTACTGTGAATGGTTTTGATCAGTATCTGACTGAAGCAACATCTGTCTTTTGCAAGTATAGGAATAATTTTTTTACCAAAGTTAACATAATATCATGTCTAGTTGTTATTTGCGTCGTTCAAGATAAAATCCGCTTTACTGGTTCTTATCATCAATGTCTTATTTACAAGATTTGTATTTCATAGCCCAGACAGAATCAAAAATTTCTCGGAAAATAAGTCATTATTTCAAGGGTTGAAGGTCCGGAAAATCGGGTACTTTGTTTTGAGTATCAAATCAAAAACTATGCTTATCATTTGCATATTTAGTGTAAAAGTATGTACGATCTATGCGTTTTTATCCCTAAATGAAAGAATTTGAGTTAGAATGAAAGAAAGGCATAATTTTTTTAATTATGTATAGGCTCGCGTTTGTCCACTATCTCACTTCAGATTGTAAGCGATGTTGTGGTCGACGATGGAGCACGTTATTATTTCGAAAGCTGTATTGGTGAAGCTTACTGACATTTTGTGTTAAAACATGCACATTGTCATACAAATTGAGCAAAAAATAAACTGGTTGGCACTCCGCGTTTTCTTTCGCACTTGAGTTCGTTATGGAATCTTGACATAGCACAATTACTAGCATACAAATTATTACAGGTAAAAAGTACTTACCGCCCCAGGACCCGATGGCTTACCTGGAAAGGCCTGGGTCCTGGCCATGGAGGCTCTCGGGCCTCGACTGAGAGGGCTCTTCAGCGCATGCATGGAGAGGGGCCAATTCCCACTTTGCTGGAAGACGGGAAAACTGGTCCTCATAGCGAAGCCGGGGCGCCCTGCGGAGTCTCCGTCCGCGTACCGGCCCATTGTGCTGCTCGACGAGGTGGACAAGCTCTTTGAGAGAGTCATTGCAAACCGCCTCGTCGGGCGCCTAACACGGGTGGGGCCAAACCTTTCGGACGGACAGTTCGGCTTTCGCAGGATGCGCTCTACGGTGGACGCCATCATGCGCGTGCGAACTCTCACGACGGGGGATGCGGTGTCCCGGGGCAGGTCTGTCGTGGTAGTGTCCTTGGACATTGCCAACGCCTTCAATTCCCTGCCCTGGAGTACGATCCGGAGGGCACTCCGGTACCACCGGGTGCCCGAATACCTCTGTCAAGTGGTCGAGGCTTACCTGTCGGACAGGTACATTGTCTACCCCGGTCACCAGGGAGACTGGAAACGTCGAGAGATGTCATGCGGTGTTCCGCAGGGGTCGGTACTAGGGCCACCCTTGTGGAACATCGGGTAAGATTACGTGCTGCGAGGCGACCTCTCTGACGGGGTCAGCGAGGTCTGCTACGCAGACGACACGCTGGTCGTACCAGGCGCAGCGCAGGGAGAGTCGTACCAGGCGGCGGTCGCTCTAGCGACACGCGGGGTTGTGATGGTCGTTGATAGGATCCAGGAGTTGGGACTCGAGGTGGCGCTTCACGAATCCGAGGCGATGTGTTTTCACGGTCGCCGCCCTCGGAACGCGCCGCCATTAAGTTCCCAACTAACGGTAGGAGGAGTTCACATCGGTGTTGGGTCGCCGATGAAGTACCTGGGTCTCGTCCTCGACAGTCGGTGGAATTTCGTGGAGCATTTCCGATGTCTGGCTCCCAAACTCAACCGGGCTGGGCCTGCGCTCGAGCGGCTCTTGCCCAACCTTCCAAATGCCTCCTGCCGGAGGCTCAACGGGGGGATTGTTCGGTCCATGGCCCTCTACGGGGCGCCGCCGCCGCCGCTGAAAAAGCAACCGGCGGCCATGCTGAACGCCTGCCAGAGGGTCATGGCAATGAGGATGGTGCGGCCCCATACTGCACGGTCTCCCGCGGAGCGGCGAGCCTTCTGGCTGGCCTACCACCGTGGGATCTGGAGGCAACAGTCCTTGCACACATGCACGATATGCGCGTGGAGATGCAACGCCGGGGTGAAAGTCCGCTGCCGCGACAGGTCATGGCATGGCGGACAAAGCTCCGGCGGGATCTCATGGTGAAATGGCGTCAACGACTATCGCAACCCAGTGCTGGGCACGCCATAATCATGGCGGTAAGTCCCCTCTTTGAGGCGTGGCTGGAAAGACCTCAAGGCGTCCTTACCTTCCGCATGACGCAGGTCCTCACCGGACATGGTTCGTTCGGGAGGTTCCTGTTCCAAATTAAAGCGGAAGTGATGCCAGGGTGTCGCCATTGTGCGGAATGCCCGGAGGATACGGTGGAGCACACAGTCGAGGTGTGCCCCGCTTGGGCGGAGCATCGCCATGCCCTCGTGGGGGCGATCGGCGGCGGAGACCTCTCGCGCCGGGCCTTGGTTGAGGTCATGGTCCGAAGCGAGGAGGAGTGGCAGGCGGTCGCCGACTCGAAGCAGTAATGCTCGCAAAGGAGGAGGCCGAACGCATCAGGCAACGGCGCTATCGCCGCCGCCGCCGGCACCGGAATACTGATCCCGATTTCCGGCCACCGTAGGCGCGGGCTTGCGGACAGTAAGCAATGGGTAGCTCGCTGTCCGGCCGTCCGGTAACTGTCCGGACCAAGCCCAAGTCGTCGACGGCGCGCGCTGTTCCCGCGCGCCTCAACGAGTAGTCAGCAACAGCAGGGGCCCAGCCGGGTAGAAGCCTACTGGGGCCAGGGTTATCCGAAAGGGCGTTCGAGCCCCGGTATGAAAGCTTGAAGGAACGAGATGGGTTTTTTAGTCAGTAAAAGTCTGACACTATCTCCCGCTCCGCCCAAGAGCGGGGGTTGTCATAGGATGATTTTTCCCATCGGAGGAAAAAAAAGGTAAAAAGTACTTAACTAGGATTATTCACAGATTGGCCTTTAATTTCAGCTACCTAAGCTACAGCGGTTAGTCCTTTGAAACGTTTTTAATTTGAGTTGAGTATTGCCCTTGGCAAAAGGATTATGCTGTTTTTGAGCTTTGTTTTCAAGGGATTTAATACTGTTTCTATGAGTTAATCTACTGTGCCGAGACTATGTAATTATTTAGTCGTTAGTAATAATAATGATTAACTGATAATACTATTTTTATAAAATAAAATATTTTGTATTGCATTGGATTATTTTAATAACTCGCTATTGTAGTGAAACGTAATAACACACACGGCACCTAAATGTATTACAACTTGGTGTTTATTTACTCTCTCGTTATATATGGTACTGTCATCTAGCAGAGGTTATTAAAATATGAGTATGAGAGTTTATAAACCGAGCCGCAAACGTGGTTTAAGTATATCACAGAAATGTTTTGATATCTAATTATGTGTGGTATCTCACTCTATGTAGTATTATATAAACCACGGGTAGTGTGAAAATGAAACCTGGGGCCCTGGGACCCAGGCAAAGAAGGAACTGGGGTGAGTTTTTAGTCAGTAAAAGTCTGACACATCCTTGCGCACCGCCCAAGAGCGGGAGTTGTGATTGTATGATTTTTCCAGCTAAAAAAGAATGTAGTGTTACAAAAAAAAAACCTAATTGATTTTATCGTGCAGCTGGCTTGAATCGATAACTCGTAAAGTCACTGTCAATGCAAAAAAAAAGTATTTAAGCACAATTTTGCTAAGAAAGTTTTAATTTTACTACATGCATAAAGTCTAACAACTAAGTATGTTTTTTTTATTCTATCATTGGATGTTTATGACAGTTGATAAAAATATTCAGAGTGGCCTTTAAAGACGATATGTGATGCTGCAATACTTTCAGTTATAAAACTAAAATACTGTGCCCCGAATTTCTCCGGAGAATTTTTTGTTTCCAGAATAAAAGAAATATTGTGTGGTTTATTTCATTCCCTTTGTAAATAACTGGCGTCTTCATCTCTCCTGGTTTTCTTTTGATCATACTACAGGGTTTCTCTTATCTTCAACTTTATCGCTTTTATTATCTGAAGCCATAACTCCTCTCAGTATTCTTAATTTGATTCCTATTATCATTTCCCTAGGTCTCCTTTTCAGCAATTATTTACTTCTTTTCTTTGGACTCGCTTCATATTAGTCCCATTTTTGAAAAAAATATGAGTTCAATATGGCTACTTACTCAATACTTTATTACATTCCATATTGTATACATAGGTGGTATAACATATTTTGAAGATAAATATGGACCCTGTCGGGCACAGTAAAGTACTTGTTACCAACCAACTGAAAAAGGGGAGGAATTTCTCAATTTGGTTGTATTTTAAGTCGTGTTATTTATGACCCGATCTGGAAAATTCTTATTTTTGTTTGTACTATCGAAAAATCAGTCCTAGCAAAAAATCACTTTTGATGTTAGAATTTATAACGAAATGAGGGAACCAGTAAAAACTAATAAAATATTTTTGCAAATAACGCGAGTAGGTAATATTGGTATCAAGTTGTTCAATCGTACCCGGCTCAGATTTTGCCACAGGAATTAGACGGCCAACACACCGATCCAAAGCTCAAAATTAACCGTTCGCCATCTTGCAGTAAAACCACAGTTTCGTTTGCTGAATGGCGCCGTCTTGTTGGTACCAAGTGTCCTGGAATTTTTTTTTTTTTATCTAATGTTTTATTTTTATTTACTCAAATCGCATCGTAGATTGCAAAGTTTCGTAATACACCTGAATAATTTGTAGACCTTATGCCAGTTTAAATTTTTCATGATTAAAGATTAAACTAACCTACTGAAAATAAATATTATACTCGTAATAGGTTTACACGACTCACGCTTCATCTATCTAAATCCATAATCCATGTAGGTACCTACTAAAAAGTACCTCGAAATGAAATGTCACATGCATTATGTATGTTATTTTCATCATGAACTGGAAGATTTCCATTCAGAAAGTAACTTCTTGATGTACCTACTAAAACGAATGCAGAAGACAAAATAAAAATAACTGATTACAGATGTTAAATAATGAAGAAACAAACCAGACACAGATTAATATATTCTTATAAAAAGTTTTTATTTTATTTTTAGCTTTTTTAACATGATAGTCGGTTGCATATTTTTTTTAGATGACTGAAATTGTTAATAGTTATCTTTTGTTGCAGGTAACATTATGAAAACTAAATAAAGATATTACATATATGTCGGATCGTGAAGTAGATTTTTTAGACCTTTCCCATTTTTTTTCTGATGGTTTTCCGGTGATTGGATATTTTTATGATGTATTTATTATTATTTATATTTAATAAAATTTAGCGAGAAAAAAATTGCTGTCAGTCAGTTTGACAGCCGAGCCACAGATTATTATGATTTAATATATTTTTTTTTTTTTCAAAAGTCTGCCCCGCCAACTGCGAAAAATCCCAGGGTGGCCCCATCGTGCCGGTTGGCGACCGGGCGAGAGGACCCGATGGCGATCTCTGGGGGGGTTTGGGCGTCCCCGCAGTCTCCAAATCAACCTTCCATTGGGGCAGCAACTCTGGTTGTGTTGTTGGATTTGACATCGCATCACCCCGCTCAACTGCCATCTTCCACCAGCCCTATTAACTAAAATTAAATTCATTAAAATTATAAAAGGTAAAGTAAGTGTGTATGTTGTAATTGTATTTTGTACCTACTAACATAGTTTATAAGTTCCAATTATTACTAACAATTATGGATCATTGTTATCTGAGTAAAGAAAAATATTATTATTATTTATTTTATTTTTCATAAATACATAAATCACATTTTTAAATATATTTTAACAAAGTCTTATAAAGCACTTAAAAATATAAAAAAATAGTGGCTCACTGGCATCGGAAACAGGGCCCAAGCTACCGGTGGTAAGGGCTCCTGAGGAGAAGCCACCAGACAATACGCGCCGTGTCCAGGAGTAAAAGGAAAAGTAAGTGTGTACAGCGGATGCACATCCTCTTGTTCCATGTGCACCTCTCAAACATACGAGGTCTGCACTCTTATCTCGATGCAGTCCACCACCACCTCGAGACTGACAAGCCCCACTTACTTTTCTTGACGGAGACGCAGATCAGATGTCCGTCTGATGCGGCGTATCTCGATTACCCGGGATACTCCTTGGAGCACCATTTCCTGCAGCGTGCCGGGGTCTGTGTATACGTCCGCAATAACATCTGCTGCCAGCGTCTCCGTCACCTTGAAGACCCCAGTTTTTCAACTTTAGGGTTGCTGGTGGACACAGGTGTGGACAAAATTGTCTACACCTATGTTTACCGGTCGCACACTGATGACCAGGAGACGACTCGGCTGTTTGGCCACCTCAGTGAGGCCACCGATGAGGCTCTGCATCGGCACCCTGATGCGCAGTTTGTAACGCCTGCCACCAAGACTGGCTTTTCCCATACCAGAGGACCGACCACGTGGGAGAGAAACTCGAAACTTTGCAGTGTCGCTGGGCCTCTCCCAGTTGGTAAAGCAAGCAACGAGGGTGCCTGATGTAGTTGGTCATACTGCTAATTGTCTGGACCTACTGCTGACCACCGATCCAGACAGATTTGTCGTAACGGTTTCCTCACCACTTGGAACTTCAGATCACTGTCTGGTGAAGTCTGTATCGTCTGTATTGTAACTCCTTAATGCAGGAGGTTCACATGAGGAACAGAGAAGTTCTGAGAGAGCTGCGTCGTCTAGACGTGAATAAAGCTAGTGGACCAGATGGCATACCAATGATTGTTCTAAAGGCTTGTGCGCCCGAGTTGTCTCCTGTACTGACGCGCTTGTATCGCTTCTCGTTTAGGACTGGATTAGTGCCTAAGTCCTGGAAGCTTGCCAACTATCGGCAGATTTCGGTAACCTCCATACTCTGCAAGATTATGGAGTGTGTATTGAACTCGCGCCTCATGGCATACCTGGAAGGTATCTCCTCAGTGACCGGTTTATGCCACCCACTTGTGGGGCGAGGCCCTCGAGAAGAATGGAGAAGCGATTGCCGTTTCCTTAGACGTCTCGAAGGCCTTCGACAGGGTATAGCACGCTAGCCTTTTGAGTAAGCTTCCAGCGTACGGCATTTCCCCTGATCTGATTACCTGGGTAAAAGACTTCCTGAGTGAACGGTCTCTCAGAGTTGTTGTCAACGGATGCTCATCAGAGCCCAAGACGACTAATACTGGAGTTCCTCAGGGGTCTGTTCTCTCTGCAAATCTTTTCCTGTTGCATATCAACGATCTGCTGGTGCCCGGTATCTATGGGTATGCAGATGATAGCACAGTTGTAAAGAGATACCTGCCCAGTCTCGGGCTAGTAAGGAGCTAATCCGGTCCGAAAGAGAGGCTATGGTAGGGCGAACAAATATCTCCCTTCAGGCAGTCTCCAAGTGGGGTGAAGCCAATCTGGTGGGATTCAACGTCGCCAAAACACAAGCGCGTCTGTTCACGCCAAAAGGAGCCCGTGCACCTGAATTTATCCCTGGAGTACACCGACCGCCTTCAGCTATTGGGGGTTGAAATTCTCTCAGACCTTAACTTTGTGCGGTTCATTGAGTAAGCCAAGGTAGCTGCTAGGAAACTAAATATTTAAAAATATAAAAAATAGTGGCCCACAGGTCAGGGCTCCTGTGAGAGGAACCTCCGGACAATACGCGCCGTATCTAGGAGTACTGCCTTCTGGATCATGCCCTTGATCCAACTGCCTAACGAGAGCCTCCGCAGATGTTGGTCGAGGCTCTTGGCTATTAATCCATAGGCCGTCACGACTATCGGCACAATGCTGTATCCACATCCCACATGTCGACAACCTCGCAAGCCAAGTCAAGATATTTAGTTTGTTTATCCTTCTCAGCTTTCACAAGGTTCGCGTCATGAGGGACCGCTATATCAACAATCATTGTGCGACGCTCTAGTCTATCTATCACCACTATGTCAGGCTTATTGGTAACAATAGTCCTGTCAGTGATAATAGATCGATCCCAATACAATGTGAAATAATAAAAAAAAAATATTATTCCATTCATTTATTATTAAGTACCTATATATATTTATCATATTTTTAAATATTTCTTCAAAAAATAACATAAAAGAAACATTATTATTATTTCCTTTATTTTTCTTATTTACGTATTTTTGATAATTTTAAATATTTCTTATAATAAATACATTAAAAAAAAAACTTTTAAAAATATAAAAGTAGTCCACCGATGTCGGGAGCAGGGTCCAAGCTACCGGTGGTCAGGGGCCAAAAACAGGAACCTCCTCACAATGCGAGCCCTGTCGAGGAGTACTGCCTTCTGTATCAGGCCAGGGCAACAACAGCTTCGGCAGATGGTCGTCGAAGCTTTTGGTAATAAGACCATTGGTCCACATTCCACATGTCGACAACCTCGTGTGCTAAGTCGAGATATTTGATTTGTTTTCTCAGCTTCTCGTCATGCGGGATGGTGATATCGACTATCATTGCACAGCGCGCTAATCGGTCTATCACCACAATATCCGGCTTATTGGCTACAATAGTCCGGTCAGTAATGATAGACGATCCCAGTACAACGTGACATGGTCATTTTTGAGAACTGGGTCGGGCACGTACTTGTAATACGGTACCTCAAAATCCACTAGGTTGTACTTCAAAGCAAGTTGCTGGTGAATAATCCTGGCTACTTGATTATGTCTGTGCAAATACTCGCCGTTAGCCAAACGAGAACAACAAAAGATAATATGATTCACCCGGACGGTGGCATACCCGACACATATCAACCGTCCCATCCTTCTTTATATATCTCTGGTAGTTGTTCGTTAAGATAACTTCGTCCATAATCGCACAGACAAAACCTTCAGTTTCCTCAAAGAGACGTCACCAAGTCACAGACGCCAAGAACGCCAAGAAATCTATATCAGGCTCGTGAAGAGTCCGGAAAAAGCGCCCATGGAGCTCCTTGCCTTTCCATATTTCCTTGCGGTTATCAGTACTACAGGTCTATGCCAGTCCTCTTTAGCCATGGATAACGGGGTGCGTCCCTTGTCCACTCCGACCACGTCTCGGTGCATACCCACACATCGGTTTTAAGAAAATATTCTCTGAGGCTGCACACCTCGCAGTTGTGTAGAGAAACGAAAAGATCATTTAAAAAGCCTCGACCTCCACACTTCCACGGGATGTACAGTCTCCGAGTATCGTGGTTGATGCATTTCATTTGCCATCAAGTTCGGTCTGAGTCCATTTGAGTATGCCAAAAGAGTACATTAAAACCAGCATGCGTTTCGCCTCGTCGTTTATACCGCGTACGTCGAAGGATTGGAACAGTCTGCCTTCTGCGGTCTTCCCGTCCGATTATAATTTGGGTGTCTTCAAGGCTAGAGTGAATAGGCTCTTAATAAACTAGTGCGCCTCACCATCAAAGATTGCATCGCTACTTACCATCAGGTGGGATCGCAGTCAAGTTATCTCAATTAAAAAAAAAAAAAAAAAATGACCCAACCGTTGAAGGCACGCACCTTATTTCCGCCCGACAGAAGGCTATTTAAAACCTTCTTCAGGCGGCCAAAGAAGCGCTCCTTCAGCGATTGCTCCATGTCAGCATTGTTAATGCCTAACGCTTCTGACATACCCAAATACTTATAAGTTTCAGTCGAGGAAAAGGATCTAAGGTGCATGGAATCCGCCGGGAGTTGAATTCCCTCGGATTCTATAATCTCCTCTCACTTTACATGCATGCCTGCACAAATTGTCCACATCAAATTCCATCCTGATGGCGCTACTGAAAGTTTCAGTTACCTTCAGTAGCTCCATCAGTTGCAAATTGGTGGGAGCAAAAAGTTTCAGGTCATCCATGTAAAGAAGGTGAGATATGACCTGACCACCTCTTCTCAACCGATAGCCTAGTCCTGAATTCTCCAGCAATGTGCTAAGAGGATTTAGAGCTAAGCAAAACCGAAGCAGACTCAGACTGTCGCCCTGAAATATTCCCCGTTTAATCCAAATAGGCTCGTCATTCCTATGGATCGGTCGACATCCTGGATAGCGAAGGATTCGCCTCATACATGACTCAAGGAAGGTGCGTAAAATTATATCTATTTTGTATAATCCAGGACCCTCATGAGCCATGCATGTGGAACAGAATCATAGGTCGCTTCTTGTAATCTATCCAACATGTTGACTGATTCTTGCGTGATCGACGAGTCTGTTGGCTTATGGCTATGTCTATGAGGACTAGCTCTTTAGTACCCCGGGATCCATTTATACATCCATTCTGAGAGGCAGACAATCTGATTATTCTCTAAGTGTATATTATTTTTTTCTCTCAGGATGGATGTAAGAAGTTTATAGACCGTCGACCAACATATAATTGGTCTATAGTTTATGGGTTCCACGGGGTTACCTATCTTATGGAGCAGGTAGGTAACGCCAGTTGTCAGATATTCTGGTAGCGACCTAGACTCTAAGATTGACTGGAATTACGACGCCAGGGGCACGTATGTGCTGCTAAACCATTTCAGCCAGAACGACGCGCGACGCTCGACGTTACGCATGCAGTCACCTTGTGTGACTAACAGGCACCGATCAAATGTTTCGCCAGAATGAAATCGTGGCCAAATCTACCAGGCGGCACCCGTCAATCACATTTTGTTCAGGCCGCTCCCAAGCTCTGTACACCCACCTCTCATCACGCTGGAACATGCAGATGGATTCTGCGAGTACCGATCAACCCGCCGCTTATACCACCGAATGCGGCTTGCCCATGCACAAACTGTCTGCTTCAGGAAGTCGATGCGCTCTGTGTCACGAGACATGTATACTTGAGGACTGATACCAGTCCCCAAAAACGCCCGACTCACAAAGCGCATCACTCTTGGTCGTGTAGTACCCTACCTGAAGCAGTGTAGTTGGCCGATGAAAACCCTGGCGTCATCGTTACGCCTCTCAATCCTGCATTGCCAGGCTGGCAGAGCAGACTTTGGTCGAATAGTTCCATCTATATTTGGAAACTTAATGTTGGCTAAACGACATGCCGCAACAGCCCCAAAATACAGGATTGAGTGCGTATCAACAAGGTTCTCGCTACTCTCAAATATATTTTTGAGTAATGAGTCCAAAGCACACACCAGCGCCCTATTTTTTTTGTGCATGGGTAACCGTGGCAAACGAGGCCTAAGCTCAGTCGGAGTCGACATGTACTCACACAACGCATCGTCCAGTGCGCTTCTCAATCTTTCGTTGCACTGGCTACTTACTGTGACAACCCTATCATATGCATCATCATTATTATGATTGGACCGCGGCGAGATTGCGTTAGTAGTCGGCGTTACCGCGGTCTGTGTTTTTGTAGATGTTGAGACGATTTGGCTCAGCCGATCAAGTGCCGCGTCGTCCAACCTATGGTTACATTGGATAATCCTTCCAGTGAGGTGAGTTCCCCCTTCTGTAGACCCGTAATATGCGCGCATGACATTCTCATTCATAGACTGAGTCCATCTCATGCGCTGCACACAACCACCGACAGCGGAGACCCGGCTTTGGGCCGTTTGGCTCCTTGGTCCCATGCTCTTCGGTGGTCGGCCTCTCTCCGGCTGGCGTACAGGTGTTGGTGACGTCAGCGGGGAGAAATACTCGTCTCGAAGAGCTCGACGCAACTGCAGCCACCGGTGATACTGGTAATCCGGGGTTCGGCGGCGGCGAGGCAGAGCTGAACGACGAGCCCGGGGGTGGATGTCGTGCGCGTCATGCAGCTGCCCTAGTTAACCTTGTCAAAGAACATTACCTTTCTCTCTAATATTACTGTGATACTGCCAAATTTAATTTCTTCCATCGCTAATCTTTATTATATTCTTTTCTTTTTGGCTTCCACTTAATTGTAACACATGATATTTATATATATAAATATATATTGTATGTATTTATATATTGTATATATTCATAAATGTATATATGTACTTGTATAATTTGTCCCCTGATTTGCTTGAAGCACACCGCAGACTACCCCCTTATTTAGTTTAAGTTCTTATATTCCATCCCAAGGTTGTCTGGAAGAAATCGCTTTCAGCGATAAGACCGCCGCTGTGCACATAGGTTTAAGTTTCTGTGAAATTGTTACTATTTTGGTGTACAATAAAGTTTATTCTATTCTATTCTATTCTATTCATATTTCTTCCAATTCATTCAATTTTTTCAGTTTGTTGTTGATCGTACGTCGTTAATGACGGACGTCATTTGGTGTTTTTTCTAATTCTTCTATTTTCATCGAGTATTTTATTTGTTTGATTGGTTTGGATAGGTTTTCTTGTTGTAAAATTACCATGGCTTCTTGTAAAGTAAAAATTGTTTCACTGCTTTGGATAAAGACCGAGTTTTACACATTTATAATGGAATAGAAAAAAATGTGACTTGTTACTAGAGTGTTGCCAGTTATTATGATTATTATTATGAACTTCTTTAATAAAATGTAACAAAAGTTTTTTTATGCAAATTCGTCTAATTATAACAAAGGGTTCGAAAAGGACTGCGAGATTTATCGAGGGCTATGAGATTGTTCGAAAGAACGGTAACTCTAGCCACCGGGCTAGAGTAGCCCAGGAAACGCAATAAGCAACTGAAAAGAACACAGGGGAGTTTTCACATTGCACTAGATTTATCATTCAAAAATATAAACCGATTTCATCATAGGTAGTCTGATGTACGAAATAAAACGGTGCACAAAATATTTTCAATTCGTTTGCTCCCTGATACAAAATATATATGTATACTTAAAATTCAATTCAAAATATAACAGCTAAAATAATAAAATACAAAATTTAAAATATCGAAATCAATTAAAACTTTTAATAGGTACAATTATTATAAACTCTTCAGATAAAGCGTCGTCTTTAATTTGATAAAAGCTTTCAAATATTATTTCAATCCTATTAATAACTGTCAACATTATAACATCAGGATCGGGGTCGCTATAGTTTTAGGTATATTGAATACAACTCAATATCCCCCACGTTTTCCTCATCGGGGTAAACGTGCCGTTATGCCAGAGTTTCAAGCCATACACTACAATATTAAGTGATTATATGTCGTTACCACTGCATTAGATGGCAAATTGACCTAAGCCAAGCCTATGAATAAATTTTAATTTATTTATTTATGTAGACACAAACACTTAAAATCGAAAAGAACTATTATGGATAGAAAGAAGTCAGCCTCACCATACAAAACTTGATTGGACAGTTTGTACGGAAAGGCCGTTTTTAGGGTTCCATAGTCAACTAGGAACCCTTATACACTTCTGGACACATCTATTGGCCCACCTTATATTTTCAGTTTCGTTTTGTCCTAGCTAAAATTTTATATTAGGTCGAGCAAAAAGTTCTTATGCAGTTTTGAACCTGGCACATTCACAATTTCATTCAATAGTCTTTTTTTGAGTTTCGAACACAGAATTTAAAGAAACAAAAGACAATTTGGAGCCTGTTTGTTGATATCAAACAATCGAATACTAAGAAAACTTGGTTTTATTGGTTTACTTGGATTTAATTCTTGAAAAAGTGATTGATATCTTTGGTTTTGCAACAAACATTACTTATTCTTAACATTAAGGTGAGGTTCTATCAATAATCTATGGATACTTCACCTGAAGTCGCCGTCCAAGCTGTGGCACTTATTCAGGCCGGACACAGCCAAAGAAACGTGAGTGCTCAACTTAATTTAAGTCTATCTGCGGTACGAAATGTTTATCGGAGGTACCTAGAGACTGGCGGCTTTGTTCGTCGCCAAGGAAGGCCACGATCTCGGGTCACAACTGAAAGGCAGGATCGATTCATCGTGACGACCAGCTTGAGAAATCGTCACCTTACCTCCATTGAGATACAAAACCAACTTCGTGACTTCCACGGAGTATCTGTGAGCAATCGAACTGTTCGAAGAAGGTTAAAAGAACGCGATATGGTACCACACAAGCCAGGTAATGGGCCCAAACTAACGCGAGCCCACCGAACAGCGCGCCTTCATTTCGCACGCAGTCATTTAAATTGGACACAGCAAGATTGGAGCCGTGTACTCTTTTCTGATGAGTCTAAAATTGTGTTACATGGCAATGATGGAAGGAAGAAGGTCTACCGACGTAAGGGAGAGCGTTTCGCACAATGCTGCTTTGAAAAGAGGGTTGCTTATGGCGGTGGCTCATGGACTGTCTGGGGCGGTATATCCGCAAGCGGCAAAACTCAACTTGAGGTTGTTACAGGACCACGGCTGCCAACATTAAATGCTGAAAGGTACATTCGTGAGTGCTTAGAACCTTACGTGATACCATACGCGGACTATGTGGGCCCAAATTTCCTTTTTATGCATGATAATGCAAGAGCCCATGCGGCCGGCACCGTCAGGGAATATCTTCGGGATGTGAACATCACAGTTATGGCTGGCCAGCCAGAAGCCCAGACATGAACCCCATTGAGCACATGTGGGACGAGCTAAAAAGACGTGTTAGGGCTCGTCAGCCAGTTGCCCAGACGATGCAGGAGTTGAAAACTGCCATAGAAGAGGAATGGGAGATGATCCCTCAAAATTTTATAGAGCGGTTGATAACTCTATGCCTAATCGTATGAGAGCTGTGGTAGATGCCCATGGAGGCAACACGCGTTATTAAATTATACCTTTATTTGATAAAACATGTTTTTTATTCAAAAATCAATTGCCTTTAACAAGGCGCATATCCGACTTGTTAGGCATAGCTCCATGTCGTATGGTATTCTGAATTCAAATTTAAAACAATACGATCGAAAAAGATGGTAAAATGTATCAGGTTTAAAACTGCATCAAAAGTTTTTGTTCAATCTAGCAATCATATTTCGGTAGGGGCCATCGAAACCTAAACTCTAAGGTGGGCCAATAGATGTGTCCAGAAGTGTAGTTTCGCCATGTCTGTCTGTCCGTCCTCGCTTAATCTCTGCGACTGTTAGCACTAGAAATCTGAAATTTGGTACCAATATGTATATCAATCACGCCTACAAAGTGGTAAAATAAAAGTTGAAAAAAAAAAATGTTTTATTAGGGTAGCCCCAATATGTGTAAAGTGGGAAGTGATTTTTTTTTTAATTTCAACCCTAACGTGTGATATATTGTTGTATAGGTATTTAAAAATGAATAAGGGTTTACTGAAATCATTTTTTGATAATGTGAATAATTACGGAAATAATCGCTTCAAAAGTAAAAAAAAATGTGTCTCCCCCTCTAACTTTTAAATTATAAGTTTAGAAAATATGAAAAAAATCTGAAAAGTAGAACTTTATAAGGACTTTCTAGGAAAATTATTTTGAACTTAATGGAAAGAACACTTTTTGTACAAAAAAGACAAAAGTGTTCTACAAAATAATTTCTGGACTAAGTTTGTAGTATAATCGCATACGCAAGCATTTTTTTAAACTCATAAGTGGGTACACTTATTGTGACGGACGGAAAACTACGGAACCCTACACTGAGCGTGGCCCGACACGCTCTTGGCCGGTATTTATTTTTTTTTCGTTTCATGAAAAAAGGTCTTGTGGTGTAGGTTGTTCAGTTTCGTCTACTGAGTAAAGTCTTTAAAGCTTATGGAGGACTGTCCCTTACACCCTGTATATCAATAATAAATATAAATATCTATGTACATATTAGATTTCGCTCATAAAAATCATATATTGTTTGAATTATCCAAAGCACTTCCCCTCAAATGTTTCGTAATATTTCACGATTCCTTTCGCACCTTAATTTAATTAGCCGGTGGTATTCAAGCGTTTGTCCTGGTACAGAGCTTTAAACATTCTTGAAACGCTCGAGTTTTGTTGAGGTTTTGCATATAATAACTCAAGCGTGATAATCTCTGCTCCCGGGCCTTAGATAGGTACGGGACGGAAATTCTATTTATATTTCCTAACACAGCTATTTCGTAACGATCGTATTAGCATATGTTTATATACGCAGTTTGTGAGTACACCGTACCTATATTAATTAGCTGCATATTGATTGATCGAGGGTGCTCATGCGAGAGCTCTCACGAATGTTCAAATGAAGCAAAACGAGGCGCCGGCAGCCGCTCTGTTTCGAATTGCGAATACAAGTGCCGTAATTCCTATTGGTATCTACTTATCCGATCGATTAATTATTAAGTCTATTCAAATAGTACAGTATTGCTAGCGAAGCAGCTGGTTATTTCTAGCACGTTGGAACTGGATCGCAGTAAATTGTGATGGCGTTTTGGCCTCTCGCAATCGGCCGAGTCACCGGGGTGGAATTAAACGATTTATCGTAGTCACGGAGTCCGATTTTCAAGGATCCCTGTCACAGGTACCAATATTGTAGTTACACGGGTCTTTCTGACGTGCAGATGGATAATGTTGTAACTTTACTTGTAAGACGGCAGTTCTGCGACGTTTGCTGAGGTAGTTTATATTCGGTTGAATACATTTTCGTGCTCTGTTTCTAGCTATGTAAAAAATATTCTCGTTCTGATTTTCTTTTTTACATAGTAAGTATAACATTACCTACCTGAAAGCAGTTTCTTTGCAGATATATACTTATAAAGTAGTCTACTCAGATGTCGTCGTTGTCACCGCGAAAAAGAATACGAAGCTTTCGTAATCTGACGGAGCGTGAAGAGGAAATTCGTTTCCATTAATCTTCAGTATGTACCAACACATTGCGTCATTTAAAAAGAAATTATTATTTTATTGCTAATTTATTTTAAATATTAACAACAAATATACAAAACATAGGAATCGATTTCTTGAATTGATTTTTTTTCGTGCACGAAAAAAATAGAATGGACACAGATAAACACTTTACATAGAGATTTCACACGTAGAACCTCTAAAAACGCTGTTGGTGAAACCATCCTTAACCCCTCGAGCGCCAGAGTTTAATGACCCGGAAAATTGCCGTGTTTACGTAAATCACCAATAAAATAAATAAAAAAAATATTTTTTTGGTTTTTCTAGGAAAAACAAATAATATAATAAATATGGAATAATATAATATAGAAACTAAAATTTTCGGCCAAATAAGTTTCATAGAGACGTGTGTACAAAACGAAAATTAAGCGTTTTTCAAGGTCTTCAAGTTGTACAGACGACGTATGTACAATCGGCGCTCGAGGGGTTAAGTAAGTCATCATTTCAGCCGAAAAACATCTGATGTTGGACATAGGCCTCTTCCGAATATCACCATAATGACCGGCCGAGTGCGTCTCACATCAAATCATTGGTCCACCTTGTAGCCTCATTTGATGCGTTGCCTTCTAATGCTGAGTCTTCCGGTACATGGTCGCCACTCCAGAAACTTTTGTCCCCATCACGTTATCTGTTTTACGAGCAATGTGACCTGCATTAGTCGATTGAATCGATATTAATTAAATCTGATTCTTGGTTTTAAATACAGAGTAAATAGTTTAATTCCGTATCCAAACCTAAAACTTTTGACTAAGTGTCAGAGGTTTTTAAAACTTTCGGAATCCCAGATATTTAATTTAAATTCACTGTAATAATAATGATGAAGACCGATGTCTGGCACTTTTTCTCTACACTTGTTTCAATTTGTGCCACTATAAAACAAGACAATGTGAACAACATTAAGTTGTACCTGCCATGGTATGCCTCTGCACCACCCTAAGGTCGACTGACAGATAATGCCTAAGGCATTAAGCCGCCTTTGTACAGTTTTTTTTGCTGTGCGTAAAGGTTTAAAAATAAATAAATAAAAGAAATAAACAACATAATTATTATGCAGACACTAGATCTGTACAATTTTTAAACTAAAAATATGAGTGAAGCCAATGTTCTTGGTGGGCGCCATCTACCGACTACTGAGACAGGAAATTAATTTCCTTTAATCTTCAGTGTTTATCGGCACATACACTTACACACAAATTGTTATTCTATTGCTTATATCGTAACAACATCACGATGGTAATATATCAAGGCGCTTCATATCACGTGGGCCTACTCCTACTCCACGGGGACAATATATCAACCCTAATTTATTTTCTCTCCCGCCTTTCAAAGCTTCCACTTTTTACTCTATGTCATCACATTTCTATAAAGTAATACGATTATCTTTAATTCTCTTTTTGATTCACAAACAGTTTGAGCAGATCTCTTCGTTTCGTACTATTACTAAGTTACGGAGATAATGTACTTTTTGAGTTCGTTTGCAGTCCCGTCTGTGTTCAAAGAGGGAGAGTACGTACAAATGTACGTTCGTAATACAATCTAGGGTATATAGACTGTGTCCTATGTGGGGACTTAGTCATACATGATAAGAAGGCACGATAAAATTCTAGGTTGCGAGCCAACACATTGTGAGCTCGCTTTGCGCTCCAAATGCGTTGAATATTGTGAATTACATGTTGCACCTACTAGTGTGCTAAGTTATTCATTGCGCACGAGGTACTATAATACACAACAAAACGAAGACAATACCACAAAAGAACCCAGAGTTAAACCAAAATATTAAATGCTATGATGTTGTGATGTTTAACACATCTATGAAGAATAGAATAGAACAGAATAGAATAGCATTTATTCGGCGCAAGCAACACAATACACAACAACATAAAATAATAATAAAAAAAGTACAGACATACAATACAGTTGCAGTGACTGTGCCTGAAGAAAAATATAATAAGTTGCACTCAATTGTTTTTGTCAATTATCGCTATTTTGAATTCTTCAAAACTCTTATAATATAATTGATAGTAACTGGCCCAGAAATCATTATTCTGTCATATAAATTAACAAAAAAAAAATTGATGAGGTGTGGGGGATAGGAGGGTAAAAAATAGCCGACAAACTATTCTCAGATTACTAAATGTACACAAAGTTCAATAAAAATCAGTCAATCCATTTCGGAGAAGGTCTTTAACAAACATTGCGACTAGAAAATTTTATGTGAATAATGGTTAAACTAATCTAATTAGCCTAAGCAAAGGCTATTCTGTCTATAATATGTTGAGTTTTAACTATTACGTAACCCTAATCACGTTGGAAATGCATTGTGGTGTGTCATTGACGTAAGACAAAGTTGTACAGATATGTCCACAGTAAAATTTGGATTTCTTTCAGCGAGTTCTCAAACGGGAGGTTTGCCGGGTGGCGTGTATCACCAAGAATGGTGTCCGTATTCAGGACACGTCTCTCGCTGCGGGAGACGAGATACAAATCCCGGGAGGCGGCGAGAATCTGTATACCTTCATGTTCACCTTAGCCTTATTTATACACGATTGAAAGAAAAATACGTGCATGATTGTGAGCCATACAAAAGCACTTCACAGTTTTGTTCTATCGTTCTATCACGAAATATTTTCCTATCTGTGAAATAAAATATATTGTTTCAACATTGTTTCTGATTGTACAAACGTGCTTAAGCAAACTAAAATAAATATTTTTTTTTATAAATAAACACTTTACTGTTAATGCAAAATGTAGAACCATTCAGATTTACGTATTTCATTAATTTCCCTTATCATCACTAATTAATCTAGTCGTAATGTTTAATTTTATTAATCAATTGCATAGCAGTTGACATGGTATTTACCAAACCATGGCAACGCCGATAGGGGTGCGACAAATCATGTCGCGTATGAATCACTGGCGTAGCGGGCATGCAACGAGTGCCAAGCTTTCACTACGAAAATGTTCAACTGAAAATTCAAAACTGCGTAGAACAGTCTAGCCTCTGGGAACTAAACCCATATGCAAAATAAAAGCTAATGGTTTAAACTTTCACTTGTGTGGTTTTTGATTGCGGTTAGTAACTAAATGTTTCGTATATTTTAGCGCGGTCACATGTCTTTGGTGACAACTCTCTTATTCACCATTTGCAACTAAATATTTCGCCAGTGGGATCATAGGCGAGGTTGAATCAATATAATAGTTACTAAATGAACTTGTAAAGAAAGAAATAAAGGGGAGCCTTCCAACCTCTGAGCCTGACGTCACAGCCCCTAACACAAGAATCCCGAGCACTCACAGTACCAACGCCGGCACACTGAAGCTCCACCTTTTCCTAGTGCCAACTCTTCATCATGGGGCAGCCGTGGCGTTAGTCATCTAGGCGTCCAAGATTAAAACGGCATGACCCACTACATTTCGGACTAGTCCAATCAACTTCCTCTCCTTGACGGGGACGGGGATCGAATTCTCAAAAATTAGGAGAAATTACCCAAGGAGACGAAGAGAGCTTTTTTAAATAATTTAGATTTTTGGAGTTATTGCGTTCAATTTTAAAAGGGTCAGTTGTCTATCAGTACTGTCAGATAAGAAAAAAATAGCATTTCGAAAGACTCAAGTTAACTTGAGTGCTTTTAGGGAGTGGAGTTAATCTTTAAGAAATTGTAGGTCATCTAAAATCATGTCTACATCGCCTCCTAGGGTTCCATCATCGAAATACCACACGTTAAATTTGGATTTTAACTAACGGATGACTGAAGGGATCACCTTGTTGACAGCCAAGAGCAGATTTCAAAAGATTGTCTCGATATAATAATTTAGATGGTTGTCTGTAACAATGCTAAAAATTAGGTCAACCTTCAGAATGACTTCTCCTATGTCAGAACGGCAGTATACGGGAGCCTCATTGTCCCCTTTGAAGCCGTAACCTAGCTACAGGGGCTGATTTTTTTTTACTTATAGCATTGCCATACAAATCTTGGCTTTTTTTTCTTTTTTTATGGTGGGAAAAATCATGACATCCCCCGTCCTTGGGTGGAGCAGGAGATAGTGTCAGACTCTTACTGACTAAAAGACCCACCCCGTTCCTTCTAGCCTTCATACCGGCGCTCGAGCGCCCTTTCGGATAACCCTGGCCCCAGTAGGCTCACTGTGGCCACTTGTATGAACGATGTATGGCATGAGATATCCGCGCGTGTTCCGCGACAAGCTGTCCGCGCCGCTTCCCGCGCCCGCGTGCCCACTGTGAACACTCAAAGAAAGTTCTTTTGTTTGAGATTGCCGCGCTTCCACTGTGGCCAAGCACTTAGACAGGATATTTACTCTAGAAAGCTGCTAGCGTATCTAGAGAACAAAGAGCCAGCACATCACTACTGAGGAGAATTTCAGCTGGTCCGCTGATGTCATCGCCCCCTAATTTAGATTCGACCTGATGGGAAATTCCTCTTAAAGAAGTAGCCTTCTAAGTCGATAATTTTGGGTTTAAATTATAGGAAACCGAAATATTATAATTTTCTTTAATTTATGCAGTTAGTCTCTTTAGTTGCCAAATCTTTACGAATGTGTAATATACTGTAGGATTAGGTGAGAAGTTGTTTTCAAGTACTTAGCCAGTTCTCCCGGGCGGCCAGGCGGACACAACTTGCTAGTTGTTGCGCTACAAGAGGTCTAGCGCCATGGGGACCTCGTTTTAAAACAGGAACAAAACTCGGAGTCAAAAGTATATGTAGGAGCAATGACAGGGTCTGAAGTCAATGCATTTGGGGTTTGGTGTGCCTTTTTATTCAGGCTCCGCTTACCTTTAAAAAACCGTGCCTGTGGCTGAAGGCACCTTTCCAGAATATTCCACGATGTTGAAAGTTGACACGCACTGTCTTCCACCTCATTATTGCTGCCATGTATGTGCAATAACTAAGTCAATAAAATAAAATAAATAGGTAAACGAAATTGAAGAAACAAACAGACAAAAACCCTGAAAAATTTCAACTGTGACAGATCACGTCATCAGAACTATCAAAGACAACAGCAGAAATAGCCTGTCTTCATCAACCTCAGCTGTCTCGCGCAGTTTTTGCTTTTCTGCCTCACGGCGTCTTTTCTCGATGGAATTATTTAACGCTTAAACAAGTGGATCATCTTCTACTGTTCGTTTGCATTTGTTTGTAGGTTTTTCTTTCGGTCGCTCGCCTACTTCAGTGTTTTCTGAATTTTCTTCTTCTACATCTTCTCTAACAGCTGTTACTTTTTGTAGAAACTGCAAATTTTTAAAATATATATTCGCTTTTGCGGTTAGTGGCTCCAGAACCAGTTTTTATTGGTTTTTGTCGTTTTAATTCCCGCGCGTAACTTGATTTAATGCCCTTCCATCGTTTTTTTAACACTAACCCTGAAAATTTAATTATGTTATTATTACTTTTTGTTAATTACAGGTATCTCGCAAGTGGATGTACAATGAGAGAATTTGTTGGAATAATTAAATAAATTGAAAAATTATGGAGCAAGGAAAGAATTTTCGTCTTGACAGAAACAGTTTTATTTTTCTAGTACAATGTTATTGACAGCTTAACAAAAGAGTTTTGATTAGGCTTATACAAGAAGTATTTATTTTAACATCCTCCCTTAATCAAAATTCCAATAAACAAAAAAAAAATAGTATAAAAGTACTTAAAAAATAATAGTGAAAAATATACAAAACAACAATTAAGAACATAAACCTAAAGCTTCTATGCACTTAGTGTGTGCTGTTTTTTGTAATGGTTTCACACGCTTAGCTGCAATCCAGTGATTTTTATTAAAGTTAGTGTTAAACTGACTTAAATAGCTAGTTGCAAAAGCAATATCGGGACGTGAATTAACGGCAAGGAACATGAGGCAACCTACTAAATTTTGTTAAGGATATACATGCTGCTCACAATGTTCATCATGCTCTAATTTAGAGACTAAAGGAGTATTATAACCCCTACAACTCTCCATCCCAAATCTCTTTAATACGTCTTTTATGTATGTTTTTTGATTAAGATGTATACTATAATCATCACTTTGATAAATATTAAGACCTAGATAATAATTTAATTTTCCAAAATCTTAATGTTAAAAGTCATAATATCTTTATAGAAAATTATTATGTCATCAACGTATGTAACGAGAATAACTGAACCAAAAAGCCTTTTGTAAACACAGGGTTCAGAAGCTGTTCTATGAAAACCTATTTTTGACAAAGTTTTATTCAATGCAATGTTCCAGGCGCGTGGTGCTTGTTTGAGTCTATATAAAGAGTTCTTCAACAGACAAACCTTGTCTTCCTGGCGTTTAACAACAAAACCTTCAGGCTGACACATATAAACTTCCTTTTGAAGTTCACCATTTAGAAAAGCCGTAAAATCTATGTGCCGCATCTGTAGGCCTTTTTCAGCAGCAAAGGCAAATAAAGTACGTAAAGAAGAATTACGAATGACTGGGGCAAATACAAGGAATTCCCTTTTGTTTTGGTTTTTCCACTAGAAGCCAAGTTTTCAGCTTTATCAATGCATCAAATTCATTCTGCATTGCTAGTTTCCATTTACTGGCATCTGGATTATTGATAGCCTGGGAATAGCAAGTCGGCTGATCTTGATCCTCCGAAATAGTATAACTAAAGAAATCAGGAGGCTTCCGAGGTCGAGATGGGTATCTAGGAAGTTCTACTGTTGGGTTTCTAGAACTCAAACTAGAACTCGGATCAGTTTCAGATCATTGTGCATCCTCAAAAACTTCACAAGTGTTTTCTGAAAGTTGGTTATCAGAAATAGAAACAACGCGTTCAGGGGACTACAGGTTCCTGACTATTTCTATCATGATAAACATTTTCAGATAAAATTATGTGAGGTGTCGCACTTTGTTTTTGTCCAAACGATGTTTGTTTCAATTTTGTGAAACAATTCTCAAAAAACACTGCTTCTCTCGACTTAAATAGCTTCCGTAGATTCTCACTATTCCTAAAAAAATAACTATTAGGATCATCTGTATATCCAACAAAATCGTTGTCACTCGCTTTCAAGTCCAAGTTCCTTCTATGAGCTGCAGGTACTTGGACAAGAGCTCTGCATCCAAATACTTTGAGATGACTTAAATTTGGCTTTGTACCATACCACTTCTCATAAGGAACAAAACAGTGGAACTGTTTAAGGCACGATGAGGTGACCTATTTTGTAAATAAACTGTCTTCAAAGGATCTTCCCAGAACGCTTAGAAACTGAACTCTCAGCAAGCATACACCTTGCTTTTTCCACAATTGAACGTATAGTTCGTTCAGCCACACCATTTGCTGTGGACTCTACGGCGTCGTAGTTTGGCGCACTATTCCTTGAGAAGAAAGATAAGCAGCAAAATCGCTATTTACAAATTCAGTTCCATTATCGGTTCTAAATATTTTTATTTTTAAACCCGAAGAGGCAAACCCTCTCCACTAACTTTTGGAAAAAAACAAAACTTCTTCTACTTGAGGTTCTTATACTAAATACAAAACTTCTTATACTTGACTTCACGTCTTTTACTCGAGTTTTCGAAGCAAATAAAATAAATAAAAATGGTTCGAGTAAAATCATCTACAAATATTAAGCCGTACCTGTTTCCTTGGAACGAAGTTTCTGAAAACGAACCGAAGAGGTCACTATGTATTAATTCCAATTTTGAAACTGCCGCATGATATCTAAGTTTCTTAAAAGGTTTACGAGCCTGCTTGCCTTCCACACAAGCAACACAATTCGTCTTGTCTACTTCTACATGGTCTATACCTACGTTACTACTCTTAACCCCTCGAGCGCCGATTGTACATAAGTCTGTACAACTTGAAGACCTTGAAAAACGCTTAATTTTCATTTTGTACACACGTCTGTACGAAACTTATTTGGCCGAAATTTTTAATTTTTATATTATATTATTCCATATTTACTATATTATTTGTTTTTCTTAGAAAAAAACAAAAAAATATATTTTTTATTTTTTTATTTATTTTATTGGTGATTTACGTAAACACGGCAATTTTCCGGGTCATTAAACTCTGGCGCTGATTATGCATCCCAATGCGACACAAATGACCTAACCGTCTATGCCAAAGTTTGTACTTAGAAACAGAGTCAGAGTGCACATCAAAAGCCATACCTCGAGGAATATTAACTGAACAATTCAGCTTGTACAGTCCTCCGCAAGAAAAACCACGTAATAGACAGTCACCTGTAAAAGAAAAAGTGTCAGAATTGTAAAAGCTACAGCCCTTGTTATTAAACACAATAGTAAAATCCTTTCTCGACTGCTTTGTAAATTGATATCAAATTAGCTTTTAATTTTGGTACATAAACGACATCATTTATAGAATTAACAGAAGAAGATGAATTTATACTGATGTCACCAATTCCTTTTGTATCAACTTGTTCACCGTTAGCAACAGTTATTTTGCCTGATTCTACAGATTTGAAATTTTTTAACCATTTTCTTTGTGACGTCATGTGCTTGGACGCTCCAGAATCAACATACCAAACATCCTCATGTTCACCAGTAGTAAGAGCAAAAAGAGAAGAATCTGGTTTGGTCAACTTCTCTTTGTTCTTCTTCTTTAGTGGACCATCCGGTCGCTTGTGACCTGGCGCCTGACAGTCGTAACAAACAATGGGTTTTTTCTTTTTCTTAGAACTCGACGACGGACGAACACATTTAGATTTCAAAGCAGAATCATTAATAATTGGTTCCTTTGACATTTCATTCAGTAGTCTCGTCTTCACCACTTCGCTGGTAACTGCAATGTTACTATTTTCTAAAGCCATTATTAACGTTTCTTTTTTAAATGAAAGACCTCCTAATAATATAGCTGCAATTGTACTGTCATCAATAGTTTTGCCAATTTCGGCTAAATCTTGAGCAGTACACATTATAGCATTGATGTAGCTCTCTAAATTGTCATAGTCATTGAGGCTGATTCTATATACTTTCCTCTCTAAAGCCAGCTTTCTATCCATTCCGCAGGCTTCATAAGCTCGCTGGAGATTTCTCCATGCTTCAGCTGCTGTTTGAGCTGTTCTGACATGCGTTATGGCCATACCCTCTATTGTTAGGCATATTTTGGTACGTGCTTTAGTGTCCTTTTTTACCTTGACCGCCTGCGAAGTCCTGTCTCCCTCTGGATAGCCTGATATCACTTCCCATAAGTCTTCATGGAGAAGATAGTTTCGCATCTTAAACTTCCATTTCTCATAATCACTTTTATTCACCAATATAAAGGTAGGAATCGAAGAAGAAAAATTGACGATCGGACTAGAACAGTCTCCTCCTTCACTCATTTTAAATAATTTTCAATTTACGTAAGACGTAAGATAACTTTAAAAATGTAACTATTATTTTTAGAAAATCAATATACTTCTTACTATTCGTGCTGATAACGTGTTGGAATAATTAAATAAATTAAAAAATTAAGGAGCAAGGAAAGAATTTTCGTCTTGACAGAAAGTTAATTAATTTATGTATTGTATCTATTCTTGTTTACATTTATTTACTGTTATTGTTATACATGTATGTATTATGAGATTTAATTTAAATAATATAGTTTAGTTAATTATATATTTTGTTTGTGTTTTTTATTTTTATTTTTAATTTATACACACTGTGTCTACATATCTTATTTAACTGTCCTGTCGCAGGTCTGCTGGAAGAAATTTCGTTAGAAATAAGCAGGTCCTTTGTACTCTTTTATCCATAATTGTTCTTTTCGATTTTAAATGTGTGTGTGTACATAAATAAATAAATAAATAAATAAAGTTTTATTTTTCTAGTACTAGGCTATTGACAGCTTCACAAAAGAGTTTTGATTAGGCTTATACAAGAAGTATTTATTTTAACAGGATTGCTTAACAACTTTCGTCTAAGACAAACAACATTAAACACAATAATAAGAGAAGTGTGTGCCGTGATTTGGGATAAGTTGCAAACATGTTTATCACTTCCGGTGACTGCAAATGACTGGATGAAAATAGCAGATGGTTTCGAAAAACATGCCAACTTTCCAAACTGCATCGGTAGTATCGATAGAAAGAACATTAGACTGATTCAACCTGCCCATTCTGGTTCGATGTATTATAAACACTTTTTTTCATTGGTGTTGATGGCTGTATGTGACACTAACTATAATTACATTTATATAGACGTGGGTGCCTATGGGAAAAGTAGCGATTCCGCAATTTTCCAAGAAACTGAATTGTATAAAAAACTCATAAGTAATACTTTAAATATTCCAAAGCCCCACCAAATTTCAGAAAATAACCCAACGCTATTCCCTTATGTATTTATAGGCGATGAAGCGTTCGGGTTGAGCACAAATATTCTGTGTCCATATGGAGGTGTGGTTTGCTACAGATATAGTGGTAGTATAATTAATTACTTTTAATAAATATTTAAAGTGAAAAAACTAATTGACGTTTTTATAGAACTGTAATCAATAAATTTTTAATAATGACGTTGATTTATTTTGTTTCACTATCCGGCCAGTTTCGGTGTAGCTCCGTAGCTCGTAGGTTGTACTACAATACTCCCCCGCTTAGACCGCTACTGCGGGCGGTATCTGATTGGGAAGTGCACCCGACGGCCGAACTTCGTCTTCCTTTCCTGTGGTTGTGCAGTAGCGGGGAGTGGAGCCGTTAGTACAGGAGCTGGCAGTGAATCGTCTGCTTCTTGAGTGAAGTATGCAGGCTTGAGTCTGTCTATGCTCACGGTGACCTCTTTACCGCGTACGTCAAGCCTGTAGTACTTAGGATGTCGCTGTATGACTTTGTATGGACCGGCGGCATACGGTGGTTCCAAAGGCCTTCGAACGAAATCCTGCCTCAAGAACACGTGACTTAATTCGCTGAGACTATTTGGTAAGTAAAATGGGCCTTTTCTGTGACAGGACGCGGGCCTTGGTGAGAGGTAGCCATGCGACTTACGTACACGTAAACGCGTTGCGAAATCGGTGACATCAGCTGATTTGTGGTCATCTGTTGGTGCCATGAATTGTCCTGGAAGACGTAGTTGTTCACCGTAGACCAACTCTGCTGGTGATGCTTCGATGTCCGGCTTCCATGCACTTCGTATGCCTAGAAGTACTAGTGGAAGAACTTCAGTCCATTGCGATGCAGAGTGACACATGATGGCTGCTTTCATTTGCCGGTGCAGACGCTCAACCATGCCATTCGCAGCAGGATGGTAGGCGGTTGTGCTGTAGTGGTGTGCACCAACCAAGGCAGCGACTGCTCGAAAGAGATGTGACTGGAACTGTGTGCCACGTTCGGTTGTTATTTTGAGCGGACAACCGAATCTAGCGATCCATCCGGACACCAGCGCCGTCGCGCAGGTTTCAGCTGTTATGTCTTTGATGGGGTAGGCCTCAGGCCATCGAGTAAATCTATCGATGACGGTAAGGCAATATCTGTAATCATAAGAAATAGGTAGAGGTACCGACCGATGATATCAAAGTGGATATGGGAGAACCTTGACGTTGTGATAGGAAATTGTGATAGCGGAGCAAAGGTATGTCGTGTCACTTTACTGCCTTGACACTTTAGGCATTTGCGGGACCACTCTCTACATTGCTTGCACATCCCTGGCCAAACGAATCTTTGTGCCACCAGTCGCACTGTAGCTGCGTTTCCTGGGTGACTTAAATTGTGTACCGAAGCGAACGCTTTTTGACGGAAGTTCGGCGTAATGTATGGTCCACTATATCTGTAGCAAACCAGAATTGGTGACCCCGACGATGGATTCCAAAGCCCATGGGTGCGGCCCTGAGACCCTGCGTGTCGGAGATCGCGCACCTCCTTTTTGGCCCGAAGAACCCGGACTGTGGTTTGCGCAGATGGAAGGTCAGTTTGCGCTCGGCAATATAACCGCCGACGCAACCAAGTTTTATCATGTTATCGGCGTGTTGGATCACCAGTACGTCGCGGAGGTGAAAGATATTATTACCAACCCTCCTTCGATAGATAAATACGAAAAATTGAAAACAGAATTAATCAAGCGATTATCAGTCTCACAAGAGCGAAAGGTCAAGCAGCTACTGATGCACGAGGAGCTGGGCGATCGGAAGCCGTCCCAGTTTTTCAGGTACCTACAGCATTTAGCAGGCCCAGCAGTGCCTGAGGAATTTTTGAAAACGCTGTGGTCTAGTCGCCTGCCGACCAACGTTCAGACGATCGTGGCATCGCAAATGGATATTCCTATGGACAAAATGCTGGACCTAGCAGACAAGGTCCATGAAATTGCGCCAACTAGTGTCCAGCAGGTGGCCAGTGCAACGGCCACGGGTACGTTTACCATCGTCGAAGGAATGTTAACACAAATTAGTGAATTGACCAGACAGGTAGCTTTGCTGAGTCAGCAGGTGAGTGCAAGTCATGTTCGTCATGAACGCCCCCGCCAGCGATCGCGGCATAAAATCATCACTTCAGCCAAACAACGTTTACTTTTTAGACATAGGAGTCCCCTAGTGTCATAACGACCGGTCATCTATTAGATTTTCGCTATCCTCACTAGATCATTCACGCTCATTCATTCACGATCTTGTCACGCATTGTAATAAAAATGATATAAGAACGCAAATTACAACGAGTAGGTATTAAACACATAATAAATACGCAAAATTGTCGACGGGGGTGGCTAAAAAACTGACGCGACACGCGGCTAACTAACAAGAATTGAAGTTGCATACCGTCTCAATTATCTAGTATGTCAGAATTCGTAGAAGTCATTCAATATATGACTGTTAAATATAACAAATTATGAACTAAACTTTTAAAATATACAAATCGACATTGAATCGCACATACTTGAGGAGATGCTGGAAGCAGAAATTCCCAATTCCCAACATTATGTAAAAGTTGACTTTACTTGTAGTTGAGTAATTAGTTGACCTTACTTGTAACACTAAAACGATGTAAATTGCCAAGCACTAAGAAGCATTTATCAATCAGAGCAGCATTTATCAATCAGAGCAGCATTTATCAATCAGGGCAGGTACACGGGTACATTATATAATTGACGTATTTTGTGCCACCATATCTAGCTTTTAGCGTTTGGTCTGTGGTGTAGAATGGTAACCATCCAACTTTAATTTTAATTGTCAAATGATTTCTTCTGCTGTATAACGTTGCTTTATTTCTGCTTCCAGCATCTCCTCAAGTATGTGCGATTCAATGTCGATTTGTATATTTTAAAAGTTTAGTTCATAATTTGTTATATTTAACAGTCATATATTGAATGACTTCTACGAATTCTGACATACTAGATAATTGAGACGGTATGCAACTTCAATTCTTGTTAGTTAGCCGCGTGTCACGTCAGTTTTTTAGCCACCCCCGTCGACAATTTTGCGTATTTATTATGTGTTTAATACCTACTCGTTGTAATTTGCGTTCTTATATCATTTTTATTACAATGCGTGACAAGATCGTGAATGAATGAGCGTGAATGATCTAGTGAGGATAGCGAAAATCTAATAGATGACCGGTCGTTATGACACTAGGGGACTCCTATGTCTAAAAAGTAAACGTTGTTTGGCTGAAGTGATGATAAAATGCAATAGAGTTGCAATTGTTACTCTCCTTAATACAACTACTACTTGTAACATGCTACAATGAACTCCTTGAACAACTAGAAAACTTTTCTACCTGCACCAACGACCCAAACATTTAATAAAGTGATAAAATGCTTGCGCCAAACACGCAATGTTTTTATGATTCCATTCCTTTTATTGCTTTTTTCGTATACCTTAATAAACTTGAAACTTCTGGGAATAAATAAAATATGTACCCGATTTTCTGATTGTATCGAGGGACAAAAGTTGAAAGAAACTAAATGAAAACGTAATGAGCTGAAATACTCTCATGTAATATATAGATTTGCTGAATTCCCAATTTAGTTTTTCTACTTTTGTAGTATGTCTCGCAGGAGTTTAGAACTTTTCTTTTGTGATTTTTATTTCGTTCAGTAGATAAGTTATATGTAAAATAATGTTATTACTGTATTATTCTAAACTCTAATATCACGTTTGGCAACACATGAGAATTTCCGCGGCACATTCTTAAATTGCCTCTCGGCGAGACTGTTTTCTTCTCACATATCTCAGAAATCCACCCTAAGCGGCGTTTCACTTTCTGGTTAATATCTACCTATTGCTTATTTTCCTCGTTCATAATGCCTCCAGGGATTCCGGTGGCTCACGTGATTTATGGCTTATGCAAAGAATGAGAGGATATTTTCTACACCATAATTCAGGCTAGTTGAGATTAGAGGCGGGTTTGTGTGGAGGATGATATATCAATCTGTTCGTTTCGCCTTTTTATGCCGTCGTATATTACACACTATTGTCAAATAAATAAAGAAATGTTGATACCTCCGGTACTTGCCGAATTTATGTGATACTAACTTTGTTACAGCTCACCTAATAGTAAGATGTGACAAATATCATAGCAATATAAAAAGGAGTTGACGTTTTTACTACTTGCGAGTGATTTTACTTAATCTGCTGGCAAATATTTGTTCAAATGATATATTTTTGTAATAAATAAGCTTTTTAAAACTGTATAAAATTTGTAAAATAATATTTACGTAAAACAGTATTAAAAAATTGAATTAAAGCTGACATTTTGTAGCCACAGAACCGTAGATCATTTGCCCTAAGTTGCGTAGCACTTGGGTGCTACGCTGTCATTGAACTTGGCTACGGGTGTATCACTAACGCGCTACGGGTCGTAGCATTTCGATGCAACGCTGCCTATTTCGCTAGAGGATCATACAAAGTATTATTAAATACCCAGTCACTTCATTATCAAGATGAATCACTCTTACTCTTAGCGATATCATTTCATCATCGTGTGTGAAAGCACTGATGAGTTTTATTTTTGCAGAGGTTATTGTGCCTTATCAAGTGCCTGCTGGAGTTACATACATATATTAACTATAATACTTTTTATACACCTTATAATAGTGTACAATAAGCAATCTTACCTCAAAAGGCAGTGCCTCTCTTGGTTTCTATTCTAGGGATCCCTCAACTGTCCCACGTGACTTTAGAGGCTTGGGGGGCCCAGAGCAGGCCTTTGGAGTATCTTACAAGACCATGGCACACCTTCGGTCTCGCGCCCCAGGATCATATACAGTAGCATCAATTAAGTACTGTGGCGCAGCTCAGCTCATCGATAGGCACGTACTGGGATACTTTAGGAATGAAAAACTTTGTAGCGCGCACACTTATATTTTGTAACTTATTTCACCATTTACGAATACATGTTGTCTTTACAAAATCTGTTCCGCACTGAAAAAAACAACCGACACACTTTTTTTCTACTAACTTTCAAAACTATTCTAGAACAGCATAATCCTTCGAATTATATTTAATTCATTAAACCCCAAGCGAACGCCGGCGTTCGCGCAGCTATTGTCTTTCAATTGTGTCTGTCATTATCACGATTGAAAGGTTAAAAGCCAGTTCCTTGGTTATATAAAAAAAAAACAACTCATGCGATCTCCTTTCGATATCACATGAGCTACGCCCCAATGAATAGAAATGTTGAGGCAACAAGCATTTATATTCTAAAAACTTTCGAAGGACTAAGCATGACCTACCTATACCTAACACAGAGGTCCCTACCTATGGAGGAAAGAAATTCACATTATAGTGGTCGTCTCTTTAGGAGCGAGCCTAAGCCATAACGAACGATAAACAAAATTCAAAATCTATTTACAAACTTACTATGCGCTAACTTTTCGCTTATCAATCAACGTTGTCATGCTTAAACCCCACCGCAGCAAAACCTCCAAAAAAGCCACAGTGCTGCACTTAGAAGAGTGCCTAGGATGTCAGAGTGACAACCACCCAGACTGGGATTATATTCTAAGACTCAATACTTTTATGACTAATTTCTTCGGACGCTTATCGGGTCAGAGGACAAGGAGCCATACTCGCATTGGATCCCCTACACATTCTCATTATAAGAGTCTACTCCAGAGTTAATCAACAACAAAGATTATTAAAAATAACTCCCCAAAATAGCTAAATCATTAGAGTCAACTAGACTCTCTTTGCATAGGCTATGCCTCATTAGCAAAGTTGATATTAGCTCAGTTTGAAAACTGCAAAATCCTCTCATAAGGGATGACCGACGGGTCTCTTAAGGGAGGACGGGAGGATATTTTCCTCTCACTAATAACTAATAAATCATTCTGGAGTACAATCTTGCCTAATCTAACTTATGCATACACTTCTATGGGAGGTATTTATTTTCTCTGACTCTGCCCTCTGAGAACTCCCGGCTGCGTGCACACTTAACCATGTCCGCTGGGCGCGCTCGCCCGGCAGCATTTACTCATTATTCATGAAACAAAAACACTAATTAAAACATTTTTTCACTAATGTGTTATGATAACATTACAATCTGACAAATGATTTGACAATGACAACTCTATTCGTTTTTTTTTTAAACTGGAGACTAAGCCTTTTGAGCCTCAATTTATTTACATTCTAACATAAAATGGTTTTAATCTATTTACATCTACAATGTCCCTAAAACGCCTATTATCTGGTTTTTTTATTACATAATTCACGTCTGAAATTCTTCTAACTATCTGATAAGGCCCCTTATAAAACCTACTTAACTTCAAACTTTTATTCAAAATTCGTCTAGGTGTATAAATCATAACTAACTGATTGGGTAAAAACCTTACTACTTTGGCCTTTTTGTCATAATAAGCCTTCTGTCTTGCTTGTGCTTTTTTTATATTATCTATGGCACATCGTGACAGATGACTTTTCAGATCGTGACGTCCTACGTAATCTAAATGACTTTGGTGACTTGTCATGTCAGTTATGAACAGCGGCTCCTTCGCATAGAGAAGCATATGTGTGGTGACACTCTTGTGTTTGCTTGTTTATTTGAATTATACGCATAGCACACGAGTGGCACATAACTACACCAATTTCTTTGATCAGCCCTCGCATACATGGAAAGCATTTGGCAAATGGTTTTTTTATGGTGTCCCATCAAACCATCCGCCTCAGAATGAGAAGCCGTGGTGAAGCGGAATTTTGCTCCGAAATAACTTACCGTTTCCTTGACTAAACGAGAATTGAAAATCGACCCCCTATCAGATATAATTTCTTTGACACCACCAAATCGACAAAAAATCTCCTCTATCAGAAAGTCGCTGATCCTCCGGGCTGTCGCTCTGGGTACCGCTCTGCAAACTGCATACCTCGTAGCATACTCTAAACTAACGATAATATATCGGTTACCATTCAACGATTTTCTAAAAGGTCCTAAGACATCGATGCCTACCTTTTCCATCAAATCATTCACTACAATGGGCTGTAACTGGGCTAATCGATTATGTTTCTTTCGCTCCTGACACAACAAACAACTACTTACATAACGCTCTATCTCCTTCTCTGCATCTTTGATGAAATACTTCTCCCTAAACTTAGCCAACGTCTTAGCTAATCCTAAATGACCACCTGACCAAGGATTATCATGCAATTCGTTTAAAATCTCGTACAAAAGCCCTTTTGGAATCACAACTAGTTCACAAATACCAGTCACTCTCCTTGCTTTCTTACGCAACACATCATCCCTGACACTAAAACCTTTAACATCATTACCCCTATTAGCAGCAATCCTATCTAACCAACGTTTACAAAAATCATCCCTCTCTTGCTCCTCTCGCATCTTCACAACTTCTATTCTATACAGCTGCATGCCATCCTCCAGCTGCTCCGTGGTACTCCTCTGCTTCTCATCTTCTTGGCCTAAGGGATTTCTACTCAAAAAATCAGCTATGACATTATCTCTACCTGAACAATGAACAATATCGAAATCATAAGCCTGGATGCACAGCGACCACCTAGCTAATCGTCCATTCATGTCTTTCCGGTTTCTCAGCCAACAAAGCGCCTTGTGATCTGTCATGACCTGAAACTTCAGACCCCAAAGAAAATGTTTGAAATAATTCAGAGCCCAAACCAAAGCAAGACACTCCTTCTCCGTAGTGGAATATTTCTTCTCTCCGTCGCTCAGCTTCCTTGACGCGTACGCAACTGGATACATTAATTCTTCACCCTGCATTAAACAGCAACCTACCGCTTCACCAGATGCGTCTACATATAATCGTGTAATTAGTTTAGAGTTAGGGGAATAAAACTTCAGAAGGGGTGGTGACTCCATAATTTTTATTATGCTTCGGAACGCTTCTTCTTCTTTGTCTGTCCACCTGAACACGACGCCTTTCCTTAACAATTTTGTTAAGGGCAACACTATTACTGCAAAATTACTAATGAATTTACGATAGTAAGAAAACAAACCCAATATAGATTTTACTTGTTTAGTATTTGTCGGAGTTTTTAATGTTTTCAACGATTGTAGTTTCTTTTTATCTGGTTTAATTCCATCTCCTGAGATCTCATGTCCCAATACAGAAATTCTATTATAGCCGAAACTGCATTTACTCGGTTTCAGTGTAAGGTTTGCTTTCTTTAATCGCTCCATGACATCTTCTAATGATTCTAAAAATTCGGTGAAATTATTACCCCAAACTAAAATATTATCTACATAACAAATAGCCTTTTTGTACTTTATCCCAGCTAATACTTTATCCATAGTCCTCTGAAAAACAGCTTGACTTGTCTTAAGTCCAAAGGGTAAAACATTAAACTCATATAATCCTGATGACGTAATAAACGCTGTTTTATGTTTATCTTTCTCACATAACCGATGTTGCCAATAACCCGAATTTAAATCTAAATCTGCAAAATAACGTGCTCCCGCTAAATATATCATAATATCTTCTATAATTGGCAACGGATAATTATCGGTAATTACTTTTTTATTTAATTTTCTATAATCTACACAAAATCTCCACGTTTGATCGGGTTTTTGTACTAACACTACCGGGGATGCATATGCGCTCTTGGATTCTCGAATAACTCCATTATTTAACATTTCTTCGACTTGCGAGTTAATTATTTCAAGCTGCTTTGGAGAAACCCTATAGGGTGGGTGATGAACTGGAATCTCATCTACAGTCCTAATGGTGATTTCATCTAAGCTACATCTACCTAACTCTGAGGCCTTAAATGCAAAATTTTCCCGATATGAGGAAAGGAGGTTTTTTTAGTTTAAGTTTTTCATTAAGACTTAATTCTGAGTTAATATTAAGTTCATTTATGGTAGTAAATTTTTCAGAAATATTTGACATCAAATCTTCGTCATTTTTTTCTATTAGTTTAGAAAAATAAAGATAATCATTTTTCGAAATATAATTTAACCTTCCTCCCTCTCTGGGTTCATGTCCATAAATGACATTATTTTTTTCATTTGTTCTGTCATGCTGGTCATGATGTACCATAGGGCGTGACATTGACGCGACATTTCGATCACAATATTCACAAAACTTTACACAAAAATTATTCAATATTATACAACTATCAGCGAAATTTATAATTGCATTATATTTATGAAAAAAATCCTGACCGAGGATTAAACTTTGACTAATGTCCTTAATTATTACAAATTCATTAACAAAAATACGTGACTCTATCATAAAAGTTATCTTCACTTTTCCGACAACCTTCAGATATGATCCTGATATGGCTTTCACAAAATGATTCGTCCCGTCACTGGTACTCTTTAGTTCAAGATTCGTAGCTAATTGCTCTGATATACACGAAATTGATGCTCCAGTGTCTATCAGCGCACTATACGCCTGTTCAGCTTTAAAAATATTAATAAATGGAGTAAGATCACCAGTATTTTTTTTTCTGTTTTCTGTCTGGAGTTGCTCTCTCTCGGACACAGCTTGCAACTCCGCTTGTTTCCTTATCGGCTGTGCCCTTGCTCGTTTGGGTGGTTGGGTGCTGGTGGGCTTCTTTGGCTGGGGGCAGTTTGTGTACGATTATTCCAATTATAACGATGTCTAGGGCGAAAATTGTATCTGGGTGTATGGAACGTCTCCGCATCGCCCGCACTTTGTGGTGTGGCACATGATGTCGCCGGGCTGGATGGTCTCGGAGTTGATGGGGACCTTTGGTTTCTCCCCAATGGAGATGATCGAAACTAACACGTGGGGGTTGCAATGGTAAATTTATTGAATTATGTTGTGTTTCGCTAAAGATCTCCTCGACTTGTTGAAGCGTGGCTCGTAGCTCCGCTTTTGAGTTATATAATCGAGTTGCTAATTTCAATTTATAATTTGTGGTGATCCCTTTCAGAAAATTTTTAATAAAAATCTTATCGTCAGATATGCCCGCTTGTTGCCCGTAATTAGCCAGTCTATAAAAAAAAGCCACAACATCCTCTTTCTCGCTTTGACGAGCGTTATAGAATTTTTCTACATAATCCGTCCCCGACGGGAATTCGTTTTTTAAGCTATCACATAAATCTTTGAATGATGTTTTTTCATTATAAATATATTTAAAATATGCTAGAGCCGGGCCATCTAAATATGCTCCCATAATTAATGCTAGGTCGTTTTCCGCCCATTTATTTATCGCTGCAATTCGGCGGAATTGCAAAAGAAAATCATCAAAGCTCGTGCCGACGCCCGAGAAAAATATCATTTGTGCCATGTTGTATGTTTGTGTTTTATCCTATTTCACTTAGCTTTCACTCCAAAGCGCCTCCACCATGTGGCGCAGCTCAGCTCATCGATAGGCACGTACTGGGATACTTTAGGAATGAAAAACTTTGTAGCGCGCACACTTATATTTTGTAACTTATTTCACCATTTACGAATACATGTTGTCTTTACAAAATCTGTTCCGCACTGAAAAAAACAACCGACACACTTTTTTTCTACTAACTTTCAAAACTATTCTAGAACAGCATAATCCTTCGAATTATATTTAAAAGCCAGTTCGTTGGTTATATAAAAAAAAACAACTCATGCGATCTCCTTTCGATATCACAGTACCTACCTCCGTCACATAAAAAATCCTTAGAAAAGGAGGTAACCAGTTAATGACGCTATTGACGCTGCGCTATTGATGTCTTCAGCAGACGGCGTTGTGATGTGGACAAATAAATATTGGGTCTGACTCTAATAATAAGAATTTTTGTCTCAATAACACACTAACTGTGCACACGGGCTTCAAAAAACGCCGCTTCAAGCTTCATTTTGAAGCGGCCTTTTTTTGTGGCTCGTGTGCGGTTATGCCGCCACAAAAAAACGCTTGAAGCGGTTTCAAGCTTCACCGGACACAAGAGAGTGCCGCGCGCTTCAGCTGTTTTTTGCGGCCGCTTCTAGCTTTTTTAACCGACTTCGAAAAGGAAGAGGTTCTATGTTCGGCTAAATGTATGTTTTTTTTTATGTATGTTCACCGATATCTCTGTCAATTGTGGATTGATTTTGAAAATTCTTTTTTTGATTGAAAGGTTATGCTTCCAAGTTCCAAGACAATATTTAAATGGGACCATATAAATATTGTTATGATCTGATCATGAACTTCGAAGATATGGAACAGAACTCCTCATAGAATCGCAGCAGGACTGTGTTTACAAGCAAAGTTGCTTTGTTTATACGTATAGTCGATGACTGACTGCCAGAAAGGGGGGGGGGGATGTATTCAACTGATCTGATGATGAAGCCAGAAGGAAGAAAACTAAATTAATGTAATCTAACCGTGTTTAGGATTATTAGAATCGTTATGAGATGCACTGTGGCTATAAGTTATTTAAGTTTGCCTGAAGGGTACTTTTTAGTGGTGGTACCATAACTAAAACAGTGTAAAATAAAAAGCTTTTTAGAAAAAAATATATAAACGACTTCAATGTTAAAAAACACTGAAAAGTATAAAATAACTTTTATTTCGGAAGTCGGTGTTAAATAACGAAGAGACTAAACTTTTATAGAATTTTAAATTTAAATTTCGGTTATATTGTTTTTGTAAAAAGTTTTTTTTTGTGGGCGCTTCTAGCGTTTTTTTGAGGCGTGCGAAGACAGAAAGACCAAGAACGTCCTGAGAAGTCTAGCAGCATTACCACCGTAATTTGCTTGTTCTAAGGTTCTTTTATTAACTACATATGTTATATACTAGCTCCTGCCAGTGGCTTTGCGTACGCCGTACCCATATGCAACAATCCCTCTTATATTTGGACATTCTGATATTACTGCAAAGTTTTATAGAAATCCTTTCAGACTTTTGAGCGTGAACAAGCATACAAATAACTAGGTACATATAAACTTACTCCTGTATAGTATTCATATTTATTATATAGCACTATCCGGATCCGGAGCCGGATCTGATCACTGTACGCAATAGGCTAGTTGCCGTAAAAAAAATTAATAAGTCCGTCTTTTAGATTATATTCAAAAATAAGGGACACGTATTTTTTTTATTTGTAAATTAAACCAAAAATGACAAAGATATACCCCATTAAAGTTACCTACGTGTAACGTCACGCCGCGCCGTGCTGCATTTTTTCGCACGGGGTGACGTCACGCGTAACTTTAATAAACTTTGTTGTTTTGTTTGATTGAAAAAATGAAAAAAAATACCAATATTTATTTATAATCTAAAATACGGACTAAATAAAATATAATTATTTGACCCTGAAAACTACCCTATTAGTCACCGGTCTGCCTTTTTGGGGCATTGTAATTCTTAGAGATATAGAATTATAGATACTTAACAAGCAAATTAATACACATATGGGTCGAATAGATATCTCCATTTTTGTCTATTAAGGTTAAACTTTCAACTAAACTGGTTGGTTTTTAACTTTTTTTTTACAAAGATAAACTGATTGACTGATATATAAATGCACAACTGGAATCACTAGAACTAGAAGCATTAAATTTAACAAAAAGCTTCCTTTTATGACGTAGTGACCACTAAAAGAGGATTTTCTGAAACTCACACCTAAAGTGACGAAATGAGGGTCCAAAGCTTGTATGAAGACACCTAAGCTACTTTCACGCGAGCCAAACCACTGTCAGAAGCTAGCAAAAAATATTTTTTCTCACCCGATTCCCAAAACTTTGTCTTACTTCATTGATAATGGACAGTGAAACAATCGCGGGGCTTGTCCAAACATAAATAAACAAGTTCCGTTCATCAATCCAATCGCCTAATAGCTATCGGCGGTTGTCTGCACATTGTATACACTTGTGGCCAGTCCCACAATTGTCTATATCATTAAATTAAAAGCTTTCGTGTTTGAAGGCCATTAGTAATATTCGCGGCACCTCAGGCCCCATCGGTACAAGGGCACGGTTGGCTAAACAGTTAACTAATTTATTATCCATAAATTTCGATCCAGAATTTGATAAGACACGTCCTCAGGGTTTTACGAGTTTAGCTTGCGCTTAATCGGCTTGGAGATTGAAAATGGTTGAATTTAGGTGTTCGTGTTGAGTTGAGCTACTGACTGTTAGTTCTAGCTCGATGGTCTGCAGCGTAAATCGTTTCAGTGATAAGCAAGAAACTCATTTAAACTAAATTGCTATCGCCGATGATTCACTATCGTTTTCTTTTCATTCGACTGTATTTTCCTCTACAATGTGAACGCTAAAGTATATTTTCCATTTTTGTAGGAACATTTCGTCTCGGAGAGGATTGGAAAATAAACACATTATTACGGATTGCAGTCTCATTTTATTTTATGGTTTTGTATTATTAAACTAAGACAAGTTACATCAAAACACACATTGCGTAACAAACGGGACTGAAAGATATGTACGAACCAGTGACAATACTGTAGACGCCTAAGGGTAGGTTACAGCTGATAACCCCATATCTTGCTCTTCGGACACAATATTCTTTAATATTATATTTACCTCTGTAATTAAGTACGTCGTAACATTAAGTACAATAGAGGAATGTACTTGTTCATCACTAAGTCCGAACAAACAGCGATAGGGTTGTCCTAAAATTCCATCTAAAAAGTGAAGTGTTTCGTTCGACCACGAAGCATGCCTAACACGAAAAACGTAACTCTAAATGCCATTTGATATATATATTTTAATATTGTCATTGTTTTATTTTAATTAGTATTAAATATAATACTTTACAAGTAGTTCGCTAGACGAAACGTAGAAAAATGAACTTAGCTTTTAGTAAAAGAGTGTAGTTTTTGCGTTAGCGTTACTTCAAAGGAATTAACTGAAAGTTACCTTAGGTAATTGATTCTAGGCTATCATACCAATCGTCTATGCATTACATTACGTATGTAGTTACTTTTAAAATGTACAGGCTTAGAAATAAAATTGAAATTCGTTATTTATTAGTTCGTAACATAACTAGCCTACAGCCGGCCTTATATTAAATAGGTAGTTGATTTTGCAGCAAGAGTAATGAATGATTCTTAAAGTTAGGAAGATGGATTACAGATGCCAAGTGAAGAGAGTTCAAAAATGTTGAACTGAAATAGAATGCTGCTTATATGAAGGAGATGATAAGTCACAATTGTAGGTCAAGTGCCCAAAGTTTGCGAGGCCCTCGTGACACTCACACCTACAACTGCGACCGTTAACCCCGAGCAATTTACTTAGAACATACTTACCTTGGCTGAACTTACTCACAGATTACTCACATGGAATTTAAAATCTAGGATAACGGACATTTCGTAACATTTATTAGATATCTCGATTAAACAGTAAAGCGGCTTGTAAAAAAATTCTAGTCTATAGTTAATATTATATGTACATATATTACAAAATGTCTGTACTAATATTAAAGTATCAAAATAATCTCAGGTGAAACAAAAATTATATAATATAAAATTATTTAAAAGATAATGGAGGAATTCAAGGCATCACATAAAAAAAAAATACACCAGCTTCACAGCGTAAAGACAATTCTTGGAAACAAAATATGGCACAGAAAGTTCAAGTCTCTACAGTTAAAAAATTACACTGTTTGAAATACAATCAGAATAATTTATGATTTATTTTTAAAGTATGCTAATTTAGCCCTCGATTCAAAAGATACCCTGAAAATAATCCATTAATAACACAAGTCGGCAATTCTATAATTCTATAAATAAATAGGGCTAGGCAAAAGGAAATTACAAACACAACCTAGGATTATGCTTTAAACATTGAGTATATAAAAATCCTAAAACAGCTACTGTACAATTACTATGGCACTGTCATTTATAAATAATTGCTAAATATCATACTTTACTTTCAAAAGGAATGGCAAAAATGGAATCAAAATGATAATTTCATTATCAAATAATAAAGTCTGAAAATATTAGTGAAAATATTAATTTATGATTGCTTAATCTTGAAATATTAATATTATCATGCCCTGAAGACATAGTTCAGAGGCTACATTCACCATTAGAGCCCGATCATAATATTTTTCTATACCAATAAAGTTTTAGAAACTTTTTTTTTATAATTTCTCGCATGATATTTTTGCTCTCGCTTATCATATAAACTATTCTTATGTATTATTGACTAATCTATTAACTAGATTATATATTTCTGCTAATTTTAACAACAAAATATCAAGAGTCTTTTTTATTAATTCAGTACTTTCGCATAATTAATATTTTCATATTTTTTCTTTATACCTCTGATGTGTAATCCGAGCACCGATGTAAAAACGATAGTAATTGATATAGTTCCTATTCAATCTAAAACTACAACGTAACGTATTATGGCAACAAACTCTTTTGGTTAAATATATGAATACTTTTTATACGAGGCGATATGAAATCATTATTCATCTCTTTAGAGATATGTATGTTCATGGACTCATTAAACGGCTGTAAAGTTGAAATAAACGAACATAATATCGGAACGGATATGTATCGGTAGGTACATTATTAGACAGGTACATTTAAAACACTATTCAACACAACCACTACAAAATAATACTTTTTTAAATCTCACAATCCACTTGGCAATGTACGCTGACAACCGTGCGCGTGTCGCACGACAAAGTCGCATCGTCAGTCACAATGTCGCACCGTGGTCGAGGGTCGTATGGGTGCGCTGAGATCAATATGTCGTCCATTCGCCTTTACACTGGCGACGCAGCCCCGTAGGCCCGTGTACAGCGCCGCTGGCAAGCCTAGCGGCAGTGATGGAGATCCTCCTATAAACAAGCAATAATTAAACTAAACCATTATGTACGGCAAAACAGATTCTGGGATAAAATGTACAATATAATTCTTTGTTTTGACTCGTTGTAAATACAAACGAGCAATATTTATTTTAACAGTTAACGTATTGGAAACAAATCAAACGAATGGAAGCTTTTAACGTTTACAGGAAATAGTTGAACTTTAAATTGAACATAAATACGATTGATGCGATAATTCAAAAGATATATTTGGTAAGCAAAAAAAAATACATACCAATCCATAGCTTGGGATTTGCCTTCGAGGGCACTAACAGTGACTGTGAGTATCCTCTAACAGGCGGAGTATCGTCCACTTGTAGCATGGCAAGCCTCTTCCTCCGCCTGACGGTGGCCGTGTGCCACATCCCATCATCCACCCTTGCTTTGGACTCCACACATTGGAACCAGTCCTCATGGTTTGCCAAGTTCATCTCCTTTATGTCAGTGTCCGTGTAAATAAGTTGCAGTTTCCCGTCGCTTAGGCCTAGACCGATGAAATCTCGAGGCCGTATACCGATTTTACGCCTCCACATTAGGAGACCAGAATCGTTATAAGTTCGGAATTTTATTTCATATCTTATGCCGCGGGTGCCGCTGGTCCTAAAATAATTATAATTTAAATAAATGACTTGTTGTAAAGTCTTTATTGTTAGTACCTACTCTAAATCAACATTGCATGCATTGTGAACTTATGTCGTTAGTACCTCAGTAAAAGTAGTAAATTAAAACCACAAAGTTTCGAGTAATATTTTTATTTTCAATAAGCATTTTATAGCACCTACGTTGTATAAACTACCTTTTGTTTATATCAATCATAAAAAATATCAACTATAATTTGGAAATATTAATTGATATTTTTCACGTGTTGTGAGTACCCGAGTATTCCGTTTGCTCATTATAAGAAGATCTCTTATGAGAAAAAAGAGCAGGATTAACGGAATCTAATTACGAAAGTCCTCTTGAAATGTACCAATCTAATGTAGAAAACTGATTTGGTGTTACATAGGTACCTACCTACAATCTACTAATAATATTGTGTATTACGAAGGAAAAGGTCACTACTAATTAGCTGTCTCCACACAATAATATTTTTCTTTCTTCACTGTTATTTATGGCAATCATAAAGATTAGACCAAACAATATATGAGACTTCTCAAAGAGATGCCTTTTGTACGTCAACGGAATTAAAAATTCCCTTTTGCCTGCTTCGTGTAACAAGTCCAACAGACCTATCAGTCGGAAAATTAGACTGCGATGAGAGATCTTATTTGTTAAAGGTAGACGTTTTTGGGCCTAATATAGACGTACAATTCTGTGGGCATATTAAGTTTACTGACCCGTTATTTTTTTAATACAAGATTATATCAACCCTTTTTTAGGAAGATTGTTGTAAGCGACAATTTACGTTTTTTTTTTTTTGCAAAAATTGGTTCTGTCGACTAATTAAAAAAAATTATACCTTTCTAAAAAAAATATGTTTTCTTTTCGTATAACTAGTGATCATTTAGACGAATTCCTATTCAGTAACTTTTTTAATTAATATTTTTTTTATTACAAAAGACAAAAATCTTTCTACCAAAAAGTCAAATCGTCGGTTATAGTACCTACAAGTATATGAAAAGGCTCGATATTTTCTAAACACAATTATATCCTGTCATTCGACTAAATTACAGATGGCTAAGTTCTTCAATGTATATCCGCCAGTCTGAATGCTCGTCATGTCTTTCATGTAATTTTCTAGATTAGCCCAAAAGTAACTCGGAATTAATAACTGGATTGCGGTTTTCCCATCTCATAACCGTGGAAAGGAGGAAGCGTGGAATGTTAAATGCACCTAATTACGTATCCTGCATGTATTTTTAGGAGCGTGTTTAAAATAAACAGTTTGATACCCTAAATACTTTCAAAGGCACGTTCGTTTTGTTCACATTGTCGCTGTAAGAATATACAGTGACGTGGGCGTAAGAACCGTAACAGAGGTCGGATTCTTAATAAAAAGAAACATATTTATGTTTAATCTAATATTAAAAAAATAATCTGTAGGAACAAGTCGCGTTTAGGCTTAACTGCTTCGCTGCCCTACTTCTATCATATCGTCGTCTCATTCTATCGCTATATCCTTCTATCGTATCGTCGTTTCGTTCTATCGTGTCAGCGTCTAGTTCTATCGTATCGTTATATCCTAGATTCGATTTCTGCGGCACAGCACCGCGGTTTCAGAGTTCTCCAACTGATTAGAATATAGTCCGAAAACAACTATTGTGCAATTGCTCAGACTAGAATTAACACCCGTTTGATCGGAGGATCCATCTTTTTCGAAGGAGTTATGTGGGACTTTACACTCTGTTCCATACAAAACAAGGAGTAAAGTCCCGCACACAGACTACAGTCACCTCTAAACTATAATATCTCCTGCGTACTCGGATAATCTCTATTGAGATTGGCCACCGTAATTCAGTCGGAAAGATTAGATTCACTTCATAAACGCGTAGGTTACTTAATTCATTGATATTATTTCAATGGGCTTAATTTTAGACTAATCATTTTCTAATAACACGCTAAGTTCTATGGCGTTTTCGTATTTGAGTTCCTACAAGTTAACTTGTCAGCTAGGTAATTACAGTAATTCATTAAAAAACGTCAAAAATAATTATCACGTTGCGTGACTGAGCCCTATATTTACAGACTGAAAGACAAAACAATGAAAAACAGTTGTTTGCTGAACAACTCAATTCTACCAATACTTTCGATAATATAAGACGTAAATACAAAAGACAAATAAAATAGCAGACTGTAAGTACACAGAGACACTATCTGGAAGCAGTATTTACAATCTACGTTGTTACGGTAACGTGTTTATGTAAATACGTAAACTTCGATGTAACTTATTTGACTTTCCGGAATTTGTACATTTGGAGCGGAGGCCAAGGAACGATTAGTTTTATAGCAAAGTGCTGTAAAACTACACATAAGGATACGAAAGTGAAAAAAGTCTTTCCAGTATTCTAATTTACTAATTAATTAAGTTAAATTTCAAATGCATTTTGATTTTGCAAAATTATTTGTAAGGGTTACCGCGACCCTAAAACGCAAATGGCAGCTGAAGAGACAGGACTAGGTTTTAATCAATAATTATCTGATACTTCCTCTTTCTCCATCCAGAGTGAGATGACTTATGATATTAGGTATATTACGAGATTATTTCCCACGAAATAAGAAACTTTGTATTATTATATATATACCTTGATGTATGTAGTTAGGTTATTAATTAGTTGTACTTACATAGATAAAAAGATATATAAGGAAAACTTATGTTTTTTTACTTACTATCCAAATTATTAGAAGAGACTGTTGGCATAACTATAACGTATAATTATATTACTAATCTATAACGTAAAATGATATAGCAAATCTGCAGTTAATCTCTAATATTACTAATAAATAAAAGATGAATTAAATAGGTCACGCAAACTTTGAACACAAGTCACACGATAACATGGTCATTACGTATTAATAGCGGTACTCACGAAAAAAAAAATAAAAACAATTACAAGGGAAGTACAAAGCGACACGCTTAGATATAAATAAATAATGGTACCATTAAATTTAGCCAACTATTCAAATTACGTTTTAAGTGGAGAAATTTCCACGTGTCGCCTTAACTATTCATGTTTCTGAAACCACACGATTGCTAAATGTCCCCACTTTCACTACGACTACGAGGAAATAATAAATACATAAAGTTTTACCTAAACTAACTGCTGTGACGCATTACGACTAATTTATGTAATTATGTGGTGATTCCTTCAAATGTTATCTCACACCATAGTGGCCCTCACCGACGTCTGTGTTAGTATGTAAGCTAGAAATATAGAAAATTAGTATCAGTTATTATAGCAACAAATTAGTATACAAATCACAATATTGCTTTCCATTCCCGGTATTCGATACCGTTTCTTGCTAAAATTAAAATTAATCGGAAGACATTATTAGTAGAATTAGCAATAAAACCTTTAAACAACATCTGTAAGTAAGTTAAGAGAACCATATTCGTAAACTGGAAAATTTACAACTCTGTATTATTATGGCAAAGTTAAGTTTTGTTAAGTAATGTGAAGTTTACACATTGGGGAATATAATACAGACTTAAGTTGTAATGAATGTGGCTGCTGTCGTTGGTTACCTGCGACTGCCCCTGCTTCGGTAGGAGAAGTAATTGTTTCCGTCAAAGTTGACCGGGGTTCTTTCGTTGAGCATTTCCACGTTGATCTGAACTTCGCAGTTCCTGCCCTGGTACCCGTCGCGACAGGTACATTTGTATTCGTTCAGTAAAGGTATGCAGGTGCCGTTATTTTTGCATGGAGTCAGATCTATTGTAAACGATTAATTTTACTAAAGTAATGATACTATAATTCATTTTAAATGATTTTATCGAAACTATCAATGGAATAATTGACACATAATGCATTGTTAAATTATTTGTGTAGCAAGGTTACCATTCATATATGCATTTTTACCAAAATACTTCAAACAAAATAATTTTAAGTTCAAATTCAATAAATTGTTACATCGTATTCAAAATTCTCTTTCCCATACCAATTAGCTAAATCTATCTGTACATAAAACATGAAATAGGTCGTTTTCTGAAGACTTACCATCCCCGCATGGTGGTCCAGTGTACTTAGTAACTCCAGTGGTAGCGCAGGGGAGGCGATCTTCATCTTGCACTATGGCACACTTCGCTGTCTCAGCCCCATACAAAGACAAAGGGTTCCCGTTCACAAAGACCTGTTGCACTGAGCCTATGAAACTGCTGGTCACGCCAGACATCTTGTGCGGGCGAATATAGGATCTACGGAAGGTAAAGATTTCGATTGAAAGAATAGTCACGGTGAAATGGCAAAACTTGAATCGATGTCCATTTTCGTGTTTGGCAAGTTGCCATATCACGTTTAAATGAGTAAAATAAAATAAGCAGGCAATTAAAGAATATTAAGCCGAATGTTAACAGGAAATCATGCTTTGAGAAAAATTTCATAAGTTTTGCAATAAAAATATGAATTCTCATACTCACGGCAAAGATCCAATAAAAAGAGGTAGAGTTAGTTCTAAATGTGTCAGTGGAGGTGAAGAGTGTCCTCTCTGAGTAGGATGGTGGTCTAACTGGAGACTGCCGTGTCGACCTGACCTAGAAACCCGTGCTCGATGCCAACGACCCTTTGTTATAGGCACTGGTGACCTACACACAACAAAAATAACGCTAAAGCTCAATGTAAAACATTACAAACGTAAAACATTGAGCAGGAAAAAATATGTAGACCGTTTAGGTCATCGCGTAAAATAAATTTCCCCTTAAATTAAAACACGGTACTTACGTTATATTAGCAATACCGCTCCCCAAATTGTATCTAAACTGAAGGTAACCATTAACCAGGTTAATCGCTATAAAATCCCCCTTGGCTTTATTAGACTGGCCGGTGTAAAGGAGCATTCCGGAGAATCGGTTCGTTAAAAACCAAATTTCAATACGAAATGCTTTGCCCAGCCCCTCGAGTGGCGGCAATTCAATATAGCTCGTCCCGTTGAACTGAGGAGACCAAGTCTCATGTACCACATTTACATCTGTAAACAAATTGAGCATGTAAGGTGCGTTAAACAGAACTAAATTTTATCTTAAATAATGGATGCTTGTACGTTATAATCACTGACCATTGTTGCAAGTATTTCCATTGGAACCAATTTCACCCCCAAACAAACAACGGCAGACGTGTCCGCCGTCGGATCCAATGTCACACAATAGCCCTTCATCATATCCGCAGGGATTCGACTCGCACGGATCTAATCTCTCGTCACAATTGGCTCCTTGAAATCCGATAGGGCAGCTACAAGTATACTCGGTCGCCGACCCGTCTACAGAGTTACACGTGGCGCCATTCTTGCATGGCATACTCATACACGGATTAGATTGGCACTCTTGAACGTTTTCTATAGCAACAACTAATGAGTCCGGGCGGCCTAATTTTTTTGTCACTTGATGACGTATTATCCTCAAGTATTTCACGCAGCCGATAAAACTGCTCCGTGTGCCAATATTATCGAAGACTCTGTGTGCAGACATTCGTTATTAAACACTTTATTTACCACGCAACATATACTTTATAAAAGATATTATAGATGTGTAAGATTGAAATGTACCTAGAATAATTAGTAGGAACGCTACCAATGTAAGCGTCTTCATTCAAATCTAGTGCTTTCAAATGGCCACTGGATTGGCCGACCACATCTTCCATATCGTCGACTGATAAAATCCCGTCGCGATGGTATCGCTTCGCTGACACCTTGTGATACTCGTTTAACGTTATCTTTTCTAGTGAAGTAAGTATTAACACTCCGTTTCCAAGATTATACCTGTATTGAGAATGAAATTAAAATGTAAGTACAATTCAAAAGCAGTTCGTCGATTTATCAAATCTAATAATCTTAGCATTTCATTACATTCACACCGATGCAAAGAAATATTGCTTACCTAAACTCTAAATATCCGTTTACTAAAGCGAGTGAAACAAAATCACCGGTGCCGTCTGGTTTCTGCTGATTGTACAATATAATGCCGTTCTCGGAAAAGGTTTTAAATTCGATATCGATATTCAACTTGTGGTAAGCTTTCAAGGGTTTTAGTCTTATGTAAGAAGTGCCGTCGAACGACGGGGTCTCTATGTAGGTACCCAGAAGTCCGTCTTTTGCGAGAGACTCGCAGTTCAATCCGGTATAAGGACCGGCACACAAGCACGTGTAAGTGGATCCAGGCAAATCAATACATGTGCCGAGGTTGTAGCATGGCTCTGACAAACAAGCGCTATATTCTTCAGTCGTCTCTTGTGGCGTTTGTTCTGTGAAAAGAAAAAGGTTCTATTGTTCTCTTGAAACAATCACGGCGTTTAAGGTAGGTACACATTTTAAAATAAGAAAGTTAAGATAAAAATACTAAATTGAATAAGTAAATGAAAAACCTAATCCACCCTAATCTGTATGTGGGGTCGTAGGCAGCGTAGCGCCTATTCATAAACTTTTTCCAGGAGAAAAAGTTGCAAAATAAGGTAGTCATTTAAAAATAATTTACTCGTAGCAAATAAGGCTTGTACTGGCTTGCTTAACCTTGGACCACACAGAGAAATCACTCAAACGTATTAAATTATCTAAGCAGCTTATCTAGCAATTAGTGACGATCACGATTTCATTGACACATCTAGGTATTATTTCAGTGGATTACCGTTCGGGCAAAGCAAGGCCAGTCATGCGGCACTTATCGACCTAAGAGTGCTAATCAGCCAGTGGTCTTAAGTCGCCGGAGAGGAGTTTGCTCTCCGAGTCACATGACTGAGCGAGATAAGCTTTCATGCGAGAATGTTCCCGGGACAGACAAGCCACTCCAACTTGTCAAGTTTATAATTATGAGCGAAAGAGCTATTTTGCAACAAAATCTAAACATGTGCCACACTAAGTAAAAGAGAGCCTCTTCACTACATAGTATAAAACAAAGTCGCTTTCTCTGTCCCTATGTCCCTTTGTATGCTTAAATCTTTGAAATTACGCAACGGATTTTGATACGGTTTTTTTTACTAGATAGAGTGATTCAAGAGGAAGGTTTATATGTATAATAACATCCATTAAATAGTGGAGAAGTACTGTTATTTTTGAGGTTTCTAATGTGATGTCGTAAATAATTAAATTTTTTCCGCTTACATTGAAAACGCAGGCTGAACCCTACGAGTTTTATCAAAATAATGTACTAAGTATTGTACACATTGAAAAGGTCTACAGAAAAGTCCGTGATGGTATATGTCTATCTCTTATGGATAACCCACAATAACTTTTTTTTGTCATTTACTTTTTACGACAAATAATGGCTAATTTTCGAAGCGATTTTAACCAATACAGCATTAATCCTTAACCAATTAAATACATTGAATACATTGTTCATTTAATATAGATCTATATGGCCCTTTACACCGTATGATTTAAGTGAATATTTTCGAAGATATTACAGATTTAAAAATTGCGGGACGTAGCGTTTGCGGCGGTACCGGCCGGCCGCCCGGTGCGGCAAGAGCATTGCACCCGTGCGAAGTCGGGGCGGGTCGCTAGTTAAATAATATTCTTAACAGCAAAGTAATGTATATTAAACTGAAAATATGTTTCATTTTATAGAGTCGAATTTTTCCTGTAGGTATTTTTTAAATAAAATATGTAAAAATAGGGGCAAAAAGTGTAGCGTGGGAATCTGGAGATTGGAAGCGCATTGCAATAAGGCATATACCTAACTGAGAAGTGGAGGCGCGGCCAGCTGCGCTGTCGAAAAGATATATACATTTATAGGCTTCCGCAATCAGGTCGACGTAGACAGATGAGGTACCCTTCATAAAGCAAGTACATTGATAACTTGACTGGCTGGTTACGCTGCCACTAGTGTTCTATTGGGGCGTAGGTCTATTAACATCTGTATAACATAGGACTTACCAATACACGCCTTGCGGTGCAGCGTGGGCACGTGTCCGGCGCGACACACGCAGGCTGCGCGTGCGCACTCCGCGCCCGGCAGAGCCGCGCAGTCGCCGTCGTCTGCGCACAGGTCACCCAGTAGGGCGCCTACAGCACCTGAACCCACTGTAGCGGTGGTGGCTAAGAGGAAAACTTGCAATGTTGAGTCTCTTCTATGCCTTCGAAGTGTAATTGTTGTCGGGTCTAGGTCATAAATGAACTCTTCAAGTCTTCGTCATCAGACATAATGAAGAAGATTTTTTCATACAAATATTTGAACTGATAGTCCGCGGTCGCTACTCCAAAAAAGACATGTCATATTTACGAGTAGGTATTTTCATTATCTACCTACGTGTGTGTTCGTTTTGGTGCTATGGTGACTTTTAGTTGTAAGTATTTATTTAAATCAATATTTTCATTTATATAATCAATAATATTAATGAAATAATAACAAAAGTCGAATTTCTTAAATTTTGCAGAATTAAAAAAAAAAAACAAAACAATACGTTCATAAGCAGCCTTTGTGTTTGCGCATAGAAAGCAATTTACTTACACATTTTTAAAATTATAACACGACACAAAAATATTTGTTAACAAAACAGATAAATGAAGTGGCTCACCTTTGAATTTTTGACCGGACAGGATGCTGTCAAAGTCACTGGGTGTTTCTTTTCTGGTCCAGTCATACTTATTATAGTATTTGTCGGGGTTGAGAAGATGTCTGGTGGACTTAGAAGCGGCGCCGTCATCCTGCTGGGTAAACTGTATGGGCGACGAGGGCCGCGGCGGGCCGGCCGTGCCCGCCACCTCGCCCAGCTTGCACGGCCCAAATGCTTGCACTACAATATCCTCTTGCGTGCGACACGCTTGCAACTTAAGGTGACATTCAGATTCGTAAGTTTTGCCATCGCTACCGCATACCTGTTGGTTTTGATTAAAGGCAAAGTTACAAGGTCGTGTTCTTCAATGTGAATACAAATGGGTTACAAATTCCTGACACAAAGAACTTTGTTGTTATAAATTATCGGTTATTAGGTATTCAAAAGCTTATGCAATGTTTTGGTTTCAAAATGCATGTTTAAATAGTAAAGTTAAGACCATCCAAGCGGTTGCTTTTTATACGTGTTCGTTCACCATACAGGAAATACAGCTTTTATTATGTCTCAAATATTTAATTGCTCCCAAATATTGCCAACAATTCTCGAAGATTACCGAATCCTCTCAAAGAATAATAGCGTCAAAAACCGCGCAATTACAGCCCTATCATTTTTATCGATGTAAATGGTTGCAAGTAAAAATATGGTGTCCTCACAAGCATATTGGCGTCGCTATCGGAACAGGGCGCCGCGGCGCACTCACACAGCGCGCCACCGGTACGCTCCGTGCATACGGCGCCGAAGTAGCAGGACAGTTCCGCGCAAGACGATACCACTCCGCCAGTTTCAGCTGTAAGAGTGAATTATGAACGATACCAGTGGCAAAGAGACGAAAAATACTACACAAAAGTACTAGTCAAACAATATAACAAATATCAAATAATTTAAAATGTATAATTTTATTTTGTGTGTTCCATTTGAATGTACTTTATTATAGTACGTCCGTAGTAACAAGAACCAGAGCACATTAAGCTCCATTTGTAAATAGATAAAGGCTTTTACCTATCTTCTGGGAATTCGTTATGTACACACAAAAGTACTCTCCTATCCTAATCAAAATCTCCCTTACACTGAAAAGGGAGATTTTGATTAGGCGAACTGCGTAGGTTGATTCCCCAAATCAAATAATCAGCCGACCTAATTAATTTGATAATATACAGGTAGTACATACAATTGTATATTGACTTTGTACAAAAAGAAGAAAATTAAGTACATGCACACGGCCGTGCCTTAAATAACTACCTACAAAAAAGAAAAACGGTTAATACGAAAACATCTTGACATGGGTCAGGCATGGCATTGTTGTAAGTACCTTTGTAATGAGGACCCTAAATCTCAGTGAAGAGTGAGGTTGTGTTTTTTTTAAAGAAAATACGACTTACGGTCGGAGCACCCGTTGGGTCCTAATCTGCGTCTGTGGTCGGCACACACGGTACACTTTTGTCCTTGAACCCCGGTTCGGCAAACACATCGACCAGTCATTTGTTCACAATCCTCTCGAACTGAACCAAAAGCCGAACACCCACACGCTAAAATAAAACATTAGATTCGTGAAAAGGTACGACTTCACTTGAACGTAGTTCACTAATGGATTGTTGGTTGTAAAAATCAATAAATTTTGTGCTTATATAAAGGACCCAAATATTTAAAAGTAAAACGTAGTAAATAATATTTTGCCAGTATACGTACGAATACATCCAGTGTGGCCGGAGCCAATTCGCGGTAGCCCCCAGTAGCCGGGCTCACAGCGGTCGCACTTGAGGCCGCCCACGCCGGGCCGGCACACACACTGGCCGTCCTCGTCGCAGCGCTCCGACACGGATCCGAGCCGGTTACAACCGCAAGTCGAACTCGTGATTGGACACCCTTCCTCATTAGGTCCCGTGGCTGCGGTCGAACCGTCGGAACAGCAACCGTACGATGACTCCGAACAGTGAGATATCTTCTTTTCCTCAAATTGTTTTGAATCATCTGTACAATAAATTTATCGCCGAAATCATAACCAAATTTTCCCTTGCATGTGCCACCAGTTACACACAAGTGAATAAAATACCCTATTTTATAAGATAGAGACAAAGGATCCGAAGCGGCACCAGCTAGCGTGATTGTATCCAATTTACTGTTGGTGCCGTGTACCCTTAGTATTTTCACTCTGACAAATCACCAGTTAGGCATCATATTATATGCATGAAACCAAGGTTTGCTCGGTGGAAATATCGTAGACGATAAAATTATGACTATAATCAAATATGATGGCCACTACAAATCAGATTCGCTTTTAATTACTACTAGATTAATTGTAACCGAACAAACAATTAAAATCAACTATCTAAATGAAATATTTATCTGACACCAATATAATTATAAAAGCTGTACATTTATAAAGTACAGTACAAATGGTTATTACACTTGTTGGATGTTAAATGTTAGAAAGTTTAGTCTAAATGGATAGTGTATTCAATTAGGTTAATGGACACTGAGACTTAATGAGTTTCAATACAAAGAACGATAGAAAGTCGATACATATAATTAAAACCTAGGATTAGTGACAAAGATTTGGAGAATATGATTAAATATAAAAGCGGAAGGTGTGTAAACAGGAAAGCATAAATTGCTATTGTTATATGTCTATCTGGATACGTAATACTCACTTTTAGGGCAGCACCGAGCCGCAGTCAGCGTGATATGACAGTAACTACCAACAGGGCAATCCTGCCGGTGCGGCCCGTTACCACAGTCTATTTCGAGGCCAGTGGTGGGATCAACCATTGCTTTATTATTACCGCACGGTCTTACTTCCATACCTGCGGTTAACAACAATTCATTGCCGAGACAGATATGAGAATTATGTTCTATTAATATAGTTACAAACTAAGAGAAGGATGTGTTAATATTTGTTAGTAAGCATGACGAACCTTTACAAAGATCCAGTGGTCGAAGTCTTAATTCGAGTTGTTTCTGACAGCCTTCTTTGCGCATGGCACAGAGGCTAGGATAAAGGCGGAAGTCTGAGGCGCAGACAGGAAAGTACTCGGTTTCGTGTGGGCATTCGAAAAGGCAGGAGCAGCGTGGATAGCCATCAGCTCCGACCTCGCAGCTGGCGCCGAAGTCGCAGCGGATGTCGCGGCAGGCGGCGGGTCCGGCCCCGTCCGTCTCAGCCCACGCCTCCGTGGAGCCGTCCTCCGCCTGTGTCGTGCTCATCGCGGTCGTGGCTACACCCCCGCCCAAATATTTGCGTGTTAGTCGAGCGATAAAGCGGAAAGTTAGTTAATTGATTGACGATGGGTCGCTTTATTGAAAATTACTGCTAACAACTGGGTTGATGTAGGTCTGATAGTAAATATTTTCACTTGGATCAAACGTTTTTATGGAGATCGGACCAACGATTTGATGGACCTTTGGTAGAGACGTAGTGAACTTTTAGTATAGTTAGAAGAAGTTAGTGAGTGTTATTCAGGAAATATAAAAGATATTATGTTACAAGATTGAAAAGATACGTACTCATAGCAATAGGTGGCACCACGGCTAGCCTGTCTTTGCAGTCTCCATAAAAGATGACGTGTAGTGTGGCTGGTGGAGGTAGTCTACACGCTGCTTTCTGCAGTTCGCACTCGTTGGGGAAGGTCTGCATGATACTGCCACAAACGGGCTCCCGGGCGGCGTCGGTGCAGTCCGTGGGACATACGCACTCGCCAGCGGAACAATGTGCTCCAAACGCACATTGAACACTTTCACATAGAGCTGTTAAAGAACACCAAATATAAACACGGTGCTATAATACATACATAGGTACATATACATATCAATTAATGGAAATATTATTCCAGTGGTTAGTGGTAGCAGTGGTGGTAACATTACCAGATTTTTTTAATCTAGTAATGAGTGAAGTTTCCGCATCCTCGTACGTTACCTTTTATCGCAAAAGATATCGAGAAGAAATATCGTTTATTCTTATAAAAAATAGGTAAGAAAATGGTTTGTAATGGTTTATAGGCTTCCTTTTGTAGGTAATGATAATGAAAGGCAGAAACTAAGAATATTATTATACTTAGCATTAAAATCAATTCTAAAATTTTAATAATTATAATATAAAATAAAAGAAATATTCATGAAAAAGTCATTCATCAGCTAAACCAGCTGAACTGAGAGAGTTGTATTCATCAATCATCATTCATCATCATCATATCAGCTGAAAGACGTCCACTGTTGGACATAGGCCTGTCCCAAGCGCCGCCAAAACGACCGATCCTGTGCGTCATCCTGGAGTATTCTCTTTAAATAGCCATGAAACCTCGGTATCCGTGCATGAAACTGACTTTTACGTCACCTTTGTGTATTTTGTCAACTTCAATGTGATCGTACAATTAGTTTCACATTTCAGTAATGAAGGCAACTAGCGTCTGCTTTGACTAGAGCGTATTAACGTTTACTAGTCCGGACTTATGAAAAGGTTGAAATAAAATAAAACATTACTCGAGAGATATCTGCCGAGTGCTCGTGCTAGTAAGAGAATAATCCAGTACCACTACTAAAACGTGTAAAATAAAAAACTTTTTGCAAAAAAAAAAATACAACCGACTTCATTTTTTTTTCATTACGTTTCTAAAGAAAATATTAAATAAAAGCTTTTTCATCGAACTAGTGATTGTTTTCGGCATTATTTTCAAAACAACCAATAGAATAAGATGCGGGTAAGTATAATGTTAGGTGAGTTAAGTACGAAACGTCAGTGGTACAATTTTGATAATTCTTAAATGTTGCTATATACAATAATAATTTAATAAATAATTCGTGTTCATTTACCTTGGCCAGACTCGTATGTATTCCATTTACCATTTTTACTGAACCCTAAAAGAGGTATCAAGAAGTCGCTACGAGTGAGTTTCAAGTCGCGTAAGTCATAAATTATAATAGAAGCACGAGTTTTATTTCGTCTGCTCTCGCAAGGTTACGACTTTGTAAGCACCCCAGCTGAAGTTTTCCGAGAAACGAATGGTTGAACAGATAATGTCATTACGTTGGACAATTGTGTGCTTCCTGTAGTACTCTCTCATTCCACCGCTAAGGAAAATTAGGCTTCCTCGTCCTCTCATTGAGGGATGAGGGAAGACACCCGTGCAAATTTAATAACGATTGTTTACCACTTCTCCGCAAAATGAAAGTCTTGTGAAAGCGGTCGATTAATGCTGGACGGGAAATTGAAGATGTTTTGTAATAAAAATTATTTTAAAGTGAAAACTCTGTAGATACAACAATATCTCCCGCTAAAATTGGTTAGGACTTAAAGTTTCGTAATCTTTAACAATCCGCAAATTAAATAGGTCGCTTATTACCAGAGGTCGGAATTAGGTAGAGTTATTCATGTACTTGCATCGAAATGTTGATATTAATATGAATCTTCCCGGGATTTCTAATGAAAAATCCCGTGTGGCCAAGAATATTACAAATAAATAATAACAAAAACCTCAGAGATAGTTATGACAAATAAAACAAATATATAATTAACGTTATTTTTTTTAGTATTTTTCATTGAATATGATACCTCTAGGTCAACTCCTTTTTCTGCTATATTTCTGATAGTGTCATTAAAAAAAATCTGCTCTTTAAAATTAATCCCGGGATATTAGATATATCCACTTTATTCTTTCGCTGTACGAAATCATTGTAAGTACATAAATAACTGTACCTAATTCCGACCGCTACTTATTACAATGAACCGTAACGGTTATATCTCAAATGTTATTTTATCTTTAGCTTCGTGGTTTGTAGTTTCACCTTTTAGTACTGTTAAATTTTCAAAAGAATTGTTTATACAATGCTTAAATACAAATGATACGAGCTGTACGTGACTTCAGCCCAAGGTTTGAACTGTTTATGACAAGACCTATTTATTTATTACTTTTATAATTATTGCATGCCTCATAATAAGCATAGGCCTAACATTTACAAAAAATACGTGCATAATATTACCTATCTTTTTCTTTTTGCCCAGATCCATATCTCGCAGAAAACTTTTAAATAGATTTAACGAACTGAGATAAAGGGATAGTTTGTGCACAGATATCAAAAATACGTATTACGTAGGCTTACTTTTAGAAAATACATACAAAACTTAACAAGTACGAGTATATTATTAAGTATTGTATGTATTTTCTGTATCAAATATGTAAATGAGAAAGGAGAAGAAAAATTTGAAGGGGTTTAATACTTACACATTTTTTGTAAACGTCGTGCGTCGGTAATTTTTGAAAACGCCTTATTTGTATTGTTTACGCACTCTAATATAATGTACAGGACGTGCACATGAGTATCACAGGCATTGGTATACAATTTCATTTACTATGATCTCATGGATATAGTCCATGAGATCATAGTAAATGAAATTTCCAAAGATTTAACCATTTTATAGTAAAATGTTATTGTTTCTAGTTAAGTATATTCTTGTAGTAAGTATGACTAGTGCGTATAGCCAGAAATTATATGGCTCAGAAACGTGGTCGCTTATAATGGGGTTCCTCACAGGGCTTAAATCACCTAAACCACAATGGACAAAGTTTACGTTTCGATCTGTCCTTGCGTTTTCGGAACCGTAACAAAGATATCCGATGAAAAATCAACGATATTGCTAAAGTTTTGGTTTAATGAGCGAGTGGTCCAAGTTAGACCGGTTATAATAGCTCTGGTGAAATGATGCAAGACGCACAGGATCGGTCATTGCGGCGACACTTGCAGGAGGCCTACGTCCAATGGTGGCCGTCTTTCGGCTATGTGTACCAAAATGACTGAAAGCTCTTTAGTTCTCTATGGGCTTTGTCTTCCGTAGAGTATACAAGGCCCTTCATACCGCCAGAGATAGGAATAGATGGAGAAACATCATAAAAAGTAAAGTGATGAAGCTAGGAAGTCACGGCTTTCAGCGCTGAGAAATGCATGCACAAAGAGGAGGATCAAAATAAAGTATAAAATTCGAGATAAACCATAATAATATACGAAATTATAAAAACATATGAGAAATAATATTATAAATCTTTACTGTAGAGATTTGAAGCCATTTAGATTGCTGAATCTCATATTAAAGTTGCCTCCGGAAATTAAATTTAACAATACATTCACAGCCCTCTTTCAATATCTCTCTGATATATCGGTATTTACTTTAGAAGCTTATATTTTCGACGATAAAATATTCCGAGAATCAATTTGATAATTTAGATGTGTTACGTACTTATTATGTTGAAGGTTTATGTATTATTCAAATAAGATATGACTATAAATTAATCTAAAAAGTCAAACGACTTGGGAATTTCGTATAATATTTAATCATTTAAAAAAACTTATATTCGATACTTTTTACAAGGCTCTTCTACTGGTAAACAATGATCAAGATCTATTAATTAACCTTGATTATTGCACCAGCGTTGACTACGTCAGATTTCATTTTGCCCTAATAATTACCACAGTTGTTTGACTTTGTAGACAGACTCTACTCGTTGTTATTAAAACGTCGTTTCGAGTTTAGTGGCAGGTTTTTAACTTTTCTTTTTATACTTTCAAATCAGATTACAGTATAAATTCCGACGAAGCCCTCCCGCGATTAATAAAGTAACCCGAGGATGCACATCACAAAGGCGATTTACCTAATCTCACTCTGTTTCGGGTACGCCCGTTATAGGGAGACAATCCGCTATCGATCTCTAATCCCTCTGCGCAATACCTAAGCCTATCACGGCTTTATAAAAAACTCTCTGTTCCTATAAAGCGCCTATACTCTATGAAAAATCACAAAGCTTTCAATGACGCTAGTCTTTAGGGCTGACACGTGTAATGTTTCTTTGTTATCAACAGTGTGAGCATTATAAATCTACACTAATATAATAAAGAGGTAAAGTTTGTTTTTTTGTTTTTTTTTTTTGTTTTTAGGTGGTAATCTCTGGAAGTAGATACTAGACCGATTGCAAAAATTTTTTCACCGATTGAATACTGCTTCATTTCTGAATGACATAGACTACATTTTATGTACGCGGGCGAAGCCGCGGGCAAAAGCTAGTATTTTAAAAGGCTTTTGGACAAAGTAGATTACTTAAAAGTTTCCATTAATCCTGTAAACTCGTCATTATATTTATCTCTTTTTTTTATTTGGGTAAATTATCCTCTGACATCTCCTGCTCTGGGGCGGAGCGACAGGGTATATCAGGCTTTAACCGACTAAAAACCCTGTTCCTTCTTTGCCTTCCTCCCAGGGCCCTCGGGTTTCACTTTTACACTACCCGTGGCTTCAGTAGGCTTCGACCCTGCTGAGCGACTACGGTTTGAAAAAAAGAAAGAAAGAAAAAGAGTTTATTTACGTCAAACATGACGCATACCAAAATAAGTAACAACAACAGTTTGCTGACGTCTCCTTGAGGTGCGCGGACAATATGCGCCGTCGACGACTTGGGCTTGGTCCGGACGGTTACCGGACGGTTGGACGGCGAGTTACCCTTTGCTCGTCGTCTGCGGTTTACAATTTAAATTCCAAATTTTGCTAGTCTAATGTAACGTTGAAGTTATGTTAGTTTGTCATCATTTATACTCGCTTCATCTTTATAAGTATTCTAATTCTGTGTGTTCAAATACCCAGCCCATATGTGGACGCGATGAGCCTTGGTGACCTTTTAAATGAATCGTGTATGTATTTAAAATTTCACAAGTAAGCAGCAATATTGTATTTACCTTTTGAAAACTGATTGGAACATTGAACACTTGAAAACATCTTTTACAAAAAGTTCAATGCCAGCCGTATGTATCGTTATTGTCATTTGTACAGAAATAGAACAAAACTTTGCTATGTACCCAATGTATGGAAGCTTGGCTAGTCGATAAATTCTAATTGACTAGCTATCAATATCAATTTAGCGATTTGGAGTTGAAACTTTGAATCTACGTAATAATGATAAAGTAGGGAGTTGGTAAGCTTTAATTTCACATGATGGCATGTTGAAAGCTTTTAGAGGTTTAATAGTTTAGTATCCTGGTATATAAACCATGCGAATATATGAACATTAAACGTATTGATTCATCATCATCAGCCTTTTTAATGTTTCCACTGCTGAGACTCATGCCTCCTCTCAAAGAGAAGGAATGAGTCGTAATCCACCACACGGGTCCAGTGCGGGTTGGTGAATGTCACATGTCTTCGAATTATTGCTTCTAGGACATGCCAGTTTTCTCACGATGTTTTCTTTGCCGTTTTGTGAGCAATAAAATAAATTACATAAAGTAATGCGCCTGGCAGGGTTTAAACCCGCGAGCTACAACTGGTAAGTCGGAGCCATTACCATTCGGCCACCACTGCTCTCAGTGCAACGTATTGATTGGTTTAATCGAATGATTTATTCATATCTTCTTACAATCTAGAAAACAAGATACATAAGTAACTGAAAATGCGATGGTGACATTGAAATGAGATTGTTTTAGACTCACCACAATCGCCTTTGTACGCGAGCCGCAGATCAGTTTGTTCTCGACATGCTGTCGAGTCCAGCTCGCATTGTGATGGGTACGTCTGCCCGTCGCTCCCGCATACCACGTCTGACTCCTGCCACCAACCAGCAAATTCACGATAAGTTTTGACAAATACTGGCATTCCAATTCGCTTCGGCTTTCACTCGGTAACTAGATGAAAGTAACTTGAGAACAAATGTTTTAGGAAATAAAGAAATCATCTTTTGAGCAGTCTTTTTTCCTGAAACATACACATAATTTTCACCAAAAAGACGGACGAAGAAAAACCGGGCCGTAATATTCGCTAAGGCATTAATTTTCGTAATGTAAGAAGCACCATCCATAACCTACTAAAGTCACCAGAAATGTAACTTATAAGGCAATTTAGGACAGAAACCAGGACCACCCACCCATCTGAGCATCTTCACGTAGAAATAAGAAAATAAGCTAGAATAATCTCACGGCTCAGAAATCTATTATTTATCGCGAACATCCCGTCTGACTTTAATTTATCTTCCCGTGACAGTTTGACTCGAGCATTTTGTTATGAATTCTCAAAGGTATTTATAGCCATAACATCAAAGCTTTAATTGGCAACTTTACGCGGCGACAAGGTGAGCATCTTAATTAACAAATGATAGCGATATCTGCGCGATATTATTGTAACGCTTATTATGATCCAACTCCTAAACCGAAGCAGTATAATCACAGCTTCTGTTTCACCAATTATTTATTGTTTGGTAGCTTATTTCGCTATATTGTTTAAAATCTGCTTAACTTGATTGGTTTGAAACTGTGGCTTTAAAGATTAGTAGATTGACTGACAAATAGTCAGTCAATCTAATAATCTTTAAATAAAGTGTTTGAAGTACTTTGTAAATAAATCAAAATTGATATTGTTATTAATTACCAGTGTGTCTAGTGCAAGTTTGTTTTATATAAACGTGTTCGACACGTCGTTTATGACGTTTGGTGCTCAAGTTAAACCACTCCAAGCTGTTAACCAATCGGAGAGCCAAACGCGGTAAATGTTTCGAAAACGTTAAAAAAAGACTAGAGAAGTTGTATTTTTCATCCCGTTCGACGATTAATTGATAAGTATTTTTTTTTATTTGAAAAGACGTATTAACCTATAAGGAGGCTTTAATAAGTACTGCCGAAAACATGAAAAAAGAAAAGACCAAATTCTCCCCGGAAATTCACACATTACATCACACGTAGTTTTGAAACAGTAACAACTTGAGCTGATAACTGCCATAACTTATTACATAATTGCTCAATATATTGTGAATATACTCGTAATTGCTTAATACCACTTGAAATACCGTTCAACTATGAAATTTTGAAGGACCTCATATGTATTAATTATAATAGATATACCCGTTAGTTACCCACGTGTGGAAGCTTCAAATTCCTTCTGATCTCAGTCCTATCACTACCTGCCGAGAGTATGAACCTCAACGGTTGGAGGAGGAAGGGGTCTTTAACTGACATACTTGAAGCATCAAACTATGAGAATGCTGATCCATTTAACCCTCGTTGTGGTTTGACGTGGTAATTGTGGCCCCCCAATAATAATACCTACTCGCATAACCATAATTTTAATGGTATTTTTGATTAAGTACGTCGGTAATGCTTTGCGTCTTCGTCAATAGAATTACGTAGTTAGAAATGTGGATGTCGCTTCAAGCATATTATTTTTTTGTCCATTTCTTCTCAGGTAGGGGCCCTCTAGCGTATGTATTTCGCTAGAGTTCCAAATGATAAACAACGTTTTCATTGTTTTATGGCAAACCCAAAACGGTTTATGCTCTACCGCTGGCAAAATTCGTGTTGTAATGTTATTTTATATTATTCAAACTTTTTATTTAGAGTTTTACGATTGTAGAATTTCTCGTATTGATATTTTTAGATATGACTTGACTTAAAAACTTTTTTCTTATGTTGAGTTGGGTCAGTTTTGGATAGGTGTTGGGGTGGTTTTCTACAACATTAGTTTTAGTATATTATTTTGCGAAACCCAAAATACGTGATTAGTATTTTTATAGAATCTATGTACATAATCTATGTACAAAATTTCATAACTGTGTCATGAGACATCACAAAGTTATATAAGCATATTATGTCAGCAAAAATACAAGGTCATCGGACCATCCAGGTGTTTATTTTGCACTTGCTGTTGCTTATCTGTTTGCTAGCTTCTAATACCCGCTATGACCTTCCGTGACCTGTGTTGTACTTAGTGCCTCCAACTTGTGCCCTTTTTAATTTTTTTTAGAAAGCAATATAACACGTGGTAAAATCCATTGGAATCCATTCAGTTACTGATTCAGAACAAACTATATTCAGGTTTCGAATGAACTAAAAATAATTTTGTATATTAGTGGTTAGGGGAGGGATCGTAAATCTTTGTATCCTATGTCACGAAGTTAGGAAAGCTAGCCGAAGAGGTACTAAATATTGGTGTAGTAAATCGAGTAAGCTACAGTACCTGTGCCTCGGTGCAGTTGTGGTTGCAGCGACAGATGGGCCGGCCGGTGTCGGCGTCCACGACGCAGTCGCCGCCTCCCTTGCACGTGATGTCCGAGCATGTCTCTGAACAATGCACACAATCCGAATATTTCACACACACTATAGATACAGGCTAATAAGTTCGACGACATGGAACGTTGTGTTGATTAAGACTAAAAAGTTGTAAGTATTAAATTAAATTGATCTTATTAATTAAAACAAACTAGTTTCAAGTTGACTAATTAGGAGCTGACTACAAATCAATTAATTTCAAACAATGCTTTTCTTAATTCACTTATGCTGACGTCGAATAAGTAAATGTCGGAATTGGCAGAGATGTACCAGTTCATATTTTTGTAAGAAAACCAAAACCTTGTAGTTCAAGTTATAAAAACACATAAATCTAATAACATGTAATATTTGTCACTAAATGAATAACAAAAAATGTATAAAGACTATTATATTTTTAATTGTTTATAGGTAGGTAAGACAGTATTATTTTTTATTCTGCCGTTCTGCGTGGAGCGATAAGGAAGTGTCAGACTTGTACTGACTAAAAGTCACTCTCATCGCTTCAGTTATGTACTCTTTGGGTTCCAGAGCCGCAGTAACTCTTTCGTAACAAATATTATTATTTTCTATTTCCATTTTTTTTTTTGCCCTTGCTTTACAAAGTTATCTCAAATACTAAAAATGATGTGAACATTCGAATAATACAAACATTCTTTCAGCATACCCCGTAATTAAATACGAGTATACCTACGTCAAAGTTAGGTCTTCATGCTGACATTCATGCTGAACTGGACCTATTTTAGTGCAGCATGAGGCACACAACTTTATTTATATTTTTTTTTTATTTTAACTGTTATTTTTGATACGTGTTGTTGCAGTGGCGTGCCCGCCATATAAGCCAAAAAGCCTGGCTTGCCCTACCAAAACCTCACCTAATTCATAGAACACGACCAATCAATTAATTATCACAAAAATCTAAACTTTAAACTTCGCGCGCTTACGTGGTTACGCTAAGTTGCCACTGTGTTGTGTGAAATTCAAAAATCATTCATAAGACGATACCAGGGCGAAGCGAGGATGCCATTCTGAGCGAAATCTCTCCGATCTCACTCTAACACTTAACAAAAGAAAGAGATGAACACTAATGTGTTGTTGTCTTTTTCTGCCTCAAAGGCTTTTATGAGGCTTTATCTTCTATCTCAACTTTTGATATAAATACGTCAAATTTTGAGTGTGTGTGGGTGTAATTTGTTATTGTGTGCAAATCCTCGTCGAACATTTTGTTCTAAAAAAAAGCAGGGCTTTGGTAAATTTATGAATGACAGAAATTTTTACGCATATTATAATACGAGGCGCCCTCTATGACGCGTAAAGTTGTACGAACTAAAAAGTACTCAGTTCAAATTTGCTTTGATCGGTTATCGTGTTGTACGTAATTATTGTTTTGTTTTTTTTTGTTTTCCGTCATTTAACAGTTTATGAATTCGGAAACTATACTTGTGGTTGTGTGTGGATATTATTATGTGTGGAATTGATATCAATGGCCAGGTAGGGTTTGAGTTTTAAAGATAAATATAATCTTGTAACTTTACTATTTTGAATATTTCTCAGAAAAGTTAATAACAATGCTTGGAATACATCAGGTATGACTCAAATAACTTTGCTAGTGCCATGAAAATTCTCAAAAGCGTTCAAGTAAACGCTGTTATTTCCTTCTTTATACATGGCTTTGACTTTGACTTTGGTAAACCGCCAATAGAAAGTTGATTCTCTTTCTCGACAGTTAAGTGATAAGTGTGTTTTAAAAAAGTGAACAACGAAAAGCTACCGCTGTTTCAATTGTGAGTATTTGCCAATAATATTACATATTATTATAACGAACAAGTGTTTGAAACACCAAGATTTAATATAAAAAATATGTATTAGTTACACATTCATAACTAGATGGCGTTGGCGTCAAAACAGTAACATTAGATCAGTACCTAGTACTCGGTTGTTTTATTTCACACTCAACTCAACCTTACATTAAATATTCATTATGTTCAAATTAATCGTTGTAATAGTATTGGCTGACCATCCCGGCCGGCCGGTACTCGACAACAAGAGCGGCTTTCCGAATTATCTTTGATTGCAATTGAAAATCAGCTGTAGGTAGAATAACGTTCACAAACTTTTTATGCTGGTGTAAGTAATACAATCATTTTTAAATAAAGATAGACAATTAGAATTAGAATACGATTTTTTTTTTCTATTCATGTACCTATTCAAACTTTACGATTATTAGTATGATGATAAAGTTGTTGTGGTGAAGCTTTTGTTATCATTATTTATTACTTACTATTAACATTATAATTGTTAATAGTAGTGGAGCAATTCAGAAAAATCAGCATTACTGCACTGATGACACGTGGTAGCACGAGATTTTTTTTTAATAGGTAAGTAGTAGTTAGGTCAAGATTCCTTGGCTTGCCCCATGTTAAGGCATCAGGCACGCCACTGTGTTGTTGTATATTTTGTGTTTGCGCCTTGTGCTGTACCAAATAAATTATGTTTCTTTCTTTTATCTTGATTTGTTGTGAGAATGTGCGAAATGAATTTGTTCGTAGTTTAACTTCTACCTCTGGGCTGTATCATTCACAATTAATTAAAAAGATGATTTTCAACAACAGTAAAGTTGAGAATATTACTTTTACTTGTTTATTCTAGACAGGCCCTATTATAATTATATATACTGGTATATTATTATTGTTATAATTTAATATTAATTCATAAACGCACATTAAATTAAACCAAGTTCATAAATTCTGTTTAAACGTACATAATTTTCTAATAAAATGATTGATTAGCTGTAATCTTGTATAAAGTGGCCTTTGTGATTTATCGTCAAGTGGTAGCTTGGAACCCTTTGAAAGAATTTCCATTAAACTGTGACTAAGCGCCGGTGAACGGCTCTATCAAATATTGTTTCAATAAATTAATAGCTACGCTCGGGCGCCTTTTAATAATAAAATTAATCCGCATTCTCCGTTCATCAATCCGCGTCGCGTTCAATTTCCATTGAGCCATTTTAATCTCTAATTGACATTTCAGTCTGCAATGATAGAGTAACGTACAATATATTACAGTGTTGAGTCCTGCGAACAAATTGAACTGAATGAGTTTCAGCGGAAATAAATGAGTGTTCATGTAAAAGTACACGGGTTTATTAAATGTTGAGTGGCCACGATGCAGCAAGCACTTCTTTCATTAAAATGGTTTTTAATATCAACGAAGTTGTATATATTTTTGCATGTTGCTAATATAATAATAGCGATAGCGTACACGAGTACTTTCAGTAACAAATAGCTATTTGAAAACGAGACTTAAGAGGCTCCTTTTCCACTCGCCTGTCATCAACAGCGAGCATGGTTTAAAAGCCTGTTACTTCATCTAATGCAATCCAATGCGATGTTTGACGTACAGGGAACTCGAAAAATGAGAGATAACGCCTGAAGGACTGAACCCAAGTTGTCGACGGCGCGCACTATTTCTGTCCGCCGCGCCGCAAGAAGTTGTCAGCAACAGAAGGGGCCCAGCTGGGTCGAAGCTTACTGAGGCCAGAGTGGTAGCTCGCCCCCGGTGTGAAAGGCAAGAAGGAACGGGGTAGGTTTTCTAGTCAGTAAGAGTCTGACACTATCTCCCATAATGTCATTCGGTGTAAAATAAATTGATACCAATAGAAGCCCAGAAAATATCCACAAGATGTATTTCTAAAATATCTCATAAAAAATGTGTCATAACGTCATAATAACTTACGAGCAGTTGTGTGAAAAACAGTGAAAATGTATTTCGATTTGCATGCTCTTAATAACTCCATCTCCTTAGTCGAGCACTCTTGACAGAGTGGTCGCGGTCATGACTCGGTCGAGTTTTGTGCCACCACTGTTTTTGTAATGCGACGCCACGCAGCTCTGTTTATTGGCTAGGTATTAAGTATTAGGTCGCAAAATAAAGTTACACCATATATTCGGACATAGTGACCGAATTCACTCTTTAATATTTCCATATTTTTTTCACTAATTGTCTGTAAAAAAATATCAGGCACACACTGACTGTTCAGTACAGTCAGATAAAAAGATTTAAAATGTAATATAGGGGAAAAAAGCGTTACTGAAACTATCTTAGGCTGGATTGGCGGCAACTTTGGGCAATAAAGCTTCAATAAATTTGGTGGTGTCCGAATCATCAACAAAAAATGATAAAAATAAAATATGTCAACTCAAACACTGGGTCCAATATATTGTGTCCTTATAGTCAGCAACTCGGAATATGTCAGTGGTCGGGATCTTTCGCACTCTGTTGAAAAATTAGCCCTATACTCTGACTTGAAGCTTCACGGTTTAAATAAAATATGGTAAAAGCAAAAATTTGGTACTTTGTATTTTATTATTCCTAACACAATAATTTAGGCAAAAGCCTCAGCACCGCAAAATATTTTTTTTATTCCAAAAGAATTTTGGGCGCTTTTTATTGACAATAATTCTACAAAGAAAAAGATTTTTATCGCGGGAAATTGATAGCAATTTTTGTTGATGAAATTCTGAAATATATTTCATCTCCGAATTCAGCGGTGCGGTGAGGAGACTTTAATTTAAATGACCTGTGAAATCATTTTATTCTCCTTTTGGGATAAAAACACAGAAGAAATAAATCACCAGCGAACATATTTGTTAAATCCTAAATTAATATTATACTTTTGAAAAGATAAGCTTTATTCTCAACAGTACAAAGTTTTATTTAGGTTGGCAATATTTAATTAGTAAAGTTCTTCTAATAAATTAGTTCACAGAAGCGTTCCGGTAAGTGTCTAGGGAGTCGGGTCGCTACCAGGACGCGACCTAGTATATATGGTATGACTAGCATAAGACACAGGTAGGTATAACATATGTAAGTATAATAAAGTTATTATGAGGTATTTTTATTCTTGAAATGACTTTGAAACATGTTAATAAAACCCATTTTTACTAGTTGAAACTTATGTACATATTTTATACAATACCGTTGTTAGAATTTAAAACTGGAGTAAGTAGAAATAATGATAGTCAAAACTAAACCTAGCTAGGCTAAACCCATTTTTACATAACCCTCTTTTGACTTCGCCGTAGTTGGGTAAAATGTTTCAGTCGACAGGCGTAGAATGACCATTCTACGCTATTTCTGTCTGGTTGACGGTTAGGTAACATGGACATCATCCACTAGCTTTGTTCAATCACTCGTAAATGCCGTCATACAGGGGATGGCGACATTTACATGTTGGCCTCGAACTTAAGTACTCGTAACTTTTGTTAGTGCCCTTCTTGAAAACGATTCTACCTAGTTAAAATTAGTTTTAAATGATTTTTTGTTTTACTAGCTGTATACTCTTGTTTTATCAATTTTTTTTTAGTATAAACTATTTTCAACTAGTAAAATCGTTTTCTTTTTTTCACTGTAACAAAAATAATAATGCTTTTTGAAATGAAAAACAGTCTGTTGTACTGTTAGAAGATCTCAGGCCATAAGCTACAAAACAAACAAGAGACCTTTTTGACTGTAAAGTTGACTTCTAGAAAATGCCTAAGACATTAAATCCGCCTATAAACAGTGCTTCATTAGTGTATAAATGAAAAAACTGCAAACGTTGCCAAATTCAAGCATCTTTCATTGTACAAGCAGCTACAGATGTAGATAACACTTACGGCATGTGCCATTGTAGAGCACGCGCAGGTGTCCGTCAGCGAGGCCTTCCTGGCAGGCGTGCATGCGCATCTTGCACTCTGAGCCGTACGTGTTGCGGTCGGACGCGCACGCCGGCGCCAGCGCAGCGTCACACACGGGGCACGCGCACTGCGCCGCGCCACCACGAGCAACGCATGCGCCGCCCCATGGGCACGATGCGCGTGCGCAAGGGTTTTCCACGCCTGTAGGGCAATAAATCAGTTACTTCTTTTTCGTCGTTTTACGTCGATGATACGTTTTTAAGACAGCATATCCATGTAAAAGATTAACAATATACTGCAAATCTATATAAATAGAAAATAATTGTACTACTTAACATTTTAAAAGGCTAGTAGGTAGATTACAAACGAAATAGTTAACAGAATTTTCATATTTATTTTAAGCTTTAAAAGTGGTCAGTAAGCTGACTGGTCAACCTAAGCCGAAGTTCATACAGTTTCAAAGTCAAAGCTAACCACAAACTTGGCTAAACCGCGTCACACATTCACGAGCACGATTTTACGTTTCAAAACATCCAACTCACCGCAGGGTCCTGTGTAAGCAACTCGTACATCTCGGTTATCTAGACACGAGGCGCGGTCCAAGTGGCAGCGGCTGTCGTAGGTGCGGCCGTCCGAACCGCACACGGGTCGCACGGCCGGCTCGCATGGCGGCCCGCAGCCGCACTCCGCCACGCCCCGCGCATCCAGGGAGCAGTACTCGCGAGCACCGCACTTCACCGACTCGCACGGGTGTTGCGCTATTACAAATTCAACTCAATATTTCCAGCAATCAATTTGAACACGCTCGTGACAGCTTTCAAACCTATTAAATCTCGAAGACCCTGACATAAATTTATTACGAACAATTTAACACAAAAGTTAGTTAAGTCTGATGGATAGAAAGCGAGAGAAAGCAGCACTTGTAATATTAAAACTTTAATACTACATAGGTAACGAAATTATTCTATTCCTGCCACAATTTGTTCTGAGGCGACTTGACGCCTCGATGCTCGTACCCAATTACTTTCCTAAGGATAAAATGTCTCTTCAACACGGATACAAATAAGCTGGCTCTTTACATTTCCAAATAAAGATTTAATTTTAGATTAGGAGACTAGGTTTTGGAGTGAACGACTATTTATTGTTAAATGAGCTTTTGAAAAGCTTAAGGGGCAAGTTTAAGCTGTTGTTTGAGAATAGATAACAAACTTACCGGAGGCACATTCTCCTCTGTAGGCGATGGTGAGCTGTTGCCGTGTCCGACACGATTCCCGGCGCAGCGCGCATTCGCTGGGGTAGTCCCTGTAGTCCGAGCCGCACACGGCGGAGCCGGGCCGCACCAGCAAGTCGCACGGTGGACCACATCTGCACACTGGCGCCCGCGCTTCATTTAACTGACACACGCCACCGTCAGCGCATTCATGCTCCGAACATGGATCTGTGATAAAAATGCTTTTGCAAAACTTTTCAAGACAACTCAACCAACTTTCAGTCGGTCGAAGTCATACGTCAGTTTATTTTTTGTTTTATTACTTCATTACAATAGATTTCCTTTGAAGCTATTTTGCACTGTTTTTCTTAAAAAGTTTTTTTTTCTACTTTTTAGCTGTGAACTGAACCCAACAGTTAAAACTAGATTTTAATATAGTAAGGTACTAATACAATATAACCATTAAAACTATTTATACCAAAGTGCAACTCAAGAAAATGCCGATAAACCGAAACATAGCCAGTAGATTGCTTAATTACAGAGTTCCCTTCCCCTTCATCATCGATTAGTTCGGTGGTACTATTTTCATCAGAACTATCAATTTATTTGCATCGTCATAGTAGCTAAACTATTTTAATCGAGATGTCTGAATGTTTGTAAAGTTCCGGTGGTCAATTGTGGTCATCTTGGTCTGTTGCACTTTATCGAGTAATGCTTTTTAAATGTAAATGCTTTAATTGTTCTTGATGAAAATAACAAAATCACTATAAATAATATTATATTATTTGAGATATTGCTCTTGCATCTCATCTTATAAATTCATCCTCTCGCGCCGGGCCTTGGTTGAGGCCATGGTCCGGAGCGAGGAGGAGTGGCAGGCGGTCGCCAACTTCTGCCAAGCAGTAAAGCGCAAAGGAGGAGGCAGACCGCATCAGGCAACGACGCTCTCACCGCCGCCGGGATTCCGATCCCGATTTCCAGCCACAGTAGGCGCGGGCTTGTGGACAGTGAGCAATGGGTAGCTCGAAGTCCGGCCGCCCGGTAACTGTCCGTACCAAGCTTAACTCGTCGACGGCGCGCACTGTTCCCGCGCGCCCCAAGGGCCAGGGTTATCCAAAAGGGAACTCGAACCCCGGTATGAAGGCTTGAAGGAACGGGATGGATTTTTTAGTCAGTAAGAGTTTGACACTATCTGCCGCTCTGCCCAAGAGCGGGGGTTGTCATTGGATGCTAATCCCCACCAAAAAAAACTCATAAATTCAGTTTGTCCTATTTTAATAAAAAAAGACCAATATGAAAGAGAATTTTTTCATGTAGATATAAAAATAGTTTTGTAAATCGATCGATAAATTAAAGAAAGAAAAAAATACTTATAAAATGTCAGAAACTAGTGCACGGTTCCAAATTGGTCCTTTCCTACTCTACTTACTCTCTTAAAAAAGTGGTTGATGTTAGAATATTACCATATTAAATGACGGAGTAACAAAGTTAAAAATAAATAAAAATATATGCAACCAAAACAGTTTATTATTTTTTTGTATAGTAGGTACATTTTCTAGTTGTAGCTTTTAAACAGGATAACTAGTCACATAAACAGTCTTTATATAAAGGTTCAAACGTTTATATAAAGATTATCAAAGAGCGCGATGTAGACTACAAGAAGAAGACTACTCGTAATTTTGTCAGTGGAAAAGTTCCCATCTTAGGTAAGGCAATTCTGTCTTATAAAAGAGTACAGACTATGTTGAAACAATCTAATAAAAGCTCCGAAGCAAACTAGAGTAATGTAAATAAAGAATCTTACAAAGGACTTTGGAATGTGCGGGCATTCGGTCTTGTACAAATGTACTTCAGATCGAATACGCTGGACTGGGACAAGTTTAGTGAAAAGGGTTAGCGAAATGTACTTACATTTTCATACATAGAGAAAAATAGATTAGCTTACTTCTCCGAAAAAGAAAACAGATGATTCAATTTATGCGTTACTAGCTACTGCCAGCAGTTGTACCTACGTGAAAGTAGGTTTCTCCCGTTTCTCCTTTGGACCCCCGTTACACACTTTTAGTGGGTGTAATTTTGGATAATCCTTTCTTATTTTTTATATAAATCATAAAAGGAACACTCTGCAAAATTTCAGCGTTTCAGGTCCAAAGGTTTTTTTTTTGGTGTAAAAGTTATCCAATGATATCCCCTGCTCTTGGGCGAAGCGGGAGATAGTGTCAGAGTTTAACTCGCTCCTGTTTCTTCTTTATCATTTGTCCAAGACCCCGGGGATCTCTTTCGCATCACCCATGGCCCCATGGGCACCCTTACAAGATAGTGCGAGAAAAGTTCCGCCCATGGGCTCCCCAGCTGAAGCAGAGGTAAAAGAGTTTGGGCTATATATTGATGAATCAATGAGTACGACTTTGCGTTTTATTTAGACTAGTGACCCGACCCTGCTTCACAAATTTTTAAAATTCTCGTTTTTTCTCTACTATGTATAATATGCATGGATTATATATATCCAAACCTTGTCTATTTAAATAACCAGATCAAAATCCGTTCTGTAGTATTTGATTGAAGTTCATCACATACAGACAGACGCGATGGGGGACGTTGTTGTATAATACGTATAAGGATACGAGGAAGAAATAATTTTGCGTATTACGAGTTTGTCTAACTTTTCGGAGGGTAGGCAATTTATTGCTATGTGTGAAGCTTTTTAAGCATTAGTAGATAGGGAGGCAGGTAATGTCAAACTTTTATTCGAATTGCAATATTTAATGTACGTTCATTTGTTTAGGGTAAATCTTGCAAATGAATTTTGAGGCAGTTACTTCTAACCGATCGAGCTAAAATTAACTTGAATGACAATGCAATAATAGTATGGGACCATAGAGCTGGTCTGAAGATAAAATCGGATAATGGCAATAGGAACATAGGTGTTTGAGTGCTTAGGAATGGTCTTGATTAGTACAACGGCGCGCCATATTTATGTTGTGAAAAAATGTTTTACCTGGGTACAGCGTAACTTTTATTTGTTTGAATAGTCAGAAATATAATATTGTACAACTATCACACAACACCGTCTAGTCCCAAGCATAGCAGAGCTTGTGTTATGAGCACTAGACAACTGATATACAAACTATGTATATATTTCTAAATACATATGCACATATTATAGATAAATTAAACCCAAACACAAAACAAATGCTCATGCTCATCACACAAATCGAACCCCCGACCTCTGGCATAGCAGTCAGGGCCACTAGACTAGACCAACAGGCCAGTCAAAATCGTCAAAGTCGAATTTATTTCTGTACCTGCTATTAAGTAGTTAACGAAACAGCTTTACCTTGAAAACGTATTGACTGATATCAACTGGGTGGATCTTTTTCAATAAAAGGAGAGTGACAGAAAGCGTGTCACCTTTCTACGCACGTTTCTAAAGAAAGCCCGGTTTTATTCCGGGGCAGGCACGTCATCTGACACGGGCAAAATGAAATGTTGACCCTTTTTGTGTGCTCTGCGTCTATTATTAAGAAAAGACCTCCTTTTAACGAGTTCCTTTTATGCTCTCAAAGATCGACACTAACAATACGAGGCCATTATGTTTTAATTAATAATCCCTCATTAAAATAACTGTGGCTTGCAGAGCTCGTGCTAAAAAGGAGACTTTTATTAAGAAATGATTAATGGTTACAAAAATGAAGCACCTACCTTCTTGGAGAAACAATTATTCTTAATAATCTAGACTTAACCTATTCTTGTCAACCTTTTGAGATTGTGAGTTTAGGATATATAGGTAGGTGTTAGTAAAAGTCCGACAGTGCCTTTTACTCTAGCGAGAAAGGGAGGGGTAATTTGATGATTTCACACTAAAAATGAAAAGACCTACTCGTGCAAACAGTATGATATAATAAAGAGTAAATGCTACGTAATTAACATATGGAAAGCTAATATCAACATACAAGTCCGTAGCAAAACTTGTTTATGTTGTAACTACGTATATGGACTCTGTTTGGAACAGACTGACATACAACTTTTAGTTCAGTACAACAAAACATGCATTTATGAATATAACGAAACTACTGCAAACTGTCAACAGTCACGTGCGTTCTGTTACTGGAAGCGGCCTATATAAACTGCAGTAGTGTAACAATTTGGTAATTGTTTAGCTCAGAGAAGTGCTACACAAATACTTGTAATTTTTTAACATCACTGATAAATAATGACAGTTCTGATTTCAATGTACGAACTCATCATTTGTCCTGGTCGAGGCCATGGTCCGGAGCGAGGAAGAGTGGCAGGCGGTCGCCGACTTCTGCGAAGCAGTAATGCTCGCTAAGGAGGTGGCCGACCGCATCAGACAACGGCGCTCTCGCCGCCGCCGCCGGGATTCCGATCCCGATTTTCAGCCACCGTAGGCGCGGGCTTGCGGACAGTGAGCAATGGGTAGCTCGCTGTCCGGCCGTCCGGTAACCGTCCGGACCAAGCCCAAGTCGTCAACGGCGCGCACTGTTCCCGCGCGCCTCAAGGAGTTGTCAGCAACAGCAGGGGCCCAGCCGGGTCGAAGCCTACTGGGGCCAGGGTTATCCGAAAGGGCGCTCGAGCCCCGGTACGAAGGCTAGAAGGAACGGGATGGGTTTTTTAGTCAGTAAGAGTCTGACACTATCTCCCGCTCCGCCCAAGGGCGGGGGATGTCAATGCATGATTTTTTCCATCGAAAAAAAAAAAAAAAACTCATCATTTGACTATATGGAGTAGAATTTGCTGTCTTGTGTTTTTTGATAGCTACAACTTGAGATATTTTTTTTTTTTTACGGTGGAAATAAAATGATACCCCTCACAAGAGTGAGGGGGGCGGAGCGGGAGATAGTGTCAGACTTTTACTGACTAAAAACCCACTCCTGTTCCTTCGTTGCCTTTCATACCGGAGCCGAATCTTCCTTTCAGAAACAGATCCTTGGCCTCAGTTGGCTTCAACAATGCTGGGCTCCTACGGTTTGCTGACTATTTACATTTAGTCCGTTAAAGTAGTAATTAGACGATGGGACAAATGCGAGTCCTATCTCTAAAAATAAGAAGAAAAAAACCCTTTATAAAAATGTATATAACTTACCGCATTTGCCGTGGTATTTGATGGTTATGTTGAGCTGGTTGTCACAGGCATGTTTGTCGAGATGACACACGGATGGATACTCCCGGCCGTCGGTCCCACACACCGGCTTGCGACGTTGACAACTTCGGGGACATCGGCACTCAGGCTGGCCGTACGTTGCCACGCATCGCGCCCCGACTGGACACGATACTCCCGTACACGGGTCGCCAGCGTCTGTGTAGAATATTTGATATTTAGGTACAGTCGAATCGTTAATTTAACGTTAATTTTCATATTTTCTATAACGGGTTAAAAACACGGAACAAATTCATGATGACTAGAAAATAGCACTAGGCAAAAAAAAAAAAAAACATTTTGAGATGTAGCGTTAGCGGCAGGTAAGTTAACCATATTAGGTATAAGATTAAAGACAACATTGAATAAAACCTCTATAAGCAATGACTTCTTCTGTAAATGTCATTAATTGGTATCTTATCGGGTAAACGTCCATTAACTGTCCCAATTTTATTTTACTTTTCTTTTTCATGTTATTCATAACATGGTTTTTGCAGCGATTTTACATTATTTATGACACCGATAATGTCGTCATCCTATTTCAATCTTTTCAAATTTACTCATCTATTTGATACGATGCCTTTTTTAACTATTATTATTATTGTCATATGGAAAAAAATATACATATAAATGTAATGTGAAAAAAGCATTTTTTTACTGTCCAGAAACGATTAATTGGGTCCATGTACTATTATAGCTGACGTTTTCTTAGTGTGGGTATATTCAAAATTTTGAATTATATTTAGCTGCAACAAAATAATTTTAGAAGACCGTCCTTGCAGTTTTGAGTCATTGCTACTCTGCACTTACAAATTTGAAAAACAGTCCAGTCAACAAAAAAATGAGATAGATTTCACATAGTGGCAAAAAAAAGTATTTTTACCAACAAAGGTTTGAGCACTAGAAAAGCCACAAATCACAAAAAACTTTTACATTAAAATTTTCACGAGGAAATTTCAATAGGTAGCTCGCAAACTTGAAACCATGTTTGCTATCACTTTTAATAAATGCTTTAAAAAATTAGTTATTTTTTCATTGAAATAGCCCTTTAACAACGTTTATTACTGTCATTCTGATTTATATATAACCTACGCAAGTTTTTTTACAAATATTTTTTTTCCAATCTCATCATTCATAAATACCGATGAAAACTAATAAAAACACTCAAAGACATACATTGGCAGCAAATTGAGTGTCGATTGCGAAGTCATGAGGATTCATTTGAAATGTGACGAGATTAAGGACAGAGAGATGCTTTATCTTATCGAGTGTCTGTCCTCATAGTGAACGGTTGACACTTAACAGTGTCAATACTCCATACGACGGGTGGCGCCTCGATCTTGAGTACACACTTTACTACTAACCCTTACTTTTTCTTATTTTCCTTTATTTATCCACATAAAATCTTATATTTCAACCCTGTTTTGTTTATATGTTATTTTGCTGCTTGCTCCAACTTCGCACAGGTCTAATAGTTTTTGAAATTCTCGGCTTTTCTCTACTGCAGTGCAGTATACTTATATTACACATTTAATACTTTTTCATGAATCACTTTGTAAATTGGTGAATATCGTATGAAAATTTGTTTATAAATTTATCGCGAACAGACTGAGAGACGTAAGGTAAGAGACAGAGGAAATTTGTTTCATAATATGCACTTAATAACCAATAATCGCAAAGACAGTGCTAGTGTGGAGCCCCTCCCCAAGATATGTGTCACCACCTTTCCTGCTTAGCTTGCACAACTACCTGCATCTTTCACGACTTATGCGAAACTAACGACAGAGCGGTCCAGGTGGCTAAATATTGATCTGACAAAATTTGAGTTAGATCGACACGAAAGAAGAAGAAGAATATGTAAAGATAAGGATACAAAATATTATATTATATTACGAGTATATTATAATATTTAAAACACGCGCTTCTGAAATGTTAGTTTAGAAACTAACTTATATTTCACATACGAAGGCATTGTATCCATTTAAAATGGGTACCTAATCAACTAAAAGAATCTGAAAAAATACGGGATTGTCACTATCTTTATTTCTCTCTAAGACAACGGAAAAGTGCCCCCACACTTGGCCAAAATGTAAGACCGTATAAAAGAAACCCCTTAGATATTGACAAGTGAAAATCACTTGACTTAGTGAGGACCGGACCCAATAACAGTGTTAGTTTATTGCGTAAAGGTCTTGGTAAAGCCCGGCTGTATCGACGCCAGTAAAAATGACTGTGTATAGAAAATTAAATACCTACCTATTCATTATTTTACTGGAACACAACACCCAGTAATAAAGCCTAATAGTAGCCCGTAATTTTTTTTTTGTAATAAGTAGTATTAAATACAAAAATACTCTTTATTGTACACCATAAAATACACTAGAATGAAATATAGTAGGCGCTTAAAATTAATGCGGTATAATAATTGACGGTATCACCGCTCAAAACAATTTTTTTTACAGATAACCTTTGGATGAATTTGATAGAAAAAAACAAAGATTCGCAGATAAGTAAAACATTAGGTACATAAACTACAAACAGACAAAGTTATATTAAAGCAGAGATATTATGTTGACCATTGTCCATATTTTAAAAGATTTATTAGAGGCCTAACTTCTGTCAGCGGCTTCGCCCACGTGGAAAGTAGGTTTATCCATACAAAATTTGAAGTACCGTTTCATCCTTCTATGGCATGAATTTTGGAAAGTCCAATCTTAGTGCTTGCTTACATCATTAAAGGAAACCATGTGTAAAATCTCACGCTCCTAGACACAGTAGTTGCTGATTAACATAACAACGTACAGCCAAAGTACGTTGTTATGTTAGTCAGCCAGTTTTTCCTTTTATATCATCATCATCATCATTTCAGCCGTTATACGTCCACTGTTGGACATAGGCATTCCCCAAGCGTCGCCACAACGAATATCCCTGTGCGTCTCGCATCGATCGGTTTCCCGCAACCTTCAACAGGTCATCGGTCCACCTTGTAGGAGGTACTCTAACACTGCATCTTCCGGTACGCGGTTGCCACTCCAGAACCTTTCAGCCCCAACGGCCATCTGTTCTGCAAGCAATGTGCCCTGCACATTGCCACTTGAGTTTAGCAACTCTTCGTGCTATGTCGGCAACCTTAGCCTTTCAACCTTTTATATATTTACACACATATTTAACGCGTAAAAATAATAATAATCCACAACTATCACACCACGCCGTCTAGTCTCAAGCTAAGCAGAGCTTGTGTTATGAGTACTAGACGACTGATAAACATACTTATATATTTCTAAAAACATACATATTATAGATAAATTACACCCAGACACAGAACAGATGATCGTGCTCATCGCACAATTTGTCCTGGGAGGGAATCGAACCCACGACCTCCGCCATAGCAGTCAGTGTCACTAACCACTAGACCAACAGGCCTGTCAAATTAACCATGAATAGCATTTCGGTGATCAGGCAAATACCAACTGTTAATAATTTATTTGGAAAGTGTGGTGTCTAATTTGATTCATTTGATGCGCTTCCATAGTTACTGTTATTATGACTTGTGTAATTTATCAAAAATATGTAGCCAAATGGCTGCGCTTGAATGCCATAAATTAATTAAACAGATATTTTTCGCACCGAATTGCATGCAATGAAAATTGATAATGGCATTTGAGTAGCTGGGCAATGTCACGAATCTGACCGACTGAATCGACCCTATGACAGTCATAAAGGCTTTCCGGCAAATAAAAATAAAATTAACCGAGGACCTATGGGGAATGTCTGTTAAAGTTTGTGCGTCTATAATCGAGACCGTGGCACCATACTTGGCGTTAATTTTTAATTTGTGTGTGGACCAAGGAGTCTTTCCAGATTTAATGAAATTCAGTAAAGTTATACCTCTATTTAAATCCGGCGACCATAATGACACCAATAATTATAGACCTGTATCTGTGTTGCCGGTTTTCAGTAAGGTCTTTGAAAAAGTTATGCTCAATCAAATGCTTATTCATTTTAACATCAATAAGATCTTACACGAACAGCAGTATGGTTTCACCAAAGGACGTTGTACGACTGACGCTGGTGTCACCTTATTAAAACACATATTTACAGCATGGGAGGAAGCCCAAGATGCTATTGGAATTTTCTGTGACCTCTCAAAGGCTTTTGATTGTGTCAATCATGAAACCTTACTTTTAAAGCTAGAACACTACGGATTAGGTAAACTTGCACTAAGCTTAGTGAAATCCTATTTAAATGACAGGCAACAGCAAGTTCAAATAAATGGTGTCAATTCACAGGGCTTAGAAGTCAAAATGGGTGTACCACAAGGCTCTATATTGGGTCCTTTCCTCTTTCTAGTGTATATTAATGATCTACCGCATTTATTGCAAAAACAACCACATGTAGTATTGTTTGCTGACAATACTTCCTTAATATTTAAGATAAATAGACGCTCCACACATCTTGATGACGTAAACTACATTCTGCAGCAGGTCCAAAACTGGTTTACTGTCAATAATTTAGTATTGAACAGGGAGAAACTTGAATTCGTAGAAAACACGGTTTTCCTGGGAATCACGCTCGACTCGAGGCTACAATGGGGTCCTCATTTAACATCTCTGGCAGGACGGCTTAGCTCAGCAGCATATGCTGTCAGAAAAATCCGTCAATTTACTGATATACATACCGCGAGACTGGTTTATTTTAGTTATTTTCACAGTATCATGTCTTACGGTATTCTGCTATGGGGACGGGCTGCAGACATTGAGTCTATTTTTATTCTGCAGAAAAGAGCTATCAGAGCCATATACAATCTTCGCAGGCGCGATTCTCTTAGGGAACTATTTAAAGATATAAACATCATGACGGTTCCTTGTCAATACATTATGAAAATATTATGTATGTCAGGAAAAATATTCATCTTTTTACTAAAATAAGTGACAGGCACAATTTTAATACAAGAAATAAAGACAAGTTAGATCAACCTCGATTCAGATTGGCTAAAGTATCTAGTTCTTTTATGGGGTACTGTGTAAAATTTTATAATAAAATTCCACTTGAAATTCTCCAATTAAACGAGTCAAAATTTAAAACATGCATTACGCACGCTATGTAGGCAAGCATATTATAAATTGGAAGATTATCTACTCGATAAAAATGCTTGGCTGAATGCCGGTCCTGCTCCACAGTCACAGTCATTAGCTACGAATTAGTCGTATTTCTTATTTTCTTTAAATTTTAATTATAAATATTGGAAGAGAGGCTGCTGGCCTTTTCCTATTGTTGTTTTCGGATAATATAATATTTCAATAGAACTTATGATTTATTACGTGTTACATTTGGAAATAATAGCATTGTATAATGTAGAAGCACTATTTTTTTTCAATTTTGTGAATGTGAAGTACCATGGAGCATTTTTACTTGGTTACAAGTTGTTTGACACTACAAGCATGGCAGTTGAGAGATTGTCATGCTCACTAAAATGTCTCGCTGATGGTGGCATGTGTTATTGGGTCATTTGGCTCCCTTCAAAATGGTTGAGCTGAGTGGGGCTGATGCACGCGTCATGCTCGTGAACGGGCGCCGTCAGTTGAGACTGGTCATCTCTTAGCTGCCAGTGACTTATTCAATTTCTTTTTTTTATTGTTACCATTATATTTAATTTTTATTACTTATCTTCATTGTGTTCACATAATAGAAGCAAAAAAAGAAATATGTAATCGAAGATTCATGTAACTCAATACGATTTAAAAGAGTGTCCATGGAGTTTCTTGCACGTTCTTCTCCATAGAGACCTACTCTTTGGAACGTGCAATTTAGCTTCACTTTTCTTGGACTGACCGACATTTGACTATTCAAAAGTGCCTGTAACTGGTCTATTTGAAATAAACGTTTCTGATTTCTGATTTCTGAGTAATAAATTACTTTTGTTCGGGTAGTATTAATAATTTCTGCTACATAAGCTTTGTGTTATTATTTTACGGACTCTGCAGCAGTCTAATTAAATTAACGATTGAATGAATAACGTTATATCATCCTAATACATCGATTTTGAAATATAATTTCACATGTATATGTTGTGCATTTACATTTTACGTTTTTCTCAGCCATATATTCCTGGCGGAGTGGTCGTGGTCGTGGATCATCTGGTAGGGTAGCTGCAGCTTTTTCTAAACTTCTTCATCTCTATTTACGAGACAATGATACGCTGTACTACGGCACAGTACGGCGTATGTACGTTTCATGAGAGAACACTTGGGTGGTCGGCCGCGGGAACGTTGGCCCTATACTTTTCTTTGTCTCACTAAATGTTCCAAAGAGCTATCATTACAGATGATATGTCCAAAAATCTTAAAGATTCGCAGTTGCACAATCGATGAAAGTCTTTGTTTTAATGCGAAGCTCTTTCAAAACGGAAATGTTAGTGCGGTGAGCAGTTCATTTTATCCTCAGTAGACGCCTTCAGCGCCACATCTCAAGAGAGTGTGTAATAGAATAGAATAGAATAAACTTTATTGTACAATATACTACTAACAATAGTAACAATTTCACAGAAACTTAAACCTATGAGCACAATGTAATTGTGTGTAATGTAATAAAATTTCAAATGAGTTATCTTTTTACGCTGCTTATGTTGGATAGTCCATGTTTCAGCTCCGTACAAAATTATATTTAAATATATAACTCAAGTAGCGCATAAGGAGGAAAAAACAGTTTGACTGAAGTGGGAGCAGGCTGGCTACGTCGCACAAATGTATCTGGGGAGATGGACGAAGATCCATAACTCACTGGATGCTTGAGAGAGGACGGTAGCACCGAGGTCGACCGTGGTAAAAGTAACGTATGTATCTGATCATGTTTTCGGATCAAAAACTTACGTAAAACGAAGGGTTTTGGAAGGAGAAAGCGTAATATAAAAAATAATAATAATAAAGTAGCTTGCAGCGATACTCACCGCACTCGCCCTCGTGCTTAACGCGGAGGTTCAGCCGTCGCTCGCAGGCTTCCTTCCGCAGGTAGCAGTGGTTCCGATAAGTGCGGCCGGCGGTTGAGCACACAGGCGCCGGCGCCGCGGGACACGCCGCGGGGCAGGCGCAGTGCGCGCGCCCGTCCCCCAGAGACACGCACTCCGCGCCCCAACGACAAAATGTTTTTTCACACGCTTCTGAAAAATGAAAAGTTATTCAGCAATTTGGCATACCCATCCGTGACCATGGCGCATTTAAATTAAAAATGCAATGGATTGCAAAAAGATTTAAATTCATATGAATTAACAGAGTTAATTGAATTTAACATATGCAAATAGCAGGTATGTAGTGGAAGTACACACGGTATTCGCAATATTACTTGGTTATTTATTATGCATGAGTGTTGCCGAGTGGCTGTGAAAGTCATTAGGTACTATATCAACTTTGTGTTGTTGTCCAAAAATGTATTTAGAACTTTACCGCAAAGGATGTTTTTTTCATTAATGTGAATAGGCTCGCGTTGGACCACTATCTCATTGATAAATAATAAATGATATTTATTTTGTATATAGGTTTAAAAAACACTTTTACATGTCAATTTTTTTTTCTTCAGTTTATGCTAGATGAGGCCGGTGTTTCCTATCTGACTACCCTGAGAAGAAACACCGAAACAAACTCAGGGGTCAAAGTCTCTTTTAAAGTCCATACAGTAAATATGTAATGGTCAAATCACATGAGAACCATGCAGATTTGTCTGAGCTGGTCTTTTGAAAAAAGAACCATACAGATTTGAGTGGACCTGTCCAATCAGTGTAAGAATTTTTCAATATTCGAAAAGCTCAACTTAGGACTACTAAGGAGCTCTACGGCTTGACGAACAATACCAAAGAAAGGACATTTGGGTAGGCTGCAGAAAACACTCAAATTTCCAGACATACGTTAAAATTACTGAAAAGAAAAGAAATTTTCATTTGATGGTGAACGATGGCTTGGTCGACGATAGAGCGCGCTTGCTTAGATTAACCTATTCACTCTTAACTTAAAGACCCTCGGGTTGTAGCTATCAGGAAACACAGACTGGTCTAGTAAAAATTAGTTTTAGCCTGCACTACGGTGAATTTTATACGATCAATTTAGAAATTTTCCATATTCTAAAAATGCAGAAAGTGACAGATTTGATTAAGGTAAGTACGTCAGACCCGGCGGTGAATAGCGCTAATAATACTGATATCCTCGCCGCAAGCCGCGGCGAATTCTTTGAACAAGATATAATTCTTTAGCGAAGTTAGCTACGGATGACACAATTTCCAATTTTCTACCTGGGGAGTCAGAAGCGTGACTAAATTATTAAGGTGGACTAAAATAAGATGCGAGTTCCATTCCCCACAACACTGCGTTAGAACAAGATTACCGCCTATCGCCTTGTTAAAATTCGAAGCAGATATTATGTACCTACTGGCCGCAAAATCGCACAACAGTTTACGAAAAGTTCATTTAGAATTTTCTTCTCGATCGGAGACTCAATTTGGCAGTTGTGAGCCAATCATACTTGAAGTTTACAAACGAAATAGGTAAAAGATGATTTGCAAAAAGTGCGTAGGTATCCAAGTGATTTTTTTTATTAAAACTGGATGGTTTTTCAACGCGTGAATGATTGAAGGTTCTATTAATATTTTTTTTAAAGTATTTTCAGTATAATCAGTAATATCTGGGTATCTAAGTCGTCATATACCCGTTATATACTTTTATATAGATATATTTGCACGTTTTACTACAATAATTCTAACCGCGTCTGCCTGAGTAGACCCGAAAGCCATAAAAAGAACGTGATTCGAAAAGGTTTCCATTTCTCCACATTCAACGATTTTTAATAGGATTTAAGTAGGTACCTCCAGAAAAAATACCGAACCAATTTTTCATATTATAAATCATTCATGCAACCGAGTTAAAGAAATTCGATCAGAAATTTTAATAACGGTAAGAAATAAAGCAGCCGTCGGAACACCTGCGCTTATAAGACGGTGCGAATGCTTGAAAAGCTGACTGGATAGCAGCTGAGCAAGAACTCATTGATTTCACGTATGCACCTTCGTCGCTACAGCTTGCTGTTAGTTTAGTCTTTTCAGCACTCTGTTAGTGACTGTGCAACTTAGTTGTTCGCATTCTAACTAACAAATAAACTTTGTGTGCGAAGCTAAACCTAACTCACAATTAATTATACAACGAGTAACACGCGACGACCAGAAATATAATACACTTGGTTGAAGTGCACAAGCACTTACACAGAATTGTTTAACACCAACACGTGTTTATGTAATAACACAAATATTTGACTTTAAAATTTTGTAAAGTCGTGACTTTCATTCAGTTTGATTGAAGTTCTACAATAATATAGATAAATAGGCGATTTAAGTAGAATGATATCTCTCATGATATAAATAAGCTGACTTTGAAGAAAACAAATTGTTCCTATTATTGTATTTGTCTTTTGAAAAGAGGTCAAGTATAAGAATTCAACGGCGAATTCATTTCCTTAGCTTTCATATAAAGGTTACAGACGAATCCGCTTAAGAAAAGAAAGCAGTCGGAAATAACAATTTTGTAAGAAACAAACAAAATGTAAGAACGTGAATCGCTGTTGGAGAAGCCCGAGATAAATGGAGACAGGGAGGGGAGATAAAAATGATGGCGGATGCCTCGTGAATGGAAGAAAATTAGGAAATTCACCGCGGCGCTTTTTCAGGCGCGAGAGCTGTTTAAATTATCCATATTATCTGTGTACAAATAAAATTCTACTCATGCGAGTAGAATATAAAAAATACGTCGTTGAATTTTTGTTGATGGCAGAATGTCGAGTTAAATTTCTTAAAATTAAAATATATACCAGAAGTAAATATACCACTTGATTGTAATTTATGAGTGAGCGAGACGCAATATATATATACTTATGTTTGTTACATACGTCCGCAATTTTTTTCAGTTTCATTTCTATTAGATATTTATCTGTCAAGTCGATTAAATGACCAGAATCAAACAAGTATATTCATTAAGACTATTTTTGTGTAAGAAATTCATCAACGTACAACGTAAAATAATAATACGGTATAATGTGAGAGCTGACTGTCACCCACATAATTTGGGACGCACCCTCCTAAAGTCTCAGAGACAAAGCAATTTTGTTGGCTCGAGACACCGATGTAGTTGGCATGTCACTCGCACAGTACCTACACATGTGGATTGTGGACTAACGATAAGCTTTGAAGACGTACCAAAGCATTTATTACCCAGCCGATATTTATGTTTGTATGAAATGAAAGCTGATCTCTTTAAAGAGAGGTATTAAAGCAAAGTAATGAAATATTTAAGATTATGGGTCGTAGCACACATATCAATTTGGAAAGGGATAGTATTATTTTTATAAAACTCTCTACTGCAACGCACACTAATCTGTCTAATATCCGTTGAACAGCTAACCAAAAGAAAAAGTGATTCACAACTAATAAGTATGATACGACTTAAAGAATTAATATTAATATAATAAAGTTGAAAGTGTGTGAGTTTGTGTATGTTTGTCAATGTTTGTTACTTCTTGGCTCAACGGATTTAGATGAGATTTAGTACAAGCGTAAAAGATCATATCCTGGAAAAACACATAGTATACACAGTAAGTATACGTGAAAAACTTGCAGCAGCTAGTTTTTATAAACTTTTAAAACGTTGGAACTTTTAAATATATTTTCCTGAACAAAAATAAAGCAACATTGGAAAAGTAATCCAGTTTTCGGGACCCACGCATTCAACACAATACACACATATTGCAGATACGTTACAAGTTACGCAAAAGTAAAGCCCACGAAATTAATTTTCAAATGTAATCCACATTTTCAATTCATTAATTTTATTGATGTTGGGCTTTTACGAAGTTACGAGCGTGTAAAAACTATAAATTTAATCAAACTGAAAAGCTTTTTAAGCGGTCGATTAAGTGTATCGGCTGTAATATAAATGATACAATAATTTTATGAACGTGGCTTAGGTTCTGTTAAACACGCAATACACACATATTTTATGTCATAACTTCAGTGAGCCAGTATTTTTGTGTACGGTATTCTGTTTATTTTTTCGTGTTATTTCTGCTTGGCAGCCATCTGTCGTATAAACACAATTAGCTACTTCTCTGTCCAATTACTTCAGGATTTTATTGGTAAGAACTCCGCAATTAACTTTCTCATTCAATTTTGGTGAAAATGTTCGAGAAAGTTTGGAAAATTGAAATAAGTCCGTCTAATTTTGTGTTGCACTTCGAAACGTCAAATACAAAAGTTATTTATTCAAATCAGGCTCATAATTATTTGAGAATGTCATAATCATGGCGGTAAGTCTCCTCTTTGAGTAGTGGTTGACGAGGCACCATGGCATTTTCACCTCAATGGCAGAAGCCTGACGCAGGCCCTCATCGGACATGGCCAGTTTAGCAGTTCCTGTTTCAGATTTGAAATTCGACCCGATTCTGGTACAGGCCATGGTCCGGAGCTAGAGGAACTGGAGAAGAACGCCTCCTTCTGCGAAACAGCAATGTGCGCGTAGAAGATATTTCAGGCCCTGACCGCCTCAGAAGCAGACGCCCCGGATGTAAGAAATCGCGAAGTAGCTTTCGGCCACCATAGCTGCGGGATAGGGGACGACTTACAACAGTTAACCTAACGTCCACCTGTTCGGTAAGGGCCAGGCTCGAATCAAATACAAATACAAAACACGATGCCTGCTAGAGCTGTGAGAACGTTTGAAAGAGTGACTGTGGCCTTAGAATGTTAAGGATAACTCAAGGACAAATGCAGATTTTAGTCAGTAAAAGCCTGATACGCCCTCTTGTTTTATCAGGAGAAGACATTGATTGAATTAGAAAATAAAAAATAAGATTCAGAATAAGTAATTTTTGTTGAAGTTACGTTTAACGAATCTATAACTTGCACCCGTAACTACTTCTATTGATTTAATTTTAAAGAAAGAATTGATGCCACTGATTTTTCAGTGATACAATGTGACTCTATTTCTCCAATTTTTTTTTTCTAATTTTAAAAACAAAATCCAAAAATTAAAAATTTTAATCAGGTGGAGAATTAATAAATTTTTGGACATCAAAGTTACATGCAGCAGTCTAAAACGTTTTCTCGTTACTATATTTAATTCGTAGAGAATTAATCATTTTTGAACGTCAAAGTTACATCTGGCAGTCCAAAAAGCGCTATCATCACTATTTACCTAATTCCTTGAGAATTAATTATTTTCGAACATAAACCACTTAATTCAATTGAAAGAAAATTTTATATTTATTTTTAAAGCAGGTATGGGCGATCCTCAAGATCAAATTTATTTATCCAGTCTTAAAATGGTTGATTTAAGTGGAAAGAAAAACTAAAGACATAAGTCATTAATTCAGATCAGGCTGAGAATTATTAATTTTTGAATGTTAAAGTTATATGAGGCACTACAAAACGCGCTACCGTTATTACTTTCTAAGCTTTTAACTGAAAAGAAAAATTGTTTGACAAATTTTCCAGAAACACAATATGCTATACTTCGGTTCTATTACTTTCGTTTTTCTAACGAGTTTCTACAAGTCTAAAGTTGAATAAGGCAGTCTAAAACTCACTCCTGCCACCTAATGTTTTAATAGGAAAAAAAATATTGGTGTGACAAATTCGCCAGCAACACAGTATGCTATTTCTTTGTCCTATTTAATTTCTCTGGGTGTTTTATTTATTTTAAAAACACCGGCAGATTATTCAAATAAGGCTAAGAATTAATTAATTTTTAATGTCAAAAATATATGGGATAGTCCAAAACACAGTCCCTTCACTACTTTCTTATTTTTTAACTAGAAAAAGTACTAGTGCGACAAACTCAGTAACACAGTGTGCCTACTTATCTAGCCTGTAGGAAACAGGCTAGTTTTTATTTTAAAAACAAAAATCATTTGTATAAGTTAGGCTGACATCAGATGGACTGTAACGACCGCACGCGGTCGATATGTTTAGTCTAAGATCCGATTAAGAACGACCTTTGCTGGTCTGTTTAATGGATGAAACGTATTTTATGATAAATATTGTATTTACTAATATAATGCGGGAGAGTTGCCTAAGAAATTACTTGCCAAACTTTTTATTTTAAAACATGCACCGGTGTGTTTAACGAATTTTAATATTAACCGAAAGTATGAAGCCTTTATAGAACATAAAAATGTTGGGTTGCCTATTATTTGTTTTCTGGCATAACTTTGGTTTGTCAGGTATAAACAGGTATGTCAATATTAGTAGTACCCATTTGCTTAATAAATAAATTGTATATCAAAATAAACGCTATTTCGTTACGAATACGATGCATATAGGGTAGTCTGCAAAACATCTGGCATGAATAACGATTATGTATTTTTATTTTGTGTAGGTAATTCAAAGTAAAGCGGTATTTTATCATTAATAATAGTTGTTTATTGCACTGTGTGTATGAATAAGACTAGAAAAAATAAATTTAACCGTGTCTATCTGACACTGGATAGTTGAAATTTTCTCAAATTATTTTCTGCTACTGCTGAAACAACATATACCACTAAAAACCGTTTTTAGCAAGCACCGGATAGGCCCGTCGACAACAATGTCGAGGTGGAGTGGTTCCGGGAGGCCATGTCGCAAATCTACGACACGGCAATGTCCCGAGTCCGTCCTTGACGTGCTAAGCGCCAGGTGAACTGGTTATCACCGGAGATTGCGGCATTGCGTAACGCATGCAATCACGTGCGACGCCGGTACGCCAGACACTGCTGGCGCCGCATCGGACCGCCGGATGCGGAGGCCAGAGAGACTATACGAGGAATACAGATTGGCGAAACGCACCCTCCAAGCAGAGATAAAGCGGGCCAAACTCAAGGCTCGCAAGTGTTGCTGGGCTCTCTGACTGCAGACCCATGGGGGCGTACAAGACGGTACGGGATAAACTGCGCTCCTGGGTGCCTCCGCTGACTCAGAGTCTCTGGCCCCAGCTTGTGGAGGGTGTGGCGAGCACTCTGTTCCCTGCGCGAGGGGAACACTCCCCCCCGCCCATGGCTCCGCCACCAGCGGTGTCTGACGCGGACCACAACAGCGACGACGACGACATGCTTCAGAGGTGACCGAGGTAGAGATGAGAGTGGCGGTAGGAAGGCTTGCTGGGGAAAGCCTGGGTCCTGGCCGTGGAGGCTCTTTAGCGCATGTATGGTGAGGGGCCAGTTCCCACTTCACTGGAAGACGGGAAAACTGGTCCTCATTGCGAATTGCGAGGCCAGGGCGCCCTGTGGACTCCCTGTCCGCGTACCTGTCAATTATGCTGCTCGACAAGGTGGGCAAGTTCTTTGACAGACTCATTGCAAACTGCCTCGTAGCGCGCCTAACACGGTGGGGCCGAACCTATCGGACGGCTAGTTTGGCTTCCGTAGGATGCGCTCTACGTTGGACGCCATCATGCACGTGCGAGCCCTCGCGATGGGGGATGCGGTGTCCCAGGGCAAGTGTTTCATGGTGGTGTCCTTGGACATTGCCAACGCCTTCAATTCCCTGCCCTAGAGTATGATCCGGAGTGCACTCCGGTACCACTGGGTGCCTGAATACCTCTGTCAGGTGGTCGAGGCCTATCTGTCGGATAGGCACATAGTCTACCACGGTCACCAGGGAGAGTGGAGATGCCGAGAGATGTCGTGCGGTGTTTCGCAGGAGTCGCTACTAGGGCCACCCTTGTGGAACATCGGGTACGACTACGTGCTGCGCGGCGACTTCTCCAACGGGGTCAGCGTGGTCTGCTACGCAGACGACACGCTGGTTCTAGCGCAGGGAGAGTCGTACCGGGCGGCGGCCGCTCTAGCGACACGTGGGGTTGCGATAGTCGTTGATAAGATCCAGGAGTTGGGACTCGAGGTGGTGCTGCACAAATCCGAAGCTATGTGTTTTCACGGCCCTCGGAACGCGTCGCCATCGAGTTCCCAACTAACGGTAGGAGGAGTTGACATCGACGTTGAACGATGAAGTGCCTGGGACTCGTCCTCGACAGCCGGTGAAGTTTTGTGGAGCATTTCCGACGTCTGGCTCCCAAACTGAACTGGACTGGGGCTGCTCTCAAGTGGCTCCTGCTCAACCTTAGACGTCCAGACGCCTCCTGCCGGAGGCTCTACGCGGGGATCATTCGGTCCATGGCCCTTTACGGGGCTCTGGTGTGGGCGCCGTCGCTGCAAAAGCGACCGGCGGCCATACTGAACGCCTGCCAGAGGGTCATGGCAATACGGATGGTGCAGGGATACCGCACGACTTCCCGCGAAGCGGCGAGCCTTCTTGCTGGCCTACCACCGTGGGATCTGGAAGCAACGTCCTTGCACACATGCACGATATGCGCGTGCAGATGCAACGCCGGGGTGAAAATCCGCTGCCGCGTCAACGGACATGGCAAGTTCGGGAGGTTCCTGCACCGGATCCATGCGGAAGAGACGCCTGGGTGTCGCCACTGTGCGGTACGCCCGGAGGACACGGTGGAGCACACAGTTGAGGTGTGCCCTGCTTTGGCGAGCGAGCAGTGGCTAGCTCGCTGTCCGACCATCCGGTAACTGTCCGCCCAAGAGCGGGGGTTGTCATTGGATGATTTTTTCCACCATAAAAAATATCGTTGGAGAAATATGCAAGTCTACACTCACACTCGCATGTTCCAGGAAACACACCCGTGATTTTCCTGGCTGCTATTCCTGGTCACAAGGTTGATTCCAACACATTCCACTTGATAGAGGATGTTGAGTTTTTCAAGCATAAAATAGGGCTCTTAAAACGATCTGCCGTTTTTAATTAAAATAAATTAAATAACAATAGCGCTGGTGTGAACTAAAAGTTTTATCATCAATATTTATTAATACAGTATTATTATTCTCAATACTATATTTAATTAAATGTATCACAATATTCTAAACACGAATATTCTAAACGAGATTTTGTTAGTATAATTAAATATATTGTTATTATATTACTGCAGCTATAAAATTGTTTGGTTGGTTTTGTTGGTGTAGTGCAAATTAATTTAATTAAAACTGAATGTTGTCAACAAATTTTACACAAAAGTGTTAATATTGCACTCTGTAGGAATAATTTCGCGCCATAACATTGTAGTACTTTCGGGCGTCCGCGCTCCGCTTACAAGAGTGTAGGAATTCGCGCTGTCCGCGCACCTCCCGCGCCGCTACCGCGCCGCACTCCAGCTAGCACAGTTGTCGTATATGGTCACGTATAACTTATTTAAAGTAAAATTCCGTTTAATCGGCAAAGCTGTATTCCTGTACTCCTGTGTGCCAAATAAACAGTGTTATCGAGCGCAGCATCCTGTTTCATTTTATAGACAGCCGTAATTACAGTGCAAAGTTCGTCCCCTACTCGACTACAACTCCTAATTGATTATAATATCTGAACCTATTGATTTGACTCATATTAATATAAAAATATCTTCTTTATTTTATTTATTTTACAAGTTTTACCAAAAGGTGTGCTCATAATGTAATATATATATAAAAATCTCGCGTCACAATGTCTGTTATCCAATTCCTCCGAAACGGCTGGACCGATTTTTATGATATTTTTGTATAAATTTAGTTAGTCTGAGAATAGGCCGTAAACTATTTTCAAACTTCATATCCCCATCTCTCATTTTTCCTTTGATAATTTACGATAAAAAGATATATTGGTGATATAATTAACGTAGAGTGATTTTTTTTAAACACTGTTGTCCACAGAAGCACATTCATGAGACAGCGCTAGCAAGTTGTCACGAGCATATTATGTACGATACGATATAAATACAATATAATACGATATAAATACAATATAATACAATACGATAAATATCTTCACACACACATAACATGACAAAGTTTACTGAGTCAGCTAGTTACAAATAACTTATAATAAGTTCGTTTGCTCTTATAAATCGATCATCAAAAGGCTTCAGTCACTTAAAGGTCCATTGACCTTTAAGTGACTGAAACTCTGAGTCTAGCCTTAACCTTAAATTTTGTCATAATGGACTCGTTAATGTTTATTTTTGTATAATTTCATAGATATAGTTTTTAGATATTATTGTACCATATGCTTAGTTATCGTAGTCATTTATTACAGTAGAACATTTTTTATAATAATTTTACTCTAATTTTAAATTTTTATTGTCGCAATGAAACTGGACTGTAAAGTGATGGCCTGAAACACAGGTTTAAATTAACCTAGATCGGGCGGTCCACTATAAAATAATGCAATTCCAAACCACTACTAATTGTACTTTTTTTTTTGATATTTTAGTTTTACAATATTTTTAAGCACTGTAATTGTATCATTATTGTAATAGGAAACCTTGTTACTGTTGCCTAATGTTCATATTTTTGCAGATGTATTTATTGAATAAATTATTATTATTATTCTCTTTATTCAATTTTTTTTTACATATAAAATTACATTTTTAAATATTTTTTAACGAAATTATACAAAAGAAAAAAAAAAACATTTAAAAATATAAAAATATAGTTATCCACCGGTGTCGGGAGCAGGGTCCAAGCTACCGGTGGTTAGGGCTGCAGAGACAGGAACCTCCTCACAATGCGAGCCGTATCGAGGAGTACTGCCTTCTGTATCAGGCCCTTGATCCACCCGTGCAACGATAGCTTCGACAGATGGTCGTCGAAGCTTTTGGCTATAAGGCCATAAGCGGTCACAACAATCGGCACAATGACAGCCGAGTCCACATTCCACATGTCGACAACCTCGTGTGCTAAGTCAAGATATTTTATTTGTTTTTCTTTCTCAGCTTTCACGAGATTCTCGTCATGCGGGATGGTGACATCGACTATCATTGCACGGCGCGCTAATCGGTCTATCACCACTATGTCCGGCTTATTGGCTACAATAGTCCGGTCAGTAATGATAGACCGATCCCAGTACAACGTGACATGGTCATTTTCAAGAACTGGGTCGGGCACATACCTGTAGTACGGTACATCAGAGTCCACCAGGTTGTATTTCAAAGCAAGTTGCTGGTGAAGAATCCTGGCTACTTGGTTTTGCCTGTGCAAATACTCGCCGTTAGCCAGACGAGAACAACCAGAGATAATATGTCTGATGGACTCACCCGGACGATGACATGCCCGACACACGTCAACCGTCCCATCCTTCATAATATGTCTCCGGTAGTTGTTCGTCAAGATAACCTCGTCCATAATCGCACAGATAAAACCTTCAGTTTCTCCGAAGAGGTTGCTGAATCGTAACCAGGCCACGGACGCCGAAAAATCTACATCAGGCCCATGAAGAGCCCGAAAAAAGCGCCCGTGAAGCTCCTTGCCTTTCCATACTTCCTTGCGGTCATCAGTGGTAAGTACCACAGGTTTGCGCCAGTTCTCTTTAGCCATGGACAGCGGGGTGAGTCCCTTGTCCATTGCGACCACATCGCGGTGCATACCCACGTCGGTTTTGAGAAAGTATTCTCTGAGGCTGCACACCTCGCGGTTGTGTAGAGTCTTTGCATTCAAAAAGCCTCGACCTCCACACTTCCGCGGGATGTACAGTCTCATCACCGAAGATCGTGGGTGATGCATCCGATTTGCGGTCAGCAATGTACGGACCCGCCTATCCAGAGCGTCTAACTCAGTCTGAGTCCATTTGAGTATGCCGAAAGAGTACATTAAAACCGGCATGACCCAACCGTTGAAGGCGCGCACCTTATTTCCGCCTGACAGAAGGCTGTTTAAAACTTTCTTCAGGCGGCCAAAGAAGCGCTCCTTCAACGTTTGCTTCATGTCAGCGACGTTAATGCCTAACGCTTCCGACATACCCAAATACTTATAAGTTTCGGTCGAGGAGAGGGATCTAAGGTGTATGGAATCCGAGAGTTGAATTCCCTCGGATTCCACTATCTCCCCTCGCCTTACATGCATGACTGCACATTTGTCCACACCAAATTCCATCCTGATGGCACTACTGAAGGTTTCCGTTACCTTCAGTAGTTCCATCAGTTGCGAATTGTTGTGGGCAAAAAGTTTCAGATCATCCATGTAAAGCAGGTGAGATAGGACCTGACCACCTCTTCTCAACCGATAGCCCAAACTTGAATCCTCCAGCAACGTGCTTAAAGGATTCAGGGCTAAGCAAAACCAAAGTGGACTCAAACTGTCGCCCTGAAATATTCCCCGTTTGATCCATATTGGTTCATCATTCCCCTGGATCGGTCGACATCCTGGATAGCGAAGGACTGTTTTCCATTGCCTCATACATGACTCAAGGAAGGTGCGTAGAGTTGCATCTATTTTATACAACTCCAACACCTTCATGAGCCATGTATGTGGAACAGAGTCGTAGGCCTTCTTATAATCTATCCAACATGTCGACAGATCCTTGCGGGATCGACGAACCTGTTGGCTTATGGCCATGTCTATGAGGAGTAGCTCCTTAGTGCCGCGGTATCCGTTCCTACATCCATTCTGAGAGGCAAACATAATTGAGTTTTTCTCAATGTGTAGAGTAATTTTCACTCTCAGGATGGACGTAAGAAGTTTATAGACCGTCGACAAACATGTAATCGGTCTATAATTCTTGGGATCCGCGGTACTACCCGTCTTATGGAGCAGGTGGGTGGTACCAGTTGTTAAAATCTGAGGCAGTGACCCAGACTCTAAGGATGACTGGAATTGTGATGCCAAAATCGCGTGTGAGCTGCTATACCACTTAAGCCAGAAATTTTGCAGTCCGTCCGGTCCCGGAGACTTCCAATTTGGTAACGGACGTACTGCTCTGGCCACGTCTAATGGGGTGATGAAAACTTTGTCAATTTCTGGTATAGCCTCGCACTCGCGCTCAACATCACGCATCCAGCCACCCTCAGTGTGACATACGGGCTCCGACCATATGCTGCGCCAGAATGTATTCGTGGCAACACTATCCGGTCGAAACCCGTCAGTCACATTTTGTCCAGGTCGCTCCCAAGCTCTGTACACCCACCTCTCATCGCTCTTGAACATGCGATTTTGCGAGTACCGATCGACCCGTCGCTTATACCGCCGGATGCGATTGGCCCATGCACAAACTTTCTGCTTCAGGAAGTCGATGCGTTCCGTGACACGTGACATATATTCTCGGGGGCTTATTTCAGTCCCCGAAAACGCTCGTCTCACGAAACGCGTCACACGTGGACGTGTATTGCCCTCCCTGAAGCAGCATAGTTTGCCAATTAGTGCTCTGGCCTCATCAATACGCCTCTCGATCCTGCACTGCCAGGCTGGAGCGGCAGGCGTTGGTCGAGTGGCTACTCCATAACATGGGAACTTTACATTAGCAAGACGACATGCCGCAACAGCCCCACAGTACAGGATGGAGTGCGTATCAAGGAGGCTGTCGCTGCTCTCAAAAACATTTTTAAGCAGCGAGTCCAGAGCACACACTAGCGCCCTATTTTTTTTGTGCATAGGCAACCGAGGTAAACGGGGCCTAAGCTCAGTCGGAGTCGATCTATACTCACGAAGCGCATCCTCCAGTGCGCTCCTCAGTCGATCGTTGCACTGGCTACTTACTCTGTCAACCCTATCATCTGCCTCATTCTCAACATGATCATACCGCGGAGTGGTCGTGACAGAAGTCGATGGTCCCGCGGTCTGTATCTGTTGCGTTGTCGAGACGATAGGGTTGCTCAGTACCTGTGAGCGCAGCCGATCAAGTGCGGCGTCGTCCAACCTGTGGTTACGTTGAATAACCCGCACCTGATCCGACAATCGTTGTGCCGAGACGTTCACGGTTGGTTCAAGATCCTGAAACAGAGACAGCATCCTAACACGGTACGCAGTGAGGTTAGTTCCCCCCTCTGTAGACCCGTAATATACGCGCATGACGTTCTCATTCATGGATTGAGTCTATTTCATGCGCTGCACACAACCACCGGCAGCGGGGACCCGGCTCGGGGCCGGTTGGCCCCTAAATCCCAAGCCGTTCGGTGGCCGGCCTCTCCCCGGCCGGCGTACAGGTGTTGGCGACGTCGGCGGGGAGAAATACTCGTCGCTCGAGCTCGACGCGACTGCAGCCGCCGGTGACACTGATGATCCGGGGTCTTGCGGCGGCGAGGCGGAGCTGAGCAGCGAGTCCGGGGGTGGAAGGCGTGCGCGTTGAGCAGCTGCTCTCGTCAACATAGTTTTTTTATAAATGTATTTTCATTCCGATTTCCTTTTCATAGTATTTTCTTTACGATGACATGTGTCATCTGTCCGGTGGATGAGCATTTTTTCTTCTTGATGGTTTTCAATTTTTATTTATTGTTTTCGGTAAGTTCTTATTGTGTAATCTATTTCTTGTTACTATTACAGTACAATTGTGCAAAAATATGTCCAGAAATTAATATAAACAGGATTAAAAATTTGTGAATGAAAAAAACAACTTTGTTGACATCTGGTGTTGCCAGCTATTATTATTATTATTCCTTTATTATCTATTTTAACATATTAATTACATTTTAAAATATTCCTTAAATAAAAAAAATATTTAAAAAAAAAACATTTAAAAATATAAAAAATAGTGTCCCACCGGTATCGGGAATAGGGTCCAAGCTACCGGCGGTCAGGGCTAAAGAGAAAGGAACCTCCTGACTATACGGGCCGTGTCCAGAAGTACCGCTTTCTGAATCAAGCCCTTGATCCAGCCGCCTAACGAGAGCCTCCTAAGGTGTTGGTCGAGGCTCTTGGCAATTAAGCCATTGGCTGAAACGACTATCGGTACAATAATCGCTGAATCCAATTCCCACATGTCGACAACCTCGCGAGCCAAGTCAATATACTTGATTTGTTTATCTTTCTCGGCTTTCGCGAGGTTCTCGTCATGCGGAACGGATATGTCAACAATCATTGCACGCCTCTCGCTTCGGTCCACCACCACTATATCAGGCTTATTGGCTACAATAGTCCTGTCAGTGATGATGGACCGATCCCAGTACAACGTGATATCGCCACTATCGAGAACTGGGTCGGGCACATACCTGTAGTATGGCACCTCCGATTCCACAAGAGAGTACTTCAGAGCAAGTTGCTGATGGATAATCCTGGCTACAAGGTTGTGTCTATGCAAGTATTCTCCGTTAGCTAGACGAGAACAACCAGAGATAATGTGGCGGATTGATTCACCCGGTCGGTGACATGCCCGACATATGTCAACCGTGCCGTCCTTCACAATAAATCTCCGGTAGTTATTCGTCATGATAACTTCGTCCATAATTGCACATACAAAACCTTCGGTTTCCCCAAAGAGGTCACCGACGCGCAGCCAGGCTACGGACGCTAGTTGGTCTACATCGGGCCCATGAAGGGCCCGGAAAAAGCGTCCGTGAAGTTCCTTACTCTGCCATACTTCCCTGCGTACGTTAGTGTCAAGCACTACAGGTTTGCGCCAGTTCTCGTTAGCCAAGGAGAGCGGGGTGAGTCCCTTGTCCACTGCTACTACATCCCGATGCATACCCCCGTCGGCGGCTAGGAAGTATTCCCTGAGACTGCATACCTCGCGATTGTGCAGGGACTTAGCATTTAAAAAGCCTCGACCCCCACACTTCCGCGGGATATACAGTCTCATTACCGACGACCGAGGGTGATGCATTCGATATGCAGTCAGCAGTGTACGAACTCTCCTATCCAGGGCGTCAAGTTCCGTTTGAGTCCATTTGAGTATACCGAAAGCGTACATCAATACCGGCATGACCCAACCGTTGAAGGCACGCACCTTGTGTCCACCTGACAGAAGGCTGTTAAGTACCTTCTTCAGGCGGCCAAAGAAGCGCTCCCTCAACGATTGCTTCATGTCAGTGGCATTGATGCCTAACGCTTCCGACATACCCAAATACTTGTAGGTTTCGGTTGGAGAGAGGGATCTCAGGTGTATGGAATCCGAGAGTTGGATACCCACGGATTCCACAATCTCCCCTCGCTTTATATGCATGACCGCACATTTGTCCACACCAAACTCCATCCTGATGGCACTACTGAAGGTTTCCGTTACCTTCAGTAGCTCCATCAGTTGCAGATTGTTGGGGGCAAAGAGCTTCAAGTCATCCATATAAAGAAGGTGAGATATAACCTGACCACCTCTCTTCAACCGATAGCCTAGTCCTGAATTCTCCAGCAATGTGCTCAGAGGATTCAAAGCTAGGCAGAACCAAAGCGGACTCAAACTGTCACCCTGGAATATACCTCGCTCAATCCTGACCGGTTCGCTGTTCCTCTGGATATTTCGACATCCTGGATAGCGAAGGACCGTCCTCCATTGCCTCATACATGACATCAGGAAGGTGCGAAGAGTTGCATCAACTTTATACAACTCCAGCACCCTCATGAGCCATGTATGAGGAACTGAGTCATAGGCCTTCTTATAGTCTATCCAACATGTCGACAGATCCTTTCGGGAACGCCGAACCTGTTGGCTAATGGCCATATCGATGAGGAGTAGCTCCTTCGTACCGCGGGACCCATTCCTACATCCATTTTGAGAGGCAGACATGATAGTGTTATTATCAACATGGTGGTTAATCTTTGCTCTCAAAATGGATGTAAGAACCTTATAAACTGTCGGCAGACACGTAATCGGCCGATAGTTTTTGGGTTCCGCGGTGCTACCGGATTTGTGGAGCAGGTGGGTAACTCCTGTTGTAAGAAACTCGGGTAGCGAGCCAGACTCTAAGGCGGCCTGATACTGAGATGCCAAACGAGCGTGCAACCTTTGCAACCACTTTATCCAGAAGTTGTGCAGTCCGTCCGGCCCTGGAGATTTCCAATTAGGCAACGGACGGACTGCACGGGCCACATCTTGGGGGCTGATAGTGATTGCCCCCATTTCTGGTATCGATTCGCACGCTCGTTCGACCTCTCGAGTCCAACTACCTTCAGTGTGACTGACAGGCACCGACCAGATGTTGCGCCAGAACGAACACATGGCGTCATCATCCGGAAGGCGCGTGTCAGTCACACCTTGGTCCGGTCGCTCCCAAGCCCTGTATACCCACCTTTCATTACTCCGGAATGTGCTATTCTGGATGTACCGTTCAACCCGCCGCTTATACCTTCGTATACGGTTTGCCCATGCATACACCTTCTGCTTCAGGAAGTCGATGCGCTCTGTGACACGGGACGTATAGTCTCGGGGGCTGATGTCAGTCCCCGAAAACGCCCGCCTCACAAAGCGCATCACTCGTGGGCGAGTGTTACCCTCCCTGAAGCAGATTAGTTTGCCAATGAGTACTCTGGCCCCACCAATACGACGCTCGATCCTACACTGCCAGGCCGGCACAGCTGGTTTTGGTCGTGTAGCTACGTCACTGTTCGGAAATTTGACGTGAGCTACACGACATGCCGCTACGGCCGCGCAGTACATGATCGAGTGTGTATCGGTGAGATCTTCGCAGTCATCAAAATAGTTTGACAACTGCGAATCCAGAGCAGCCACCAGCGCCTTATTCTTATTATGCATGGGCAAACGAGGTAAACGCGGCCTAAGCTCAAGCGGCATGTTGCGATACTCCCGAATAGCACACTCCAAAGCACTCCTCAGTTCATTATTGCACTGGGTACTTACGTTAGTGACCGTATCAGTACTCACCTCGTCAGTGTTAAGGGACATGTGGCTGGACTGTGGCACCACAACTGGTACCACAGGTTGCGACGGAGGGGTAATGACACGGTCACTCATTTCCGTTCGGAGGCGATCAAGTACAGTATCGTCCAACATATGATTACGTTGGATGACCCGCACCTGATCCAGTCGTTGTGCCGAAACGTTGACGGCTGGCTCAAGCACCTGAAACAAAGAGAGCATCCGAACACGGTACGCGGTCAGATTGTTTCCTCCCTCTGTAGCCCCATAGTATGCGCGCATGACGTTTTCATTAGTCGATTGCGTCCATCGCATGCGCGGCACACTTCCGCCGGCAGCTGGGACCCTATCAGAGACCGGTGGGCCTCGAGGTCCTAAGCACGCTGGCGGCCGGCGTCCTCCCCGACGACGCGCAGGTGGTGGTGTCGTCGGCGGCGAGTAGTACTCGTCGCTCGAGCTCGACGCAGCTGCCACGGCCGGTGTCACAGCTCTCACCGTGAGGCTGGGTTCCGGCGGCGGCGAGGCGGAGCTGAGCGACGAGGCCGGAGGTGGTGGGCGTGCACGTCGTGCGGCAGCTCTTGTCAACATTATTGTTTTAGCATTGTTGTCGTTTTTATCGCATCAGTTTACAATGTGTGACATGAAATGTCATCTGTCTGGTTTTAAATTTTGTTTTCTTTTCATGTTTTGGGCTTTATTGGTGGAAAAGGAGTTTATATTTGGTTTATTGCTTATTTTGTAGACTTATGGAATAAAAATTTGCAGATTTGCGGTACCGAAAATTAAATTACCGTATTAAAATTTGCATGAACGACACAGCACTTTTGACATCTAGAGTTGCCATTTATTATTATTATTATTATATTATTGTTAAGGCTAGACTCAGAGTTTCCTATCGAGATCAAATTAGGAATAGATATCCTTAGGAGAACCACTGCTTGCCATCAGATGGGATTGCAGTCAAGCACTAGTTCGATATAACCCAAAGGGACGCCAAACTTAAATGGCAGTGGGCAGAACATATTGCTTACGAATGATCGATAGGGCAACCGCATACCAGAAGATGCATCGTTGAAATGCCTCCCATAAAGTGGACTGATGACCTGGAGAAGGTTGCGGGAATTCGACGAATCTAAGAAGCACAGGTCCGGTGGTAGTGGCGATACTTAGGAGTAGTCTATGTCCGGTATGCAATGTCTTTTGACTGATATGGAGATGATGATGATGATGTAAAAGGATCTACTGTAGCTCTTTTAATTACGCCTAATAGCAAAGCATAGTAAACTAACAAAATTCCAACATCTCAGGCACCAGTGTATTTGTAACTTGTTTACAAATAAATACATCGGAACCGAAATCTACAACATCGATATCCTTAATGGAGGGACACATTATTTTTTATCCAAATCCAAACTAATATTATAAATGCGAAAGTAACTCTGTCTGTCTGTCTGTCTGTTTTTGCTTCACGCCTAAACTACTGAACCGATTTGTGTGAAATTTGGCACAGACATAGTTTGGAACTTGAGAAAGGACATAGGATAGTTTTTATTGCAAAAAATAAAATAAAATTTATTCCGGACATACAGCGCCATCTATTGGTCAAGAGTCGGCATCAATTCAGTACTGAAATTTCCGGAAGTCACTATTCCACGCGAACGAAGTCGCGGGCAAAAGCTAGTAGTATTAATATACAAGACTTGACTTAATCTCTTACCTTCTGGGGCTGGAGGTCTCGGTTGATAGTGTAAATCTGAAACAAATTAAAAAATTCTTTACTGTTACGCTTTTATCAATCTAGTAATGGTAGTTTACTTACCTAATTTAGTATTAATGTATACCACATTGTTTTTAGTATATGCGAAACCTGAATATACTTTGTTCAGAATCAGTAACTGAATGGATTCCAATAGCTTTTATACCTTGTTATATTTTTCCAAAAATATTTAAAAAAGGTCAAACCTACGTGCAACCAAAAATATGCTTTTTCATATTCCTTCTCACCGTACTGGCTTTGCGTCCAACTCTTACGCTGTTTCCACCATAAAACTCTGAAATGTGCTCTCCCTTGATATAAAAAAGCCGAAAGTAAATAATCCTTCAAACGTAAAATACGGAACTACTACTTGAAGTCATCTCAACCTTAGTTCGATCTTTGTCAGAATTTTATTAAGTTCTCTTAATGATTTGATATTTATTAGTTTATTATTTACATAAAAAACTTAAATATTAAATAAAATATAATACAAAATGACAAAATACGCTCAGGCGTCAAAGTACTCCTCCACATCGCTGTCATCCGGAAATGTGCCCAGAAGACTGGCACCATTGCCACGTTGAATAGCAATGCTAATTCTTTGGGCGAAGAACGAGCCAGCCCTCTGGTCAAGTGAAGTGTCGATCAATCGGCGTGAAACTTCCATAAATGTATCTCGTTAAAAATAAAATAAAATAAGATGGTTTATTATTTTAGTATATATACGTATTTTATTATCTACACTAATATAGTAAAGAGGTAAAGTTTGTTTTATGTTTTTTATTTGTAGAAGATAATTTCTGAAAGTGCTGGACCGATTTCTAAATTTTTTTACCACCAGTGTTTAAAGCTGCTTTATTCCAGAGTGACCTAGGCTATTTTTATGTACGCGGTCGAAGCCGCTTGCAAAAGCTAGTATATTATGTATAAATAACTTATTTTTTTTTTTCATTTAAAGTATTTGTTTATTGTGCAAACCTACCACAGTGTGGTCTTTTTGACAAGCTTTTATTTAGTTTCACCTGTCCCGTTGTTTCTCTGTGATAAAATTTAGCAAATTAAATGTAATCCACTTCCCAGCTACCGATTGAGCTGAAATTTTACATGCATGTGTAAATTAGATGACAATACAAAATTATTATGACATGAAGCTGATCTGATGATGGAACCGGAAGGTGGCCGTAGGAACTCTATAGTTAAACGACACAAACCCATCTAGTTTGGACTCATATGATTTGTCTCGGCGAGTATTAATTACACAAGTATACTACGCTATAAAAGCTTGCTATGAAAAAATGATTTTCATTAAAAACTTGTATAACCCAAAGGTTGTCTGGGAGAGAATTCCTTGTTGCATTTAAATCCGCTTATGTACCACTACTATACATGAGGTTTAAATAAATAAATAACTTGGACACCACCGATACTAAGTACAAAACAGGTTACGGCAGGTCATACTGGGGATTAGGTGCCAGCACACAGCTGGGTGTGATCCCTCAGTCGCCCGGGTGGCCATGACAATGTATTCATGTCACCAACCAGGTACCATAACTGGCTTATAACTTAATGATTTTTCATAATACAGTTTTGAAATGTTTACATAGATTCTTTACATAAAAATACTAGACAGGTGTTTCATGTTTCGTATATGCATGTTAAAAATACAACCTGTATATAATAACAAAATCTCACTGCAACGTCCATGCATTTAACTGCCCATAACTACGCTACCATTTTGTTAACAAAACCGAATAGTGTAATGTCGTAAAACCGAACTATTAGCACACCGCAACAAGGATACCAGAGCACTGCCGGTCACTATGCCTCATTATCTGTATATTACCACTGGTAGGAGATATTAGAACATTGTTCTTTCAAAATTATTCAACACTTGTTCTAATGAAAACAAACTTATTTTTAGTTATCCTGATAGCTATAACCTAGGGGTCTTTAAGTAAAGAGTAAATAGATTATATAAGATAAGATAAGATTTATTTCGCAAATATGGTGGGTACTTGTGATGGTGGTACAATGTTTTAACAAAAAGAGAACAAGCCATATTTTGCCAATAACAAGGCATGCAAAAGTACAAAAGTTTACCCAACATAATTATGTAGGTCCATGATACATGTTTTTTTATAATTAATTACATATAAACTATTTAATTACTATTCCATACAAAAAATAAAAAATAATTTAGTTTATTAGTCAAATAATTAAATGTCATGGCTATTCTATACATTTAATAAATAATATAATTCTAATAATGAGTCAATAAAATAATCAATAATAAATATTCTCATTGTTGATTAAATACAAAATAAAATTGTCAATTAATGTATTTGTCCAATAAAAAATCTGCAACACTGTAATACACTTTGTCAACTAAAAAGTTCCTTAGTCTTTTTTTTAAATAATAACACGCTATAGTCTTTCCAACTACTGGGTATTTTATTATATATAACCGGTGCCATGCAGCAGATCCTCCTACGCATCAGTGTTGTTTTAGCACTATGGATACACAGCTTACTCTTGTCAGGCCTATTCCGAGGGAATACATCAGACATTCGCGCGAAGCGATCCGGGATTCATTTTACAAATATTGCCATTTCCAAAATATTTAAGTATGGTAGGCACGAAGTATGGCACGCAGCTATCGGTACTTAGCAATTTAAAAATAGACCGTATACATCTTTTTCGTGCCTTAAATGCAGTTTCTTGTTCTTTTGAGTTGCCTCAAAAAATAATTCCGTATCGTATATGGCATTCGACTATACCATAATACGCAGTGAGGAGTGCGTCCAAATTTACAACACCCGTTAATGCATGTAAAGCGTATGCAGATGTACTAAGTTTCTTGCAAAGTGACTCAATGTGTTGTTTCCAGCTAAGCTTTTTATCTATTTACCCTAAAAATTTAGTACTATCTACCTCGTTAATTTTATTATTATAATATTCCACATTTAAATTATCCATATCTGACATGCTTTGATTAAATTGGATTAATTTTGTTTTACTTAAATTTATTCTTAAATTATTTTGCTGTTACCATTTTATAATCAATTTAAAAAAAATATTAATGTCACTTTGGTATCTATACTTTTCAAAGGTATTGTCACGGTACTGTCATCTGCAAATAGGGTCAATGGTTATTCAATCCATTTTGGTAAGTCATTAATGTATATTAAAAAAAGCAATGGACCCAACACACTACCTTGCGGTACCCCATAACTAACTTTTCGCTCTTCTGATCTAAATATTTCGTCATGTTTGTTTCTCAATCCTATTAATTTCAGTTATTTGTCGTCTATTGTGTAAATAAGATTGAAATAAGTCTAACACATTACTCCTTATACCATAAGCTTCTAGTTTTTTCAAAAGTGGACATAATCAAACGCCTGAGTCATATCACAAAAAATGGCGCAGACTGGGTTTCGTTTATCTACATTCTTTATAACGTTATATATAAAATCATAAATTGCCACATTTATTGTTTTTCTCGGTCTAAATCTTTTTTGCTGCTTACACAGAATATTGTATTTTTCAAGGTATTTGAATAGCTCTTTGTGTATATATTTTTCAAATATTTTTTTAAATTATAGGGATTAGTATGATTGACCTATAATTTTCCACTAGCTCTCTATTTTATTTTTTAAATAGTGGTTTTAGGGTAGATATTTTCAAAGCATATGGGTATATGCCAGCACCTATACAAAGATTTAGTATATGTATAACTTAAATGAACACATAGTTCCTTAGTTACAGATTTAATAATATTTGTGGCGAAGCCATCGTTGGTTAAACGCTATTTGTATTTTTCAATGGCAGAATTATTTTACATAAGTCATTTGGTACACTTGCCGCCATGAACATTGACTTACTTTTTATGAATAATTTACGATTTGGTTTAGGCGGGGTACCTTCCTTTGATTGCTTCTAGGCAAGCGTGTTCCATCGTCGGCCACATCATCGCTTACCATCAGGTGAGATTGTGGTCAAACGCGAGCCTATCCATTATATAAAAAAAAAAACAAAACTGTATTATGAAAAATCACAACGTTATAAGCCAAGGTACCTGGTTGGCGACATAAATACATGATCACCGGGTCACCCGGACGACTGATGGGTTTTGTACTTAATGCCGGCGGTATCTAATTTGTAACCTTTTATTAAATATTTTTGAAAAAAAAATAGAACATGTTGTAAAAATGATTGAGTTACTGATTTTGAACAAACTATAGGCTAATAGGCTTTGCATGGTACTATAAATAATGTAGTATACAAACTTTTATTTAACTTGCAATATGTATTTGCATATTTTCTTAAATTTAAATTTTTATTTAATTTTAAGAAAATATATCCTGAAACACTAACTCGATAATGATCTCGAAATACCATATTATTGCCATATGGTTATGCTTAGAAAAAAAAAGGTAGTCTTATTATTGTATACTTTATTATTATTATATTATTTATTAACTAATAAGGTTTTTTTTGACAGCACACAAAATATAAAATTTACTAGATATACTCGTAATCCTCAACGTAAAAGCAATATAGTTGGTCATGCAAATGTCTCCATACGAAATATTTTATTAGATATTATATCAAGAAGAATGTATTAGATTTGTGCCTGGTGAAAATGTTAACCAAAACTTTGGGTTTTATTTATATGCGAAGTACATCTATGGGACAGACGTCTGCGTTGCGAAGCTAGAAAGTATAATATTTATTTTGTCAAAAGATAAACAAATAGCATTGCATTTGAACAACTAAAATATAAAGAATATGTACTCGTAGATAAAACTACTTAATGTTTTGAAGATTTTGTAATTTTTTTTTTGTTCGTCAGATTTGGTAAATAGATGAAATATATATATATAAATATATATTTTATTTAATCTAATAAATGAATGAAATATAAAATAGTGTTTTTATGCGGAGCGGTTCGCCGGAAAGTAGAAAATTGTCTCAAGGCGATAATTTCGGGGTAAAAAGTCAAACACACACACAAACACTCACAAAAACACTCACAATCTCTTGCCTGTCTAATATTAGTGTGATTATTAACTAGTCTTATAATATTAACTTCCAATTTCAAAATTTTAAAAAATACTATACATACCACATAATTAATTTTATCAAAGAATAAATAGAACAATTTTTTTTTTTAAATAAAAAAGCTTCCAAGTGGGAGTCGGACTCGTCGATGAAGGGTTCCATAGCAGCAAGTAAAACAATATAAAAGTTCTTAAAGTTGTAACTTTGATCGAATTTTTAATAATAGTGTTTTCTTTTTTAATTTATGACGTATTAAAAAAAACTACAGCAGGGGTGGCCGAGTGGTAACGGCTCCGTCTTACGAGTTGTAGGTCACGGCTCTAAACCCAGCCAGGCACATTAGTTTGTGTAATTTATTTTGTCAGAACTGCTCTCAACACAGTGAAGGAAAACATCGTGAGGAAACTGGCATGTTCTCGAACCAAAAATTCGAATACATGTGACATCCACCAATCCGCGTGGTGGATTACAGCCCATTCCCTCTCCTAGAAAGGAGGCCTAAGCCCCAACAGTGGGAACATTCCATTCCATTTCTTTTTTATTTTTCATTCTATTGAGGACCCATTAGAATTTAGCCTAAAATCATTCTACCTAATGAGGGCTCCGACTGTTGCTGAACTGTGGACTGAACTTGTTTATTATTCTTTTCAGTTTTTAAAGTATTTTTTTTACGCAGTCGGGTTTTTTTATTTTTATTTTTTTAGTGCTATAAGTATTTTTCTTTGTTTTCTGTTGGAAATCATCTAATGACATCTCCCGTCCTTGGGCATACACCCACTTTTGTTCTTTCTTTGCTTTCGTCCCCAAGATTCACTTTCACACAACCCATGGAACACCATTGTATGATATTATAAATTGAATTTGATGAGATTTGCTTAAACTATGTGTTAGATTCATTTCATACTAATATAGACTTCACCTAAGCAGCGTGCTTCTCCTTAACAAAACGAATACAGCGCACGAAAAAAAATCTGCATAACTTTCAGTCATTAACATTTTGACTCAAAATATATTTATGATTTTTTTTTTCGACAAAATGAGTTTAAACCGTCGTTTGATATAGATGGGCATTTATAATCAGAAAACAGAAACATTTATTTCAAATAGATCAATTATAGGCACTTTTGACTTGTCAGAATGTACAAATGAAAGACTGAATGAATGTTTGTATGTGAATTGTGAATGTAGCGTGCCTATGTATATCGACTGTTAATTTTGTAACTGTTCATTTAAATTGTATGTACAATAAAGAATAAGAATGTCGGTCAGTCGGAAACAAAAAAGTGAAGCTAAATTGCACATTCCAAAACGTAGATCTCTATGGAGAAGAACGTGCAAGAAACTCCATGGACACTCTTTTTTATCCAAGTACCATATTACCTATGTTCCACAAATAAAATACTTTGACTTTGGCTTTGATGATTTCCCATCAAAAAAAAAAAAAAAGAAAAACAATAGCTTATTTCGATTCCAGCATGAAACAAATATTTATAATTATGTCCTACAGATAGTTGTTTCGAATAATTGTGTTCAGCTTTGGTATGCTTCTCACCACAACTAGTTTGCTAACTTGAATCAATGTAATTAATTACAATGTAAATCGTAGATATTATAACTATTTTTTTCCAAATTTGTTTTTTTTCAAAAGGTGTTTTTATTTCCTCTATTTTTACGCAATGAATTGCTTCACAGTGAACCAACCGTCACTTTCGCTTTGGTGTCCTCGAAAATGTACGTCGTACCGATACTGCTACTTTGAAATCCAATTCAAAACGAAGCCGGCAGTTATACGGGTTTACTTTACCAGTATTGATTTTACACGGCTTTGTTCCTACACCGTTCAAAAATATTTAGGAGACTTGTTTAAAATTACCCTTATTTATACCTTTAATCGAGCTCAGTTCAGTACCGTCATAATTAAAAATAAAAGAGCACCTAATGTATCAAATGCTACTACAAGTACGTTGACAGTACAAACACACTCGGGAAATTGGACTTCAAAGGGATTGCTTGGCAAACATGACGACATCGTAACAGAATTTTCGGTGTTCAAGCCTTAGATAAGAGTCCTCAACCTATTCTTGAAACTGTCCTTGGATATCCTACGAAAATACGCTACAGAATTTACTACACGAGTCAGCTGGTGAGTCCAAGATCGAAAATAGCTGCAATTGTCTTTGAAGATGCCATTGAATTCTGCTTTGTACATTGCAAGCTTTATTTCTTAAAATTGCCTCTCGATTAGAAATTGTTGGATACCAGAATAAATCAATTAAGGACGACATTCATAATTCAAGAGTTAAATGGGTATCTGCTTTGTTATTGAATATCCTTGTTTTAACATTTTATACTACTATGAAAGATTGAGCTTAATGATTTGATAAAGATTGAGCTGTGTAGAAGAGTAAAACAGCTCGGGCCAACGTTTGTAGGTTCAAACCTAGCCAGGCGCAATATTTTGTATTTCACCACCATTGCTCACAAAAAGGTAAAGAAACACATCAAGAAGAAACTAGCGCATTTTGGAACTAAAAATCGAAGATATGTGGCATCCAACAACTGTACTGGGCCTGCGTGGTGGATTATGTCCTATTTTCTCTCCTACAAAAGTAGCCTGGTTTGAGTCTTATTAGTGAGAACAATGTAAGACTAACTTACGCAGTCAGTGACAATGTATTCGTAACAATTATATAAACATATTGTATAACATTATAATGAGATAAATAAACTTGATGGTAAGAACTCATAGTTGCTTGAAATGTTCTTTTATATTACTTAAATAATTATACATACAAAAGATAAGACAGTAATAAATTAATTAATAAGCTACTGAGACGTCATTTATTAAGTAGGTACGTAGCTCCAGTTTCATGAATATTAAAGGATACGAGGTTCATTAAAAGTTATTTTAATCCGATTTCCCTCCGTTGCATTCTAATTAGTTTATCGTGCTGTCTTCCGTCGAACTTGTAACGAGTACATCGCAAAAAAAGTCAAAAAGGTGGGCAAAATAGGACGAAATGAAGTCAAAGAGATATTACAGTCTTCTCGGATTAATTTCGCTTGAAGAGATGACGAATGAATATCAGTAATGCGGCGTAAAAGTTGGCGACTAATGGCTTCGGAAAAGAATAAATACATGTAAATAAAATACAACAGAGGGGCTAGCAGAACGGTCGCCCGTCGGCCACAAGCCGGGGTGTGCTGGGGCGGTGCGCCATATTGTTTTATTGCAAATTGGTTGGACGTAGACCGCGCCTGTCCTTTACATATACGAGGCTATTAAACTACCGCCGGTGTCCAGTCACGTGTTAAACGAATTCGATCGCTGCATACAATGTTAGAAGCCCGATGCTTCTGACGTGGAACTGAGCCTTAGGAGCCGACGTTGAACAAATCGCCACATTACTCCCGAACCACCAAGCCCGGACCAAATTAAGTTGTTAAAAAACTTTTAGTCGCAATTGTTAAAGTCGCTCTTTGTAAGAAACGCCTCGTGCTATCTCCTTGTTCATAGTCATTTAATGATCCGCTAGAACAAAACTTTGTAACTTGCGTTTTCATCTAGTTTGTTCTTTGTAGGAAGTAAATATTTCAGTTGTCAAAGATTTTAGTCTTTGGATAGAAAAATAATAGTTATTGATTTAAAGCTATGCAGCATTCATTGTTTGTTTCTTTTGTATTTTACATATTTTTGTAAATGGTCTGGAAATTCTACAACTATGTATTTTGTTCTGTGTGATTTTATTATTATAATCTATAGAAATTCTTGTAACTATAATGCTCTATGTTGCCAACATGTAAAAAAAACGCATATCCTTGAAAGTAGTATGTTCAGAATCGGCTACTGAATCGATTTCAGCTAAACAGGTATTTTTAAAATACTAGTTTTATTTAGCTGAAATCGTTTATATATTGTTGTTATTTGTGCGTCTTTATTGTTGTTGTTTGTGTGTATTTATTGTTGTGGTTTGTGTGTCGTATGTAGTAGCTATTGTTATGGTTTGTGTGTTGTTTTTTTTGCTGAATTGGCAAAAAAAAATCAAAACACAATCAATCACTAGATCTGGGTTGGGTTTTTAGACAGGTAAATATTTAAAAAATACCTGTTTTATACTTATAGCAGAATTTTATTGGCTTAAAATAACAAAGAGTAATAAATTTAGGATAAAGTACTATCTTTTATGATAAATAAGTCTTGATTACGTCACTAAAAATGTAATGCATTTGACTCCCAATTAGGATACGGTAGTTAATTTCTTTGAAAAACTTTACTTAAGTGCACAAAATTAAAATTTCAATGATTAAACTAATTGTAACTTAATTTTCTAATTGAGATTTATAAGGGTGTGTGGGATTCCGGTTACATGTTGTGTGCCTTTATTATCGAAAACCCTAACTATATGTATATATCTTGGCATTTCATAGAACATATCTACACTAATATTATAAAGAGGGAAAATTTGTATTTTTGTGTGTGTATGTTTGTAATGAATAAACTCAAAAACTACTGTGCCAATTTCAAAAATTCTTTCACTGTTGGAAAGCTACTTTCACCCTGAGTAACATAGGATACATTTGTTGCCCGTGCGAAACCGGGACGGGCTTCCAGTCTCTTATAAAATGAAATTTCATAGGTCGTTTCAAATATCGTCCTGAAAGGTTTCGGCACCTAAACTTTTCAACTCGACCCTTATATTTATCTATGGTGGACATTTTCATAGTACGTTTTTTTTAAAAGAAACTTTGTCCCACACTAGATAATACCGTGGTTGCATTCATTTGTAACTCATACACAAAACACTCAGATCCGAAAGAACTGTCTGTGAGCCATGCATTTTTTTCCGTGTGAGAATTGCACCGGCAAAACACAGCGTAGCAGCCAATCGTTCAACCAACGAGTCAACCATGCAGTCAAAACTTTACCTTCGCATTTGTTGAGTATAATGGAAAATGTTCGAATATTTTCATTACCTTTAAGAAAGCTATAATTTGTAGGATAGAACATTCAATTCTCGTCGTAACTTTGTCGATTAAAGACCAATTCGCTTTAGATAGGTATCATTACCTTCAGTCTGTCGCCAGTCCAGCCAAGCTATATTATTTAATTATTAAAATACAATCCAACTTTATAAACTATTTATCTCCCACTGTAATTGGTTTTAACTAAGCTTGTGTTCGACTATATTACAGATATATATATTCTTTATTGTAAACCAAAAATAAAAATTACATTAAGAGCTTAAAATTAATAGTGTATCACAATGGGCGGTCTTATCGCTAAAAGCGATTTTTTTATAAACTACCTTAGGATGGACTTGACAGAGAAGGAGAAAAAGATAACGCAGGTAGTTGTACTAATTACGTGGTGTACTATTTACATATATACAATACATAAACTAATAAATTACATGTATAATACTAACAATATATTACAAGAAACGGTATGGTACCAAATACTTTTATACTACTCGTATTCTCCCTAAGCCACCCGTTCTGGTAAACCAGCCCTTTTACTCGGTACGTGTGATCAAGGCATTAGTTTCGTAATAATAAAGCCTACTATGTCCGCAGACGAGTAGCTTCTTAGACGCGTATTTGTCATTATACGCTTAACACGCGTGTCCGCCTCTCCGTCAACCAAGTTTCATAGTTTTGTATGTAAGCTGTAAACAGGCGTACACAAAGAGTATAATGACGAATACGCCTCTATAAAGCTACCCGTCCGTGGACATTGTAGGCTTTATTATTACGAAACTAATGCCTTGATCACACGTACCGAGTAAAAGGGCAAGACAGTAAAATATTGCTCGGCCGAGACAGTGATGTAAGCGAGTGGTAGAGATCAGTGCTCGGCCGAGCACTCTGCGCTGTGTTTACACGTACCGAGTACTGGGCCGGCAGCACTGTTTCGCCCGTTTACTCTGTACGTGTGGTCAAGGCATTATGAACTGAACTGTAAAACCACACAACAACAGAAATTCACTAATTAGATAGCGGTTAAACACGAAATGAGGATTCCAAACCTAATTACAAATCACGAAACCTTTCAATCGAAGACCATTTTGCTTTCGAAATAGCATTAATCAACTAAATGGAAATGAGGAACATAAAATCAATGCAATACAGGCGGCATATTGTCAAATGTCGCCGACGTTTTACGTTTTATAGATCACGCACCACACCGCCGTCGTATCCTGAACTATACAATAATTGTGTATGAGGGTATAATTTATACAACGATAATGAATGTGACTAACGGTTTGATATCACGAAGGTTTTTACCGTAATAAGTACCACGAGTCACAAAAAATATGCACAAAAGGTATTGAATTATGTCTCGAGAGAAGCCTTTCGTGAACTCACGGCTTGTAATGACTCATTCATGTAAAAATACAAGGAAAATAATACGTATAAATGGTGACTTTTATCCGCTTTTTGTGTTAAAAAAATGCTGGTGGTTAAAAGTGGTTTGATTACCTTTTCGTTATTTTTATCATTATTTTATACTAAATTTTGCCCGCGACTTCGCCTGCGTAGGTACATAAAATATAGACTATGTCACTTAGTAATAAAGCACCTATCTATCGGTAAAAAATTTTTGTCAATCGGACCAGACTTTCAGAGATTACAATATTTCGAGATATATTTTCAAGGCTAGAGTGAATAGGCTCTTAATAAACTAGTGCGCCTCACCATCAACGATTGCATCACTGCTTACCATCAGACGGGATTGCAGTCAAGTACTAGTTTATAAAAGATTAAAAAAAACCTCCAAACAAAAAAAAATCTTATACCAGTGTAGATATAAGTACACAAACTATTGCTTCAAGAAAGAATTATTTTTCGTATTTATTATACGAATTAGAATAGGTTTCGTAACGTTAATATTAGATGTACAAATTCCAATATTATTACTTTATTATAAAACATGTCATGATAAAGAAGAAAATGTAATAAGCTATTAAGTATGTTACAATAGTAAAAATTAGGTATCATACATCATATACCTACTATCTAGATTACTTACACAAATTCATTATTTTTTAATCAAGCCTTTACTGTCTTATTGCTGAGTAAATTCATTCAAATAATCTATTATGATATAGTATTATTGTATATGATTAGTATTTGTAAACAACTAGCTTTTGCTCGCGGTTTCACTTAGGTATGCACATAAAATACAGCCTATTTCACTCTAGAATAAAACAGTTTTGCATCGGTATAATATTTTAGCAATCGGACCTGTACTTCCAGAAATTACCTCCTACAAACAAAAAACAACAAAAAATATATAAAAAAAACTTTACCTCTTTATAATGTTATAGTATAGATGTAGATTTAGTTTAAGCGTGGAGACGCTCATATCATCAATTTGACTATTCAAATGTTTTTAAGGCGAAAAAAGTAAATAATTTCTTTAATAATAGCAAAATTAAAAATGAAAAAAACCCTCGACTCATAATATCTATAACAAAAAGTAAAAGAACTGGTTAAGACGAGTCTAACGAGCCCAAACTCGACGTGTTTACTAGTAGGCATTCCAAGGTTCCACTAGCCATTTCCCAGTTCTCGCTTCAGGTCCTCGTCATCATGAAAAATATTTAGAACTGGTTAAGATGAATCTAATGAGGCCAAACTCTATTTGTCTACTAGTAGGCATTCCAGGGTTCCATTAGCCACTACCCAGTTCTAGCATCAAATCTTCGTCATCAGGTTCTCATCGTCATAAAAAACGAACAGAACATTTAAATAAGTCGAAACTGGATGGGTTATTAATAGGCATTCCAAGGTTACGTTTCTTACTTTTTTTTGTTTTCGATGGGAAAAATCATCTTATGACAACCGCTCTTGGGCGAAGCGGGAGATAGTGTCAGACACTTACTGACTAAAAAACCCATCCCGTTCCTTCAAGCCTTCATACCGGGGCTCGAGCGCCCTTTCGGATAACCCTGGCCCCAGTAGGCTTCGACCCGGCTGGGCCCCTGCTGTTGCTGACAACTCCTTGAGGCGCGCGGGAACAGCGCGCGCCGTCGACGACTTGGGCTTGGTCCGGACGGTTACCGGACGGCCGGACAGCGAGCTACCCATTGCTCCGTTACTGTCCGCAAGCCCGCGCCTACGGTGGCTGGAAATCGGGATCGGAATCCCGGCGGCGGCGGCGAGAGCGCCGTTGCCTGATGCGGTCGGCTTCCTCCTTAGCGAGCATTACTGCTTCGCAGAAATCGGCGACCGCATGCCACTCCTTTATTTAAAGTGTCATGTAGCTAATGCCATTTTCTTCAAAACAGGTATCGTACAAACTACGATGGATATAAAAAAAAAAACAGCCTTGGAATTTTTTTTTTCGGTTTTGTTTATTTTACGCCGAATTCCAAAATTGGTCATTTTGAATATTTTTTTTAAGTGAAACGGAAAACCTTTTGACTTTTTAGTCGTGGTATAATATTCCCTACGTGTATAAATATGTATTACTATTCAAATCATTTATAGCTACAATGTATCTCATAACAATTTTAATAAGCCCGTCATCAGAACTAAATGATAAAATGAGACTCATTTAAAAGTCAGCCCTATCAATCACAGTAAGAATTTTTCAAATCGGTTGATAAATGACACAGCTATGAGGTAATAAATGGAAAAAAAATTACAATCGGATTGCGAACCTCTTTATTTTGGAAGTTAGTCAAAAAGGCATATCGCTTAAATGTGCGATCATTGCGTTCATTCATATGGTAAAATTGGAAGGCGCCCTCTGCCGGTGTGATCACGCGTTTCAGTTTGTCGATAGTGTTTTCGCGCGATGATCGCTATCTATTATTTATTACATTTTATTCTTTGGAGAAAATATTATTATTGGCCATTTATTTTTCCACAAAAACAAGCATTGCTTTTTCTTATTCTTTCATTGAAATTTTAAAGCTTTGGTTTAAGTACCTAAGTGATTAGGATTCATTTATCCTTTCGAATGTCTTAAGTTACACTGTCCGACATAAGGTAATTGTCTTTCTATTGTGTTCCTAATTACGACATTCAAAGAGTTAAATAGGTACTAGATCTGAAGTTTCAAGTATTCCGAGATAGAAAGTTATGCAATAGATACTTATTAATTTATTGATCATTGTGTCTATTGCTACAGTTTTACTATGAAGATTATATTTTATTTTAAACAATCAATAAAAAAAAAATTAAAATGATTTTTAATTTTTTCAAATCATATAACCTATAACTTAGATGCTGATGATACTTAAAATTTAGGGAAAACCAAGAAAACCGGGAAGATTCTGAAAAATAATGTAATAAGGTATTATCGAAGGCTTTTAAATAATACCTACTCTCTATGAAAGCGTGTTTTGCATTCACAACACGGAACACTACACCGGATACTAAATATCAAAATGTGACGGTTCATTCGTCCTCTATTAACTGCTTTCGAAAATAGCGATGGAAATATCCGTCGAAGTGGATTCATGAACACGTATGCCACACACCATCAGCCGCCGAATTCAAGTGAATGGCACAATTACGCAGGAGTAACACGGAGGCGGCGCAGATCTAACAAAGTTTTAGATACGGCGTCCACCGTGCCAGCGGGCAGGCCAGTGCTCGCAGGCGAGTGCGTGATTGCGCTTGACACCCGTAATATCCGGCCGCTCGCTACTGCCCACCGATGGTATCAATTTCAATTTGTTGCGGCGCCATAACAGCCGCCTCTGCTCGATTCGTTGTATGAATCGATTTCGCTCCAGTTTCCTGTTGCGTTCGCATCGGACTTAATCTCGTATCGGTCGATTGAAATGCTCACCGGGAATCATTGCTGTTTATAGCTGATATCTATTTAATTTCATGTTCGTCGAAATTCAATAAAACACAGATTTATGATGGGCTATTTGATGAAATAATCTGTTGGCAATAAACTGTTACGGTTTTATCTGCAGGTATGGGTGTAATAGGCTCTCGGGAATGGTAGTTGTAAAATGAAATACAAAGCTCTTCGAAACGATTAAATAGTTATCTCGGTTCGATTAGTCTATAAAACCTTTTTATTTAATATAGTGGGTATCTGAGTGTTATAAGAGGATGTATTTTAAGGTAATAGAGATTCCAATCCTTGCATACCAGGAGAAATTCGTGTTCAAGCGGCGTGAAAATTAATCGATCGATTAGCCATTCGCGCTTGGCTTCAAAAGCTAAAGTTGAACGTGACTCGTGGACCAGTCCCCTGCCGCACCGGCGCCCGTGGAAATTAATTCTGCTGTTAAAAAAAGAACGATCCGTTCCGAGTTTTCGACAATCTATTGCATAGAGTTCGAACTAACTGCACAGTTGTTGCAACACGCAACATTTAGTGCCTAATGCTACAAACATTTATGTATGTACATATTCATACTTATTTAAGTTGACATGAGAATATTAATACTTAACTCGAAAGTGTAGCAAGAAGTCAGAAGCAAGAAGTACGAATGAAGAGTTACTTGTAGAAAGATAATAGTGGTAATATGATGAGTTTTAATATCACAAACAAAATGCAGCAGAGAATAAATGCATCGTTTTAATTGGTACCTATAACAGGGTAGTTAGGTAAGTACCTAAAGGTTTCGTAACATAAGATTTAAATTCTCTTCGTGTGTCCGACCCTCATAAGCCTACTAAGAGATAAGGTGCCACCTTGTGAAGGATTTCAACATCGGAAGAGGGGCAAACTTACCACATTATGCACATTGCTTAGCAATTAGCAATACAGAATAATCTTGGAGGAGCGCTTTAACCCATAAACTCGGCCTTCCCGTATGAATATCTAATAGCAGTTGTGGAACTACTTAGGTAAGCTGTCGCCAGTTCTATGTTCCAACCATAATTTATTTAGCGTCGAACATAGTTAATTATTGTTCTATCACGACCTATGTATTGCCAACAATAGGGACACCTTCTGTGTAATCAACGTGTATTATACGCTCGGTTCTGACTTAACAGATAATAAGTTCCCCGCAGAGTCAAAGCCTACTAGGGCCAAGGATCTGTTTCTGAAAAAAAGATTCGACCCTGGTACGTAAGGCAACGAAGGAACACCCACTCCTGTTCCTTTTTATTTAGTGTTTCGCCCACGAGCCCCCGATGCCATTTGATGATATTCACACCAAAAAAAAATATTCTTTGGTAAGAAAAAGCACTCGCAAGCAGTGGTTATTTATTTCGTTTAATAATTAATAACTATGAGACCTTTCCTGTGTTTTATCGTACGTATAATAACTACTTATTAAAGTTACTTAAAAATGAGAAATAATTATTTTAATTCGAGTAGCCAATACTTACATATATTTATAACTAAGTGTTGTCGTTACATAATCATGCAAAATTTTTATAACTATTTATAACTCATTATGGCATTGTTAAACATTTTTCAATTATTTTCTTTGATATCGATTGTTTACTTTATAAGGTTCGATTTTTCACTAGAATTAGAACCTATAATCTAAGGGCTCATAATGGAACACTAAATATTTATTTCTAAGAAAAAGTAATCATACAATATTTCCACGAAATGAATTGACGCAGCAGGAATTTACATAAATAGAATGTTCACCATATTTTCATAATTTCAACCAGTGTGGCGAAAAAAGAAGGTGTTAGATGGCTTCCCACAAGGTGGATCAATGACCTGGAAATCCGATGGATGTGAGAGGCACAGAATAGTTTGTTGTAGTGACACTTAGCAGACACCTATACTGGACATCTATTGGCTAAAATAATGATGATAATGATGAGGGAAAAACAGTATAATAAAAACCGGCCAAGTGCGAGTCGGACTCGCCCATGAAGGGTTCCGTAGCAGCAAGTAACATAATATAAAAGTTCTTGTAATGTGTTGTGACTTTGATCGATGTTTTAATAATAGTGTATTTTTTTCGATTTATGACGCATTAAAAAAAAACTACTTGCTAGATTTCGTTCAAACCAATTTTCGTTGGTAGTTTTTATAGTAATGTACATCATATATTTTTTTTAGTTTTATCATTCTCTTATTTTAGAAGTTAGAGGGGGGGGGACACACATTTTACCACTTTGGAAGTGTCTCTCACGCAAACTGTTCAGTTTAGAAAAAAATGATATTAGAAACCTTAGTATCATTTTTGAAGACCTATCCATAGATACCCCACACGAATGGGTCTGATGAAAAAAAAATTTTTGAGTTTCAGTTCTATGTATGGGGACCCCCAAAATTTATTGCTTTTTTTCTATTTTTGTGTGAAAATCTTAATGCGGTTCACAGAATACATCTACTTACAAAGTTTCAACAGTATAGCTCTTATAGTTTTGGAAAAAAGTGGCTGTGACATACGGACGGACAGACAGACAGACAGACAGACAGACAGACAGACAGACAGACAGACAGACAGACATGACGAATCTATAAGGGTTCCGTTTTTTGCCATTTGGCTACGGAACCCTAAAAACCTACCGATTAAAGCGGTACTAAAGTTATTATTTGCAAAATTTCAAACAAGTTTCGCCGGAACCAACTTTACTTTGTTTGTAAACACCATACTTGGTGGAATTGCAGTCCATGTTTCCTGATAGCTACAACCTGGGAATCTTTAAGTCGAGAGTGAATAGTGAATAGCTTTCTTCTAGGTAAGCGCGTTCCATCGTCAACCACATCGTCGCTTTCCATCCGGTGAGATAGCGGTCAAGCGCGAACCTATCTACAATAAAAAAAAATCTTGTGAAGTTATTTCTGTTGGATACGAGTACGTCTCATTTAAAAATAGTGTTTTGTGATTGAAATAAAGAAATGAGAAATTTAAATGAACAAGACAGTGATAGTGGTCAAACGCGAGCCTATTAATTAAATTAAAAAAAAAACAAATGGGTAATCTAAACTTAAATATTGAGTAATTTATTTTGGATCATCCATCGGGCAATATGACGTAAGGCGAGTATCCACCTTTATATTGTTGATACCTCTACGGTCCGGACTAAGCATTTTGTCTCACTGTTTATGCCGCGTACATCAGAGGACTAGAATAGTTTGCCTGCTACTCACTATACTATGTAACTCATAATATGATTTAAAAGAATGTCCATGGAGTCTCTTGTACATTCTTCTCCATAGAGATCTACGCTTTGGAACGTGGAATTTAGCTTGACTTTTTTGATTGACCAATTCAAAAGTAATTGGTCTGTTTCTGATTTCTGCTACGGTCATCCCGTCCGATTTAGTCATCAAAATCAGAGTGAAAAGGCTCTCAATAAACTAATGCTCTTTACTGCTCACCATCAGGTGGGATTGCAGTCAAGCCCTTATTAAAAAAAAAGTATTCTTTATATCGTCCTGTTACATCGTGAGTTGTTTATTTTTCGCAATAAACTGAATAACCTTATAAAGAAACTCATTTAAACAATAATACATAATGATATTCACGTAATCTACTTAATTTGCATGGTGATTTTTAACGAAAGGAAACATAAAGTGTATCAGCTTATCTTTTTGTTCAAGTATCTACTCGACTACTGTAAGTATCTGATTTAAAAAACAAGTCAAGTGCGAGTCGGACTCGCACACAAAAGAAGCTTTAGTCTTAGCCATTTTACAGTATTAAAATCAAGCAAACAATGCCGACAAAATAATGTTTCTATATTTATTTTGCAAATAGGTTTTTAAAAACACTTTTACAGGTCAATTTAAACTTGATGAAGCCGGTGTTGCCTAGCTGACCCTTGAGAAGAAACATCGAAATGAACTCGGGGGTCCAAGTCTCTTTTAAAATCCATACAGCAAACTAAAGGTGAAATGTATGTCTTCTCTTGTCTGGAGTGAGTTATAAACACACAAATTGTGTACCTATTTCTATTACCAATACAATAACAAATAATAAAATTATAATATTTTTCTTGCTTTATTTTAACTTTATTTATTGTTAATAGAAATACACATTCTATGGAAATCTCAACTCTTTACTTCTTACGGTTTATAAGATACGGCTTGCTGGTAGACACACAGACGGAACCATAAAAAGTATAATCACATAACATCCTGTTAATTTATGAAATACCTGTTCAATGCTGTATCTACAGTAGACATTAGCCAATAACCCTACAGTATTAGGTCTCAATTATGTGGTATAGAAACCTATTTCCGTTTATCGGCGACCATTCTGAAGCCAATAACTGAGAATTGTAAACCAATACCACTACGCGCGGATATGTGGAACATAATTGTGTCTCGTATTTATGTATACTTGGGGTTTTCGTGGCTCGTAGCAGTTGCATTGATTCGACTACCTGTATGTGATGTTATGCTTGCCTTATTGGTCAGTAGACATTGATGTCCCGACCTTCTTTTCTCCTTCTCAGCGTATCGATGGCAAAACCAATAAAATTCCTTGCCTGGCCCAGAACTCGGCCACGTCAATGCCGTCCGCTGATACTGTCGTCTCTACGTGAGCAGGCAACAGGGCTCGTGATGCAGTATGGAAGGTGGAACATGGTTTGAGGAAAGACGCCGCACAAACACTGAAGATTGGAACCATCCGAGAACCCGTGGAGATCCCGACCCGAAACTTACTTTGAACACTTTAACTTTTTGTTTTTGGTTGGAACTGTCTCTCCTCCTGTTCTGAGTGAAACGAGAGAGTGTCAGATTTATACTGACTAAAACTGACCTGTGTTCTTTCTATTGCCCTGTCCAATCCAGGCTTACTGTCCACGGACGCGTAGCTTCATAGACGCATGGTCATAATACGCTTCTTTGAACAGCTGTGACGAAGCGACAACGACACGACACGTCGCTGCCGCTTCGTCGACACAGTTTCATAGTTTTGTATGTGAGCTTCAAGCAGACGTACACCAAGCGTATAATGACGAATACGCGTCAATGAAGCTACGCGTCCGTGGATGGTGTAGGGCTAACTCTTTCGAACAATGCCGTAAGAGCCTTTATCCCAAGGTACAGTATTTAAAAGAAGTATCCAAATAGGTAATAGTACATATAGTTGTATTATCTTACCATGGCGTTGGTTGGTCTTGGATTTGTGTGAAGTTCACGTATACTTTTTTCTGTTCGTGAGCTAGTTTCTGTGTAGTTCAAGTAGTTTACGCACACAAATTATGAGCACGTATCTCACATATCCGAGATAGACCGCCTGATTATACACATAGATTTAAGTTTATGTTTATGTCATTTTACTTTTGGTGTACAATAAAGTTTATTATATTCTATTCTATTCTATATTAAACACCAACTCAACTTCGTGAAATGCACCGTATGTATTCACTTATGTGCATTTTGTAAACAATTGTAGAACTTTTTTCCATTTATCTATTAGACGAAATGTTTTATCAATATCTAATGATTTTATCAATATCTAGAGGACTGTTCTCGAACCAAACTCTGCTTTTCATTAATTAAAAGTTAATCGACGACTCTCAAAGTTTGTCGGGAACTTTTTGCGTCACACGTCCTCCTACACCTAACTTTATACAGGAATAAAATTTACCTCATGAAAAGCGACGAAAGTAATATGTTACACGTATAACTGAGCAACTTTTTACGTTCAACTTTTAAGATTAGCTAAAAAATATTTGTCTGAAAATATTTTCGAGTTCCACAACTTTATTTTTAAATATTCGTACCACATCGCAATGTTTACAATTAAAACAAAAAGAGCAGGCGAGATGACGAGGTCCCTGACGTCATTCCAACTCCCCATCATGAATTGTGTAAGAGGTTTCAAAGCACCATAAAGGCCTGACGACACCAAACTGCTCTTTACTGTGAAAGAGCTTTTGTAAGAAAAAAATGTAGAGAGTTAAAAATATGGTGTTCAACTGTATTTTGGGAACCGTTTCGCACCTTTAGAATTGAAGTGGCTTAACTAAAAATTTTAAGAAAACGACTTTTACACTTCAAACGACTTAAAAACATGTAATCTATCAGTTTATTAAACATAAACAGACACTTTTAGTCCAGAAAAGGACAAACGTACTGTTTCTGTCTCTTTCAAATCATGCGCTTACCCCGCGCCCCTCGGTTTTGAAGGAGCCTCTTCAGTGTTGCGTCGACAGTGCTAAACGTTGGGTGTCGCGCGGTTGCTGCGTAAACGACATAAACTGCAATCCGTCGTTTTAATACTAAACTCAAGGTAAGTTATTTGTACGATATTTATTTTTATAATGCCTCTTTTTAGTTTCGGGCGCTTTAATACTAAATGATAATAATATTTTGGTGTCGTATTTGAACTGCCGTCATTTTATTACTAAATATTGCTTATATAAATGAGCCTTATTTTAAGATATAGCTTTACTTTACAAACCAATTTTGTGACTACGAAGACGTATACAGAAATATGTTTATTATTTACTGAATACTGTGTGGCCTAGCGAGCTTTATTGTGATTGAGTCTTTTTGTTTTTATTTCAGTTAAAGTTTAAGATTGAAAATGAAAAGGGCAGACCACATTTTGCAGCTAATAAATAAACAAGTTCGGTCCAGTAGCACATCGTCATCCGGCTCTTCTACGTCATCATCGACAAGCTGCAGCACGTCGTCGTCCTCATCGCAAACGAAAACGGATGAACACGAAGGGACCAGCGACTGCATACCAGGTACTCCAGAGCCATCGACTAGCAAGAGACTGTTAAATAAAGTAATAAACTACTGTCAGTCACCCGTGAATTCTGAGGAATCAGACGTTGATCTGAGTGATGCTGATCCGACGTATAGAGATTCATCGCTACGACCACCACGTCGGATTAGCTCATCAACCACCATGTCGGACGGTGAAAATGATGAAAGTAACGTAATTGATTCCAGTGAATTACTTCCACAGAACAAACAATCTAGGAAGCGGCTGCGCAATCCATCTCAGTGGAAACAAAACATTGTAAAATCACTTCGAAATAGTGGGAAAGCCTACCGATCACTATCAAAATCTAATAAAGAGGTACCTGAAAAAAAAATAAAAGATAGTTGTGTTTGTAGACTTCGTTGTTTTGATAATGTAACTCCTGAGAAGAGAGGCGAAATATTTGACTGTTATTGGCGGCTAAGTAATTTAGACTTAAAGCGATCTTTTATAAAGTCATGCATGATGGAGGTAAAACCCAAATATAAGTATTCCAATGCTGCCAATCCTCGTAAGCCAAACACGGCATTTTATTTTACTGTAGATGGCCAAAGAATTCGCGTATGTAAAACTTTTTTTATCAATACACTTGATATTACAGAGAGGCAAATAAGAACTGTGAAAATGAAAACTAATTCTACTGGTTTTGTAGAAGAAGATCTTAGAGGGCGTTCTAGAAGCCGAGCACCGATTGACCCAAGTCTTGTACAAGATATTAAAGACCACATTAATAGTATACCGCGCATAGACTCCCATTATCTAAGATCTTCTTCTACAAGACAATACATTGATGGCAGCAAGAGCGTAAAAGAATTATGTAGGGACTTTAACACTAATCAAACCAAAGAAAATAAACCTCACGCTGCATACTGGATTTACTACTTGATATTCACAACTGAATTTAATATTAGCTTTTTTAAACCTAAAAAGGATTTGTGTGATCAATGCACAAGATACGAATTAGCATCAGCAGATGAAAAATTAGTTATTCATGAAAAGTATGAGAAGCATATTAAAGAAAAGAACCTTTGTAGAGAGGAAAAAAGAAATGATCGTTGTAATATTAACGAAGCGAATATTTGTGCTGTTTACGATCTAGAAGCTGCAATGACTTGTCCCAGGGGAGATATTTCATCTTTTTATTACAAATCAAGACTTAACTGTTATAATTTTACCATAGTTGAATTAGCTCCTAAATCAAAAGATACCAATAACCAGATAAATCATAGTGACTTAGGCCCATATAAAGAAGTATATTGTTACTTTTGGAATGAAACACAAGGTAATAAAGGGGCAATTGAAATAGGTTCATGCGTTTTTGATTATTTAAAGTCTATTAGTGAAAATAATGCGGACAAAATGATCAATGTAATATTTTATTCGGATAATTGTAATGGTCAAAACAAAAATAAGTATATTGCTAGTTTATACTCTTATGCAGTGGCCCATTTTGAAAATATTCAATCAATAACGCACAAATATTTTATTAAAGGGCATACGCAGAATGAGGGAGATAATGCACACAGTTTAATAGAAAAAGAAATAAAAAGAAACTTAAGATCTGGTCCTATTTATATACCTCAACAATATGTGCCTTTACTAAGAGGTGCTAGAAAAACGGGCAGGCCATTTAGAGTAAAAGAGTTAGATTACAATTTTTTCATAGACTTAAAGGTTTTGCAGAATGAATGGGGATATAATTTTAATCAGGATGTCGATAAAAATGCGGTGGGTTGGAGGGACTCAGATAGCGAGATAAAAGTGTTGAAATTTGTTAAAGACAAATTATTTGTATTTTACTATAAAACTACATACTCCGAAGAAGATTTTAAGGAAGTAAATATGCGCAATAAAAGAAATAAAATGAAAGAAGCATGTGAAATTACACTATCGAAGGCTTATAATAACAAAATAGAGCTTGCAGAAAATAAAAAAAAAGATTTGAGTTATCTTATAAGAACTAAAGCAATCCCTAATACATACGCCTGGTTTTATGACACAGTTTTGTAATTTGAATGACTAACAAATCGATTTCACTTTAGTGATAAAGCAAATTTTTGATGTCAAAAAGGTGTATATTTTTGTGTTTTCTTAATTATTTTTTTAATATTTTTATTTCAACATGTTATTCCAGTTTCTATAACTAAATAACTTTTAGTTTATTGTTATTTTTGTTCTCTTATTGACAAGAGTGTTTTGTTTTTTATTTTATATTCATTTATCAAAGAAAAAGACTGCTGATTCCTATAATACTTGAATTGTTTACCAATTATGTTAAGAAAAATTCTAGTTTCTATAACTAAATAACTTTTAGTTGATTGTTATTTTTCTTCTCTTAGTGACAAGAGTGTTTTGTTTTTTATTTTATATTCATTTGTCAAAGAAAAAGACTGCTGATTTATATAAACTTACTTGGATTGTTTACCAATCATGTTAAGAAAAAAAAAAACTATTAAAATAGAAAAGGTAAATAATACCTAGTGTGAGCTGACTGACCTTAATACTAAATATTGTAAATTAAGGCATTTTTAAAGACTGATTATTTCTTTGTTTATTTCATAATAGGTAATAGATAAAAAAAAAATGATTTTGTGGATGGACAATGTGAATGTCATCCACAAAATGTTAATTTTAGTATCATGGTTGTGATTAGTATCTAATGATGATAAATGAGAAAAAATTACAAAATAAATGATTAGATGTATACTCTGTTTTTCACTTTCTTATATTTTTGCAAGTTATCAGTTATTAAACTAGCATATTCCAAAATTAGTCACCAAGCATCAATATACCATTAGAGATTAACCGCCTCTTTATTAAATAGTCATATTTTGTTTTTGTATTCTTAAGTAACAAATAGACACAAAACTAAAGAAGTCAATTATATTTTTTTTATTTTCGGAAAATAAGTGACATATTTTTTTACTGATTAATTAACAAGGGTTTTAATTAGTTATACTTACATGTTTAGTTACCAATCGTTAAAACAATTCCTACCCTACGGTTAAAAACAAAAATAGCGATGTCTAAAGCTTAACGTAGGTATTACAACCGAAAAACTAAAAAATGGCTAATTCTTCATTTACATTTTTAGCGTTTACCAAAAAACAAGAATTTCAGATTAAGCCACTTCAATTCTAAAGGTGCGGTTTGTTGTTTTAATATTAGGGATTATCAGACTGGATTGTTAACAAAAACCTAACGCCACTAATTTTGAAGTAAGGCTCTGATTTTTAACGGTTTTTCTGTCATTCTATGAATATTTAAGTTACTTCCTTAATTCCAATGGTTTCACCGCAATTTGAAAATCCGACTGTGAGTGTGCGCCCAGAGTGCCACTAAAATTAATGTTCTGCCAGAGAGAAAAACGAGCGGAACGGAATGGGACCCGGTATTCATACAGCAAGCAATATAACTGTGTATATGTTCCGATTTAGTTGAATCGAGGTTAAATTTTAGGGACACGTCCCTTTATTAACTTTTTGTGGTTACTTTGATTAAAATGTCAATGACTATTCAATCCATATAATACTCGTTAAATGTACATACATGACTCAGCTCTAAACACTTAATTAAATGATACTTATTATGCCAACAGGTCGAAACAAATATAATTTAAAACTAAAGTTCTAAAATGGCTTAGGATTAAACCGTAAACCTAAATAAGCTAATAAAAACAATAAAACGCTGCAAATAAATTTGTAGCATCAATATTGATTTTAGATTTTCAAAATTAAGATACATTTTGAAAATCTAAATACATACAATTTATATTTACAGTGTTCGCAGATTGTGAAAGGGTTTGATAAAATAGAAAAAAAATGACATATATATTTCATTAAACCCCAAGCGAACGGCGCGTTCGCGCACCTATTGTCTTTCTATTGTGTCTGTAATTTCCACGATTAAAAGGTTAAATATGATGAAATAGGTCGATTTGTGAGAGACTAAACAAATTTTTACATAACAGTTATTCAAATAGATTTTTTGGCATATTTTTAGCATATAGATTTTCAACTATTAATCATGCCAAAATTAAAATCGAAATTATGTCACTTGAACGTAACCCGAGTTTTTTTAACCTATTTTTAGTACTTTCTACCAGTATGTTGTTTAAACACCAAATAATCAAAAAGAGACGTAACTCAAAAAAGAGGGTATTTGAAAATTAAACCTTATTTTTGAAACTGTGTTTTCAGATTCAAATACCCTCTTTTAGAGTTAGGTCTCTTTATGATTATGCATGCGATTATTGACAATTAAGTGAAAATTTTCAATAAATAAATAAACCTACAAAAAATTTAACAAAAGTTTCCGACGACTAACCAGACTCTCAAACTAGTACTTTCTACTAGTATTTCATTTAAACACCGAACATTTGTTGATAGTTAAGTGGTGTTTGTAGCAGCTCGTGCCGCGGGATTGCAGGCCAGGTGCAACTCCAACTCCACGTCTCGAAATCATAATTTGTTCAACATCTGAAAACTGGAATACTTGAAACTTTTTAATGTCTTTGGAATTAAAACTGTTTGCTTTATGTTTTCGCTACTTTAGAGGGAACACTTTATTATCCAGCCAGTTGCGAAAATCAACATAAAATTTTAATACGCTAGACGAAACTATGTTACTTTATTCACTCCAGGGAACGTATAGTCCATACAGAAACCATTTGATACGGAAAATAAAAGTAAGGAATGCATTGATTTACAATTGCGATCGTAAAACGTACGGCAGTTTGTTTCCAGTGAGCAAAAACAATTGTTTGGAGGATTTGATTGGTAAACGGTATCGTTCCTGGTCGAGCTGAAATTCTAGCCACGGGAGCGTTTGGACTTGTTACACTCAATAAAAAAGGAGAAAATAATTTATTTTAATACCGATTGTATTGCTGAAATAGAAATAAAATCTGAAATATAGTCGCGCGCGAATCGAGTGACACTACACGAGTGTCGACGGGTTTTTATATATGGACGCCAATGATCAAGTTGATTGAATTAATCGGGTTAGCGAGGAGTGAGTGCAGTTGTCAGTTCACACATCGGCTATTTAAATAGACGTATCTATTTAAAACCATGGTAAAGCTTTTCCAACATTAGGATTTAATGATGGAGTCACAGTTAATTTTAATGCAGACCATAATATCTCTATCAGCCACAGTCCGATTTAGATTTAGATTAACACCTACCTCGGAAATATGAATTTGAAAGTTGATTTGTTAAACACTACTATACGTTGATAATCTGTCAAACTTTGGCAATAAAGGAAGCTTTGGTACGTTCTCAATGCCTTATTTTACTAATAAAAATCGGGTACTAATTAAACAGACTTCTTTTTAATAGCATTATTCACTTCTAAATTTCTAATTGCTTTGTAAATTAAGTCAGCCACAATCGACGCGCGTCTGAATATAACTATCTTAGCCACTAGTTATCTTCTATGTAAGCCACTCTAAATATAACTCAGCATGGTGGTTATTTTTTGACATCTAAATTTGTTACATGCATTCAAGCAGTAAACTTCTAAAATATTAATATATGGCAACAAATAGTAATTCTGTTAGCTTCTAATTTTATAACTCAGTACGTTTAAAATATAAGTCATCTAACATTAACTGGTCGTCAAATTTATCTAATATTATCATCAAGTAGTATATAGTAAGCTATTAATAGTAAGGTCCTTACGTATCAAAATCCCTAAAGTTAATAATACATAGGTATTATTAACTTTAGGGATTTTGATTGAAATACCGTCGTCCACAACACCAAAATTCAAAATACCGAAAGTTTTAAATACCGATAGTCGTTATATCGAAACACAAAATACCGATGTTCAAATGCCCGAAAGGACGAAATCCCGAATGGGCAAAACAACTTGAACGTAGCGTTCGCCGGCCGTTACCGCGGCATATAGATCTTTACTTGAAGCTTTCAAGTAAAGATCATAATCTTTTAAAATATTTAGTAGGCGTTGTAAAAAAGACGAATTAGTATATTAGAGGCTAAAGCATTTCCCCGTTGCTTAGTTATAAAAAAAGAAGGTTGATGACGGGGCCTAATAAAAATTCTGTGACTGAACTTATTATTTCTCATCAAAATCAGCTACAACCCTCCAGCTAGAGGTTATTGAATACTTTACGTATAATTATGAGTATTTGATCTCTATACAATCTCAAATCTCTTTTTTACCTCTAAATAACGACACGTATTTAAGGGTTGATTATAACTTACCTGCTAGAAAAACTTGGATTACAGACCTTATTTTAAAACAATACCTAGTCTACAAAAACAGGATAATGAACCAAGCAGGTACAACCGTAAGGTGGGAACCGCAATGCGGCGGTCATTACCACCTATTACAACAAGGTCAATGTGGACTAAATAGGATTATTAAAATTTATTTAGATACTTACAGTTATTCGTCAGTAAGAAACCAGTAGAAACGCCCAACAGGACTAGAAAAAACAATAGTAGTAAGACTATGAGCGCGGGGCGGCAGTAGTGTATCCAGCAGTAGTCCTCGGAGTTAGCGGCAGGCGCGGCGGGCGCGCTCGGCCAGCAGCGGCCGCAGCGCGCCGGCGCCGGCGACGCTGCGCGCACCACCGCACTGGTGCCCTGCTGGTTCACTATCACTCCCTGCACTGGAGCATCGCTCCCTTGTCCGTACACGGCACTCTTCTCCGACAGTCGCGCGAACCCTGAGCTATCGTCTTCTCTAGGGTTCCCGTACACCCCGTACGACGCCACCATGTCGACGCCCGACAGCGAACGCGTGGTCTCGTGGCCCGCACTGTCCTGCACGACGTTGTTGTCGGTGCTGGGCCAGCACTCGCACGAGCACCGGTCCTCTTTGCGTCTCTGTCGGGGCTGTCCTGCGTCACTGCGTCGGATTGGTACTTCACTTTTCTTCTCCTCCTCTTTCTTAACTTTGGCATCTTGAGGTATGGCGTCGACACTGACTTCATAGCTGGGTTGTAAATTCTTATGATTTTCTATATACCAATGCCTCTCTTCAGCTCTAAGAGTAGTATCGTTGTTGCCCTCATACACATCTGCGTAATTGGACAGGGGATGGGAGGAGGGACTGTAGAGAGGGCCGGCTGTGAGCTGCCCGTAGCCGCGCTCGTATTGAGGAGGCCGATTATTACTCGCGTAATAGGTGGTGGATGCAGGCACGGTGTAGTCGTAGCCCGGCCTGTTCATCTTCAACGTTTAATCGCCTCATTTGAGCTTATGTTTCACTGAAGAAAACATCATTAAAGGCGCTGTAAATGAGTTAAACAACCGATAAGAGATGGCAGATACTCTGATGCTATTTTACAGGCAGATACAATTTACGGAAACAGCTAATGATATTATAAAAGGTTAGTTGGATTGTGAAACCGGTGATAATGCCCGTTCATCAAAACGAGTAGGCTAAGTTAGTCAAGTAACTTGGTTGATTTTATTATGCGTTACATCGGAAGGCTGAAAGTTATGTAGTAGAGTACACGTCTGTTTATCTCAATTACTCGTCTTGTTCGACGGTGGTATTTATCTTTTGTGTTAGGACAAGAGCCCGCGCCTCTCGCCGCTACGGTATACAGGACGGCAGACAAAGAACTACCGACGTGAGTAAACAAACTCCCCTAACTTAAATTAACCGTATTTATTTCTCTGATTTTGACACGTGTGAGTTGTATAACTTGATTACCCGCCAAACTACCTTTACGAACGTAACAAGCAAGTATCGCAATTCGCAACAGGGGTCCTGATTCAATTTATCAGCACTCTTTGTTACACAAATACAGATAAGTTCCAAACATACTTGTATTATAGATACGTTCGTCGACCTTTCGAGGGAGTCGATAATAAACTTTTCTGTGAATCCCTGCGATAACTAGGATAATCCGTTGGAATTAATTAAATTAAAAACAAACAAAAGTAATTACATAAAAGTTGAGGGACAGCAAGTTACGACTCGTGACTGCCGACCCGGTTCAAATTAGGGAGCTACTAATTGTAAATGCTTACGGTAGGTACCTACTGTACCCTTATTCATTATTGGACATCTGCCTTGGCCACAAAAATCACCATTTGTACAAAAGTTCTACTTATGGGACTGGTCAGAAAATAGAAATATAAAAAGTTCTGGAATGTGAGTATAAGGGTCTACATACCTACAGGAAAACTCCGCTTTTCTTTAGTAACACCACTCCGAAATGTTTTTTTACTTTTCAGGAGTAAAACAGTACAATCAATGGGAACCATCATCCGCATCATCGCTTACCATCAGGTGAGATAGTGGTCAAACGCAAGCCTATCATTAATAAAAAAAAAAAAACATATATCAACGTTATAATTAAGAACCAAAGCTACAATTAATCCCTGTTTCGATATTTTTTTATGTTTTCAGTTTTAGGTTAAATTACAGAACTTAATAAAATTATAGTTTCTTTTTTATATTGGGTGCGTTATCTTGTGTGTGTATATTATTGCCCAAATGATATAGCTCATCTACCTTATGTGGAAAATATATTATAGTCGTACACAAATATGTATAATGAAGTTGATTTATGATAGAGTCAATATAATATGTATTGCAATGGAATTTTAATCTAGATCAAAGTATTAAAAAAGAACCATCATAAAATTACTGAAAAACTAATTTTGACAGGCCAGCTGGTTGGTCAAACTCTGCTTAGTTACTAAATGGTGTTGTTATATGATAGTTGTGAAATAATACATAAAACCATTTTGCAAATGATTGCACGCTGGGTAGGAATAGTTACAGGAAGTTTGTAAGGGTGTGATAATATTATACTTAATATTATGTACCTAATAAAATAGATTTTAAGAATATTGTAACTAACACTCATATGGATTTCAGTCCGAAATAAATAGACATTGTTATTTCTCTTTATTTTTCATTATAAGTTATTAAATACATTTTTTAAATTTTCTTTAAAAATATATATATATATATATATATATTTAATACATCAATATTTTAAAGCGCTTGTGGCGGTATGACGAGTGTAGATGTCATTTTAGGTACAATTATATCGGTTGCTCATTAATTTCTCAGTCGCACACGACCTCTCGTGCTGTTTCCACTTATATTACGTATAACTGCTTGTTTAGATATTATTTATTGAATGAGCACATTTTTTTTAATTTCGGCGTAATAGCAAAAATGTCACCAACTTTGACCAACAAGTTCCATACTTTTTCATTCATCGATTTTAGTATAATATAAGTTCTACTTAATTTTTTTACAATAAAATAATTAAACAAACTCTTCCATTGAAGTCCCTTCGCAATTTGAAAATAACAGATTTTTACTAAAGACACATAATGAATTTTTGCATGTTGATGTTATCTGTCTGTCTGTTCTTCCTAATTTCTGAAACGGACCAATTTTGAAGGAACGTTTACTGCCGGATAGCTGATATTTATTGTATTGAGTACTTAGGCACACAAATGAAATAAAAGGCATGAAATTGGAAATTGTGAACAAAGTGGCGTTTCAACTATTTAACGTGTGACACGGATGACCACACGAGCAACAGCTGGCTTATAATAAAATCAGTTCTTCAAAATCAGACTATTTGCTGCCGATATTGTGACTGATTTCGATGCCACAAATATGTTTTTAATATTATTATTTTTTGTCACTTCTTATATATAAACGCTTAAGTAAGTATTCAGTTGGCGCAAAACCTAGTATAAATATATGTATATATTTTTTTAATATATCTAAATTAATTTACATAAAAGTATAAGCTATAAATGTTACTTATATGCGTGAAAATATTTATCATTACATTTGGTTTTTGATATCGTCAAACGTCTAGAAAAAAAACAGATCCCGTTGTAACTCGTAGAGTTAGGTTGATATTTTTTTCTTGAAAGTGGTGTTCATAAACCGCGCCAGCCAGTGTGACAAAGTTCTAGAAACGCTATATGGTACGCCAGGGGTTAGGGGACTAGGCGGATTTTTGTGTTCATAGTGAAAAAACTCTCAAACTTTCAAAAGACACCAGTTTCCTGGACGTTTCGGAATGTTCTTCCAATATACCTATTTATATAATACTTTTTTATTTACGGAAATTTGTTGGCTCCATTGTAAAAAACCGGCCAAGTGCGAGTCGGACTCGCCCATGAAGGGTTCCGTAGCAGCAAGTAACATAATATAAAAGCTCTTGTAATGTGTTGTAACTTTGATCGATGTTTTAATAATAGTGTATTTTTTTCGATTTATGACGCATTAAAAAAAAACTACTTACTAGATTTCGGTCAAACCAATTTTCGTTGGTAGTTTTTATAGTAATGTACATCATATATTTTTTTTAGTTTTATCATTCTCTTATCTTAGAAGTTAGAGGGGGGGGGACACACATTTTACCACTTTGGAAGTGTCTCTCGCGCAAACTATTCAGTTTAGAAAAAAATGATATTAGAAACCTCAGTATCATTTTTGAAGACCTATCCATAGATACCCCACACGCATGGGTTTGATGAAAAAAAAATTTTTGAGTTTCAGTTCTATGTATGGGGACCCCCAAAACTTATTGCTTTTTTTCTATTTTTATGTAAAAATCTTAATGCGGTTCACAGAATACATCTACTTACAAAGTTTCAACAGTATAGCTCTTATAGTTTCGGAAAAAAGTTGCTGTGACATACGGACGGACAGACAGACAGACAGACAGACAGACAGACAGACAGACAGACAGACAGACAGACAGACAGACAGACAGACAGACAGACAGACATGACGAATCTATAAGGGTTCCGTTTTTTGCCATTTGGCTACGGAACCCTAAAAATATGCACTTTTAAGGGATAAACATAACATAATAATTCGCAAATGCCAATTCAACCTTTCCATCTGCTTTATGAAAAAAACCGGCCAAGAGCATGTCGGGCCACGCTCAGTGTAGGGTTCCGTAGTTTTCCGTCCATCACAATAAGTGTACCCACTTATGAGGTTAAAAAAATGCTTGCATATACACTTTAGTCCAGAAATTATTTTGTAGAACCCTTTGCCTTTTTTGTACAAAAACTTTTCTTTTCATCAAGTTCAAAATAATTTTTAATAATTTTTTTAAAGTCCTTATAAAGTTCTACTTTTCAGATTTTTTTCATATTTTCTAAACTTATGGTTCAAAAGTTAGAGGGGGGGGGGGACACATTGTTTTTTTTACTTTTGAAGCGATTATTTCCGAAATTATTGACATTATCAAAAAATGATTTCAGTAAACCCCTATTCATTTTTAAATACCTATCCAACGATATATCACACGTTAGGGTTGAAATTAAAAAAAAATACCTCCCACTTTACATATAGGGGGCTACCCTAATAAAACATTTATTTCCAATTTTTATTTTACCACTTTGTCGGTGTGATTGATATACATATTGGTACCAAATTTCAGCTTTCTAGTGCTAACGGTCACAGAGATTAAGCGAGGACGGACAGACAGACAGACAGACAGACGGACAGACAGACATGGCGAAACTATAAGGGTTCCTAGTTGACTACGGAACCCTAAAAAGGGGTTATTTGTCAAACTTCACAACCTTGCAGGAACTGTATTACTAACATCATAAACAAAAACTTTTGTCTATGAGAAAGGAGACCTGCTTAGTGCTTTCTCAGTTAAATATTCCTATAAACTTAAAAATGTAAGAAGAACTAAAACTATTATACAGCTTTAATTTATTAATTGTCCATATTTATATAACTCAAGTAAGTAATTATCATCTATAAAGATGAAAATCATAGCAGTATCAAAAAAAAATAAAAACTAACGTAAAATATTTGAATGAGCTGAGAGCTCGAAGAAAGGTTGGGCCGTAACTTGTCCGCCATTCATAAAAGTACCTTTAGGTTGTCATCGATAGGGCATGAAATATAGGTGTGTAAAAAAATACACAAAAAAAGGCTCCCTATTTTTCTTTTCCTGCTATATTGGGAGTGTAAACTTTATAAAAATGAAGTCGCTGTCACTAGATTACAATTTATTTCAGGCTTTTAGGGTTCCATAATCTTAACAACGAAACCTTATGGTTTCGTCATCTCCGTCTGTGTGTCAGTCAACTATTTAGTTTAAATACTGTTAGTATTAAAAAGCAGTCATTATGCATCGGTTTTATTCACAACTATTCACGTCGACAAAGTGGTAAAATAAAATATGGAAAAAATATAAGCGTCTACTATCGCATTATGGAGAATCTCGTTGTGGAGGTCTTTAAAAACATTGTTTTTTGGTGGAAAATCATCCAATGAATTGTCCCACTCTAGGGTGGAGCGTGAAGGCGTGTCAGACTTACTGCTAGGTCCCTATGGTTTTACTGACAACTACGCGCCGTCAACGACTTCCGACTGATCAACAGTGCGTAGTGATCTACGCGCTCCTCAAAGAGTTGTTAGCAAACCGTAGGAGCCCAGCTGGGCCGATGTCCGTTAGCTAGAACCACGGGGATTGAAAAGGAAACCCGTAGGTGTAAAATGCAAAGGGCAACTAAAAGCCCAGAGCGTGAAAAATCATTTGATGTTTTCCAACCTTAATTTTTTAAAATAAATAATGTTATATTTTCTGCCTTTTTCCTTTACCATCATCCTTTATGGACTGGATATTAATCGCTCGTTAAACTGGTAACTCAATTAATATATTCATAGTAATAAACATAAAGCACCTTTCTAGGCGCGTATGTTGTAACGAGCCTCTGAGGAACCCTAAACTGTGCGTGGCGCGAAACGCTCTTGACGGGTTATTCTTTAATTTATCGCCTATTTTGTTACAGATCGTTCATAAACGAAGAATATAATGTAGGTATGAGTCCCTAATTGCTATTTTTATTTCAATTAATTGAGCACTAGCTTTTTTTTGTGGTGCGTAAAAATCGGAGCGGGAAATAGCTTCAGACTGCCTACCGTTCGGAACTAACCCTCGCCCCAGTAGGCTTCGACCCAGCTGCTGTTTCATAATTATATATTAAGGGTTTTTTTTTACTAAAGCTAAAATAGATTAGGTATCTATTGTTAGGGTTCCGTACCTCAAAACAAAAAACGGAATCCTTATAGGATCATTTTGTTGTCCGTCCGTCTATCTGTCTGTCAAGACCCATTATCTCAAGAATGCGTGAAGGTATCGAGTTGAAATTATTTTTTAATTACCATATACTCAAGTCTGAGGTTCCTTCAAGCTGTGAAAAAATTTAAACTTCTAAGTTAACGAATAAAAAAGATAAGGCCGTTTATGTCACAAAAAAAACGTATATTTTGATACTCTCAAAGATCTAAATTCATAGGGTACTTCCCGTTGACCTAGAATCCTGAAATTGGGCACAAAGCAAGGTCTTATAGCACAAGTATAGGAAAAAACCCTGAACACAGTAAATTAGTTGTTATAAGTGACAAAAAAAAATTGTATTTCGGAAAAATCTTCGAGACTCCATACGGGAATTGTAGTTTGCGCGAAACCCTCAGTGCGCGAGTCCGACTCGCACTTGCCCAGTTTTCCCCTACACATCACTTATGTATACGAAAGTAAAACTAAAACAGATTAGGTATTTTTACCCTACGCAACACTTACATATGTATATTAATATATATAGTCAAGAGAAAATAGATTACTTCTAGGCGAGCATGCTCCATCGTTGACCACATTATCGACATTACCTTCAGGTGAGATATTGGTCATCTATAACAAAAAATCCAATAAGACCTGAACCTTTTTTGTCGGTTAATAGGTGGAACAAGTCCAGAAAATCAGGAACTCATTCCTTGTGTTCTAACACAAGGAATGAGTTCCTGATATTATGGACTGATTTTACTGATTGAAAACAACCTGTGTTCTATCAGTTAGTTACCCTTTGCATTTCCACCGCAGTGTTTTGGATAACCCAGAAACCCTGGATTCAATTTTTGGTTGTTTTATGAACTATAACTCTTGCCCGCAGCTTTGCGTACATAAAATATAGTCTATGTTACTCAGGAATAAAGTAACTTTCCATCGGTGAAAAAAATTTTGCAATCGGACCAATAGTTACTACTCCCCAAAACAAAAAACAAACTTTTTCTCTTTAAATATTAGTGTAGATTATTTGAGTAGACATTTGAGTTGGGTTCAGAGGGAAATGAAAAATTTGTGAGTAATTTTCGACATTCACCCAAGTGATGTCGATGTGTCCAAGGTAAATAGCGATTCGAAGCTCTAATGTTTGCCACACCGAACATCATTCTATAGGCATAATTACATCTGCTTCCTAAATGACGTCTGACGTTAAAGAGTTGTTGTTTCCATTCGGATTTAAATGACGGTTTTTACCAATGTTTACTTCTCTATGATTCTTATTTCCTGGTAGTTTCGCAGTTTCTACAATTTATTTGATTTTATAAGATTAGATTCTAGCTTCTACGCTTCTTCGTGATTTTAGTCTCTCTATAGTTAATGAGTGTACTCTAGAGATGGGCAATCCACCCACCCGTGTTTATGTCCGAGTGGGAAAAAACCGGGTTAGACACCCAAGTTTTTAGGATTTTATATGTTAAATTATGCTTTTTTTCGACCTGACTAAATGTAAGCTGCACAGTGGGCTACAATTCCAGCTACTTTTTACAGTTTTTTCTTTCACTTTCATCAAACGGTAATTCTTTGCGACTAAAGGAGGCGTCCTAACCAGAAATAAGTACAGTTTGAAAAGATCCGCTCTATTTAGGTAGGTATTCAAATGTTTGAATCACTTAATGGCTTGAAGGCAAGCTAGCGTGCAACCCGTACCCAGGAAAGATAGTAGGGCTGACCCTGCTAATTACAGACCAATCTCGGTGACTTCCATTCTCTGTAAGTGTATGGAACGAGTGATCTCGTTCCATACACTTGGCAGTCTCCCTTGATATTACGAAGGCTTTCGACAGGGTTTGGCAGCCTTATTGCTAAGCTTCCTTCTTTCGGTCTGCCCACTAGTATGTGTGACTGGATCGCAGACTTCGTAGTTTAGAGTAGTTATTGATGGCTGCTCGTCCGGTCAAATGGATATTAATTCCGGAGTCCCTCAGCGGTTGGTGCTCTCTGCAACACTGTTCTTGCTGCACATAAACCACCTACTTAAACTCGATACCTTTGGATATGCAGACGATAGCACTGTTGCTGAGTTACGGGTCCGATACACGTACTAATGGGTTATAAAGCCAGTCTTTCCGAGAAGCTATGCTTGAGCTCTTGAACTTGTCCTTGGAGGCAGTATCCGATTGGGGCAAGGAAAACCTGGTCAAGTTCAATGCTGCTAAAACCCAAGCGTATCTTCTTTCTGCCAAACGAAGCCAATTCTACCCTGCTCCATCTTTTCGGGGTGTAACCGTGCCGATAATGGACAGCCTTTAGCTTCTTGGGGTAACGTTAAAGTCTACCCTCAATTTCGGCTCTTCCATTGAGGCAAAAGCACATCAGGCTGCCAAAAAACTGGGGATCTTAGCTAAAGTGGGGCTGTACTTCTCGCCGGAACAGCTGCTTAACCTATACCAAGTGAAATTTCAATCGTGTATGGTTCTCATCTTCGGGATAGGTCTGCCAAGTATCAGCTTGATGCTCTGAAGTCTATTGAGAAGCGAGCCAAGAGGATCTTCGGTGATGATGCGCTTGTCGAATCAAAGCTACAAAACCTTGAGTATCGACGCAGAGTTGCTGGCCCGATGGTTTTCTATCTAGTTGCATACTCCTAAGCGTAAATCTCATTGGGAGAGAATGTGCAAAAAACGCCAGGACTCTCTTTTAAATCATGTTATCAAACGACGCTTTTCAATAAACTTATGAAAAAAATAATGAAAAGAAAAATATTCTTCATTCTCTCAATAGTCATTTTGTAAATCATTAGTCCTATCGAGTATTAAATGGGGTGAGTGATATTCTATTGTAACAATGTATGAGCAAAATACCTATTGTTAAGTCCCACTTAACAATAGGTATTTTGCTCTTGCTTATTTCGTTAAACTAGCAGTTACATACGTTAATAACGTGCAAATGAACTATAATTATCTTTGAATTGAGCTAAACCAACCTATTATTACCCGCTTGAATGCTGCAATTATAGCACCGAACAGTGGCATTTCCTAACGTTCCCAAACGTTTTGTGTCCCTTCGGTATTTTTTCTATTTTGAGCAGATCTTGCCATTTTCATGTCGTTTTCTTCACTCGGTATCTTTTTAAACATCGATTTTACTTTTACTGATGGTGCAAGTTAAATACAGGCTGAATATGCATTACTTTCACAAGTAAAAATCACTCGTTCAAAACAAGCTTGTAATGTCACTAAGATTTTTTTTTTATAAACACAAATTTAATGATCTTTACCCAATTTTTGTTTGAAAACATGGACATGCGCACGCAAGTTGATGCTGTGTACACTGACTTTCAGAAGGCTTTTGACAAGGTGGACCACAAACTACTCCTCGATAAAATTGCCTTCAATGGCATTAGAGGCAATTTACTTAGATGGTTTGCATCCTACATTTTTCGTAGAACACAAAAAGTTGTCGTCAATGGGTTCGAATCTGATTATGTAGTTGTCGAGTCAGGTGTGCCTCAGGGATCTGTCTTAGGCCCATTACTTTTTATATTATTTATAAACGACATAAAATCTTGTATAATTAATTCTAAATTCTTAATGTATGCCGATGACATTAAAATCTATAAGGCCTGTACGACCGTTCAAGATTGCTTGCTACTGCAAGAGGACTTATGCAGGCTTTCACAGTATTGTCTTGACAATAAACTTCATCTTAGTCTTCCTAAATGTTGTTTTATATCGTTTACTAAAAACAAAAAACAAATAGATTACCAGTACACTCTGAACGATATAAAATTAAATAAAACTGAGTGCACGCGTGACCTTGGCGTATTACTAGACTGCAAATTACATTTGGATACCCATGTCGACAATAGAATTAATAAAGCCTTTCAGATGTATGGTTTTGTCATGCGGTCATGCAGGGAATTCAAGAAACCTTCCACATTTCTCTTCCTATACAAAACGCTAATCCGTTCCCAACTAGAATACGCGGTACCCATTTGGTGTCCCTTTTACGAAAAATATAAGAGTGCTATAGAAATGGTACAGAAGAGGTTTCTTCGTGCCACCCACTACAAGTGTTTCCGCACAAAAATATCTTATACAGATTTGTTGAAGCATTACAAAATATTAAGCTTGGATTCTAGACGTTCATTAATCATGGTTATGATGCTATATGGTATTTGTAACAATAAGTTCAACTGTATTGAACTCTCCAACGAGTTATGTTATGTAGTACCTAGAACTATTATCCGGCGGGAGGTGCGCGTACCTCGATTGTTCTACACTGCACGTTGTAGGACGAATGCTGGGGTACGGGCGCCTCTCCGCCAACTGGTGGCAACTTATAACTCACATTTTATAGATTTAGATATTTTCGCGCTTTCTCAATCTAAATTTAGAAGAATGGCTTGTCATCTGCTGGCTCACCGCCCTTAAGGTGGAGTCATATGTATTTGTTTTTCTCTCTTACAATATTGTAAGAGTATATTCCTTTAAAATACTTTAACTCTTGACACGCGTTCGTTATCCTACTTCACGTATTATTCCGTGGACAATGGTGTGGGTTATACTTTTTTTTTTTACTCCTGTGAAAACTACTGTAAATTGATTCTGTATTGTATAACTGTTTTTTGTCCCAAAAAAATAAAATAAAAATAAAATAAAAATAAAATAAAAAACATTTTAGGGACTTTTTTGAATTCAAACCCGATAAAAGGTTCATTATTGGTAGTTTCATTACTGGTATACATAAGTTTTGAAGAGCATATAGAAAGAAAGAAAAAAAAAAGAGAAATAAAGAAAGAGAACACGTTTATTCGTTCATCATTTAAATAACAGCCCATCTTTCTTTAAGAGATATTAAGCTGGGAATTTGTATATACTTTCTTTTTGATGTTCTAATAGTTGTGTCAAAATCTTTAGTGTCAAAGTTATGTTACAAGTCTAGCGGTGTGGATAATAGGAATCTGACGACATTTTCCTTATTGACGGCAGAAATACTTTTAATATCATCGATTTTGATATCTTACTCGGTCTTAGCTCTTTTAACATATACCAAATGGTGATTGAATGGTTTCAAAGTTATCTGTGTCATACTTGAGACGTATTCTCCGTTTGTTCCCGCCATGGTGCAGTTAGAGGAATTGCTGGCGATCTGGGCTCTGGATCCCAGCGAACTGAGACTTGAGTAAATCCGTTCCCTTACGCGTGCACCGGCCTTCTCCGCTAGCATGAGACTGTAGAAAACGTGGCCGTTGATTCATTAAAAAAAGTAAAAACTAAAACACGACTACGACAAAAAAAAAATGACGCTAAAAAAGTATGAAACAAAATTTTCAGGATGCTGAAATAAACAAGGTAACTGGAAAAATAACAGAACAAAAAGAAAAGCCGCTGTCACACGTTATAGACACTTTAATAATGTCCCAGTTCCTGATACCGGTGTTTTTTTTATCAGTGTCCCAAAAGATATTTAAAAATCTAAAATGTAGTTAGAAAATAGAATTTGACCGTATAATTTAAAAACATTATTTGTCACAGATACGAAACTGATCTCCAGATTGATTTTCCAGTGTCATAGAACCCTTACACGTCTGAGTATACCCCTTGGAGACCAACTTTAGGAATGACCCCTTTAAATTAAATGTTAAAAGTCTTCTCCTTATATCGTAAAACTGCCCATGTGTAGCCGATATATCCAAAAATGATCAAATAATCGATAACAATAAAAACATGCAAGTGAAAAATAATATTTTTAACGGTAAAAATGCGTGTGCTATCTGTTTGACAGCAAGTGTGTAGATTGACAAACGTCAGAGTGATGTCAGCCTTGTTGAGCGGCGGTGTTCAGTCATGTCACACGCACTGATAGGACTACAGTTTACACAAATAGAATCCCAACACATGAAAATTAAAATCGGCAAGTCAATAAAATATCCAGGACTATTTTCATTGAAGGTTCTATTTTCAGAAAATGAATACTATTTTTGTAAATATGATTGAAATAGCGCAAACATTCTGCGAACAAATTATCATAAGGCCTCATTTAAATAACACAACCATGTTGATATAAGGAGCACATAAATAAGCTATTGTATTTTTGATAAAATAATTAAAATATGCTCTGAATGAATAAAATAATCAAGAAATTGTCAAATATTTAGTACTAACTGGAATTAAAGTATGAAACGACGTATCAGCTGTTCTGTTCCTCTTTTATTTTTTATTTCATTTGAAATGCGCAAAGGAGATGCAAAATGAAGGTAACCGGAAACATAAAGTCCCGGTGGGAGTTTATGTTTACTACGTTACTCTTGTTAAGTATTTAAAAAGGTACGGGTTAACATGAAGCTTGGTGAGTAGAAATCATGTCTTACAGTAAGGTTCACCCAACCAAATAACGACCGGCCCGAGTCGTGCTTAACGGGGCAATATCGAGCCATCAGTGCGAGGATATGGTTTACCTACCCACACCCTAAACTAATTGTTTCTGCGTATTAATAAATGTTAGCTTCACGTATCTATATGTGCGTACTAGCGTTTTCCATCGCTAGAATGTTTTTGTAAAATTTTAATACCCCTTACACCGTATTTTGAGGGTAGTTTTTTAAAACTAATAATGACAAAATTATTCGTTGTGATTAGAATTTGTGAAGTTTTAAGTTTATTAACCCAAGGAATAAGATTTTCTCGAACGATTTTTAACACCTACAAATTGTTTTGTAGGGTAACTTTTAAAAGCGAATTATGAAAACCTTTCTTAGTTACTTGAGTTACTAATTAAGCTAAGTTTTAAGTATAGGGGACCAAGATTTTTTTTTATTCTTACAAACGAACTTCTCCCTTTTCACACCTTAAAATGTTGAATTTCTAAAAACCCCTTCTTAGCGCTTTCCTACGTCGTACCTTAAGGGAAGGTTTATACATAATTTCACTTTCCTAGTTCCAGTACTTTTGGCTGTTCGTTATTACGCCAATTGGTCAGTTTTTCCTTATATACATATATATATAACTGACTGACACTAGCGAAGCCGACGGCTAGAGTGAATATATATATATACTCTAGCCGTCGGTTTGGCTATTGTAAAAATAGGTTTCTCGATCGAAAACTTTGAACCGCCGCTTCATTCCTTTAGGGGGCGTATTTCGGAAAATCTTCTCTCAGTGCTCACCTACTTCATAAAAGAAAACTTTGTACAAAATTTCAAGCTCTCAGCAGTTTAGACTGTGCGTTAATATGTGATTCAGTCAGTTTCTCCTTAATTTCAAACTCCTACTCCCAGATGTTTAGGCTATGCGTTGGTATGTGATTCAGTCAGTTTCTCCTTAATTTCAAACTCCTACTCCCAGAAGTTTAGGCTATGCGTTGGTATGTGATTCAGTCAGTTTCTCCTTAATTTCAAACTCCTACTCCCAGATGTTTAGGCTATGCGTTGGTATGTGATTCAGTCAGTTTCTCCTTAATTTCAAACTCCTACTCCCAGATGTTTTAGGCTGTGCGTTGGTATGTGATTCAGTCAGTTTCTCCTTAATTTCAAACTCCTACTCCCAGATGTTTAGGCTATGCGTTGGTATGTGATTCAGTCAGTTTCTCCTTAATTTCAAACTCCTACTCCCAGATGTTTAGGCTATGCGTTGGTATGTGATTCAGTCAGTTTCTCCTTAATTTCAAACTCCTACTCCCAGATGTTTAGGCTATGCGTTGGTATGTGATTCAGTCAGTTTCTCCTTAATTTCAAACTCCTACTCCCAGATGTGTAGGCTATGCGTTGGTATGTGATTCAGTTAGTTTCTCCTTAATTTCAAACTCCTACTCCCAAATGTTTTAGGCTGTGCGTTGGTATGTGATTCAGTCAGTTTCTCCTTAATTTCAAACTCCTACTCCCAGATGTTTAGGCTATGCGTTGGTATGTGATTCAGTCAGTTTCTCCTTAATTTCAAACTCCTACTCCCAGATGTTTAGGCTATGCGTTGGTATGTGATTCAGTCAGTTTCTCCTTAATTTCAAACTCCTACTCCCAGATGTTTAGGCTATGCGTTGGTATGTGATTCAGTCAGTTTCTCCTTAATTTCAAACTCCTACTCCCAGATGTTTTAGGCTGTGCGTTGGTATGTGATTCAGTCAGTTTCTCCTTAATTTCAAACTCCTACTCCAAGATGTTTAGGCTATGCGTTGGTATGTGATTCAGTCAGTTTCTCTTTAATTTCAAACTCCTACTCCCAGTTCATATGTCTGTCAGTTTTTTTTTATGTATAGTATATATTCACATCGCGATAAAAACGTTTCGGGTCTTCGACTCTGTGACGTCATACGAAACAAGGTAAGCAATAACAATTACATTTGGCTATCAACGCCTGACATATAACATGTGGTTCCACGATTTATTGAATTGAAAATTACAAGGGCGATAATAGATCGGGTTAAGTCGTACAACCAAGACAGATGATAGTACGGGTGGGACTGTTGTCGGGTGTGTAATTAGTATTGGAAACATTTTGACCATGTATGTAAGTAAAAACTTATTAAACGATTATAGTAATTATCTTATTTTAATAAAATAATTGTATTATTATATTTATAGTTTTTTTTTTAATAAGAAAATTACTATAATAGTTAAATAAATTATCAATTACATAAATAATGGAGGTAAAACAGTAGATTTACTTTTAGAGGATTAAGAAACTGTTTGATGATCAACAACCTATATTGTATGTATTCGTACTTGTAGTAGGTAACTCCTAAGAAATACGTAATAATTATAAGATTAGTGTTAAGTTCAAAAGTTTTGGCAAAATAAGAAATCAAAAATAAGTCGGAATCTGCTTTATCCAAAAATTGGCTAATGCTGTTCTGTCGTATAAATTATCAAATAAAAATTTAGGTGGTGGAAATAGGAGAATACATATAAAAAGATCTACACAAAAACAATCAAAAAAATTGGCAAGGGTTCGTTAACAAACATTGTGACACAAGATTATTATATAAAATAGATAATACAAAATATACGAGCGTTTATGCTGCTTATTTAACGGTTATTTTAATTAGATACACGAATTTTAATTTAACATACAATTCAGTATGGCATTTGGCACCTAGTTTATAATTAGGTATTGTCGCTCTCAAATTCCATTTTCGAATACTAAGGCTTTTAATGTTTCAGAATAAAAATTATAATGCGATGAATTTGTAACACTCATTACGCGTAGCTGAGTGCTACGCCGTCGCCGTAGCAACTTAGATTTTATCTTTCGGTCGGTTATTTTTTAAAGGAAAAAAGAAAACAAAGCTTCTAAACTTTATAAAAATATACCATGTGTTTCAATCATGCAAGTTAGAAGAGGAAATATAAGGAAAATGGTTCTCATGTGCGAAAAAACTCAAAGCTAACAACTGAATGCTACTGCACGCTCCACACATAGCGTTTTATTTAATCTAGTTTTGTATAACCATTCTCTTTCGATGCAAACACACAAGACGTAAGAATTTAAACTAAATCTTTATAACGCAGAACATTTACTGCCAATCAAGAAGCGACGCAAGATATTTTATTACTGCAAGCGATAAAATGCACTTGAGTGCATTTCGCCGTTCGACTGACGTCTTTCGCGATAACGTTCTAGACTTAGACCAAATGAGTCTCCAGCCAAGGATAAACTTAGCTGGATCTACTTTCTACAATTCCCTTTTAAAAACAGTCGTTTGGATTCTTAATAAAAGTTTTAAAGTGTTATTTTTATAGGGCAGTTATTTGTCAACGAATAAACTTTTATGGTTGCTAGTGCAGTTTTCCCGTATGTGTAACGGAGCTTGGCCCCGGCGGTAATTGCGGCATAACTTAAAGCCTCCTGTAATTGCTAAGTTCAAAACATAATTGAACACGTGTTTCTACGTATAAGGTAGGTACATTAGCGACTACCAAAAATCATTGTATCAATTATTATTGTGATGATAAAGTACAGCTGACATTAGTAACGAGACAGTGGTAAAGTTTTTTTTTTGCGACTTAGGTCTTTTTTGTTTACTGTTGTCTTTTCAGCTATTCCCGGACCCATTTTTAAACAAATCATTGCGCTTCTTGTCAGTATTAAAAGCAGATGTTTAGGAAAGTTTTGGTGTAATATTTTCTTCTTACACGTACAGAGAGAGCTAGGAGATAGGTACTTAGACTTCAAAACTAGTTTCTCCAATAAATGCGGGTAAGCAAGGTGGAGGAAAATAAAGTTCTTCTCTACATCTATTCAAGTTTACTGTTTTCTGCGGTAAGCGAACATTTAACGAATTTTCATTATTTAGATAAACATTTTTCTGCGTACCTAGTTAAACTAGGGAAGTTGAATCGCGAGTAAGACAAATAAATGAAGTATATACATCATTTAAATATTTTCAATTCATTTTTTTTTGACAGGCCTGTTGGTCTAGCGGTTAGTGGCCATGACTGCTATGCCGGAGGTCGTGGGTTCGATTCCCATACAGGACAAATGTTTATGTGATGAGCCTGATCATTTGTTCTGTGTCTGAGAGTAATTTATCTATATACTCGTATGTGTGTATTTATAATATATAAGCATGTTTATCTGTTGTCTAGTACCCATAACACAAGCTCTGCTTAGCTTGGGACTAGACGGCGTTGTGTGATAGTTGTGGAATACAGAAAAAATTACGATGTCAGAGGTTAACGAAAGAAAATTAAACATTAAATTATTGCGTAACTATACCTCGAGTAGCTCTGAAAAATTTGTATTATATTCTATTTTGTGGGCATCATTAAGACTTTCTTTTTAGAACGGTAAGTCTACACATGTTACGTAAATTTAAAATAAAATTTAACTAGCGTCTTATATTGATCAAAAACGAATAGCATGAAGGACCTCTTAATAGTTCTTCGTTTAATCAAAATAGCATCATAGTACTGCCATCATGTAAACGGTGCGTCACAAACTAGTTCATTCTAATCATCAAAAGTGGGTGACAAACCGCGTCGGGCGACGAACTTGTGCACCCATATAAACGGAACTCGCCTTCAGCACATGTCACATGAAACGAAAACACATCCAAGCGGTACACTGAACACATTCGTAGGCCCCTCTGTTCCCGGGAGGGTGCAAGTCCCCGTCATCGCACGCGTATCGTTCGCGGCATAAACAGTCTGAAGAAATCGAGGATCGCGATCGCGGGTGCAGCGCGTGGCGGCGGCGCGGCGGCAGCGTGGGCTCGGCAGCGCGTCGCGGCGCGGACTGCCGGCTCGACCCCCGCCCGCCCTCCGGCACGTCGCCTCTGTCACCGCCACTCTTCACCCAAATCCAGGCGAGTTTTCATTAATGTTGTTATCGGTGTAAAAGTTCCACCAAGTCAAACTAAGAAGGCACAGCTTTAATTAACTGTCCGTAAAATAACACTAAACAAACGAGGCGATCCGACAGCCTTCGACTGTAGTTATCAATGGTCCAACTTTTTGAATGGAACGATGTTGATTGACTTTGTTATACAAATGCCTAGAATACAAAGCCACCTTCCGTTCAGTATTTGTGTAGATATCAACAGTCCAAACCTTTCGTTTAATTCAGTACGATCTGAAGAAAACTTTATGTAAACAACGCTTCCTTACCATATGGATGGCCCTATTTCGCTTCTTAGAACGATAACAAGTTTTAAAAAAATATCTGATTATACCAACTATGTTATACGTTCCAGTAGTAAGAGTAAATTAGGCACCTATATGCAGACAGGTAGACATAGTACGTAGGTATTCATTGACCTTCAGCGTACTGACTCCACATAAAGGGTACGAAATCAGGCCTCATTAATTAGTATGACGCACTTTGACATTATAATATTTTTGAAAGCAATATCAAGCTGGAATTACGAATGTCAACGTCAAGGCTCACAATTCACGTCGCGGCTGATTAATAGTGTAGATTACAATTTCATACAAACGCCAATTCTAAGTAAAGATGTTTATCGCTATGTCGTCGTGAATAAGGTTCGAGCCGGCAGTGGGCTTCCATCGATTGAATACGAGCACAAATTGTAAGAATTATTGATATCGCGCCGGTGGCGGCTCATACAAAAAGTTTATAAAAGGAAGTGGAGCGAACAAACTGGCGGGGAACAAACTTTTATGCGGGGACGCGACGCGACGCGAACGTTACTTATCTGCCGCCGCCGAGCTGACAGCTGCAGATGAAAAATTGAAATTGTGTGAGATAAAACTACCTAACTGCCGCTGCACCAGCCCAACAATGTGACGACAACAACGGCGCTACGGATTTTTTTAACCTCATATTTCTAAAGTGTTTTATTTACATTACGACTAGTTTTGCAAGTTTCATAACTAAGAACATTAATATGAATGACTTGTGGCACTCTTATTCTTGGATTGTCTACCAACCGTAACTATTTTTCTTTTTAACCGTTGTTAGTTTGCCTACCTTAAATGGTAGTGAGTGGGATATGACTGCTGCTTATCTGACGAGCTGTGAGACTTTATACCCTGACAGCAACATGGGGGGCTGCACTAGACCGCAAAGGAGATCATGGGAAGTGATGTGCTGTTTGAGAATTTAGGAGAAAGAAGAAGCGAAACATTTTAACTGTTTGAAGGAATAGAAGGCGGGCTCTGTCTAGCAATAGAATAAAGCACTAAACTGGACAAAACTCCAGGATTTGGAGTCTACTAAATCACAATAAGTGCAGAGCAGTCTGTTCCAGATGCAAAATTTTCGCTTGTGCCGTTATAAGCCTCATATCTGCTCGAGTCGTGCTGCTTCAAAGCGCAGTCGATTGTTCATCATAATCGATTTAAAAGGTGAGAAATCATCTAGTCAGTATTTAAATCAGATCGCTCTCAATATCAATTGAGTGTCGGGGAGGGTTGGAAGGTTGACACTGACGCGAGCCTAACATGCAATAATAACGTGCCTCCGAACGTCAGGCGAGACCCTTCTCTATTTATGGACGAAGTACGGCGTGAGGGCGCCACGTGAAAAGTCTCGCGTAAATCAAAGTCATAAATTCTCCTATCGTGAATGAACATTTCTCTTCGCGGACGTCTACACCGGCTGAATGGATAACGTCGACCCACCCTAGCAGGATCACCTCTACCGAGTCATTTGCTTTTGTTCGTGGGGCAATTAATAACGAGCAGAAGGGCGTTTTCGAACCGCAGGCGCCATTGGCATATCAGTAATGATCTAGCGCGCGCTACGGCCGACCTCCGGTTCTGCTCAACTATCGATCATATTCACTTAATGAACGGCACATGTGAAATGGCTCGGAGCAGGCCATTGCCGGCGGCTCAGCCCCTAACCTGGAAATTCGTTTTATTAATTTCTCGCACCGTGTATTTTCAGAATAACACGTACGTATAGTTCCCACTTTTCTTCGGTTAGAAATAAGCTGGGAACGAAGCCGCATAACTGGGCCATCAACCGTAGTCGGTAGCTAAAGAATGTGACTTTAAGCAGAAGTGTGAAGTAACTGGGTTATTAATGTCGCCATTTTGTGTAGGTAGTAGGTACTTTGTTTAGCTAAGGAGTATTAAAAACATTAACGAAAATGATTTATGAAAAATACGAACGACAAAAATGACAAATGTTTTAAAAATTATAGTAGCAATTATATTTGAACTGATTCATCAAAAAACTAATAACATGTCGCTAAATACGCCTGTAATGACAGTAATAACTTGTTAATTATATTATTGCGTGATGTGTAACATTAAAAGCTTTTCAGAAGTATTAATAATAGGATTCACCTTTATTTAAACGAAAAGGACATACTTATATTACGTTCTTACCTACGAGTAAATTAGGTATATTACAGATAAAGTTGTTAATTAGTCTTAACAAGTTTTGACTGGCTTTAGTCAAAAGTCTTATTAAGTTGAAAGGCGTATGTACATGTGAATGCGCGCGTGCATTTAAAAAAATATGGAATGTTTTATTGATTTAAAAGTAACTAGAATCATTTTAGGGTTCCGTACCTCAAAAGGAAAAAAACGGAACCCTTATAGGATCACTTTGTTGTCCGCCCGTCCGTCTGTCTGTCTGTCTGTCAAGACTCTTTATCTCGAAAACGCGTGGAGATATCGAGTTGAAGCTTTGAAAAAATCAAACTTCTTAATTAGCGAATAAAAAAGATACAGCCATTTATGTCGCAAAAAAACGTCAACCCGGAATTCTGAAATTTGGCACAAAGCAAGGTCTTGTAGCACAGATATAGGGAAAAATCTGAAAACAGTAAAATGGTTACATACGACACAAAAAAAAAATGCAATTCGGAAAAATCTACGAGACACCATTCGGGAATTTAGTTTGCACGGACCCTCAGTGTGCGAGTCCGACTCGCACTTACCCAGTTTTTTTCTTATATAGCCCCAGAACCTAACAACCTAACAGGTTGTTGAATAAATGTTAGTAATATTAAATTAATCAGGTGAGCCTATCAATAATAAAAAAATAAAAATAGTTTTTACTAGTAAAAACTAGGTACAACTGACAAATGTTTGCAGCTACGAGTGGTTCTTTAAAGAGTTTAATGTATGTGCAGTACAAAATGGTTATTTAGTGCAAAGATCACGAAATATAATATTAGATAATAGGTATTAACGATATTTATTTACTAAAATAATTGACTTTAGATGGTAAAACAGTTGACTCACTAAATTAAAAAGATCATAAGAATATTTATTCTGACGTGCCATGTCATCCAACCTTAATACATAGTTTTGACCAATAAACAGTTTTGACTGTGACCTAAAGATGCATAATTCAGGACGTAACTAGGTACTTAGGTGCAAATGTGGTGCTCCTGACAAGATGATGGCCCACTTATTGCCCAAAGTGTCCCTACACCAGCACCTGTGGAGGTACCTAAAAAACGCCACTAACGCTATAAACGTGGCAACCTACTGGGCCCAAAAGCTTTGAGGGAATGGAAAACCATCGAATCGAAAGAAGAAGGTACATATTAAAAAAAAAATAGTTAATGTTTTTAGTTTTCCATTAGGCGAATAAAATACCGAAACTCTCAGAACGACAATTACAGTAACAATATCCTAGAACAAGCCAAGTTGCGCTGAGCATCTAATAAAGTCTCATAACACAGCTCCACACGAATTCTTCAGCGTGGATTTCTTTGTATTCCGCGCGTCACATTAGGCCAGCGCCGACCAAACATTGGATAACTTGTATATTGTTGTTTACGGCAAACTTGGAACTAAGCAGGGGCAATTCACCTCATAAATTCTCGTGTAATAACAGCTCACAGTTTCCCCAGACACTTGTAAGAGCACCGTAATAAGGTAGCGCATAGTAACCGGGTCACCTCGGCGACACCGATGCTCACCAATACAAACGCTGTACTAATAGTTGTGTCACACAGATACTAGTGCGAGTCAATTTGATGATTACGACTACACCTCAATCATTTTTTACTTAAATACTTAACCTATACCTACGTTGGAACCTATTCTCACTGTAAACCAACGTACTTGTAATGGCTCTGTATGTTATTACTGCATCTCTCTCTACTTTGTATTTGCATGGCATTACTGGTGTAAATATCTCATATAGCATAATCAGCCTTTTAATATTCCCACTGCTGGGACTCAGGCCTCCTCTCTAGGAGAGGGAATGGGTAGAAATCTACCACCCGGGCCCGGTGTGGGTTGGTGAATATCACATGTCTTCGAATTTTTACTTCTAGAACATGCCGGTCTAGAACAGGCCTCTCAAAACGGTCAAGGAAAACATCGTGAGGATGTTTTCCTTCACCGTTTTGAGAGCAGTGCTGATGAAATAAGTTACACATAGTAATAGGCCTGGCTGGGTTTAAACCCGCGACCTATAACTTATAAGTCGGGGCCGTTACCACTCGGCCGCTACTGCCCTCAAAATATCTCGGTTCTCTAAAAATACTTAGTATTCAATATATGTAAATAACATCCTGTTAATATTGACTACTTGAACTGAAGACCGACGATGGCAGAGTCATTTCCGTCAAATCGGAGCTTCTGGGAGAGATCGAGGCCTTTTATGGACAGTTATACTACACGTCTTCCGACAAAGGCCTCCTCTAAAGAGAGGAGGCCTTTGTCGGAAGAAAAGTTGAGGTGTAGCTTAAGTTGAGGTATACCTTTTGCCGAAAATCAGTTTAACATTATTTATATTTTAATAGCAGAAATGAGTTTTTAGGCATAGTACAATACTTTTGTTATCCAAACTAAGATCAACAATAAAGGCTTTATTTATTTATTTATACACGTCTATCACTAAACCCGCTGCAAATCTAGCAAATGACCCAAAAGCTAGATTGACTCGACACTATACCGAAGATATCCCGGACGTCAGCCTGTACGAGATTAGGATGGCTCTGAAGCAGCTGAAAAACAACAAGGCATCGGGTGAGGACGGCATTACGGCCGAACTCCTGAAGGCGGGTGGAAAACCGGTCCTAAAGGCCCTTCAGAAGCTACGAGTATTTAATTCCGTCATACTCGAGGGAAAAACGCCACAGGCATGAAGTAGAGGCGTGGTGTTATTTTTCTTTAAGAAGGGCGATAATACTCTGCTTAAGAATTACAGGCCCATCTTGCTTCTGAGCCATGTCTACAAGCTGTTTTCCAGAGTCATCACGAACTATCTCGCGCGCAGGTTCGACGACTTCCAGCCTCCCAAACAAGCCGGATTCCGAAAAGCCTTTAGTACCGTGCACTACATACATACGCTGCGGCAGATTATACAAAAGACTGAGGAGTATAATCAGCGTCTCTGCATAGCGTTTGTGAACTACGAGAAAGCCTTTGATTCGATCGAGACTTGGGCTGTACTGCAGTCTCTTCGGCGGTGCCAGATTGACTATCGGTACATCGAAGTGCTGAAGTTTTTGTACAAAAACGCCACCATGTCAGTCTGACTTCAAGATCAGATATCGAAACCTATTCTTTTGCAGCGAGGTGTGAGACAGGGAGACGTCATTTCTCCGAAAGTGTTCACGGCTGCAATGGCGGATGTCTTCAAGGTTCTGGAATGGAGAGGATTAGACATTAAGGTCAACAGCGAGTACGTCACTCACCTTCGGTTTGCCGACGACATAGTAGTCATAGCTGAGACTACAGAGGGGCTCAGCACAATGCTCACTGACCTCAGTAGAGCTTTCGAAAGAGTGGGACTTAAAATGAACATAGACAAAACCAAAGTTATCGTTAATATTTATATAGCACCCACTTCTATTAAGATCGGAGACTCTACACTCCAAGTTTTGGACGATCACGTTTACCTGGGACAGTCAAGTTGGGTAAGTCTAATCGAGAAAGAGGTCAACCGTCGAATCCGACTCGGTTGGGCAGCGTTCAGGAAGCTACGCGGTATCTTCTCGTCCAATATACCACAGTGTCTCAAGACGAAAGCCAGTGCCAGTGATAACTTATAGCTCCGAAACGTGGTCACTTACCATCGACCTCATAAGAAGACTCAAAGTCAACTAAAAGGCGATGGAAAGGGCTATGCTCAGAGTTTCCTCGCGTGATCACATCAGATATGAAGATATCCGCAGGAGAACCAAGGTTGCCGACATAGCTCGAAGAATCGCCAAACTTAAGTGGCAATAGGCAGGGCACATTGCACGCAGAACAGATGGTCGATGGGTACGAAAGATTCTGGAGTGGCGACAACGTACCGGAAGACGCAGCGTTGGAAGGCCTCCAACAAGGTGGACCGATGACCAGGTCAGGGTCACGGGAATCCGATGCATGCGTGACGCACAGGACCGGTCGTTGTGGCGACGCTTGGGGGAGGCCTGTGTCCGACAGTAGACTTCTTTCGACTGATATGATGATGATGATAAATATTGACTATGCTCTTAATCTGGATCTAGTCTACCGATTTGGATATTACATTCTCTATTGAAAGGTACATGTCCCGGGGGCGAAATAAACTATAATATTTCATTTCGGAAAGGGAAGTGGTTCAGATGGGTGAAGCCGAAAAATCTCGAGGCCATTTAACTGTTTATAAATAGTTATCAGAACTGAAAGGAGTTTCTGTAATCATATAACAGCAATCTGGTCCATATTCAAATAGTATTAATCCTTTAAACACGACAAAGGACGTGTTTATCTTGAATCAATTTATTAACTCTGCTCGTAACAAGGGATTCGATCTCGTTTAAGGCCTTCTGTCAATATTTAGATAACAATCTCTTTGCCATCAGACGTGCCCAAGATGTTGGCCGTAATTCAATGGATTGGGTTGTTTCAGTAGGTATACGTACTTACTTCATTTTAATAAAACGTACCTATTTACATTTCCATTCGCTTAGATACTGTCGGATTACCTACCCTTCTTCAAGAGTTACAGTAACATTGAAATGTAAAATATAAATTACTAGCTTTTCTCCGCAGCTTCGCCCGCGTTAAAAAAGTAGCCATGTCACTCTCCATCCCTTCAACTATCTCCACTAAAAAAATCACGTCAATTCGTCGCTCCGTTTAGCCGTGAAAGACGGACAAACAGACACACAAATACACTTTCCCATTTATAATATTAACTCATCAAATGCCGTAATTAGAGACACAATAGAAAGACAATTGGTTATGTCGAACTGTGTATCTTAAGACATTCAAAATGTTAAATATGGATAAATAATTAAACTGGAAAAGATTTAGAATACTTATTCATTCTTGAAGAAGATAAGGCGTCTTCTTTCAGGGAAAAAGGTCTCTCGAAATTGTAGCTTACAGCTTTAGCACCCACCACAATCTCACTACCCTGATAACGACAAATATATGGAAAGCTGCTTCCTTATCCTTTCTTATCTGTTTGAATCGTTTTATTTCCACGTACAGCGGCCGAGGAGAGGCTCAAGAAAAGTAAAGGTGGGTAGCTAATCCAGCATAATGTCTCAACTCGTTATAATTTGCACGGAACTTTTTGAACATTCTGCACACTGGTGTAGCATAGTTACGGAACTTTGAGCCTCAACTTTTTTTCAGCTACAAAAACTATCGAATGAAAGTCTATTGGGTACCTGACTTCTTGAAATAAAAGCACCACACTAGGAATTACTCCTGTATCGTGAGTGCGTTCACAAACGTTCACGAACTTTGAGCCTCAATGTTTTTTCAGCTACAAAAACTATCAAATGAAAGTCTATTGGGTACCTGACTTCTTAAAATAAAAGCCCCACACTAGGAATTACTCCTGTGTCGTGAGTACGTTCATGTAAACTCGTACACACACGAAACACCCAGACTAGGAACAAGTATCTGTAGGTCTACTTGGCAAAAAGGACACGGGCCTCGCAGAGATTTGCCGCCCGGGGCCTCACAACGATACAAGGTTCCCCTATTAGCTTTTATTACCTACTATGAACTTCTTTCCTATCTAATTGTTAATTCTAAAAATGTAGTAGCTAAGTACCTACATATTCAAAATCAAAAGTCAAAGCATTTATTTCAAATAGACCAATTGCAGGCGCTTTTCAATAGTCAAATGTCAGTCAGTCCAAGAAAAGTGAACCTAAATTGCACGTTCCAATTGCACGTTCCAAAGCGTAGATCTCTATGGAGAAGAACGTGCAAGAAACTCCATGGACACTCTTTTGAATCATATTAACATATAATGCTTGGTTACATATTATTTGTTGCTTCAATTATGTGAGCACAGTGTAGATAATAAAATAAAAATAAAAAATAATTAAAAGATTAGAAACTGAATTAAGCCACTGGCAGCTAAGAGATGACCAATCTCATCTGACGGCACCCATTCATGCGTGCATCAGCCCCACCCAGCTCAAACCTTTTGAAGAGAACTAAATGACCCAATAACACGTGCCACCAACAGCAAGACATTTGAGTGAGTATGGACATGCTCGTAATGTCGAAAAAAAGAAAAAAGTTGTAATCTCACAAAAATGCTCCATGGTACTTCACATTCACAAATTTGAAAAAAGTGCTTCGACATTATATATAATGTTGTTTTGTCTTTTAAATTACAAAAAATAAAATTAGTTTCCAAACTAAACAATTACACCCTACAGAGTATAAGTAGTATAAATACACCCTAGTGGTGTAGTAGAGCTGGACCAGCATTGAGCCAAGCATTTTTATCTTGAATATAATCCTCCAACTTATAATATGCTTGCCATCATAGTGTGCTTTATAATACAAGATTTAAATTTCGTTTCATTGAGTTCTAATGTTTAGAAAGGTTTATTATATAACAATTCAAACAGTACCCTATGAAAGTAGAGGCCACTTTAGCCAGCCTGAAACCTGATTGAACTAATTGGTCCTTATTACTTGTACAATTTTTTTTAAAAGACTCTAGACATAGGTGTCTATCGTCTTTTTTGCTAAAAAGATGAAGATTTTTTCTAATATACATGATGTTATCATAGATATATTGACAAGGCACGGTCATGATGTTAATATCTTTAAGCAGTTCCCTTATTGAATCGCACCATTTTAGCATGCTTCTACTCTTAAGGCTTAAGATGTGTGAGTCTGTAAGTATTATCTTATCACTAACATCAACCACTTTTTTTAAAAGAGTAACCATGAAGTTTCTTGCCGGTTTTCCTGCATAGGAAACAATCAATTTGGAACCGTGCACTAGCTTCTGACGTTTTTTATGTGCCCTTAGTACCTACCTACTATGTGAAATATTTTTTTGTAAACACTACATGAAACGATTCGTTTTCCACAACTGTAATATCGAAATATTTGAACATATTATATAGCGCATACAAACGGCTACTTTATTTGAATAAAAACGAAACAAAAATGTATTTTCTTATTTATTAAATATTCTATATCGGCCTGCAATTCTGCTCGCATAAAAGTAAAAAACTATTCCCAAGTCATTCACTGATAAAGTAGCATTTTATTGGTGAAAGATTTTTTAAGATCAGTCAAGTAATTTTTGAGTTTATTCATTAAGAAAAAAATACAAAACTTTTCTCTTTATAATATTTGTTATTATTATTCCCTTTATTTATTTATTTAACTTAATAAATATTTGAAAATATCAAAATTATTATTAGTAATTAGTATAGAAGTATAGATGGATTAGCGAATCATAATGTTACAAAATAAAACAAACAAAACATGTTTCAGTTACAGCCAATGCCTGCCAAGGTTGCATATGGTTCGTAAGAGTTACCCTTTCCTCAGCCCTCACAAAAAGCAACTGGAAGAGCACTGTAGCTTTTAGTAACAAAAAGTCTGACACCCCTTTCGCTCCATCCAGTGTGAAAGAAGTCATTTAATCTTTTGGCTGCCTCTGCCTAGCTCTCCCCCGTCACGACTACATGATAGAATAAAATACAAAGTAGTAGAAGTAGCTTTAGGTCGAGAAGTAGCTTTTATTTTTTGACGCGGTGTTCAAAAGGTTAATGATTTCCCACGTAAAAAAAGGGACGGTCTTACATTACCTCCGTAATATGCACCGCGTTCGTAATATATTCAGATACAGTTTGGAACAGAATCCTGGCCACAGTACGCCAGACCGCCACCCGGACGGCGGCAGCCGCAGCGTAATTAGCTAAATATGACTTTTAAACTAAGAGCTCCAGTTAGGAGAGCCTCTCCATATTCCGCCAACCTTTTTACTAAACGAGCACATTTCCATGCGAACATCCTATTCCTGGCTTGATATTTAATTTGGGACTGAAGAAATTTACACCGTCCCATTAAAATGTTGTTATGCGAGATTAATGTGTTTTGGATTTGCGCCGCACACGGAGCAAAACGCCGTGTGAATATTTTACGAGTACTGTATTCCGGTAAGAATCGTTTGTATTTTAAACGGTTCCTGTTTTATTTGATCAACATTCGTATTTACAATGTAGGTAATGAAAAACAGAAGACAAAAATTGGCGCACGATAACCTCTAAAGCCAGAAATAGTGAAAGAAATGTTAATTTGTGTAGAATTGTTGAAGTTCTCGTCACGTTCGCGTCGGAAGCTGGTCGTAATGCCTCCTCGAGAAGTATCACTATAAATCATATCGCCGTTTCAATTTAGCAAGTGTAACATGGCTGTAATAGGCCAGCCGCTGCCCGCCGTGTGCTGAAAGACCTATATTTGTATTCAAGAAACGATACGATCATTAGTTAGTGCAATTTTCTTCGCATCCACTACACGAATGGTATCGTAGGGTAGATATGCTTTGAATGAATAATATTTTGTAATTGCTTTGAAAATCCGACTAAAGCATAATCTTTGACTCTTGGACTTCTTTAATTCTTTAATTCTTTATTGTACACAAAAAAAATTACAAACAAAAATATAAAACAGGACATTTGATGTAAGTACATAGGCGAGCTTAACCCATAACTGGGTTTTCTTCCAGCAAACCATGTGATTTAAAATAAAATTTTGCATTTGAGGAACCATGAAATGTACAACAAAAGAAAAAAAAAAACATATAACTGAATTTAAATTAAGACCAAAAATATACTAAACAGATATATACAGCACACTATACATAAATATAATATATACAATAAATAAATACTTATATACATACATATTTTTAGGTCATGTTGACAGGAAATGTTCCTTAATTTTTCTCCTGAAAACTTCCAACGAAGGGCTAGCCCTCAATGTATGCGGTAGAGAATTCCAGAGGCGCACAGCGTTAACGGTAAAAGATCCACTGTACCGACTTGAAGAGTGAGGAGGAAAACGAAGAAGAAGAGAGGACGAAGATCGACAGGGTTTTCCTCTCGGAACAAGATACTCAAAGCGTTCCCGAAGATACTGGGGTGAGTTGGGATTATGAAGAATAGAGAATAGAAAAGAAAGAGTGTGGCAATCCCGACGCTGCCGAATAGGTAGCCACTTCAATTGCCTTCGAAATTCCGACACATGGTCATACTTCCGAAGGCCAAAAATGAAGCGGATACACAAATTCTGCAGACGCTCCAGTTTGTCAAGAAGTTCCTCAGTCGCATCAAGGAAGCAGACATCAGCGTAGTCAAGAAGAGGTAGAAGAAGAGACTGAGCAAGAGTAACCTTAGTTGAAAAGGGCAGGAACTTCTGGAGACGTTTCAGTGACTGAAACGAGCAAAACACCCTCCTGCTTACTTCCGCAATGTGGACATTCCAGGACAGGTTACCGTCTAGGTAAACACCTAAGCTTTTTACTTTTTTAGAATAGGCTATAGCGACAGCATCGTACAAAACAGGTGGGAGAGACTGGTTATTCAACAAGTTTACGAAATATCTGCCACCAACAATGAGCGCTTGTGATTTTGCTGGATTTACTAACAGTCCGAAACTATTAGCCCAATTACAGATGTTTTTCAGATCATTATTGATGGCATCAATAGCGTCGTTGAGCTCCTCTATCTTAAAGTGACGATAAAGCTGCAAATCGTCTGCATAGAGATGAAAGTGTGAAGATATGACTTTAGTGATAGCGTTAATAAAAACAGAGAAAAGAAGAGGAGAAAGAACGCCACCCTGAGGAACACCCACAGCGAGATCGCACCAGTCAGAGGAAGCCTCTCCGGAGCGAACCGACTGCGAGCGACCCCGAAGATAAGAACTGAACCATGCAATCACGGGAGGAGATACGTTGACAGAGGATAGGACACCTAAGAGGATGTCAAAATCAACTGAATTAAAAGCACTGCTGAAGTCCAGTAGAATCAATACTGTAAGAAGCCTGTTTTCCATGGCCAGCCGGATGTCATCAGTTATCTTAACGAGTGCCGATACAGTACTGTGACCAGGACGGAAACCAGATTGATAAGGACTCAGCAGGCCATTAGATGAAAGGAAATGAGACAGTTGATTATTAACAACACTCTCAAGAACTTTGGATAGGATTGGTAGTATGGAAATAGGACGATACTGGGAAACTGACGAAGGATTAGGGACTTTGGGTAGAGGCAGGACATGTGCTTTCTTCCACGCAGAAGGAAAGCAGCCAGTAAAGAGGGAATAGTTGATAATGTGAAGGATGACAGGAGCGAGTTCATTCAGGATAGGAAGAAACATCTGGAGTTGAAGACCATCATCACCCACCGCTTTCGTGGATATAGATGTGATGGCTCGTTTAATATCCCCTTCCGTAACCGGGTGAAAAGAGAACGAAGCACAAGTTGGCAGAGGAAGTTTAGATAGATAGCTAAGAGTGGCAGTCTTGACGTTGTCGTCCAGAATAACGGGAGATTTGGAAAAATGAACATTAATGGTGTTAAGGTCAATATTAAGTGGGCTGTCATCAACAGTTTTACCGATACCCAGAGATTTGAGAAACTGCCATACTTGTGCTGTGTTGGAGTTTTGAACCGAGTTGTGGATATGGCGCCTTTTAGCATCCCTACACATCCGACCGCAGCGATTTCGAAGTTTCTTGTATAGAGACCAGTTCTCATCAGTAGGATCTCTTTTGTATCGCCTTTTTGCCTTATCCCTTTTTGACATTGCGCTTCTGACACTGTCAGATAACCATGGAGCCGGAAGATGCTTCACTCTGACTTGTTTGAGTGGAGCATGCACATCAAAGAGTTTCAATACTAATGTGTTGAATTCAGCTACCATAGTATCCACATCATTGCTGTCATAAACAGGAGACCAATTAATATTGCTCGCATCCTCCACCAAACGATCCAGAACTATGCTCTTGAAACTGCGAAGGAAAAGAAATTTGGATTTACGTTTTGGAGGACGAATTTTATAAGAAAGAAATATAAGGTCATGGTAAGAGAAGGATGCAGAAAGCTGTCCGTGCGTGGCTACTTTGCTTGGATCGGAAACCAGAATAAGGTCTAGAAGGGAGGGATTACAATGGGGAGCATGATGGGTAGCGTTAAGCTGAAGGATATGCATGTTGACAGAAGAAACAAGGGCCTGGAGTTTACGGCTGCGCACATCATTCTTCATTAAACAGGTGTTGAAGTCTCCGAGTATAATAGTGTGATCATATAAAGAAGAAAAATATTCAAGTTTTGATTCTAACGAAGAAAAGTAATCAATATGACAAGAAGGACTGTAGTAAACACCTAATAGCAATTTAGTGTGGTTAAAAGTAATTTCAATAAATAGGTGCTCAGCTGATTTAGAATAATTACTCGGGGACTGATCAACGACTTTGTATATTATGTCTCCACGGAGGTAAATGGCCACCCCTCCACAGCCCTTGCCGGTTCTGTCATTACGCACAAGCTTGTAACCAGGCAAAGAGTATTGCGTTGAAGGAAGCATGGGTTTGAGAAATGTTTCCGAGACAAGGACAGCGTGAACATGGTCTGCATCAAAAGAAGATATTAGATCAGAGTGATGAGCGGGAACACTTTGAGCATTTATATGGACTGCATTGAAGAATTTATTGAAACATGAAAAAGTAGAAAAGAGTTGGTCGCGTAAGTGGACAGATTCATCATTGAATGCGCTAGTATAGCTGCTCTCATCAGAAGAATCAGCAGAACAGGAAACAAAACTTTCATCAAAGTTATCAGACATGACACGAATATAATATATATATACTATATAACAAATAAATACTATAGCAAGTTTAATAAACAAATACAAAAGCAAAAATCCTCGATGCACCCGACATCTAAACAAAGATTAAAAGACCGATATCCGAATTACCAAGCAGTGAACATATTTCCGAACGAAAAATTTAAAGTCAGTTTTAATAAATGTCAATGTCATCAACCTTAAATTTAACAATAACATTTAATGACCGACATTAAAAACAAATAGTAAAAAAGAAGGATATATATATATGTTTTAAAAAACCATGCAAATTTTGTGGGTAATCATTTGGCTTGCCTACGTGATGTCTTCTCTGATGACGTATTTGAAGACGTAGCCACTGGAAACAGCGCAACAAGTTGTTGAAGTTCAACCGCAGACTCGATCTTTCGGCGCGACTTATCCGGGAGAAGGATGATAATCTTGCCTTCGGAAGTCCAGCACTGCTTTACGCCAAAGTGTTTACGGGCATTTACAAACACGTCGTGTCTAGGCTTAGTTAAAAATTCCGAGACTACCAGACCGGAACCCTTCAAAAATGTTTTGCTACGCCATACCTCACTCCGCAAATTGTAGCTGTTGAACCGTATAAGAAGTGGACGTGGCTTGTTTGAATCCGTTCCTAGGCGATGGCAGGATGAGATGTCAGATGTTGTGATATTAGAAATTTTCATTTTATCTTTCAGTACTGACATAGCTTGTGCCGTGTGATCTTCATCCTTCCGCTCAGAGAGGCCATGTAGGATCAAAACTTGCCTGCGAGATGCCATTTCATGTCGATCCAAACCCACAGTCAGCAACTCCATTTGAGTCTTCAAAGCACTCATGGTTTTCCAAATAAGGCACTTGAACTCCACGAAGTCCCGAGATAGGCTGGCTATGGTCTTGTGAGTGACATCATTGCTGCTCACGTTCTTCAACTCCTTTTCGTAAGTGTCCATACGTGAGGCGAATGTGGCAGACAGATCCTCCATACAACTTGATAGCTTAGCGTATAGGTCCATAGTGATTTTGTGATTGTGCGGGTCAAGTGAAAGATAGAGGAGAAATTATTAGTGCAGTGAGTGCATCGGAGGTCAACTAAAACTTTTAGTGCATATATAACACACTAAATATGTACTCAATATTTTTAAACTATTTTTAAATAGGAGCTAATTAAAAGTTGTGTTTACTTTAGGTACCCTCAAAAATTTTTTTTTGAGTTCGATGAATTTTGTATGGATATCTGCAGTGATGTGGTCTCATTACATTCCCGTACCTACTATGGAACTCGTTAACATTTACCGACTATTTGCATAATACACGTTACATTTTATCAAAATAGAAATTGAATTAAGTTTTTTGTAGAACACGCTATCGTTATCAAGTCGTTTTCATTTAAATGTGATCAAGTAAGTAAGTGCATCGTTTTATGCGGACGTAGGCTGCGAGGTTTGCCACTTCATTTACACTTTGCAGATAACCAAAGTCAGCTTTTACGCGTAAGTACTCCTGTGAGTTGTTCCATGAATAAACAAGACTTATAAAAAGTTACTGCGAAGTTTTTCGTTATGTATTATTAATAATATTATATTTCATTACCTTAAGAACAGAAAGTTTATTTCAATAAAAATCGAATAACGTTAATTAATGTTCATCAAGAACGACGCATTATAGTGCCTTTCGAGTATAGATTTCGTAGTCTTGGGACAAGTTGTTGGATACCGTACAGTATATTAACATGAGTTTGTTAGGTGCTACGGTGTTCTCATGTCTGTGAAGCGTGTTGGCGCAGCGCCTTCAGGAAGCACGTACAGTAATATTATTGATTACGGGTGCGGCGGTCCAGCTCCATTAGAATTTCCAATGAGCTCGTTAGAACCGGCTGGGACACGCTGCGGACGACCGATGAAAAAATCTCTCCTTCAAACTGATTGCGTACGATTGCCGAATTCGCAGAATTATTGTAAACGCTACTTGGCAGGATTGTTAATAAACAATTTCTTGCTTCGTTGATATAACACGTTATAGGGTTACGTCTTCCGTGATTTTCTAATTTGCTAATATTTCATCTATCTTTGAAAAATCGTTTTGGAATGCAAGTAGGAAGAAGCAATTTTGAGGCAAGGAGCCGTCATAACAAATATTTGCTTAAAAGTTACTTGTGCTAATTAATCATTTTTAAGTAAGACAAGTCCCAGTGGCGCCACCAGTCCGTCGCAACACTTTTCGTGTGGGTGTCTCAACATATTATTTACTTTTGATAAATGATGTATATATTGCAAACTTTTGGTGCTGGATAGTAAATCTATTGCAACTGTGTCCTGAAGGACATGAATTTCCCAGTAAGTTTTAACAAGTCGTATCGTCCAATCAGTTTTTTTGACATCAACAGATATGTTAATCGACGAATTCAGGTGGAATGATAATTCTCATTAGAAGAATCCTTCATACTATTGTTACAACGGCTCATATACCTACTGCCGATTTTCAAGATTCTGTCTCTATAGTCTGTCAATGTAAACTGGACAGTAGCTGATTTGGATGTTTCTCAGGTCTAGTTATATGTTTCTCTGCACACGTTTTTTTTTTCGATGGGAAACATCATCCTATGACAACCCCCGCTCTTGGGCGGAGCGGGAGATAGTGTCAGACTCTTACTGACTAAAAAACCCATCCCGTTCCTTCAAGCCTTCATACCGGGGCTCGATCGCCCTTTCGGTTATCCCTGGCTCCAGTAGGCTTCGACCCGGCTGGGGCCCTGCTGTTGCTGACAACTCCTTGAGGCGCGCGGGTACAGTGCGCGCCATCGACGACTTGGGCTTGGTCCGGACAGTTACCGGACGACCGGACAGCGAGCTACCCATGCTCTTATTTCTTATTACATCCAGGTTTCGTATGAACCAGAGATGTAATACTGATTTGTTTCAGAATTTAGTTTTGGGTTCTTTGGATTTTATTATTATTGGAGTCACAGATGATTCCCCATAATTAGATTCCATAGGTCCAACTGGGTAAATTTGTAAATTAAGCGTTTGTTGTATTTTAGAATTCCTTCGTAGTAGCCAGTATTGATTTTTTTTTATGAATGTTTATCTAATTTAGTTTTGACTCGATGTTTTTGGCATGTCGATTGGCGGTTCAATTGCATTCTTAGATATTTGTCTGAATCGCTGCGGGACAGTTGTCTATCACCCAGGTACACTAGAGGATATGTTTCTCTTGTCAGTATGAATGTGACGTAACTTGACATTCACTTTGATATTTCACTTGACTAATCATAGGTTTATAATCATTAAGGTACTGGTAGGTCCTTTGAAGTATCGCCGAGGCTTCTACTGCATCTGTGCTGAAGGCTAATATTGCCGTGTCATCTGCATAGGCTCTAATAGATGTTTGTATTTTAGTATCTTAGTACTTATTTGGTTTTAATATCATTTATAGTCCAGTCATATTTAATAAATACAATCAAAAAGTCTTCATATTGTTCCAACACCTGGATAAAAAAGTCTCGGGGTAAAATATCACAAAAAATAGTTTTTTTGTGATTTTTAGCAAAAAGGTAACGTAAGCATCTCTGTTTTACTTTTGAGGTAGTGTGCTTAGCGCATTTTCAGGGTTCTGTACCTCAAAACGAAAAAACGGAACCCTCATAGGATCACTTTGTTGTCCGTCAGTCTGTCTGTCTGTATGTGTCTGTCTGTGTGTCTTTCTTTAAAGATCTTGGGAACGCGTGAAGTTATCGAATTGAAATTAAAACCACATAGGTAGGTATTCAGGTCTGCGATCCCTGTGACCGTGGAAGCTGTCAAAAAATTAAACTTTTAAATTAACAAAAAAAACGATACGGCCGATTAATACACTGACTGAATCTCACTTAGGCTGTCTTTAAAAATATTGAATCCTTACAGTCACAGTACTGTTTCCACACCAAATGGCCACTATCTCATCTATCATTGTCCAAGCAAAAGGAAAATACCTACGGAATAATATAAGTAGAAGGTATAAATTTGTCAGGAGCAATTAAAGTATCAATGAAGTTTGCGTGTAATAGCATAAAGTAACCGACAATTCCTCGGCAGCGCAGCGTAGCTCCGATACGTAGCAATTGGAGTTTGTACCAGCTCTTAATTAAACCCGGCGGCAGGGCCTAGCGGCAAACTTCGATTGCGCTGTCAAAAATCCGAAGAATTATTCCAGCAGTAAAATAACTTCTGCGATTTTAGGCTTTATCGTACGAGTTCAGGCATATTAGCGAATTTATACTGTACGGATGCAATATGGTGCCCGATCGCGCCGCCACCGCCCCGCGCTACTTGGACGCAGCACTTTTATTAAAAACTGTTTTTATTTATTGACGGTTCGAGGTGGCCGACGATTTTTCTTGCTATATGTTTCTGAAATTGTTTTACGATATTGTTTCTGTTTTGAATTTATAGCCGCAGGCTGTGCTTCGAAGAATATCTGCAAATATCGCCAGTAAATATGGAGTAAGTAGTCCACTGTTGAATATGATACTCAACTCACTGCTCTTACGAATGTGAAGTAGTTAATATCTACGGTACTGTGTCTAGCTGTACGTAATTTCTCAGCTGTCGCCTATTTGATAGCAACTTGAGAACAAAAACGTAATGAATTTCAGTTCTATTCAGTTTAGGCTTCTATTGTTACCCCTTATTGATAAAAATTTAAGTAACAGGATAATTACAACGTAGATACAATAAAAAATAACGATCTTCGTCATTTTCCTGTTTAATTTAGTCCCAATAATATCATGGTCTCTGTGGTACGAACAGCACGCACTTTTATTTTACTGCCATACCGTGACCGTTCTCAACTGACCTGCATGTATGCAAGGCCTCTCAACATAACACGTACAGGATAATTGAAAAGATAAAGCTAGAAGAGTTCGGTTTACACTGGACGGTTTACCGAACACAGCCCTACGGTAATTAGACCAGGATTGAACCGCGACACGCTACGAAATTGCGAAAGGAATTTGTTCAGCACTATTATTTTGAACGTTTACCAAATTCGCTCCGTGATTGGATAATATTTCAAAGGCTTTTATCTAATCAACTATTCAAATTTTGTAGCTAATGGATAGTAAGTTGTAGTTCGCTCTATGTATTATATCTAAGCTGTGCATCCTTGAACTAAATTATCTGGTTGCGTGTCAGAACGACTTCCGAGCGATAATATACACAAGTAATAATAATAACAACAAAGTTCATGATATTTAGGAGCCACTCGAATGATTGTCATTATCATTGAGACGTCGCAGCATTAGAAGACAAGAAATTGGTCGCACGCACATAACACTGGAGGTAAAGGTTTCAGCCCACGCTATTTCATGGCTGCGGTATTTATATTATTATCATTATTCATTTTAAGTGTAGCATTCGATACCTTTGAAATTATATACCTTTGAGGCATTAACAGCCAAGTTTTTTATTTGTCGGAGTAGCTGCTCGAATGATAAAAACCGATCAAGTGCGAGTCGGTTTCGCGCACTAAGGGTTCTGTACTGTCCGTCACAAAAAACGGTTCTAAAAACACGTTCGTTGTATCTATGGTCCCCACTTAAATATTTATTTTATCCTGTTTTTATTTTATTGTATGTGTACGCTTGGCGACAGATGGACTGACAGACAGATAGACTGACGGGCAGAAGGACAGACGGACATCAAAGTCTTAGTAATAGAATCCCGTTTTACCCTTTAAGGCCTATAGTCCCTTAAACCATCTGGCCAAAATTATGTGGACGCACCTCCCACTCCCGCCTAGGCGGCAGTACGCAAATCTGTGCATTTATTTGTGTTGCTTGCGCCGAATAAATGCTATTCTATTCTATTCTATTCTATTCTATTCTATTTGCGGCCAGCAGCGCCCAGAAAGCGCTTTAAATCCATTTTCTTTGCGAAATATTGATTGATTTACCTAAGTAATGTTCACTTTGAAGAATATTTAACCACCAATTTTTATGTGTAAAAATGTTTCTATAGATCCAAGCCGTTTCGAAGGAGTAGGAAAAAGTTACGAAAAGTTGCGAAATTGCTAAATATTTTTTTTAGACAAAAGTATTAATAGCATGAAAAAATCAAATGTTCATAATGTTGTTCATGAATTATAATAAACATATATTTTTTTTTTAAACCTGTTAACCTGGCCGTTACCGAGAAGTAGGCTTCAGAAAGTCACTGTTTTATGGTACTTTTCGGGCGCTTGGGCCTTAAGCAAGACGCAAACGTGTGTCTTGTGTCAGATATAAGCTACCGATGAATATTTGATTTCTATAGAACTAGTATGAAAGCATCCACACGCTGCGCATACATACGTAAATATTTTTTGTGTCCAGTTGCTTCCTTAACACATATTCATGACGATCAAAAAGAGTTCGGTATCGGTAACTGGAACAAAAATATAGTTTAAAAAAACTAAAAGAACACGCTTTCATAGCATATCAACTTAAAGTGTAAAATAATTTTCAATAAGTATAGGTAGAAAATAATAATTATGAACGAAAAATATTAATAACGTTGTGAAAAAAGCGTGGGGCGCTTTGTGCCATATTTTTCGTCAATCGAACACCCCACGCTTTTTTCACAATGATGTTAATATTTTTCGTTCATTGTATATTTTCTACCTTTTTTTTTTATGGTGGGAAAAATCATGCATTGACATCCCCCGCCCTTGGGCGGAGCGGGAGATAGTGTCAGACTCTTACTGACTAAAAGACCCACCCCGTTCCTTCTAGCCTTCATACCGGGGCTCGAGCGCCCTTTCGGATAACCCTGGCCCCAGTAGGCTTCGACCCGGCTGGGCCCCTGCTGTTGCTGACAACTCCTTGAGGCGCGCGGGAACAGCGCGCGCCTCAAGGTCTGATCATTGTAAAAAAATATTAATATTTTTCGTTCATAATTATTATTTTCTACCTATACTTATTGAAAATTATTTTACACTTTTAAGTTTGATATGCTATGAAAGCGTGTTTTTTTTAGTTTTTTTTAAACTATATTTTAATTTTTCACTAAAAAAAAAACGGATTATTGTATTGTCATCAGTCTTTGATGGGTGTGCAAAGTTTGAAAAAATCTGATCGCCCAAAGTTGTTCAAAATCGAGCTCAAAGGCGTTGGTTACAAACATACATGTGAAGCTAATATAAGCGTGTTAAAAAGTGTCTCCGTTTTCGCAACGCCTTAAGTACAGAACCCTAAAAATGAGCTCCAACTGAATGCAAAAGTCGGTATTTATAACAGCTCAATTAGCAACCGGTTCTCAATGGGTACGCTATGATGCTACAAGAAGCTTGTTCACATTGAAAATGCATGGAAATCGTTGACAGCTTATGATGGAGGTGATGTCGGTTTATTGTGTTGTGAAGTGGTTAGAGGTTATTAGTTTGAAATGACTTGTGAGTTCCAATAAGTTCGATCTGTTTCCGATATGGAGTTCAGTGAAGGATATTTTTGGTTTGGCGGTCGGGTCCTAAGTAACATGTGCAGTTTACTATCAAAGCGGAAAGACTTGCGATTGTAACACATTAGGTGAGCTGGCTGGCTCTATGATCATGGCAACATGCCGCCCAAACCGAGGCATTCCCTTCACAATTTTATGACCACAGCCACTGCTCGACTTGGCTAAGACCTTATTATTGCCAAGTCGGCATTCTATCGTGAGGCGTATCCGCTACTATATTTTATAGTCGGCTCACGGATATTCTAATTGGATATTGTCGTTTTCAAATAAATTGGTGAAATATTATTTCTAAAATATCTTGTTAAAAGATTTGTAGTGTACATTTGCATCTGTAATTAAATTTGGTACTTAATTTAAATTCAAGTTGGTTTATTACACCAGCTAACTGAAATATTTTAGTATCTGCACATGAAATATAAACCTACTAGCTAGCCAGCGGTTTTGCCCGCATGAACGTAGTAAATTGTCTTAAACACACTCCAGGGATATAAAGTATCTTATGTGCTGTTCCAGGTCATGGCCTACCCTTGTGCTAAGTTTCATCGAAATCTGTTCAACCGTTCAAGCGTAAAAAAGTTACAATCATACACACACGCACATAATTATTCACAAACTTTTGCCTGTATAATATTTATAATTAGTGTGAGTATGCAGAAATTTGAAAGAGAGACACACGCAAAGGTTTTTTTTTAAATTGATATAAACTAGTGCTTGACTGCGATACCACCTGATGGTAAGCAGTATCTCTGATGGTCAGGCGCACTAGTTTATTAACTCATTGAATGCCGTAATTAGAGACACAATAGAAAGACAATTGCTTATGTCGAACTGTGTAACTTAAGACATTCGAAAGGTTAAGAGCCTATTCACTCTAGCCTTGAAGACACCCAAACTATAATCGGACGGGAAAACCGCAGCAGGCAAGTTGTTCCAGTCCTTCGACGTACGCGGTATAAGGAACGAGGCGAAACGCTTAGTCCGGACCGTAGAGGTTAAAAGTAAGTAATGCTAACTAAAGTCGGTTTGCGGATGGGTGACCGTTTTAGCCCTCCCTACGCTAAAACAGATTCCTCCATGTCTCGGAAAGCACGTTAAGCCGCTGGTCCCGGCTTTTATTTGTAAATCATCATTGATAATCGTTATGAATAATCGCCCATTGAACGAGTGCGCCCGGATGACTGCCAGCAGGCAAAAGTGGCGGGAAGCTGTGCGGCGTACCCTGACGGCTTTTGGAGAGCTACCTTCGTAACAACCACGACCACTCTGGCAATAGTGAAACGACTAAGAAGTCGATATGCCATAGATGGCCATCTACCTGTTCGGTAAGGATCAGGTTCGAGTCGTTGGCGCATAGTGTACCACGCACCCCTCAAACAGATTCCGTAAAATCAAAGGGGCTCAGTAGGATCAATGCCTGCTATGACTTTGGGAAGGTCTGAAAGCGTGACCGTGGCCTTAGAACACAAAGCGCAACATTGAGTGGTTTTTAGTCAATAAAAGTCCCTCCGTTTCGACCCTAGAGCGAAAGAAGTCATTGGAAGTATTCCTTTTCCTACCTACCTCAAAAAATAACGATGATTATAACATAAATGTACAAATACGACAAGTCCATATGTCGTCTAAGTTCAAACGACAGGAGACTAATTGTGGTGTCCAATCTGAACCGCACTGTAAACTTGATACAACAAGATGACGAACTAACACATTTATCACACTAACTTCTCACCCTACTGACTGATGCAATTACCCATTTTAACCCTTCACGTGCAGAAGGGGAAGTGTCTCATAGCGCGCGCATCGCCGGGATTCATTTAATTGTTAATGCTATAGTGATCTAAGTGGGAGCGGACTCATGTGGGTTAATGAGGTCGCTACTAATTCATGGAGACACGGAACCCCCCGAGCCTCCCTAGTTATGAAAACTTTGGTCCGGTAGATGGGGGAAGTTTTATGGCCGTTTTGTCATTTACGTACCTTTGCTTTCAGGTTTCATGGCTACTTGGCTTCATAACATTAAGTCCTCGCTTGTGAAAATTAGGTACAATAAATTGGGGTAGTTTTATCTTAATATTGTTGGAGCGAAACTGTAAAGTTTTTTTTTTTATTTTACGAGGCGAAAAGCACCCGAGTTTTCTTGTGTTAAAAGTTATAAGTTGCAAAGGCGATGTATTGATATTACTCTTGAGCCTTGAGTTAATAAAATAGTTTGGCGTTCCAGAACATAATTCATTTGGATAAGTACAAAATGAGTGCCAAAAAGTAGAGTAGCTAAAGAGAAGGTGCTCTAGCAAAAAATTGGATTTTCCTACTATATTGTTCGTAAACCAACATTCTCACAGAAGCATATAGATATTTTAACAATTGTTTGATATACTATCTACATACTTGTTAGGTTATTATATTACTGAAATTAGTGTCTACGTCAGTCAACAGCAAGCCTAAGAGTCTCAGTCATCTAACCATTTCTTGTTCAACCGACTTCTACGGAGTTTAGACGAATTTCAAGAGTCACAGCAAAGCATTGCGGTGGTCTGATACGTTATAGAAGAGATATGATGCCTCATCACTTTAAAAGTGGAACGAAGGTGGACCGTGGGAATTCTCTATAGTCGGAGACTATTGAGCTTCCTTATAGTCCTAAGTTCATCTGTACGAACACTGACAAATGCTTGCACTGACTGGACAGGTTCACTAAAATCTGTGTGGTTCTTTCCTCAAAACACCATCTCAGACACTTATCTGCATGGTTCTCAAATGATTTGACCATTACATATTAACTCTATGGACTTTGAAAGAGAGTTTGACCCCTGAGTTTGTTTCGGCGTTTCTTCTCAGGGTAGTGAGATAAGAAACACCGGCGCGTCACCCAGATTAAACTGACAAAATTTACATGTCATGTAAAAGTATTTTCAAAAACCCATTAGCGAAATAAATATTTACGAATTGGCGTTTATCAGCGACCTTGATGTGCTGTGTGGCCGCTAAGCATCTTTGAAGATGTATTTTCTGAGAAAGATGACAAAGTGTGAGTGATAAATACACGTTAAAGTGCAACTAAATAGCCATAAAATATCTGTGAATCGCGTCGCTATGGTCTTGCTAGAATATAAAGTGTTGCAGTAGAAGCACTAGCACTAGGCAATTGACGCAATACCCTTTAATTTGCTGTCAAATAATGATTGGCAGTTTTTATATCGATTCTGAGACCCGTCGTCGTAGAAAACACATGTACCTATTTTTATTTTTCTTAAGTTTTAGTAAATATAACTTGTATTTGTTTAGCAACTTCGAGGAACGTGCACCTTCAACGTGACCCAACATCGCTAGAAATAAGTTAAAGTTTTAAAATGTGTCTTCAAACCCAGACAGAAGCACACGCGACCTGGGCAAAGATATACTACTGTTTACGTAGCCACATACCTACAGCAATAATAAATACCTAGCTGAACTTAAGGCGCTTACAAATTAGCTCGAATTTCAAATAGACTCGATGATCTGTATTTTTACTGAAAATATGATCTACTAACTTTTGCCCGCGACTTTGTCCGCGTAGCAGCTTTCAGTCGGTGAAAAATTTTAGCAATCGGACCAGCACTTTCATGAGATTATCTCCTACAAAGAAAAAAAAAAACAAACTATACCTCTTTATGTCAATTGTACTAGTGTAGATTAGTTTTATTCCTACAACAAAATGTCCACTCATTATGAAAAATCAAAAAAAATACCACCGAAAATAATATAACCAAAAAATACTAACATTAATCCACTCGGTATCTCTTTCATAATCCACGTAACCAGTTTCCTAATTTCCTTTTTATCGTTTTGAGTCCCTCGTGGATGTCCTCCACTTTTCGCGCGTGCGCAGGTAAGCAGACTCCCAATTACAGTGATCATGAACAAAGTAATCCTAGACCGCCATTGAAAATTGCATCCTTACATAGAGGGTAAATACGAACGAACGAACGGCGAATACTGAAAGCATTACCAAAGTGGTATCTCTTGTGAACACAAAGCCCGGCGAAATACCAGTACAATCGCAAAGAGTTGCAACACAATATAGAGTTGTAAAGCCACATAATCCGATGTTATATAACACTTGTCCACTATTGCAAGAATGGAACAATGTTTTATATCAGCGGAAGAGCTTCGGAAGCACTCCAATAAAACATCATTTCTTCCAGCTGCCGCGCACCGAACACGACATTATCGTAACAGCAATCATCCTGTGAGAGATGTGTTTTATATTTTATTATGTGAATTGAAAAATAACAGTATATTGAAAGTATTCACTGAAGAAATGCGGATATGAAGCACCATTTACGATTTATATAAGATTATTCAACTCTTAAACAACGAGGCGTCGTAAAAACGTGTCATTAATGTCCCTGGTTTATTTAAACAAGAAGAACGACCACCTCGCCTAGATAAGACACGGTCACGGAAAAACATTTCCTTAGACTATTAAACAGGACGTCATCAACTAGAGAGCAATAAGCAAATGAACGCGCTTTATCTGGTATTCAGACATTCTGTTATCGGAGGGCGGACGGACGAGCGGGCGGTGCAGTAGGCGAGATACCATCGCACACCCGACCTAATTCGATTCGCCAAGCCGCTTCAGTCCGCCTGCCCGCCTCCCGCCAAGTCCACGGACTTATTATGTAACCAGCTACCGACACTTGCCGACATTATGCTTCTCAACGATTACTAAATTGGTTTATCAACATGTGAATATATATTTTATTACATTTACGAGTGCGACGTACACTCGTATCAGGCTTAAAAATACAGAGAGGCGTCGTGTCACTGCGAGTGAGCAGCCTGTTACGTAAGTCCAGCCGCGCTCGGCCTGCCCGTGCTCAAACGGGGAATGTTACAACCCTTATCTAGGGAAGGGTTACATGCAAACTCCACTGTGAATCACGACAATCAATTCGCAATTTTGTTTTAAGTGATCCCTGTATTTATGTTCTATTTTTTCTGCACGAACGAGCGACGATGGCAGAGTTGCTCGATTTATCTGATAAATAAAACCTGCAATTATGAATGCATGTGCACGGGAATTTTTTTATCGTTTTTGGTTAAAATGCAAAAAAAAATTCAGTCTCTAAAGAAATAAGTAGGCATTGTAAGTAAGGTGCTCGCATATATTTTTGCACAGCATGATTTCTATCACCTATTAAGAGAATTGCAGCTATATATTCAAGTTGCTATGGTATACTTTATAGTCCAACTAGACATTTATAACCCCTACATTCAAATGAAATTGAAAATATATTTTGTAACAGCGACATTTATATCCAGTGTTTGTGACTCTATAACGATCTATAAAAAAATTATCTGTGTTTTTGAGGAGAGTAGTCTAAAGATTTTACATAGTTTTCAATGAAAACTTAGTACCTACGGAAAAAAACTGAATAACAAAAACAAAATGAAAGTAAAAAGTTAATTTGTGCTGCTACGAAACCGTGAGTAACAGGGCTCTGCGCTACGCAGCTCGTCCTCGCTACGAGACACAGCTCCGTAACGCGAAACAGTTCGTTTTGGTTATTCGACACCGCTCCGTAATGCGACACAGCTCAGCTACGCTTCTGCTCTCGTAACATCTACGTAATTAATTCAATGATAGTCCGCATAATGACTTGCATGTGGCTACCCTCTTGTGAGTGCGCCTCGAACTAACGCTCACTAATTTTCAGAGTGTTAATATAAGGGATTCTCTTCAGACACGTTTTTGTTACCGCTCCCATACTCTGTGACAAGGATTTTTGGCACTGTCACCCCGGGTCGGTTAAACGTTCCTACCATTAATCTTTCACTCCCGCAAAGATTGCATTTTAAAGTTTCTGTTTGTGTAACATTTTCCCGTAATGTTTAATTTCGGTCGCCACACTTACACTCCAGAATTAAAACGGGAGACGGGCGCATTGGTAAACGGACAAATGTGTTTACGTTTGTAGAGCAGTCCCCTCGCGGGAGGAGTGCTCGTGGTCAAGTTTGCGGCTCGTGGCGTCCGTCAGGTACAGCCCGTTAGTCCTCATTATGCAAGAGGGATTTTCATAACAACGTTTAAGAGTTGTAGGGGACCGACACTGCTATAGGCTACTTAGAGAGCCATTTGCAGAGAGATTGGGCCGACCTACGAGGTAGATTGCGCAACTTTAGAGATAACTCGCCCAAACTTAGGACATTTTGACGCTGCAATACTTGGATAAGGTAAACTGACTGTCTTAATTAAGTTAGAGATGTTCAAACACAACTTAGGTTCATATTAATTGCAGATTTGATAAAGTTAATCGTCGTGCAAGTAGAGAAGTCTTCGTCGGTCTAGTGGAGACTTAGTCTATGTGGCGCTATCTTTTCAATAGTACATATTAAATAATTCATGACGGTTTTAATTTACACAAATGGATACGTATATTAAAACAGTAGATTACTGCCATGAATAAAATTAAATACGCGGTACAATTTGCGTAGATATACTAAATTACACACAAGGGGGCAACAAAACTAGGGTAGTATTAACTTCGGGTATTTTGTTGACTTGAACGCAATATTTTGATGTAACACCCGTAGACTAAGTTAAAAGTAAAAAGGACAGCGAAGTTCTGTAGAGGGCAAATGTTTTCAGCCTTTTACTTATGTTTATAATAACAGTAAATTCGTTTATTTCAGGCTTAGAATACCCATACTTATAGTCTAAGATCCGATTAAGAACGACCTTCACCGGTCTGTTTAACTTTTCAATCGTGGAAATCTCGGGTGGGTTGCCTAAGAAATTCCTAGCTAGACTATTATTAATTAAAAATTGAAAATTTACTTTTTTTAGAAAAATGCACAACTGTTATTCATAGGTACCAGATTTTTTTGCTGACAACACTACATAGTATTCGTAATGAAACAGCGTTTATTTTGATATAGAATTTGTTGTATATCAAAATAAATATACCTGTTTATACCTGGCAACCCATAGTTAAGCCAGGAAACAAATAGGCAACCCAACATTTTTAGGTTCTAAAAGCTTCACTCTTTTGGTTAGTATTAAATTTATTTTTTAAACAAACCGGAGCATTTAAAAAAAAAATTAAAAAAATACTTATTAATTATTAACGGCCAGGAATTTCTCAGGCAACCCACCCGCGTTATATTATTTAATAAACTAAATTTATCATAAAATACGATTCATCAATTAAATAAACCGGTGAAGGTTGTTCTTAACTGTATCCTCTACTATTAAGTAAGATTAAATTATTTCATTTACAATTTACAATATGAAAACGTAGTAGGAAAAATAAAATTGATGCTGATTACAAAATTAATATTCATAATAATACCTATCGCCGTATCTCTACGTTGACATCGTGGTGGGGCTTGCGCGATCCAATAAACCCTAGGTCATTGCTTTGCCGTACCAAGGCAAAGGTAAGGGACCAGACTAAGTAAAAATTGAAATTACATTTAATTTCATTTACAATTTAAAAACGTAGTTGGTAACGTTAATATTCATATATTGTATCATCGTATCTCTACGTTGACGCCGACGTGGGGCTTGCGCGCTCCAATAAACCCTAGATCCGTACCAGTAGCATTTGCTTTGCCGTAACGAACCGACGGGCGTGGGGCCAGACTAAGAGACATATAATCCGCTGCAAAGCTATTTTGTGGCAAACTGTAGAGTTTTAGCGACCCTACGGATCCGATCTTCCGGGTGACTTTTTTTTCTAATCTACGGGTTTCTTTTATTGGCCGATTGTAGGGCAGACGAGAAACAGAGCTCCTACCTTTCTCTTATCTTTATTGGCTGGCTTCAGTGGAGATTTGCAAGAGCAAACGCGCTCAGGAGAAGGTTTTATAATTATAATCCAGTAACTTCCATCCATTGGCCTTATAGCCATTGTATAATTTTGCTTTTCAAGCACCTCAGGATGTGTTGCCCTCTTACTACTACGTCTCTTTTTGCTAGCGATCGTTTTTGGGGGTCTATTTGTTGAATGTGCAAGTCACCCCCTGCAGTTTTATCGAAGGATATTAATAACATCGTTTAGGCAGGGGCGATAGTTTTTTTAACATAGTTCCTGGTAACCAGTCCACTTAAGCCTTCCACAACCATAGCCATATCTTTGTTTTCGATACGTATAAGGGTATCTGCGAATTGGCCCCTCGTACTCCTTCCAGGTCGAGCAATGCAGAGTATTGAGATATACACCGCTAAGTTTTAATCGTTTTAATCCCGTGGAGGGTCGATCCGGTATATGAAACACTATCTTAGACTTAGACATCTGACCTTAAGCGCGCTTTGTTACAATATTTTTGAGCTTCTGCCATTAGTGTTATGGTTCTGATGTGATTATTCTTTACAATTCTCCATATTCTAAATACCATAATAACTCTTACAGCATTCTTGAAGGCGTCTAATTATTTTTCCAGTACTTTACCTTGAGGGTGCTTTTTAGAATATCCACTGTTTTAGTATAATTTACTATTTATTTCAACCACTTTTTCACACTTGTGTTTCGACATTGTCTTGTTGGGTAAGTAAAAAGAGTGAAAATATGATTCGAAAAAACCTTCAACCATTGCCAAACAAAAAATATCAAAATTAAGAACAAAGAACAAGTAATCTTTTTAATAAAACTAAATGAGCATATCGCAGAGTTGCCAATAACCGATTCTGAATATGTTCAAACAATGTTACGCGAATTATTTTTCAAGTTGATGACGCCTTAATGACAGGGTCGGACATAAAGCTGCATAATAATGTACAATTTCCGTAAGAGCATTGTATTAAGTCATTACTCCGTGGGTCTGCAATCAGGAGTTGCCAGTCAAGATAAGGACGGCTACATTTTGATGTTCATCAGATTTGGCTACATAAATTACTTGTATTTTAAATACTTTCCTCTTTAGGCTACCACACAGAGTGTAGAAGCTGTGTGATGATACCCAAAAGTTCTTTGCCGTCTTAAGCTTTAAGTATCATCAGATTTTTTTAAAAATTACGCGGTGAAAGCTAAGGAATCTCTAATCATGCCGTAAAACATAGGTTTTCCATAATCCCGGTGCAAATAATAGCGAACAGCATTGTTAAGTCAAAATTCACACTTAACGGTTAAGTTACATTCGCGAAAAGCAAACGAATGTCTAAGTGCAATGTAATTAAGTCTATGTAAATGAGTGAAAAGTGGCTATTTCAATTTACACGTCTGTTCATTTTCCATGTAAGTTACTTTGGTTCAGTATCATTTAACCTTTGTATATTTTAATGTAGAAAAGTATTTGACTTTTTACCTCTAGCCATTACTGTCCCATTGCTGCAAAAACACCTCCCTTAAGGCTTTGCAGACATTTTTCTCACTCACCATCTCAAATCAGTCCTTGCGGTACGCGTTTCATTGCAGATCATCTCGCCACTTCTTTTTAAGTCGGCCTCGATGGTTCTTTTCCTCTGCAGAAATCCACTGCATGGCGACGCTTGCCTATCGGTCTCTATGGATATGGCTGACTTAAATCCACCTGATTCCATTTGAGCTTCTTTTATCCTAAGTCTATTAGATCCGTTTCAGAGAGCAGCGTGTCATTTCGTGTTCGGTCTGTTCTTTTTACACCCAGAATGCTCCTCTCCATAGCTCTCTAGCAAACCCCAAGGCGAAGCTTTTGTAGTTCGTTGAGTAAACAGGTCGGAACACCGTAAGTAGGATAAGCTAGGCAGGCTATATTTGACGTTACTTTTCCTAAATGCCTATTAATTTACTCACTTTTTAATTCAAGCAAACTGATCTTGAAACTAAAATGATTTTCCAATGATTTTCTTTTTGTATCGACATCTAGATATTAAAAGTTACAGTGGTCTTAGAACGTTCAACTCCACTAACAATCACTCCTTTTGGCACCTTTTTTTTTTCTTTTCGTTAGATAAAAATCATCCAGATGACATCCCTCGTCCTTGGGCGGAGCGGGAGATAGTTTCAGACTCATACTGACTAAAAAACTCACCCCGCTCCTTCGTTGCCTTTCATACCGGAGCCGAGCTTTCCTTTCAGAAATAGACCCTTGGCTCCAGTAGGCTTCGATCCTACGGGGCCCCTACGGTTGCTGACAACTCCTTGAAGCGCGCAGGGACAGTACACGCCGTCGACAATTTGGGCTTGGTCCGGACAGTCGGACAGCGAGCTACCCATTGCTCTCCTTCTGGCACCTCAAAAAACTTCTTGTTGCTGAAGACATAAAACCCAGCTTGGTTCGTGTCACTTATACGTGTTTTCAAACACTTATAAATGTAAGATATTAAAGGGGCTGGTGGGATACAATATATAAATCCTGTGTAAGCGAGGATGCGCGCAGATCTCAACACAATGCTTCGGGAGCGTATTGTATTGTAAAGCATTTCGAGAAATCGCTTTCTCAAAAGCGGGGTTCGCCTTTTTGCAATTTATAACGGCTCTCATCCAGATTGCATGAATACAAACAGTAGGTCTTTTGTGTATACGTTTGTGTCTCCTTTGATTAAGATGTTTGTTTCAAGTCGTATCAGATTTAACTTAAAGTTAACTATCAGATTCTTTATGTAAGGTTTAATTAAGTGAATGCTTGTGAGTGATTCTATGTAAAAACAGATAAAGGGGTAAGAACCCCTTTATCTGTTTTTCCGCGAAAGATCCTGTAATTGTCTCAACAATTGTGATCCATTTGCTATATAGCTGCTGAATTGTTGATTCTCCAACGAATAATTTTTTTTATTATTGTTGATAGGTTCGCGCTTGACGGCTATCTCATCTGATGGAAAGCAACGATGCGATCGATGTTGGAACGCGCTTACTTAGAAAAAACCTATTAAGTAAATATATTTTAAATATTTGTATAGTTTTCTTTTATATCCGTATTATTTTATAAAATTATAAATGTTAGGTATTCAAAATTAATTTAAATTTTATCTAGTTAGTTAATCGAAAATAAATAAAAAGTAAATGTTGCTAAAAGAGAAAGGTCATTCGTATGAATATCTTCATAACAACAACCAACATGGTCGCATTGACAAAGTTGCTAAACAGGTACTTAGCACAAGTAACTACGATTCGTCACAGATATTCAACACATTCGCAGGAAATCTGCATGTTAACAATGTTTGTAATTTTAATAAGGTACAGCTTTATTTTGTGTAAATTAAATAAAAAGTTATAATAAATGTTGTCAGCAGAAAAGTACTGTACACGCTGTATACGCAATTTTTCAGACACGCTAGTACTCTATACTCTATTTATCACTCGTGGACCCAATTATTTGATAACAGTTCGGGTAAATATTGTCTGGCGTTCCCTACATTGTTAAATTAAATTAATATATTTAAAATTAGGTTTCATTAAAACTACTTATGACATATTATGCTCCATACTTTCACTAATAGAAAGCTGCTTTATTTCTGAGTGACATAGATTATACTTTATGTATGCGGGCGAAGCCTTGGGCAAAATTTATAGTTGGTTATATTTATATAAATTTTCAATAATTCAAACCAAGTTTTATAAGACTTGAGAAGAAAACTAAAAGTATCTGCCCTAAGTTAAGATTTAATTTAAGTTTAATTTTAAAAGTAAAGATTTCAAGTGCAGTCGTGTTATTCGAGCCATTCTCCAATTTTTTGAAAATTAGATAGGTCGTATTCAACGGATCTTTACATGAATGGCTGAATATCAGCAATTCAGCATTTATGAAAGTGTAAAGGCAAAACGCTTATTTTTTTGAAGGTAGTGGTATAAAATCGGGCACTTTTCTAACCAATTTACATGATTGACTTGAAGTCGAAATGAAATGATTGAGGCCATGGTCCGAATCGAGGAGGAGTGGAAGGCGGTTGCTGACTTCTGCGAAGCAGTAATGCTCGCAAAGGAGGAGGCCGACCGCATCAGGCAACGGCGCTCTCGCCGTCGTGCCGGGATTCACGGTAGGCGCGGGCTTGCGGACAATGAGCAATCGGTAGCTCGCTGTCCGACTGTCCGGACCAAGCCCAAGTCGTCGACGGCGCGCACTGTTCCCGCGCGCCTTTACCTTGGCCAGAGTTAGTTCCGAAAGACAGCTCGAGCCCCGGTATGAAGGCTTGAAGGAACGGGGTGGGTTTTTAGTCAGTAAGAATCTGACACTTTCTCACGCTCGGCCCAAGAGCGGGGGTTGCCATTGATAATTTTCTCATCATAAAAAGAAAAATGTCAGGCAATAGAGTGAAATGATTAGGAAAAGCGATAAGAGTTTGTTCCAAGTCCCTAGAGGGTAATGAAAACGCAAATTGATTTTTGTTCCTTATAATTTAAAATAATAGTGGTAACATTACTTTGACCTGTCAAGTCTAGGTGGGCACAAAAAAAGATTAGTTTTACCTTGTTTAACTCGACACAAAATCTCCACCCACTCAAAAGTTTATACCAAAGCGTACCATCTGGAATAATAGTTTACACAAAACCTTTTTGGGTTAAACGATTTACTTGAAAAGGTCATAATTTACACATGAACTTTTTGCTTTTAAAATAGTTAGATCCTTATGAGACACCCGAAATGATTTTCGGGACGGGTTGTCAGTCATTCTTTCACATATTATCGCAGTAGACATATCGCACAGTATTTTTATGCTAGACTAAGGATAATCCTGGTGAGAAATATTTATCACTATTTTTTGCAGAAAATCTCTTCCCTGACTAGAATTATCAACAGTGTCACTTTTTAAAAATCAAACTCACGCTGTAAGTGTTTAACGAAATATCATTTACAAGGAATCGTTTAGAAGCTAGATTATAAATCAATATTATCAATTAGGTATCTACGTCCATTAAAAATGAGCAGTGGTGACCGAGTGGAAACGGTCCCGACTTACGAATTGTAGGTCGCGGGTTCAACCTACCAGGCGCATTATTTAAAAACATCGTGCAGAAACCGGCATGTCCTAGAACCAAAAATTTGAAGACATGTAACATCCACCAACCCGCACTGGGCCCGCGTGGTGGATTACGGCCCATTCCCTCTCCTGCCTGAGCCTGAGTCCCAATAGTGGGTACATTATAAGGCCGACTATGCTAATGCATGCTATTAAAAATGAATTAAATAATAAATTATTGCTAGATCAGTATCAACTATTAGATATGGATAAACTACAGTCCTTATTTATATTCTTGGAAAATTAACGAATAGTAATGATTTTTTCTGATGAAGCTTATGACTTCACTGGAATCATGTTCATAAAGTTACGCAAATAAGGATTTTGTCAATTTATTTCCATAAATTACTAATTATCTTTACGTTAGTTTAATCGACATGTTTTGTAAAATATATATAAATTTTCTTTGTTATTGTGTTTATTTTTATTTCAGGTTCCATTTTGTACCGTAATTGAATCATACATCACCCACACAAAGTACTGTTGTTAGTATGAAAAACTGTCTGGTTCCAAAACATTAATCTTCTGAGTTTACAATCGATCTATGTTTAAATGGGTCAACAGTTTACCGAAGTACAGGAATCAATAAGTCACATTCCTCACAACAATTACGATCCGAGTGATATCTGTGGATCATTAATAATTTGTTTTGTTACCGTAACGATACCGCACGCGGCACTTCCAGCTGTGTCAGGATCTTTAATATATTTAGGAATGTTTATTTATTTGTCTATTGAAACTTTATGCACTAGTAAATAACACTGTACAAAGTCAGATTTAATGCCTTAGACATTTTCTACCAATCTATCTTAGGATGGTGCAGAAACATAACATGGCAGGCGCAACCTAATAATACATAGGTACCTACTTAGACGCCGCATACAAATGAATGTTATTATATTATTACCTAGTAAGGACATAGACAAACTTGTGTGAATTGTATTAGTAGTTGTCGATGTTGTTTGTGTACGCTTTTAGTCTAGACTAGACAGCATATTAGTCGAGTGACAATATCGATCATATATATTATTACCTTTCAATTATATAACTAATTAAGATACTCGTAGTCATTGATAGGATGAGCCTTAAGTATTCATAAATTTAACTCTTTAATAAAGAGAACGAATAAATGATTGCGTCAACCATAATGTCTTACTGATTGCATTTAAAAAAAAATCACAATATGAATATAGAAGTTTAATAACTCGGTCGAATGTAAGTGGTGCATTGATGTGGGGCCTTCGTCTGGCGGTTGGCGCCACGACTGGCCACGACTGGCCAGCGTAGGCGAACCGGCCGCGACACGCTGATTAACTGTGCATTGCAACGACGACGCGCAACGCCTTAAAACTATAAAATTAATAAATTATTTACCAACAAACTGCAACTCTTAACGCGCTTAACTTAAAGCTCTAAGTCAGTACTCAACACCCACAATTACAGGTGATATCATTCCTAAGCAATCGTTCCTGGAATACCACAGGCCAATAAGACCATTGCGAATGTGACTCTTTGTTCAAGAATTTCTGATATTTATTTCAAGTTGATATTGCCAATTACTTAATGGTTATTGCAAAAAAATACATACTGAGACATTGTAGCTATTTTAGGTTAGCTTACTAACTACGTCAAAAATTCGCGTTGAGCTTTAACAGAACCCGGGACTTCTATATCATAACTAAGCCTGAGGCATAGTTGAATATAGCCTTCGAGGAACAATGATTTATTTCTTGTTGTTAATTTTACAGTTTTAACCAGAAGTGAGTCGTACGGTCCGGACTGAGCGTTTCGCCTCGTCGTTTTTATACCACGTACATTTTAATTTAGGTGTCTTCAAGACAAGAGTGAATAGGCTCTTAATAAACTAGTGCGCCTCACCATCAACGATTGCATCACTGCTTATCATCAGGTGGGATCGTAGTCAAGTACTAGTTAATATCAATTTAAAAAAAAAGAATACCAATACACCCTTTATTTTAAGATATTAGCACTTGATCACAAAGCAAGTTCATTACATAGTTAAACATACAATAATTGCATCAGTATAAGATAGTGCTTAGAATATGACGTCTCAGTAGATAATAATCATTGGTGCTGGCGCTCATTGCCGACGCCAGCGCCTCGCGGCCAGCTCCTGTAAACTCCACGACATATTTTGCAAGAAAATATTCTTAATTACAGCCTATAACAATCATTTAAGAAAAATATCCGTGTACGCAATACAGTCATATTTGAACGCTACATAGAATAATAAATGTAAACGAATTGAACTTTTCTGCAAGCTTCATGCGCAGTTGATTTTATGATACTGCCAGTCGATAAGCGAATCGGCAGTTTACTTGAGTTATTAGTACTGCTAGTAATAAATTACGTAGTGTAATTGCGTTAACTCAGTTAAATTATTGAAACGCATGGAGCATTTGCCGTAATACATACAAATGTTGATGCTCTCGTAGCAGTATATGATCCCATCATTTGTGGTGATAGCTAGTTACCGGTAGAGAATAGGCTAGTTAGGCACCCATAATATGTTGCACAGAGAGGAGATAATGATAACAGTCATCTACGTAAATGAGGGTCATCACGTTGCCAACTTTACTATAGTTATAAAAATATATATTAAATGAAATAACTTGACGATAAGACTTGCAAAAAAAATAAACTTAGTTTACGTACCTACATAGTTCAATTTATCAACTTTTGTTCGAAAGTTAAAATAATAATAAATTGTTTAAGAAGACTTATTAACAAACTTAAAATGTTAACTTTCTTTTAATCAAATAGCAGACTGCAAATAAAAATCCAATATTGAAATCAACTTAATACTTTGTTATAAACTTTAAAGTTCGAAAAGTAGTAAAGAACGTGGAATAAAAAGATGTTGCTTGTGCATATAGAATCAGGGTGAAACACTATCGCGCGCCGTGATCTGAGCGTTGGCGAATTGCATGTTCGTAGCATCCCCACGAAGAACTTGACAATGCGCACAATATAACGGCATTATACTCCATAAAATTAATACGTGACACACATCTTCACTGTACAAACGTTTGAAGCAGCCCACGGTATGAGCAAGCCCTTGTTTGTATTTATTTTCATAAGACTGTGAATTTTGATGATAGGCGTTTGTAACATTTCCTTCATTAACACAAGCTCGATTGCTCATAGGTATCTACAACACTATGCGTACTCCATTAATCACTTTTTAATAAGTACCTTAAAGATAAAAAAAGCTAAAGCTGAGCGTTGACGGCTGGTAGCTAAAAAGCTTATCTTGTGTATGGCATTTCGTAGGCAAGTTGAATGTCGTGTTAACATCACCTATGCAAGGAATGTACTCAGTACACATCAGAAGTTGCTCACATACTTACTGCTATAGTAATTGAATATAGAGATATGCTGCTAACCATAGATTGATGGTGTTCGTTCACACATGTTGCGTTAGATTGACAAAGAGTCAAAACGAAGTACATAGAAGTGTTGGCACCTAAATACATGTAATTATGGAACAACTTAAGTCAATATCTATTCATTCGTATTTACACATACACTTATTGAGTAGCGTACGACTATTTAATATTAAACACTCTTACACAGTCACTGTGAGATGAAACATTGCAAGATAATATCTAGATACAAGTTTATTCTAACATAATGTGTTTAAAGAAAATTACATGCCTGAATACTTAGAGTAATCTGATTCGAGTGAAGAACAACGTAAAATCCCAACATGTAAGTTGTAACTTCATTTTCGTCTTAATGTTTTCAGTATCAAGGCCAGAATGTTTTGGAAGAAAAGTTAATTAATAAATAATATACCTACATGATGTGGCGTAAATAATGGATAACTCTAAAACTGTCGATTGATCAGATTATTATCTATCATTTACCCCACTTATATCACCATCTGCCTATGGATATCCTAATTATTGATATTTTAAATAAAAATCTTATGTACGTAAAATTAGCTGCCATTTCTTCAATTGGTGAATTCTTCTCGTTCTGTTCTTGTTCAGGCATATTTATTTATTTATTAGAACTTTATGCAACGCACAGGTACAAAGGCGGACTTAATGCCTTAGGCATTCTCTACCAGTCAACCTAGGATGGTGAAGAAAAAAACATGGCAGGTGCACAAAAAAAATGGATTATTAAGAAAAATAAGGGTACAAATATATATATAACTAAACTAGACATACATTTATATTAAGTAGAAGAAGGGGGGTTTTGCATATGGTGATATAAGTGGGGTAAATGATAGATAATAATCTGATCAATCGACAGTATCAGGATTATCTTTTATTTACGCCACATTTTGTATTATTAGTAATAATTTTTATTTATCGAAACTGTTTTAGTGGATAGTTTTAGGATGTACAACGTAAGACTTCTAATTAAAACAGTGTAACCCTGACTTTTAAACTAGGCAGATGTGTATTTCTTAGAAATCAGTATCTCTCTAAGAATAGGTTTTATTATATAATGGATAGTCAATTTAGAATGATAAGCATGAATAATGTTATACATACATTCCACTTTCGTTTAAAAATCATAGAATATAAAAAAGTAAATGAGTACTTAAACGGATAGATAAAGACAACTGAAAAACTAGACTCAAAACATTTGCAAAACTTTTTTTGGTCAAGGTTAAATAAGAAAGTGTCCCTAACATCGCTACAAAACGACGTCCTATGGGTCCTAAATAAAAAATCTGGGCTGCAGCAAGCCTTTACAACAGTCAACCGTATACTTAATTAAATTCAGTCCAACCCCAAAAAACATCACAAGTCGGCACATCAAACATCAAAGTAATTTATTTAAAAATCGTCACCGTCGAGCAAATGTGAATTTAATATTCCGTTAATGTATTCTCGTTTCGCTGTACCTACGTTATAACATGTACCCAGAATAATTCAGTTAAAGTGGGCAGTACAAATAGTAGAAGCGAACTCGAATAGAGCGCCAAACAGAATTAAATATGCAAATCAAAGTCGGTTGTGACACTTCTAGTATTTCTACGCAAATTTTGATCTCACTCAAACCTGTCATATTTGCACTAACGGCACGCAGCGAGGTCAAGTCGACAGTGGTACTACCCCCAACTGTGCCTGCGTATGTAAACAGGAGTTGGCGAAAGCCAGCCCCAGGCGAGGGTCTAACTTATGTTATTTGTGGAGTGAAGACTTGACTGCAGACTAACCCAGCTAACTTCTGGACTGGACGGCTGCGTTTACTCGACTGTGTACACAAAGCAACTAATACAATAATTAGTATCCAACGGCGTGTTAATCTAAATTTTCTTTTATAACTTCCGCTTCATGTAATGAACAGAACAGCAATTAAATCTGAAATTCGTAAAAAAGGACCAAACAGGATAAGTTAAAAAGAATTTTGCTCGTAATTAAAATATTATAAAAATATGTAAATATAACGTCTTATATTATTGGAAAAGAGGCGGCAAAGAATAGTATCAAACCTAATATAATAAAGAAGTAAAGTTTATTTTTTTGTTTGTAGGAGGTAATCTCTGGAAGTACTGGTCCGATTGTTAAAATTTTCTCACCGATAGAAAGCTGCTTTATTCCTGAGTGACATAGGCTATATTTTATGTACGCGGATGAAGTCACGGGCAAAAGCTAGTAATTAATAAACTTGGATGTCTGGATGTTTAAATTTTTGTTAATTAATCCAACACGTATCTTCAAAATTTTATTATTCTAGTATAAGGCTTTGGTCGCCACTCCAGAACCTTTCATACTCATCGGCCATCTGTTTTGCGAGCAATGTGAAAAGATAATTTTGTCCATCAAACTTCATGTTATTCAGGCTGATCTCTTTAGGTAGATACCATTTTAAGATTAATGTCTAAAAGGTTCCCAATCTTTTGGGAGAAATAAGGATAATTGTACAAAGAATCGTCAACCTTTACCTCAACTGCTAGTCGAACCAATCCCAGTAGGGCTTTGATTTTAGAAATATAATTTTATTATATGTACTTCTATTCTCTTATTCTTCAAGCCTTGTTATGTTGTTTATTCTTGTAATTTCGATATATCTTAATTTTATACTTTTTCTACCAATGCGGTATATACTTCTGATAATGATTTTTGAATAATTTCCAAAACGGCTTTTAATTTAAAAAAAAAAATTGTCAAATTTATTTGTAATAATTTAAAAAAAAATAACTGCATGTATGTGTAATATAATCTTGCAAATAAATAGTTGAAATGTATAAAGACAAAAAATTTCTGTATCATTCTGTTCACAGATGAATGGGATAAAGCTCACATCACATACACTAAAAATGTTCGGGAGAAACGTTGCCTCTAAGCGAGAGGTTGTTTAACAAAATTTCTTGAATAACTCAGAATCTAAACGGTTTCATTCCTGGAAAATCAACACCACAATGCCGTCGTCATACAAACAATTAGAATTATGATGGAAAAACAGTTGATCTAACAAGGAAGTTCTGTATCTCATATTCATCAACTTAAAAAAGGCTTTCAGCAGGGTGTCTCGAAACCTTGTACATATCAAGCAATGGGAACCCAACATATTCCAAAGTATACATAGCGCTAGTCTAAAATATATATCGAAACACCAAAACTCCGCTAATCCGCTCCCGCTCCGTATGCTTTACGCAGATGACATGGCTCTAATGTCAGAGAATGTTATTGAACTGTAGGAAACACTCAATAGATGGATACTGTAAATAGAATATACTATGGGTTACGCATACATAACTCGAAGTAAGAGCGAATATTTAGAAGAGACGAGAAGCTTCAGGCATACCTAGAAGCTAACGACATCTTCAGTTACAGGCAATACGGTTTTCGCCAAAACAAGAAAATTGGGGATCTTCTAGCGTATGCCACTCACATCAGAAGCGAGGCCATCGAGAAGCATGTGGAAGCACTTGCTGTCTTCCTTGATATCTCAAAGGCTTTTGATAAGGTCTGGCATGAAAGCCTTATTGCTAAAATTCCTTCCTTCGGTTTACCCGCTGGTCTGCGTGATTGGATCGCAGACTTCTTGAGGAATCGATCCATTCGAGTGGTTATTGATGGCTGCTCGTCCGGTTAAATGGATTAATGTCGGGGTCCCTCAGGGGTCAGTGCTCTCGGCAACACTGTTTTTGCTGCACATAAATGATCTACTTAAACCCGGTATCTTTGGGTATGCAGGTAACAGCACTGTTGCTGAGAGATATGTGTCTGACGCACGAGCTAGCAGGTTATAGATCCAGTTATCCCGAGAGGCTATGGTTGAACGCTTGAACTCGTCCTTGAAGGTGGTCTCCGATTGGGGCGACGACAATCTGGTCAAGTTCAATACATCCCAGGCGTGTCTTTTTTCCACTAAACGGAGCCAATTCTACCCGGCTTTATCTTTTCTGGGTGTGATCGTGCCGATAACCGACCACCTTGAGCTTCTTGGGGTAACGTTGTCATCTACTCTCAATTTCGGCTACATCGAGGCAAATGCTCAACTGGCTGCCAAAAAATTGGGGATCTTAGCAAAGGTGAGACGGTACTTCACGCCGGAACAGCTGCTCAATCTTTATCAAGCCCAAGTTTGATCGTGTATGGAGCGCTGTTCTCATTTTTGGGATTGATCTGCCAAATACCAACTTGATACGCTGGAGACAATGATGCACTTGTAGAGTCGAAGCTCCAAAGCCAGGAGCATCGCCGCCGAGTTGCTAGTCTGTCGGTTTTCTATCATTTACATTTCGGAGAGTGTGCATTGGAATTGCACAATCTGATTCCGCCAAGTCTGTCCCATCATCGGACCACACAACGTACGGCGTTGCGCCACCGGTACATGGTGGACATCCCACCAATACGAAAAAAAATGTTTTAGGAAGACATTTATTGTGCGTACAGCCAAGGAGTGGAATTCCCTGCCGGAGTCTGTTTCTTGATAGCTACATCTTGGTAGTCTTCAAGTCAAGAGTGAATAGGTTACATCTAGACAAGCGTGCTCCATCGTCGACCACATCAGCGCTTACCATCAGGTGAGATGGTGGTCAAACTCGAGCTTATCAATAATAATAAAAAAATGACAACAAGAACGAGACGTAAAGCAATATGTATGCTTTTTACAGACTACTAAGACCTACCCAAAGTAGACAAATGCAAATACCAAGGTGCTATGGTCAAACCTGACGGTAATGCGGACAAAGACCGGTACCGTATGAATTTTGCCTGACTTATATGGAGATCATATCAAGAGTTCTTCATGATCCTAAAATACTCATCTAAAGGGGAAAATGTAGAAAGCGGTAGTACGACCAAACACGACATATGGAGCAGAGTGCTTGACCTGGAGTAAAAAAGGCATAAGAACAGCGTTTCTATAAGAACGTATCAGATGGTCTGGAAGAGTAACCCGGCTAGACAAGTATCATTTAAGATAGTGCAGACTGCCAAAAAGCTAATAGAAAATATCACATGTGATAGTACGGTTATATCCTTAGACGACCACACACTCAAAAAGGTCCTAAGTAACCCCGACCGACCACGAGGAAGAGAACGACTACCCGCCACCTAGTGGTCAAAATATATGCAAAAAGATATCTAGCAAGCGAGCCTAAGTGCAAGCCAAAGCAGAGCTCTCTGGCACGAACGTACAAAGAGACTCGTACCCAGCTAAACTGTAAAGAGGGTTAGGTAGAGAAAAGGATTCAATAGACCGAGAAACCAAATTATATGCGTATTTTAAAATAATTAACTCCTAAATTAAATAAGAAGAGTCGGTCTAATAAGTTAAACGACTAGGGTAATTATTAGGATTTAATAAAATCTGATGTAGTCAACACGGGTTCAATAATCAAGGTTGAGTAAGAGATAGAGATCATTGTTTACTAACAGAAGAACCTTACAAAAAGTATCGAATATAAGTATTTTTTAAATGATTAAGTAAATATTATACAAAATTCCCAAGTCAGTTGACTTATTAGACTGACACGATTTTCAAAACCTTAAGTACAAGTAACATATAAATTTTGGCTACAGTCTTATTTTAAATTAATTCCTAAAATACTTCGAAACGTTGTCATTGTATTGTTATGACTCGATAATGTTTCTATAATTTTTTATTATAGAAACATTATGTAGTCAACACCTACACCTTAAAATCACATTGAGGAAAATGTTCCAAAAAATTATTCGAAATTGAAAAAGAAATAATAAGTTGCTTATCTGACATGTGTGTCCATCGTGTTGAGTCGTGAAACTAAAGGTTCTTATTGAAAGAAATTAGAATGTAAAAAAAAAAATAACCAATACTGAACTGGTATAGTTGTTGAAAACTGGTTTATTCAAATCCAAAATTATTGTACATACCACCCAACCTTGTCAGACGAGACACTACCATACCTGTAACAATAAGGAATAAAAACAATTAGTAAACAGCTGTGTTACCTCATCTGACTGTATAACAATATATCAGAGCCCCCGCATCATTGTTGTTAGTAAATCAAAGTGGGTGTCGCGATGTAAGGGCGAAGAGTCAACACACCGCGATCATTATATTATAACTTTGAACCGCAAGATATTACACCCACGACCGGAACGGACCCGGGTGCCTTATTTATATTATTGTGTCTTTAACGGAAGGTTCCCCTATAAAAACAATATTTATTCGAAAAAACCAAGTCTTTTGGAGTAGTCACTTACCAAAACAACTTTATTTTTACGATACGACTTTTTTGGAACTGTGTTATGATTTGACGTATTTAATAAACTATGCAAATTTAATAAAAGGAAAAACTTATAGCCATAAAAAAAAACAACTTTATTGCGAAAACAAGAAGTCACTCAATCCTACCTTAAAACTCGTAAGTGCCTATAATATATACATTTATTGTGGTTCGTTACAAGGTGTTACAACATTCCATCGGTTATTGTTCTAAAAGCATTACTTCACCACAGAAGTCAACTGAATTTGTGGTAACATAATGTAATTTAATCTTAATTTTAGTAGTTTACATTCGGCATCCACCGCAAATCGTAACAATAAATACTCCTCATAGCAGCAGTATTACAAACTATTTTACTGCTCTGTATATCTGTATGTAATCAAGTCTTTGAACAAGTAAAGAAAATATCCATGTTAACAAAAATAAGAGCTTTAAATGCGTTTATGAGATTGAAGTAACAATGCAAATAGTCTATGAACCAAAAAACTAAAAAATTCAGGTCAATCTGAAGTTCACAGTTCAAAGGGTGCTGTTTCACAAAACAAAACCGAGCGAGAACTGAAGGACCGTTTACTCTTCTAAGTATTTCATAAAAACTTAGAAGTCCTGCTTTGAAATGAATGAACTGATTTTAATGAAATTAAAAAAAAAAATGAGAAAGTGTAAACTAGTGTAACTATAGAAAGCTTAAAATAGCATATACACTTTTTGAAAAAGGTTAATATAATAAGTTCTTTGCTTTTACGTACTAAGTTATATTTAAATCGGTGAGTGAACCGATTTCCAAGAATAATCACTTTCCAATTTACATGAAACACCTTGAGCTCTTAAGTGCAAACTCATTTTATTTTAGAAAATACGTCATCTTGCTAATACGCTATTAATAATGAATGCTTATCGAAAAAAATAGACTGATCAGGACACGAGGCGAGGTCGCCTTTTAGAAGTAAAATAAAAATCAGTACCGTAAGTCATATATCATCGTGTTTGATGAATGTTACACACCATTCCAGTTGTCTCGTGTTGACGGTTAAAAAAACATTAATTATCTACCTACGGCGCTTGGTAAACATCTTTTAACTAGCTATTAGGAGGACAATGATGCAAGAATCTCGTTAATCGATAACCATTAGTTTTTAATTCTCAAACAGACTACTCATTAAAATTAAACAAATGGTATTGTGAACAGTGTACACGACATATAATAAGCTCCGCTAGGTTAATTAAATGACCATTCGTGGAAATAGAAAATGAATACGAAAGTAGTTGAAGCAACTAATGACCGTATTTAATAAAAACTTATGGAAATTGCTAGGTACTAAATCATTTAGTTAGATGTTCATATTAACCGAGGCGGTATTCTTTGGTATTTTCCTTTCATGAGTTGCCTACTCATGAAACCGCATTCCAAAGAAGAATGTAGAAACTTTCAAACATCAAAAACTTGACAGGTGTAATTTCGCACAAACTTAACAATCGCTCATAAAATATTTTCAATCATTTTCTTCGAAGGCTTCAGAAATTGTTACCTAGAAATTCTTGTTCTTGTTGTCATTGTGACTGAAAATTAACGGCCAATAAGATTTAAATTTAATAGATTCACCAATTTGGATTTGTACCGCATCCGGAAGTGTGTGGGCACATCGGCATCGTCATTCGAACAAAGCTGAGGAATGTCGGTCGGTCCTACTTGCGCGCGAGTCACTTTTGGTATCCCAACAACGATAAACAACAAATCCTTATGGAGTACAACTTACGTTCCAAAATCCAATGCTTTTAGTTTTTAAAAGCAGAAATTGTAACATAGTAATGTCAGATTAATAACGCAAAATAAAGAGGGCTCTGAATGGCCGATTGGAATTATAATTGTCCTTTAAGGAATTTAAATGTAAATATCAAGGAATCGAGTACGATCTATTTATCATTTTGTTTATGCTCGTTATTATTTAATTATACAAATCAACAATTCACTGACTTATTTCTTTATAAAAAGGCATCTTTTACATTATTTTACATAGATAGTCAGACACCTGACTTAGTAGACCTGACTTAGTTAAACAGTATTACAAGAATAGTCAAGTATCTGCTGTGCAACTATGCTTAATCAATCAATCAAAAACAAGACAGTGATGCCTGTAAACAGGCATCACTGTCTTGTCAACTTTATCGATTTTAGTATTTGGAATTGATAAGCATCACTATAATTTTTGTACGACGTGCCATGCCACTAATTGCGTTTTAAAAAATCAATCTTATAAATCAATAAATACTTAAATTTGACAATCGCTTCGGTTATAACATCTTTTTACCATAGTGCCAACAATATTATTATCAAGGAACCACGAATTTAGATTTACAAACTTATGGCACAAAAGTGTTTCATTAGCATGGATGTCGTAATGGCAAATCTTCGATCGTATCTGACAGTTTCCCTTGTAGATGTGCTGTTTGTAGTGCAGTGAACATGAGATCCATAAGTATGTGTGACTATGTAAGATAGATCAGTTTCGAACTATTAACTGCTAAGAAAGAAAGAAGAAGAAAGAAAACTATTTTATTTGGCACACACATTCGTAGATACACACAATGTAGTAACAACATGTAGACACTAATAAATTATTATAAATTAAAAAAAAGACAACTAGCAATGTGTGTCTCACGGCGGCACCAAATAATACGAGTATATTCACAATCAATAAATAAATAAAAACGTCAACACAGAAACAGAGACATAGCGTTAACATCAGATACTAAAACAGTTTTAAGAGCCGCGTTTAACAGTGAAATGATAAACTTGATGGATCACTGCAATCCTTTAGTTGAAACAAAATAATTTTATGATGAATTTATCATATCAATCTTGCAGTTGATATTAAATATGAATATACAGCGAAACAATCAAGCTTGTTAACTAACTATAGGTACTAATTTAATATTCAAATTGATTGTGTTTATGAATTCATGTCTAAAGAAAACGAAATCTCTCTGCTTAAAACGAATAAACGTTAGCTGTATGAATTTGCTAAGGACGCGTAAAACTTGCTTGAGTGTCTATAAAAAATTATATATTCAGTATTATGCTATACCAATGCGTGAGCATTCATGACAACATTATATGTATTTGTTTTTTAATAGCAATGAGTCTGTTACAAACCAGAAATCTAGTGATTTAACTAGTTCACCAAATATATGTCACCATCAGATGTTTTCGCAAGCTGATGTTACCAGGGAGTTTTGAATAAAATTCACTCGGCCACTAAAGCATCCGGACCGTTTCAATTCAAATTGAGCTTTCTTAAGCGTCTGCTGGCGGGCGCGGCGGAGTCGGGCTCTTTTATGACGCCAACACCCGCGCCGTAACACCGCTTTATGACATCTACATCCCCTTCTTTCTGTCATCTTGTTCGAAAGCGGACCGGTAGCTTCTTCTACCATAATGATTCGTGTAACTTTCAACATCTTGTCTACCACGTATTCGTTCCATTACGCTCTATACGTCCGTATATCTTATATTTTCTACTTTGGACTTCATAAGCTGCTTAATTTTAAAGAAATAAATAGACATGTATCTCATCATATCATAAAAATTGTAAGCACAAAAAGTGAGAGGCCATAGAAAAAATAATCCGATTATTTTTCGTTAGAGAGAAATTCATCATTATATTCTTTATTTTTAAAGAAAGGCCATGTGACAAACAGAATATATTTTTTTGAAGTTATTAAATATTGAATTTTTAATTTTATCGCCAGCCTTGCGTATGTCTGCTACACTTTTGACACGTGCTCTCGCGCAATGAAAGTCGTAAAGCACGTTATTGAAGCAATAAACCTTTTGTCGAGAATTTCTCATTGCTTTATAACATCTTGTAACAGACAAATAAAGGAATCTCACCGACCGACAAACCTGTGCCTCCTTTGAAAGCAAAATATTAGTGTAAGTTAATGAAGGTAGTATTACCTTAGGATTCTCGGCTGTTCTAACAATTGTTTTATACAGTTTTCAACCAACTCGGCTATCTCATTGTTTTGTTATCCTAACTAAATTATCGTTTATTAGTTTTAAAATGTCTTTAAGATAACGTAAACGCTAGTGTTTGTATAGCCTTAATGTAGTGCTTCATGTGTTTTACTTTAATTAAAGTACCCACTGCTTGATTTGGATCCCCTTTTGGTATAGAAACAATATAAAATTTATATTTGGTATTGTCCTAACAATTTTCGATACAATAGACAAAAGAATCACTAGTCACAAAACTGGTTACTGAAGTAATTTCAATAGATACTATCAGGTTTTATTGAGCGTGTTCCAGCACAGCCATTATATTAATACACGAACCTAATGTAAGTTATGTGAGAACTTTCCAAATACACACTGTGTTACCTGAAAGGGGTTTCATAAAACTGAATTATAGCCATTACCTTAACTTGGTCTTGAGAATCGTCGTAAAGTAGCATCTTGGGTGCTCAGAGGACACGTCAAGTCGGGTGTTGTTAAATTTTATGGAAAGTCGAGTGGATACAATGGAGATATGTAAATTAAGGAAACGTCTAAAGTTACCGGACCCAGTATGAAGCTTTTGAAATTCGCCGGTTAGTGGGCAATCGATGCGGAGACGGCCGACATCATAGATTTTATTCCCAACTAAGATTGTAACATTTGCAACATATCCCGGCAGACGATGGCCGGAACGCAAACCTTCTTTAAATTGAAATTCATGTCGTGATGTTAACATTCACAATATTCTATTCAGCTAAAAGCAAGCAAATAGCAGACCCGTGAGTATTCTTCCTACATAATGTAAATTTTACAGCAACGTTGAACTCTTCTGCTGGAATAAAAGTAGTTGTTTATTGTGCAGTATATTGCATGTTTTTGGATCCTATGATGCAAATGGTAGCTTGGTGTTGGGTGCAATAAGAAGACGGAGGGATTAAGCCGTTGGTGTAGTCGTCAGGCGGGCCCGTTGACCCGGCTTGCCAGCTCACAGTGTCAAGGCGAGGCCCGGTTCCCGGAACACTCGCACGTCGTGTGTTATTCGACTCCCAAAACAATGCGTCAGCAAAAAAATATCTCATTGTTGTGTCACGTCCCCAAGGAGATTTTCTCTGTCGTCCTGATCTACCTCAACGCGTACAAAAACAATAACATTTCGACGTCTTGAGAAATGACAATACTGATTCAACAAAGACGTGTTATTTTATTATGATTCTTTGATTGTCTAAGCTAGCATTATAACGACGAGAAGCAACTTTAAGTAGTGTGGGTGTACTTTTATGACTTTAATATTACAAATTTTATTTCCTATTATGAATTTATAGTCTTGAGAATAATCTCTCAAAAATATAACGGAAACGTAGATGATCATAATTTATTCTTTAAATAATTTAGGGCTTATTAAGATAATGGTATAGTTTTAAAATATATACAAGTTTTATGGAACTAAAACATATGTACTCGTAACAATAAAGAATAGTCATAAACAAAACTATTAATTACGTAAGTATTAGATCCTGACTCCTCTCCCATTATTTCCTACGCAGTCTTCATACCGATTAAGAATACAAAGACCAATAAACAACCACATACATCAAAATAAAACGGTTAACTGTGAAATGATAAATGTTTAATAAATAACACGTTTTGACCCTATTAGTACATTTACATCAATTTACACAAAAATCTGAGAGTTTGCGACTGTCGCGGCCGGCGCTGACCGTGGCGCCGTGAGTTTCCTCGACGCCCACGCGCGGTGGCTTATCTCACGTGTTCTCACGTTGGAAATTTACACGTGCTTGCGAGTGACGGCGGCGGCAGGGCAGCGGCGCTGCGCGGCAGGTCGTGACAACGCACTCGCCGCATTTTATCTGAGCGAGGCAGCTGCGGCCCGCGCCAGCACATGCGACAACACCCGAGGGACGTGGGCGACAGCGGCCGCAACCGTCGCATTTTATAACCTTTTTATTCCATTGTCACTCCGCCGGAGCGGCGTATTCGAGGGAAAAATAAATTTTACTCTTTATCTAAATGTCAAATCGTTCGGTTTCGATCGAATCAGTTTCCAAATAGTTTTAATAAATCTCCTTTTACGGCGGTCCAAACGGGCGGAGGTCGATATGGGAACACATTACGAATACACGCGGCAAGTTATCGTGTTTTATTCTGTTATGACCGTTGTGTCTGTTGCCGGCAACAATAGGTTTAATTGAAAGAGTGTCAATAAATTTGTCGGGAGTTGTCCAGCAGTGGTGTCGCCGCCGGTGGTCCCGATAAACTTGATCGTCCCCGAGCGCGACGCACCCGGAGCCCGGAGGACAATTCGACCCTTGTTCCGACCACCAATTTTGTTTTTATCTGCCGCCGACCTTGTCCTCGTTATAATATATCTTATTAGGGACTTATCTTTCCTCACTGATTGGTGATCTTGTCAGTATCTTGTCTTTCTTTTAGGTAACCATAATTTACAACGCATTTGTAGTGTCAGAGACATTATAAATAAAACACTGTTAAGTTGACTGGATTTTTTATAAAACAAAAAAAAAAATACAACCGACTTCAATGTTTAAAATACACTGAAAAGTACAAAATAACTTTCATTTCGGAAGTCGGTGTTACTATAATAGTTTTGTATCTTCGTTATTTAAGACCTACTTTCGAGATTAGTTATTTTGTACTTTTCAGTGTTTCTTAAACATTGAAGTCGGTTGTATTTTTTTATGTTTTTTTTTTTAGTTTACACGTTTTATTTATGGTACCACCACTTAAAAGTACCTCTCAGCCAAACTTAAATACCTTATAGCCAGAGAGCATCTCATAACAATAATAATCCCAAATAGGGTTAGATTACATTAATTTACCTTTTGGCTTCATCATCAGATCAGTCCGATACATCCCCCTTTTCCTTCAGCCAGTCATCGACTACACGTATAAACAAAGCAATTTTACTTGTTACGACAGTTCTGCTCTGATCCTATGAGGAGTTCTGTGCCATATCTTCGAAGTTCATGGTCTGATCATAACAATATTTCAATAGGACTAACTTGGAAGCATAACCTTACAATCAAAAAAATAATTTTCAAAATCGGTCCACAATTGACCGAGATATCGGTGAACATATATATATAAAAAAACATACTTTCAGCCGAACATAGAACCTCCTCCTTTCCGAAGTCGGTTAAAGAGAACACTATAAACGATTCGTAGTATCGTACGCACCTTACCGGATCGAAAATGTAGAATTTACTCGCTTGTACGTCAAGTAACAAAATGGACGGACAGACAGTCCGACAACTACAATTTAAGTAAATGTTGCGTCGTTAACATTAAAACAAAGGATTTGACGGCACTAATTGTGTTGAATAATGTGGAATCCATTTCCTGTCAGTTATAAAGGCACAGACGTACAATTTTGGGATGTATTTTCCCACGGCGGACGTCACCCACGCCCACCACTTCTACGAATACGTTCCGGACCAAGGAGTGAAACTTTGTGTTCACAATTTAGCTACAACACAGATAATCGAATTACCACAATCTTGAACATGTCTCTAATAATAGGTGGAAATATTTAATGTAAACAACAAAAATGGATGCAGAACCACTAAAATTGTATAAAATATAGACATGAAACTTGGGTTTTATTGCCCACCTACAACATTAGCTCTGCAAACCATTACACATTAAAAGTTTAATTGCTACGATTACGAAAGCTTATTTACTAGAACAACCTGTTCACACGCAGTAAATCTTTGTCAAACAATAAAATTTTAATAAAAAAAGAAGCTACTGGCAAGAGTAACACAAAACGTGTATGTTAAAGGTTACCCATATTTGAAAACAATACCGACTCCGTGTTTCTTAGTTCTCCGCGGTTCCTGCAGTCAACCTTTGGCCACACAATTCACACCCGATAATCATCTGTGAGATAAAAGGCCGCCGGTACGACACCATCAAATCACCATAAATATTTGAATCGATCGCGGTCTCATGTAAAGGATGTCCGCCACAAATCCTGCCATATTGAATTTTATTTGTTTCTCATATTTTTGGCCAAGTTTTTATATACAATCCACAGTCATCATCAATATCATTTCAGCCGAAAGACTTGTGTCTTGTGTACACTGTTGGACACAAGCCTCGGGATCAAGTTTTGCCACAACTAACGTTTCTTTGCGTCTCGCCTCCATCGAATCTCACTCGCGACTCTCACCAGGTTATCGCACCACCTTGTGAGAGCCCTTCCAACGCTACGGCTTGCGATACGTAATCCCTACACCAGAACCTTTCGGTCCCATCTACAGTCTGTTGTGCAAGTAATGTGCTCTGCCCACTGCCTCAAGTTTAGCTAATCTTCGGGATATGTCGGTAACCTTGATTCCAAAATACCTATCTAACGAAAAATGTGTATTAACGTCATAAATCCGTAAGAGCGGTTGTATGAAAAACAGCGAAAATGTATGTCGAATTTGCATAATATAGTTACTAAAAACTAAGTAGGTATTATGAGGGCAAGCAAATCTATAATAACATACAGACTCACTGGACTCAGTGTAAACATTATTGGTTTGTATACAATGGTATTAGATATCCGTAAAACTTGTAGACAAGTACCATTGTTTACATGCTCCATTGCACAGTGCTCATTATGTACTTGAAAGTATATTGACTTCTTTCTGTGCATGAGGGAATGAAGAATATTCTCCACATTTATTCTAAAACTGGCTCTTTTTGTATTACTTTGAGTTTCATGAATTGTTAAGCGTGCTTATTCCCAGTCAGGCGCATTATTTTGTGTGATTTATTTTATCATCATTGCTCTCACATCGTGAGGATACCGGCATGTCCTAGAACCAAAAATTCGAAGACATGTGACATTCACAAACCCGCACTAGGCCTGCGTGGTAGAGAAAACAGGCATGAGTCCCAGCAGTGGGAATATTATAACGCTGACTATGCTATTATTTATATAATTATTGACCACTAGCAACCCACTCTAGTATGGGTGCAAATTATACACAAAAATAAATATTTTTTTTATAATTATAATAATTTTATCATAGTTTAGTTTTGATATTTTAATTAGAGATGGCTTTGTATTTGGATTTTTTTTCTCATGATTTTTTCTTTATTTTCGCACCGTTTAAACCTTCCCTGGATTAACACGAATATTTCAAGTCCAAAATTAGTCAAATCAGCCCAGTGCGGTTCTCGAGTTTTACAGAGACTAAAGAAAAGCTATTCATTTTTAGGGTTCCATAATCAACTAAGAACACTTACAGTTTTACAATCTAAAATTACCACCGAAAACCCAACATACATAACCCGTCTAGTTTGTATAAATTAGTAACCCAATTTTCCAAGAGAGGACGCTGTACTTTTTTAACTATTAAGTGGGACACACTTATTGTGACGGACGGGAAACTACGGAACCCTTCACTGAGCGTGGCCTATCACGGTCTTGGCCGGTTTTTTTTATTTAAATAGATTGTTTATTAACGATTGAAATATGTGAGCATTTTAAAATCTGATTGTTAGAACAAAACATTCTCTGAGAAATTCAGTAGGCATTAATACGCCAAGAAAAATCCAGCTTGTATTTATTTTACATAAAGGTATGTAAGCATGTCTTAAGCACACAATCATTTATTTATTTAAACTTCATGTACAATAGTGGTACATAGGCGGACATAATGCCACAAGGCATTCTCTACCAGTCAACATTTGGGTTAAAAAAGACAACACTGTGGTAGGTTTGCACAATAAACAAATACACAACAGATAGTTCAAATGGCAATCATGTTTTGCAGGCAGGATTTTCCTTTTTTCTTAAAATAAAGATCCTCCTGAAATCGTGTATTGGTGTTTCATACTATAGACTCCACTTCACATTAAAATTCCTTCCTTGTTTTTAACGTAACGTAACGTAACGTAAAACAGCACAATTCCATTTTAAAATAAAGGTTGCTATTACAAACAGAGGGACAATGTTTTATGTATACGTCTAGATTACACTATTTTAAAACTGTACGTATACTTGATAATCGTCGGTATATACCTTTTATAAGCGCTTTCACCCGTCTCACGTCATCAAGATTAGAGGGTACAGGATCTACCAACAGTTTCAGCGGAGAGGTGAACTCTTCGGCGCTGAACAGCAGCGCGGCCCATCCTTGTGAGTTGCCGACGCAGCCATGCTTGAGTGAACTGCCCTCTGCTAATAAGTACGCACGACTGGACGAATTGAACGTCCTAGTTTCAAAATTCAATATCTCACTCAACGCTCCGACATCACCTTTCAGTATTCGCCTCACAAACACTTTGAATATGCTCCTTTTAAACTTTCCACGCTTTCGTTTTTGTTCACTTGAAATTTTCCCCGTAAAAATATACTTAGACGCGAACACAATCCGTTTTAAGGTATCATTGTTTCTAAATACAGAATTGTTATTAAAGCACCGCGGTGGGAAATTGTCGTTTATTTTTATTACTGTGTTCCGCTTTTTAACTTGACCCTTCACAATAAAGTCGGCATTTGTGATTAAAATGAACACAAACACTATAATAAGAATTGGTTTTAACATTTTGTGTCACAATATTTTCTGAGCACTTTAAGAAATGCAAGCATTATTTGACTTTGGTTATGATTGTGTAAGTATCATGAGAACTTTATTGGAATATGCTGGCAGAAACATCGCGTGGTTGAAGATGCACGGTATGGTACGGTGTGCACTGTCGTGTGGGCGAGGTAAGCGCGCGCGCCGCCTGCCGTGCCAACCTCGACTGGAGGCTTCATCGGCGCTGCTGCAACTTGCAACCTGTTGTATTTTAATCCTTAAGCCGGCTACTACAGCTTTTGTAAACACATTACTACCAATACGTTCGCGATATTTCAAATAATATTTCTTGTTTCCTTTTTATTTCCAAGAAGAACAGACATCGTAATCGTAATACAATATTATAGCAAGATGAAGTTGTTTCACATATTTTATTGTTATTTACTGTTTTTATTTACAAGCCTTTAATATCGAGCAGTTTCATTAAGTGGTGTATGTGTACGAGAACAATAATTTTGATTAAATATTTGCTTCTAGGTACGAGTAACGTAAGTGCGGAAAGGTAATAATATCGAATATTAGATTACCTTGACGAGAAGGAACGTGAATTTTAATTCACGTTCCTTCGTGAATTCGTTAATTCATTCGTTCGTTAATTTAAAAAAAAATGTATATATAAGTTGGTACAACGAAGGGAAAAGAGGATATTATTGATCCTCTGCGTATATGACAGCCGCGGGTGCAACAGGACGTATGCATATTATGCGTGAGTTACCTACTTATTACAAAATTCTATAAATATGTGAGAATGTTGTTTTGACGTGAATAAGTGGAAACTTGTGTAGGTAGGTACATAAGGTAGCAAGTTTAGGTACCCGGTACAGAATAATAAATAGTATGTGGTAATTGAGCTGTATGTACCTGAATACATGTATCGTAAGATCTAAGACCAGATTACGAACATTGTGTTTAAGTTAAGGTGCTAATTGGACAGTTGAAAGGTTGTATGAGTAAATAGATAAACATATCTCTACGTACATAAAACCCACGCTGTAATTATCGTATACAGGCAATTAGACTATTATGGAATATGGAGCTCTTCAAGTTCTGTAGTAAACATGTATAAGTAAGTTGTTACTATTTTAAGAAAACTGGAAAAGTAAAAGAAAGTCAGTATGTTCACTTCTTTAACTGCAATGGTATAAAAATAAAGAAATAGCTGCCTATGCAACTAATATTATCTACATCTACATTAATATTACAGAGAGGTAAAGTTTGTTTTCTATATTTTATTTTTTTTGTTTGTAAAACGTAATCTCTGAAAGTTCTGGTCGGATTGGTAATTTTTTTCAACAGTAGAAGCTTTATTCTTTATTCTTGAGTGACATAAGCTATTTTGTGTACACGGGAAAAGCTGTAGGCAAAAGCTAGTTAAAAATAACTTGTGCACCGGCCTTTGCCTTTGTGGAAATAGAAAATATATAGCCTATCCCCGGTTCCTGATTTAAGCATTTAATATTGAGTATTTCTGAAATGAACTTTAGCCTGAAAACCTGTAAAAAATTAACCTTTATTGGGTTAGAAACGTTCTTAACTGCTTCTCCTCTGATGATACATAGGCCAACCTCTTGGCTGTATAAAGAGTCGTTCTTCTCTGTTCACTGGTATCTTTGGTATAGTGGTTTCCCAGCATATTCTGAGATGAGTCTCAACGTATCTGCTTTTACCAAGCCGAGCAGCATAATTTTTCAAAGTAGTTTTTAAGTTTATTCATTACCTACATATAAAAATACAAATCTTTCCTCTGTATTAAAACTACTACCAGAACTAGCTTCTGACAGCAGCTTCGCCCACGTTTTTATGTCACTCAGTGATAAAGTAACATTCTATTAGAGAAAGAATTTTGTTTAAATAGGTTCAGTAATTTTTGAATATAAAAAAATACAAATCTTTCTTCTTTTTAATATTAGTTTAGCTATTGCCCGCGGTTTCGTCCGCGTCCATAAAATATAGCCTATGTCATTCAGAACTAAATCAACTTTCTACTGATGAAAAAATGTTAGCAATCGGACCAGGACTTTCAGAGATATAGATACCAGCTCTTTATAATATGAGTTTAAAAGAATGGCAGATGTTATTCTGATCCTTTTAATTATATAGATGAGAAAACATTAAACAACGTCTCCCATTTTAGGTTATTTAAAAAAAAAGCCTAAAACTTATTCTCAGACCTACCAAATATTTTATAGGTAATAATAGGTCAAGCCGTTTAGGGGTATGTCGATAACAAAAACTGTCACATTATATTTTTATATATTAGATAGAGTGTAAAAAGTATTCCAAAAAAACAACTAACGAAAATAAATAATCGTAATCGGCTATAGCAAAATTCCTTAAGTATTATAAAATAGCATTGTAGATCAGCAGCATAATCAAGTCGCAATGGTGTCGGTGCATGATTGCGCGTGGCCCAGCGTGGGCGGACTGGCCCCGACACTGGCCCAGCACCTCTCCGTGACGGCGACATGCTCCACAACGCCAGGAATTTACGCACTTTGTGTCGTTTGCGTGTCCCTGCCAACTAACACTGAGATACGAGCCGCAAATTGAATATTTAGTTACTTGCTCGTAAATACGTCGGGCGTAACAAAGCTTGCAAGACGCAAATCGAAGATGCTAGACTTTCTATCCTCCAACAAGTATAAGAATAACCTGATGTTATTTTTTGTGTTAGCTGTTACATTTCTGTCAGTTAGTCTGTAAAAGATTTCTGAACGCTCCCATGACAATGGCAATGATATTTCCAGCTAAAAAGCAGTCACATGATAAGTGGCGTAACATGTAATCTCATTGTTATTTTGGTATTTAGCATTTGGTGAGAATGCTAACCAAACAGTCATTAAATGTCCTTTCTGTCATGATATTTCTGTTTTTGCCAAACGTTCTCCCTCTCTTTCTTTCTCTCGCTCTAAGGCTAGACCTTAAACAAAAATGTCTATGACTGACTGAAGCCAGAAAAAGACTGTCATGTCAGTGAGAAAAACAATCTTACATTCGAATTCGAAGTTAACCAAGTTAACTTTGTCCAAGTCACTTACCCCACCGAAGTCTGGGTTGCTGATATTTAAAGTACCCAATTTCTGCGTTAATGACAGCTATAGCCATTTACTAATTTGTCTAACGATACTAATGTCCGAATTAATTGTTGTCGCTTCGTTAAACAACATAACAATTTACCGTCCGGATTATTTCCAAAGCTAACCGAGAATAATGTTCGTTAAATTCAAATAAATGTACATTGGTACCTACGAACTATGTATGTTTGTACATGTACCAAATATAACGTTTGCTAGCATTGCTGATTGGCTTCACTTCATGTACGATTGGAAACATTTTTGATATCAATGTGCTATGGTTGACCTATAAAATATTTGGTTTATTACACATTGATTTGAATTTAGATCATTTTTAAAAGTTTTTTTTTTATCTATTTATGTATAAATCTGTTCTTATTTCATGTATAATTTTATTTTTAATTATGCTTTACACTCAACTCAGCTTCACCATCAATGATTGCAACCCAATCATTAGGTGGTTACATGCAGGTGCTCAATGAGCTTTTTATTATTCAGCCTATTATTTTCTTACTATAGCAAGTTTTGCTTATACCTACCGGAAACTATTCTGTTACATTCTACTTTAAAGACATCAAATTAACCTAGTGACAATAAATAAATAATAATAAGTAGTTAATAAAACTGACAATAGAACTTAAATTGACAGTAATAAATATTCTGTTCAAGGCTGTTGAAAAATATTTGGCGGTCGGATTAAATAATTTTATGCAATTTTTAATTGTACGTAGAAAGTATGACAATTATGAGAATATCACTATTAATATTTTAGAAATTAATATACCCACTTTTTGGTGCTGATAACATAAACAAACATAACATATTCAAATTAAAACGTGTTAAAAAAAAGATGTCGCAAGGATAAAAAAAAATAGGACTGGACAAATGGTTTTAATTCTTTTAACCAGCAATTTATTTTTAGCATAAATTTTAGGCATACCAAGACATACTTACTATTTATTCTACCAAAAAGCAATAGCCAAACGTCAATTGCCTTGTAATTCCATGTTCCATGTCAACCTAGAACTGCTTCGTCATCTAGCTTTTCATGATCCATGATTTTAGCATTAAAATTGCCAAGAGCTAAGTTCCAGATCCCAACGCTTACTTCACAGATTTGTTTCATGAGAAAATCAGGAAACGAGGTCGTGGAGGAATCCACGTCGTTGTTTGAATAAGTTGATGTGAACGCTTAATCCTGGATATCACGATTTTAGTCTATCAAATTTAATTTTCTTTATTGATTTCCTTAAATTCAAGATAACTAAACACAAAATATTTGACAATATTGATTTAAAATAAGACATTTTTCGATTTTTATTATCATTAGCGATGTGTTAGAATTCTGTTTGATAAATCCTTAGATCGTCACGTTATCGCAACAAAAGATAAGGGGATGTATTGTATCAGTAAGCGGGCTCTATGTGACAGGTGGCGCGTTTGTATCCCCTTTGAGACTTTCAGATCAAGTGAGGAAAACGAGCGAGAAAACTTTCGCGGAAATCTTCTACTCACATAAATAGAAAAGGATTGGTTCCTATTACTTTTATTTTTGTACTTTTATCTCATCCATCATCAACATTAAAAGTAGTAGAGGATACGATTAAGAACGAACTTCACCGGTCTGTTTAATAGATGAAACGTATTTTCTTTATATTATTAAATCTAGTATATTAAATAATATAACGCGGGTGGGTTGCCTAAGAAATTCCTGGCCAAACTATTATTACTCGTAATTAAAAATTGACTTTTTTTTTGGAATAATGCACAACCGTTATTCATGCCAGATTTTATGCCTATTTCGTCGTATTTGTAATGAAACAGCGTTTATTTTGATATTTAATTTGTTGTTTATACATACCTGGCAACCCATAAATATGCCAGGAAACAAATAGGCAACCCAACGTTTTTATGTTCTAAAGGCTTCATACTTTCGGTTAGTATTAAATTTATTCGTTAAACCCACCGGTGCATTTTTCAAAAAAAAAAAATCGTTTGGCCAGGAATTTTTAAGACTGGGTCACCCGCGTTATATTATTTAAAATATTAATTCTTTTTTACACCACCTGCTCGATAATGTCGTTTTACACGTCATACAAACCTCACTTAAAGCAAGTCATTATATACCTAGGGAGATAATGCAGTATGGCCGATCCCTAGGGAATAATGAGATTTGAATTTGGAGCATCTAGAATCGTCAACATTGTGAATTAAAATGTAGGCGCATCGAATAAGTTGACTCGAAATTCAAACCAAAGAGTATGTAATCACCATGATTCAAACTGGCCACTAACAAAAAAAGAAAATAGAATATAACCTGACGACATGGGAGCATTATAGAAAATTGAAAACATAGAATCTTGGAGTAGTGAATTTTGTTTGTTTGATGAACTTATAAATATAATACTTATATTTCTCTAAGATATGATTTGGTCGACCAAATTGTCTTTTAATTATCTCACAGATGGTGTAAAAAGTAGAGTATGCAACACGGGGATAAAGCTGTCTTTGTCTTGGGCGGTTTAAATTCCTCACTTCACTCAGGTTTCTTTATTAACTCCCTCGCGATGCTCGGGAGTTAATTTTATAAATCCCTCACTATCGTTCGGGATTAAAATCAGCAACCTTCGTTTCGTTCGGAATTCAACATGTCGCCCGCGACTTAAAGACACTGCTTTATCCCCTAGTCACATAAACTACTATTATAAAATACGTTTTATCCATTAAACAGACCGGAGAAGATCGTTCTTAATCGGATCTTAGACTAAAATAACGTTTTTTCTCAATGACGATTTAATAGCGAATAGATTAACTGTTTTTTAGGGGCGGGAAATCATCAAATAGCTTCTCCTGGAGCGAGAGGGCGTGTCAGACTTTTACTGACTAAAACCCTCCTTTATTGCTTTAATTATCTTTAGCGGTCCAGGGCCAAGGTAGCTTTTTCGAACATTCCCACAGTAATAGCTGTATTACCGATTTGATTAAATTATTAGAAACACTTCAAATAACATATGGTAATACATAAGGTGCTTCTGGATGCTTTTTTAATTAATGGAGTAATTTCCTTAGTATACGAGTAAAAACGCGGATAATAAGGTAAAAATGATATACTTTAAATAACAGTTGTTAAGGATGTGCGGCTTACTCCAACTAAACCCACAAGTTAGCTGATTAACACGAGGCCAGCTCGCACTGAACGTAACTCCGTTACATCCATGTGAAATAGCTAGCCGCGGAAACTTATTAAAACTACAACCAACCCATATAATATCAACACAACTACATGCAATATTTATGCAAATTTACAACATCGGACAGACAATTAAAGCAGAAGTTTAGTTATCCTTGCACGAATTACACATGCTGTCGATGATACCCTACGGTGTTCTATAGAATAAGGCATTGAATATCGACGTTTACTTAAAGGTAATATCGATTCTAAAATACGCACACTAGATCCTAATCTACCAATATAATCGAAGTACCTTCTACGGACGATATTGCGAAAGTTGCAGGGAAAGAGCTTCGTGTGTGCAATAAGCCCGGAATGAGAATAATAACGAGCAAATATGCACGTAAACACAATGCTTATATGGAAATCACAGACATGAAATTTACTTCAGCATAGGAGACAGGTGTAAATCTACTGATTCTGTTGAAGGTTGTTTTCAGTTTATATTTAAGTTGTGGACTATAAAGTTATAAGAGTTATTGATCTTACATTAGGTTACACAGATGGAATATGAAAGAATGGAGCGCTAAGAATAAAATAAATAGCTAATTTTAATGATTTTTAGGGTTCCGTAGCCAAATGGCAAAAAACGGAACCCTTATAGATTCGTCATGTCTGTCTGTCTGTCTGTCTGTCTGTCTGTCTGTCTGTCTGTCTGTCTGTCTGTCTGTCTGTCTGTCTGTCTGTCCGTCCGTATGTCACAGCCACTTTTTTCCGAAACTATAAGAGCTATACTGTTGAAACTTTGTAAGTAGATGTATTCTGTGAACCGCATTAAGATTTTCACACAAAAATAGAAAAAAAGCAATAAATTTTGGGGGTCCCCATACATAGAAATGAAACTTGAAATTTTTTTTTTCATCAAACCCATGCGTGTGGGGTGTCTATGGATAGGTCTTCAAAAATGATACTGATGTTTCTAATATCATTTTTTTCTAAACTGAATAGTTCGGGCGAGAGACACTTCCAAAGTGGTAAAATGTGTGTCCCCCCCCTCTAACTTCTAAAATAAGAGAATGATAAAACTAAAAAAAATACATGATGTACATTACTATAAAAACTACCAACAAAATTGGTTTGAACGAAATCTAGTAAGTAGTTTTTTTTTAATGCGTCATAAATCGAAAAAAAATACACTATTATTAAAACATCGATCAAAGTTACAACACATTACAAGAACTTTTATATTATGTTACTTGCTGCTACGGAACCCTTCATGGGCGAGTCCGACTCGCACTTGGCCGGTTTTTTATATCTACTGCAATGATCTCATGAGGTACAATGGAGATACGAGAAACCTATAAGATGGATTCTGAAGAAACTTTGAAGGAAATAGTTGCATCATGAAAATAATAAAGAGCGTAAGTTTGCTCAGCATCTTGAAAGGCACCAAGCGATACTGCAGCAGTGAATCATCACAAGGGATAGTTTGTCCAAGGAACCAGTGTTGGTGTGGATGACGTCCACGTATTGGGTGTCGGTAGCCACTACATGGTTACTGTCGTATTATCTTAGATCCAATCATTCCTCCATTATTACATCCTCGCGCTCTTGTGTCACCTGTCCATCGTGTTTGGCGAGCCGCGGGCATGGGCTCATGCTTACACAGGTTTGGGCTCATACTTGACTGGAACATCGGAATGCAATTCAAGCATAGCTGCGGCAGACAGCGGTCGATAATTGCATTTTGTGGTCGCGGCGCTCCACTTGGCGAAGTAGGTACATGCGCGATTGGACGGAGCTCAAACAAACTTCAGTTTTCTTCAACAAATTTCTGTTGGATAAACAAGAAACAAGTTGAGCTGCGAAACGGTTTCCCACTAATGTAATCAAAGTCCTCAATTAGTTGTATCGAGTAAATAAATAAAACGTTTTCTGGTTTTTGTACATTTTTTTGTGTTACTTTCTGTGATGAGAAAGTGAAGCTACTTGTTACACATACCATAGAAGTTGCCCAATTGATTCATATTAGCAACATGTAACTTTGAAAATTTAATGCAGGAAACAACAAATTTCTTATAATAAAGTGTTTATTTTATTATAAGAAACAAATTTTCTATCGCACTCAGGAATAAACCAGCTTTCTATCGGTAAAAACATTTTAGCAATCGGGCCAGGACTTTTAGATATTACCTCCTACAAACAAAAAGAAAACAAAAAAAAGGCGTTTTGATAATAGTGTGATTTGTTGTTTCCTCTGCTTAATATTATTCAATGCAATATTAATGATAAAGTACTATCTACAAGTTAATTATTAAAACGGCTCGAACATTCCAAAAACTTTACAATACAATTGTAATTTAAAGCAATAACTCTTACTTCAGAAGATACAACATTCTGTAAACATAGCAATAAAATTCTCCTTTCAGAGCAATTCAGTTGAAAACTTAATGAAGTGTCTCGCTTACAGCAGAATAATTGTGACAAACAACTGCGTCTTTACAAATTCATTTCTGTAAAATAAAACGCAATGGCAAATGACAAAACGGTTTTGCAAGGGGTAAACGTAAGAGGGCAGAAATTAAGAGTCGTGCATAAGAGAGTCGTACTTGCACGTAAAGGGTTCCGATCAAATCATATATTTTTCGTTTGATCTAAAAGTAGAGAACGAAAGAAAAAAACGAAAAAGAAAAAAGAAGAGAGAAGGAAAGAGTTGGCTTAGTGCTTTAAGAAAGGAGACAAGAATGGGGGTAAATTAAAAAGGAAACCCTTTGGAACTCTCTCAATATTTTTTTCGTTTGCATATAAACACGGTCCAGTTTGAATAACTTACTTATTAAATTATCTGACTAACGTTTCAAAACTGAACCCCATTACAAATTAAATTATTTACGATACAAGTCCGTGTTTGGTCACAGTTATTCATGTATGAAACAAATTTGAACTAATCGATGCAAATTACTGATAAGAATTCTCTTCACCTCCTGGGCTCTCCCATTTTCGATGAATCCTTTCCAAAATTTATTGAGCAGAAAATAAAAATTTTTAAAGACGTTTCGGATAGACTTTTCAAAATTAATATGCATTCGGCTTTTACACTTATTCGATACTGTTGTTTTGGGCCAAAATTAACATATAGCCTTCGGTCCTCCCATCTTTGGAAGTACCCACAACTTTTGGAAAAAGTCGATCAAATTATTAGGAACACTCTTCTATCTTAAATGTGGCCTTGGACGACCGAGCCTGGCAGCAAGCTACGCTTCCCATCCGAATGGGGGGCCTCGGCGTCCGCAAAATTGCAAGTATAAGTTTACCAGCATTCCTCTCCTTGGTGCACGGTACTGATACATTAACCAGGAATATTTTATCTTCCTAACTGGTTGATGTTGAGGTACCGTGTTTGTCCGATGCGTTGAATGCTTGGAAAATGGCTTGTCCGAACACGGATTTGCCCGACAACCTGGCCTCGCAGAGACGGTGGGATGTGCCGCTCTGCAGTATTATACGTAACAATCTAATTAATACGTCTTCAAATACTGCTGAGCGTGCGCGTCTGCTGGCTGTGGGGGAATGGGAGTCGGGCTTATGGCTTCAGGCACTCCCGTCATCCACCATAGGCACTATGATGGATGACGCCTCGTTTTGGCTCGCAACCTGTCTACGCTTAGGTGCTCCTTGTGTTGCTCCACATCGGTGCCACTGCGGCGAAGCTGTCGACAGTCTCGGACACCATGGCCTGTCCTGCAGCAGGAGTGCGGGCCGCATAGCTCGACACGCTAGCATCAACGATATTATTCGTCGAGCTCTTGTCACCGCCGGCGTACCCGCTGTATTAGAACCAAATGGCTTGGTACGTGACGATGGAAAGAGACCAGATGATATGACGTTGGTACCGTGGAAGGTAGGTAGGCCTCTGGTGTGGGACGCAACCTGTGTCGACACCCTTGCGCCATCCCACATTCCATGTACGGCGGGCTGTGCTGGCGCTGCCGCTGCGGCTGCTGAGACCCTTAAACGGCGCAAATACTGTGACCTTATTGGTAATTACAGTTTTGAGCCGTTTGGGGTCGAAACGCTTGGGTCATGGGGTCCGAATGCGCGTCTCCTTTTTAAGGTAATTTCTCGCCGACTGATCGACACCTTGCGTGACCTGAGGGCTGGCTCGTTCTTCGCTCAAAGAATTAGCATTGCCATTCAACGTGGTAATGCTGCCAGTCTTCTGGGCACATTCCCGGATGACAGCGATGTGGAGGAGTACTTCGACGCCTAAGTGTACTTTGTGTATTTGTATTTTATTTATTTAGGGTTTTAGTATAAATAGTTTTAGTTTGTTTGTTTATGTAGCGAATCGATGCATTAGATCCGAAACTAATTGACTAGCAAACGGACAGAAAAACAGGTGACACACGACAAATGGTCCGATGAGGGTTTTTCATTCGGGCGTTTGGAGTCCTAAAAAGTAAAGGGATAAAAAATAAGTTTTAAATTATTTTTTTATTAATGCCTGATAAGGTTAGCATACAATATGCCGCGTAGCATATTGTAGGGACAATAGTGGAACTGTAAATAAAATGGGTGCCTGATGAAATGATGAACGTGCAGTGGTGAAAGTATCCTCCACATTGTAGCATAGCAGGTTGAATACTCAGAATCAATGAAACCATCCTAAAAAAATACCAGTTCCAAGCAATTTCAAATCTCAGAAAATCGCATACTTTCCTTTACGAGGTCCGGAAACATCAAACAGTGCACAAATGTCGTTTGAGAACATTCACAGAAATTGCATATTGAATGTTAAGATACAAATGGTGCATAAACAATACCTCACCGCGGCGAACTTTGCAGTCTCCTGCAAACTTCACCGCAACCGGTTTTTGTTTACAATATTACAAGACATTTCTATGTATTTTCAGCGGATTAAACACGTCCTGGTCCAAACCTTGTTAGTCTGTATAACTTTACAGTCGACCCACGTAATAACGGTTTTAGGATTAAAAAATGACCGCACACAGAAAAATGTAAGTACATATTGGGTGCCGGAAAAATCTATTAGGGACCGGCGCGTCGAGGCCACATCATATATTTTAAGAAATAACTTTAGAATATCTTCAACTGTTTAAACACGCTGCTATATACGACTGACGAACTACCTTCGGACGGAGTTCCTGAGCTGCAGGATTGTTTGAAAGAGTTATCGTGACACAGATGATACAGGTGGGGTTTTGGTCAGTAAACATTTGACACTCTCTTTCGCTTCAACCAGAGAATTTATCGGCTGATTTTCCACCACATAAAATTCGGACTCAGCTGCTGCAATCGTGACTACAAACACCAGTTATTCGTGGCGTTTACGTAAGTATTGCGCCTTATACCCACGTTACCCAAGCAATAATATCCGTACGGTTGCCCACAGTTTAACTAACACTCAAAATAAGTTAAGTCTAAGCTTAACTCAATTGTTTTCAATAAGAATAAAGTTATAGAGTTGAGATCCGACGGAACATTTCATGGTAACTAAGTTGTAAAGTGTCAAGTTTATGGTAACCTCAAGTGCCTCCGCGGGGTCGCACGCTGAACTCTATCGCTTAACAACTATCCCAGTTAGTGAAACTGACTGATTTGCTTCTCTGTTTTGGTAAATGATTTTATCAATATTTTTGCCCGAGCGTCGTACGCGTACATAAAACAGCATATGTCAGGAATAAAGCAGCTTTCTATCGGTGAAAAAATTATACCATTCGAACCAGTAGTACTTCCAGAGATTACGTAACAAACAAAAAAACAAACTTTAACTCTTTATAATATTAGTCTAAATGGGTAAAATACTTAAGTATACAGCGCATGCCATTTTGTTATCATTGGCTCGCTTGTAGTTATAATGTTGGAAGCGAAGTTTACAGTCTAAGATGGAGTCACCCCAATAAAATGTTACAAAGTAATGAGACCGACTTGTTACTGCCAGGGATTCTATCTAGATGTTTTATTTTTCATTTAACATATTGACATGTCTTGATTTCATGGTGTAGACCAGGTATAACTTCTCATGTGGGATTTCTTTTTATTTATTTATTTATTTGAAGCTTTATGCACAAAAAAAAACTGTACAAAGGCGGAATTAATGCCTTAGGCAATACCAGTCGACCCTAGGATGGTGCAGAAATATAACACTTCACTTCACTTCTTGTTGTTCATGTTTGAAAAATTCTTAAGGATTTTCAAAAGAAAATGAAATAATTTTGCAAACAAGTCACATTCTTGAAGCTTCTTTCTGCTTCATCACTCTCAAAATATTAGAGGGAGGTTATTTTTAAATGACTTGTGCTTTACTAATGTTTGTCTTCATTTCGATGGTAATAGTGAAAGCCTCGTTAAAATTCGACCAACAGCTTTTAAGAGAAGCGCATCTGTTTGTGTGCGTATAACTTAAAAGCTCTCTGTTTAAACAAATAGATAAACGTAATAAAGCGCAAACAGACGGAAATTAAAGAAAAGTGTTACGGTCTCTAATACGTTTACTTAGATAATAGGCACTCTCCATTAGTTAAACATTGTAGAACTCATCAGAAATAGAATGTCCGCTCCACAAGTTCATATTAGCGTATTATCACAACGAGCAGAGGGGACGTAACTTTAATGTCGCGGCCAGGCTTTGCGGCAGACCGTGCAATTCGCACATGACTGAGGACGTCTAATATCATTATAAGTGCACAAGTATATGACAGTTAGGGCCACAAAAGCTCTTCAATTGCCGCAAAAATGAGATGCCCACGCCTAGCGGCGAGATTAAACGAGCCGTCGTCGACGCCTGCCACAGACATCCGCTATCATATTAGACTACATTGTAACAGCACTAAAATAAAATACCAGCCCTCATATAAAATAAATGTCGTGAACAATGAAATAAGGAACTAGTTTTCCGAATATTTTTTACAGAAAAAAGCTAATCCGATTCAGTTGGAGCAGAAGAATTGGAATATTTCAACCGCTCAAGGTTTATCAAGTTAAGCCAACTAGACAATTTTCACGAGTGCGCTAGTTATGGTTATTCTTTAACGGAACGTGTAGCGAAAAAAAGCTTGCAAGGTGGACGGGACAATAAGAACAAAAGCACTAATTCCGCACGGAGTTATCGATAGTTTCGCGTCAGCCCGATTCGCAGCTTTGTTAGGGCGACACACAAGAGAAACGCCCGACAAATTGCGTCGTGCGAGTGTAGCGTGCCTCCCGACGCCGCCCGACGCTGCGCGGCAACAATGCCCGCTCGCATCAATTGTTATTTTATGCCCAACTGGACGCACCGACAAAATGGTCATTGCATGTAACCAGAAACAGTCACAACAATGCTTTACGCTTTTAAGCTAGTGGTTAGTGAAGTGACTAACTCTTAACTCTTAATCAAACACTACTTCTTTGGGCAAATGAGTATTGTTCTCTATATTTTAATGGTTGATGTTTGTTTATTTGACCACTGAAATGTCTCATGAATATTCAATGTTATCTACTTGACTTACTTAAAATTGATGGACAACTGAAAAGCAAAATAACGAGAAAATTCTATTGATATTTAACTTAATCTTGTGGTCATGCTGACTTAGTAGATCGTTCAGCTCTTATGTAGTAAAAAAGTGACACTTTTGATTAAGCCTTTCATGTAGTCATTTATATTTTTTATTTAATTCTTTTTAACTACTTTTTTAAGATTTACAGTTAAGCACCTAGGCAACTTAGATAAAAAACAATAAGTGTCGAGAAAATCTAAGATTGCATTTATCTGTTTCTAAGAAAAATTATGTATATAACAACTTTCAGAAAAAAAAGGCAAAAGAGATTTCTCTGATGCTTAATTATTGCAAATAGGTCAACCTACCCCTCCTACTAAGAATCTGCCGAGCTACCAATAAACCGTAGCTACTTATTAACAGGCACAATGTGTACCTGTTAATAAGTGGCTATGATTTCAGCATTTTTCCATTTTTTTTTTAACTTTGCCGTATTGCCAATTATATCAAAAAATTGGGGTAAGGTTACAATAATTTGCATTCAGCTGCAAAATGGTAGGATTTTTCAAAACATCATCATAAATGAAATCTAAATAAGTCCTCATCGATCTGAGAGACAGACAGACGGTAGACAAAGTGATCCATAGGGAATCCGTTTTTTTACTTTTGAAGTATGGAACCCTAAAAACGTGCATGGGTTCTTATACAACACTTTATAAGATAGTGACGGTTCCAATTAGTCGATCTCTATAAAGAAGAACCGGCAAGATACACCATAATTAATATTATTCTTTAATTCATTAAACCCCAAGCGAACGCCGGCGTTCGCGCACCTATTGTCTTTCAATTGTGTCTGTCATTATCACGATTGAAAGAAAAAGATTTTACAATGTTTTTTTGGTAGATATGAGAGGACAGTGTAGACCAGTCATTATTGTACACAATAGAATAAGGACAAAGTCAGTAATGTAGATTTTAAACAACTTTCAGATTCCAGGCAATACCTATATGGTTCACATATGTTTTAAATGAGCCATCAAGTAATTAATACATTAATATAATATTATTTAGCGATAACTCACTAAACATGGCGATCTTTTTTGGTATATCGTTAATACAAAATCATATAATATGTATGTATGATATATGTTCTGCACACCTGCAAAATAATATATGTATTATGTATGATTTTAAAATGAATTGTCTATATCTCCTCCGCATCGCAGGTGTATAATGGGAGAGATTTCTATAGAAATAATTATTTTTTGTTATTATTTTACTATTCGTTTTACTTTCTTGTTTATCAATATGTGCGCAATGTTATTAAATATAACATTGAAAATAATCTTTACATATAAAAGATGTGCCCCACAAAACCGTTTCAACGGTGTGTCTTTAAGGCTTTTCAAATGTTTCGTATTTCTAGGCTGCCGTAAAATTAAATGACCTATATAGAAAAATATACCTCAATGCAATCCCTAAACCTAAATGAATCAGTAGAGCCAGCTGTTAAAATGTAGTAATATGAGGTTATTTTTTTTTTCTTTTTTTTATAGAACTATTTACGTACACTTTTGGAAATACAAGACAAGAGGAAGGAACAGAAAAAAAGTGCTCGTACAAAGGTGATGCTTATTTCTAATGAAATCTCTTCCAGCATACCTGCGACAGGAAAGTTGAAGAAAAAAGAGAAGTAGACACCGTGTGTAAAAGTAAAAGGACACACAATATAAATAGTTAACAATTAAATAGAATAAAAAAATAATGAAATATATACATACTGTTACAATTATAAACATAGACATAATAGATATGCGTGAAAAACATAACCTTGTCTTTACTCTCACGCAATCGGGTAAAATTAACCACTTATATCAAAGATTAAAAACTAATTTTATGTAGTACTTAGTTGACCTAAAATCTTATTTACATCGCTCTCATTCGTTTGCAGTTTTACCACACTACGAGTATTTTACGTTACAACATACCTACGTGCCATTTACAGAAGCAAAGGGACTAACAAATTAATGCAAATACCGAACGGCAATTTATATGCGTAAATAATATCAAGCAGCTGTATCTATATTTTCCTTTCGCCCTAATCTGCAGAAGTGTCGCACGGCATGCAAGAGAAATGGTCTACAAATTGTGTTCGCCTGACTGGGCCGGGCCGGGCACCGCCGCCTGCCCCGCGCACCCGGCCCACATATATAACAATAACTAAACTATATAAGCTAGGTGCCTGTTCTGAGCGTTCTTTAACCTCAATACTTCTCCCAAGGTTGTTTTAAAGCCTTCAGATTTCTACTCAAAGTAGTCTCTTTCTACCTGATACATATTAAATCATCTTGGGATTGTCTTAAGTCTTACGTTCAGGTAACAAAATAAAATGACGGTTGTTGAAGCTATCTTTGAAGTTTTTTTTTTTTTAGATATCGGCAAAAATAAATGTTACCGCTCTAGGTGGAGCAAGAGTGCCTGTCAGTTGCCCTTTGTGTGTCAAAGCCATGGTAACTCTTTTAAAATTTCCCGTAGCCCTAGCAGGCATTGGCCCTACAGAGCCCCTTCAGTTTTGCTCATCGTAGATCTCCATAGAACTGACATAATTATGTTTAATACAACAGCATGGTATATTTAAGATGTTAGTTTAGACGAAAAGCGTTTTGATTAAATTCTTGATTAAAATAAAATTTAGATTGCTGTACACATAGTTAACTTGGAATATTGTTGAAGTTGAATTTTGATTAGACAAACATTCTAGAGAAATTTGATAGACGAGAAAGTAAATTATTGTATTCCATTACTAGCTATGCATGTGGCTCCACTCGTGCATAAAAAATCTGCTGGTATTTAAAATTTTTGCAGCGCGTAGAACACTTGTTGCGAACTTCTTTTGCAAAACTTGTTCCTATACTTCTCATTACCTGAGTCGTTGGATCAAAGGTTTCTTCTGCAGACTTGCTTAATCTGCACAAAATCGTGTTGAATGTTTTAGAAATACACTATCTAAACATTTGTTTCATAGACATCAAAAGTTTAACTTATTTCCTTTCAGTGTGCTCGTATTTAAACAACTGTTTCGGTCAAAGTAGCAATCTTTAGATCCCTTCTTCTTATCAAATATCAAAAGACGGAACATTTAAAACGAGAGCAGTAAACGTTGGAATTGCCAGCGACAATATTATGACGCCATAAAAAGTGAATTTTCATTTAATTCGCAATTTTGTGTCAGGCAACAGCTACTCACAATAAAACATGGACGTCGCGCCGTGTCTCGAGTCGCGATCGAATCGTTCACTGGAGGCATTAAAGTTTGTTTAATGTGTTCGAAGAGAATTAATGTGACACCTAAGCTAGGTGCCAAACATAAAAAATAATTATAGGTCAATAAACTGAATCTTTTACATAAGAAAGCACTCGGATCCTTTTTTATTTAACTTAGGTGGACGCAAATGTGGGAAAACGATTTACTAACATAGGAGAAAATTCACATGAAACCCGAAATAAGTAACTGTAGATTTTTTATTTTATTTCACTATGAATTTTTTTCATATAATGGAATCTTAACGATTTATTATAAAGAGCGAGACAATTGTAAAGAAATCATGAAGTACCTATGTAATTTTATTTTATCAAGAATAAATTTTATACTTCTGATAGTATCTTTGGTAATGCAGCAATGAGGTAGACAAACGTAATTTTTCACTAAAAGTCACGACAGCAAGGAGATCGTAACGTTTTTGAAAGTTACAAATACCAATTAGATGCGTAAGAATTGGTAACATCTCTCTGATGAAAGAATAACTGTATTGAAACATTTATGCTAAGAAAGTATTGTTTTAATCACTAGTTTATATCAATAAACTAGCGCTTGACTTCGATCTCACTTGATGACAAACAGTGATGCAATCATTGATGGTGAAGCGCACTAGTTTATTAAGAGCCTATTCACTCTAGCCTTTTTTTTTTTTTTTTTTTTTTTTTTTTTTTTTTTTATGGTGGGAAAAAATCATGCATTGACATCCCCCGCTCTTGGGCGGAGCGGGAGATAGTGTCAGACTCTTACTGACTAAAAGACCCACCCCGTTCCTTCTAGCCTTCACACCGGGGCTTGAGCGCCCTTTCGGATAACCCTGGCCCCAGTAGGCTTCGACCCGGCTGGGTCCCTGCTGTTGCTGACAACTCCTTGAGGCGCGCGGGAACAGTGCGCGCCGTCGACGACTTGGGCTTGGTCCGGAAAGTTACCGGACGGCCGGACAGTGAGCTACCCATTGCTCACTGTCCGCAAGCCCGCGCCTACGGTGGCCGGAAATCGGGATCAGAATCCCGGTTGCGGCGGCGGCGGCGATAACGCCGTTGCCTGATGCGTTCGGCCTCCTCCTTTGCGAGCATTACTGCTTCGCAGAAGTCGGCGACCGCCTGCCACTCCTCCTCGCTCCGGACCATGGCCTCAACCAAGGCCCGGCGCGAGAGGTCTCCGCCGCCGATCGCCCCCACGAGGGCACGGCGATGCTCCGCCCAAGCAGGGCACACCTCGACCGTGTGCTCCACCGTGTCCTCCGGGCGTTCCGCACAGTGGCGACACCCGGGCGTCACTTCCGCATGAATCCGGTGCAGGAAACTCCCGAACGAACCATGTCCGGTGAGGACCTGCGTCATGCGAAAGGTAAGGACGCCGTGAGGTCTTTCCAGCCACGCCTCAAAGAGGGGACTTACCGCCATGATTGTGGCGTGCCCAGCACCGGGTTGCAATAGTCGTTGACGCCATTTCACCATGAGATCCCGCCGGAGCTCTGTCCGCCATGCCGCAACCTGTCGCGGCAGTGGACTTTCACCCCGGCGTTGCATCTCCACGCGCATATCGTGCATGTGTGCAAGGACTGTTGCCTCCAGATCCCACGGTGGTAGGCCAGCCAGAAGGCTCGCCGCTTCGCGGGAGACCGTGCAGTATCCCCGCACCATCCTTATTGCCATGACCCTCTGGCAAGCGTTCAGTATGGCCGCCGGTTGCTTTTTCAGCGACGGCGCCCACACCGGCGCCCCGTAGAGGGCCATGGACCGAACGATCCCCGCGTAGAGCCTCCGGCAGGAGGCGTCTGGACCCCCAAGGTTGGGCAGGAGCCGCTTGAGAGCGGCCCCAGTCCGGTTGAGTTTGGGAGCCAGACGTCGGAAATGCTCCACGAAATTCCACCGGCTGTCGAGGACGAGTCCCAGGTACTTCATCGTTGACCCGACACCGATGTGAACTCCTCCTACCGTTAGTTGGGAACTCAATGGCGGCGCGTTCCGAGGGCGGCGACCGTGGAAACACATAGCCTCGGATTTGTGAAGCGCCACCTCGAGTCCCAACTCCTGGATCCTATCAACGACCATCGCAACCCCGCGTGTCGCTAGAGCGACCGCCGCCTGGTACGACTCTCCCTGCGCTAGAACCAGCGTGTCGTCTGCGTAGCAAACCACGCTGACCCCGTCAGGGAAGTCGCCGCGCAGCACGTAGTCGTACCCGATGTTCCACAAGGGTGGCCCTAGTACCGACCCCTGCGGAACACCGCACGACATCTCTCGACGTTTCCAGTCTCCCTGGTGACCGGGGTAGACTATAAATCTATCCGACAGATAGGCCTCGACCACTTGACAGAGGTATTCGGGCACCCGGTGGTACCGGAGTGCCCTCCGGATCGTACTCCAGGGCAGGGAGTTGAAGGCGTTGGCAATGTCCAAGGACACTGCCACGACACACCTGCCCCGGGACACCGCAGCCCCCGTCGTGAGGGCTCGCACGCGCATGATGGCGTCCACCGTAGAGCGCATCCTGCGAAAGCCGAATTGTCCGTCCGAAAGGTCCGGCCCCACCCGTGTTAGGCGCCCGACGAGGCGGTTTGCAATGACTCTCTCAAAGAGCTTGCCCACCTCGTCGAGCAGCACAATGGGCCGGTACGCGGACGGAGAGTCCGCAGGGCGCCCTGGCTTCGCTATGAGGACCAGTTTCCCCGTCTTCCAGCAAAGTGGGAACTGGCCCCTCTCCATGCATGCGCTGAAGAGCCCTCTCAGTCGAGGCCCGAGAGCCTCCATGGCCAGGACCCACGCCTTCCCAGGCACGCCGTCGGGTCCTGGGGCGGTGTTCTTGGCACTCAGCCTTCGCACCGCCACTCTCATCTCTACCTCGGTCACCTCTGGAGCATCGTCGTCGTCGTCGCTATTGCGGTCCGCGTCAGACACCACTGGTGAGGGCGGAGCCATGGGCGGGGGGGAGTGTTGCCCCCGCGCAGGGAACAAAGCGTTCACCGCACCCTCTACGATCTGGGGCCGGAGACTCTGAGTCAGCGGGGGAGCCCAGGGGCGGAGCTTTTCCCGTACTGTTTTGTACGGGCGCCCCCACGGGTCCGCGTTCAGAGACCCCAGCCACACGTTGCGGGCCTCCAGTTTGGCCCGCTTGATCTCCGCTCGGAGGGTGCGTTTTGCCGCTCTGTATCCCTCATACAGCTCCGCCTCTCTGGCCTCCGCATCCGCCGGGCGGATGCGGCGCCTGCAGTGTCTAGCGTACCGGCGTCGCGCGTGACTGCATGCGTTGCGCAGTGCAGCGATCTCCGGCGACCACCAGCACACCTGGCGCTTAGCTCGCCCTGGATGGACTCGGGGCATTGCCGCGTCGCAGATTTGCGACATGGCCTCCCGGAACCACTCCGCCTCGACGTCGATGTCGACAGGCCTGCCCGGTGCTTGCACCCAGGCCTGTACCGTCGTGGCTTCCAGGAGGAGCTCCCGGTCCATCTGCTTAAGCGCCCACCGCGGACCGCAAGGGCTCTGTCGGACCGGCGCGGCCGAGGTTTCGGCGGAGACGTCAAACCGGATGTACCGGTGATCGGAGTACGTCTCCACCTCCTCCATAACGCGCCAGTCGACGACACGCGGCGACAGAGTAGGGCTGGCAAACGAGATGTCCACCACTGATTCACCCCGCATCCGCACCAACGTGGGGACAGAACCCCGGTTCAGGACGACCAGCTCCAAAGCCCAGTCCTCCACCATCTGACCCCGTGGATTCGTGTACCGGGAACCCCAAGCCGTGTTCCAGGCGTTGAAGTCCCCGCAAACGACCACGGGGAGGGTACCAAACCCAGCGACGACGACATTTAGCTCCATAAGGGAGACTTGGAGTTCGTCGAGAGATCTGTTCGGGGACAGGTAGACGCCTACCACTGCAATGTCCCCGAACCGTGCTGCCACGCAGCCCCGTCCCCTCGCAACAGCCTCGAGGGGCGGGGTACCAGCGGCGGCCGACGAGATTAACGTCACCGAGCCGTCTAGGTCCTGAACCCAGTCTCCACGAGGATGGACGTAGTACGGCTCGGAGACGACGGCGACATTTATCGACCACTGCGCCATGCTCTGGAGCAACAGATCCTGAGCGGGGGCGCAGTGGTTGATATTCGCCTGGAGGAGACGGAATAGGGCCATTATTGGCAGTCCATCGTCTCCTCCCGAGCCCTTCTAGGGGGCACTGCCACGGCGGGTGCGGCGGCGACTGCGGCGGGTGCGGCGGTGAGAGCGGCGGGTGCGGCGGTGGGGATGGGCCTACGGGCTTTGCCCTTGGCCTTGGCGGGGGGGTCGCAGGACCTGCCCCCAGCCCGGTGATTGGCCGGCTTGCCTGCCGCCGCACATGCGTAGCAGTGCGGCGGAGCACGGCATTCTGCGGCCTTGTGACCGGGCTGGCCACACTGGTGGCAGCGGTCGCTGCGGTCCTCCTCTGCGGCGCAGTGGGCGCCAACGTGGTGCCCCACTTGGCACCGGAAGCACCGCAGAGGTCTGGGCTCCAGCAGTTTAACCTGCGCGGAGACCCAGCCCACCAGGAGCCGTCGGCCCTCCCCTGTGATGGTCTTGGCCGCCGACACGGGACAGCTAACCGTGACGGCTCGCATGCCCGTGCTGTCAGCGCGGATGGCGCCCGCCCGGACCTGTTCGGTCGTGCACCCGCCCGCCCTGACAATGGCGGCCACCACCTCGTCCACCTTGACGGAGTCGTCCAGGCCCATAATGCGCATGTCTATGCACTTGGTGGGCCTGGACACTCGGGCCTCCTCCGCATTGAGGGACGCTCTAATTCTTGCGGCTAGGGCATCCGCTGCAGGGCCGCTGGCCGCACCGGGGACCTCAAGGATTCGGGCCCCCGTGACCGTACGCCTCATGCGGAAGCCCCCAGCAGCTCCGAGCTCGCCAAGGTGGGGCAACACCGCCTGCTTCGCTTTCGCCATGACGTCGTCGTACGTCACGCCCTTCTTTTCCGCCTCAGGCTGCAGCGTAATTACTACAGCCTCGGAATTCGGGGCGCGAAGTCTCGCCGCCATGGCTCGCTTCCTCCTTTCCTTCCGCCTTGCGCGCTTTTTGGCTGCTCTGGCCGCCTTGCCTGCCTTCTTCGCGGCGCCAACAACCGTCCACGCGCCGCCGGGTTCCTCAGGTGGAGGAGGCGGTGGGCGGGGCCTAGTTGCCGCCGCGGCAGGAGGTCCCGCCGGTTTAGCGGCAGGCACCGCCACACCCTTTTGCCGCCGTTGCTGCTTGGCCGTCGGGGGTGGACTCGCGGGCTCCGATGCCACGGCCCCGCGCCCTGCTTGCCCCAATTGACCCGCCTTGGGCACAGAAGCCGCAGCCGCGGCGGCAGCGTAAGACTCCGCCCTTCGCTGCTGGCCAGAGGCCGCTAGCGGAGGGCGCAGCACGATGCCCTCCAGCAGGGACAGCTGCTGCTGAATGCGCAGCTGGAACTGCTGTTGCTGCTGTTGCAGCTGCTGCTGGAAAGCAGCCAGTTCCTGCCGCACCAGCGTCAGCAACTGATTTTCCGGCTCGGACTGGGCCTGGGGCCGGCTTTGCCCCTGCCCTTGCTTGCGCGCCCCCTCCGACGGCTCCTGACAGCCATCGCCATTTGGCACCCTTCCGAGCTCAGCCCGGACTTCAGCCCGGAGCTCGGCCCGAAGCTCAGCCTGGAGCTCGCTCCGGATTCTGGCCACCCTCTTCTCGAGAGAGGCGTCAAAAGCCTCCCGGAGGGACGCCGCGTGACGTTGGGCCGTCCTCTCCTTTGACGTCCTCTCTCTTTTGCGGCTCATATCCCGCAACAAGGTGACTGCCAGCCTCTGGAGGGACTCCATGTCGGAGTCCGCCTCAGCACGCCTCTCGTTGCCAGATGGCTCCGAGAGGTCCCTTCCCGAGCTGGCCGCCCCGGGGTGACGCCCCTCCGCGGCAAGCCTGGCGGCTCGCTGAGCGGAGTCCTGGGCCGTTAGACCCCTCCCCCTTCCACGGGACCGGCCCGCGCCACGGCTGCTGGTGGGGATTTTGCTCTGAGGAGAGGACTCCTCAGAGGACGACCCGTCCTCCCTCCTGGCAGACGCAGGGCGTTTCAGGGGGACACTTGAGTTTCTCCCGGGATCGACCACCACTTCCTTCGCCTCCGAGCGCCCTTCTTCCCTCCTGACGAACTCGGAGCGTTTCTGGGAGGAACTTGTGTTTCTCCCAGAATCATCCGCCATCTCTTCCACCTCCGAGCCCTCCGAGCCCCCTCTGGATGCTGCGTCGGACTCCGACCGCGCATCACTCTCCGGTTTTTTTTAAATATTTTAATTTACCTTTTTCCATTTTGTTCCCACGAGTATTATACTTTGGGTACTTGCTCAAAACACGTGGTTCGCACTAGAGACTAATTTAGCTACCCATTAGTCAAGCTAACAACCTCCCTCACGGTGCGCCGCCGCTTGGAGGTTTGGGGTAATTTTTTTATAGAGGTTGTCTTCCTCGCGGCCCGGGCGGTTAAGCCAAGACCCTCGTCCCCCATCAAAAGTCAGAAACATGACCTTGGACAATCTCTGGGGCTACGAGACTAACGGTGGCAGAAGGAGGAGCAAGCCTTCCTCCTGCCTGCCCGGCGGCAGTGTGAGTGCACGCCGAGCCCGCTCTTACTTCGCCACTGTGCCCTCTGCTATAGCAGAGGGACACGCGTTGAAGCGTTCCGACAGACAGAACATTCGCAGACGACCATCGAGGCCCCTTAGGCAGCAATACCCAAGGGGGTCACTGGCCGCCTCCCAGGGTGCACCGTCCCGCAGACTGGCCTTCGCTCCGGACGTATCCGCAAGGGAACTACAGCCTGCGGGCACTCGTGGAGGTTTTCTGTCGTGGCACCCCATTCACTCTAGCCTTAAAGACACCAACAATAATATCGAACGGGAAGACCACAGCAGGCAAATTGTTCCAGTCCTTCGATGTACGCAGTATAAACGTCGGAAGCAAATTAACACCTAGTCCAAACCGTAGAAGTTTCAACAACGTAAGGGTGCATACTCGCCGTACATCGGGTTGTCTGATGGTAAAAAGGAGATGACGGAATCTAATAACGCAATTCCTGCACACGCTCTCCAAAATGCATCCTCCAAAGTCCTCAATTAATTAACTAGCAACGATGAACACAATTTTAGTACATTTCAGAACTACATTACAACAGACAGAAAATATTTGCGGAGAGGTAAAAGGGCAAATAGTACTTATTTGAAAATAAAAGCCGTCTCACTCAATGTTACGAGCGAAATCACGGCCACTTAAAATATACTTGTTGTTTCGAAGCCAGTACAATTTCCCGAGCACCTATTCAACGTTGGCATTTTCTCCAAATAAATGTTTCGCTGAGCAACGAGTAAGTGTTTGCATTTATTCTTATTATGATCGTTATTTATGTACTGTCTTTGAATTTATTAGTAAAGGCAAAATTATACGCAAAGGGCTATACTGGTCTTGTTCCATTTATTAATATAAACATACTTAGGTCCCTTCTTCAGACACCTATAGAGTAGACTATAGAGTATAAGGTTGTCGTTATTTCCATTTACAAAAATATGTAGATAGGAACTTATGATACTAATCAATTCTTATAATTTGACTATGAGGTTTATTTATAAATATGTGACTAATTCAAACATTGATCACCAGGTTCTTAATTTCTTTTTTATTGTAGAATATAAATTTAGAATAATCAGTATTTAAACTCAGTATAATGATGAGCGATTTTTATAAATAAGGCTGTTTAATTATGTACAATCTGTGAATCAATCCTAATATGACATTGCAAAGCTCGTGTCAGTTTTAGGTTTGATTCGAACTTTTACCAACGTTTTATAAGCTATAACATTTTACAAGTACTGTTTTAGTCGTTTCTGGAAAACACTAAGCGAGTGCGGCATTGAAAAGGGACTTGTGCGGTGACCGCGTCCGTTTTGTGTAAAATGTCAAAGTAAGGGGGAAAGCTAGAGGCGGGCGCGAAATTGTGTTGACGCAGTGACCGCAGCGGGGCGCGTGAGGAGCACCGGGAACGCCTCGGAGTGTCGACGACATGACGACACGCCGCGAGTGGCCCGGTGGTCCGCGGGCAGACCCACTCAAGAACAATTCTACTGGAGCCGTCATCCGCCGGGATAAGCGGCTCATTATTCACTAAAAGCCCACGGCGTGCCCGCTCGGGTAATTGGAGGCTTTGTTCCTTTGCGCTCGGCTTTGACGCTCTCGTGAACTATACGAGACTCCGCTCCGAAGGATTATTATTCGCACAATCAACGATGCACGCCAAGCCTTAGATTAATCTGACAGCTGAGGTATGAATTGTTTGTAGAGCGAGGATAAACGTCGCATTACTTTTTGCAGTATCATTATTTTTGTTGTGTATAAAGTTTTACAGTCCACAAATAAAACAACGCACCGCGGAATCCCTTTATACATAAACACGTTTATGTACAAAGGCATTCTGGCGGAGAGACATAATGTTAAAAATATGAAATATTACACCATTGTCGAAACCAGTTTTGGCTCAATCGAAAATGTTATAGATTTGCGTGAGTGTGGGAAAAGTAAGAAGAAGCTATAAGATTTTATTGAATGAGGAAATAACTGCTGCAGCAGAGAGCAATCCGGGCTGCCAGCCGTGAAATATTACTGTTCACTGACATGTCGTGGGTGTTACACATATCTATTCTATGGCGACCCAATAAAATTACTGTTTAAAAGATGGAGCTTGTGATGTAACAACTTTTTCTCATCGTATAGCCGCATCCGTCGCGTTGACCCTACGCAATCCATTCGGCGACCTAAACTGAAATGTTAAAAGGACGAGGCTATACCTACAATATTATTTTTAGGCGAAACCTGAATACAGTTTGTTCAAAATCAGTAACTGAATCGATTCCAATAATTTCTTACTCCGTATTATTTTTTTTCCCAAAAGTATATAAAAAGGTTACAAGTTTGACACCACCGACACTAAGTACAAAACAGGTCACGAAAAGTCATAGGGGGCATTAGGTGGCAGTGCACAGCTGGATGCAGAAGAAAAACAAGCCCTCAGTTGCCCGGCTGGCCCGGTGACCACTTTGTGATTTTTCATAAAACAGATTTGAAATGAGGATGGGCAAAATTGTATAGCGTTTGGTCTATCAGCGGCCAAGACCAAAACTATTATTTTTTGGTGTGGCATAGTCCTACAATCACTTTGGAGAAGTTTTATCTCCGTGGTATAATTCTGAACTGAGTTATATATATTTTTAGTTTTACTATTTATCTGTCTTTTTACATAATCTAACTTATTATTTTCAGTCTTAAAATTAGGAAATAAAATGAAATGATTTACTTTCTTATGAAATGTATATTTATTACACAATAAAATAGCCAATATTACAAAAAAAAACCTACTCATGTACAATAATAGCACTTAGTTCTGATGCCGGTAGTAGTATATCCCCATCTTGATGTCTAGCTCATACCAAAAACCACACTACACACATAACGTGTGCGTAGCAACCGATTGTGCACCTTCCACTTAGGCAAGTGCAATAATAATGAGCAATTGCTTCCCGCCCGTTCTTTTGCCGGTCAATTACAATATAATATGAATAATATATTCTGGATCTTACGTGTCTAGATTGTATGCGGACACGTAACAACCAAGTGTCTTCTTTCTCAATAAAGTTTCTAAATTGCCATTTGTTGCTCCCGAATACTTCAATATTGTATAATCCTTCTACTAAGTGCTCAGCGTAGTAGCTGCGAGCTAACTTCATTTGATAAGTGCAAACAGTATTTTCAGACACGACTGGGAAGTCTTCGAAAAGATCACTGCTAATTCTTGAGAACGTTGCTTTTTGCCTATTTACGTTTTGGCGGACAACATAGCTGCCAAGAGGTTTGGTCTTTCAAAGCGTTCATTAATTATACCTACAAATGAGGCCGCATTGCAGAAAATTGAAATCTTGAATTAGAGCCTGAAAAGCATTAATAATAATATAATATAAGTATATAGTTTGTATATAGTTTGTGTAGTATGTGTTTTTGTATACTTCATTTTTTTTCTAATTGAGCAGGCTACAATGTCACGTTCATAATAAAAATAAAGTTAGTCGTTAGTAATATTACTTTTATTTCAAACTTATTTCTTTGTTGGCCGCTGATAGACCAAAATGCCCATTAGTCTTTGTAAGATTATTTACAAAAGAATTACTGTACAGATGTTTCAGGTTTCGTATTTACTAAAAATAAGGTTGTACAGCGTGTATAGTTATATCTCTCTTTCTCGCTCGCGATACGATACACGCGTCACGATAGACATTTTAACACGTATTGGTAAGACCCGGTTATTCTGGGTGTATTCTACAAAATAGATCACGCGCATTAAAGCTCACAGTTTTCATTAGTTTGTGTCTAGTATGACTGTGTCAGCAAAAGACAAGTTACTTTCTAATCTAAGTTGCTTGCAGCCTCTTTCATCCTTACTCATCTCTCAGCCGTTGTGTACCGTTATTGCAGTGCTCAGTTACGACCTAATTAATTGTTACTCGCGAACATATCGTCAGTTTAATTATAACTTGCCATCTCAGCCATCTGCACGCACATTATTTACTTGCCATAGATAAGTTAACGGATAGACATTTGAAACATCGTAAATTAGATACTTTGCGCAGAGCGTGCCTAACAACGCAATAAGCGAAGGAAACTAACAAGAACACACATTTCAAACGTGTATTAATTACTGACTTGTAATTAACCAAGATACTACAACCCTCGTAAAAAAGTATAATCTAGAAACTAAACTGCTGGTTATATTAAATATAACTGCGTTTTACACCGTTTGTGCTACTATTAATAATATAGTTCCAGTTTAACAAGACAGAGAGTTCTTAGTCGGAAAACATATACAAATACTTATTGCAGAAGAATTTTCCTCGAGTGTCGCGGTGATATTCTCGTATTTTTACTAACGATGTTTTGTTAATAGGACCTTCTAAAGATGCAGCTTCATAAAAGATAGCGACTCTTGAAGTTTAAATTCAAGAGCTAATTTTTAAAAGAGGTTCACTCGAAGGCGGTTTGTCGCGATCGCCGGCGCCCGTCCGCGCCGCGCTCGTTATTGCGAGCCCTGAGGCGCCGGGTAACCTCGCAAACTTACATTATACACCTGCGCCAAACAATCCACAAACGATTTTGAACCTTGAGTCTTTTATGATGATGACTAAAAAGTGTTCGTTGCAATATCGGTGAGTGTGGCGCGGGTTTACAAGCAGGCTTCCTCATTACGTCTGTCGGCGTTATTGCCATCTCGTCGCAACATCAGTAAGCGCCGCTCAGAAAAATATTTACATACATCTCTCGCACAAATATTGGAAGGAAAGGAAATATGCACTGTACAAGTAGATAATTGTGTTTAACTCGATGTGTATTAATACTGTTGTTACTTCTGAAGGCGGTTAAAGCAGGCTCGCACGTTGTAATAGTGCACGGCAAACAAGGCGTTTGCTATACTCCGTTACAACACCTATTACTGACTTAATGGGGTTCGCGCCATGGAAGAACGCCTCCGATCTCAGGCTTCTTAACTAGTATTTCAAACGAATACCACGAAAGGGAACTTCATGATTAGTTTTACTCTAAAGGTAGGTGACATGTCATTACAGACATATGATGGAGCTAGCCAAAATCGAGAGCTTTAATCTTATAAATTATTTCGAATTACGTTGACTATCTGCAATCGCTTTGTTGAACCGTATCAAAGATATTCTAGAAACGCTTACTATATGCTAGCGTGGGCATAAACGACCATAAAATATGAAGACCATTGTCATAAAACCTTAGATTTCGGTGAATCCATTAACTGGGCATAATATTTACGGATTTGGGCATTCGTTTGCGAATTAGCACTTAGGTATTGTGCTAACCTTAGTGTCAGATGTTTAATGGTTGGAAATTGAAAACGACCACCTACGATATGTTTACGAGCTTTACGCAATCTCCATTCATATTGAAATGCTTAGTACAGACCTCAATATAATATCTAAAAGCTACAATGACGTGGTGCAATATTCGAAATGAATAAATTAATATGACACACCATCAGGGCTTCAGAGGTTTGTTTTATCTAAGTTTGATAGACCAAAGACAAATTAAAAATGTAAAAAGTTGCTAATGAAAATATTTTTTCATAGCTTTTAGCTTTTAGTTTTTATAGCGGTATAATAGGTACGAGTACCTATATAATAAATACTCATCAAAAAAATCATACGAGCCCAAACTCGATGGGTTGTGCCGTTTAACTACCGAGCTCCTAAGGCCACCTTCTGGTTCCATCATCAGATCAAAATTTTAGCTCAATCGGTAACCGGGAAGTGGATCAAATTTAATTTGCAAGATTTGATTACAGACAAACATCGGGACAGGTGAAACTAAACAAAAGCTTGTAAAAATTAAATCGCACGGGATATGCTAGCAGTGCCAGGTGATCACAATTATACTGAACATAAAAACTGTTTCAAATGAAGCACCGCGACTGAGCACACAACAAATTGTTATAAAAGCGCTCAGAGCGTGAGTAACAGCCGTACTCACATAAAACTGAACATAATTCTACAACAATACAAAACTTTCTACGTCCTTAATGCTTCATCGCGTCTTTTGATAGCATTTTCAAACTATTAAATCTCCGAGCATTGTACGTACGTTCGTGTGAACTATCTCCTACTCCACGAGCAATAAATTTCAATGATTTTACTGCCATTTTACCATTTACTTACTATTAAAGGCAGCTAAGGAAGGGCAGGAAAGCTCATTCTCCTAATTTGTTGCAGTATGTTTACTTTTATTTTAATTACTTTCAAGCGGACACTTAGCGGAGTAAAGAGCTTACAGACTGTAAAATTGGTCGTTAAAACGTTTAGATGTTTTCTGAATACCCATCATGACGCCGCTAATTGGTTTCCATTTAAAGTTTAAGTACGACAATACAGGAACTTACAACTTGATACTTAGAAACCGTTGATAGTTGCAAGGTAATTTAATTTGACTGCGGGATTATTCGAACGAGTTGCCGTAGCCTTGGAAGGAAGAAAGCAACTGAAGGAATACAGGTGGGATTTAATCAATAAAATTCTGACACTCCTTCTCGCTCCCAGAGAGGGAGAAGTTATTTGATGATTCGTCCCCACAAACCGTCTGTTTTACGAGTAACGTACCCTCTACCTACCGACACTATGATGTCAGTAAAAAACTCAAGCGAAAATTTAACAAAGTTTTTAATCCATCTATTATGCACATTCAGATACTCGTATATAGTCAGTACATACTGCAACGCTTCGCTGTAACTTCCATTTGTGCATGAAAATATATGAAAACTCGACGCTTACATACGTTATGCGTCCTTAGAGAACGTCAACCAAGGATATGCGAACAGAAGGCAGAGAAAAACTAGATCTAGTTCCATGTTATATCAGTAAATCAAAAATGTATGCAGGTCGCACGTATGTCGCACGAAACTTGTAGCTTCATATTCTAGATACGAATATATTTTTTTCTCAAACATTCCGCTCGGATTTGTAGGTAAAACAGTAGGGGTCGTTGGCTTATGCCTAAATAAGTTATGACGTCACTTCTCGGGTGAAAGCCAGCTTTGAAGCTGTGGGCGGATATCGGTGTAATCTAATTGGCTAGTGATCTGGTGATCGCAGTTTAATGCTGTTAGTTCACTGGCGAAGGTTGTTTGCCGGTCCACCTTGTAAAATCCCGTAGCTAATGAATCTCCGAGAAATAAACCGAATCTCTACATGTCCGCCCTATACAACGTTATTATACATTAAAGTTATCTCAACTCAGATCCCCAAGATACAGGTTCTACCTAGTTTAGGGACCACCATCCTAATTTGTTACCATTATCATCATCATCAGTTTTTTCAAAGTTCCCACTGCTGGTATCCAAGGCTCCTCTCTATGAGAGAGAATGGGCCGTAATCCACCACGCAGACCCAGTGCGGGTTGGTGAATGTCACACGTATTTGAATTTTTGGCTCTAGGACAGTCCGGTTTCCTCACGATGTTTTCCTTCACCGTTTTGAGAGCAGTGGTGATGAAATAAATTACACAAAGTTATGCGCCTGGCCTATGTTAATGATATGTAGTAATTTTAATTTTTCCTTTATTTATTGTAACAATTGGGTGAATTTCAACAAATGCCATTTTTTATCATATCGGTGAACTTTTTCATTTATATTTTTGTTTGTATATTTTTAAGGTTTTATGTAATCTTTAGGATATTAAATATCCCCAAATTTAATATCGTCAACGTATCATTTAAGACTAAGGAGAAAATTCAGTTGGAATTCTGGTTTCCACCGATTTGACGATCCGGCACCGATTATTTTTTCTGTACACCGATATGATAAGTTTATCCACCGAAATGATATACATATCCACCGATATGATAATCTATACACCTTTGAACATCAAAAAGGAAATAGTTAGTAGAAACCTTTAAAGGGTGTCTTTGACATCGACGCACAAACGAATGCCATGGATAAAGTACATGATTCTGGATCCCCTCATTGGTTGTTTTTCTGGAGTTGTGTGACGTTTTATCCAAGCCAAAAATAAAAAATAATCGAGCGTAACGTCGAGCTGTCAAAGACATTTCTTTCAGTTGACAAGTCGACGTTTATGTATTCGCCCTTGGGAGAAATAATTATGGTACAAATTATTATGAACGCGAAAATTTGTTTGTTTGTTACTCTTTCACGCTACACTTATCCCAACCCGAAGCCAAATGGCGTGCAGGTGCAGTCATTTGGCTTCGGGCTGGATAAGTCCGGCTGCCTTTCATCTAGCTAAACATTCTCTATCATTTCTCAAAAGCTCCTCTCTTAACACAGGATCGCTTTTGATTTTAGCTTTTCTTATTCTTTTTAGCAACCTCTTTCTCTCTTTTTTCTCCTCCTCTAGTTTGACCTCTGCTTTCTTAAACAGAATTAATCTATCATGACGTTTTCTTTTTATCTATTTATTATTTTGTTATTTAAAATTTAAAAATACTTATTTTCTAGAGGAACCTTTAATGCGTTCAATTGCTCCACCTCACTATCATCATCTCAGCCTATAGACGTACATTTTCACCGAAGACAAAAAAAATGAGTCATTTACACAATTTCACCGAAGAAAAAAAAAATCTTTTGGGAAATTGACCCATTTACAATAATCTTTATTTTTATTCCAATATTGAGTAATGAATTCGTCTTTACTGTTTTATTTCTAACGTTCTAAAACATTTAAAAGGATTATCTTACCAAATGAAATTCCAATAAATTCAAACATACGACAAAAGTATCGACTCAATATATTAAAGTAAGAAGACGAAGAACTGCCAAACGACATCGCTCAGGCTCATCATGCTATGTTTGGATCAGATTTGCCGAGTCTTCTGTAACGAAATACCTTTGGTAAGGATATGATCCTTTATAGTAGGATAACAAGGAGAACTGGAGTGCAACTCCATTTTATGTTATTGCAGCTATTTAGAATTCAGGAGGAAAGAATGAGCCACTGTTATGTATTGTTTTACAGTATTGTTACAATGAATAGGAAAAAGATTTGTGGCCTTTGGTCTCAGGTATATCTAGCTATCTAATTATTATACACCTCCTTCTTTCCTTAACAAACCTTCTTTCCAAATTTCCTTAACGATAATTACTAGAAATAATTATTAAAATAAAATCACGTCAGTAAAAGTTGGGAAAAATAATATTAAACAATAAATATATTCATTAATTCAGTGTTTCCATGGTTCTGATAACATTTTGAAGTTTTTTTTTTTTTGTCCATGGACACAAAGTCCTTTCAGGTGGAATAATAAAGATTATAGATAAAGATTATAGAATAAATAAACATCATTTATTTATACCAATATTTTGCATTTGGTTTATCGATAAAAATGCGCACCAAACACAATTATTTTGCATAGATTAAAAAAATAAATAATTGCGTTGTTTAAAATGTTTGGGTGTTTTTGGCGGGAGCTCTTGAGTGCAGTTCAATGGTTGTTTTAATTATTCGCAAAATGATTCCTAGTAGAAACTGTGGTGTAAAATTAGTGTGGTTTTGTATAAAAAAAATACTTTTTTATTGGATATTTAATTACGCAGAATCTTGAAGGGGGCGTGATCTCGGTAAAATGGCGGTGAGTATTTTATGTAGTATTGACTACCTCAGCGAAGCTTGCCGAGAAAGCTGACTGACATTTCCTGTCTAATACTGCAAAAACTATGTGTTGCACCCGCGTTGTAATGTAACTCAAAAAAATATTTATTACTTATGATTAGGCGATAATTATGGTCTTATGACCTTAGCCTCTAGGCAAAGAAAAAATAAAACAAGTATCATAAAGAATAATAATTATTTTGCTGCGTTTCCTTTTAATAGCAATTTTACAGTTTGTGACTAGTGACTATTTTAACTATTCGCTTTTATTATGCACTCTGCACTAGCTTTTCTTGACGACTCCAGCCTGCCTGCCCATGGATTCTGAAACTGCTATGTACAACAATGACCCCAGCCGCTTTATCTCGGATTCTGTTTCTACTTTTTTTAATCACTAGGGTCGTAAGTACCATATTTCGACAAGCAGAAGCCAACGCTGTGTTAATTGTGCTTTAAATATTACAAATGAGACGACATTCTTTGGATGTTTCTGAAATCCGATCTGTGATACAATTACCGGAACGGATCTTGAGCGCTCGGCGTCAGAGTGGGGATCGCGCATTCCATACATTGGTGAGCCAATCGTCTTCGTTGTTAGATGCATGCAGCAACGCAGGGAACGAATCAGGAGTGACGTCTATGACACGATGGTGCGGCGAGCCAATCACTGACACTCCCCGCCCCCGCGTCTCACTTCGCACCACTAAAGAGACCGAATATTTGACTTCTGCGCAACTTGAAGCCAGCGCTCAATACTTAAGTCACATAAATATTGTTTTTAGACTTTGTTCTAATTTTAACGACGAAAAAAATATTTACGAAATGAATAAAAAATGTTTTCTTTTACAAATGAAATAATCTGGTATAATTTAATTTGCTGTGCTTCATCCGCCATTTTGTATCTAACCATAAAATAGTGTAATAATTAAAACTGATTTAACTCATTTTCTCCAACTATATAAATAGTTGTAACAGGTTTATTATTTCATAAATTATGATTTGAAATTGTCTGAAAATATGTCCACTGTCGGCCAAAGTATGAATGGTGGACCACACCCTTTATTTATTACGGCACTCCAACGAAATGTTTTTGCGAATTCACAGAATCATTTACATATAAATAATATTATTAATAAACCAATTAGCACGGCGAATTCTTCACTTAAAGGTGTGCACAGCACTTACAGAATTTAATCAACTAATATCAATTATATTTAGAATTATGAACAATCAATTATACGTTCAACAGATAATAAGGAAAGACAAAACAAAAATAAGGAAAAAATCAATAAAATACAGAATAAGAAATTATTAATTATGTGTTAGAATACAAAACCAAATAAAAAATCAATAAAATTAAATTAATTAGGCGGGTAATATACCATCATTGATCTAAGGACTATTGCAAAAGATGCTTTCAAAACGTGGCAAAGGTTTGTTCGAGCTGCATGTGGCAAAAACAAATTTTCGTATGATCCCGAACATCGTAAGTTTAAAACCAGTAGATTCATAATACCGTTTAGCGTTTGACATAAAAAGACAGGTCCTTGAGGAATAATAATAATACCTAATAATATTTATTCAATGTTAAAACTTGGTAAATTAGTTACTTTGGCTGTACCGGGATAAACCTGTCACATGCAGTAGAAATTCTTACACTTTACGTTTTTGTAGGATATTAAAATTCATAACAATATTTAACATATAAAAGTCTCGAAATAATGAAAAAAAGATTATGAAATTATTATAATGGCGACTAATAACGATTCTTAAATAGAATCAAAGTGGATGTCTGCTTCTGCCTACTTTTCTGCTTACTTTTTCGAAATTTACTAAGCAATGCATTTTAATACGAGTATCTTAATAAATAAAAAGAGCAAACGAGGTAGATTGTATAAATATACCAATAATTTCTACCTTATAAGCCGGAGTGGACTGCTTGTTACTTATAATCTTTTCAAAAGTTCCGGTAGGTACATGCTCAAGTAGAAATTTATTTTTAGTTCATTACGTAATTCACAAAGTAGTTTCCTTTACTTACATTATAACTGGAAATATCCTTCGTGAAAAGCAATATATCGTTGTGAAAGACGGTAACAAACAACCAGCACGCTTCCTTTAAGCCGACATACAATTTAATTCCATTACCTACAGTACTTACGCTCGCCGTCGCCTGAACAATGCTCGGCTTAGCCATGAAACAATACGCTATTGATCTCAAACACACTGATTTGAAACTTAAGATAATAAAACGTATTTGGAGATAGAATAAATACTATAAAACGAAAGGAAACCTGTTGAAAATGTTTTATCGTTTTGTGAATTGTATGGTTCGATACCGTAAATTTTTGCTTCAGGAAGAGATTTTCATAAATTTTGTAGGCTATTCTTCATTGGTTTTAAGTTCGTTGTTTTTCTAACTAAAAAACTTTTTATAAATATTGCCTAGGTTCTAAAAATAGATAAGGTTTATTTTTTTTTTAAACTAAATACATAAATAGTTTCTTATTTATCAGCCGATCCTTATATATTGGATCCTATAATAACGAGTCCCTACCAAATTCAAACATCAGCTTCACATGTTTCTGAGAAAGGCAATTTATTATTGAAAACAATTCATAATTAATAGAAAACGGTTGCTTAACTGGAACTGATGTTTCCGCCAAACGTCAATCAAAGGTACCGTAACATATAATTAATCATTGAGGTCTACAATGTAATAATTAATTGTTTGATGCTAAAGTTCTGATTGGAACGCACTTTGTCATTTCCCCATTGTCACTGCTTTTGCAATAAACAGACCTATACCTACTATATTTTCATAAGTAATGAGACCTTCAATCACTTCTTAGGGTTCTGTTCCGAAAAAAAAAAAGGAATAGAATAGGATCACTTTGTTCTCCGTCCGTCTATTTGTCTGCCTAGACCCTTTATCGTGGAAACGCGAGGAGGTAACGAGTTGAAATTAAAACCATATACCTACTCAAGTTTCTGTTCTCTTATAGCTGTGAAAAATCAAACTTATGAACTAACGAAAAAAGATACATCCGTTTATGTCGCAAAAACGTATCTTTCGACATACTCAAAGGAATCAAAATTTATAAGGTACTTTCTGTTGGTCTGGAATCCTTAAATTTGGCATGAAGCAAGGTCTCATCTAGCACAAGCTTTGAAAAAAATTAGTTGTCGTAGTTACGTCGTAATTTTTTTTTTTTTATTGGAAAAATCTTCGTGACCCTCTTCGGCAATTTAACTGATTTCATTGTTAAGTTTATACGGAACCCTCAGTGCGCGTGTCCGACTCGCAGTTCCCCGGTTTTTTTTTTTTTAATTAAGAGCATTGGAATTTTTATATTCTCATTTTTCTTTACCTTTCATAATAGGTATCACATCAAAAACAAAAATGTAAAAGAATGCCAAGTTCTCTAGTTGTCTGTGCCTATATAAGTTTTTACCCACCAACTTAAATATTTGCGTTTTGATTGATTTGTCATGCCGTTCATCATAAGTAACAAAGAACATGATACATTTTCAATTAGAGCAACTGACGAAAGTTGTACTTGACAGGAACTATGAATTCAATAAACTTCAAAAGGACTTGGTAAATAGTTAGATCAACTAAAATAAAGGACAACTTGATATTGATTCACACTTATGTTTTCGGTGTGATAACACTATAGTCCAAGATCCCAGGGCGACCAGATGTCACGTATTTCCTCACGACGGAAATGTGGACGATTGAGTACTATTAGAATGTACTAAGAACGCATGCCTATCTGCTAGCTTGCTTAGATAGCCAATTTTCAGGTATCAGTTAATCAAAGTACATAAAAACAATATTTACTTCACGTAAATTCTCCAAGCTGATTTTTGCGTATATTTTAGGAAATATCTTTAAAATCAAGTCGCCTATACTCCCAGACACATTCCGTGAGCCGTATTACTTTACAGGCGCTTTAAAGCTTCCAAAATAATTACATAACTTCACTTAAATTCTCATGCTTGGTTTTTATAAAAGGTTTAAGAGACAGCCCTCCACAAACTTTAAGGGCTTGCTCAGTATACGAAACTGAACAACCTTCCACAAATTTTTTTTTAGGAAACAAAAGAAAATTCAGCCTCACCATACAAAATGATAAACTTGATTGGACAATAGTATAGTATATGTTTATCTCGGGTCCAGGTCCATGTTGAGGTTAATAGGTCACCAAAGAGAAACATCGTTATAAGGATTTCAAAAATAACTGTTTCTTATCCTTTTCTTTATAATTATTGTAAGGTGTGTTTCAGTACTATCACGTGAGACGTGTGGTTAGGAATATATAGCATATGTCTCACGTGATAGTACTGAAACAAGCTAAGCAAGGTTAAAGAAATACAGTAACGATAATCATACTAGGGATTTCAGTCAGATGGTCATGGGGGACGCTGTCCTTTAAATATAACATGTATTGGTTAGAAAGAGAAACGCCATTGTGTTGAAATAGGATATATTGGTTTTTCATATACTCCAACAGCCCATCCTCAGATTTAGATCCCAGTTAACACACGTTCACAAATACTTTCTCGATTATGAAGAGTAAAATCGTTCAATAATAACAATACAAGAATTGTATGTACCAGTCCCACTCATAATATTGTAAAGTAGGATAACCATTAATAGCTTTGTCTTATAAACAAAGTCAAAAGTTAATATTTTTTAATTTTTTCAATATAAAATAATGTCCAATAACTTTTCTTGGAAGCAGTCAAAACTTTTCTATTTAAATTTGAGTTTCTTATCCACCAAATCTCAAACTTAAATAAAAGAAGGACTTGTTAAGATTGCGAAATTATAAGCGTCGGGGTTAAATAGATTTAAAGTAATAGGGGACCAAAAGTCCATGTAACCCTTGGCTGGTGTATCGTCTTTCTACTTCGCAAACTTGGCTGACACACTACCTTGTGATATATGTCTACTTTAATTCAAATTCAAAGCCATCGTCTACTGACCGCTTTGTTGAACGAAAATTGTAATTATCTGAGGTTGGATTCTCGACGGGACAAAAGCCAGGAACCTTTAGGAGAGGCCAAGTTTATAGAACAAAAAAAAAACAAATCACACTGAATACACGGTCACGATCTCACGTAATCCAAACAAATAGATCTTTCTGTCAGTGTCGCATTGTCCGTGCACGGGGCGTGTCGCTTGGACGACACGCTAATGTACCGAGCCACGCAGCCTCCATGAACCCGGATAGATACTAAGGACCGATCCACCAACCGTCACTTATCACTTAACTAATGATTTTCTCGGTGGGAGTTAATTAATCGTTCGCAGATGTAAGGAATGGATGTGGGTGTTAATTTTACTGTAATTGGCCCCACGCTTTGATGAAGGTTTCGTTTTAAGAGAAATATTGAAAACATAATTGACTCATGTTGAACAAACACATCAATTTTAATCAAACACTCATGTATCTAAATTTTACGTACTCGCACGCTTTTACGGTATGTCAAAAGATATCTTAATTAAATATAGAAACAGTGAACGTGCGAATTACTTTCTTGTTTAGAAACAATTTATACTCCTACGAACCCTAAATGTCAAGGCCATATAAGTAAAATAATGCACGTTTTATGGTAAACAGTCTCCGGTGAACAACAAATTTGATTTTCGAAACAATAAAGAAGTTTTTATTTTGAACTATAAAATAACAGCGGTGTGAATAAATCTTCTAAATATTTACATTTACCTGAAGTTGGAGCGTAAAATAAATATTTTATGTCAATAGAGTTTAATTCTTTGGTCGAAGTTAAAATGATTGCGGTCGTATTTGAAAAGTCCAATAATTGTTAACACTGAAGCTTTTATTCTTTTATGGGTCTATAAAGCATATTGACATGACGGTGCAGTGGTGAGGCTTGTTCGGGACGTTCCGTGGGTGCCTCTATCAACACGTCCCGTAGGCGTCTGGCGTGTAGTGACTACTCCCATATGGATAGAATGTTAACGGTGCTAGCAGTCGTTGAAATGCTTTTATTTTGGTCCTATAACGGGATATAAAAACCACATTGCTCATCTCTATGATCCGGTTTATGTGGTCAAGCTTAACTCACGTTCATAGACATTCAGTTTCCACACTTTCTTTATTTGAATTTTGATCCGCATCAAGTGATGGTTGAGAGAATGGTACGGAAGAAGATTCTATCGAATCGAAAGTTATGGACGATTACGTCGTCTACCTCGGACAGACAATCCAGTTGAGTAGATCTAATTTCGAGAAAGAGGTCAACCGTCGAATCCGACTCGGCAGTGTTTGGGAGGCTGTAAGGTATCTTCTCGTCCAATTATACCACAGTGTCTCAAGACGAAAGTCCCCTCCCCGAAAAGACCAGTGTGTGTTGCCAGTGATGACATATGGTACCGAAACGTGGTCGCTCACAATGGGCCTCCTTAGAAGGCTTAAAGTCACCCAAAGGGCAATGGAAAGGGCTATGCTCGGAGTTTCCTTGCGTGATCACATCAGAAATGAAGATATACGCAGGAGAACCAAGGTTGCCGAGTGAACCAAAGTGGCCGAGTTGAGTTTGGCGCACGAATAATCGCCAAACTCAAGTGGCAGGGCACATTGCTCGCAGAACAGATGGCTGTTGGGGCCGAAAAGTTCTGAAGAGGTAACTACGTACCGGAAGACGCAGCGCGGAGGCCTCCTACAAGATGGACCGAAGACCTGGTGAAGGTTGCGGAAATCCGATGGATGCGGGATGCGCAGGATCGATCGTTGTGGCGACACTTGGGGGAGGCCTATGTCTAACAGTGGACGTCTATCGGCTGAAATAATGAAGCGATGTTTGATACCGTGCTGACCACTATCAGCTTGACGAAAACAATGTTAACAAGTTTAACCCGCTGTGTGTCCGGAACGTGGATCCACGCGAGACACAATAACTTTTTAAAACTGTGTCTCTAATTACGGCATGCAAACGACCAATGACTAATGTTACCGATAGAGTATTATCTACTCCCATCAGAATAACATTTTTGTCTCATAGTTGAATGCCTCAAACTATAACAACAAGATTTTAATATAAACACCTGCTAGCCCCTAACCAGAACGTGGGCATTAAATAGCTAGAAATACTGTAGTTACCGCAAAATAAAAGTAAAAAAAAGCTGGGAAAATGCGCGTATGGAGCTTTTCAATAAAACCAGTCGCGTGAAACTGGGCTATTGGTTTTCTTTGCGAGTACCGCGTTGTAATTCGAACTAAACTAGAGTTAAAACTAACCTGGCCAAATTTACTGAGGGTTACTACAGGAACTGTCATCAAAATAGATATAATAAGTACTAAGTATATTTTAGTAAACTGTACTATAAAACCTACCTACAAAATAATAATTATAGTCTACTGAATTTAACAGGCTTGTTGGTTTAGTAGTGTAAAATTTGTGTTGTTCCTTTATTTAATTTTCTGCAAATATTTTATACATTTTTAAATATTTCTTAAAGTACATATAAAAAAAAACAATTAAAAATAATAAGTCCACCGGTGTTGGGAGTAGGGTCTAAGCTACCGTTGGTTAGGGCTCCAGAGGCAGGAACCTCCTCACATTGCGATCTGTATCTTGTCTTATTAATTTTATAATTACTAATTTCATCACACAATATCGCATTATAATATGAAAAGCCTATAAAAAATCTCATACAAGGCCTTAAGGGCCAAGCGCCCGAAAAGTGCCATAAAATAGTGATTTTCTGAAGTCTACTCCTCCGTAACGGCTACGTCAATTGGTTTGAAAAAAATATATGTTTATTATAGATTCATGAACAATAATATCAACATTTGATTTTTTCGTGCAATTAATACTTTTATCAAAAAAAAAATATTTAGCAATTTCGCAACTTTTCGTAACTTTTCCCTACTCCTTCGAAACGGCTTGGACCTTTAGAAACATTTTTACACATAAAAATTGGTGGTTAAATATTCTTCAAAGTGAACATTGCATATGTAAATCAATCAATATCTCGCAAAGAAAATGGATTTAAAGCGCTTTCCGGGCGCTGCTAGCCGCAAATAAATGCACAGATTTGCGTACTGCCGCCTAGGCGAGTGTGAGAGTTGCGTTCACATAATTTCGGTCAGATGGTTCAAGGGACTTAACACGTTTTTGTATCGAGCGAGCTCGCTACGCTACACTCGCTCTAGCGTAGGATGGTACCATGATACACATACATATTTCCAAAAAATTCGGGATAGTCGACCACTTGATTCCTATTTCTGAATGGATAGTCAAAAAATGTCACTTTTTACTCGTAGAGCTGGAATTGTTGGGCTCGCTGCGTTCGCTACACCATTTATCTTTTCTCAAGTTTTCCTGAAAACCAAGGCTACCCAATGCTACCGACAGGCTTATTCTTTCTGGTAACGATTAAACTGAAACGTGTTTTTTTGTTTTGCCAGACCAATAAAACTTTATATAGGTATTTTATTATGCTGATTGCTCTTGCATGCGTTTCTATAAGAAAAAGAAGTATCTAATTCTGAAATAAATAGCGATTACCTACCTGCATCACCATAAAATTAAAATTCCAAAAAAAAAACAAATGTGTTATATTATATTTTTATCAAACTTTACTAAAAAGAGATATAAAAAAAATACAATATTTCTTCCGAAAAGTGGTAACCCTAGGCGTGCCATGCAAATATGAAACACTTGCATAATACTCAAACAATTAAATAGATATAGTGGATATTTATTTTGTTTATCAGCGTCAGGCTCCTACTGTGGAGAATCTATTGGCTGTATATAAGTATTAAAGCTATTTGAACGTATCTGCTTTCGCGTCTTTATCTACATTTTCCACTGGTCTGTTTATATGTTTTTCTACATCTATCACTTCTAAGGAGGTATTATTTATTAATCTTTTGTCTTTCTAAATCGACTACTCCAAAATACACCTTGTTTACCGTTAAAGGTAAAATAACACAAAATCTGAATCTGTAATAAGTTCACATAAAATAAACTGGAATTGACTCGAATTTAGTGTCAAAAATATCGTTTTCGTTTTATTTTCTTTTTGTAGAACTATTTATGGACATGAATTTAAAACTAATTTACAATAAGCTTTAGAAGATATTCAACTAATTAATTCTATTTTCTCTCTTGATTCTTATCAAATATTAAAACTGTCATTTACTGAAGAAGATTTCAATTTGAAGCCAATTAAAGAATGTGGTTATTATTTAATAACTTATAAATTAATGCGTAAATGTATGTACAAACAATTCAAATCAACAATTTATTGCGCGTTAATTATAGATTTCTAAGAGAAGGCGCCGTTTATAGTATGATCGATGAAATTTCTTAACATTATGCATCTAATTATAATAAAAACAGATATGAACCGTACAGGTCGATCTGACAGTATTGAGGACAAATTCTTTCGTATGTTGATGTAATACGATTTTATCGTTCATAATACAAGGAACATGAATAGTTAGATGTAATAAAGAAATACGTGTAGCTACTAAGGTTGATATCGCGAGCCAAACTTGACGCCCACGACCTGTTGAAATATGAAGACAGTTCAAGTTATTGGAAGTAGTATATTATCTTTAAAGATGAGATAAATATATTAATATCGAGGCCCATATTCTATTACAACTTATATCATATCTTTAGTTTTGGCAATGACGTCTTTATTTATAACAATAAATTCGGAAATGTTATGTTTCAATTGCGTAGGTCTGTGCAACAAATTATTTATTATTTTTAAATATTATGTGACCTTGTGCTATAAATATTGTTCTTCTTTCCCATAGCCTGAGCTGTTTTTCTTTCAAATTGACAAGGTTTAATATGAAAAAAAAAACTGTAAATGGCATTACTTGAAAATTAAAAAGCTAACTATTTTTCGACTCGACGCTTATGAAGGATTTGATCAAATAAAATGTGTTTCTGTTAAGTAGGTAAGTTATTATATATTGAAGTGTCTTGAATATCCTCGTTATTTGTAACAGCACGTATTTGCTGCATCACGGTTGTTCTACAACGGTCACACAGCGAGCAGCACACCGCGCTCCACGCCCGCGTCACGCCGCATCAGCGCTCACTACCACCATGACTCCACAATTTCTGCTCCATTTATGTAAAATTTTACATTATCATACTCATTTACATAACCAGCTTGTGGGATAAACGTTTCGTTCTTATTATCGGACCTAATTATTGGTCTTTGTGTTCAAATTCGAAGAGAACTTTTTATTCAAATCAAGTCACGTTGCGTTGGCGTTGTGGCGAAACAATTGAATAGATGATCCTTTCTATTGAGTTGTTAAGGTTAATAATTGTTATATTGTACGACGCAAACTCGACCATAGATCGACGTATAGAAATGGAAACGATATTTTCGAACACACATATTTTATTTTTACTAACGGAATACATTAGAAAGAACGCTGGAGTCACATAAATCCTGCTATGGCAGGGGACGTCACATAAACTTGATTTATCTTTTGTGACGTAAGTTAACTCTTATCAAACCCGTAGGTTACAAATTCAACTCAACGAAAATATTTTTATAGGAAAATTGGATGAAAGTAGTTTTTGGAAAATAATATTACGATGGATTGTTATTTCTACGACTTGACCTTATTAGTTTTCATCTTATTTGTTCTTTGAGTTAATTTTATTTCTTAGAGATCAGGCTACTAGAGATTACATCTAGCTTATCTTGAAATGAAATCTATGTTGATTTACTGTGATATGTATGCGTAACGAAAACGTTGAAATTGAATTATAGAATATTGTTCTAATTATTCAGAGAAATCATTTATTCGGATATCAGAATATCCTTATATCGGAACGCCTTAATGTAATAAATTACACCAATGGAGCAAAATTTGTTCAGAATCTAACTACTAACAACACATCATTCAATATCAAAATATGCACTGGAACATATGTTTCGATACACAAACCCAATCGCTAATTAATTCATAGGAGCCTCCTGGTTGAAAAACTGAAGAGTACTTAACTCAGATATGAATCAATGAACAGAATTCACATAGGTGTATTGTACCTTTCACATTCCCAGAAGTGCCTACGGCTCCCTACTGCAACACTACTTGAATAACTTATAGGTAGAAACAAAAGCACTTTCCAGCCCATTGACGATCGTTTTAAGTCAAACAACAATAACTTAAACAATCAACTCTGTATTTGCATTATTATGTTTGCCATCCCATATTTGTTCTGCTAAGTGTTGCGAATAAATATACAAATTGCCGATAAAAAGCAGCGCCATAGGTAAAATGTATTTCGATAAGAAAGATTCGATATAAAATCGTTTAGTATATTCTCGTAATAAAAACTTTGTTCGAAAGGTTTTCAGTTAAAGAGTTTACTCGTTGACGTAGTCTTGCTGGAAATCTTTGAGAACTTCTGAATTACTTTCAATGATTTTATATTCTATCAGCGGTCTTTCTGTCAGTTTTGAAAGCAAGTTTTTATAAAGCTGCTTTCCTGATTTTTACTTAGTTCTTTTATATCTTTAGTACTTGCTGTTTATCTGACCGCTTGTATATTGTTAATACGAGTATAACTCTTATAGTTTGATAAAGACCCATGTTTTTCTTCATTAGCATCATCATTTCAATCAACTAACTAACAACATTGCAACGTTATGTTTACTTTACAAGATTTTATTAAAATTTCTTATATTTTGTTACCGGATGTTGCCGTCAAAGGGACAAATACGCGAAACGATCAAAGCAATACCTACGTACAGAGCAAGAATGCTTTGAGCATCAAAGTAATATTTCCAACTCATAGGGAAGGGAAAGTGTTAATTATTAATTGAAATTACATGCCAATCATGTCGTACGTTACGCAGGTGACTAGCAATAGTTTCAATTTAATTGCATTGAACATTCACGGCGCCGTTGCAGCACTAATTTTCTCAAAGCCATAAAATTTAAATTAGATGCAAATACATTTCTAGAGAGACCTGATTACCACTTCTAATTAGTCAGTTAACTTGTAAACAATAATAACGTCCCTTTATCGCCATTATATGATGGAGGGTGCATAACACAGTGATGTTTAAAGCTTCTATTTTACAGAAATAGATATTTTTAAAAGAGGATTACTCGATCTCATCACAACCGTTCAATGTGTAGTTACACTACCTAATAAGTGTCATAAACATCTAACAATTACCTTAATAAATATTTATATTGAACGGTTCACATTAGGTAAGTTATGGTGTTTAATTACGACAAACACCACCTGAATCTTATAAACTAATTCGTTAAATTCACCTAATATTTGATTTCGTTTAGTTAGTACAATGTACACGGTAATTGACACTGGTTACTTTGTGTGCCTAGTTGTACCGCGAGCTTGAATATTCATGCCGATGTCGGCACGATGCTTCGTCGGTGGCGTCCCCCCCCCCCCACTTCACTCGCGCCTTTTATTGAGACCAAGATATTGTTTTCAATTTGTTATAATCCCTAATCGTATGTAGATATAAGCCTTATTAATGATATTAATATGATAATGGGAGGTAAATTTGAATATTTTGATGAAAATTGCAAATCGCGTTCCGTGATTTTTGGATTTATAATTCTGTATATAGTGCAGCGATGATTTATTGCGCGTAAATAAAATAAATCAAATAAAACTTCTTTGGCCACCTGAAGAATTTATTCAATAGTAGGCAGGTTCTATCAGGCGGAAGGTTAACCTTCAAACGGTTAGGTCATGCCACTGTTACGGAACTGTGCCCTAAATAGGCAGGTCCGTACACAAATGTTTGCATATCGAATGCATCACCCATGGTCATCGGTGATGAGACTGTATATCCTGCAGATATGGTTAAGGTTTTTTAATTAGTAGGACTGAATATTTAAGAGATATGCTGTCTCTGGGAGTATTTACTAGGTACCACCGCGGACGGGGGTAGCGATTTATAAAAGACCTCACCTTGCTTTCTTAGGCTACTGAGAACTTTAACTGGCCAGAACCTGTAGTGCGTGATACTAGCAATCATAGGAAAGTAAGGGAGAATAAAGAAATTCACGGACGCTTCTTTCGAGCCGTACATGTAGACCGATTAGCATCCGTAGCCTGGCTGCACGTCGGCGACCTCTTTGGGGCCTCCGAATGTTTTGTCTGTGTAATTAATGGCAAAGGTATTATGATGGATAACTACCGAAGCTTTATTGTGAAAGACGGCACTGTTCACATTTATTGAGTATGTGACCAAACGAGAGGATCAATCCGTTACATTGTTTTTTGATTATACTCATCTAGCTAACAGAGAGTACTTGCAAAAGCACAACCTTGTAGCAATTTACTCTGTTATACTCCCTTGTGGAATCGAAAAAGCTATAGTCCATGTAGCTATGTGCCCGACCCAATAATCAATAATGGGTTCGGTCCATTACCACTAACAGGACTATTGTAGCCAGAAAGTCTAATATAGTAGTGGTGGACCTAAGCGAGAGGTGTACAATGATAGTTGACGTAACCTTCTCACGTGACAAAAAACTCGTGAAAACCAAGAAAGATAAGCAAATCAAGTATCTTGACTTGGCTTGCAAGGTTGTCGACATGTGGGATGTGGACTAAGCGATCATTGTACCGATAGTCGTCGGTCAATGCCTTAATAGGCACTAGCCTCGACCACTCTTAGGAAGCTCTCGTTAGCTGGCTGGGTCAAGGGCTTGTTGATTCAAAACGCGATACTTCTAGACGTGGTTCATATCCTTAGGAGGTCACTGCCTCTGAAGCCTTGACGACCGGTAGCATAGTAATTAGAAATTGGAAACTTTATTTCAAATAGACCAATAACAGGCACTTTTGAATTGTCAAAATGTCAGTCAGTCAAAAAAAAAGTGAATCTAAGTTGCATGTTCCAAAGCGTAGTTAGTAGTGTATAATTGTTCCGGTATACCAATGGACTATTTTTTTTTTACAATTTTCAATCTCATAACTTAGACAAGTAAAGAAAACCAATAAACAGAGTAAAATTAAATAAATACACGAGTAGCGAACTCAGACATAGGATACAAAGAACAATGGGCGGTTTCGTCCCAAGTGTTGTAACATTTACCAACCTATATCATTTGAAAGATCTCAAGCAGTGTAAGGTTTTTTTTGTACGGGTGTAACTCTGTATCTCGTGCAGGAAAACTGTCATAATGTAGTGGTTTCATTTATTTAATAAAATATGAATCGTATTTTAAAGACAAAAGAACTAAAACGATTTATAAAATCAAGAGGAAAAACCAGACGGTCGCCGTGCGCCTACTCTTGCCCAACACTCTCCCTCCTACCATGCGCCATACGTTGCTAAATTGTAAGCGCAGGAACAGCGATCAATATTTTATGAGACAGAGCAACGTATACGTTGGAAAGAGATGATTACCAGTGTTACCAGTTGTTACCAGTTCTAGATGCCTTTTTATATATGCGTATACCGCGCAAGCAGTCAGTTTTTTGTAGCTGTCTCCTGTACTACCGTGTTTTCAATTTAATTGTTACTCCAATATTCATTTATTCACAACTTATGCATATTAAAGGACCTCTGGTGTTTCTACATTTGCAACTATCCACTTCAGCTTGTTTTGTGGATTTGATTTGTTATTGATTGTTTTATTACAAACCACTAGTCACAAGTATCAGTATACAATATGCATTTGTTTGAGCTGTACCACAAAATAAATAGGTACAGAATTCAATCTACATACAAAGCGCATTCGACCACCGCACTCATAGGCATTGCTCACGGACACGATATCTCAACTCCACTCGACTCATTGCGAGCGCGTATGCATCCGCATAAGTCACGCGTGTGTGAACTTTTTTGTGAAATAATAGAGCAAAAATGATACAACTGTTTAGTGGACCGATTTTCAAATTCAACATTAATTGCTGAATTATCATTTTTTAAGCTACCAGTTTTAAAACATAATTAAGTAGGTATTTTTTTGTACTTTGATAGTTTGATTTTACGTAACGCAGAACAGTTAGGTAGATAAGTACATGATTTTCTTCTCATGTAATATTTTAACAATTTATATTAGGTATTTATCGCCGCGCGTTATATACCTAATACCTAACCCTAATATATTTAGGTTTTTAGAGCGCGCTCGACCCTAGCAGTTGACCTTAGGTATGAAAAGTGAAGTACATACCTACATGAGATTGACTAGTATACCCATCTATTTTATGGCTGTACTCTTACAGAAGAGAATTATTCTTTGATAATTGTATTATATCTATATTTTTAACAGCTCGTTAACTAATAGCTGTCAAAAAATAACCATTACTGCCTATGATTGCTGTACAATTATGTATTATAAATTTAATAATTATGTAGATATGTAATACAAATTGTAATAAAGTATGATTAAAGTATTATTTAATACAAAAACCTACATTTTACTTGAAGCCCAATAACTTTTGACCTGCATGCAATTATAATAAAAAAATATATATATTATTAATCATAAAAAAGCTTAAATGAACATGTTTATACTAGTTCAAAACCTGTTACAAGGGTTGGGACGCAACTCATACAATAATGCGCATTGCCCTTTAAATTAAGGCGTATAGTCCCTTGAACCATCTGACCGAAATTATGTGAACGCAACTCTCGCACTCGCCTAGGCGGCAATATGCAAATCTGTGCATTTATTTGCGGCCAGCAGCGCCCGGAAAGCGCTTTAAATCCATTTTCTCTGCGAGATATTGATTAATTTACATATGCAATGTTCACTTTGAAGGATATTTAACCACCAATTTTTATGTGTAAAAATGTTTCTAAAGGTCCAAGCTGTTTCGAAGAAGTAGGGTAAAGTTGCGAAATTGCTAAATATTTTTTTTTTGGCAAAAGTATTAATTGTACGAAAAAATCAAATGTTGATATTATTGTTCATGATTTTATAATAAACATATATTTTTTTCAAACCAATTGACCTAGCCGTTACGGAGGAGTAGGCCTCAGAAAATCACTGTTTTATGGCACTTTTCGGGCGCTTGGCCCTTAAGATAAATTATTGTTTTTATTAAACAGAAAAGGAATAAGGGATTTTGGGGTCAACAAGGGATGCCTTTTTTCTTTCGATGGGAAAAATCATCTTATGACAACCCCCGCTCTTGGGCGGAGCGGGAGATAGTGTCAGACTCTTACTGACTAAAAAACCCATCCCGTTCCTTCAAGCCTTCATACCGGGGCTCGAGCGCCCTTTCGGATAACCCTGGCCCCAGTAAGCTTGGACCCGGCTGGGCCCCTGCTTTTGCTGACAACTCCTTGAGGCGCGCGGGAACAGCGTGCACCGTCGACGACTTGGGCTTGGTCCGGACAGTTACCGGACGGCCGGACAGCGAGCTACCCATTGCTCAGTGTCCGCAAGCCCGCGCCTGCGGTGGCTGAAAATCGGGATCGGAATCCCGGCGGCGGCGAGAACGCCGTTGCTTGATGCGGTCGGCCTCCTCCTTAACGAGCATTACTGCTGCGCAGATGTCGGCGACCGTCTGCCACTCCTCCTCGCTCCGGACCATGGCCTCGACCAAGGCCCGGAAGGGATGCCGTTAAAAATACTTTTTTTAAATATATAATCCTATGTTATTGAAATGGGTCTGATTAGGTAGCATAATGCTCTCACTGCTGGGATTCAGGCTTCTTTTCTAAGAGATGTAGTGGAACATTAAAAACCACGCTAAATTTGGTTCTTGGACAAACCGGTCTCCCCATGGATTTTTTCCATCATTTTGAGAGCAGTGAAGATGAAATAAATTACACGAAATAAAGCGTCTGCTTGAATATGATCCCACGATCTACAACTAAGTCGAGGCTGTTACCACTGGACCTCTGGGACTCGTTAAGTATCCCAAAAAAATGTAGCTCAAAGAGTGTGTTTCGATAGGTTAGCAAAATGTATATGCTTTTGCATATACATTTACTCTCTACAAAAATTACGGTTCTACTACAAAAAATTCGGTTCTTTAGCAAAATTCAAATAGGTCAGTACCTATCAAAAAACAAAAAAAAAAATTACTGGTAGTAACACTGGCCACAAAAGATACATATTTTGAGAATCGCTAAATTCAATTGGCGAATGCACGCAGAACAGATGGTCGATGCGTACGAAAGGTTCTGGAGTAATGACCATGTACCGCAAGACGCAGCGTTGAAAGGCCTCCAACAAGGTGGGCCGATGACCTGGTCAGGATCATGGGAATTCGATGGATGCGTGACGCACAGGACCAGTCGTTGTGACGACGCTTGGAGGAGGCCTATGTCCAACAGTGAACGTCTTTCGGCTGATATGATGATTATTATTTTGAGAAGGAAATATCAAACAACTCCTCTCGCTGGTGAGTGGAGCAAAATCAAATAAAAAACCCACCTGTGTCCCTTCGGAGCAAAGAACAATCTTTGCAATCCAGTGCAATGATAACTCTTTCAGACATTTCCCCAGCCCAACTGTATACATCCAAGTTAGCCACCTTATGGTAAAAATTTTTTACACAATATAGCATAACAGTTACAAAATGTATAGTAATATTCCTTGTATTTTTAATATGAAGACCGTTGTATCTAGGCCACATAGTCGGCCGAATAGCCGTTACCTATGAGTTTGTTTAGGTTCCCTATTTGTAGAAGAAGCTAATTATATTTACTTAGGTACCTCTAAGGTTTCATTTCGTTGAATACAAAGCCCAGCATCCATTTCTATTTTATTTAAAACAACACAATATGCTCTTATGCTCTTAGTACCTATATTTATAGGAGCCATAAGATCTTATGGCTATTTGGAAGTTGAACAACTATCTCATATACATATTAATTTCTAATCGAAATTCAGCAGCCAACTGAGATCCTAAGCTGGCTTACTGCGGATTTAATACATCACAACAACTTTAACAAGACTTAAGAAACTTTCCAAGTATTTAGTTAGCTGTTTGGTATATCTCGAATGTTTTATGAGATGATCGTGTACTCTGTAATTGAATCTGAAAACTTTTCTAATATATTGACTAGAAGTTCGGCTACGCTGAATGCAGTGTGCGACTGAGCGAACCCTTACTTATGTGTTATTTTGTGTCATATTAAGTTTTTAACATTTTTAAAGCATTTTTACCCTTTCTGCCATCGCTGCCTGGTCAAAATTCGCGTCCGTCGTGTGGAGAGACATCTAGACACGACGAACGCGATTTTTTTTCTGTTAATGGACAAATGAAAGACAGTCATAATAGTATGCCTGGAAATCTGCCCCCCTAGTCAAGTTACAACTTTATCGCTTGCGTTGAACGCTTCGAGTTGGCCACGCTCCAAATTCTTTTGTTCCGACCACGTGACTGAGCGTTGATATGACGTCATTCCTGTACATTTGAAGCTTTCTACTAGCTTTAACGATTGCAGATTAGCAACTTGGCTAGGAGCACTGGAGATTTTTTTTTCCTCTTCTTATTTTTCTTTAAGCCGTATTAAAGTGAAACACATTTTAGTAACTAATTTTGTCTTACTTTACACGAGGTACAACACAAATCATTGACAATGTAAGAAAGACAAAGACGGTTAAGATCTGTAAGATAAACATAATTTCTACTAAGTACTAGGTATACTAATATTTCAAAGGGCTTGTGTTGTCACAATAATTGAGCCTACAACTATATGAATGGTGGCAGATATGAATCACAGTCAAAGGCTAGTGGATAATCGTGAGTCATAGCGTAGAGCTATAGTTTCATAAGATTGTTTTACGAAATAGTTACGCAGGTAATGTGTACCGTGTGACCTGCCTCTGTGACCTGCTGTTTATTAATGAATATTCATATAACTACGTAACAAAATATTACTATTTAAGCTGGTCTAAGGAGATAAAAGTCAGTCTGTCACCCACTGTTGGTTTAAGGTGCGAAATAAGGATAATATGTATCGCTGCTGTAACTTGTGTGGAAAATTCTCATGGACGCCCCGACACTCTCACGAATGCCACAGTTGGACCTTGCCGGGCTCTTTACGGCTAAAATCATTTTTGCTGTTGCTTTTTTGCCTTTTGATGGAATGAAATCACTTTCTTTCTATAGCCAACTGTGTCTTGGTTGATTTTATAGAGCAGTAATGAAAATAGGTAAAACTGAACCTATTATTCATTAAAAAAACTGTCTTATTTTTTCCCGTTTTCTGAACAATGGTAGGCATCAAACATTTGAACCTATAGTTGCGCTTTGAACATTTCCCTGTAAGATTGCAAATATCAAAACAACAAGCTGCTAAAATGAATAAAAAAAAAATACTTTTCAAACTTATTTTGGATTCTAATCTGAAACGCAACACGCCCGTCCGTCCACACGCACGAATGATCTAAAAAAATATGAATATCAAAAATGATGCTGGTATTTTTTGGTTAAGCGGTAGGAAGTGATGCGCGCTGACACGGGGCGCCCGGGATCCGACTTCCGACCGGCATCCGGCCCGGATTGTATGTACTTGCATATTTGTACGGTTTCGTATGTGTTTGACAAATAAAACCAACTCGGCATCAGCTTATGTGAAATTGATTTCCGTTAGTTTACTGTTTGAAATTAAATCTAGGTACTAATACTACTACGATAAAACAGTGAATATTTTTCTTAAACTAATGTAGTTTTATTGAAATAGCTCCGTCATAGAGCCATAAGGTGGGCGATAATTAAGTACTTTGCAATTATCATTACTAAGAACTACTGAAGAAAACTTAGTTAGTTAGTTAGTTAGTTAGCCCATTTGTGTCCCACTGCTGGGCGAAGGCCTCCCTCTCCCTTTTCCACACATATCTGTTTTCGGCCATTGCAGGCCAGTCCCTCCGGTATTTATCAAGCTCATCTCTCCACCTTCGCTTTGGTCTGCCGCGGTGTCGCCTTGCGTTTAATGGGACCCAATAAGTGGCTCTTTTAGCCCACATCTCATCCGACATGCGGCAAACATGTCCGGCCCAATCCCACTTTAGAGTGGCAGCTTTTCGAGTAACATCTTCAATGTTAGTTGTGGCGCGCAGCTCTGTGTTTCTTATGCGGTCGGAAATTCGAACACCCAGGACCCACCCAGAAAACATATAATAACAAAAAAAATTGTGAAAAAACCTTTTTCAGTTTAAATTCTTATTTCCATATAAAGGTATCGTCAGAGATAAAACCGCCATTGTACTCAAAGTTTTAGTATTTTTAAAAATTATGTAACTACAATTACCTAATAAAGTTGTATTCTAGTATCAAATCAAAAATTTAATACAACAACCAGTATATTTATTCGCACAGAATCGTTGAAATGTCTTCTCCAGCTCTAGGGTGAAGCGAAAGTGCGTGTCAGACTTTTACTGACTAAATGCACCTATGTTAACTCTTCCAAACGTTCTCGCACCCGTAGTTCTTATACTACAACTATTAAGACAATTAAATGATGATAATAATTAATGATACGATGATGATAACACAGTGATTACCTACTGTTAAAAAGGGTTTATATAACTTATTTTTGCTGTACAATAAATTAATTCTATTTGAATGATCTACGTACGGGCTTAGCATTATTTTGTAATTATGCCGTAGCTTTTTAGACTGTCACTCCAAATGAACTAGCGCGCGCTTTAATCGAACTGTCATCACTCTTCACAAGTCCTTAATGGTCAAACGATTTTTCAGGCGAATGAGTGAACCAATAGAACCTTCAATCCTACATCCACATTTCGTAACAGACGGGTTAGTCTATTATTATCTATCTTCTATATAAATAAAAATGAATTTCAATTCTGTTAGAGTGCGTCTACTGAAAGCGTAACCTGGAGTTTTTTTTTTAAATTAAATTGGCAACATTGTTTTGCCGAAAAAATCACGTCAAAGTCTATGGTTGCAATTGTCAGTTTTTGTAAACAGATATTTATTTTTCTATAATAATTGCTTAATTATGGGAAAAACAATAAACAGTAACGTGCGAAAACTGCTACACACTATGGTTAATAAATTCAAACAAAAACAAGAAGGGAAAGAAGGTGTTATTAATAAAAACCAACAATGTTTATATACGATTTCTGAATTTTTAAGTTAGTATGACGTTATATTCTTGATCCTTGTTGACAAATATTATTAGATATATTTACGATATAATAATATTTTTTTTTCTTATATTTTTAGATAATCTGGCATATTGCGAATTTCGTAATTGACATAAACATCGAACAAAGAAGACTTTTGGTAAATCGACTTAATCAAAAACATGCTAATGAGTAGTAGAATGCATTCAAAAGCGGCTGAGATATAATGAAAGATTTGCCTCAGTCTGTCTGGTAGTGCATCAAAGTCTTCAACTGAAGTTAAAATCGCGAAAGTGAAGTGTTTGAAATTCTAGTTCAAGTTTGAAAGAGATAGCTGCTGAACTTTCTGTGGCTCACGAGTCGAATGAAATGGTAAATAAAGAGTATTATTTGAATATTATGTAGCGACATTTGAAATAACAGATAAAATAAAATAATTTGTAATAATAACTAACATTTTGTGTGTTATTGACCTTTACCATACACCCACCAATAATTAAAGGTAGAACTATACTGCTCACACGTGTCCTACACACGCCGATCTCGGAGCTTCGGTCTCCATACATTTCAAATGGAAAATAGACTGTTAGAGCAACACTTGATCCACGCCACGCCATGCGACGCTACGTCCGCGACGCGGACACATCGGTCCCAGAAATTTTAGAGGAAGGTGGGTGGGACTATCCACGCGTCTGATCGTGGTGGTCAGGCGGAAATGTAAATGGATGGTAAATGAAAAAGCAAGCTTGATCTGTTTTTAATCCTCCGATGAAATCAAAGGCATCACATGTGTTACGCGTTGCGTCGGTGTTGTGTGCACACCTGCCGCACACGTCTGAGACGTCTCACACGTGTGCGTCGGTGTAGTGTAGTTCTAGCTTAAGTCTACACACACCTTTTTGATTAAAATTTAAGTTCCTAAACAACTATTATACAATCGTCATAAATACAAAAAATACTCGAGTATCAAAACTTTTTTCTCCTACTATTTCAATAATACCACATACAAAATTTTTGGTTTTAACCTCCTTTTCTCAGGTCACGCTTTCGTTAGACGGACTCTAGTTTCGCTTAAACTCGAGAACGGTTGAACCGATTTGGCTAATTTTTGTCTTAAAATATTTGTGTGGGAAGGTTTAAACGGTGAGAAAGCCTGAAAAAATATCACGAAAAAAAAATTCGACTACAACGCCGTCTCTAATTAAAATGTCATTTTGAAAAGAAGTATGCTGGTTCTGGTAATGGCTGAAGATGGCGTTATCTTGTGACAGCTTAGCTAAAAGGACCAGGAGTGTGCCGGATCAGTGTACTTATAAAAATGATGCTAAGTGCAAATCTTGAGAAAAACTGAACCGATTTCGCTAATTCTTTTTTGTTGTGTTTGTTATTGTGATGAGAAGGTTTTTATGGAAAAAAAAATGAAAATTAGGGTAGTGTAGGGTAGATTAGGGTAGTATAGGGTAGAGTAGTGTAGATTAAGGTAGAGTTGGGTGGAGAAAGGTAGAGTAGGGTAGAGCGGGAGCGAAGCCGCTGGCAAAAGCTAGTTATCTATAATATTTCATATCCCATATGTTACTTTCTGGCACATGCTATTCGAATATTCAAATGATCACATAAAATTATAATATCAGACAAATTATTGAAATATCCATATCATCGTGATTTATCCGGATAGTGCTTTGAGAGTATCCGGAATATTCGAAATCTAAAGAGGCCTGGATAATTGCATGTCCTAACTCACAACACAACCCTTGATGGATGCCTATAAATACGTAGGTTTTACCTCCATAGATTTTTTTTTTGGTGGGTAATAATCATCCAAATGACGTCCCCCGCGGGAGATAGTGTCAGACTCTTACTGATTAAAAAATCCACCCCGTTCCTTTGTGCCTTCATACCGGGGCTGGGCTACCTTTTGGAGCTAACCCTGGCCCCAGTAAGCTTCGACCCAGTTGGGCCTATGCTGTTGCTGACAACTCCTTGTGGCGCGCGGGAACAGTGCGCTCCGTTGATGACTTACACACACCACCGGATGGTCGGACAGCGAGCTACCCATTGCTCGCCGACTGCAAGCCCGCGCTTATAGTGGCCAGAATTCGGGATCGGAATCTCGCCGGCGCGGCGGCTGGGGCGCTGAGAGCTACCTCTATAGATCACATCACATCAATATTAATGTAATTTTCCGGTCAGTAACCACAGTAATTAGCTACCTACCCAACATTGATGTTATCAATGCGTCAGAAAAAAAAATCAAACATTTTAAATTGGTGAGTTTCAACAGCCTATGGTAATTTAGCTATGTCCGCACAAATAACGAGTTTGCTGAAAAAATGCATGATCGATTTTATAATCGAATCTTTTAATTATACATACAACAATCAGTTTCATATGGCAATTCAATCTACATACAAAATAATATCTGCACACTGCGAGTAAGTACATCGAGTCAAAATTCATGGATTTTTTTATTCGATACATACATATGTATTTGCAAAAAAAAAAGTATTAAATACGTTTTTTTCTGGCTTTAAAATTAAAAAATACATATAAAAAGAAAACTTAAAATTATAATCTGTATTCTAATTATTCTATGGGGTCTAGTTATGTGACTTCTTACCATCTAAAATCCCTCAGTATTGACTTGGTACCTATAATAACCTAGTTAGCAGAAGTCAGCTATTAAGCCAGAAGCCACGGATAATGTGTTTCATCTTTATTAAGAACCAACTGATCCGGCAAACTTCGTTCTAATAGTGTTTTTAGCTAAGCTGTCAAAGGCCATCTACAGGCATTACCAGAACCAGCATTGTTTTTTATTCTTTATTGTTAAGGAGTTTTTATCTAAACGGATACGTCAACCATTGTACCTTATAGTCTATTTAGAAACATAATCATAGACGTACTCTTATATTATAAAATACAAAATAGAAAGGGATTAACTGCCTTAGGGTATGCCAATACATTTTGTATAAGTCCAACATCCTACGTATTAAAATTAAATTCCCGAGGCAGAGATTCCCTTTCATCTTTGTTTGTTTTTTCAAATGTTCATATACATCTTCAATTTTATTGCATACCTCACAATTAGGCGATACAAGCTTCCGCATTATGAGAGCATAATTAATTTCAGAATGACATTTTAACTATAGACGGTATTGTATTCGAATTTATTTTTGTTGATTATTCCAGATTTTCTCACCGTTCAAACCTTTCCTGGAATATCACGAATATTTCAAGACCAAAATGAAACCAAATCGGTCCAGCTACGAATTTTAGCGAGACTAACGAACAGCTATTTATTTTTATATATACTTACAAATGTATTTATAACATAGTTAAGTATAGTAAACATAATTAATCATTAAACCCCAAGCAAACACTCTCTCATTGTCTTTCTATTGTGTCTCTAATTACGGTATTCGAATGGTCAGATTAAAAGAAATTCTTCAACACGCCAAAAAATACTTAGTGAAATTCTGAAGGTACGCCATCATAACTGTGGTAATTGGACTCTCCGTGACTAAAGTTTCGACGTTGCAGCCGACGAGTACTTTCACAGTTGCAAAAGAGGAAATAACCAAAATTAATTTCCATTGTTGCTCTACAAGTTTCCGTGAATGAATGATTTTGTCAAAATAATTTAAGTTTTAAGTAGTTAATATTTTTATTAGAGCATATTATTGTAATAATAATAATATTCCACAACTACCACACGACGCCGCCGTCTAGTCCCAAGTTAAGCAGAGCTTGTGTTATGGGTACTAGACAACTGATAAACATACCTATATATTTCTAAATACATACATATTATAGACAAATTACACCCAGACACATTATTATGAAGAATGCTCGTCTTAGAGTGCGTAATATCTAACGTAGAAGTGACAAGTTACTTCTATTTAATATAAAAATAAATAAATAAAATAAAATAATCTTTAATTCGGATTAGTGACATCCATATGGGTTGGTAAACAATTGAGAGAAAACTTAAAACCTATGTTAGTAACCTTAATAATTATCTATTTTAAAACAAGTTGGTTGTTCCTGAAACATCGGTGAACAACATCACCTAACAAAGGAAAATCGTACCTGTACGCTATGGTCTTCAGGATGAAGTTGGAGCTAGCCCGCTCTCTGCAGAGCAGAGAGGCTAATTTCTGTCTAACGATGACGTAGAAGCTATCGACTTGCGCCTCTGCAAACATATCTGATGCACTGCAGAAGCGGGGCAGCCCCATCAACATCCTAAACCCGTTATTATATTGGACCCGCAAGGCGCTGATAGTCCGCTGAGTATAGTTACTCCACAGGCTGCACGTGTAAAACACTTGACAGTAGGCTTTAAATAGTGTTATTTTAACTTGTCTACTACACCGCGTAAACCTACGAGCCAACTTATTACATCGGACTGCCAGCGCCCTACGTTCTCTCTAGCTTGCCAAAACTTTACAACCCCTAAACCGGTTTAGGGAGTGTAAGGTTTTTAGAAATTAATCTTATCCAGAAACTTGATGTGGATACTCACTCACCTAAATAAATAAACGATTCAAAACTCACGCGAACAACGTCGCTGCCAAAGTGCTAGTGTTCAGTGCACTATAATACGAACATCTTGATTTGTAAACTTCCAAGTACCCACTGCTGGACATAGGCATCCCCCAAGTGTCACCACAATAGCCGGTCTTGACCATTACCTCGACCTACTATTAGAATATATCTAACTAGCTTTTGCCCGCAGCTTAGTCCGCTTACATAAAATATAGCCTATCACTGAGGAATATGGCAGCTTTCTATCAGTGTAAAATTTTTAGCAATCGGACTGGTACTTTCAGAGATTACCTCTTACAAACAAAAAAAAACTTTTCTTCTTTTTAATATTAGTATAGAAGTACAGATAACTCCACCGAGTGATTACTTTACTGCTAGACTGTCACATATCATGACCAAAACTATAAACATCAAAATATAACATACCTTTCTCAACAGTACATTTGTCTTAATTAATGAGTAAAGTCTCGGCGGCTCCATTACCTTAATGAAAAGACGTCAAATTGTCAGTCAATCAGCTTCGGCGCTATCCTGACCGTGCGCCATACGCCACAGGACAGCCGAAACGATATTAATTATGAATGTAATCAGATCCATGGCTTACTGACACGTTATAATAATATGTTAGGGGTTTCTGACAGCCGTGTCTATTCTTATTGGAAAGATGGTGTTGTTGCAGAGCTATATCGACTACTAGCTTTTGCCCACGGCTTCGCCTGCGTACATAAAATATAACCTATGTCACTCAAGAATAAACCAGCTTTCTATCGGTGAAAAAATTTTAGCAATTGGACCAGTACTTTCAGAGATTACCTTCTACAAACAAAAACGCGTCAAACAAACTTAAAATCTTTATTATATTAGTGCAGATGTAGATTTATTATTATGTAAAAAAAAATACAGTTGGAGCTTGAAATCAACACGGAATAACAATGGACGGTCTTATCGCTAGAAGCGATCTTATGTCTTTTATTTTTTTATAAGTTTTGTGTAGAAGTAATCTCTAAAGTTATTAAAGCTGTTTTGAATATTCTTTCACTAATAATGTGCTGCACTACCCCTGAATGCTATTGAAGCTTTAAATTTCCTACTCCTACCTTTTTTATGGTGGGAAAAATCATGCATTGACATCCCCCGCCCTTGGGCGGAGCAGGAGATAGTGTCAGACTCTTACTGACTAAAAGACCCACCCCGTTCCTTCTAGCCTTCATACCGGAGCTCGAGCGCCCTTTCGGATAACCCTGGCCCCAGTCCTAGTCCTACCTGGGTGAAGCCGCTGATAAAACTTAGTGTTTAATGAAGATCGAATATTTTATATCCTCGAAAACAATAAACACTTATAATAACAATTCTATTTCAGGAAATTATTCTCTTATTAAAAATTACATGCAAAATAAGGTATAAATATACCTCAAGTAATTGATATTTGAGCTATCCTCGAAAAACCAATTTATTATAAAGTTGGTTCTAATTGCTTTGGTACTACACACAATAGATACCGGTGTTTTAAATACTGTACAATCGTCGGTAATGTACTCGTATAAATAAGGCTGTAGTCACATGATCTAGGTGCTTAGTAAGTTATTTATCGGCCAACTGGACTCGGCACGAGCTATAAAGCAGCGTACTTACACAAGCCCGCGTAGTCATAACATAATCGAACACGGCACTCTGGCTGAAATATAGATGGCGCCACAACGCAAAACTTGGTACATCCACATAAATTTATCATTTCGCATTTAATCGTTCTTAAAATATGGTATAAACACGTCTCAGACCAATAAATAATTAGAAACGTCGAACAGACACGCGGCGACGTATTGAACGAATAATAAAAAATATTAACCGCCCATGAATCTTAAGATTTATAATTTCTATATCTATAAAACTGATGGTGTCGAAACACCTATTAAGCGGATTATTTTAACAAGATGTCTAAAGGTATGTCGCATTAATAATAATACTGATATATACCTACCACAGGTGCTATTATATGAACCCTGATTAAAGATTACAGACTGAATTACCAAATTCCCCCGGATTCAGTGGAATCACGGAGCTTAATTAACTCGGCACAGAGTATAATACTATGCATCTATGTATTATCCTGTTATCAGAGCGGGTTTAGAATCCACAAAATCTGCCACAAACCGACAGTAGAGCACCCCTTAAATCCGATCATTAGGCTAATGATGCCAGCTTATATACCGATACGGCGATATTATTACTAACTAACTCTATTAATGTGGAACGTGCAATTACTTACAATCGTCTTTATGGTAAGTATCTAGGTAGTTCACGTAGAGAATTCAATCGCAGATCTAACATGAAGTTTTCGCGTGCAACGCTGCCTCCAAAACAGTAACTAAATTGAATATTGAAACGCAACAGAAAGTGTATTATGACGAGGTGGATCGCGTGATACTGGAACGTGCACCGTATTAAGGCGGGCTCTCTTTACACAACCTGTAGGTACCACCGTGAGCGCGAAAGTTATGCTATCAAAATATTTATTTCCCATTCAACCCATTGACCACTTGCAAACATAAAAACGCCAGCAATGACATTAGAATAACATTACTCTATGCAAAATGTTGTCGGTCAAACTTTACGCTAACATAGGAGTATAATTGACAGGAAATTTCACAATTTCTTGCAGGAAGAAATAGCAACGTGGGTTGGTACCTAACGAAATACTCGTTAATGTAGTCACAATAATATCTGTAATTATATAAAGAACATAAACTTCATGATTGCATGAGCGTTAGTTAATACGAAGAACAATTTTATTAGTGTTCCTTTAAATTTGATATTGTATCCGACTATTATTATTCAAATCTGCCCACACAGTGTCATAACATAGTCTGAAATATCTTAACTATACATTTAATTATGAAAAGCAAAAGTTAGCCTACACCGCCACCTACTATAAAAGCATTGAATAAGTAGAATTACCAATTCCCCTTCGTTTAAAACTAAACCTAAAAGATGATGGTAATTTAATTTCAGAACTCTTCACTAAAATTAATAAAATATTTGATAAGTGATCATTACAGTGAAATCTGTAGGCTTTCTCTAAAAGCATAATACAAATCTATAAACGAAAGCGCGTAAAATGGGTTTACATAGACTGTTCGTTACAAATCTATACTATTATTATTTATTATATATTTATCACTACATAGTATAAAACAAAGTCGCTTTCTCTGTCCCTATGTCCCTTTGTATGCTTAAATCTTTGAAACTACGCAACGGATTTTGATGCGGTTTTTTTTAATAGATAGAGTGATTCAAGAGGAAGGTTTATATGTATAATAACATCCATTAAATAGTGTAGAAGTACTGTTATTTTTGAGGTTTCTAATGTGATGTCGTAATTAATTACATTTTTTCCGCTTACATTGCAAACGCAGGCTGAACCCTACGAGTTTTATCAAAATAATGTACAAGTATTGTACACATTGAAAAGGTCTACAGAAAAGTCCGTGATGGTATATGTCTATCTCTTATGGATAACCCACAATAACTTTTTTTTGTCATTTACTTTTTACGACAAATAATGGCTAATTTTCGAAGCGATTTTAACCAATACAGCATTAATCCTTAACCAATTAAATACCTTGAATACATTGTTCATTTAATATAGATCTATATGACCCTTTACACCGTATGATTTAAGTGAATATTTTCGAAGATATTACAGATTTAAAAATTGCGGGACGTAGCGTTTGCGGCGGTACCGGCCGGCCGCCCGGTGCGGCAAGAGCATTGCACCCGTGCGAAGCCGGGGCGGGTCGCTAGTATATTTTTATTTTATATTATAAAGCTGCAGTGTTTGTTTGTTTGTTTGTTTGAACGCGCTAATCTCTGGAACTACTGGTCCGATTTGAATGATTCTTTCAGTGTTGGGTAGTCCATTTATCGAGGAAGGCTATAGGCTATGTTTTTTTTTTTCAAAATTAGGGATCCGTAATAAAATTGCTATTTTGTAACACAAGGTGTAAAATCGAAAACCTATTTTTGCGTGCGCTGCAAAAACTATTGACAATAGAACAAAATGATGTACTACGGGTTTGTAGATCCCATTAAGACCTACAAAAAAATCCGCGAGAACATATATCTAGCTATCATATATACTTACGAAAAGTGGGGTAGAAAAAACAGAAAATTTTAAATCTATCTTTTAGTAGTTACTTAATTAAAATATCTTTCATTGGCCACATAAATAAATGCTATCATTTAATGGAAGACACTGCGTTGGAAGGCCTTCTACAAGGTAAACCGAAGACCTGGTGAGGGTTGTGAGAATCTAATGGATGCGAGAAGCACAAGAGACTTGGGAGAGGTTTATGTCCAATAGTTGGACGCCTTTCAGCTGAAATGATGATGACAGTTGCCCCTTTGATTAATAAGAACATCTTACACCACACTGTACAAAATAGCAAATATCGGTTTACGTATAAGACATAAATCTATTTGATATAGACTTCAAATTGGCCCAAGTGGATTGAGTAAAGCCTCGGACGAGCCCTCAAGAAGCCTTGTTTACAAGTTGAGTTACTCTGCCTCTATACACGATCACCTACGTAATTAATTGCTCTTGTTAAGGGCAACACAGACCAGACTTTACATACGATCGAGTCTCCTATATATTATAAAAGGGTTCCTTGTTCGACTTATACTTGTTCTCATAAACTTGTTATAAGTCGTGTGTATTGCTTAAACAGGGTTATTTGTAAAACACTGGCAACGTTTCAGGACTATGGTACTAACATCATAAACAACAACTTTTGTTCTACGAGTTAAAAAATTATCATATTTTAGTTCATCAAGTATTCATACAAAAATAAAAATATTTAAATTGAATGTTCTAATTATTACGAAGTCTATACCTACAAAGTAAACGATTGACCGGCGGAGGTGCTTGAAACGCTTGGGGTGCGTCATACAAACGTAGGTAGGTATAGCAAAATAAAGAGTTGAAATGTGTTGGATAGAATAGCGAAATCTTGAAGGTTTGTTTTTAGTAAATTAATTTATGTTTTGTAAAAAGTCATGTCGCTCCAGGCATGGAGCGCAAGCGTAGTGGTAGTGTTCTTTAAGAAGGGCTCTACTCAAGAATTACAGGCCATCTCACTTCTGAGCCATGTCTACAAGCTGTTTTCCAGAGTCATCACGAATCGCCTCGCGCGCAGGTTCGACGACTTCCAGACTCCCGAACAAGCCGGATTCCGAAAAGGCTTCAGCACCGTGGACCACATACATACGCTACGACAGGTTATACAGAAGACCGAGGAGTACAATCTGCCTCTCTGCCTAGCGTTTGTGGACTACGAGAAAGCCTTTGATTCGATCGAGACTTGGGCTGTACTGCAGTCTCTTCAACGGTGCCAGATTGACTATCGGTACATCGAAGTTCTGAAGTTTTTGTACAAAAACGCCACAATGTCAGTCCGACTTTAGGAACAGACCTCGATTTGTGGCGTGGCTGGAAAGACCTCACGGCGTCCATACCTTCCGCATGACGTCCTCACCGGACATGGTTCGTTCGGGAGTTTCCTGCACTAGATTCGTGCGGAAGTGACGCCCGGGTATCGCCACTGCGCGAGTGTCACAAGTCGAGGTGTGCCCAGCTTGGACAGAGCATCGCCGTGCCCTCGAGGGGGCGATCGGCGGCGGAGACCTCTTGCGCCAGGCCTTGGTTGAGGCCATGGTCCGGAGCGAGGAGGAGTGGCAGGCGGTCGCCGACTTCTGCGAAGCAGTAATACTCGCAAAGGAGGAGGCCGAACGCATCAGGCAACGGCGTTATCGCCGCCGCCGCCGCCGGGATGCTGATCCCGATTTCCGGCCACAGTAGGCACGGGCTTGCGGACAGTGAGCAATAGGTAGCTCGCTGTCCGGCCGTCCGGTAACTGTCAGGACCAAGTCGAAGTCGCCGACGGCGCGCACTGTTCCCGCGCGCCTCAAGGAGTCGTCAGCAACAGCAGGGACCCAGCCGGGTCGAAGCCTACTGGGGCCAGGGTTATCCGAAAGGGCGCTTGAGCTCCGGTATGAAGGCTAGAAGGAACGGGGTGGGTCTTTTAGTCAAAATCTGACACTATCTCCCGCTCCGCCCAAGAGCGGGGGTTGTCATTGGATGATTTTTTCCCACCATAAAAAAAGACTTCCACTGAGTAAAACCTACCTACATATGTTCTTTATTTGTTTTTTGCCTAATAGGACCGGTAAATCTGTGAAACGTTTATTTATTTATTTAAACTTCATGTACAGTAGTGGTATATAGGCGCAGTCCTAACAGGAATCTGCCCTATAGTTTATACTGAGCCCATTTAGGTATAATAAGCTGACATATCTTTGAGGATGCGAATGAGACACTTGGGAACTTCGATCCAGAGTTACTGGATGGCCGCACTGCGAACTATCCATTGCTCGTCGTCTTGCTCGAATGTATTTTACATACCTACGACTACACATTCTGTCAATTTGTCGTTTCAAAGTAGCTAAAATAAAATTAAGCAATGAAAATAACATTTACTCTAACCAGTTCAGTGAGATCTAAGTAGCAAAGCCAGTTCGTATAAAAACTGGCCTCGTTATCTCGATGAAAAGTATGTCCGAACGAACATCAAAATAAGATTGGGATTACGAGAAAAAGAGCTAAAAAGCTATTTGTGATCGCATTGCATATCGACATGGGGAAGCTGTGGGTTCGATATTACCTTGCTGGTATGTAAATAGATCATTACACGACCATTTACACCTTGGATCGTTGGGAACGCAGCACATTTGTATAGCATTATAAAGGTATGTGTACGCGTAGTGGTAAGCAATCTTAATACTACGATCGTACCATGAGATAAACGGTATAGCAGATGCCTATAATGGATTATAGGTCGACGTGAATTATACTGAAGCGTAGGCTTTTTATATTGTTATTTCTTTTTGGAATACTGCGTACAAGGGAAACGTAACCGCGTATATGGCTATGTTATAAATTCTATGACAATAGGAAAACTTTAATAGGCCATCAAATGGTTGTTAAAACTAAGACGAGAACTGCAGTGACCTATATGGAAAGGTTTCAATCCGTTGCGACACACCCAGGTAGGCTGCGAACATAACTTTGCGAAATAGGGTTTTATAGACCCGTTGGGTACCCAATGTGAGTACCATGCCCAATACCAACATGAGCCATGTGACAGAGTGGGTACTTGACCCATTTTCTTATTTTATTTGGAAAAAAAATATCAAATAACTTCTTCTATTCGGGGTGGAGCGAGGAGTGTCAGATTTTTACAGTCTAAAATCTATCTGTGTTCGTTCAGTCAGTCTTTGTGGCCCAGATTAGGAATACCTACGGTAACTTTTTCATATGACTCCGTAGCCCTAGCAGGCATCAGCGGTATTAGGCCCTGTCCATTTCAGTGACAACTCTTTGAAGCGCGCGTGGACCACAACACGCTTGGATTAGATCCTTTGTGTATGATGAGATACACATTGCTCGCCGTACGCGAGCCCGCACTTACGGTGGCCGAAAGTCTCCTCTCCTCGACGCCTAGGACGTTTTTCAGGTAGAAGAAGACAAATGCATATGGTTTTTTTTGCAGATTTAGAAACGGAATGCTACAGACGGTAGTATTCATTTTGACGCTGTAACAAAGCAGCCAATCTCTCAACCACTCTGTCAGCCATACCTACTGTGTCTCTTGTACTTAAAATGAACATAATATCGTCACAGTTTAGTTCATATTTCGCTACAATTCATAGGCCACATTAACTTTTAATTCCAAACCCCTTTATTTTCCGGAACCACGGTCTAAATAAATGTTGTCAGTATCTCCGTCTGTGCTCACTAAATAACATTTACCTAATGAGGCTATGTCGTAATATAAATCACGCTGAACGAGTCCGACTGTACAGTCATTACACTTTTGCCCACGACTTCCACGGTATGCTGCAGGAACCTTTGTTACACCAATGTTTTATGTAGGTTCCTAAGAGCCGTATCTAAAGGTTTGTAAATTGACATATTTACACCACTCTGTTTTATTTTATTTTACATGACAAATCATCAAATTACCGCTGTCGGTGGAGTGGAAAGGAATGTCAGACTTTTACTGACTAACACCCGCAGTGTTCTTTCAGTTGCCCGTTTTGCGATGGTTATGGTCCTTGAACAAATCGTAGTCCTTGTTGGTTTCGACCCTAAGGCCCCGTCAATTTTGCTGACATAATATATCTTTGCGCATCACTCGGTGCGCATGAAACCTAACGCACCGTCGTTCGTCCCAAACTTTTCGTCTCTACCAGACGGCTGTACGGTGAGGTTACCTATTACTCGCCGTCCGAGAACACGCTGATTTCTTTGATGATCGGATATCGTTCAACGCCCAGGGCGTCTCCGTCTGGGATATTTACACCACTTTTGGATTTAACTAGATAAGTGAGAGTTTTTTCCAATAGGAAATTCAACGATCCTTATGATTGTTTCGGAATTGTTCAGTGGGACTTAAAAGTTTTTACTTACGAATTTGGCTAGGTACGAGTTACGAGTGGGGCTAGGTAGCAGTATTTCTCAAGAAGCTACTGCCTATCTCACCTTCACAATCGAGTAACTCAGTGGCATTATAACTCTTGGGAAAATTGGTTGGTTGATATCTACCAATCTTGCCTTGAATTTAGACTTCTGACTACCGAAGCAAAGTTGAGCGAAGAAAGACGGAGAAGAGCAGTGAAAAGTGGCGAGTGTTTTTTTTGAAGCTGAGTGGGGCGGAGTGCCGTTGCACCAAAGACTGCTCGAGTCCGTTGCCTCCGTTCTGTCAGACTCGAGGCCGCATGTCCATATGTTTTATAAATGAAAGTCCGCTCCACCTACACTGTTTCCACAGATACGGAATGTAGATTTCGAACACTGTTATTAGCCCAATTTATAATCTACTCTTCTCCACTTCGCTCAGCTCCGCATCTGTAGAAATGCATCTTTAACGCGATTTCCGAAGTACGGAAGAGTCCTGCATATCGTAGCCATATCATAAAATTGTTCAGTTCATGATGAAGTCAGCCATTTCACATAATGTTTGTCTACTTCATGAAATAGCCTTTTAAGGACTAACTCTAACCTAACTTCGGCCATATCATGAAATAGACAATTCTACGATGAGTATGGCTACGTCATACATAATATAATGAACCTAACCACGAACATTATTATTTAGTCATACGAATTTTGGACATAAGATATGTAAAAAAGTTCAAATAAAACAAATCAAATTCTTAAAATACAAAAAAAAACTACCTTACATCGCAAAATTGTATAAAAACAGATAATTCTTAATCAAGAAAGACATTAATAGAATCGGAAACGTAATAATATTTACCGTTTCATACCGTTCAGCTTAATCATAAGCTTTTACAGAATTAATCGACCTTGGAAGTCGATTAATTTATATAATGCGCTTTAAAGATAGGCCACCATCAACGTCGGCTTCAAGCCGGGCCTCATTTACACGGGTGATTTACGAGTTCACACACCGGACCCGATCTCACTTAGCAATGATTTATGCGCAACATCTCCCCCTGCCGAGTTAAGCGCATTATCGGACCACATGCCCTATCAACTTTGTAAACCGTTTAAACATTAGTTTAATACGCCAGCTGCTACGGTGTGATAGGCGACCACAATATAAAAATAAAGATAGCATTGTACTCGTAGACGTTGTAAAAAGGTCGTATATTTACTTCTTACTTTTTATTCGATTTTTAAATGATTACCTACATCGATGCTGCATAACAGTTTATTTACTTACAAAAGAAACATGAGTGGGTCTGGTAAAAATTTATTTGAAGCTGGCACGCATTGTACCCACATGTGCAATGTGTGCCATTTAAGGTAGTGACGACTCCCCCGAGGCGTCTTCGAGACGGTGCGACGACGAAAGCAAAACATATTTTCAGACCATTTAAATGTAAATGACGACCTTTTTTACCCTGGCCTTGGTGAAAATACTAGGAATTTCCACTTTCCCAGTTTTTTACAGGTGACCAAAACTATTTGGTATGAGAAAGTAGGTATGTCTAAAACAAAAAAAAATCTGTTTAGTCAAAAGAATACAAAATTCAGAAACACACGAAAGCTTTATTTCTTGAAGGTCCTGACCTGAATCAGCAGAAAAAAAAACCGGCCAAGTGCGAGTCGGACTCGCCCATGAAGGGTTCCGTAGCAGCAAGTACATTACATAAAAGTTCTTGTAATGTGTTGTAACTTTGATCGATGTTTTAATAATAGTGTATTTTTTTCGATTTATGACATATTAAAAAAAAAACTACTTACTAGATTTCGTTCAAACCAATTTTCGTTGGTAGTTTTTATAGTAATGTATGTACATCATATTTTTTTTTTAGTTTTATCATTCTCTTATCTTAAAAGTTAGAGGGGGGGGGACACACATTTTACCACTTTGGAACTGTCTCTCGCGCAAACTATTCAGTTTAGAAAAAAATGATATTAGAAACCTCAGTATCATTTTTGAAGACCTATCCATAGATACCCCACACGCATGGGTTTGATGAAAAAAAAAATTTTGAGTTTCAGTTCTATGTATGGGGACCCCCAAAATTTATTGCTTTTTTTCTATTTTTGTGTAAAAATCTTAATGCGGTTCACAGAATACATCTACTTACAAAGTTTCAACAGTATAGCTTTTATAGTTTCGGAAAAAAGTGGCTGTGACATACGGACGGACAGACAGACAGACAGACAGACAGACAGACAGACAGACATGACGAATCTATAAGGGTTCCGTTTTTTGCCATTTGGCTACGGAACCCTAAAAATGATCTAAGTGTACATGATAAGGTTACGAGCAGTAGTTGAGCAATTGGCTGATACGCTGCGTGTATAGCGAGTTCGTTTCTCGCACTGAACAAAAATTTTTATGTAAGCCATACAAATAGTTTTTTCGGGGTCTGTATGTCTTGTGTCTGAGAGTTTACAAGTTTTTAAACGCACCTACAAAACAGGAGTAGTTTAGTGTGGGGCGACGTTTTTTTACAAAATAATGAAAAAACTATAAATTTTATTTTTGCAAGCGCTATTTTTAATATCCTGACCAGTTGATCGGTCGGTCGGATCCTACACGCAAAAATATAATAGTCGACTACAATTTGGCGAGAAATAGTGCAATCATTACTTATCCACGATGGCCACCAAATACAACAACGAAATCACGGTCACATTCACTGAAACGAATAAGTAAATTAAGTCTATCACGCGGGAACATGATTCAGAAAGTTTGCAATCATACTTAGCGAGCATTGGAGCGTATCGAAGACATCGCGCCGCAAAGGAGATATAACTGCGATATAAGCGGCTTTCAATTTATGAACAAGCCGCTTGCTTTGACGACATGAAAGGTTCAGACGTCGTGTAGGTGACAAATGTCATCACTGCTCCCCTCGACATACCTCCCACACCCGCCGCGTTAACGAACGTACAACTTTGACGAATAACTATCACCATTGACATGTATTAGGACCAGGACTTTACTAGTCTTAACTACAAAGTCAGTTAATGTACACACCTTAATTAACATTTTTAATTAGGTTAGGACGTAACTGGCGTGCAGCAGTCGACTGCTTTTGTTTGTACGACTAATTCAGTATGCATAGGTCTATACATATAAGTTTAAGGTAAGAGCGACACACATGAAACTTGTAGTAATTTCATTAAAAGTTAGTTTCACATTTTGTCAATTAAATAGCAGGTATGAAAATGCAATCTTGCAATTGGTTAATAAAACATACATGAAATGCATTTTTAACGGCGCTTTTCATAGAATTATTGAAGAGCTTTCGAGGCCGGTTTTCCATTAAAACTTGCACAGAATCGGATTGCACCCGCACGCTCGCATTAACTTTACACTTCATAATGAAACAGTAATAAAGGCTACGAGCTATCAATTACGAACAATTATGTACGACATCAGAAACAATAATCGGTACAGTCGTTTTAAATTGGATAACGTAAATCCTCATGGTGTTAATTGCTTTATTTATGCCACTAATAAAACCCCACGGATTTCACACTGCCGCTCTGATTCAGCGCCAGATTGTTTGGGACTTGTGATGACGTCACTGTACAAAGTTTCATTACTTTCATGTTTCTCAACCTTTTTATGATGAACCGTCAGTTCCCGCACATTTCACTTAATTTCACTGGCCCTATTTACCCTCGAGGTACAGTCGTGAACAAATTGCCTAACGGTTGATTTAACTCAATTACTTTTGTTCTTCAAAATCATAACGTCATCATTACAGTGTAGGTAGGCTGCTTTACGTCCCAAACGTAGGTAGAAATGTGGAGAACACGCAAGACAAAGACATGTTATTTGAGCATGTGTTATGCATTTGCATACACAACAATAGCAGGTAGGTAAGTCAGAAACTCGCAGAAAAACAAACGAGATTTTCACGTTGCATTTAAGTTCTCTTTACTTGTTATATACGTAGAAATACGTCATACCTTTTAACGAAGCATAAGTAGTCGTCGTGGTGGAATACCTTCTGGTAGCCACTTGACACATATCGGCATTTATCTCGGCGGGTTAATTTTCCGGGTCAGGCGCGCGCGGGCGGCGGCCGGCCTCCTCGGATGAATTCAATCAGAAGCAACAAACTAAGCAATCTCGACGCCGCCGGCGAAAATGATTGTGGACGAGTGTGTATTGAGTTGACCGCCAGACGAGGGCCGGCGAAGGCCCTCACCTCAACCGCAAACTTGTGCACCGGCAAAACTATTTATTCTCTACGAATATCTAGTTCAACAATACTGAAATACAATTTTCTCACTCTTTAAGCCGTGGCTAACCGAAATCCGAAATTAAATTCTCTACTCACTTAAAGTCCATTCAACGTAAGCACTTGGCAAACTTCAATATACAAAGAGTCCGTCGTAAAGTACAATAAGAATCCGTGAAGTCAACGTTTCATTTTTGTTTTGTCTCGGTTTAACCGCGAGTTTGCCGTCATAATAATATAATGTTGTGAATACAAGTGGCGGCCACCGTTTACTTCAGGGCTGCGGGCATCGGTTTAAGTGAAACAGACAGCGAACCACTTAACCTTCGTCTTGTATTTAAAGGGAAGGCTAGACGTTGAACCCGGCCCACAGCAGACGTGAATATGAGGTAAAACAAAAAGGGACCCAATTGACTACCTTTATTTTTTCACGGTGAAGTCTACCTGCGAAGGTAAACATGTGTGTAATACAAAAATATGTTCTAGCAATTTGAGGCTGGCTGAGCAGAATGAGTGAGGTACTGGCTGTGGCGTAGGCACCTACTAGTTGTTACAATGTTCCTAGATAATAGTAATGATACCAGCTAAAATTCAAATTACGTACCGTTTTAATCCTCTACCACGAATCTATGCGACGTGGCATCATCAAGCAGGCTGACCCGGTAAGACTGGTCAGGACACGATCCATCTATAGCATGCGTAATCGCTCACAACTTAGTGGTAATCAGTGCCCGCTAAAGTGTCACCGATCCTTGGAGACGCAGAGACGCTCGATAAATTGACTCAATTATTTGACTTTAGAAAATGTCTGCCTGTCTGTGACCTTAATATAATTTCCATTCATGTTAGCGGCCGAGTGCGTAGGTACAATATTTTAATCTAAATTATTTATTATACAGAATGGAGAGCGAGTCCAAAGGTTTGATACAAACCAATTGTGTGGAGCTAAAAACTAATTTCAGAATTTTATTCAAAGATGAAATGGACTGTCCTTTTAAATACATGTTTCAAAGAAACTGTGCAGAAATCTGACAAGAAAGTACCTAGTTGATATGTTTGCAAGCCAAGAGAATGGATCATAAAGCAAAGCAGTCTTAAATAAGTAGCTTTATATATCTCGGAGAACTTTGACGTCGTTCTAGGAATGCAACAGACAAACACAAAGAGCTACGAAATGTTGAAATGATTTATTTAAAGGACACTTATAAATAAATCACTTCAAAAAATTTAGAAATTAAAAGTAACAAATCAACTGATGTTTTACTGTCGGCATCAAATTACTATTGCCAAGAAGTAAATCTGAAACGCTTCACTATTGATTGCACAATATTATACTTTCGAGAAAAGACTTGATGCTTAGCACCATAAAGATTTGTTGGATGGAGCAATAAAACCTTATACAGTTCAATAAAAATATGTTTGTTTGTATATGAGGTTCACAATGTGCGACCACCAACGATTTGGGTTTATTGTCGTCACGGAGAAGCTCTACTCATAACCTGAGAAATAGAATACTATACAGATGCAATGGCAAAACGATGTAACATCGTAAGTCGTAATTTAACATCTGCTTTTATGTACAATGTTCTGATTTAGTTTCATTATTTTTTTTATAATTTTATGGTCCATAACCAACGAGAACAACTTTTAATACAACTTTCCACTGCAGTGTATGGAGGTAGAATTTCCAGTTCCTGTTAATTTTCTTCGCTGTAGAACTCTCGGAGCAAGTCCGGCAAATCGCCTTAAACATTTTTGCTTTCGCTTTTGTTCTGGAAAGGATTCTTAATTTCATATTCTCAAGAATATTGATGGTTGGATTCAAGCGCAGATGTAATTTATTCAATTCGTTGGCATAACGAGCGAGATCCGGCTAGTTCACGGGACGGTTTAAAGCTAACTAATTTGGTTAATGTTAGTGATGGAAATTTGTGCCAGGAACGTTTTCGCTGCCGCTAATATATGGAACTGACTAGTCGGATTTCAGTTGGAAATGGGTTTAAACGTTTTGCACGTTACGCTCATTAATCTTGTCCAGTTATCTTGAGGGGAAAGCAATTTAGTCACGCTAGCTTTAGAAATCTTTAATGCAGTCCTTCGACTTGTAGATAACAATGTTTCACGACGTATTTCAATTGCTCACTCGTGTGCTGAAATAATTTTTCATGTGTACATAACTTACAAAAGTTTCTTTATCGGTAATTAAAAGCAAAAAAGGTACTTGAATATGCTTTTTTTTTTTATTTGAATAAATTCTCTTCAAATTTCAAGATTCTGAAAGGATAGTTGGTATGTTCACATACATCTTCTCATCAATTGTTTTGCAACACAAAAACTCACGAAGCTCATCATAGAGGCTGTCGGAACCCATTGCGATAGTCGCTGTCTCCATGCCGCGTTGAGATCCCACCGGAACTCAATTCCATGGTCCACGTGTTCCACGGGTGCCTCAAAGAGATGTCTTGATTATATATTATTATATTATATATTATCACGCTCGGGCAGCGTATCTTTGCCCTAAAACGGAAGAAGTCCTGCTCTAGATCGGAGCGAAATCCTTCTCGTTAGACGATTTTCTACCTTAAAAGTTCAGTCCACCGTACCGACTGCGATTGCGTACGATACACCATTCTACGATTTGTTGCTGCAACGGAATTTTGAACAGTCTGTTCATACATCCTCACAAACATCGATGTAAAACAATTGCTTTGCAACACATAAACTCACGAAGCTCATCACACTCTGCCAGCGGTTATGGCCATCGGAAGTTGGCCAATAGATGCCACATTCCATACAAATGCCATGTCAATGGTCACCGCGTCTTTATACACTACTGTTCGTGCTGACCAATACTCGTATGCGGAACCTTGCATAACATTTTAAGTTAATAGTTGCACCGTTGCACTTAAAATTTGAAGAAGACCAATGGTGCATAGCATTCTACACAACCAACTGGCCGGCCGAATCTGAAACACTAATAAAGCTCCAAGAAGAAGAAGATTTCGGCTGAAGTGGGACTAAGTGGAGCACGAATTTTAAAACGTATGAGGACACATGGATACAGATTCCTAGTTAGCAAGCAGGTTAAGAATGAGTGCAGGAAAGATTATGAAAAATTATTCTCAGTTTGTAAAATCTTGCCTGTAGATATGAAGGTTGACTACTTGTTGGGTTTGGAACATTATTACAAAATTACTGTGAAGAATAAAAAACAAGGAGCGTAAGAGAAAAAAAACTTATTCAGCCAAAAGTAAGAAATCACTATGGAAAAAGAACGACCAAATATTTAGTGCCACGGGTTTTTAATAAAATAAGCTGCCTCAGAAATAACCGCAAATTGAGTAAAGGTGTCATAAAGTTGAGACTAAGGAATTTGTTGCTCGAGAGCGGCGGCACTGTATCGGGTGTTTTGATTGAAGACTCATTGCGTACTACATAGGGAATGAGTTTCGAACTAAAATATAATATAATATATATAATATATTCCACAACTATCACACAACGCCGTCTAGTCCCCACTCATACTTTTACTGTATATGTGTTGCTTTATATAAATTAATTGATTGTAAACGAGCGTTTCTCGCCATCAAACTATAAAGTTTGGCGAGTTAAAAATATGTTAAACAATTGTTAAAAGTTATGAGAGAAATAAATAAAAAAATAAAAAAAGAGATCGTCACACAGTAGATCCCTGAAGACGGATCCCGTAACCGAAGCAGGCCTAAAAACGCTAACTGTACAAAGACACGGAGCTTAAAGGATATGGAATAGACCTTTGCCCAGCTAAGGGAAAACACAGGCTAAGTAAAAAAAACCTTTTTAAACATGCTAGCCTAACTTTTAACGAGTACTTGATGACTGTTACCTTTCACTCGTTGTGAAATCACGATTTCAATTTCCTACCTAGCGCATATTTGATTAATGGTTTGCGATACTAAATTAAGAGTTATATCGGTACACAGCGCTGCATTATTTTGTTGCGTAAAATATTGCAACGATCACCCAGCACTTATTGGATATTGTTACTTTCTGTCATCATAAACCAGCGAAGCAACAATGGACCACAGTACGAGTATGTTGCTTAAGTAATTAGCAATAGATACTATACAAAAAAATTCATTACTTCCATTACTTCGCTATTTTGCGAATAAAAGTCACTGCAACAACTGTAAACAAAATTAGGTAACATAAAGTTAATTATTAAAACCGGGAAACCAATTTATTTAAGCCTGGCTCGCTCTATAAAAGTATCCTTACAAGCTGTTCAATATTTCAACGCTAAAGAACAAGCGCTGTTAAATTCTATAACGACACGCGACAAGTAATAAATTGTGATTGCCTAAAAGCAATTATAACAGCGGTGTGGTCGCCATAGACGGGCTGCGACTCTTCGTGAGGTTAGAGGGGCCCGGGCCCCTGGACGCGAGACCAGCTATTTGTTTCTCACGCTCGCACCCGCCCACTGCGCCGCTGTGCAAACGTGCGTCTTGTAAAACTTGTAAACCACAGAGATGCCAGATAACAACACTTGTTATTGATATACTTATCGCTGTCTTGACGATATGTTCAGAAATTGATGCAGCCAACTATTTACAAAAATATCACGATTAAATTTTAATCCATTGAACATTTTCAGTTGTGTTCGAGGTATTGAAATATCTTAATTGGTTTCAAAAGTAATCTTAAAACCTTTTATCACTAGTATTACAGGATGTTTTATTAAGGTTCAAAGCGAACCCGCGCTAAATATTTGCCTAACCCTCATTAAGGGGCAGGAAACCTAATAATTGTTTTCATAATTACACACTAAGCCGCGAAGGTAAATGTTGGTAATAAATCTTGTGCAGGAATTCTTTTTAATTGTAAGTCGATGATGGCGCGGCTATCGCGTGTTGGTGTGAGCGACGCCCACCTCCTTTCCGATTCTAACTGAGGCACTAATTTCTATTACCATTATTGACACGTAATAACGGCGGTGAGCTTCGAGCGCGACTGTGAAACAAAGTTGTTACGACGTTTGGGCTCACACTTGTGAGTCGTGGGTACGTACGTGCGTGTGTGACCACCATAAGTGGCGGCCACTTAGATGCACATTAATAAATAATGTCGCATCGGTAGAAGATGTTAATATATTCTTTAAACGTTGTTAAGTGAGTCGTAATCTTGCTTTACTTGTTTCTATATATGGGTGTGGCGCACCCGATCGGGAAGCTAGCTGTAGTTACTGTGAATTTTTCAGCGTAACTGTTACTTGGGAGACATGCCATGGCGCAGTATTAGCTACGGATTGGATGTGTGTATTCTTTTAATAAAAACTGACTGAATTAATTTTATTATACTTACGTATGAAAATACATTATACATAATTATAATTACTTAATATATAATACATGACGATATATTTCACAACTAGCGTTATTAATCAGCCAAACCAGATCAAAGACTCTATAAAAAAAAAATCATAAGATGACACTTCTGAAACAATTTGTGCTGGATAAGCAGTAAAATAGCGAAAATGGCACAACCCTAGTAAACGTGACTGATAAAATATCAGTTGCAAGAAATAAAAAACACGAATTGACATATTTATTTTCATAACAAAGCCGAAAACTTTAACGAGGTTTTCTCATTCTACTAAATTAATATGTTGTTTGTTAGTTCGCGCCACGCACGCCACTAAACCTTTCGTGGTGTATAATTCCTATTCTATAAATTTTCACTCAAAACTTTGACGGAACCGTGCGAAGTGTGCGAGTGAACTTCATTAGTCATTTCCTTAGAACTAGCAGCAGGCGGACCGTAAAGTTGGTCGTCTGAGTCATCTCCGAGCTAAACCTACGCGTGACTGATCAAGAAATCCGGTAATCAGACCCTATTTTTTGTAATCTATTTGCAGAATTTGTACAATTTAAAAAAAGACTTGCCATGACTTCCATCCTTGACTTGTCATGACTTCCATCGCCCTTTGGGTGATTCACAGAACGGGCTATGCTCGGAGTTTCCTTGCGTGATCACATCAGAAATGAAGATAGCCGCAGGAGAACCAAGGTTACCGACATAGCTCGAAGAATCGCCAAACTTAAGTGGCAATGGGCAAAGCATTGCACGCAGAACAGATGTTCGATGGGGACGAAAGGTTCTGGAGTGGCGACCTCGAAGACCAGAAGACGCAGCGTTGGAAGGCCTTAAACAAGGTCGACCAATGGGGCCGGTCGTTGCGGCGACGCTTGGGGGACGCCTATGTCCAACAGTCTTTCGGCTGATATGATGATGATGATGATGAAAAAAAAGACTTGTGAAGTTCATAGTACGACGATTATCTCCCTAGCTTTGACTCTACTAGCTCGGGTCGGGTTCCAGTTTAACTGGAGGTGGCTGAATACCCGTGTTTTATATGGAGCGACTGCCTATCACCATACTCCTTGGATAGACTTACTCCTACGAATGGGTCATGGCACAGGGTGTCAGTAATATCCTAGACATGAAAAGTACCATCGCGACACACGAAGTTCATCGAACGATGTTGACCGTAAAAGTTCAATATAGCAACAACAAAAAAAAAACGACATCTTTCTTTTTGTTTGAAAAACAAAAAGAAAGATTTAAAACTGAAATAAGCATTGACAATTCACAAATAAGGTACAATAAAATGCGGGTAGTTATAAAAAATACTTGTAGGTACAAATAAAAAAATAGCTTTTCCCTTTAAAAAGCAATAGGTGTAGCATGTTTTGTACCTATAATAAGGACGTGTTTATACGTCATGATGTTCACAAACGAGCTCTAACCAGGCGCGTTAGCGATACTTAGTTAAAATCACGATAGGTTGGTTAATCTCATTGTTATATTAACGGTCGCAAACAATAGCTTCGATTTGATTTAAACCATCAATACACTCCGAGCCATTATATTGAAGCATTAACTAAACTAATAACTGAACGGAACTGACGGACGAAAGGGAGGGGGCCTCAGGTCCGCCCCAGGGGCCTGATTCTGGGGCCCCAATTCTAGAGAGTATTTTTAATTTTGTAATAATTGCAAAGTAATTCGGTACTTTGCAATTATTTTATTCTATTTTTCCAAGCATGTCACTAATGACATGGCTACAATGTATCGTTACTGTCCAGACGCAGCGCCGTATAAATAACTCCTGAAGTGCCGTCGCTTTCGCCGAAGGTCGTAATCGCCAACCTTGTTGCACCGCTGATAATCACCATGCACCCTGAAAAGCCTATTTGATATCAGTACCAAATAGACTTTTAAGGGTATGGTTTTCACGTCACCCGCTCTATAGTAATTACAATCATTTTCGACTCGAATAGTCAAAAAATACGGGTACGGTTACGCTACTGCTCAATGAATTAAAATAAAACTAACTTTATCAAAAAACCAATTCTCCGTATTACATTTAAGGAAAATCTTATCAGAGAGTTATAGAACAATGTCGAAATGTTATAAGACTGGCATCTATTGAGCTTCAAGAAAAATTGTTTCAAAAAGGAACTGTTCATTCAACTTCAATTATGTAAGCACACCCTTTTTTTCTGCTCTTCCTTTTAATCTTGCTTGAAAAACTATGCAATTCTTGTAGATATTTTGAACATTTTGAATACACTCGCTCTTTCACACTGTCAGTGCAAGCACACTATCGAACGAATTAAAACTCATTTGAAATTATTGTACTCAGTAAATTAAATACAATAAAATGAAACTTCGCGGCGGTAGTTGATAAAAGCAAAAATGTTGCACCTTCGATTCCAATATCGGTTCTGATAAATTGTAATCGAAAGATATACTCGTATCGGAGGTCAAAGCAGAGCGGCTACGGCGAAGAACGCAAGCCTACAGTGTGTACAAAACGAGAAACCTCCCTCCTTGCGTGCCTTCTGAGAATTACTCTTTCACTTTTATTTTTGGCATGTTCCAAATTCGGACTTAATTTATACTTATCCGAATTTTGATTAGTTTTAGTAGTGTTTCATTAGACGTTTCTATCTCCGCCTCTGATTCCAGTTCCGATAAACTAAATTTGAAAAATCTGTTTCTTAATTCGGTTCCGATACACTTCCGTAAAATCACTAGTTAAAAGCATTAATGGTATTCTAAAATTCATTTTTCGATTCAGGAATTCGTGTCGATTTAAAGAATTTAAAATGTGTGCAAAACTTAAATTTAAATTGATGAAATTTTTTACATTTTACGTCACGTACGTTTCCAAAAACCACGGAAATTATTTTCATTGGGTTTCCCATCATCATCATCATTATATCGGCTAGAAAACGTTCACTGTTGGTCATAGATCTCTCCCTCAAGTTCACCATAACGACCAATCCTGTGAGCCACACCCATCGGATTCCCGTAACTTCAGGTCATTGGTCCACCTTGAAAGAAACCTTCCAACGTTGCGTCTTCCGGTACGTGGTCGCCACTCCAGAACCTTTCGGCCCCATCAACTATCTGTTCTACGAGCAAGGTGCCCTGCCCATAGAAACACTTAAGTTGGCGATTCTTCGGGCTATGTCAGTTACCTCGGTTCTAGTGCGGATATCTCCATTTCTAAACCGAACAACTTTGGAGACTTTAAGCCTTCTAATGAGACTCTTTAAGAGCGACCACGTGTTAGAACCATAATCATCACTGGCAACACACACTGACTGAACTTTCATCTTGAGACACTGTGGGGAGACTGTGTGGGGCTAGCATCAATGAAAATTATTTTCTGGCACAGATGCCATTTTCATGCCAACCGGGATGAGTGAATACAGGACTCTATTCTGTATGTGGCCTAAGACTTAGCTAGTTTTTTATTTCTCAATTTTATTTTGATGTCCTGGACCCCAAATACCTAAGTCCGCCACTGCCAATATCTGTGGAACACAGGAGGTAATTATGACGTAATCGACTATCGATGCCACGAACACCCACCAATATATCCTTTATTTATGTTATCAGCAAAACCTTGTTATACTGTCGTTCGATATATTAATAAACTGGTGTTGACTAAAATGTTCACCCTCTCTAAAATAGGATGTTCGTAAATAGCAGTAACTTATTTTTAGCTTGACCCTTGATATTAGATATTTAATACGATAGATTTTTAATAAATTCATGGTTTCGGAATTGTTGACACGCCGGAAGGTAGTTAAGGCTGCAATTTTTTTTTATAAACTTAGCCTCATTCCGGGAATTTGTAGGTGCGGTCACAAACGAAAAAAAAAAAAAACGTGTTTATTTGCCCCAACATGAGGCAAATAAACTCTTAAAAACTTTAAAAAATAAATAAAACAAATAACAAAATCGACTTAACGGTATTAAGGGCCAAGCGCCCGAAAAGTGCCATAAAATAGTGATTTTCTGAGGCCTACTCCTCCGTAACGGCTAGGTCAATTGGTTTGATTTAATTTTAATCAACATTTTTACACATAAAAATTGGTGGTTAAATATTCTTCAAAGTGAACATTGCATATGTAAATCAATCAATATCTCGCAGAGAAAATGGGTTTAAAGCGCTTTCCGGGCACTGCTGGCCGCAAATAAATGCACAGATTTGCGTACTGCCGCCTAGGCGAGTGCGAGAGTTGCGTTCACATAATTTCGGCCAGATGGTTTAAGGAACTATACGCCTTAAGGAGATATACGTCAATCCGCGCAAAACGGCCAGTGCTCAGCAAAATGCTGGGACTAGTGTAAGATAGAGCCAAACATGTAAACTCACATACACATGACACTTGGTTGTCAAAATGTGTATGGTTACTACAGATAATTTGTCCTAGGTCTGGCCCAGAACAACTTATTTCTAATCTTATCTGAGAGTATATTATATTTAGATCTATTTCTGATATTTATTGATACATAAATTTTACTATTTATACATACGATACATCAATTTAACCCTCGAAAGTGAAGGCCTTTTCTAGAGATTTCCAACTATTTTCTTCGCTATCTCCGTCCTTGTTTGCCAGCCGTTTGTATAATATCGTCACTCCACCAGCCAGTGTGTCTACCTCCCTTTCTAGTGCCTGATGAACATTTCTAGGAATGTTATCCTGTATGTCCATCTGTTACCTGTTAGTCTAGCTATGTGCCCAGCCCAACGCCTCTTAAGCTTTATGCATTGAATCAGATAGTCAGTAACTTTTGTCTTCTTCGGAATTATAAATATTATGGGTTATTTTTTTTATTTGTTTAAATTTTAACGTACTCCTTTCCATTCCTCTTTAACACGTGAACTTTCAAATTTAGCTAGCGTATGTTAATGTTGGCGATTTGCTGGAATTCATAATTTTTTGCTTAATTTTCATAGGCATGTCACATTTCATTTTTGCTTTAACCGTAAGAATGTGGACTTCCCTCATTGGCGTTATGCAGAATTGTATTATGATTTTGATACTTCCATTATTAATAAATACTAGACTCTACGTGAATCAACGCCAAAATATTGTTGGAACTATTAAACCTTTACATACTCAAAAGGTTGTTTGGAACAACAGCTGAAAATTGTTACAATGGCGTCGTATAAGACGCTAAAATGTTGCCGGAACTATTATACCTTTAACTGCACATTTGTATCTTTGTTTGATGAAGTTTTAATATAATTTTTTTTATTGAAATCTTATTCTTATTCCAATTGAAGCTATATCCATTTTCACTTAATCTATTCATTATTTTCTTGGCATTTTTCTACCCTTAACCAGCCACATTTATATCCACAAATTTATCTTGCGACGCGTTCTTCAATCCTCCGCATTGCCATGGCAATCGATTTTTATAGAACTTTTCGGTCACCAGTGTACTTTTAGATTTCCACATGTTTCATTTCCTAACAAAAACAAACAAGGTATTTATTACAATTTTAATCTGCAACGAAGCTCACTCGGCATCAAAATAGTCGGGGTCATTACTTTCAGAGCGACCACCGCAGTGTAATCTTCCGATAGCTTAATGAATCAGGACATTATGTTGGAGGAGTGTACCGGTCTCCGGACATTACCATGAATTGTCCCATCACTACAGGGGGTCATTTTATTGAGTAAACGTGGAGCCATCCTAGCGGGACTGACCTCAAATATAGCCAAGAGATCACTAACTATTAACGCTCGTAAACTAGTCTTGTGTACATTTCTACTTCGTAGTGGTTCATGCAGCGTTTGCTATTCATGGTACTTATATTTCTACTTTTAATAAAACTTGTAGGTATAAACGGCGGCTGTTTACTTAGATCTGCCGTCATTGAGGCAGTAGTGTACAATAATAGATTTTGTATTCGTTAGATAAATAATGTTATGGAGGAAAGATAAATAAAAACCTCTGTATATTGTTTGGATTACCCAATATTTTGGCCACGTGCGAGTGTGACTCACGTCGATAAGGTGCTGTACAACAGATACCTACTTACATTAATTACAAATTAGTAGTATACATTGGAAAATTAATTCGGGATTATTTTAATCCATCACCATTCACCACTAATTGAATTACCGACTTAAGCGTTGTGTAAATTTAATTATCCTTTAGTGACTAGTTGTCTGGAAAGGCCCTAAAAATGTAATGAAATGAAATTTGAACTTTTTAGGGTTCCGTAGTCAACTAGGAACCCTTATAGTTTCGCCATGTCTGTCTGTCTGTCCGTCCTCGCTTAATCTCTGTGACCGTTAGCACTAGAAAGCTGAAATTTGATACCAATATGTATATCAATCACGCCGACAAAGTAGTAAAATAAAAATTGGAAAAAAATGTTTTATTAGGGTTACTTTACATATAGCGGGGCTCCCCTATTATGTAAAGTGGGAAGTGATTTTTTTTTTAATTTCAACCCTGTGATATATTGTTGGATAGGTATTAATAAAATAAAATGAATAGGGGTTTACTAAAATCATTTTTTGATAATGTCAATAATTTCGGAAATAATCGCTCCAAAAGTAAAAAACAATGTGTCCCGCCCTCTAACTTTTGAACCATAAGTTTATAAAATATGAAAAAAATCTGAAAAGTAGAACTTTATAAGGACTTTCTAGGAAAATTCTTTTGAACTTGATGGAAAGAACAGTTTTTGAACAAAAAAGACAAAAGGGTTCTACAAAATAATTTCTGGACTAAGTTTGTAGTATAATCGTTTAGGCAAGCATTTTTTTAAACTCATAAGAGGTACACTTATTGTGACGGACGGGAAACTACGGAGCCCTACACTGAGCGTGGCCAGACACGCTCTTGGCCGGTTTTTTATTTATAACACAGGGTAAGATTTCCAAAATTTGAAAATTATCTCTAATTTTAAATTCATATATGCATAATGAGTTGAAAATAAGATTATAGGTTCTAATGATTGCTTCGATCAACAGTTGATCGAAGACTTTATTTGTGTTAAAAACTAACTTTCCACCACTTGCCACTATGGGGACACGGCGGACCAGTGTGGTGCTGCGCCCAATGGGCCATACCATCGTCTGCTCCACTTATTTCTAATGGGAAGGACTATATTTTGAATTATTTATAAAATTTCAAGCATAGTAGTTCCGAAAATAAAAACATTAATCATTTTACAATTATTACTATTTTTACCAAAAACAGAAAATTCATTTATTTATATAACACAATCTGTTTGTGTCACAGATATTCATTTGCGCACAAAATTTTAATTCGATTGGTTCAGTAGATCTGAAATTAATCGTCTATGACAGAAGATAGACACACAAGTGATCTTCTATGTGACCCGTTTACGGTACCCTAAAAAGAACAATTCGAATGTATTTGTTTAGAGCTTTGATTTCAGGGAATGATGGAAAATGCTGATATTAGCAAAAAAAAACAATCCGTTGCTTAAAGCCGGTCACTGTTTTCCTTATGTTTAAATAAGAGTAGTGTTTATTTGAGCCGCTATCGATATTCACAAGGTACAAAATAACCACAGCGTATGATTCACGGCGTGAGAAGAATCACGTCGCAGGCGCAAAGCGTGGGCGAACTAGTCCTGCGCTCTCTCAACCGTACTAACAAATTACGTTTACCTTCAACAATCTAAGTCTACGAGCAACCTAGGTACCGTGTTTCATGTATCCACTGGAACAGTTGATACACTCAGAATGATTATATTATACAGATAATATGGACATTTGAATGCGTGAGAAATACTTAAGCAGACAATTCGCTGAATGTTCAGAAAATACAGTTTAAATATTTCGAGGATACATTGTTAGCGGTTAGCGGAATACACCAGATAACCAATACTCAACTGAAACTGTAAGAGATAACTGGCAAACAGTGCTTTTGTTAAGTCTCATTAAAAACATGAAAGGTTTAAATTGGTAGTCTTGTGTTTTTTTATGCTACGCTTGGGGAAGGCCGATGTTCAACAGTGGAGGTCTTTCGGTTAATGTGATGATAATGATAGTTTTTTCTTACTGGTACAATTAAAAAAATAATAATACGGAATTAATCAAGTCAAATGTTCCCCTAAGTTTAAAAATCAACTGCAAAATATGTGTCTGGTAAATTAGGAATGTGAAAAATGAACGATCATTGTCTTTTTAACTTCGTTTCACATAGTGCCACTGATTTAATGTATTACTTAAAATTCCATTCATTTCACTTCTCGGAATAGTAGTAGTTGTATTGTAAATATATATTTATATATATGTAGGTCTAAATATAATATATATTTATGTGTTACCGGAATATAGTTTCATCAGAATCAGTAACTGAATGGATTCCAATTGTGTTTACACCATGTTATATTTTTTCCCGAAAATATTTAAAAAGGTCTGAAGTTGGAGACCACCGACACTAAACACAACACAGGTCACGACAGGTCATAGCGGGTGTTAGGCGCTACCAAACAGCTGGGTGCAAGTGGAAAACAAACCCTCAGTCTCCTGGATGGCCCGGTGACCTTGTATTTTTGCTGATATAACTAAGCTTATAACTTTACTTATTTATTTATTTTATCATTTATGTACCTACACACAAAAATACAAAGAAGATAAGTTTTTATGATTTTTTTTACAAAGGTACTGCTTATGCCACAAATAATTTTTTTTTCAGTAGAACTGCGAAAGGAAACAGCAAAAGAGATGTAGACATTAGTGTGCAGAATAAAGATAAGTAAGGAAGAGTTAGTGAAATCTTAAACTAATCTATACCTTATACTAAAATAAATACATAATATATATACACCACTAATTTTTAATTAGTACAAATACTTAAAGGGCTTATTAGAAAAGCCCTTGTTATTATGTAAGTAAAGTCTCAATAAATAATATTCATAAACAACAAAGTTATTAGCGTTTGTGTTTATCCTCAAATGTCTCTCAATTTATGGAAATATTGTGCAGGATATATATTATATAAGGATATTATGGAAGTATTGATTATGAATGAATAAATGATGATTAAAATGGAAAAGCACTGCCCGCAGTATTTTCTACTATCAATTGTTATGTATGATTGAATCTATGATGAATTTACCTTTTCGTGGTACCACCACCACGATATACCTAACCTTTTGAAAACCTTTTGATGATACTCAATGAGATTTACTCCACCTCCACAAAAAAAAAATGTGCCAATCAATCTTATTTCTAAGAAGGATCAAAAATCTTTCGAAGCAAATAAGTATTTATTTTGAAAAATTCATTGGAGCAGCAAGGGCACCTGCCCTTCAAAATCGATCCTGCTTTGGAATTTGAGAATGAAAAAATTAATAGGATTATCTGACACGCATCGAATGCTAATTAAACCATCTCCATATCAATGAAAAAATAAAAAATAAACACAATTAGTAACCTAAAACGAAACAAGATCAGTTTATGCTGTGGCGTCTAGTCCAGTCAGCAAGCAAAGTTGATATCGGCATTTATTCTATCGTTACAGACTACCCGGGGTGTGCCAGATATTCCTTGATTATCGTGATCTGTGTGTTACCGTAGTGGAAATAATTAAAACAACCGTATCCTGCATTTAAACATGGAGTTAAATTATACAGGTTATAAGCAAGCACCAACATTGAAACTCTATCCATGTAGTACCTAGGACTACGCGATGAAATAAATGTGCTTACTGCGCAAGCGTGCCCCATAGGTTTAGCACGAAGATAATAATCACACGCACGTGTGCACATTCAGAATCACTACATGTGCGTAGATCACAGATTACTGTGAGATGTCTTCCATGTGCTGGTTAGTCTTAAATTTATAAGCCTTTAAAAATGGTAAGTATGGTCAAAATATTTGTTTCGGACTTGAGTAACGTTATCAGATAAAAATTTATAACTAAACATGAAACCGTTTGAAATAATGCAAAATAAATTGACTGAAATACCATAGTCCTTATAATAACCATAATTCATTTTGCTATTTATGACATTGATTTTAGATTTTATTGATAGTTTGGTCATTATTCTAACCTCTGTTGACATACGTCGCCCATATTCGTCAAAATATACTATTTCCAAAGAAATCGAATGCATCTCGATGTATGATAGTCGGTCTTATAAGTACTTTCAATATGGGTAGATAATGTTTTATTGATTCTTTAAAAACAAACTATTTATTATGTAACCCTCGTATGTTAAGTAGATAAGATTACCATAAAATAATCAATTGCGACGATCAATTGAGTTCTCATTCGCCCACAAAATAATTCAGAATTTTCTTTAAAATCAGCAACATAGACAAGTTCAAAATTTTGTGAAGAAGAATGCCTCTGTAGCTAAGGTTAATGCGCCAACATTTGTTCTTGTATCAAAACCAACTATCGAGTTGAAATTTTCAATGATAGCCTTAAATATATTTATTTTGTTATTTTTATTGATTATCTTTAAAAAAAAGTTAAGGAAAATAGATTTGCTGGGCTAACAACATTAAGCACGCCCCCAGCTACGCGCCAAGTTATCTTGCTCGCACTCTAGTCATGGGTTGCAATCCGCATTGTGTAAAGGTTATATTTATTAAAATCTACAAAATTTTCTCATTTTTTGCTGTCTAGAATTGTACCTATTAGTTATTGATAAAACACAAGTTGTTCAATGTTCATCAAATTCTCTCATACTTTAACAGTTTTCGCTATCAAAGCAAAAAACATTCTACTTTTGACACTCAAAATTAACCACGACGTACCTTTACATAAACCAAAAGAATAATTCAAGATCTATTGAATCTGGGCAATTAGTCTGACGGATTAATCTTATTTTAAATAAAAATTAGGTCATTTTACTGGAAACGTAAAATTCAATAATAGAAATTATTACGGTGTTTATGGTCTTTATAACTATCCAAAAAAAAACTGAAAACCTTTACCTAATAAATTAATAGCAAATGACACACAACAGCTTAAAAAAACGAAATAAAACCAAAAAAATATATAATCAGATTTGGTCTCTTCTTACATACCTACCTACTCATAAAGATAGATGACTCTATTACACTAAAATTTATTATACTTTTGTCAAATGAATGCAAAATAATATTTAATTGTTTTCATTTGCCGCACAAAAATATATGCCGCTATATTAATATGAAATAAATACACAATATTTAATTGTATCTACATATTTCTTAAAATTCGCACATTGATTTTGAAATCTTCTACGTTATCTACCAAGGTTACGTTTATTTTATCGTGTGTGTTGACAAAACTCATTTGTTATATAAAATAGTATCGCTACCTAAAGCCTGAGTGTGTAGACGCCTTCCATATCGACAACAGTCTTAATAATCAAAATAAAATTATTCAACGGAAAATATGAGTGGAATTATATATAAAGATGAACCATTTTTAATACCATCCCATATGAATTATGGGAAAATGGCTATTGATAACATGTTGAAAACTAAAGATAAAATTGCTTTGGTAAGATTAGAAGTGGAAATAAGTTTATTGTTTACTTTTATTGAAAGGTGTTGGTATATGAAAATATTTTGTTTGAATTTCAAAGATCAATGGCATAACAGGGGAAAAAATAACGTTTGGTGAGCTGGTGCAGTTGGTGGTAAATGCTGCCTCGTCGCTTATTCGCTTAGGTGTGGAACGTGATGAAGTGGTCGGCGTGTGCAGTGAGAATAGGATGGAATTCCTAGTCACTTCAATGGCTGCATGGTGTAGTGGTGCAACCGTGACTTTACTCAATGCTGCCTACGGAAAAAGTGAGTCTTAACGACTTAGTAAAGTAAGGGCTTCTTACATACTTATAAGGGATTGGTTTAATTTCTGTTTTAAATCACCATTTTATAATTATGTGGTGTAAAATTAATTATTACACAAATTTATTTAAAATATTATATCTTTCTAACTTCTACTGGCCGAACTAAGCATTTCGCCTCGTCGTTTATACCTACATGGAAAGCCTGAAACAATTTGCCTTACTTTCTTTCCGTTCGACATTATAATTTAAGTATCTTCAAAGCTAATAAATAAATAGGCTATTAATAAACTAGTCAGTTTCGCCATCAACGATTGCATCAATGCTTACCATGAAGTGGGATTGCAATCAAGCACTACTTTACCTACATCATTTCAAAAATATACGTACATTTATAAATATCGATGAGATGAGTCAATTCAGTGCATTTATTCAGTGAGGGGCAAAGAACAAAACCCGACTACGACAAAAAAAAACGACACTAAAAAAGTATGCATATTATATGAATCTATTAAAGAAAATCCGTAGTCAGACGTTATTAGGGTTTCGGTTGGTACCTGTAACGTGTGACTACGGATTTTCTTTTTGTTCTGTTCTTGTTTTTCCAGTTACTTTGTTTATTTCAGCATCCTGAAAAACTTGTTTCATACTTTTTCAGGCTCGTTTTTTTTTTGTCGTATTTGGGTTTTAGTTTTTTACTTTTTTTTATTTAAACAATTTTGGTGTTTAATCACTGTAGTTCTATACTATTTATGTGAAGCCCTTTCAAATGACACCAAACACAACGTATTTATCTTTTTTTAACACAAAACTTTTTGTCCACTAAAGAGCGCCACATTGAATTTTAATTGTATTTTTTTATAAGTACTAATGATGCCTTTTCAAACGTTATAAAACACAGTGTATTTATCTTAACATTTGTTTAACATGTTATTTTTGTCCGCAAGAGGGCGTTACTTTAAACTTGTGGAGTCCTTTCAAATGATACCTAACACGACGTATTTATCTCCAGTTTTATTTTTAATACATCACTTTCTGGCCGCTAGAGGGCGCCTTTTTGAGTTTTGTGACACGTCATGTAGCCTATGTTCGACGGACAATTAAGACGGCTCTAACGGTACCTCATATGTCGATTTCCGATAAGTAGATTAGGCGCTATGAGGGAACAGATGAACATACTCACAAATCATAACCCTCCATTAGCTTTGCCAAAGTCGGGTAAAAACAAGTCTATTAACAGCAAAATACTAAAAAAAAAAACAATATTTTATGTGTAGCTGTCGTTTTATTGTTTAATGACTCATTTTTTTTTACTTTGACACCCCAAAATTAACCTCTAAATTTCAACGAGATTTGGAATTATAACTTAAAATTTTAAAGCCGTATAATTTCGTTATACTTTTTTTGCAGATGAATTGGTGCATTCGATGAAAATTTCACAGCCAAAATATATGTTTCTCTCACCTGGGACTTACAATACTTTTTACCAGACCATGGTCGGTACAAATATGGTCAATAAATTCTTCATTTTCGGTGATTCTGTCAATGATCCCAAACTATTGAAATTTAACGATCTAATTAAAACATACGCAAATATAAATACTTTCAAACCCGTAACCGATCTTATTAATGGTAAGAATAATAATTTAATTGATGGCTAATTAATTGGAATATCTTGTTGTTCAAATGGCTTGTGTCCATGTAGGGACGAAGAAATCCACAGTAAACCCTTTTCTGGTTTGACGACTGACTCAAGCCCGACAAGGAAGTTTTAATTTGATTAAACTTTTATTGACACAATTATGTTTAAGAATTTCAATTAGCTCGATCCCAAAAATTATAAAAATGTTTATCAGGGTGTTTCTCTACAATGTGGTATGATGTATTAGCAACAATGTTATTATTAGTCACCCAATTAGTTATTTTAGTTTGTCATTAGTTATATGTTTTACAAGAGTTATTTATTTTACAGGGTTGTCACGAACAGCTTTAATACTATACTCATCCGGAACAACTGGACTTCCAAAAGGAGCTAAGTTGTCACACCTCAATTTGATTACTGCGGGCAATCAACCTTGGTGGGACTATTTTGTTTTATGATAATATTTTTCTACTATCTGTTTTTTTGCTATTTATTACATGCACAAAACAAAAAAAAAACTGATAACAATATTTCTGTAACAGCCACATTACCAAAGATCTCATAACTCTGTCAGTCGCGCCGTGGTCAAACACCGTTGGAATCATGTGCACTATGGATGATCTTGTTCATAACCGAACTATTCTTCACTTAGCTAGATTTAAAGAAGAGCAATACTTATCATGTATTGAAAAATTCAGAGTAAGTACTCAAGGTTATAATTGAAACTGTATTTCGAAACACATTTGTAGGTAATGGAATGTAGCCATTATTTTTCAGGCAGGAACTTTAGTAGCAGTACCTCCACTAGTAGTTATGCTTACAAAATCACCAATTGTGAAGAATTATGATGTCAGTTCGGTTGAAATAATATACTGCGGTGGAGCACCTTTAGATGTAGCTGTCATTAACGAAGCTAAACGAAGGTATCAGGATATTTACACAATTAAATACTTCGATGTTCATCTATAATAGATAACTTATTCTATATTTTTCGATAGTTTCAAGGGTTTAAAACATGTTTTACAAGGATATGGAATGACTGAAACTACAGGAACATTAACTGAAGAATCAGACAGTCAATATAAACTAGGAAGTGTTGGCAAAGTAGTTCTAGGAAATATTGTTAAGGTAAAAACATTTCCCATTCAATCAAAACGTTATTATCTAGAAAGGACCTACTAGGTAATTAAATTACCTTTCAGATAGCAGACGTTGAGACTGGAAAAACCCTTGGACCTAATCAGGAAGGCGAAGTTCGCGTAAAAGGTCCGACGTTGTTTGCTGGTTACATCGGAAAAAATATACAGGATGATCTAGACGAAGAAGGATTCTTCAAAACTGGGGATATATGTTACTACGATGAAGATGGCTATTTTTACTTTGTGGATAGAATCAAAGAACTGATAAAGTATAAGGCTGGCCAAGTAAGTTTTTTTATAGACTCGCTCTTAGCCGTTATCTAATCCGATGGTAAGCGATGATGTGATCAACGGTGGATAATCAAGTGACCAGTTATTTATTTTCGTAAATTGATCACTTTGATCATCTACTGTTCTCGCGAATGAATTTTTTTAAATGGCATAACAAGAATATAATTATGTACAAATATAGTGAGGTTCTAACTCCTGTGCTAGGTGAGAACACCTGTGTTTTAGAAATCAATAGGTTCTTGATTATGTGAGAGTATAATAATTTGTTTTTATTAGTATCAATATTATTTATTTTCACAAATAATTTATGTTACACTTGACTGGGCTGTTGGTCTAGTGGTTAGTGACTCTGACTGCTATGCCGGAGGTCGTGGGTTCGATTCCCACACAGGACGAATGTTTGTGTGACGCACGATCATATGTTTTGTGTCTGGGTGTAATAAATTACACCCAGACACAAAACACTACACCGCTAAATTTTAATCGTTTTAATCCCGGGGAGGGTCAATCCGGTACGTGAAACACTATCGATTTGTAAAGATAAAATTAAAAAATAAAGTACCTATTTTTCAAAACTCGTATTAATATACGCATGTATGAAATTAATTTCTTTAAGAAAACGTCAGCTGAGCCAGTTCAATGACCTATAGGTAATAGTCGGCGTTGCGTAAAAACTACCTACAGGTCATTGAACTCACGATAGTGTCCGGATCGAACCTCTATGGGATTAAAACTATTAAAATTTAAAGGTGTATAATATGTATGTATTTAGAATGAGTGGAGTGGAGTGGATAACTATCGCAGCGGAACAGCATTTTTGTTGCATGAAATATGATGACAAATATTGCACATTTTCGATGTCTGACTTCGAATCTGACTTAGATCTGAATTCAGTAATTCAGATCTAAGTCAGATTTTACATATCAGCTTTAATTTTTGAGAAATACGGAAAACTACATTTTCAAGAAAAAAAAAAACAATTATTACAAAAACTAACACAACTTATCAAAAAAAATCTTTTAAAGGATTTTCTTGCTGACTTGATTCGCAAAGGTTATTTTTAATGCCCCAAAAGTAGCCTATCATCATGTGGGCTTTCCAGTGACCCTAGTACTGTTTCTTCGTAGTCAGATGATCTTTGTAATAGTCTTTTTTGTCTTATCTTTGTCAACTTATAGAGCCCTGATATCCATAATACAAGTTTAACCTTATCTTGGGTGTCAGAACTGATAACTGTGTGTTAATTTTACAATTTTCTACATGTATGTATTGCCACTTATGACTACTATCCCTACTGTACAATTTTAAAACTGGAAATAAACATTTATAATTATTATCTTGATAGAACGCTTCCCCAAACTTTCATGAAACTGGTCCAAATGGCTAAGAAAAAATTGTGCCTTGATGCTCATATAGCACCCACCCTATTAGAAGTGTGGCAACATCTCTTCAACGTGTGCAATGTGCGCATAGCTTTTATCCAATTTTATTTCCCAGAAAGTTTTGTACAATCCACATAAATTATTTCTAGGCATTATTTCTAATAACAGACGTGTAACTATTAAAGTATGTCATCCTTTATCAACCTTCTTATTTGTGAACCATCAATAATTCTGGCTTTTAGTTTATCTGTACAGATAATATGGAACTACGAGTATTTAGAGAGGTTTTTTTTATTATTATTATTGATAAGCTCGTGTTTGACCATTATCTTACCAGTTGGTAAGCGGTGATGTATTTTAAACAATCACCATCCTTGTTTTAGCTTTGACAAATTGTTTCACTAGCTCTAGTATGATTTACAGAGGTGGCTGTACGATGCGATCACACTAATCTCACATATTGGTCGCGAGTGTCTACAGAAAATCCTAATCAATCAAAATACACTCGTTTTGTATTTAAAACGAGTGTATGTTCAACACACTTAATCTAAAATTTTTGGATGTAAATTCACCACATATGTCACAGAAATAGTTGGGTTTATTTTTTGGATAATTCTCACGCATGCGGAGAAATTCCGCATGCGTAACTCCCGCAAATGTCCATTTCATACAAGTATTTATTGTATTGCACGGAATACGTACGCGGGACGCGTTTTTTATATTTTGAAATTTTCTGCATGCGGAGCAATCCCGCATGCGTGATGTAATCTGCACAATAGTAAAAACACCCTCAACGTAGACATGTAAAAAAATGAAAGAGAACAGGTTGGATTTGTATAAGCTAAATTTTGCTAGTACAACAATATAGTGGATAGCTGTATCTCAAAGACTGCTGATGAAACTGATAGAAAAAAAAACGGAGAGTTGATTCGAAATCAGCGACCTCAAATTAGTATCTAAACAAGAGATATAAAATTCCATGCAACAAAATAAAAAGGCTATTTTTGTTCCCTTGTGAATTACAGTAAAATCAAAACATAATATAATATTAATAACTCAAACTAAAAACAAACTAAAATATGGTGTCAAAAAGCTTTTCCAGATCGCTGTCGACTGATAATATAATGAGCCCAAAAGACTGGCAGCATTCCCACGCTGTATGGCAATCTTTATCCTCTGTCTCTCTGTCTAGGTAAAAGCTAGAATGTCAAAAATGTAATAAATTATTTTATAATTTCAGGTGGCCCCTACAGAGTTAGAAGCAATATTGCTCCAACATCCAGGAGTTAGAGATGCGGCAGTAGTTGGCAAGCCAGACCCCGTTGTAGGAGAACTCCCAACAGCTTTTGTGGTGAAAACTCCAGGGTCAACAGTCACCGACAAGGAACTTATCGATGTCGTAGCCGGAAAAGTAAGTTTGAAAATAATTATTAATTTTATCTTGGAGTAATTATAATAATTATAGGTTTTTCTTATCCTTATTTATATAAATAAGTTGTTTATAAATTTGTTTATATACTTCAAGCACAGAAAAGTATAGAGGCGGATTTCGATATACTGAGCATTATTATGACCTAGACACCCACGGGTTCATAGCGACCCAGAAAAAGAGTTTCTGGACAGAAAGGGGAAGTCTTTATAAGAAATTATAGACCAACAAAAAAAACTACATAAATCGGGAATGAGTTAAAAATCGATACATACAAAAAATTCTTCGAGTTCCAAACAAATATGTAATATTTTACTATATAAGCATCAAAATATTACGTAGTAGGCATGATAAAATAAAGATAAGATAGCAAGGCAATGACAGAGCAGATAATACCATGATCATCAACGATCGCACGTATGCGGCATTATGTAAACAGTAAACAGTTAAACAGTTTAATGAATTAATAAATGACTTTTCGTCAGTATAAACCAGATCGCCGGTGTTCCCTAGCTGACTTACCTAGAGAAGGAACACCGAAACAAACTCAAAAGGGGTGGAATAGACTTTAAAAGAGACTTGATCTTTATCTGCATGGTTCTCATAATGATTAAAGGCATTTGTTGTACATAAGCTGATGTTTATAGTTGTGGTATATGACTACAGTGCAGAATAGTATCTGAGATGGTTCTTCGACGAAAGTACCAGTCAGATTTGAATAGAGCTGTCCAGTCAAGTACTGTGCAAGTATTTGTAAACTCAATATATGCATTTTTAAGTGTTTTGTAATCGTGGATAACAAAACACTTAAACTAACTAACTAACTTAAACTACATAATTATTGAGTTACAACTTTCAGGATTCCATTTATTACAGGAAAACTAATAGAAAGATTTTATTTTATACTGAAGTCAGTAAATATAGCAGAATTATTATTTATTAAGAGTTTGTTTGATTTATTCACGATTTTGCATGGACGATAACACTATTGAGTAAATATGAATTGTGTTTTCTTTATCTTCTTTGCGGCTTACGGGTGTATATCAAATAAAATTTCGCCGATAATCTATTATATTTCAAAATTATCTTTAAAAAATACTGCACACTAAATTATACCTAATAATATATCGGATATACCTTTTCTTTTATGGTTTATGGAAGATGGATAAACATTTATCCACAATGTTCTGACTTCATCTCTTATTAGGCCTCTATCACACTCGTGACGTTAACATCGCGTCTGCACAATGTTGGTACTTTACCACTAGGAACTCGCGACGTTGACGTCGCGTCTGCGCAACGTTGGCGTTGCGTCGACTTTGGAGAAGCACCAACGCTCGTAATACGCCAATAGGGTAGCGACTCAGACACGTCAGAATCAAAGAAAGAAAGTACTAACAGAATTTTTCATTATTCAGGTATCTTCGTGGAAACAACTGCGAGGCGGTGTCCATTTCGTTGAAGAAATACCGAAGACTCCAAGCGGAAAAATATTGAAACGAATTTTGCGTGATTATCTTAAGAAACCTGCTAGTAAACTATAAATTATTTGAGTTACTTACTTTGCTAATACCTTATTAACTAAGAAATGCTATTTAAACTTGTGTCAACGTGGCCCTGGCTCCAATCACAATCCAATAAATTTATTTACGAAGTAACCGCAGTTTACATTTCTATTAAATAGCACTGAGATTGAAACTATCCAAAAGTTTCATAGACAAAAAAATATGCTACGATACAGGTGCTATTTTAACCTTAAAATTATAAAATAAACAAGCTATTTGATTGAGAAATTGTGCTTGCACCCGAAATCATGTTGTATGTCCAAATGGGAGGTTAAAAATTCTGATCGAACTGAGATTTTGCCAACTATATGGAGTCCGACGCGAGTTTGATTGCGTTGCTGCTTATAAACAATGTCGCAAACATAGTAAATATCAAGATCAAGCAATACTGGAGAGAGGCGCTAGGCATTGCGCTAGCACATAGCGGTAAGCCCTGTGCATTTATTGACGTTTTTAAATTGGTGACCACTACAACAGAATAAAGATTACACACTTATTGTCACAGTATCGCCTTTTACCTCACCGACAACTTTACGCAAATAACCGGAATGAATCAGAACCTCATCCACATCGATTAGGCTTCGGCCAAGCAACGCCGCTCTTATACGCCAAGATGTCGTACCGTAGTTGACTATTTTTTTAAAGTGTGATAGTGATAGGAGAAGCAAGTGGCGCTCGGTGAGCTCGGCGACGACTGGCATACCACACACCACTTGACATTTGCGAGCTTGTTCCGATGCGAGACGAATAATGCAGTACATATCTCGGTGGCGGTGTTTTATAGCAGTGGCGAGCGGCTTGTGTGTGACCAAAGCAACAAGATAAACGTGGGTGATAATATACTTAAATAAATTAAATGTATGACTATGCCATGTGATATCGCTTCTTGGATGGATTTGGATATTATCAATCATTGTTAATTTTAATATAATGTTTGCAAAATATTAAATGTATTAATAAACTTACTACTATGTTATTTGAAAAGTGGAATTGTGAATGTTACTTTACTGTAGGAACTCAGACCTACTTACTGTAGATACAAAAACTACATTCTTTCTGACTATCTGCACCGCAAAAGAAGGTTTTTCTTGATTCTTGCGCGATTAACATAGTATTTCAGGGGTAATAAATTAGAAGTGGAAGTTTTTTGAAAACTATCAAATCAACTTTCGTTTGAGATGCCATCATAGTATTGTTCTTTTCTATTTCAAAAATATATTCTTTCATACAGGCTTACAAGGGCACTTAAAAAACGCCAGAAGCTAGTGCACGGTTCCAAATTAGTCGTTTCCTATGGAGAAGAACCAAGTGGTTTAAAAAAAGTGGTTGATTTCCATATTACATACACTCAGGAAAATGACACATTATTGAATAACACGACTCAAGCCTGTCCGTCAAGTGTAATCAACGAAGCTGAGAATCAGACATTTCGTAAACAACGACCTACCATTTAAATTACTGTTCCAAAATTTTCAAAGCCTAAATAATAAACAGGATATACTTGAAGCATTTCTCGACGAAAATTCACTATATAAGGCAATATGTATTTCAGAAACTTGGCTCACTCAGGAAAAATTAGAGCTCATTAAATTTAGTGGATATAAATGTGCATCTTCTTACTGCCGCAGCACCAGAACAGGTGGCGGCGTATGTATACTAGTACAAGAACATATTGAAAGCATCCATAGAAACGATATTTCAGATATGTCTATAGAATATGTGATAGAACTATGTGCCACGGAATTACCAAAAGAAAATTTATTAATTGTAACTATGTATTGGAATAGAAGAGAGGAGGAAGTATTTTATCAGCAAATAAAACAAATTCTACAATATATAAACAATAAATATTACAAATTAAATATAATTATAGGAGGAGATTTTAATGTTAATATTTTATCAGACAATTTAAAAACTACACAATTTTTAAACGTCATGCAGGAATATAATTTCACTCAACATGTAAAAAGCCCTACACGTATTACATCAAACACTGCGACGTGTCTAGATCTAATATTTACTAACTTTAGATACAAAGACATGTACGCAACTACAGAAGAATTGGGTTTTTCAGACCACCATAGCACAATTTTACATTTAAAAATACCCGAAAAATCGGAAAAAAGTTATTGGTACGTTATGAAAAGGCTATATAATAATTCAAATATACTAAAATTCAAAGAAAAAATACAAAAACTTAATTGGAACGATATTCTTACCACTGACAATGACATTAACGTAAATTATAAAAAATTCAATGACATACTTACTTCTATTCTAAATGAATGTATACCACTATGCAAAATTAAATTAAAAACAAAACTTAAAAAATATTGGCTCACTACTGGAATAAAAAAATCTTGCACAAATAAAAGACTATTAAAAACATTGACATTAAAAGCAAAAAATCCGACATTAACAAAATATTATAAAAAATACGAAAAAATATTGAAGAATACTGTCACGACGGCAAAAAAACTTCACTATAAAAATAAAATGATGCAATCTAACAATAAAGTTAAAACAATGTGGGGAATTATTAACGAACGCACAAACAAGATAACAAAAAGTGAAAAACGCAATATAACACTACAAATAAATAATAATTCAACCTCTAAACCTGAAGATGTAGCCAACTCATTCAACCGCTTCTTTGCTTCTATAGAAGATAGCACAAAACGTATCGGCAATAAACCAAAAGGACTACCGGTGGCTTCAGCTACACCATACACATTGTATCTTAACCCAGTAGATCCCTACGAGGTAAATAGTATAATAAAAAATCTTAAAAATAAAAGAAGCCACGGAATTGACGAACTTCCACCTTCTCTATTAAGACAATGCGCCGACGAATTAACTTTACCATTTTATATACTAATCAACCAATCTTTCGAAGCAGGCATTTTTCCCGATTTGTTAAAAAAAGCTCTTATAAAACCGATCCATAAGAAAAATTCAAAAACCGACCCAAACAATTATCGTCCAATTGCTCTGTTACCAACGGCCTCAAAAATATTTGAGAAAGCTATGTGCGACCGCGTCTATGCATTTTGTGAAAAATATAATATATTCAACGACAGTCAAAATGGTTTTCGCAAAAATCGATCGACCACGTTGGCTGTTTACAAATATATCCAAGAAGCTCTCAACATAATTAATAATAAAAAATACGCTACAGGTTTGTTATTGGATATGACGAAAGCGTATGATAAAGTTCAATTTGATATATTACTGAATAAGCTGTATAACATTGGCATCCGCGGGAAAAGTCATGATCTGTTCACCTCGTACCTAAAGAACAGAGAACAAGTCGTAGAAATTGAATATTACAATAGCAAAACACGAGAAATTAAATTAGTCCGATCTCAAAACATACCCGTAAACGCATCAATACCACAAGGAACTGTGATAGGATGTCTGCTATTCCTTATTTATATCAACGATCTCCCTGACCACATCAATGAGCCATGCGTGTTATTCGCCGACGATATTTCTATTTTAACACCATGTGACAATAATTTAGATTTAAATCAGAAACTGACTTCCATACTTGACAATACAACACACTGGATGAACGAGCACAACCTTGAAATTAACTATAATAAGACAAAAATAATAACGTTCTACCCGCGACAAAAAACACCGATAAATATTAACTTTAATTACAACGGACAAAACTTAGAAGTTGTAAATAAATTCACCCTTTTAGGCCTAGACATAGATTCACATATAGATTGGAAATCCCACATTCAAAAAATAAGAGCTAAATTATCTAAGTTTACATACGCCCTCAGAGAAATTAAAAAAACAACAGATCTTAAAACAGCCTTAGTTACTTATTACTCATACGCATTTGCATGGCTCAAGTATGGAATTATGTTATGGGGAAATAGCACAGATGCACCGACACTGTTCACTTTACAGAAAAAAATTATAAGAATATTAATGAATATAAAAGACACCGACTCCTGTAAACCCTACTTCAAAGAACTAAAAATATTAACCGTACCATGTCTTTATATATTGGAAATTTGCAAATTTGTTCGAAAATATCCACAATTCTATACCAAAAGAGAGGACATCCAAACTAAAATTACACTAAGACATAAAAATAGACTTAACATACCCGCTTCACGATTGAAAATGCACTCTTCTAGCGCATTTGTTATGTCTATTAAAATGTATAATAAGTTACCAGAATTCATCAAAAATGCAGATAGTAATAATATGTTTATCAATAAACTGAAACAGTTTCTAATAGACAAATGCTACTATACTATAGACGAATACTATAACGATAAACATCGCCTACAATAAAAGCTATTAATTATACTGTAATAAATGTAAGTACTTACAGAAGCGCAAAATAATTTAGGTACTATGGTGAATAAAAATTTAAATTAAACTTATACATAGTTAACTTAAATAAATATATGATTTAATAATGATGACGATAAAAATACCTGACATTTAATTTACTTATAAAGACATTACATACATAAATTAATCAATAATAACTTAATTTAATAATTATAAATAAAATATCTGACAGAATTTAAAAATAATAACGACAAAACTAAATTAAAATATTTGACATTTAATTTACTTATATTAAGACATTACATTCATAAATTAATCAATAATTACATAATTTCATAACAATTACAACAAAAATAAATAAAATATCTGACATAATTTAAAAATATTGACGACAAAAATAAATTAAAATATCTGACATTTAATTTACTTATATTAAGACATTACATTCATAAATTAATCAATAATGACATAATTTCATAACAATTACAACAAAAATAAATAAAATATCTGACATAATTTAAAAATATTGATGACAAAAATAAATTAAAATATCTGACATTTAATTTACTTATATTATGTATAATTATGTATAATAATAATATTACCTATTTCATAATAATGACAAAAAAATAATTAAAATTCTAACAAAATCTACCAATACTTATATTTACATAGACATAATAAATAAACATGCTTAGACAATTAAATAATAACGATGACAAAAATAAACATAATTTATAACATTAGACCATATACATATATAACTACATCTATTAGATCTGTCAATAATAATAAATTCCATGCATTGTAATTTAGCCTTCATCCTCTCTCCTAACTTTACTGTGCCCGACAGGGTCCATATTGATCTTCAAAATATGTTATACCACCTATGTATACAATATGGAATGTAATAAAGTATTGAGTATTGAGTATTGAGTATTACAGTATTAATAGATATTATGTTAGCAGTCAATACTGTACCCAAAAGAACAATAGAAAATAATCCAAAAAAAGTGAGTTGTAATTATAAAGTATCTAAGAATTCAAGGTGTCTAGTGTTCTTGCATTCGCATTATAAAAAATAAGCTATAAAAAAAAATACTATCAATAAAATAAATATAAACATAAACATAAATAGGTAAACTTTCTTTAAACATCAAAAGATGTTTACCGCGCCCGTTTAGAAACTATTCGCATTCAAACGTAGGTAGACGTGTAATGGTACCTAATAGACCTATAGATAGAATTTACTCGAATTAATAAATTGCATGGTGCAGTGCGTTCCAACCCCGTGATTTAATTTTTAACGTCGTTATATTTAATCTTACATTGTATTCAGTTTTCTTTTCCTCATGGTATCGATCTTTGTTCTGAAAAAAAATGTTTATTAATATTACATTTATTCATTACTAGCTTTTGCCCGCGGCTTCGCCCGCGTGGCATTAAGTACTTAACTTCGGGATAAAAGGTAGCCTATATTCTTTTCCATGTCAAAGGCTATATGCATGCCAAATTTCATCCAAATCCGTTCAGACTTTTTTGCGTGATTAATTAACAAACATCCAAACATCCACACTTTCACATTTACAATATTAGTTAGGATTAAAACATATCATTTACATTTTTAAATATTTTTTTAGCATCACATTAAAAAAAAAAACATTAAAAAATTTAAAATCGGGAACAGGGTCCGATGTACCGGTGGTTAGGGCTAGGAAACCTCCAAACAATATGCGCCGTGTCCAGGAGTACTGCCTCCTGAATCAGTCTCCTTTAGCTAGATGAGAACATCCAGAAATAATGTGTCGGATTAATTTCCCGGGCCGGTGGCATGCCCGACAGATGTCAACCGTACCATCCTTACAATGTATTTCCGGTAGTTGTTTGTCATCATAACTTCGTTCATAATCACACAAGACAAAACCTTCGGTTTCCCCGAAGAGGTCTTCGAAACACAGCCAAGATATGGACGCTAATAGGCCCATGTAAGGCCCGGTAAAAGTGTCATTAGTATCAATATTATAAGTTTGCAGCAGTTCTCTCTAGCCAAGGAGATCATCTCGGTGCATAAATACCCACCCACATCGGTTTTTAGGAAGTAAGTATTCCCTGAGACTACATACATAACGGTTTTACAGGGTCTTAGCATTTAAGAAGCCACGACTCCCACACTTCCGCGGGAAATACAGTCTCATCACTGATGATCGTGGATGATACATCCGATTTGCGGTAAGTTGTCTGAGTCCGTTTGAGTATGCCGAAAGCATACATCAATACCGGCATGACCCAACCGTTAAAAGCACCTTGTTTCCACCTAATAAAAGACAATTCAGTACTTTATTTGAGCGGCCAAAGAAGCGCTCCTTAACGATTGTTTCACGTCATCAGTATTGATGCCTAACGCTTCCGACATACCGAAATACTTGTAGGTTTCGGGATCTAAGGTATATGGAATCCGAGATTATTATTATAAACTTTATTACATAGAGAATAATGTTAAGATGTAAAAAAGAAAAACTAAATATATTACAATAATAAAATACCAAATGATCCTAACTAATATTATAAATGTGAAAGTGTGGATGTTTGGATGTTTGTTACTTAATCACGCAAAAACGGCTGAACGGATTTGGATGAAATTTGGCATGCATATAGCTTTTGACATGGAAAAGAAGGCTACCTTTTATCCCGATTCTTTAAATAACTAATGCCAAAAGCTAATATACTAATAAATATAAAAAATAACGATAAATACAATATAGGAAGGAGAAGAAAAACTAAAGTAATAGGTAGCCTCATTTCTATGAGTAATGCATTCCACAGACGAGCTGCTTGTATCGCTAAAGATGAATCGAAGAACGAAGTGGAATGCATATGTATACTAAGATTCCCCGAAAATTTCCGATTTTCGAATTTCGTATTCATTGTGAAAATTATAATAATAATAATTTCTTTATTTTCTACCAAAAAGTATTATAGTTTCTTGGAAATACTAAATTTTAGTTGAATATAGGGGTGGACTGGAGCCTAAACTAGGGAAACCCTTTATATCAGGTATTTAGGACACTCACGCGCGAATTAGAACATTCTATTAGATAACTAAACAAGTACAGGTACCACAAGAATTGGTAGAAAGAAACAGAAATAAAAGATTTAATTAAATTTAAATAATAATTTAACCGTGAGAGAATGTGTGATGGTGTGAGAGTGCATGTGCGCTGTGTGTGTGATAAATAATGCTACTGTATGATACTCGTATGTTAAGCAATGAATTAATCTTATTATAAATATAAAGAACGCAGTGCAGTATGAAACCGATTCGCATGCCCTGTTTCTTCTGCAAGCAGAATACGGGGTCGTTGGTTCATACTTAAGATCTTTATGTTTTCAAAGTGTTGTACACAGAACAAATATTTGTCTTACTATTAAGACATTGGATTCTTTGTAAAGATTTTCTGTGCGCGTTCAACGAGTATAAGTTTAGTTTTGCATGCACCACCTTTTTTTTCGATGGAAAAAATCATCTTATGACAACCGGGAGATAGTGTCAGACTCTTACTGACTAAAAAACCCATCCCGTTCCTTCAAGCCTTCATACCGGGGCTCAAGCGCCCTTTCGGATAACCCTGGCCTCAGAAGGCTTCGACCCGTCTGGGCACCTGCTGTTGCTGACAACTCCTTGAGGCGCGCTGGAACAGCGCGCGCCGTCAACGTCTTGGGCTTGGTCCGGACAGTTACCGGACGACCGGACAGCGAGCTACCCAGCTCTGTCCGCCATGCCGCAACCTGTCGCGGCAGAGGACTTTCACCCCGGCGTTGCATCTCCACGCGCATGTCGTGCATGTGTGCAAGGACTGTTGCCTCCAAATCCCATGGTGATTGCATGCTCCACCTCAAACTGGTATACAATAATTAATTACTGATTGAACCAGAACAAAATAAATTATTTTAAGCAAGGCTGGTTTCAGTATCTTTCTAAGCCTTTTAAAAATTCTAATCATAATGATGCATCTAATTGAATACCGAGATACCTAATGTAACGTTAACGTTATGGGATTTTGGTTGTTATATGTGTAAACTCTAACAGTGGAATTATTTGTATCTGAATCTTAGGGTTCATTGGTTGAAAACGTAATGAATTCAGATTTTTGATATTTAGAGTAAGAAATTTTTGTTCGCCACAGGAAAGTTTGACATAGTCCTTTTTCAGCGTAATTACGTGCCTGAGCCCAAATCCCTGAAATAACAGAGCGGTGTCGTCTGTATAGAAGAACTTTTCCGTTTAAAGGAGTATAATTACAGAGCTCGTTAATGTATATCAAGAAGAGACTTGGGCCTATCACACTGCCCTGGGGAACACCGCAGGTCGCAAGATTAGCGATAACATATCACTAATCTTTGCAGTTTGATATTTATCACTTAAGACATTTTTTAGTGGTTCAAGTGATAGACCACGTATTCCTATCATTTCTAGCTTATGTAGTAATAGATGAGTAAAGATTGTATCAAAAGCCTTTGCCAGGTCTTGAAAGACGCCTATACATTTTCGCCCACGGCCTAGATCATTTACAAGGTAATTAGAAAGACGCACCCACCTTTGTTGATTTGTTGGGCTGGAAGCCAAATTGTGATTTTGTTTATTGATGAGCTTTTCAAGTAATTTAGACATAGCGGTAAGCACTGAAATTGGGAGATAGTTTTCGACACAGTCTCTATTCCCCCCTTAATGGATGGGGTTTATGGACTACAGAGTTTAAACTTTTTAAGAAAAATACCCTTGTTGACACAGTGGTTAAATAGACATATGTGTTAGTATTGGACTGATAATATTTTTGAGGCGTTTTAGAAATGCAACCGGGATACCGTACTGTGGCAGAGCAATTTAAAGGTTAATGATTAAAGCCTCGACTTCAGCAGTATCTGTTTCAAGCAAAACAAAAGATTTTGAGTGAGAATAACTTTTAATGTCGCAAGTTATTTTGGATATATATCAAAAACTTGGGTAATGTTGTTTGCAGGTTTTGGTCCTACTTCATACTATTGTACTAACGTAGTTTTAAGTTTCAGTCACTAACAAAATATGGACATTGAAGTTAGTCTAAAAAAAAAATATTTGTATTAAAGTACTAATTTATTAATCTTGTTAACAGATGAAATTGGACAGTCCGGCTAAAATTTAAAGGGTTATGGTTTTTTGAGGTATTCATTATTTTAGGAATAGCGTTTCATGTATCATTTGGATTTTTACATTAATCAATAGTTGAGATATCATATTTACCTTTAATTTCAGTTAAATTGTCTGTTTCTACGGTAGGATATCTTTAATATTTCATGTGATGGCGAAGCTTTGAGCTTATTGTGAAGAGCATCACGATGTTTTGTACACCTAAGTAAGCCAGGCGTTACTCATGACTTAATGATATCTACTCTTTCTATTTAGAACTTTACGCATTGTAGTGCTAGTTTCTAAAACTTCTTTTAAATGTTGACCTTGAAGGACCTTGCTTCCATATCTAAAATGGAAGCAAGGTCCTTGTCCTTTAGTTATGTGAAAGCCTTTTCATAGTCAATAAGATGTTTTCCCAATTTTCAATTGCCAATCTTGAGGTAGCGAATTTTCTTGGAATAGTTAAATTTAATACGACAGGGGGGAATAATCTGTTTAAATATGTGTTGTAATTACAAATATTTGTGCTTTGCGGTTTGTTTTAAGGTTAATGTGATCCAAACAATTAGGCACACGCATAGGTAAAGTGTGAGCAGGCAGAAGGCCATTTTCAGCCAAAAGATTTAAATATTCGTGACTTCTACGGTCTTCGTTTAAAGTTTTGATATCTATTTTGACATCATCAATAGCAGCAATTGTCTAAAAGCTAATGAATTTCAGAATATTTTCTAGAGAATTATGTATAATTATGTGTTATTTAATACCTGTCTCTTACAAATTTGCACATTGCTTTTTAAATCTTCTACGTTATCTACCAAGGTTGCATTTATTTTATCGTGTGTTGACAAAACTCATTTGTTGTACATATAAAAACCGTATCGTTACCTAAAGCCTGAGTGTGTAGACGCCTTCCATATCGAAAACAGTGTTAATAATCAAAACAAAATTACTTCAACGGACAGTATGAGTGGAATTATTTATAAAGACGAACCATTTTTTATACCATCGCATATGAATTATGGGAAAATGGCTATTGATAACATGTTGAGGACCAAAGATAAAATTGCTTTGGTAAGGCTAGAAGTGTATTTTTTTGTTTTTTTTTTTTATTGAAATGTTATGTTAATTGAATGAATCTTGTATGAATTTCAAAGATCAATGGCGTAACAGGGGAACAAATAACGTTTGGTGAGCTGGTGCAGTTGGTGGTAAATACTGCCTCGTCGCTTATTCGCTTAGGTGTGGAAAGTGATGAAGTGGTCGGCGTGTGCAGTGAGAATAGGATGGAATTCCTAGTCACTTCAATAGCTGTATGGTGTAGTGGTGCAACTCTGACTTTACTCAATGCTGGCTATGGAAAAAGTGAGTTTTATGATATAGCAAAGTAAGGGCTTCTTACATACTTACAAGGGATTGCTTTACTTTCTGTTCAAAATCACCAATTCTGAGGTGTAAAATGAGGTAATTACACAAATGTATTTATTGTAAATGTTATATTCTCTGAACCTCTACTGTCTAGGCTGTTTGAGCAAGTTCCCATTATATGTATACCGCGTACATTGAAGGACTGGTATAATTTACCTAATTTACTTGCTGTGGTCTCCCCGTCAGATTATAATTTAGGTATCTTCAAGGCCTCTAAGCCTTAATAAATAGGCTATTTATTAACTAGTGCGCTTCACCACCAACGATCGCATCACTGCATAACCATGAAGTGGGATCGCAGTCACGCACTAGTTTATATCATTTAATATGTATGTATATATAATATATAAATATCTTATAGGAAAGAAGAGATAAGTCAATTAAGTGCATATTATTTAGAAATAAACAAATCATATTATAAACAAGAAAATCCCAAAAATAAAAGTTATATGTAAAATATTGTTTGTTTTACCTTGACACCATAGAATTTACTTCTAAATTTTAACGATGTATGGTATAATTATGTTAAAAATTGATGATATAACTTCTTCGTACATTATTTTCTTTTTGCAGATGAATTGGTGCATTCGATGGAAATTTCAAAGCCAAAATATATGTTTCTGTCACCTGAGACTTACAATACTTTTTACCAGACCATGGTTGGTACAAACATGGTGAAAAAATTCTTCGTTTTTGGTGATTCTGTCAATGATCACAAACTATTGAAGTTTAACGACCTAATTAAAACATACGTAAATGTTGATACTTTTAAACCTGTAACCGATCCTATTAACGGTAAGAATAACAATTTACTAACGCTAATTGATAGCTCTACTTCATTCGAATATCTTCTTGTTGTTCAAATGGATTGTTTCTTATTTTGAGAAGAAAAAATCCACGATAAACACTTTTCTGGTTTGACGATTTATTCAAACCCGACTAAGAAGTTTTCAATCGATTAAACATTTTTTGACATAAATATGTTTAAGATTTTCAATTAGCAATCCCAAAAATGAGAAAAAGAATTATCAGAATGTTTTTCTACAATTTGGTATTCCGTAGTTTTTTTAGTGTTTAATAATATGTTTTACAAGAGTTATTTATTTTACAGGGTTGTCACGAACGGGTTTAATACTATACTCATCCGGTACAACTGGACTTTCTAAAGGAGCTAAACTATCACACCTCAATTTGATTACTGCGGGCAATCAACCTAGGTGAGATTATTTTGTTTTATGATAATATTTTTCTACTACCTGTTTTTTATTGCTCATTACATGCACAAAAAACTATGCAACAAAACTAAAAACAATATTCCCTGTAACAGCCAAATTACCAAAGGTATCGTAACTTTGTCAGTCGCGCCGTGGTCCAGCACCCTTGGAATCCTGTACACTATGGATGAACTTATTCATAACCGACCTAATCTTTATTTAGCTAGATTTAAAGAAGAGCAATACTTATCATGTATTCAAAAATTTAAAGTAAGTACCCAATAATATAATAGAAACTTAATTTCAGAACATATTTGTAAAGGAATGTAGCCATTATTTTTCAGGCAGGAACATTAGTAGCAGTGCCTCCACTACTAGTTATGCTAACAAAATCAGAAATTTTGAAGAATTATGATGTCAGTTCGGTTGAAATGATATACTGCGGTGGAGCACCTTTAGATGTAGCTGTCATTAACGAAGTTAAACAAAGGTATCAGGATATTTACACAATTAAATACTTCGATGTTCACTATAATAGATAACTTATTCTATATTCATCAACAGTTTCAAGGGTTTAAAACATGTTTTACAAGGATATGGAATGACTGAAACTTCAGGGACATTAACTGAAGAATCAGAGAGGGAATATAAACTAGGAAGTGTTGGCAAAGTAGTTCTTGGTAATATTGTTAAGGTAAAAACATTACCCATTCAATCAAAACGTTATTATCGAGAAAGGACCTACTAGGTAATTAAATTACCTTTCAGATAGCAGACGTTGAGACTGGAAAAACCCTAGGACCGAATCAGAAAGGAGAAGTTCGCGTAAAAGGTCCATCGTTATTTGGCGGTTATATTGGAAAAAACATAAAAGATGAGCTAGACGAAGAGGGATTTTTTAAAACTGGGGATATATGTTACTACGATGAAGATGGCTACTTTTATTTTGTTGATAGAATTAAAGAACTGATTAAGTACAAGGCTGGCCAAGTAAGTTTTTTATTTTATTATTTTTGATAGACTCGTGCTTGACCATTATCTCACCTGATAGCAGGCAACTATGTGATCGACAGTGGATGATCAACTGATCATCCCCTCTAGCCAAGTTACAACTGTATCGTGTCGAATTCCGTTCTCCAATCGGTAACGCTTCGGTGTCAGCAATTGTAGAAAACGATAAGTGGGTAGCCATGTTGACGCACTTGCGTCGGCCGCTCGTTCTACAATGTAGCGTTTGTTTATCAAAAGTGTGCGTTAAATGTTGTAAAAATTCATTCTATCATTTTGAGCGATGTGAACTTGGCTACGAATTTTCTATTCGTTCGTTCCAACCACTCGACTTTACGTTGAGATGACGTCATTCCCATACGTTCCATCACTTTTCTACAGCGTTAATGATTGCAGACTAACAACTTGGCTAAGCGTGCTGATATGTTTTTTCGTAAATTGATCATCTAGTGTTCGCATCAATGGATAATTAAAGTTTGAGTAAACTAAATAACGCTGGTCTACAGTGATTTTGGTACTGCCAAAACTTCAACTGATTTTTAGAATATGGGTGCCAGGATTAAAACCGCATTCTTATTTTTTTAATCATACGTATAATTTTTTTTTTCAATGGGCGTTGTCATAATCTTTGCGTGTGTTACAACCGATATCCGTGGTTACAACAGTAATCTGTCATCATATATTCATCACAGCGACCTTGAGACCCATCTTCGAAATTTTTTTTTATTCAGATGAAACGCTCTTCGTGTTCTTTGTTGTAGGTACCAAAATTTTAAGGGAACTAGTCCAAGTGCCTATGTTATTGTATGCTCATGTTACAGCCATTATTTTTAACATCATCTAGAAGGTCCTGAATGAATTCCACATAATTTTCTGCCTTTTCAATTCTTAAGATATTTTTGTCGTTTTTGACGAAAGATTTCCAAGCCACAAAATCCAAATAATTCATTAAAATTATAAAATCGGTTTTAATGAAAGTTTTTATTTGAGGCTAATCGAAAATACCAACTAATTTGAATAAACAAACATACAAGATAGACGCGAAAAATAACACTCGAATATAAAAAAATATAAGAAAAAAAATTACTTATATTTTTTTAGGGTTCCGTCAACTAGGAACCCTTATAGTTTCGCCATGTCTGTCTGTCCGTCCTCGCTTAATCTCTGTGACCGTTAGCACTTGAAAGCTGAAATTTGGTACCAATATGTATATCAATCACGCCGACAAAGTGGTAAAATAAAAATTGGAAAATAATGTTTTATTAGGGTAGCCCCCCTATATGTAAAGTGGGAAGTGATTTTTTTTTTAATTTCAACCCTAACGTGTGATATTTTGTTAAATCATTTTTTGATAATGTCAATAATTTCGGAAATAATCGCTCCAAAAGTAAAAAACAATGTGTCCCCCCTCCCTCTAACTTTTGAACCATAAGTTAATATGAAAAAAATCTGAAAAGTAGAACTTTATAAGGACTTTCTAGGAAAATCATTTTGAACTTGATGGAAAGAATAGTTTTTGTACAAAAAAGACAAAAAGGTTCTACAAAATAATTTCTGGACTAAGTTTGTAGTATAATCGTATATGCAAGCATTTTTTTTAAACTCTTATGTGGGTACACTTATTGTGACGGACGGGAAACTACGGAACCCTACACTAAGCGTGGCCCAACACGCTCTTGGCCGGTTTTTACTTCTGACCAAGTCATGGCTACGCCGAACTTTATTCGTGCTAGTTTACCACTCGTCCACTATCTTATACATTCAATGCACAATTTTTACTTCTTTTTTTTACCCACGAAAAGTCGTAAGTCCTTATTATAGATCTAGGCCTTAAGCTTTAAAAAAGCAATTACTGTTTTTTTTTTCACCACATATTCACCATGAGTGTAGTAAAATATATTCAAATTATTTAACCAACTACTCTTAGACGACATAATAATTATATTATCGGTTAATCACGTAAATTGGCGAAATGCGAACACAGTCAACATACCAAAATCGGTATTTTTTTTCAGAAATGGATAATTTTGAAACTACACTTAGTTTAATGTTCAAAAACGTCTAAACGACTTAATATCAAGTCATTAATTAAATTATTATAGAAGACTACAGGCACCAAAAACTTTTATAAGATAAATTTATTTCAAATAGACTGAGGCTCTGACTCCTGTGCTAGGTGGGAACAGAAATCAATGTATTCTAGAATATGTGAGTGTGTAATAAATTATTTCAGGTTGCCCCTTCGGAATTAGAAGCAATATTGCTCCAGCATCCAGGAGTTAAAGATGCGGCCGTAGTTGGCAAGCCAGACCCCGTTGTAGGAGAACTCCCAACAGCTTTTGTGGTGAAAACTCCAGAGTCAACAGTCACCGACAAAGAACTTATCGATGTCGTAGCCGGAAAGGTAAATTTGAAAATAATTACTTATTTTACATTGGAGTAATTATAACTAAAGGTTTTACTTAACCCTATTTATAATTTTATTTCTTAAATACTTCAAGTACAGAAAAATATAGAGGCGGATTTTAATATAGGTAATGAGTATTTAGCACTTCTATGACCTAAACACATACGAGCTGCTTCATGGCGACCGAGAAAAAGAGTGTCTGGAAAAATAAGGGTGGAGACTTTTATCTAGCTAGAGCTGTAAAAAATTATAGACAAACAAAAAAGAAACATTTACATAAATCGGGAATGAGTTAAAAATCGATAGGTATCCAGGAATTGAATACATTTTTAGCTGCGCATTCATACGTACTTAGATAGATACACAATAAATAACTTAGGTGTAAAATAGACAAAAAAAGTTATGTAATATTTTACTACATAAGCATCAAAATACTGGCTATGAAAATATAGGCATGAAAAAATAAAGATAAGATAGAAAGGTAATGAAAGTGCAGGTAATACCATAATCATCAACGATCACACGTATGCGGCATCAACAAGATAACATAGGTGGGGACATATAAACATTTTTTCGCCAGTTTAAACCAGTTGAGGCCGGTGTTACATAGCTGAATTATTCTGAGACGCCGAAACCAACTCAGGGATAATATCTCTTTTAGAGACCATAAGACAGAAATTTAATGGTCAAATCATATGAGCACCACGCAATAAGTGTCTGAGAAAGTCTTTTAAAAAATGCAGATTGTGTTGTTAGGATTCCATGATGTTATAATAGGAAAACTAATAGAAAGGTTTATTTTCTGTTGAAGTCGTAAAGTTTAGAACTTATTGTTATTATTTCATTCAATTTTATATCGACAATAAGAGTATTGAGTAAATATGAATTATGTCTTTAATTTATCTTCTTTGCGGCTTACGAGTGTAAATCAAATAAAATGTCGTCGATAATCTATGTTGTAATTTTTTTACTTATCTTTAAAAATACTGCACACTAAAATGTACCCAATTTATCGTCTATATACAGGTTTGTTTATAAAATACCTACTGGCGACCTCTTTGGACTACGGTACAATTTTTATTCAATGACTAAAAAAAAAAAATCGTATTTTAGTTCAATAGATTTGCACACAAAAATAAAAATATTTAAAATCGCACGTTTTAAACATTACGAAGTCAATGTGAAGCAAGCGATAGTACAACAGAGAAAAGAAGCGAGGATCGGGTGGCGGAAGTGCTTGAATCGCTTGCGTCGCGTCATACAGACATAGGATAACAAAACACAAAATTGAAATGTGTTAGATAGAATAATGAAATCTTGAAGATTGTTTTTGGTAAATGTTTCGTAAAAAGTCCTAGAACAAAAGTGGTTGTTTATGATGTTAGTAATACAGCCCTGCAAGGTTGTTAGTGTTTTTCAATCAACCTTTTTTTTCGGATAGAAGGTCTATATTTATTTTATAAGTTATAGAAGATGGATAGACTTTAATCTACAAAATCCTGACTTTCAGTATTCACCGAAATAATGTGTATTTACCTATATTTCCTAATAATTAGAATCAAAAAAAGAATGTATTGATAGAATGTTTATTTATTCAGGTATCATCGTGGAAACAACTGCGTGGTGGTGTCTATTTCGTAGACGACATACCGAAGACTCCAAGCGGAAAAATATTAAAAAGAATTTTGCGTGATTATCTTAAGAAACCTGCTAGCAAACTATAGACTAAATTAGTTAGGTTCCTACTTTGCTAAAACCTTATTAAATAATAGTAGTTTATGTGACTAGGGGATAAAGCAGTGTCTTTAAGTCGCGGGCGGCATGTTGAATTCCGAACGAAACGAAGGTTGCTGATTTTAATTCCGAACGATAGTGAGGGATTTATAAAATTAACTCCCGAGCATTGCGAGGGAGTTAATAAAGAAACCTGAGTGAAGTGAGGAATTTAAGCCGCCCAAGACAAAGACAGCTTTATCCCCGTGTTGCATACTCTACTTTTTACACCATCTGTGAGATAATTAAAAGACAATTTGGTCGACCAAATCATATATCAGAGAAATATAAGTATTAAATTTACAAGTTCATCAAACAAACAAAATTCACTATTCCAAGATTCTATAGTTTCAATTTTCTATAATGCTCCCGTGTCGTCAGTACGCACGTTTTATTCTATTTTCTTTTTTTTATTAGTGGCCAGTTTGAATCATAGTGATTACATACTCTTTGGTTTGAATTTCGAGTCAACTTGTTCGATGCGCCTACATTTTAATTCACAATGTTGACGATTCTTGATGCTCCAAATTCAAATCTCATTATTCCCTAGGGATTGGCCATACTGCATTATCTCCCTAGGCATATAATGACTTGCTTGGCTTGTTTGTATGACGTGTAAAACGACATTATCGAGCAGGTGGTGTAAAAAAATATTCTTTGTACTCGATGACCATTATGTCAAAGTGTTTGGGCCCTGCCTCCGATCAAAATCGAATTCGAATTCGAAGTAATCGTAGTTTTTATTCCTTATAAATGTAAATTTCACTGTGATTGAAACTTTCCACTATAAAATCTATAATACATTTTTAGTGGGTACATACATTACATATTTTATAAGAAGTTTTCGCAGCTGTCTGTACATAAATACATCAGATTTTTGCGTTCAAGCGAGTTGACGACAAAAAAAAAATGGTAAAATCGCAAAATGTGCCAGTACTTGCGAGTTGACGAATAAATTAGCTTGTATGACCACAGCAATAAGATAAACATGGGCGATGGTGTACTTAATTAAATTATCATATTAAAAATCAGATGTTGTCACGGTATTGTAATGCATTTATTGTTAATATATTTCTATTATTTGCAAAGTATTTAATATATTTAATAAACTTACGGCTATGTTATTTCGAAGTTTGGATTGAAACAATTTGCCTATAACGACCTTCCCGTTCAATTATAACTTAGGTGTTTTCTGGCTAGAGTGACTATTCTCTCTGGTCTATTAAGAGCCTATGCTGATAAACCAGAGCTATTCACCATTAACGATTGCATCATTGCTTTTTTTTTAATAATATAAGCATTACCTAGTTTATATCATTTAAAAAAAATTGGAATAGTAGGAACTTTACAATGGCCAATCAAAACTTTGTTTCAAACGGAAACAAAAGATAAACTCTTTCTATCTCAGATATAAGAGTTTTTCTTTTTACAAACAATCTGAATCCAAAAGGAGAGTTTCTTGATTTTTGATTTCAGGGGCATTACAAACAAAAGTTTTATGGAGACTGTCAACTCAACATTAATTTGAGGCAAACCACCAAAATATTAGAACAGCATATTATAAGTAGGTAAACTCCTAAATTCTGAATATACCTTAGTATAAACATCAATAGAAGTTTATCGCGCCCGTTTAGGAACCATTCGCGTTCAAACGTAGGTAGACCTGTAATGGTACCTAATAGACCATAAGACATTATAGCTCCGTCCTCGAAAGAGTAAATTGCACGGTGTAGTGCGTTCCAACCCCGCCCACGACCTCGCATGTGCCCATAATGACACTGCAAATGTCCTATTAACCATTTTTACTTTTGTCCGACCGCGTCTCAAATGGACAACGTGATTTTATTTTTTATGTCGTTAAAGTTAATTTTAAATCATGAATGGTCTCTTTTATTAAAAAGAAAAAATGTTTTTGTAGTAGATACATTACTTGGGTATAGACATTTTGTACGGTTATTTCTTCATCGCTGGCTCATTGCTCACTTGACGTATATTTAAATGAAAGCTGTAATTGATTTAATTATTGCTGTTTTTAATCAAGTTGGTAATGGTGGTATATATTTTATGGACCGGGTGATAAATTGGGCATTATACATAATGCCCGGTCATTATGAAAAATGCCCAGTATGAGAGTGCGATTTGATAATAATTATTCCAATAATCAAATTGACCGGGCATTATACATACTACTTTTGGGCAGAGTGATTCTATTGAACACTTTTTTTAAGAAATGTGTTGCTCCAAACAAGATTTTTAAAACAATCTTGAAATCGACACGGCTAATGAAAAAGCTTAATAACCTAAGTAGGCGGATAATGCCACTGACACTCGACCTTGCACTGATCCTGACTCAGACGTAAAGGTGGGACTGTGCCACAATCGGTCATATCCAATAGGATATATAATAGCCTCCCTAAGCACTATGAAGTACTGAACGAAAGCGTAGTTATAACACAGAAAGCAGACAAAAATAAAATACGAAATTCGACGTATAGGCTGACGTATAATCCGAGAGATGCGAGTAGTTTATGCGCGCACACGTCAACAAACAAACGTATGATATGCGCCCGATTGTTAACGTCCGATAAAAACTGCGCTGTCGAACATTTTCAAAAGTATCTGTCAGCCTTTTGTTTCCTACGTTCGTTAAATACACAATTTTATTTTTGTTATCTACCGTCAGCGTTAATCATGAGCGAGACAGTTGCCACGATGTTATGAATAAATGTAAAAGCTTTTCATAAAAATAACTTCAGACTACTCGTTTAAATTTTACCTAAATAAAACTTCGGATGCATTTATAATAGGCCTTCGAAAATTCTTAGAACTAGGCATAAAAGCAGACACAAGAGCCGTAAGTCCCATTGATATAAAACTGTAGAAAAGTAAGTATAAATGCATACAAGGGAACAATAAAACCACATATTAAGTTTATAAGTTGTGTGCATACGAAGTGGTCACAAACGCCGACACTTTAGAACACAGTCAATATTTACCTTTCAACGCGGCATTCACTCTATCCAAATCATAAAGTGACAGTGGAAGAGGCTCATTCAACAGCCGCAGTCGAGGCTTGTTCCCGTTGCTCGAGTCTTCGAAAAATCCGTCACTCAAAAATATTCCCGACGAATGTCTATATAGTTTGTAAGCACACTTGTTCGTCCGAAGCCAGTCAACAAACACTATCGCCCCATTCAGAGTCCTCTCGTCTCCTGAAACGACGTGACTCCTCAAATCGTCGACGTCCCCCTTTATGACCAGTCGGATGTACAGTTTGTAAAACATAAATACTTTCGCAGTGGGCTTCGAGCCGCGTTTTATCTTCCTCACGCTCAGGACCCTGGCGGTGAAAATGTATTTAGATTCAGACACGGCTGACGACAGAATCTCGTAGTCATTAGTTATCGTCTCGTTTAAAACACATTTGGAGCCGTTTATGTCTTTCTTGCGGTAAACCGTATCCCGTTTCCTCACTTCACCCCTTATACGGAAATGGGCATAAATTATTGTGAAGCAGTAAAGCAATAACACTAAAATCTTTAGCTTCATTTTGATAGTTATATAGTTGTTTGGTTCGCTGTCATTATAAGTGTATCGAAGTCATTTTAGTGGCTTAGACGTTAAAACTTTAGAAGTGGCTCGTAACCTTTCTTGGAGCACAAAGTTGCGCAAGCTGTGGCGCGGCGTGGCGCCTCCGAGACGCGTGCGCTGGCGCAGCCTCGCGCGCGGACTGGGAGACCTCGCAATTCGATACAACCTTCATCAACGTAAACAAACATGGGCTTACGTTACGTTAAACTATGACTCGAGTCGGTAGATAATTAGTATAGGCCGTGCTAATTGGCACCATGGCTTAAAATGGAAAGTGGCCGTGGTATGTCTGTATTCCTGTAGTGAGTGTTAGCAAAAAGCTTTCCCTTTTAGTGGTAACTGTTAGTTGAGCAATCTGACACCAAAAGAATTTGAATATCCATTTGAAAGTGCGCCGTCAGTGACAGCGAGCTCGTGGCTCCAGATAACAGATAGGATAGAGCAATACGTGGCACAAGTTAACAGTTATTGCCACGACGCCGCCCGCCTGCCCGCCTGCGCCTCTGAATATTCATGTACAAATTCGGGGGTGAACTAGCAGAGAAACTTTCCCTGTATTTCATACTGCATACTAAAAATTTTAACAACAAATGTACTCTGAGATATAATTGCGGCGAAATGTTTTTTGTTAGGTGTAATAAAATTGGACTGCTTTGTTTTATTTTTGTTTCACTGAGGCACTGTTGAGAGGAGACCTTGTTCATAAATTGCCTGTTGCTGAGTAACGAATTTCTTTTGGTGAATGTAACATGCGGCTCAATTAAGTTAACCATGTGATGTCATAATTAAAAAGCATTATACGTGTAGGTATATTTTAGACGTTTTTATAATACAGGAAATCGTATGTAACTAATATCCTAAGGGCTCTACAAATTTTAAAACTTAAAGAGACTTTTCACTTACCAAGCTTTCTCAAAACGGAGTTTTTAAGTTTCAAGACGGAGTTGTCTCACTAGTCTACAATACAACAAATAAATTCGAAAAATAAAATTATTACAAAATATGTCGCATTTTGCATAGAAAAATATTTAAAAATGTATTTAAAATATTAATTTGAGAGCAAAAAATGTAATTAAAACGCATGTTTTACATGTGATTTGAAAAGGCAATCTATACATGTTAAAAAGAACGATTGTTTTTAAAAACTAATTTAGGAACTATTTAACATTATGAAAAAAAATTATTTAAGTCTCTCACAGTAAATTCTTAAAATTGTTATGTCGCACGGTACAGTTTGAATTTTTTCTAAATTTTTATAATTTTTCCTCCAAATTCGACCACACACTCAAGCATAATTTGCATATACGTTATGCGCTCATATTTAGGTCACAGATGTTCATAATTATTTGAACTAATAGGGAATGGGCTTTTTGGGTTCATCCTTTTTAAGTTGTATCCAGTTATGTGATTTTGACTGTCATGGTTCATATTTTATTTGAAAATTACTTTTTTAGGTGGATTTTCCCACCAATGACATTCTCCGCACTTGGGCGGAGCGGGAGATAGTGTCAGACTTGTATACTTATTTATTTAAACTTCTTGTACACTAGTGGTACATAGGCGGACTTAATGCCACAAGGCATTCTCTACCAGTCAACGTTTGGGTTAAAAAAGACAACACTGTGGTAAGTTTGCACAATTAACAAATAACAGATACTTCAAATGGAAAAATATAAAATAAGTTATTTGTAATAATAACATACTTAGACGAGTAGGTATTATGCTAAAATAATAAACTAATAAATACTAAGGAAAATATCAAATCATTAAGAGAACTTTATAAAAATTCTGGCGAAGACCGAACTAAGGTTGAGAGGACTTCAAGTAAAAGCTCCGAGTTTTACTGACTAAAAACCCACTCCGGTTCTCTCGTTGCCTTTCGTACCGAGGCCGAATCTTCCTTTCAGAAACAAATCCTTGGATTTGAAAGGTCATAGGTTTCATTTTATTCTTCGGCACTAACTATCAGAAATGGGCAAGGAAATAAATCTGACTAATTTTAGTTGAGGATATCATAAAAGTAACAGATGATTCGCGATTTAAGGTAGGCTCTAGGATAGCCTTCAATATGATTAGACAAACTGAGAGGCTTATATCGATGATTATAATTTCATAAATGAATACATGTTACGGCTTCTCATCATATAATAACCAATACTACAATTTGACACTGACCTGAAAAATGCAAAAAACTTAAAAAAAAAAACTGCTGTTTCCCCTTATGATGTTGTAAAAAAACACTGAAGTCGTCCAATGGTTTAAGGAGCCTTCCTTCTTCGTACCTACCACCCATTAATCTTAGCAAAAAACTGAAATGAACTGACAGTGTCAAAAACCCGACCGCAAAACTATAAGCAGTCTGATACAGTTAATGGCGTCATATCTACATAAGATTGAACTAAAATAAATTCAATAGATGATAGACTTTTGTCAATAAAGATACTTACTATCAACATAAAAGATAGATAAAACTACTACAAGATGATAACTCCAGGTTGTCTGAAAGAAATTGCGCAATGCGATAAGACCGCCAATTGTATATTTTTAAGGTTTTCTTCTTGTAAAAAGAATAAATCTGAGCGTAATAAATAATTCTGTGATCAAAGCATGTGGCCCAGTCACGTTGGTCAAAATCTGACTGACAAGGAGGCTCAAATCACTATAACCACTAAAATAATTAGACATAATTCTTTCCCTCTACATGTCTTGACTGTTGTTCTTTTAACTGAATCTGTTTAGTAGATTCGGAGGAAATTGACTATGACAGACGACCAGACAGACACATGAGTGGTCTTATAAGGAATTCCTTTTTTATACGCACGTACGGGAACCTTTTTTTGAGGTGGGAAAACATTGCATCACTGCTTACCATCAGGTGGGATCGCAGTCAAGCACTAGTTTATTTAAATAAATACCAGAGTTTTTCATTTCCCTTTGCGTTCTAGGGCCACGATCAGTTTTTCTAAGCCTTTTTACAGCCCTAACCGGCGTCGACCCTACTAGGCCCCTTTAGTTTTGCTGACATCTCTACGTACGAAACCCTAATAATATCCCTTCATGTATCACGGTTTATTTTTCTCAGACAGAAAGGATTTCAGTACAAAAGGGTCGTATAAAACTTCATTTTAATTATTTAATAGTAGTAGAGGGCCCTCTTGTACCCAGGGCACACTTAACCAGGTTTAACTGCACTATCATGGCAGGGATGGAATATATGTATGTAGTAAACAAAATTTTTAAAATGTTTTTAGTCGCCGTCGCACGTACATAGGTGATTGCAAGCGCTTACACGAGGAATTTGGAAAGTGGTACGAGCGTGGGCGGGCGAGTCGGCTCGTTCGCTTTCTTGACGAATCTTCAACGTCGCACTTTATATTTTGTAACATTTTTCACAGACATGACTGTTTACTTTATAACGACACAAAAATATTTAAGCAGATATTTTGTACACCAATCACGTCATCATCTCTTTTTTTTTTATCTGGTTTAATCTAATGCCTGACTGCGATCCCACCTAATGGTAAGCAACGATGCAATCGTTGATGGTGAGGCGCACTAGTTTATTATGAGCCTATTCACTCTAGCCTTAAAGACACCCAAATTATAATCGGACGGGAAGATCGTACCAGGCAAACTTTTGATCATTGAAAATTATCACTCTACTCAAACCAAGATGTTGTAAGTAGACACAAGATCATAAACATGTTCAAAGGTCGAATTAGTTGCACTTTATTTCGTTAAGCACAATTGACAGCACGCCAGATCAGTATCTAACTCATAATAGTGCATTAACTTAGTAGCCATGTCTATAACAAGATGATAATTGAATATTCCCAACAGATTACAAGCGTAAAATATTTTAATTTTATAGTCATTACAGGCACGCTGTATGCAATCAGATGTCCGCTTCGTGTGTGGTACATACCTACCTCTCGTGACGAATACACTCAGGCATTACTTTCTCTATAGTCTATAACGCCTCCTGCGATGATAGTTTTAGATATGAAACCGGCCGGTGAAGCCTCGATCAATGGATGTATCATCATAATAAATTAAAATATCTTTGAAGAATCTGTATTGTCAATGGTTCAGTTGGAGTCACGTGATCCTCTTTAGCATGAGAGGCCTTAAACGCCTAATGAAGCAGATTAAATCGCGTCCGCTTGTGGGTCTTCTAGTTTATCTGCAAGGATTCCCACGGATCGTGCGGCCTTTGGTCTGATACGTATCGTTCTGTCGAGGGCCGGCGACGGCGGCGGCGCAGTCGCTAACTACACCACGCGAAGTGATACATAGCAACAAAAAGTCACGTGTCAGCGGCCTTACGATGGAGTGTCAGATAGGTGCAACGTGTGCGAGTGCGACTCAACCCTATGAGACTGGCAAGAGGACGAGCGGCCGGCGGCGGGGCGACGCCCGCGATACTCATCTCATCGCCGGATTATGCGAGGCTTAAATTGGATCTTCTTGGAATTTTTAGGTTAAAATGGCTTTCGCAATAAAATTTATTGCAGAGTATTTGACTCGAATAAAGTCTATTCGTGACCCACAGCGAATTCAATTAAAGAGCATCTCAGCGTAATATTATTTACATTCTTTCCTACTGGGCAAACGCTTTTATAAATTGTATAAAAGATATTGGATTATAAATAAAAGCGGAATTTGTAGCATTTCATCAACGTTACGTAATATTGCAGGTTTGCAAATGAATCTACTTTAAATTGTTTAGAAAAGAAGAATAAATAAGTCATGATATCGCATCTATAGGTATTTGTTTGAGGTAGAATTACTCTGTTATTAAAACCAATGTTATTTTACAATTACCATTGGCATTTGGAGTGTTTGCATAGTTAATTAGAATACGTTTGTGTGAACAATAATCCTGGTGCGGTACACATTGATTGATCGTGGTCGGTGTGCGCCTATGTTTATGTTAAGCTCGGCCGGCCGAGCAAACGTTCCGATCGCATTCACTCCATTAAGTTAACGAACAGTTGTCAAGATGTCGATCAAAATCGACTTTTAATACGTTCCCGATGTTATGTTGTACGCTATGGATGCAACACCCACTCGATCTGAGTTGTATGAAGTTAAACCGATTGCATTACATTACTTCGTTTAGATTTGTTTGATTAATGGAGTTGAGTATACATGAGCCGGCATTTTTATCGCGTGTAATTGATTCGTGTTAATTTTACAATTTGAATGACAGTCTTTTAGCAATCTGTGACAAGAGATTATACATTGTTTATTAAAACATGTGTTATGTTTATGAATAGTAAATTGTAGCTAACTAGAAAAACAATAACTCCGTGGTCTTTAGCTAGAAAGATTGATTGAAAACTTACCTTTTACAGCAGCATTGACTCTATCCAAATGATAAAGGGTCAACGGCACCGGGTCAGTCAAGATTCGAAGTCTAGGTACGGGTGCTCTGGCCGCACCTGCGAGTGCGCCTAAGCCGTCGCTGAGAAAGATAGCGGACAGGCGCGGCCGCGGCGCCGGCGCACAGGCCTCACGCGCGCCCGTCCGCTCCACCAGCAACGTCGAACCACTCAAAGTCTCCTGCGACCCTTCTAACTTCACGAATGTCCTTAAATCACTCATATCTCCCTTCAACAATCTCCTCAGATACACTGTGTACAGATTTGACTTTTTCCTTGACCCATCTTCCGACCGAAATTTCTTCACATTTAAAACTTTGCCAGTGAAAATAAACTTCGATTGCCCTATCGCTTCCATCAAGGACCACTCGTCGTTGATAATCGTCTCATTGAAGTCGCAGGGCGGCAGCACGGCGCGATGCCGCCTGTGCGATGAGTATCTTTTCCTTACTTTGCCGCGGATCCTGATCTCGCCACCGACGACGATCGCCAGTGCGATAGCATAAACAATAACTATCGAGGGCCTCATGTCGCAGAATCGTTGCTTAACACTCGTGAATGCAGTACTACAAATGTATCTGTCACATTATGCACGTTATTTATGTCCACAGAAGCGTATAAAGTGGCGGCGACAACTTATTAAAGAGTCGAGGCGTTGACATCTTACTAACAGAAAGTCATCAAATTGAAAATTTAGAGCCTTGGTAGGATCAGTTTTTATACGAGAAATAAAAGTCATTTATTGAAAACATGCGCATAATGAGTATGATGGGAGTCTCTCACGGTCGATCGATCGGGTTGTTGGTAAACAAGCTCGGCAGGCGAGGCAGTGTCGACCGGTGCGAGACGCGTGCGCGCGCGCAGTCGCCGGCGCTGACTGACTGCCACGCGCAGCCTCCCGCGCTCCCGCCACGGAACAAGGGAAGCCTCTGTACGGCACCTACTCATTCTCTGTCATCGTAAATACTTAATTGGGCTCTTAATTGAGCCATCGATTTAATACAATGGCTTGAGTAAGTTTTTAAATACACTCTTATTTTTTTTTAATTTTCTTTCCTTATAAGGTTTTAGAACTATCTCACATTTTTTATTTTATTTATTTATTATTCATTTAAAAAAACCACACCTCACGACTTCATCGAACTAAGCTCTAACCAAGAAATGAGTTACCAGACCAGAACAAGCTCAACCGAGTCAAAGCGGTCGATCACAATAGCGCAAAGGCATTTTCGACGTGCCAAATGACTAGCATGCTCTGGAAGGCAGTCGAAGGCAAATAAATCCGACTGGAGTGAGCTAGATAGTGTTGTGCATAACTCGTCGGGTCCGGAGTCCGTGGTACGCAAGCGTGCTTGTGAAAGCCTGCTAGGCTGCGATCGAGATGCGTGTGCGCGTGGGCGGACGGGATGTGGCGCCGTGGACCGCTCACCCAAGAATGGTACAAGATATAAGCGATAATGAGATTTGGTCGCCATTTATTTTGATGAGTTATAATGCCAATATAGCAAATCCTTCGATGGGGCCGAAAAGTTCTGGAGTGGCCACCAAAGGTGCTAAATAAGTTGTAAGACCTCTTACGAAGTGGATCGAAGATCTGATAACGACCGAGGGAATCTACTGGATACGAGACATACAGGGCTTATGATGTAATGACACTTAGCATGACCTTTATCTAACAATGAACGTCTTAAACAGTTTCAATCACAATTAAATGAAATTCCTGATCTACGCTTAAATGACACCGCAACACGGAATGAATACGGTTGAATTTGAACAATGAGTTGAAGCTATGAACTTGTATGTTACGAAATTAGGGCACATTAGGTCGTTAAAAAGTTTTCAGTCGATATGCAAATACCTACTGAATTTCTTGATAATATTTCGGAGACACAACATCCACCTCTGTTAAATGAGAGGTATCTACATAAAACAAGACAAGATACGTAAAACACTTCATAGGCATCATTGTTGTGTAACAGTTAATATTAATTAGAACAATTTAACTGTAGAAATTCCCCGCGACATGGTTTGAACACACCGAAACATCGTACACACGAATTCCCCAGTTCGTACCGTGTACCACATCTGTAGTCGATGCTAACAAATCTTTGAAGTGTAATTGCAGTATACCTACGTTGATACAGAAACAGCAAAACGGGAATGTTATCTGCGCCGCAACAAACTACAACACTAATGGTGAAACGCTGTACCCCAGTAAGAGTCGATAATTTATGTCAATATTTTATGCGTTATAATTTTTATAACGATGTTATAATCTTTATTGCCGTCTGTTTCACTGAAATAAAGGGTAATTTTCAGTATCTTCAGATAATATTCCAATATTTACGAGTATGTATACGGAATTATTGTCATATCGAAATAAAGGTGTTTACACAAGCATTTCGAAGAACAACATCATGGTAATGCAATAATAACAAACCGAGGCCATTGTTCAAAGAATAAAAAGTACGCATAATGCACATCTTCCCACACATGCAGCTTGGTTAGTGTTAATAACTACATACATGCGGCCCTCGTACAGAACCGCGGGACTCATTCCAGTGTTGGCATGCTTTTGTTCCGCCAATCTACCACCCGCACTCATGTAATTGATGTGCTTGTGAACCGCTTACCGTGTTTGGGTTACGTTATCACCTGATATTTCGTGTTCAACTTCAGAATTATAAGAAAAAAAATATTGATCGTTATGCAATGTTAATACATAAACATTATGTTATCATAATAGTCATTTTCTAATCTAAAACAGTTAAAGCAAATAGTTTACAAATCGCAAATTTGCTAAGTTTTACTTAGGAATACCATTTCGGAACTTTATGAACGACGATAAATATTTGTCGGAATACGGTCAACCACTTCAATTGTATAATTTGCCCAAGTTCTACATTCGAAAAGCACTTTTAATTCTTAGAAATAAAGTCTATTGTTGCACATCACGTATCAGAGAGCAAAAGCTATCAACGTAGCTGATACACACATGATATTGACGCAGAATATAATTTCGGTACCAACAACGCGGCATATTCCCCGCAATAATTCACGCTTCGGACTCACCCCAAACTAATCCCGATTTACTGAAACGATCACGCCGCGATATTAAATCACTCTGTCAAACTGCAACAAGCCGCTCATTAAGCCCGCCCCGGTTAGTAAACACCGATACACCCCTATTACGGCTGACTAACTCAATTAATATACCGATGAAAGTAAGGAAAACGCCATAACTTGAGAAAGAAATAGCATTCGACTATGTCCCTTCTATCGACAAGAAATAGAACAAAAATTTGATTACACGTAAGAACGTTAGACGCAGGTATTAAATTGAAAATGCAAATCGATACCAGCACTGAGCTTATTAAGATTACTTTCTCGTTAAAAATATTCTTTATGGCGTAGGCAACATATAGTCACAGCCGGATACTCCTTGATAGCTATTTTCTACGAGAATTATCGTAAAATTACGTTGTCAATGTTGGTGTTTAACATAATTAAAGATGGGAGGTCTGTGGATACTAAAAGTGATTTTTAATTAAACTGGTCGGTATCAAAATAAATGCAGCGAAATGCTTATATGTACCTGTATGTATCTAATATATTACCTAGTATCTAATATATGCAGGTGAGACAGTGGTCAAGCGCGAACCTATCAACAATCATCACGCAAATTAACAGGACTCAAACATCCTGAAAGCATTTATTTGTGCCCAAATTATTTTGTATATGTTATGTGCTATAATTTTTAATATATTATGTTGATTATTATTTTTGTTAATTTATCAATTTATATATATATATATATATGTGACTATATTTTTAAAATTTAATTTATTATTTTATATGAGTCAGTAGTGCTTAAAAAAAAAGTTCAAAATAAAGGAAGAACCAATTTTTGGCTAAATTCAAATTCATTTTTTAAATACTATAATATTTAAAAAAAAACACGTACAGCCAACTAGATCTGAACCAAACTCCAGAACAAGCCAAATTCGTCGTGGACTTACCACCACCAAACATTTGCAGGCACTTCCATGTTGGTGGAGGAGCCGGGTAAATTAGGCTTATATGCTAGGATTAGGCTTGTGTGTTTGAAGCTTGCAGTATATAAAGACAATTAATACCTTTCATATGTATACCAAAAAGTGCTCCTCAAAGGAAAAACAAGGTATAAGAAGATAACTGATGTATCTGGAACAACTACATAGAAGAAAAGACTACAGATATCCAAAGACCCGCAAATGTATGAACAAACTCTTGATGATAATAATGACCCAAGCTGCAAAGAGAATAGCCTAATCAATGACAAGACGGGAGTGAATTATAAAATCCACAGCACAGTAGCTGGTGTCCAATCCAATTATAATTTCATCTAATTTTATTTTCGGAGAACCAATATATACTTATTTTTGATAGAATCACCATGTGATTACGATAACGAATCAAATAAAAATCACATCGACTATGGCTATCATTTTGAATTCTCAGTAAAACAAATGACAGTTCACATTTTTTTTTGGAAGGAAACTAGATTGGACGAAACTTTTTCTAGCGAAAAGTTTTGAATATTAATATAAAAGATATTTCCTATCTTTGTGTGGTAGCAAAAATAGTATTATTACATTGGATTTTTATTTTAATATTTAAACAAAGGTTCTCATTCCAATTTTTTAAACTGTTTTAACTCTTTAAATGCCGTAATTAGAAACAATAGAAAGACAATTTCTTATGTCGAACTGCGTAACATAAGACATTCAAAAGGTTAAAACATTCTTATAATAACTTTATGAAACCATCGTTTTTATTCAAATACAAATTTTGGAAGATTTATAAAAAAGTAATTATAAAATTAGTCGTGTCATTTTTGTCTTGTTTTTGTTTAAGTCACCGCATTATTTATTGGAAAATTTGCAAGGCAAAAAGTTTTTATTTCATGTTCAAATTTAATGGTCCCTCATTAAATTTGAACATGAAATAAAAACTTTAACTGTGGAAAAATAAAGACATAGCAAACCGACTGAATATAAGGTTTTTTTTTCTGAAAAGTGAGTAAGGGAAAGTGCTAAAAGGTGAGATAGCTTCAGTGAAGGTAATTATAGATATGTACACTGTCAATGCTGATACCGATTTTGCTAGCAAAGTATAGCCTTCGCAAATGGTGTCTTGTTTGTGTCTTATCTTGACGCCATTGGTTCAGTTGATATTTAAATAATTATTATTATATTTATTAATAATTATTATAATTATCAGCTATAATTATAAGAGTTTATAATAGTTTGTTAAACCTCTGCCGCGTAGATTAAGACGAAGGCGCTGAGCTGTAACTTTTGTCGAGATTTTATTACAGTGAGCTTTAAGCATGGCAACATTGATTGGTGAACACAGATTAAAGTACAGTAATTTTGTAAATGCTATGTAAATATGGCCTATCACTCGACATGACTTAAGCTCACCCTCGAGAATCGTACGTCACCACATGAATCCGTTTCTAGCTATAAGTAGGCTTAACTGTGATAGGTGTAATGAGTTTTCGCCTCATGTGAGTAAAATGACGATAGTGCTCCATATTATCCACTTAAGACCGTAGCTAATATAGATCCCATATAATTTGAAAGTACTTCTTGAAAAAGTTAAAATTTAATTCCAGTTTTAAAAGATAGAAAGTTGTCCTGCTTTAACCACTCATCTCTATCCTCTATCGAAGGTTTCTTTATGAGTCTCGAGGAAGTAAGTCTATGGGGTTTACGTAATTCATCTAAAAGTTCCTTTTTCTCTAAATTTTTATCTGTTACGTTCGTTCTGTGATCTCTTGCAAACACCAAAGAATTCTTCCACATCACAGGCATTTTGAACATGATTTGTTGGTACAGAATTGTTATTGTTAGCTAAACTCATTTGTTCATCATATTCTTTACTTAGCGTAACTGACTGTTTAATTGAAGACGCTACATTTTGCGGAAAATCGCCATCCAAAACGATGTTGCCTTCTGTTTCCCATTCTATCAAATCTGATTCTCCCTCAAATCACACATTTATATATTAATTTACTAGCTTTTACCCGCGGCTTCGCCCGCCTCTTTCTTCCCCTATTCTCATTAAAAAAAAAATAGCCTATGTCAGTCTCCAGGGTCCCAACTATCTCTGTGCGAAAATTCATCAAAACCAGTTATGCCATTTAGGCGTTCACGCCTAACGTCAACGACGTAACAAACAAACAAACAAACTCGCTTTAATATTATATTAGAAAGGATTCCTTAAGACTCAATTAAGTACCTGGACAGAAGTATCTTTGATCTTTCGATCTGTTTCCATTCCAAATTAGTCAGTTGTTATTTATTTATTTATTTATTTAACTATTTATGTACACACAAAAATAATAGAAAAAGATAATACATAAGGAACATTAGTACAAAGGTACTGCTTATTTCCAAAGAAATTTCTTCCAGCAGACCTGCGAAAGGAGAAATTAAAAAGAAATGTAGACAATAGTGTGTAAGAAGCAAAAGAAGAATGTGTGAAGTCTTAATCCAAAGTATCCTATAATTAAAATAAAAATAATATTTAACTACTACTATAAATATATATTAAATAATAAACAACATAATACATACAATATATAAATAAATATCACAGCTGAGAGGAAAGATAGTGCTCTTTTACTCGATTTTTAAAAAGTGAGATTGAATTTAAATCTCGAATGCTAGGCGGAAGTGAGTTCCACAACCTCACGGCATGGACACAGAAAGAATAGGAGTAGTAACAGGATTTATGGGAAGGGGATTTAAGAAGGGATCTAAGGTGTGATCTGCACGGCGCGTCACTAGGACGAGCGTAGGAAAAACGATCACGTAGGTAGGAGGGGTAAGACGGGTTGTGTAAGATGTTAAAGAGAAGACATAAAATCCGAGTGTTCCTGCGAAGACGGATAGGAAGCCACTTGAGTTCCTTGCGAAAATGAGAGACATGGTCATATTTTCGTAATCCAAAAACAAACCGAATGCATAAGTTTTGTCACAATCGTATGCGATAAGTCTGCCTTTGACAACCCTTTTATTTATCTACTTCTTTTTTGGCTTACAAATGTAAGAAGAAAATAGGTATCACATGCAAATATGAGATCTTGGGCTTCTTCCTATGCCATATATCATACGCCTTTTTTTTCATTTTTCCATGTATGTTCGATTTAGAATGTAGAGAGTCATATTTATAAGGTCTGCCCATAAAGCGCTCGGAACCTCCATTAAAAGCAACATTTAAAAAAGGAGTTACAGTTTTTTAAAGCATCCGAGAAATGTCCAGAAAATTTGGATTTACTTTAAAAAGCCATAAACACAATTAAACCAATAAAAACGAAAATGAGAGAGTGTTCCCTTGGTCCGGTGGGCGGATGGCATTATTTTAAAAATCATAAATGGATTGTTGGACAAGGCTGTTGACAATATGATTATTTAAAAAGCCTATTTTATGAACACAGCAAAGAAGTCTAATTAGTGTGTTAGTCGATTATTTAAAAGACTGATTTATAAGTCTGTTTTATTATTTATATTTTAATTATGAAACAAATCTGATATTATAAGAATTAACAATGTTATGTCTAGGAATTACTAGGTAAAGTTATTAAGAATTAATATGATTTTTTTACTAATTTCGTTTTACAACTCTAAGATTTAACTATGACAACAAACAAAGAAATTTTTAAGACAGATATTTACGTTAAAGTTACTAAGATTAAATTTTCTGCTTAATAAACGCGGAATAAATAAAAAAATAACAATTTTTTATACGTTTCACTAGAAATTAACTCATTCAAAATTCTTCAAAAAAGCGTACCCACCAAAAAAATAACTTCTGAAAAGTCCCGAAGTCCCGAGCATTCCCGGGACTTTGATTGTGGGTTGTCTCGTGCGCTGGGACTTTGAAATTGTCTGGAATTCTCAAACCCTATTTATATCACTGTGATGTCCCCTTACCAATACTTTGCATCTCTTTCCTCTGAGCAAGTGTTATATCCAGCACTTGCTGCTCTTTCGACAAAGACTGTACAGGTTTTTTCGGTCTGCCAACATTTATCCACAAATACGGATGGTTAGTTATGGTTGCTTAGATTTATACAGTATATGCATATTATTTTCTAGTCTCTTAGTTTAGCCTGTTACCTTAGTGTCTTCATTATGACCACCTAATTGCGCCTCATTTTATCATTTTATGGTCCTATCTTGTAGTATGCATCTTCCAACAAAAATTTTAAACTGTCACAGGGAATCTAAATGTTTGCAAATCAAGAATAATTCTGGAACTTCATGATAGCACCGGTATTCAAGATATCGCGTTAAAATGATTCATACTATTTTTTTTTAATTCATTTTTAAAGTCAGGTTTACCATCAAGTAGACGGTTAAACTGTTAAAGTGCTTGCATGACTTTCTTAAGATTCTCTGTTGTTATTATGCTCGAAATAATAAGCAGGACATAACTGGCTGCCTTCCTATACTTTAAAATTTAGGCCATCAGCTGTTTCTAGTATGGACTTTTTCAATTTTACCCTCTGCTACTTCCATGGCCTCTGCTATGCCTCGCAGCATTATGAAAATGTTATACTTCTAAGGAACTTAATTTTCCGTACTTACAAGATGACCAATCAGAACTCTCGTGGTAAAACTTTCCAACTTGACAAACAGATTTTCTTTCTTTATTTTGTATTTAATCTCCTTGGTCCATAACACGATGCAGGCTTATTCGGTAAAGTAGTTACTGTGTTAGATAGAAGTTATACTTTGTAATTAGAGTAGGTTTTATGTACTTTGGAAGTCCAAAACATTCCATTTTATATTTTAATTCGACACATTTGTTTTATTTCACAATTTACAGTTAGTCATTAATTACATAATATTTTCGACTTCAATCAATTGTTACCTCAAAAAGTTTGTAGAATAGAATAGAATAGAATAAACTTTATTGTACACCAAAACAAATACAGCTTAAACAAAAACTTAAATTAACGGGCACAAGGGCGGTCTTATCGCTGAGAGCGATCTCTTCCAGACAACCTTAGGATGGATAAGAACTTAAAATAATACAGGGGGTAGTCTGTGGTGTACTGCTAACAAATTGATCAAACTCTATTTAAAAACATAATACATAATTATATATATATATATACACACACATATTATATATACATACATATTATATGTTACACAATTTCATTAAAAAAAAGGAAAGAATAAAAGAGTAAAGTAGGGTTGGTGGAAGAAATTAAATTACATAGAAACAAGATAATGTTAGAGAGAAAGGAAATTGTTTTTAAGTAGATTTTTAAATGAAACTAGTGTGCCATTAACTATTAGGCAAGCCCAGTGGCTTGCCTAACAGTTAATGGCAACGCGTTTCACAAACGCACCGCCTGGATCGCAAACGACTTATCACAAAATTTTGTAGAATGCGAGGGCATTAAAAGGGTCAAATTCTCCGATGATCTCAGGTGTCTAGAATGTATGTCATGAATGAACTTAAAACGTTCTTTAAGATAAGAGGGGGTTGTAGGGATAAACAGGACACTGTAAAGCAACGATAAAATATGAGTATTCCGGCGAAAGCGGATTGGCAGCCACTTGAGCTTAATACGAAATTCAGAAATATGATCATATTTGCGCAATCCAAATATGAATCTAATACAAAAGTTTTGAAGCCGCTCAAGCTTATTTAGTTGCACTTCAGTTAGATCCAAATAACTGACATCGGCATAATCAAGGATTGGAAGAAGGAGGGATTGGGCGAGCGCAGTTTTGGTAGCAGTTGGAAGAAAATTGCGCAGCCTTCGTAAAGACCCCGCAGATGCAAATAACTTGCGGCTAACTTCCTGCACCTGAGGACCCCACGAAAAGTCTTTATCAATAATAATGCCAAGGTCCTTCACTGAGTCGCTGTACGAAATCGTTGAGCTATCAAAAACAATTGGTGGAAGCCGCTTCCAGTCTATTTTTGACCGCAACTTAAGGCTGCCGACAACAATGACTTGGGTCTTTATAGGATTGACCTTCAGACCATGGGCCACACTCCACTCAGATATACGAGCTAGATCTTTGTTGACCATGTTAACTGCCTCGGATAGTTCATGTGGCGGAGCTTGCGAATATATTTGGAGATCGTCAGCGTAGAGGTGGTAGGATGAGAGAAGTTCATTGGAAATTGAGTTTATAAATATAGCGAAAAGAAGAGGAGAAAGCTGCGTTACGTCAGCAGAGGTATTGCACCACGACAAAGACGAACCTTCAATGCAAATACGTTGCCGACGGCCACACAGGTAACTACGAAACCAATCAATTGCCGTTGGAGATATGTTAAGAGAGCTTATTATAGCAAGTAAGATATCAAAATCGACGGTATTAAAAGCATTGCTAAAGTCTAACAAGGCAAGGACCGTCAGATTTCCGTTTTCCATACCAAGTCTAATGTCATCAGTAATACTAAAGAGGGCTGTAGTAGTGCTATGTCCTGAACGAAATTCGGATTGGAAAGGATTAAGGAGACGGTTTTTGCAAAGGAAAGTACTAAGTTGGCAATGGATTAGACGTTCTAGGACTTTGGATAGAAATGGTAGTATGGAGATAGGACGGAATTCAGAAGGGGAAATAGGATTACACTTTTTCGGAAGAGTGAAATTTGTGCTTCTTTCCAAGAAGAGGGAAAAATACCGCAGGATAGGGAATAATTAAGGATATGGGTGATGACAGGAAGAATTTCGTCAAGAACAGGGAGTATCATCTTGCGACTGATACTGTCAGTACCAATAGCATTAGACGTGATAGATTCTATACACTTCTTAACATCACAATCCGAAAATTGATTAAAGATAAAAGGTGAATATTTGGAAGCAGGAAGAGATGAAAGATCATTTAACGTTTTTGCTTTGGTAGTACTATTGAAATTAGAAGAAGTGGAAAAGTGTTGATTAAGTAATTCAAGATCTATATCCTTAGGAATAGAATCTTGGCACGACTTCCCGACTCCCATAGACCTGAGAAATTTCCAGACTTTAGCTGGGTCACCGTTTTCAACGGACTTATGAATGTGGCGGCGTTGAGCATCCCTACACACCAAATTGCTGCGATTGCGGATTGCAACATATTTTTCTAGATTTTTTACATTTGGTTTATTTCTGTGCCTAGATTTCGCCGCTGCTTTCCTCTTTAACATATCCCTTAAGTCGTCTGTTAACCAAGGAGCCGGTAGGTGCTTAATCTTCACAGGTCGAACAGGTGCATGGATAACGTACAGTTGGAGAAGTTTTGACTTGAGCAAATTGACTTTTACGTCAATTGACTCAGCGGCAAAAAGATCCGACCAGTCAATACTGCTCGCATCCTCACGGAGACTCTAATGTTTCATACTACCAAAACTTCACTACAACTATAAAAGTAACGGATGTTGTTCTAAACACTTTACAGCGCTCCATAAAACAGATCGTTGACGTGGCTCGGAAGGCTGCCTAGCTTAAGTGAGACTGGACTGGGCATTTCTGCAAGCAAGCGATGGGCCCGTAAAACACAAAATTGTTGCTCTGAAATCGTACGACAGTAGTCCACAAAGAGGATGGCGAGACGACTAAGATTTCTTTCTTACAAATTGGTAAAAAATGGCCCAGAGCCGAAAATAATGAAAGAAATGAAGGTATGGGTATGAGAATGGGCATTGTCTAGCAGTGGAGCAGTAGGGATAGTATATCATTTTATATGTATTTCTTAGAAAAGGATATATACAATGTATACCTGCTTCAATGTTGAATGACCACTCCGTACTTGTATTATTTTTCGCCGTCAATGTGGCGCGTACGAAGTGGCGGGCAATCTCCATGCGTCGTATTTTGACGTAGTACACTTGTTAAAACTATGTTTATTCCGCTCAAACTTGCACAGAGTAAAAGTGATATATATCGTCATAGAGTAAATATTATTTACTCTATCACGATCTATTATTATCTCTATCGTCTTACGTCGTCGTATATGTATGTATTTAGAAATATATAAGTATGTTTATCTGTTGTCTAGTACCCATAACACAAGCTCTGCTTAGCTTGGGACTAGACGGCGTTGTGTGATAGTTGTGGAATATTATTATTATTATGTCTTCAATTAATGAATTAGCTAAGTGAACAGAATTATATCACGTCACTAAACCAGTCGTCCGCCCGCACGCACGCTAGCCGGGTGTCAACAGTTCCCTATCCATTTGCATAAAATTTTAAGACCTAAAATAACTTAGCATAATTTTGTTTGGCATAATTATATTTTCGTATAATATAATTACGCATAACAGCTTACGCATAATTTTTTTAAGCATTTCTCTAACTATAATAATGATTAAGCATAATATTCTAAAGAATAAATTTATTAAACATAAAGTTCTAAAGCATAACTTTGCATGAAGCATGAAGCAAGCAAGCATACAGCATGCAAGCAAGCATGCAAGTATACAGCATGCAAGCAAGCATCAGAAACTATAGCAAATTGGTTTGATCAGAATTATGTATGGGGCACCAAAAGTTCACCTCCACCATTTCCACCCAAAGTCTGGAGTACGTATCTACTAGAAAAGGAAAATATACCTAGGACACAAAATCCCAAGGCCTACTAACGTTATGTTAATAGTCATTAGGCCTACTAACGTTATGCTAATCAAATTTATGCCAAAACAAATTAGTCTCTAAAATGATTATGTCAACATAAAATGTATGCCTAACAAATGATGCCGAAGTATTATTATGGCAAAACAAATTGTGCCAAAATCGTTATGCCGAAGTATATTAGGACAAAGAACATAATGCGAAAAGAAGGGATCCCGGTGTCAACACAGACATGGCGCCAAAACCTGATAATTGTGTATTAAGTGTGTGTTTAAGTGTTGTGTATAATGCCTCGGTAAGTAATAAACTTTTTTCAATGCTTATACAGTGTATCTTTATAATTAATGGTCTATTTATTTAATTAAAATTACCTAATCTATTACAAGGTAAAACTAAACAAATGCATAAATATCCTGTTAGGTAATTTAATAACAATTCTAATAATATAACTGGTAGCGAGCTAGCTAACGCAGATGCGAAGATATCCCACAAAATGGTGAACGTGCGCGCTAGCGGCCGCCACATATGATAGGATATAATTATGTATAAGGATAGTTACAGATATTGACATATCAATCCTGTTATTTAAATAACAAAATCCTCAAGACCTGGCCGTGACATACTTAATATGTGAATGCATATAAAAATGTCATGGTAAAATCCTTCAAATCGATTTAAAAAAACCGACAGATGGACGTACTCTTAATTGTACCCCATAAAAAATACAACAGGAGTTTAAAATTAATAGCGTATAATAATAAGTAGTCTAGGTTTGTTGATAAATATTTGTACATATTGAAACATATCTAAGAGAAAAACTTATAAAATTAATAAATATTAACAAATTCATTTCGATCACAGCGGTCATCTTTTCACATATCCATCGAATTCACGATTGAGATTGCGAGTGCTGTAATGTGGCAGAGGGTAACTGCAAACACCGTTTGTTACAAAATCACGTACTTATTAACTTAACTATGTTGTTATGACAGTGACAGATTACAAATAAAATATAAACTTTGTTAAAGTTTAATTGTATTCCAGTTTTTTCATATATTGCAAGATAATTATATTACAATCTTACGGAGTTTTCAATAATCCTGTGACATATACTGAAAGTTGTTATTATGTTGCAGCAACTAAATATACGTGACTCCACGTCCACCAAATGATATTTACTCGTTGATAATGAAAATGTGATGAATAAATTACAGTGTTTTGTCGCATTGGTCATTTGCGCCATTAATAAATTAACGTCAGTCTGTTAAGGTACATTTTCCTGTGCAGTAACATATGTTTCATGAGTAATTATTTTTTTTGTCCCTTGGGCTGTTACCTTTGACTATATATATAAATATATATTTTTTTTATAATGGGTAGGCTCGCGTTTTTTTTAATTTCAGATATTCGTACAAGTACAAATACTGCTACATCTAAATATCTTTAAAGTACTTCAAAGAGGAATGTCGTCGAAAGAAACTTTCTTCAGTTATACCGAAAAAGTATCAGCAAAATGGTATAACAGTCCTTATTTTGTACAAATAGAAAAACACCTGAAAATGGGACATCATTAGTCTTTTACGAATCACGGTTCAACAGACCAGAAGTTTCTTAGAGCACAAAGGTGTTGAGCGCTGAAGGACGGCTCTCGGGCTCGTTTGAGCGGGAGCGGCGATGCGGACCAAATGTACTGTTCAGTAATGTCCGCCAGAGCTCGCCTTTTTGTTATAAAGCTGCTCGATTTACGGTTTATTGCCTACACTAAACACTTCAGTTCCACTCAACTAAGTCGTGCGTTTATGAGCTGCTGACACAGTTTTATGACAATCCGGAATATACTAAGAGATACTACGACGTCGAATGCGGAAACAGGTTACTGCGGCATTGCCGATGGGCCAGCAGCGGGCAGCCAGCCATAATTAATACGGTATTTGTATGATTGCAGCCGATTACTAACTTACCTTCGGGCTGGACTATAATACTCTCTGGCTACCTAGTAACTAAACTTTATTCCTACGTAAACATTATCCTTAATACACTGACGATATTTCTCTTCATATACCCGAAGTTCTTGAAGTAATTATTGAACATAACCCACAATGTCAGCTCGTCTTCGATAGTTAGACAGGCACTCCCAGTTTATCCTGCTTGGAATGTAATTAACGTCAACTGATCACGGGCTGGATGGATTAGTTACAAATTTAGACTAAATTGGGCGCGTCAATCTGAAACTTAACCACGGGCGGAACTTACATTGACGGGTGCCGCCGGAACTACCGGTCGACACGAGGACATTCTATCAATAATTCAATTTATCTGCCCACCACGGCTACTTCCGGAAAATACGACTACTCGCCGATATGTATATTTTATCTGTTCCACAATTCCATGAGCCTTTATTGCTGGTGGAGTTAGCAACGACTTGACGTAGTGCGTTCAGTGTTTATTTCGACTATCGTTATTTGTAAAGCATTTTGAAGAGTCAATATAAAAGAGTGCCCTGCCAAAAGTCGTTACAAAAAAAATGTGCTAAAAACGTTTTTATTGATTGCTTGACTGTTTCTACATTACTTGCTAGTGTTTACAGCATTTTTTTTATAAACGTATATTTTTATCAACCTTATTAAATCAGGAAAGCCCAGGCCCAGGAACGGGTCTATTATTAATGCTGCTCCGCAGTCCGAAGCGCTGCTGCCATCATCTAATCGGACGAAAGATGGGGAGGCTGCGCGGACACCGTCTTCTACTTGCCTACTCGACATTTCAGTCAGCACCTATTTCGGGACGAAGCCAACACGATAGCGGAAACACCATTAGTGTCCCTAAATAGGCATTCAACTGTATTGATGGAATCGAGAACAGTTCTATTTTTGAATCGAATAGAGGAACAGTTTTTTAAATTATGGTCTTGCTGTTGCTTGCTGTTTCTATCGCGTTAATTAAGTATTCTCTCCCTAATATCATTTTATTTTTTACACACAAGTCACTGCTAAGTTTAAATCTTATAGATCTAAGGAATAACAAGGATTTAAAATGGTTATTTTAGAAATATCGTTCGCTATATTTTCATTAGGTATTTGAATTAAATACTATTTATTCAAATATTCAAGTAGATCCAGTCTCACAGTTAAATGTTTTCCTAGTTAGGAGTTGACTACAGAAAAAACTCATAACTTGTTGTTTAGTCAACCGATTTTTTAGTTATCGATTAACTCAAAATGTGGTTGACTTACACTTAAAATATTTTTCATATAACCCTTAATATTCCCAAGTAGACATTATTAATTAACCTTTCAATTGTGATAATGACAGACACAATTGAAAGACAATAGGTGCGCGAAGCCCGGCGTTCGCTTGGGGTTTAATGAATTAATATCAGTTTAATTTGCTGAAATAATGAGATATTTCTTATAATTTTATATGAAATATATTATCCCACCATTTCACCTCTTTAACATCCTAAATACCCTTTTGCCATAATTAGAGACACGATAGAAAGACGATTGCTTATGTCGAACTGTGTAACTTAAGACTACTTAAGATACTACCAAAAGCGTTTAGTAAAAAGCATTATTTTGACATAAGAAGCAGATACTTCATTTCTAAATAATTGCATTTACGCATTCTAAAATGATATGTTGAGAAGTTCGGACCGAACGTATTTTTTTTTATAATTATTAATGTTTTTGTTTTTTAGTCACATAGTTTATAAAACAGCAAGATTAATTTTTAGCAGTATAGATTTAGCACCAGTAGAAACGTTACAGAAATAAAAATATATTTACTCACGGATCATACTAGAGTCGCTCGCATAATATGCATGAACTGAACGGATTTAAAATATTTATTCGGATTGGGAACAAAAATTGCATAAAACATCAGTATATCAGAGCGAATAAAGGAATAATGACACGTCGATACACCGCACCGATAGCCTATAGATTATGTATGACGACTACATTTAGACTATTTGGCATGGCGCTGCGTAAACTGCGATAAATGCGCTGTTTGTTAACAGCAAATGATATTGAATCAGTTAATCCAGTTAGAATTTTACTATTATCAATGTTTGGATAATGTTTTTCAAGAGTGTGAATATAACTGGTTTTGAAATGCAAAAGAGCGTACTTAATTAAACCCTAAATTTATTTTTCTTTGCTTATGTTTCCGGAGTCTGTGTTTTTTTTATGATAGCTACCTACCTAGGGTTTTTTAATTCAAAAGTGAATAAGTGTTGGTGGTAAGCTAACTCCATCGTCGACTACATCGTCGCTTACCATCAGGTGAACAGTTAAAAAAACTTCAATTCATACTTGCTTTCGTGGTAACTCTAATTTTCTTTTCTACGTCGTTCCTACTAGAACCAACTAGACAAAAGGAAAACGATACTTCGTTAATATAATGTTAAGATATTTAAATAACTTTGTCTTATTCAAGATGCCTTCGAGCTTCTCGATCTGATTGCACCAACTTTTTCGATGATTAATGCCGAATGAAGCTATTTCATCCGGCAATCATCAAAAAGATTGTGATTTGCGTCTGGATAAAGCTGGATACGTTCAGGATTTTTAGTTGCGAGTCCAGCCCGTCTGGATTTTGTTAGCCTTTTTAAATTTGACGCTAGCACAAGTAGAGCGGACATGCAATTAGTCTAGCAATTACAAATATAATTGGTCCACCTTGTTGAAGACCTGCCACGCTGCGCCTTCCAGTGCTCGGTCGCCGCTCCAGAACCTTTCGGCCCCATCGACCATCTATTTTGCGAGCAATACACCCGGCTCACTGCTATTTAAGTTTAGGAATTCGTTAGAAATCTGTAGTGTAAACCACATTACAGATTTCTATACGGGTTTTCACAAATAGAGAGCGATAATAAATAAAATGTTATTATAACATTAACGAAGAAGATAATATAAATAGCGCAAGTGTAATACAAAACTAATATTCGTATTTCAATAAAGAAGACGACATTTCCTGTTTAGTCTACCATTTTATTTTCTAAGAACAAACTTCCTAAAACACAGGGTTAGACTAAAACGCTCATAAATAAACCTACAAGTATGACTTTCTGCTTTTAAAAATTGAGCAAGACATAATAGGAGTGGAACTTCTTATAAAAGAAGTTGATCGGGTTGCTGTCTGCTGTGAAAAGTCAACTCTTCTCCTGAAGATTTTAAAGTCTGCTCTGGTTGGTAGACACAATACGCCTAATAACAGATTGTATTTACATAAGTGTAAATTGAGAAATTATTACAGTGATTTTTATAGGAAAATTACTGATTAGCATCAGGTGAGAGTATCATCTGCTAGTTCGAAATTACGCTACAAAAAATGCTGAAAAACGCATTTACTACCAATAAATAGAACTATGGAATGCAATTTTACTTCGAAGTACGGTACCACGTAGACAGCGATCTAAGATAAGCTTAAGTAGAAGTCACCAGTGAACGGTTTACTCTCGATAGCGGCACTAACTCATGCTGTACATGACGGCCGCTGTTCCTGAGGCATTACAAATGTTTAGAACTTACTAATAACATTTAGTTTCACACGAGGTTGCTCCATTTCAACTGAAACCGGTTTTAATTAACTTTTGATGTATGAATAATGTTGTCTCGATTCTAATAGGTCGCTGCTGCACTTGCCGTGGCTGTTGGTAACTTACGTCAAAGTGCAAGAGATAGCAGGGTGGCGTTTTATTTGTTTACTTCTTCATCGCTTACCATCAGGTGAGATAGTAGTCAACCATTAGTATATTAATAATAAAAAAAGCTTAGCAGTTTTTATTAGCTCAATCTATCTAATTTGTTCTTACTACCTTTATGAAGATGATCTCTTTTAATCTCATTTAAGCTCGAATTCCTCTCGGAAATAAGACGAAAGCTATCTTGACCACAAACTGATTTCTGACCTGTATTTGCGACTGAAACAAGAGATGAAGAGAATCAGGACTTATGGCAAACCCCATAAAAACACATATTGTATTTGTGGGTAGTTCCTGAACGGTATCAAGGATCAAATAAAAATAAAAATTGGGAATATTTTTCTTCTGATACAAGTTATTCAAGATAATTTGGTATATATATATTATATATATACCAAATAACCAATTAATTATATACTTCACTGAAGTACAACATAGGGTTGTGTTTAAACGCCTACCAGATATGCTTCCACTTTATTTACTACCTAAATTCGAAATACCTGCCAAAATGAAAAAATGCTCACCAAATTGTGTTTCATAAATTGTTGCAGAAATATATGTATTTTCTTTTTTATGGTATGCCATAAAAATATATAAACGCCTTTAAAGCTATTTTCAGACGGCTTGGGTAGGATCAACGGAGGCCCCCTGCTAGGGCCTCCTATTTCTGCCTCTAAAGTTACAGTACGGGACCTTACAGTACGGGATTCCCATTATCTCCTAACCTAACCTGTTTGAGTCGGTGTACCCTAAAATTCCAAGCTGGGTTCGCTAGCTCTTGGACAAATTTTGTTAGCTTTTGTGTATTCTGATAGTCAAAAATAAATTAAATACAACATTTTAAATTTATTTTACTTTAAAATTAAATAAGCTTAATCTAAGCACATGGTAGTACGCAGGCCAAGCTCTAGCAACAGGCCGCGCGCATGCCGTGCACTATTTACACGAACCTTTTCGACCCACTTTTGACCCCCCTGTAGAGCAGTGCAAAGATAAAATTGTACCTACGTAACCATATACTAGTACTAAAGCAGTATGGCAATTTCAAATTTAGAAGTTTTATAATTTTAGATATTTTTAACCAAGTACCTACGTATTTTCACAACTATATCATAATATATATTTAGTTGGGTGTATGGTAAGGTGAATTTCGACCAGATGGACCGTTGACGTGATTACGGTGGCGGGTAGTGGCTGGATGCGGAAGGTGGAGGACTGGGTGTGGTCGCGAGTCTTGGGAATGGCAAATGTTTACCAGTGGATCAGGCTGTTGATGAAGATGATCGATTTTAAAGTGTATCTAAACTTGGCATTGGATTGAATTTCAACCCTTTTTTAGGCGAACAATTAGCCGATAGGAACTTGGCCCCCTTTTTAACAGGTATGTTTTTGGTGGAATATATTTTATTTGGAACTTAGTCTTGGGTAAAAAAAATTTATAATGAGCATTTAAATTGTACCCATTTTTTTATTAAGTTCGTTCGTTCGGTTGTTCATATTCGGTTCACGCAAATACGTTTCCAAGTTTCATGTTGAAGTTAAGTGGTTGTCAATTTACCTTCGTCAGAGTGCTCAAATTTTTTAACTTTTGTATATGGTGCTCTGTTCCCCTTCCATCCTATTTTAACTCAAGAAATTCAGTTTCTTTGTGACTCTCATATAAAATGTCTTAGGTCATCAGATAACTTGAGACATAAAATGCCAATACGTTTCACTACATTTCTGGATAAGTCCTTTACTGTCCAGGCCGCGCTAGTCTGTGCATTGCATTGTCATTGTCAATTAATCGCGCGCAGGAGCTCCTAGCCTTTTAAAAACAGGCAGTGATTTTCCTGTTTTTAAAAGGCAACAAAGGTAACATAACTTGTCACTGCGATCATGTTTTCGTTTTTAGCTGTACGCGTATTCAATTTAGTTTTCACTTCGCTTCTTGATTATAATTTTTTTGTTGGTACTTACTTATTTAAGTGTTATTTACTTCATTTCTACCGCTCTATCGTTCAACTTCTTTTTTGCAGTAAGGCTGCAAACCACATTTTTGTCTAGTTTATGGTTCCCAATACGGTATTTATAAAGTTGATGAACAAAAAAATTTATAAATTTAATAAAGGCGGCTTTTAATACTTAATACAAAGATAGTAAGTTTAATATTCCTCTAAAAAAAAAGATTGTTGACAGATTTTATTCTGTTATGGGTAGTATTATTAAGAGTCTTTAGATGTTTTAATTTTATTGAAAATTCCCTCTAAATCTCAAACTACTGGAAAACTTCGACATTTAAAAATAACTGCACTGGAAATTCGCATCTATGATAACAAAGAATTTTATACTAAAATGTAAAATCTAAAATACTTCCACAAAAATAATAGCAAAAGACAGGAGCGTTTGCAACCCTAGCTTTAAAAACGCAAAAACAAACCTCTAAAATATGAAGTTCATAAACATGGTACGGGGATCGGACCTAGGACACACAAGTACCTACAGTCTAACACAATAGTGGACGAATACTTTCATCGTTCCATATTTATTCTTGCAACAAAGAGAATCAAATGTGACGTACTTTCCGTCTGACTTACTAATATCATGAATATAAATTGAAACATCATGGATATTTATGCGGGGTTGCCCGCGGATATTGCTCACCGCGGCGATACGCGGCCGGCAGGTGTTCAGACAATGTGCCCGCCAGCAATAGATTCCTGATATCAATATTTATGCCTATTACCGACCCGTTCAGTAGAAATACAATACCATAATTTTGACCACTCTTATTCATAGCCACTTCGGACATTACCAAAACTTTACCTGCTATTTGTGTGCGCCGGAATTGACTGTTTACGTATACGTATTCATTGAAAATGCGGTTGTGATGTCTAATATATTTTTAATACACTTGTTCAGAAAGTGACTCTTATTGCACTGCACCTAGTTATATAAAGGCGCTTGTTATCAAACTGTGACATTTTGATTACCATTACGCACTCGTGCTTTAATTTAGTTAATTAAAATCTTTTTGTTCAACCTCTTTGTTTCACAAAACAAATTTTGAGTACGAAAAAATTTCGCATAAGTTATTGCGTTCAATGGTATAATGTCTTACTTATTTCATGCAATTTTGACCATTTTACCATTTTAAATCGTACAAACGAATTTATTTAATAAAAAAAACATTTAGTAAATAAATCGTACATTCACATAAAAATTGTTTTTTTCTTCAGGTCTATGGCCGCCATTTTAAGATGCGCGTGGTTATTGGCTTGATTTATTCAAATGTAATTCAGTGGCTGTATTAATTAACTAAAATTAAATACTACAAAATCATTTGAAAATGTTAGATGCGTATTCCATTGGCAGTACGAAAAACATTATAGTAAAAACTTTTCACGCAAAAAACATAAACGTAAGACTAGGCAATATGATTAAAATTCCCCTAGGGGTAAATTAAAAAAAAACTTATCTCAGTTCAGCTAACCTTATTGATTTTTTCGTGAAATAGCCATTACGAACTGAGAGGGTGGTATTGATGATTTTAATTACCATAATTCCGTTAATAATTACGAGTTACGGTCCATTTTCATATTTTAATCAACATATAACTTGACACTGACCTGAAAAATGCAAAAACTTAAGAAAATTTAAATTGCGCAAGTTACACTTTTTTCTTATTTCTAGGTGGGAAAATCATTTAAATGACATCTCCCACCCTTCGGCGGAGCGGGAGGGCGTGTCAGACTTTTACTGACTAAAAACCTACTTTTGTTCCTTCTTTGCCAGTGCTCCATGGCACCGGGGATCTCTCTCGCGTCATCCATGGCCCCAGTGCAGGCTACCCTGGAGCTTTCACATTAATACATTCATCGCACTCCTCTCAGCACCCTGGAAGCAGGCGTCACCGAAATATTTGAATATTTGTTTTATTTTAAATGGCCAGTACCTATGCATGAAAAAAACATTGTGTGCCGCAAAAAAAATCATATTAATAGCGATTGGTGACTGTGTCAATTAAGTTCAATACTCATTGTAACACATCTTTCCTTAATTTTGTAGCTAAGATTTTTAAAATAGACAAAAACATAATATGAGAAGCCAACAAAATTATTTAACTGTAATAAGATTAAAATTCAATAATATCACGACACCAATAAAAGTTTGCCGGTAATGGTAATGCATTGAAATGATCACAACGTTTAAAAAAAATGTTTTAATTAAATTAATAAAATCGAAGCACACATTGCACGATCATAACCGCATCGTATGCAATTACAGTAATCCTGTAACGCACGTAGATATATACAAGTATAAAGCGTATGTGACAACGTAATAAGGCTTTTGAGGTTTACATATACGGCTTACTGGCACACAAAATGAATTTAATTTCACAGTAACGGTCTTACGTGCGCCATACTAGCTGAAACAAACGAAAATAATGCTGTAAATTTTAATTATCATGGAGGAAATTGCACTCAACAGGGGGAGAAGTAAAAAGTATTTTCTTGTTGCAAACTTTTTATCTGCTTAATTATTTTCATAACTGTAAGTAACATCAAAGTACCTATTTCAGTACAACACGTTTCAAAAGCATCACAACAACTTTAATAACAAAGTTCTTCAAGTTGCTAAACCTCAAATCCTCGCCGTGAAGAATTTACGAACATAGATTTATAGACAACAGCGTTCGAACAAGAGCTGAGCATGCCTACACGGAGAGGCTTCGATGGCAGATATGCGAGCGATCCCGGAGGACGGCACCTACTCCGGCGAGATTGCATACCGCACTGAGATATTGACTACCCGACTAATGTGGGCGGTAATGGATGGAAAGTGCCCCAAAACTAGTGTAGGGCTGGCGTCGACTACGCGCCATTTGAATATACACCAAAATGATTTGGTGTTATCATAAATCTGAGCGGCTGTTTATACAACGACGCTACCATTGTGCCACGATATATGACTGCATTTCTATTGCCACATTGTGCATTGTAAAGATTATTACTGTGTGATATTTTTCATCGTTATTTGCAGGTGGGCAACAGAAGTAGGCAACTCTTGATGGTTAAGGGCATTGTAGACGAATACTGGCAGCAAAGTAACATCGAAGCAACCGCTACCACAAAAACAACTATTTCTCATCAAGTTAGGAAGCTTTCCAAAATCAAAAGCGTTCGCTACTAGGAAGCGATAGGAAGACATAATAGACCCTCGGTAGTACCGAGGATCGAACGGAGCGGTCCATTGTGAGTGAAGCTTGAAGCGAATCTGCGCGCCTTGCCGTCTCGGCCGAATATAGATTCCATTAATTAGCAGCCCACTGGGGCCACTCGGCGAACAAACAGACAATGAAGTATCACAGCACACGTATTTGCATAACAATTGCATCTTAATCGAATCATAGCTAATGGAAACATCGCAATATCTTGTACATTAATTGACGTATCCGACTGTCTGATACTGTGGTGGCTTAAAGTTTTGTTATTCAATATAGGTAGATAGGTAGATATATGCGATTTATGAAAGTATTTTTAAGATATCTACACATGGAATATATCCAGCAACCTATAAGTACCTATATTACGCCATCCAGAGGTGAGAATGTTTTTCTATATTTTCTGATATCTCATGGCATGATATTGTATGTCCGATGAAACAAGTAAAAGTTTACGATTAGCTATTCTAGAATCCTATAAAATAGAACCATCTACAAACTATTTCCAAAGGTCCCAGTTCACAGATAGGAGACCAGGATTAATTCCTGATTATGGAAGTCGTAAAGGCCAAGTACCAAGTAACCCTTAATAAAAAAGTTAGTTCTCAATCTCACTCAAGCCGCTACCGTTTAAGTTTAGCACAATACCAATCTCTCAAAGTACTGAGGATGCTCACAATCTAGATTCTATGCAAGTACCTACTAACAAAGTCAAATACATACCTTCAATAAAAGCGGACTGTGTTTTAGCACTACAAATACATCTCCTAAAACTACATATTTTTATGTACACCACTAATTTTTAATTAGTACAAACGCACGCTTAATAAAAAAAGGGACCTAAGACAAAAAAGAGGGTATTTCGAAATTGAACCTTGTTATTGAAACATATTTCTTAAGATTCAAATACATTTTTTTTGAGTTAGGTCTCGTTATAATTAAGCGTGCAAAATACATAAGGTCTTATTAAATTTAAGTAAAGTTTCAATATAAACTAATAAATTATAACAAAGAAGAAAATTTTGTTTTTTTATATTAGGCTATTGATATATGAATGGCGATCAAAATAAAAAAACACTGGGAGTAGTATTTTCTAGTAGAAATTGTTATGAATGATTGATTCAATTATGAATCTATAATATAAAAATTAATTGCAAAATGTGTTGGTAAGCGCATAACTCAACAACGCCTGGACCGATATCGCCAATTTTTTTTTTGTTGTGTTCGTTATTATGAGGAGGAGGTTCTTATGGAAAAAAAAATGAAAATTAGGGTGGTATAGGGTAGAGTAGGGTAGAGTAGGGTAGAGTAGGGTAGAGTAGGGTAGAGTAGGGTAGAGTAGGGTAGAGTAGGGTAGAGTAGGGTAGAGTAGGGTAGAGTAGGGTAGAGTAGGGTAGAGTAGGGTAGAGTAGGGTAGAGTAGGGTAGAGTAGGGTAGAGTAGGGTAGAGTAGAGTAGGGTAGGGAAGAGCGGGAGCGAAGCCGCGCGGGCAAAAGCTAGTTTACCAATAATTATGACAGGACGATTTTCGGATTTCGTGTTTTTATATATACGTCTCGCATAATATGGTAATACCTGCACTGCATCTTCAGTACTTAGGGTAGGTACTTTTAATAATAGTACATTATGATATAAGTGTGTAATGTTAGTGATTACCGTCTTAAGAGAGCTGAGAACGGTAATCATTAATTACTCACGTGTATCATACGTTTCAATACACTTGTGAAGAAAATTACTGTAAAACTAGTAAACTTTTGTGGCGGTAAAAATCTGTTTTCATATGCGCACCCATATTTCTTTTTTTTTTTCATTTCATCGTGGGGGTTGTAATGATACAAACATAAACAGTTTATGTAAAGAATGATGTTTGAATTTTTAATACAATTGTTACAAAAAAATATTATAGTAAGAGACAATGCAATACTTTAATTTTAATAACATATTTATTATTTAAACTTCCTTTTTGTGTAATAAATCATTAGTAATACAATTCGCATACATTTCTAAACGAATCAACGTGTAAGAAGACATTAACCAAATTCTAAAACAATCACAATTCTTCTCAAGCTTCTGTAGGTTTTTAACATGATTCTTCTTGTGTACTAGGTGACTCTAAAAGCATGTAATAACAGATTAAACTACTCGTATTATCCCTGTAATTTTACACTATTTTTTTTCCTAGAATAAAAAAATACACTACAGTAATAGGCGTGTTTTGGGTCTAAAATTCATAAAAAAATTAAGTAGGTGCAAGATATGCTAAAGAAACGAAAAATGAAAAAAAAAAACAATCGTGTAAGAACTCTTGCACATTTATTCGGTGGGGCCGTCGATATTTCTCCGTTAGTTTTCATTACTTACCTTGATGAAAGAAAATATTTGAAAGATATCGAGAGATAATCGACTCAATTGTATAAATATTATTTGTCTCGTTTATGACATCGCATTGAATTTTCCTATCGTTAAATCTTGTTTGTCTGGTCATAAACTGACATTTATAGGTACACTCGCTAACATTTTCAACTTTCAAAGATTTCATGAGCGTCAAACAAGTACTCAACTATTTATTGTCCTTATGATATGGTAAAAATTCTAACTTTTAGGTGAATACGAGCATTATGTCTGCGTTATTATTTATTTACCACTTATGTCAAAGCCCATTGTTGTTTCAATTACAAGGCATTCATTCTAACGGTACTCATTAATAGTGGTAAGAATATTTGATTAATTCGCGTGCTTAGCGGGACGCGTCATGTTTTCAATTATGTTAATTGAAGGAGGAGTTGCATTTCTTGCCGGCGACGCGTGGCGGCCATCTTCCAGCTAACGGCAAATAAATTAGGCACCAACTTATTTCAGTGGGCAGTTTGCACTTTGCAACTTCTTTATGGGGTATGCAGTGCGGGATGCGGTACCAGGAACATCTTGCATAGTCACGACACCAAGCAACTCGGCAGTGGAAGGCAGTCCTGCGTTCAGCACTCCTCAGGCGGCACCAGCCGATGATGATATCACCCACACGCCTGTCGTGTTCGAAGGAATCAAAGACATTAAATATGAAGGAATAGACCCATCATAGATTATATAAAGTAGTATTAGTTAATGTTCATTAGTGTATTCTCATTGTTATTCTTTACTTACCTTGTTATAAAAAGGGGGAAAACTGTTATGTATGTATATGTACCTAGTTGTAGATGTGGCTGTGCCGCATTGTAAGAACAAATGTCTAATACATCAGTGAGCTACCTCCGTAGTTTCTTACCTAACATAACTTCATTAGCTGTCAGTGTGAAATAATTCATTAGGCGAGGTAGATAAATACACAGGTTGCGCTTGCGCTATCTGTATTAACTGATTATGTTATAGAAGTTAGTTTTAGATCTAAAGCAATTAAAGGTTAAATCTTATGCACTAGTGGAATCTAAATTAAGGTACAGCATAAAGCGAGAGCCACATGATATCAACGCACACGTGGTTCACGCCTGATTTGTACGTATAGTTGCGTCATATGGCGTCGCGTTGTGTGGATCTAATGTAGCTCTACAAGTCTAGTTGCCATATAAAATGTATAGAAACGGACGCGTCCAGATCGGCGAACATGGCCCACGTATGCCCCTTTTATGTAGTAGCACCTTTATACTTTGGGGCAACAACTATAGATGTCAAAAAGCTTTTATCGTAAAGAAACATAGCCGAACTTTAGAATTAATCTCACAAAGAGAATCATTCAAAAAAATTTTTTAAAGCATTTTAACAATACCAAGTTTGTTCATATCAGTAATTCTTAATAACTGTGTACTACAATCAATCAAATATTTCTGACTTTTATGTATCGGCATTCTAAGTAGTACTGCTAACCAGAACAACTCTTTAAAAATTGTATACCAAAACTAGCAAGTGTCAGTGTGAAAGTAGAAAATATATAATAGTCTACAGCATTCAGTGATAGATTAGCATTCTACTGGTAAAAGGATTTATTTCACAAAAATACAAATCTTTTCTCTTTATAATATTAAAATAGTAGTAAGTAATACAGAAATCACTCTAAATTATGTTTTTATAAAACTAAGTAAAATCAAATATTCTTAGTTATATTGTGCACAATTAAGGCGGTGCAAGACTAGCTCCACATTTAGGTGGCACATGTTGAGTATTTTGTTTTGATTTTCAAGTTCGGTTCTACGTGTGGCTTTGTTGAGTTTGAGCTTGTGTGCACTTGCACATAACCCCGTGGATGAACGTTAGAATATTCACAATACACCAATCATCTATTGTACACTTATTCTTTTGTAAATGTTTATCCTGTAATAAGCTAAGGTGTGCAATAAAGTTATAATAGTACATTATGATACAAGTGTTGTATGTTGGTGATTACCGCTGAGGCGGTATTTAGACACACTTGAGAAGAAAAATTTTACAAAAATGATTTATTATTGCTTTATCAGCAAAACTGATTTTGTTTTGTAGTATGGCGGCAATAAATTGTTCTATCTTCTTATGCGCGCGCATCCAAAATGGCGGCCATAGACTAGCTACTCTAGCTAGGCTGTTTGAATAAAAATAAGAATGAGATTGCTTATGTTTATAAACAGAAAAAATGTTTTTATTTTATGAAAGGTTTTATTTATTAAACATGTAAAAGTTAAAATAGTTTATTTAAACACAAATTAGCATAAAATAAGCAAGCAAGACACTAATTTGTACTATTGAACGCAATACCAAATGTTTTTTTTTTCGAATACAATGTTTGATTTGAGAACAGAGGTTTAACAAAAAAGGTTATCCCTACATTATCACACTTGTGCAGAATGGTAATCATAGAGTCACAGTTTGATTACAAGCTACATTATATACCTAAGTGTAGTGCAATAATAGTCACTTTCTGAGCAAGTGTGAAGTCGAAAATAAATAAATAATATGTGTTTTATTTTTATGAGATTATACAAAGTAGTGTATACTGCACATAATTAGGTATTAAAACATTCTTATGTTAATTAGAAAGACACATTTATATACGTATTAAATAGCCTTTGTTAAATAACAGTAGATGTCATAAACTAAAGGGTCTTTCAACAAGGACGGGTCGATGTTGAATTTGAATAAAAGAAACTGCGTGTGAGTTAATAACGATATTTTTTTTTTTGTATTTTAAAGCCCCATTTATGACATTATGTTTGGAATATAAAAAATAAAATAAGCCTTTATTGCTGCTAGAGTTTAACTTATACAACTACTAACTTATATAACTACGCATTACTTTAAAAAGATAAAGGTAACAATAGAAAATTAACTAAAATATACTCTCGGCATTCGGTTTATCTCTCTTCTTAACAGTTTGTCTTTCGACAAAGGCCTCCTCTAAGGATTTCCACTTGCTTCTATCCTTTGCTGTACGTAACCATTCTGGTCCAGCCACTTGCTTCAAATCGTCTTCCCATCGTTTGGGCTGTCTTCCTCTACTTCTACTGCTTTCTCTAGGGTACCACTCCGTTATTATTCTGGTCCATTTCTCTCTCCTTTCTCTCAGAAAATTAAAATGGCGCTGGACGGGACGTATGTCCCGTCCAGCGCCATTTTAATTTACTGCATACCGATTAAACTTTTCCGAACTTAGTCCTTCCTTTGATATTTTTTAATTGTATTTTATCCCTTCTTTGTCTCCTTTGTCTCCTTTTTTGTGCAACAAAACTATCATTGATTTCATCCAATCACCTGGGATAACTTCCTCTGATATTATTTTGTTGAACAAATCAGTTAATTTAGGAACAATCACTGGCACGGACATCCTAAAAAGTTCATTGGTGATTTGATCGGAACCGGGTGCTTTGCCTAACTTCTGCGTATTAATAGCTCTTTCTGTTTCTTCTTTTAGAATAGGTGGTATAGGTTCAGTATCTTGTCTATCGTCTGTCATAGTCGTAGCCAGTTCTTTATTTTTGCTTTTGTATAGATCCTTATAATATACCGTAGCAATATTTAATATACCTACCCAATCTTTTTGCAGTACTTTTTCCTTGTTTATCCTTCATATTTGGCATCCAATTCTTTGTTGTTTCTAATTCTTTGAACGCTTTCTTTACTCCTACTGTATTCTTTATATGATATTGGAAAGTGTTTGCTGTTTTTCCTTTCTGTCCTTCCTTATACTTTTTTTGATGTTTTTACTTATTTCTGCGATCTCATGTTTTTTTTGTTTTTCTTGCCTTGTAGAAGCAATTTTCTTTCTTGAAGTAATTGAATTGTTGCAGTAGATACTTTAGTGGCTTTATTATTTTTGGACACTTTTCGTGCTTCGGTTTTGAGAGTATTTATAAAATTTCAGTATGATGCCTCAATTGGTTTGTTGTATTCATTTTCTTCGTTTTTTTCCAAAGTTTCTTTTAAGCTGTTCATTATCTTTGCTTTATTTTTAGTGTCTATATAGGGAACCGATACAGCGTGTAGTCTTCGACTTTTCTTTGTGTGTGCCCCTCATAACGTAGCACGAATCATTTTATGGTCCGAGTTAAAATTTAAATTATGTATAATTGACAAATCTTTAAAAGCTTTTGGTTTATTGGTCATAATATAATCGATTTCGTTTTTAAAGAGTCCATTTGGGGAAATCCATATCCATTTCTTGTTCTTTTTCTTTTTGAAGAAATTGTTTAGGATACTTGTTTTCCAAACCGAAGTTAACCAACCGTTTTTGCTTCTGCTGCCGTAACCGTGTCTTCCTACCGTGTACTTTTCGCCACTTTGACATTCCCCAATTTTTCCATTGTAATCGCCCATAATTATTATATTTTTGTGAGCAGTATCCACAGTATATTGTAAAATTTTGTAAAATTCTTCTATTTTGTTTATATCTTGTTTATTAATTGCTTCCGTTGGCGAGTAAACCTGAATAATTGACCATAATTCATCTCTGCTATTTTGTACGGGCAGTTTTATGTAGAGTAATGCTATTCTTTCTGATATGCCTTTCAATTCCTCGATTTGGTCGGAAAATTTCCTTTTTATCATAAAACCTACACCGTATTGCCCTGGTATTTCTCCTTTGTAGTGCAGTATATACTTCCCGTGGTCTTCTATTCCTTCTCCTAATCTCCTCAGTTCGCTTATTCCAATTATATCCCAATTAATTTCGTCGATTGCTGTTTCAAGTTCTATGAGTTTCTCTGGGGATTTTAATGATCGTTTTCTTTTTTGTTTATCTATCCTTAGTGGGTGTTGGTCGTTTTGCCCCACGATGACCAGTCTGCTTGGGGCAGGTTGTAATTTTCCTTTTGAATGTAATTTTGTTTTATTATTTTGTTGTATTTTCCGGTTGCCGAACATTAGTTGCTACTGCTTCTTGTTTGTAGTTTGGAATATAACATCGCTCAAATGTCCGCCGCGGTTTCAAACGGTGACACTAATCCGAGAGGCCCGATTTTCAATTACTCTGCTGCATAGATCCGGCTGAATCTGACCTGTGGCCTGCGTTATGTTGATTGTCGGAGTGTCGGTCGATTGTGGGTTACTGGCATAGACCTGCGACTTCAGAAAACCCCACAAGAAAAAATTTAGCGGAGTCAAATCGCACGATCTTGGTGGCCAATTCACGTCACCTTTGTGAGAGATAACCCTACCCTCAAACCGTTCATGGAGAATATCGATTGATCGATTGTGTCATTCGCAGTGTGGCATGTAGCGCCGTCTTGCTGGAACCACATGGTTTCCAAGTCCATATTTTTTAATTCTGGCCAAAATAAATTGTTAATCATTGATCTATAGCGCTCGCCGTTGACTGTGATGGCCTCATCAACATCGTTTTCGAAGAAGTAAGGACCATTGATGCCGCCGGACCAAAATCCGCACCAAACAGTAACTTTTTATGGGTGCTTTGCTACCTGATGAACTTCATGTGGCTGGTGGTCGTCCCATATGCGGCAATTTTGCTTATTAACAAAACCAAAAATGCGCCTCGTCACTAAAGATGATTTTATCGGCCAAAATCGGGGTCCTCTTCCAAACCGTTCAAAGCCCAGTTAGCGAACAAATGGCGCTGCTTATGATCATTCACTTTGAGCTTCTGGATCAGTTGGATCTTGTACGGGTGCAGGCCCAAGTCCCGACGCAAAATTCTCCAAGTTGAAGTCTGTAAAAGGCCAAGTTCTTGTGCACAGCGAGAAATTGACTGCCTCGGAGTCGTCTTTACACTCTCACGGACAGCGGCGATGTTCTCGGCCGATCTGACATTCCTTTGACGTTAAGGGTGTTGGTTGGTTGTTTACCGAACCGGTAGTCTCAAATTTGGTCACCAAACGTTGAAGAGTCGACTTTGAAGGGCCACCGCGTTTGCCGTAAAATGGACGTAGTGCGCGCAACGTTTGCACTAACGAACACTGATTTTGATAATAAAGTTTTATCATTTGGACATGTAACTTTTTTTGGGCATGGTGATTTGGCATCAGTGACTAAATAAGAAACCATAGATTTGACAGTTGCCGCCAAAACAACATGGCCGACACAAACTGTCAACATCGACCCGCCAATAGGAAAGACCCTATACCATCGATATATATGTACTTACTAGATAGGGCGTGCTGAACACTCACTTCAAACGAATCCTTTGCACTGAATTCTTGGCAAATTGAAATTGATGACTTTAGTGCAATTTTGACGTTCATACAGTTGAGAGCGGAGCTTATAAATTCAAAAGAAAGTGAATTTGGGACGTAAATAATAATTCAGTAGTCATGAAAATAAAATAATTGATTATTCTAGCAATTTAATTGCTTCAAATTTCGTAGTAGTATGTTAGAAATTATATTATTTTATTTAAAAGATTTTCCATTTTACAATCATAAACTAAAACATGCAGATGTTCCATCCCACAAAAACCGGGTTTTTTACCTACAACTGATTTAGTGAACACAAACTTTGCATGATGTTTTATTCCGTTTGTTTTTTTTTTTAATATTCTGTTTAATATTTTTTTCTTTTTTGTATAAATAATAGGTACCAATGAATTCCGTCAAATTCAATAAATATGAATACGTCTGTTTTGCGATACTGTAAAAACTCAGGTTCAGTTGAATTTGTAGTCATATGTGTAATATAAGTGAGACATCACTAAGTGATCATTACTGTTATTGAGATTTCGTCCTTCATAAACTATAATTATAATTATTTCAAGTTTGTTCACTCTGGTCAGCCGAAAAGAGAAAAATTGATAAAATATTTTAAGAGGATAGACGTGACAACACGTGGCTTCCTACAAAATATTCTTTTATCTGCTCTTCACACTTTTAAACTGATAATACTAAAGCTGGAAAACGTTTTCTAATGAGTCGGTTATTCCTTGCAGTAATGCTATTCCTTCAGAATGTGCCTTTAAAACATTTATAGCTTTCCCCTACATCATTAAACCAAGTGCAAATTTCTGACTCCGAATCATTTTTTGATTCGCCCCGAAAAATAAAGTTGAAAACAGATTTTCAAAAAGTTTTAGTTTTTTATGTAATTTATTTCATCCCCATTGCTCTCAAAAAGGTGAAGGAAAACATCATAAGAAAACCAGCATATTTCAAAGACATGCGACATTCACCAACCCGCACTGGGCCAGCGTGGTGGTTTACGGCCCATTCCCACTCCTAGAGAGAAGGCCAGCAGTGGGAACATTAAAAAGCTGATTATGCTATAGTTATAGTTGTTGTTTGTTTTGTTACTAAATATTAGCAGCGCAGTCCTGACCATCATTTTCTGGTGGTTCAATGGTTTCATTATTTTACACGATTTTGAATTTACTCATTATTAGACGTATTTTTCTGAATTTACACTAACGTGGACTATTGGTAAAATTTTTAAATAGAGTTTTATTGTAATGTGAAGTATTGTAGGCAAAAACTATGTCACTTCTGCGATACCGTAAAACGGAGTGAATAGGGACTTAGGGGTGAATAGAGACAAAACTTTGGTTTGATTTTTCACTTTGATACTACAATATCGGCCTCTAACAAAGCATAGATTTTTTAGAATAACAATTTATTAAAAAATTGATTTATTTAAATGCTGCAAAAAATATTTAAATATCGAGAAAATACCCTTTAAAGTTTTGTCTCTATTCACCCTTTAGTCTCTATTCACCCCATTTTACTAAAAATCTATATGGATAACATGACATTACACTATGTTCAACATATTTTTTGCAGCATTTAAATAAATCAATTTTTTAATAAATTGTTATTCTAAAAAATCTATGCTTTGTTAGAGGCCGATATTGTAGTATCAAAGTGAAAAATCAAACCAAAGTTTTGTCTCTATTCACCCCTAAGTCCCTATTCACTCCGTATTACGGTACCGCAGAAGTGACATAGTTTTTGCCTACAATACTTCACATTACAATAAAACTCTATTTAAAATTTTACCAAACGTGTAAGTATGTACTTCGAAATTCATGGCGCTTAAGACGTTTTGGTCGTGAAAAAATTATCCTCTAAAAGCTATCAGCGCTCTATATTTTAATAGTTCTGTTAGACGACATAATGCCAATGTAGCGCTGCAGCAGATTTTCGTTTTAACTTCTCAATATTTTGACAAATCTTTTCCATGAAAGGGCCTGTCTATCACTAGAATATAAGTCAATGCCCTATACTTTTATATAATTATCAATAGAATGCTATCATACTTCCATCGTTTCATAATACAGCACAAGTTTCGTAAAAAAGTAGGTAAAGCATAGGTAATTTGTATAAAGTTAGACATTCATTCTGGAGTAGAAGGATGTACCCGTATCATGTTCTGTGTAACAGTTCTCAGCAACAAAACTGAATTCTTGTTAGAAGGAATATTGTGGTTCGAACGTTGCAAACAAGTTTGGAACAACAAAATTTCATTAACATGTAAATTATGATGAAGCTAAGAATACCTACTCCACGTAAAATAACTTACTTGAAGAAGTTGATTAAAAATATCTCCTGACGCGCTTAGAGCCGATAAAAATTGCATAAATTGAAGGCTTTATGGTGTTTCTTATCTTACATGTGTAACATAGTGTTGCAAGTAAGTCGCAATGTCACAATTTAATGATCATAAAAATGGGAGTGCACAATTAACTATACAAATTAAAAGTACTTTTTCTGGCACTAAATTTATACGGCTAGAAAAATAATAATATTAAAATGGCAATCGAAAGCTGTTTTACGACACATAAGTTGACGACGTTTTTGCGGCAAGTCCTCACGATGCGCATGCTACTGGTCGACTTGTTTTAATAGTATTCAAGTAAAACGACCAAGCATCTACTACATGCAAACTTAATTTACTCTCCGACACATTACATCAATGTAAGTGAACGAATTCATTAGAGCCCCAACTTAGCCGAACTGAGAGACAAAATTCATCACTCTCCTTTGTGAAATTGTTAACGCGAGGGAACTATGCGTGCGATTTGATGTGTAAAATAATACCTATATACCTATTATAGTCATTTTACTCCACAATTATGATATGATTAAGAGGCTTTTTTTTTTCGGTGGGAAAAATCATCTTATGACAACCCCCGCTCTTGGGCGGAGCGGGAGATAGTGTCAGACTCTTACTGACTAAAAAACCCATCCCGTTCCTTCAAGCCTTCATACCGGGGCTCGAGTGCCCTTTCGGATAACCCTGGCCCCAGTAGGCTTCGACCCGGCTGGGTCCCTGCTGTTGCTGACAACTCCTTGAGGCGCGCGGGAACAGCGCGCGCTGTCGACGACTTGGGCTTGGTCCGGACAGTTACCGGACGGCCGGACAGCGAGCTACCCATTGCTCACTGTCCGCAAGCCCGCGCCTACCGTACCTACGCCGTTGCCTGATGCCGTCGGCCTCCTCCTTAGCGAGCATTACTGCTTCGCAGAAGTCGGCGACTGCCTGCCACTCCTCGCTCTGGACCATGGCCTCAACCAAGGCCCGGCGCGAGAGGTCTCCGCCGCCGATTACCCCCACGAGGGCACGGCGATGCTCCACCCAAGCAGGGCACACCGCGATTGTGTGCTCCACCGTGTCCTCCGGGCGTTCCGCACAGTGGCAACACCCGGGCGTCACTTCCACTTTAATTCGGAACAGGAACCTCCCGAACTTGCCATTTCCGGTGAGGACCTGTGTCATGCGGAAGGTAAGGACGCCGTGAGGTCTTTCCAGCCACGCCTCAAAGAGGGGACTTATCGCCATAATTGTGGCGTGCCCATGACGAGGTTGCGATAGTCACTGACGCCATTCCACCATGAGATCCCGCCGGAGCTCTGTCCGCCATGCCGCGACCTGTCGCGGCAGAGGCCTTTCACCCCGGATGATTAAGAGGCTGCTTTTCCACTCGCCTATCGTAAACATTGAGCATGGTTTAAAAGCTTGTTGCTTTTAACGCTATCCAACGTGATGTTGACGAAAAGGCAACGTGAAAAAAGAGGAATAATACCTGTATACTCTGGTGGCATTTAGTAATTCCGTCATTTACTCGAAAATTTTACAAAACTTGTTCCAGGAAATACGTGTTTTTTTTAAACCCTTAAAAGTTTTTGAAAAACATTGTCATTATTTAGAATTGTGATAAAATTTGCTAGGCCTGTATGTTGTACTTTTTTAACTTTTTTCATTTTTTCACGTTCATGCAAAATAGCAGATTTTCAGAGGTCTTAACAGGATTAGTTTTACACAAATTTATAAATTGATTTTCATAGAAGCCTAGATAATATCCACAAGATACTGTGTTTCCAAAATAACTAATGAAAAATGTGTAATGACGTCATAATCGCATAAAAGCAGCTGTATGAAAAACAGTGAAAATGTATGTCGAGATGCATCCCCTTAAGTAGATCTGTCGCCATTTAGGTATGTAATTTATGTAAGTAGAAATTGTAAACGACTGCGAGATTAAAAAAAAGTTATCTTGGCCCTCGAACGTAAAGGCCAATTATAGGAACAGATTATTGTCAGTAAAAGTCTGACAATCCTTCTTGCTAAACCCAGTGGGGAGGGGGATAATCCACTAAACTAAAAGGTAGAAATTGGCGTACCGAATAAAAAAAACTTATTTGAAATTTTCACGATATCTGCCTAATGCCAGGCTGCGCAAACGCGAAAGGACTTCACAAAATAAGATCGGTACACGTCCGTACAATATTTCTATTCTGAAACAAATGTCACTCGAGAAAGATCAGAGGGCCAAACAAAAATGTATAAGTAATTCAGCATAAACGGTCCCACATCCCCTTATTCTGTTGGTATGAAATCCCGTAAATCTCCCGTAAATAGGTGCGATTTGATGTGTAAAATAATACCTATATACCTATTATAGTCATTTTACTCCACAATTATGATATGATTAAGAGGCTTTTTTTTTTCGGTGGGAAAAATCATCTTATGACAACCCCCGCTCTTGGGCGGAGCGGGAGATAGTGTCAGACTCTTACTGACTAAAAAACCCATCCCGTTCCTTCAAGCCTTCATACCGGGGCTCGAGTGCCCTTTCGGATAACCCTGGCCCCAGTAGGCTTCGACCCGGCTGGGTCCCTGCTGTTGCTGACAACTCCTTGAGGCGCGCGGGAACAGCGCGCGCTGTCGACGACTTGGGCTTGGTCCGGACAGTTACCGGACGGCCGGACAGCGAGCTACCCATTGCTCACTGTCCGCAAGCCCGCGCCTACCGTACCTACGCCGTTGCCTGATGCCGTCGGCCTCCTCCTTAGCGAGCATTACTGCTTCGCAGAAGTCGGCGACTGCCTGCCACTCCTCGCTCTGGACCATGGCCTCAACCAAGGCCCGGCGCGAGAGGTCTCCGCCGCCGATTACCCCCACGAGGGCACGGCGATGCTCCACCCAAGCAGGGCACACCGCGATTGTGTGCTCCACCGTGTCCTCCGGGCGTTCCGCACAGTGGCAACACCCGGGCGTCACTTCCACTTTAATTCGGAACAGGAACCTCCCGAACTTGCCATTTCCGGTGAGGACCTGTGTCATGCGGAAGGTAAGGACGCCGTGAGGTCTTTCCAGCCACGCCTCAAAGAGGGGACTTATCGCCATAATTGTGGCGTGCCCATGACGAGGTTGCGATAGTCACTGACGCCATTCCACCATGAGATCCCGCCGGAGCTCTGTCCGCCATGCCGCGACCTGTCGCGGCAGAGGCCTTTCACCCCGGATGATTAAGAGGCTGCTTTTCCACTCGCCTATCGTAAACATTGAGCATGGTTTAAAAGCTTGTTGCTTTTAACGCTATCCAACGTGATGTTGACGAAAAGGCAACGTGAAAAAAGAGGAATAATACCTGTATACTCTGGTGGCATTTAGTAATTCCGTCATTTACTCGAAAATTTTACAAAACTTGTTCCAGGAAATACGTGTTTTTTTTAAACCCTTAAAAGTTTTTGAAAAACATTGTCATTATTTAGAATTGTGATAAAATTTGCTAGGCCTGTATGTTGTACTTTTTTAACTTTTTTCATTTTTTCACGTTCATGCAAAATAGCAGATTTTCAGAGGTCTTAACAGGATTAGTTTTACACAAATTTATAAATTGATTTTCATAGAAGCCTAGATAATATCCACAAGATACTGTGTTTCCAAAATAACTAATGAAAAATGTGTAATGACGTCATAATCGCATAAAAGCAGCTGTATGAAAAACAGTGAAAATGTATGTCGAGATGCATCCCCTTAAGTAGATCTGTCGCCATTTAGGTATGTAATTTATGTAAGTAGAAATTGTAAACGACTGCGAGATTAAAAAAAAGTTATCTTGGCCCTCGAACGTAAAGGCCAATTATAGGAACAGATTATTGTCAGTAAAAGTCTGACAATCCTTCTTGCTAAACCCAGTGGGGAGGGGGATAATCCACTAAACTAAAAGGTAGAAATTGGCGTACCGAATAAAAAAAACTTATTTGAAATTTTCACGATATCTGCCTAATGCCAGGCTGCGCAAACGCGAAAGGACTTCACAAAATAAGATCGGTACACGTCCGTACAATATTTCTATTCTGAAACAAATGTCACTCGAGAAAGATCAGAGGGCCAAACAAAAATGTATAAGTAATTCAGCATAAACGGTCCCACATCCCCTTATTCTGTTGGTATGAAATCCCGTAAATCCGTTCGAGGCGGGCGCTGCTGGCGTCGCCGGCGCGCGCATTGACTGAGACGTATGCAAAGGGATCAATGAGATAAATTGCTCGCCGCTGTCACTTATTTCACGGCGAAATGGATGGAGGGGAAAAAGGGGGAGCCGGGCCGGGGAGCAGGGAATCTGCCGAGCTAATGGTGCGCGTGGGCATTACGCTCGCGTGGTTTAATTACACTTTAGACAAAGGCAAATGACTGCTACCCGCTCTACTATAATTACGTACTACGCAAGTAATCCTTCGATAATAGTGTTTTCCCCTAATGATTTTTGTTGTAAACTACGTATAAAATCCTCGACGACGATGTCAAGTCAGTGCTGTTCGATGATTGACGGGACAGCCTCAAACTCGTTAGCAACAAAATGAGAACCTTCACGCGCTACTTTGTCGAGGTTGGACCAATTTATATTCCGAGAAAGAATCTTATTAACGCCGCTACACTTATCAAAAATCGTTTTATAGACAGAGCCATCAACAGTGTTCTACTCCGTTAAACCCTTGATTATATTGCCGGAATACAACATCAAGCGAATGGAAGCACTTGGGACGTTGTTCCCGCAAATTACACCGTTATGAGACTACAAATAACCGCAAATTTATGTAGATAGCTATCGAGTGCTCGGCGTTACGTAAAACGTGTTTAAGACGGCGGCGAGGGCGATAACACGACACTAGTGTTAACATCTGGGCCTCGCTCCTGCCTCGCCTGAGCCGAAAGCCGAGCGCCGAGCGCCGAACATAAACATCCCGGTGTCGGCGTCATGTCTTCATTTGCATGTTTCAGACGCGGCAACATCGGCTGCCGTGCCGACAATGTCAATGGGATCGTTACTAGAATTTATTCAAAATAGGTGCCCTAGATGAGACGAGGCAGATTTATGTAGCTACAGATTAACAAGCTGTCGCCGACGTTGTGAACATGTAACTTTTGATGTTGTACCGACCGAAGCACTCCACACAAAATATATAGCTGAAAAGCACAATCAACTTTGGTTATTTTCGTCTACGATATTGCATTGTTAAATCGATAGCTCTCACACAATAGAAGCTCGTTTGCCAGCCCCATAAAAGTAAATCCAACAACGACTGCTGTATTCTTCTTTCCTTTTATGTAATACTCATACCTACAATCAAGGAGCATTGTGATACCTAATCCAAAATCTATTAGTTTCTGAGACATACAAATTATAATAAATTGGAATCAAAGGGGACTCTATTCAGACCCTCCAACTATCTACGCGTCTTTATTCAAACTCAGGTTCAAGCTGACTTTGTGACCATCTAAGTGTCTGTTACCACCTAACCGTTATACCTGTACTTAGTATCCCCACAACGAAGATAGCTTACATTTATCAAGACAATTCTGCGGATGAAACTGCATAGACTATTTATAAACTTTTTTACAAAAACGCTACCAATATAAAAGGCTGAAAAGAAGTACGACTGAGTATCTACAGCGCTAAATATTATAAAATAAATGTGCTCATACTTTTAACGAACACAACGTTTTAAATTAATTTATGCGAAAACAAATCAAAGCAAAAAGGAACTCAAAAAAGTATTTTTACCACCAAAAAATAAAGTATAACATAGCTACATTCAGGCTGTTAGGAATAATCCTATAGGATGCCTGCAGACTCAGTAAAATATACTACGAAAAAGCATCGCTAGCCCGTGTCCGTCGTCCACACAATACTCCCCCACTTCCCATTCCCTTTGAACATTTTACGATCGTATTTTATCAATAACTATGAGGTTCTTTTCCCCCGCGGAAAGGCAATCCCATGGGTGTCATAAGGGGGGGGCGGAAAGATTACAGGAAAAATAGCGTTCACCTGGGTCCTTAAATACCATACTGTGATCACTGTTTAGTACGACAGCAACAAAATATCTTAAAAAGATTAGAGAACATTAGCTCGGCAAAGATTTTTGAAATTAGTAGTAGTAGGTATAGTCTGTCTAATAAGTCAACCAACTTGGGAATTTTGTATACCTAACATTTAATCATTTAAAAAATACTTATATTCGATACTTCTCATAAGTTTCTTTTGCTAGTAAACAATGATCTTAATCAACCTTGATTATTGGACCCGTTTTGACTACATCAGATTTAATTAAATCCTAATAATTACCCAAGTCATTTAACTTATTAGACGGACTCTAGTTGTAACAAACAGAGTAAATAACATTAAATATCAGACGCACAAATCGATTATTATCAATGCCAAGAAGTAGTTTTACAAAGTGATACTTTTTTGTAACATCTCCGCTACACTCCAAGAAACACAGGTGGGTTTTAGCCAGTAAAAATCGTGTCACCTGTTACACTATCAAACTCCAACCAATAAAACATTTTTACTAATTATTAGATTCAGAAAGGAGACCTGGTAAGGGTCGCGGCAATCCGATGGATGTGAGACGCACAGGAGCGGTAATTTTGGCGACACTTGGGGGAGGCCTATAACCAGCAGTAGACGTCTATTGGCTGAAATGATGATAATGAGATTCAGACAGACAATAATAGAGTTTGTAACTACCTACTGTCCTACTTTGTTCACTATCTATACCTACTCTACTACCTATACAGTAAATTATGCGTTCATTATTATAAAAAATATTCCATAGGCATAATGTCATCATGTTATTAGGTGTTCAATAAATGCTAGAAATCTTTTAAAGTAACAGTATAGGTATACTGTTACTTAGCTTTTGCTCTACTGAAAGCGAGCCGATCGGAGTAAATAGATGATAACAGTAAGGTAAAAGTAGAGTAAGGTAAGTTTATAATATGTGGTTACTCCTTCGCGTGCATATGTGTGAACGCATGAAATTTGGCACACGTGTCATATTATAGTGAAAAAGTGTTGTGAAATACTTTGTTTTTCTTAAGGCGGCGGGAGTGCTTGATGCGCTTGCGTCGCGTCATACAGACCTAGGTAGGTATAGCAAAATACAGAGTTGAAATGCGTTAGATAGAACAATGAAATTTTGGCCACACGGATATCTTGCTTTCCGCATGACGCAGGTCCTCCCCGGATATGGTAAGTTCGGGAGGTTCCTGTACCGGATTCGTGCAGAAAAAAACGCCCGGGTGTCACCAATGTATGGACGGCCCGGAGGACAAGTGAAGTGGAGCATACGGTAGAAGTGTGCTCCGCCCGGACAGAGCACCGCCGTGTCCTCGTATCGGCGGCAGCTTGGAGGAGAACTCGCAAGCAGTCACCTTCTTTTGCGAAGCAGTAAGCAACAAAAAACGCACTTCACGCCCCAGCGGTTACCTGACCGTCCGGTAACCGTCCGGACCGAGCTCAAATTTTCGACGGCGGTGTTCCACTCCGCCTCAAGAAGTTGTTAGCAAGCCGTAAGCTTAATGGGACCATGTGTTGTGCGAAAGAGAACCCCGGGGTCCTGGAACGAAGGCAAAGAAGGAACAGAAGTGAGTACTGGTCCGATTGCTATAATTTTTCACTGATAGAAAGCTGCTTTATTCCTAAGTGACATAGGCTATATTTTATGTACGCAGGTGAAGTTAAAGGCAAAAGCTAGTTATTTATATTACTATCATATTATATCAAAAAACTTTAGTGCAGATGAGACGTTTCAATGTTCAAAGATAGTTAAAAAAAAGATAACGTTGTCCTTGCATTCCCAAGAGACAGTCAAGAGGGGTCTACTCGTAGATCCGGTAGCCATTGGCCCACACGCTAACCTCTCGTTAGCCGGACAATAAGTAAAGAGTAGTATACTCTAAATAATAAATGATCTCTAAACAAAGGCCCTCGGTCCATTTGCGAGGAACAATCTATGAAGGTCTGGGGACTGAACTTCTGAAACGAAGGAATTTTGTACCTAAATCTAATCGTATCAGACTGGCTTAGAGGGACTTTGTAAATTTTAGTATCAGCCTCCTGTTACCGCTTGAAGTGGGTATACTTCCGTTCACTAAGTAATTTAATTCGATCCTGTATCGATACCTAATCAACAATCACTCATTTTAATATGTTTGAACACACATAATATGTCGTCTAACTGTATAATAGTTTCACTTTTAACGACACTACATTCCTGTCTCTTACTCTCCCATTGGAATGTAGTTAATTAGTAAATTACTCAATAACATGTCTTTCACTGGTTGTGATAGTCGTGATTCATCCTCTTGAATGAGTCATTATTAGCCGCAGTGTACACTTGTAAATATAAATAAAGCTAATAAAACCGATAGCCCCATAGTTACTTGCCCTTGCGTTGTAAATGGGCGCTGGCAATGACATTACGACCACTTTAGACGCCGCAATCTTAATTGTCCCGTTTAAGATAATTCAACCTCTTAATATTTAGTGTAAAGTCGTCGAAGCCCATACATTTTCTCAGCGCCTTTCAACTACCGAATAAAGAATAACGAAACTTTTAAATATACGTATCGTCAGTGAACATGATTTTTATTAATTTTTAGGGTTCCGTACCTCAAAGGGAAAAACGGAACCCTTATAGGATCACTTTGTTGTCCGTCCGTCCGACTGTCTGTCAAGCCCTGTATCAAGTTGAAATTAAAACCATATCTCTCTCTCTCTGATTTGCGATCCCTTCAAGCTGTGAAAAAATCAAACTTCTAAGTTAACTAATAAAAAAACCGGCTAAGTGCGAGTCGGACTCGCCCATGAAGGGTTCCGTAGCAGCAAGTAACATAGGTAATATAAAAGTTCTTGTAATGTGTTGTAACTTTGATCGATGTTTTAATAATAGTGTATTTTTTTCGATTTATGACGCATTAAAAAAAAACTACTTACTAGATTTCGTTCAAACCAATTTTCGTTGGTAGTTTTTATAGTAATGTTCATCATATATTTTTTTTTAGTTTTATCATTCTCTTATTTTAGAAGTTAGAGGGGGGGGACACATTTTACCACTTTGGAAGTATCTCTCGCGCAAACTATTCAGTTTAGAAAAAAATGATATTAGAAACCTCAGTATCATTTTTGAAGACCTATCCATAGATACCCCACACGCATGGGTTAGATGAAAAAAAAATTTTTGAGTTTCAGTTCTAAGTATCGGGACCCCTAAAATTTATTGCTTCTTTTCTATTTTCGTGTGAAAATCTTAATGCGGTTCACAGAATACATCTACTTACAAAGTTTCAACTGTATAGCTCTTATAGTTTCGGAAAAAAGTGGCTGTGACATACGGACGGACAGACAGACAGACATGACGAATCTATAAGGGTTCCGTTTTTTGCCATTTGGCTACGGAACCCTAAAAAGGATACGGTCGTTTATGTCGCAAAAAAAACTTATATTTTGATACTCTCAAAGATCGAAATTCATAGGGTACTTCCCGTTGACCCAGAATCCTGAAATTTGGCACAATGCAAGGTCTTCTATCACAGATAAAGAAATAAATCTGAAAACGGTTTTGTTGTTAGCTACGTAACAAAAAATAACTTTTACAATTAATAAAAATCTTCTAGAAATTGTAGTTTGTATGGACGTACAGCGTTGCGCCATCGGGACATGGTAGAAATCCCACCCACACGCACAAAGCGTTTTAGGAACACATTTATTATGCGTACAGCTAGGGAGTGGAATTCCCTGCAGGAGTCTGTGTTTCTTGATAGCTACAACTTAGGGGTCTTTAAGTCAAGAGTGACTAGGCTCCATCGTCGACCACATCATCGCTTACCATCAGGTGAGATGGTGATCAAAAGCAAGCCTATCAATAATAAAAAAAACCCCAGTGCGCGAGTCCGACTCGCACTTCCCCGGTTTTTTTTTTATTCATAACACCGTTTATAATAAGGTATTCAGGTAGGTATCTAAGCGAATTAAGTCATCATCCTTTATGTTAAGCAAATAATAAAAGAAAATAAATACGCCTTTTTCCATGTTTTGGTAGTATCCAAGAATATAAAAATGAAGCCACAGAATACATTATTCATCGTAATAATGAGGTGAATGCGATTATTCCAACGTTATTTTAAAATGATAAAACAAAAATTCATTCAACTGAAAGTGCTTGGTGAACCCATATACTCTGCATATGTAGCTACGTACGTATCATTAAAATTATAATAATTTAACATGCGCGGCTGGAACAGGCAAAATGGGAACTGCCATCGGATCATAAAAGATTTTAATGAAAGCCATAACAGGAGCTGATTTCAATTTATGCGTGCGACGCAAACGAAGTCTGCGCCCAAACTAACTTATTAAATTAAGAAACTAATGAGCTCTCACAGCATCTCTGATTCTCATACGGTCTCCCACTTTATTGTTTTTTAACATTAATGATGAAAACTGATTTAAACAAAATATTAATATTCTTAACACTCAACATTCTTCTTTTAATATACACTCCTGAATAACAACGTTTAAAGGGTTTCATTAAGTAAACATAAACCAAAATGTCGGGTGAATCTACAAAATCGAAACAAGTTATACAATTCGTGTACTCGTGAGATAAATAATGAATGTTGAACGACTCTTATTCCGGAACTATTTTGCAATGTAATAACAAGTCTATCCACGTTTAAACAACTGCAATCTTTAAAACCGATATTTTATAGCCGCACGTGGCTGAAATAAATATAAACAATATCTCACTAGATATAAGCTACTTATTCTTCACATGATAAAAGATAAAAAGAGATGCTTTTCAGATGGCTCTAATATAAAACCAACAGTACCTATAGAAGGGAATTCAAATTTTGTAATAATCTACCTGCTGAATATTTGCTACCTGCATGCAAAGATCCCAATAATATTTTTCCCTATGCTACTTTTTTTCTAGTATAGTTCCAATATTTACACGTACCTAAGCAATGATTCTGTGAAATTACTCCCACTTGTATGGATAATAATAACCGACTGGTGTAAACCTTTTCAAGCTGGAACAAATTCAATACAAAGTGTAAGCAAAAACACAAACTTGACACAATGCGGGTGGCCTTAAGTACGTACAGTTATTAAAGTAGTATTTTTACACTCCGTACACGTACATTTTCTCCGCGGCAAATACTGCAAATGTCGAACAGTTTGCATAATAAGGGTGTAGGCGAGAGCAACGATACCACTGTTCCCGGGTTCCGACTGCACAGACCAAATATTCAAAATGTTGTTTTAGGACACTGCCAACAACAACGCTGTACCAGGACAACATATTAATTGCAAATAACCAAACCCTACTTATGCTGTTTGTAAAGGTCAGTCAAAGGACTCCCTGGTCGCAATAAGAGTCGAGGAAATAACACGGTAAACATCAAACAGAAGCTAATTTTGGAAGAGATGTTTGCAATACATTACTGAGTGAAACAGTACTGATTCAAGAATAACGTTTGTTTAACGCATTAGGATGTAGGTCAGTTCATGATACTTTCCTTTTGGGATGTGTTTGGAATAGTGATGACGTCAGTAGCAACTTCTTCTTATCAAGTGAATGTTTTGAGGATAGTCCTGGTCTGATTCTTTTGTTGTTATCTAGTCTCAAATGAAGAAGAAGCATCCGACTGGCAAATTTCAAATTATGTATCGTTTAGATATTACAGCAAGAAAAACATCACTTCTGAACAGTTTAATGGTTCATAACGTTTAAAAAGATTGCATAGCTGTATATTTTTATTTAGAGACTTCTTAGTTTTCACTATTTAACACTTCAATTACCATACACCATTTACGTCGATAGAATGTAAAGATCTTTTGATTGAAAACTAACACTATACTACAGGCCATATAAACATACTGTTTAAATGCGTTCTGATAAATAAATGAATTCTTTAATTCTAATTCTACGACAAGACAAAGTGCTACAATTTTTAAACGCTGACAATCTTCTTAGCGTATCGATTATAAATTTAATCATATCCACTAAAATAAAATTGATTGTTTAACCCTTCGATTACTAATAAAAAAGTTTGGTCCAAAATGCTGCTTTCAGCTAAGGAAGTCGTTAGTTCTTCACGTGTACAAGTTGCGTCTAAGATCATGGGTGGGCCTTATGATCTCATGTCTATGAGATGACACCGCATGAACTGTTGATCGTCACCATTCGAGTCCCCATAGTTGTAAAATCGGCTCTACTGCGACTGACCCGAGTGCGGCATCTATTTAAGATCTCCCAGGTCAGTCACGGCAACACGTACCATCACGGTCATTTCTGCTTGATCACTTTTAATCAAAATTTCGTTTGAATCCTGCGGTGCGGCCAAACTAAACCCTTTGAAGTTTTCGTTTTGAGTGCAAGCAAAAATGAACTTAGAGGTGGTCAGACGGAAGAGTCTTCGATGGTACCATCCGATGGCTCGATGAAATTGTGAGGTGGTTTCAACTTCTCTCACTAGAGCTCGCACCTTGCTGAGATGGTGTTGCCAACAGATTGAATCACGAGCCTAAGGAAACTTATTCTTCTTTTAAATCTCTGGGGCCCTGAACTATTATGCATAGGATAGCATGGACCATTTTCTAGCTTCTGTGCAGCCCTTTTTATGTGGTCCTGCAAATTTTTGCAGGCGCAATGCAAATTAGTTGATACAGCATCCGTACCGGATATCAGTTTAAGAGAACTAATAAATAGGTATAACGCTCACTGTAAAATCCAATAACTCGTAATATAGTGACAAAAGAAACTACTAATAGGTAAAACACGACAGAAATAGTTGTGTAGAAACGTGTGGCGGCTAAATACACAAGTTGCTCAGCTGCCGTAAACACGTTCCGTAAACTCTGTATCGGACTAATCGAATCGACCTATAACTTGGCTACGAGCTTGTCGTAAATACGGTCCACTTTATTATCTGCGCCAGATTTAACAGCGCCCTCTGCCGCCCGGATGAGACGTTAACGTTACACTCGGTAACTTGCTTTCGCACGGTTCGACACTTAATTGAAACGCAAATTACTTCATAATCTAGTGAGTGTTTCGTAGTGTTTCGTAATCGTAATCTATTTCTCTAGTCTTCTATAAATGTGAATATTATAAAAAATAAAGTTTGTGGGGGAGAATTTATGAACATAATCTTTCGCCAAAAACTACTCAATGAATAAAATACTAAGAACTCACGAAGCGGTTTTCACCCGCATTCGCAGCTGTAGTGGACCCGATGCTTCTGTAGAATGCAACAGCTCGTTTCTGATGTGTGTCCATGCGATTATCGCCCGCCAAGTCTGCGGGTGATAAATCGCAACCGCGACGGCTGCGTAACCGCACATAATTCCGATCTGATCGGTTAAGAAATAAAACAGCTGTTCATCAACCGCGGCGGCCGCGGGTTTAAGCCGCTTCGTGAGTTCTTAGCAAAGTCATCACCTGCGAAAGTCAGAGCTTTATTTTCCGTTGAATAATTTAACAAAAAGTAAGTACAGTTGCCATCACAGATCTTGAAACTTGCGCAGAAGTCAAATATTCGGTCTATTTAGTGGTGCGAAGTGCGACGCGGCGGCGGGGAGTGTCAGTGATTGGCTGGCCGCGCCATTGCGTCGTAGACGTCACTCCTGATTCGTTCACTGCGTTACAGCATGTATCTAACAACGAAGACTATTAGCTCGCTAATGTATGGAACGCGCAAAACGATCCTCACTCTGACGCCGAGCGTTCAAGATCCGTGATGGCAACTTTATTATGTCGAACACAGATTTAAATATTTAAATATAGGTATAACTCATCACTGACTCATCAATCCAAACCCTTTTTTTTTGTGGGTTAAATCATCCAAATGAAATCCCCCGCCCTTGGGCGAAGCAGGAGATAGTGTCAGACTCTTACTGACTAACGGCGGGTTTCTGAATTGAGTATTTTGAGTTAAGAACGTCTCAAACCTTACTTGAATGCCAAATTTTGACAGGTTTTAAGGCTAAAGTAGAGTTTGAGAAATACTCAACTGCGAATACTTAAATCAGAAATCGGTGGTAAAACTACCCTTGGACAAGATATTTTTCACAAAGCTTCCTTTTATGATGTATAAAAAAATAAGAAAGGATTTTACAAGTCACACTTTAAACGGGTACGTGGCAGCAAAGTTTGTATGGAGAACCATATTTCACACAGGTGAAGCCAATGGCAGAAGCTAGTTTTTTTTTTTAAATTCACTATTCTCAATTTGATATTGTTAGAACAATTGATAGTCCGTGTACCTAGTTGAAATATAAAAGAACAAAATCAAAAAGGTTTTACGAACGACGAGTGACGAGCATGCAAATCACACGAACGGCTATTTGGAGCAGCTTGGAGGGCTCGGAGCATGGAAACTTTTATGCATTCAACCAGGCTCTGTCAGTTGGTGGTATAATTGAATCGCGCGTCAGTTTAGTGATATACGAGAACCGGCCGGTGCCGTCGGCGGACGACCCACACGGAACAATTAATCCCACATAAACAATTATGGAAGATCGATTTATATCCGATAAATTCGTCGAATCGAACATTCGGGCCGTCACTCTTTTTTTAATGATATCCAGTACAAGTTAATTATGTAACAAGAATACAGACGATTTCATTTAAAACCGCCTAAAGGTGTTTCGGTTTAATAATAACAGTGGCCACGCACACAGGCGCCTGCGATTTGGCCTGAGTCCTGAGTTTATAGTTGGCGTTGTTATCCCAAGGGATCCAAGTTAGTCAGAGTTCAAGCGAACTCGATCATCAACTTTAACAACCTGCGAAGTTCAGACATTAAGCTTTCTACTTTTACATTGTTAGGTACTAATATTTTGATTACCATTTAACTTAAACCTCTATCTTTAAAGGCGGTATAATTCCAATATATTTAGTTATGCAATAATACAACCGATACATCGGTGTTATGATTTTTTGTGTTTATATAAAATACACTAAGTGTCTCCCGCGGTTTCTACCGCGTCTTTGGTTACTGCTCCGCTTCCGTAGGTTATAGTGTGATGTTACATAACCTATACCTACTATTCTTCATGGATTTGATTATGAGTTATTCCATACAAACAATTTTTTTTCTAATTTGGCTGGTAGTTCAAAGTCACGTCAAAGGGCGATGGAAAGGACTATGCTCGGAGTTTCCTTGCGTGATCACATCATCATCAAAATGAAGTTACCCACAAGAAATCCAAGGTTACCGACATAGCTCGAAGAATAGCCAAACTTAAGTGGCAATGGGCAGAGCACATTGCACGCAGAACAGATGGTCGATGGGGACGAAAGGTGCTGGAGTGGCGTCCCGTATCGGAAAACGCAGCGTTGGAAGGCCTCCAACAAGGTTGACCGATGACCTGGTCAGGGTTGCGGGAATCCGATGAATGCATGACGCACAGGACGTCTCGTTGTGGCGAAGCTTGGGGGAGGCCTATGTCCAACAATGGACGTCTTTCGGCTGATATGATGATGACTGGTAGTTCCAGAGATTAGTACGCTTAAACAAATAAAAAAAGTCTTCGGCTTTTTTGTAATTGTATAGCCAGCTATATTACAAAGGCAATCTTCCCAAAGACGATCAATTAAATCAATAAAATGTCGTCAAAGTGGGCACTTTATTTTAATCATCAATGTGTTTTAGCTGTAGGTGTGTTAAGTTAAATCATTTAGCTAACACACAGGCAACAACGGGCAAGTAATTACACAGTTCCAGGAAAGTCGTTAGTGTCGTAGGAGTGGATAGATTACGAACGAGCTGGCGATCGCAGTTCCTTTAGCGTGGCCGGAGGTACGGTTCGCAACAAAACTCACTCAACACATCTAACTGAATAAATCTATGAAGCTCCTGTGTACATTTTTGATTTGAATTTACTGAAGTTGTCACAAGATTATAGACCTGTTTCTGAATTTAGTATTGGGATTCAAGAACGTGTCAAACCTTACTTTATTGCCAAAATTTGACTAGTTTTCAGGCAAAATTCATCGATAGGTCACATTAGTGACGATGGCTAATGCGGAGTTTTACTAATACCTACTTCAAAATTCTTAATTTAGAAATCAGGGAGATTTTAAACCAATTTTTTTGTGGTGGGAAATCATCAAATGACTTCTTCCACTCGAGTGGAGCAAAATGGCGTGTTAGACTTTTACTGACTAAAACCCACCTATATTCCTTCATTTGTCCTTTGCGTTCTAGGGCTATGGTAACTCCCTCATACGTCCCGACAGTCTTAAGTTAGGCTACATAAAAAAAAAAATTTGTTCAGAAGGATAGTCAATCAGGTAAAGCTCTAATAGTCGAGGATATTTGATTTGTGTTCACAGGGTGAACTAAAGTATTTTCTCCATTACTTGATTCCAATAAATTATGTTACTGTCCGTACTACGGAGGCGTTGCTATTTATTGGCGCCGTAACCCCATCCTTTGAATGGTTAAAGATGAAATCTAAAATTTTAATACTTACTATCTATTAATAATTTTATTATAAATTACATTTCAAATACTGTACTTTTCGATCTGACGATAAATATGTACCTATTTCTCTTGCTTTCACACAATTAATCCAATAATGTATTTAATATTTTACAATCTTTAATCCCATTTGTTCCAATAGTAATTAATGTACTCTGACCTAACCTAATTGTTATTTTGTTTTTTAAAATTTATAATACGAGTATTCTTGTAATTTCTATTTATAAAATGTAATATTGATCTCAATTTATACTTTTTTTTACTTACTGACATTTCGATGTAATTTTTTATTTAATTTATTCCTATACAATTTTTAAAATATATATTTTTTAAATTAGTTTTAATGTAATTTAAATTATTATTTATGTGATCATAGCTTTGTTAATATTTATTGTATTTAAAGTGCTGTGCCCGCCGGTAAGTGACGAATTCACCATAATATTTCTTCTTAATTATCTGTAATGTTAACCAGAGAATGAGTCTAAGGAGTGTTAATTTAAAATAAATTAATAAATAAGTACAAAATATTTTCATATTATTTTTTAATTACAGTTCAACACATAAATAAAATATAAGCCCACACTAAAAACCTAAAAGGTATATAAATCAAAGTTTATGTGAAAATATGAGCATAATAATTATGCTCAGGCATGTAAGTAGGTACAATTATTGTACCTATGCCTGTATAATTTTTATATTATTCTGACTTTGATAAGTCAACGACTCAGTAAATATGCTGTTACTGTATGATAAACCTGAAATTGTAAACATTTTCTGCACAATAACAACGGATATGTTGGATACGTCCCCGAGTTATTTCAATTACCGTTTAGAATAATCAAATAAAATTGTAAAATCTTTTTACGGTGGACAGACCGTGGTATATCGAAACTTTACGATCTAGTCAATATTTTTTACAAATCTTACGATGTTTGCAATAATCTGACGACAGTGTCAAAAAATGTGTGTTCTCGTTTGGTCTTCTTACTCGGTATCTCTACCCGGCGCAACGCCTTCCAACAGACAGTCGCCCGCGCCGACATAAAACATCGCCCGTCAAACTTTATGCTTTCTTATAATCTTAACAACGACCATGTGTGAAATACGAGTATAATGCCGAAATGAACATAAAATCCTCACGACCCAAGTTTTATAACAGTGAATAAGTCATTGTCAGAACTCCAGTTAACTCTTCATAATCAGGTGGTAAACTGCAAGTTGGATTGAATTAATGATTTTGGTAACCAAACATTCTAAAGTGAGCTGTGGCCTAAAAGACCACTGATTGAGTCACGTTAAATTTTAAACGACATTGCGGGCGGCAAGCCATCATGACAATGGAGCGTATTGCGGGCCAGTCCTTCACCAGAAGTAAATTACTTTCGTCGAAGGACTGACTCGCAATAACAAAAGACAGACGTATGTGGAAGCAAATCTATTCTAATATTATAAAATAGACTTTTTTTGTTTGTTTATTTATTATATCTCAGGAACTTTTGGCTCGAATTGATATTATTTCTTAGTGTTGACTAGCCCTAGACTAGAAGGTTAGAACGCATCACGCTACAACACCAGCGACCTTGAGCGAACAAAAGAGCAGCTAGCGTCACTCCCCGCGCATCAAGATTATTCGAATAATAAGATGTCCTTAATTTATTAATATTATGGATGGCTTCCTTAAGAACTGGAATGAGAAAGCGGGGAACCGTGATCGTTGGAAGGAGTGGAGGGAGGCCTTTGCCCAGCAGTGGGACAGTGTGGGCTAAGTAATAATAATAATAATTTATTAAATACAATATGAATAAAAACCGTATATCAAAAGATTGATACTTAAATTATCATTTAGTTTTCGAAAATTTCTTAAAAATACACCCATTTGTCTGTGTTAAACATAACTGAAAATAAATCACACCAAGTTTATGAAAAATTATGAAAATATTCGTATAGCAAATTATTAGGCAAATATCTAGTTTGACATAATTTTTATCAAAACATACACAACTGTTTAGACGTGGATTTAAAATCACCAAAAGTCATATATGTATCTGCCCCTAAAAAGCGGAAATGCTACTAAAACCGCGGGAGACAGTATTTTGTATACGAGGATACGCTCGGTCATTAGGGATAACATTTGAATGGTAAGACAGACATTACCAGCCCCTTTTTACCTCGTAGATTTAGGTATTGGATCTCTTGGGAAAAAGTCCTTGAAGAATTAGCATAACTTTTTTCAAACCAAAAACCTAAAGTGCCTACTAAGTCTATGCCTACTGATGCTTGTTTTGTTCCATCAACAGCACCCGCAACAACATCAACAGCATCAAGTTTGTACAGTCTATATATAAAAATCTTGTGTCAGTGTTTGTTGTCCAACTCGTCCGAAATGGCTTGACCGAATTTTATAAATGTATATTTAATTGGTAGGTCTGAGAATAGGTCACTCCTAGGGCATTTTTATTTTTTTCGTTTTTTTGCATTTTTATTTACATTTTTAAATCGTGAAATTGTTTTAAATCTATATGGCAGAACAATGTTTAGGTACCAGATGAGCTAGTTAAGATTTAAGAACCGTCCGAACATGTAAATAAAACATAATACTAACTGAAAACATATTTGCTCCATTACTAATATTAGTTTCAAAGCCACTATAGGACGCAAGAATATCTAAATAAATAAAGTGCTACTTTCATCTCAGCATCAAAGTTGACTCAAGGTAGTCAAATTCGTCTTTTTATTGACAAAAGTTGCCGTTGAGTTGCGGTTTTCATAATATTAATATCTGCTGCAGCGGGCAGGTAAACCAAACTTCAAAACATGACGAACTTTGTAGAGACATGCACGTAGAAAATTTAATATTCCCGTAGTTACCCGCATTACACGCTCCACGGAAATTGATTTTTATTTATTAAAAAAATGGTAGCCACATTTTTTGTTATTTTTATGACGTTTTGACACGTGGAGCTATTCAGTTCATACATAATTTTGCTATGTTATTGTCCAGATTTGTTTTTTATTTAACAGACTTTGTAAAAAATTGGCGCAGGTCGAAATTAAATTTTGGCTCGTAAATTTAAAGATGGACTTGTCCAAAGCTGCGATAAAAATGAAAACAAGGTGTTTCCTGCGGTTGCACTCTGATGCAGTGGCTACTTCTTCAGTGTGTCACATCGGAATCCGCTCATCGTTCATGCGTCACGTGTAGGGACAATTTTAGTTAAGATATTTTTTTCTGAATATTTTATATTAAGGTGAAAGCTACGAGCGCGTACGTGGCTCTCTAGATGGTGCTGAAATCAACATTTTTTAGTTTATTTGGTTTTTAGTGGATGGGACCATCATTAAGTCAAGGAAATGGTATCCGTGGAAATTGGGCTCTGCACTTTATTTATCTTATTATAGCGCTATACTTAAGCACTGCAGTTGCACCAAATGGTCCAGTATTTAGAATCAGCTGGATTTTGAGGCAATAATTTGACTAAGTTTGATAAAGTGAAATATCCATGTACAGTTACATAATATTCCCATTCTCTAAAACTTTATATAAAAGAAAATAACCGACTTCACTAAAAAAAACACTAAAACGATCAAAATAATTTCAATTTCGGAAGTCGCAGTTTTTCGGTATTGTTTTTCTTTATTTAACACCGACTTCCGAAATTAAAATTATTTTGACCGTTTTAGTGTTTTTTATTTCACACTTTTTAGCGACAATACACTTACAGCTAGAGTAGATACCTTTTTCTCATGACAATTCCAATTAACTCAAACCCTGCAAGAATAAATTATTTTATTATTTCCATGGCTGCCTTCAACCTTCCGGCTCCATCGTCAGATCAGTTCGATAGCACCTTATAGCCAAAGAGCATCTTATGACAATTCTAATAAGTCCAAACACAGCTAGGATACATTGATTAATTACAGAGTTCCGAAGTCTATTTTCCGGCTCTATCATCATCATCAGATCAGTTCTATAGTACCATAGAGCCAAAGTGCATCTCATGACAATTCCAATAAGCCCAAATACTGGTAGGATACTTTGATTATTTACGAAGTTCCGGTGCCTATCTCCCGGCTCCATCATCATCATCAGATCACTTCGATGATACCATTTTCAACATAACTATTCAGAATCATTCACTGTGTATTGTCATAGTCGCATAACTATGTTCATTGTGATATCTGTTTGAGCATGAAGTTCCGTTGGCTATTTCTGGTCTTTTTCAACAGTTCCACTTCATCAAATGTCACTTTTTGACTGTATATGCTTAAGTCCTTGATGAAAATACCTTAATCACTATATGGTTGTCTATAAAATTTGAGGAGTTCCCTCGATTTTGCCAAGATTCCATCATCAGATCCCGACTTGGTGACTATGGAACCATTTGGGCAATATACCCTTTACAACAAGAATAGTACATTGTTACACTAGGGGTGAAAGTAACTCATTTCGTCCCGAGAAGGAGTTGGCGGGCGAGCGAAGCGAGGTCGCTAATTCGAGGGGTTAAATGGGTTACTTTCACCCCGAGGTAAACACTGTGCTTTTCATTACGAATACGAGGAAACTAAAAATAAAATAAAAAGTTTGTAAAACCTGAGTCGTCGTACCTATGATTTTAAGTAGGTATCTTTCTTCTGATTTAGGCGGTAAAAGGTATTCCACTACTGCTATAGCCTCTTCTCTTATGAAATTAGGCGTTAAACCACTATTTTAATCTGATAAACATAACGTGTTAATACAAATCTCTGTTGTACGGAAATGTAAACGAAACTCGAAAAAACCAACGACTGATTGCCACTTTCCTGCCATTTTGTTTTTTTTTCTGCGGCCGGCCAGCTATTCAGCCTCATTAATTAAAAATTAATTGTAATCTTTTAAAAATAAAGTGTTTTAAAGAAATAGTTAACAAATAAATCACTTAAAATATAATATTATTTATTTAATACTTATCTTTAAGTTATTTCAATTTTATATCGCGCTGTGATTGACTGGCTGTATGGAAAATTGGAACGTGGTTCAATAGAAACGTGAAGATAGAACTAGTTTTTTTTTAATAAGTTGACAGCTGTCAGTTGTAAAGTAAAACTCCCTAGGGATGAAAAGTATCACTTTCAGCCCGCTCTTCAGGTAACTTCAGACCCACTTTCAGGGTATGAGTAATGAAAAATAATTTTTCACATCGATTGTCAAACGACGAAGTTATACGCGAACAGACATAAAAAATACAAACATCCGAATTGAGAACCTCCTCCTTTTTAGATTTCGGTTAAAAACAAAATAAACTAAAAATTTTGAGCTTTGCGCCATTTACCAAGAACATGGCATCCATAATAGACTTATCTATAGAGACATACTCAGACATGCTCTCGTGTCATCCGTGAGCGATAAACTAGAAACCTTTTACTGTCGCATATGATACTAGATATTCGACGTTTAGGTAACCACAATGCCCTAAGCTTTCCCGTCTACCTACGCCAATGCGCAAAAGCACAGTATTGTCAGTAATTCTAAACTGTAGGATAGATAAAATCATTATGTTTCAAACGTAACGGTTTTGTTTCCCTTTTTATGGAGTGGTTAGACAGGTCTCTACTGGACATGGTCGGTTCGGGAGATTCCTGTTTCGGATTTAGAAGGAAGAAACACCCGGTTGGGTTAGCACCGTGTTATCGATAATGATCAATGGCGACGACCAATCGTGCGCGTCCTTGGTTCAAGCCATGGTCCGGAGCAAAAGGGAATGGGAGGCGGTCACTTCATTCTGCGAAGCAGTAATAGGAGCGAAGGAAATGGCCGCAAACGTGAGTGAACGGAGATCCTCTCACCCTATTCATTGCCATGGAGACGCTCCGGACGCCAGAAGTCACTGGGCGATTCCAGGCCACCATAGGCGCGGGCTTGCAGACTACGAGCCATGGGTAGCTCATCCGGCCTTCCGGTAAGGACCGAGCTCAAATCTTATTATATTCTAAATCGTCAATGGAACCTAGTGTTCCACACGTGCCTCAAAGAGATGTTAGTAAAACCGTAGGTGCCTAGTAGGGGCGTTGCCTACTGGGCCGTGGGAATTTCTGAAAGAATTACCGTAATCCTGGAACGCAAAGGGCAACCCAATGTGTCCATAAAGACACAAATGGATTTTAGTGCGTAAAAGACTGACCCGCCCACCCAAGGCGGGAGAAAGTATTTGATGGTAACCCACCGAAAAAACAAAAAGATAATGGTGTACCGAAAATATTAGTGGACTTTTTCGTGATTTCTGCCGAATGCCAGACAATAGGCTGCGCAAACGCAAATCGACTTCACAAAATGTGATTGTTAACATTATTTCTATTCTGAAAAAAATATCATTTGATCGGACCAGAGGGTCGATCTCAAGTAAACACTTTTGCCAGTAATAGAGTGTATAAGCTGATCACTGCACCATCATTCGTTCTTTGATTCGTAGTTCATTGATTGACTGAAAAATTGCGCGTATATATATAATATCGTCAGAGTCTATACTCTGATGTCTGGAGCTTGAGCAGTAACAGGTAGCAATAAGTCGCCGGCCGGCGTACCGGCTGCGCTGACGTTGCCACGCCTCGCGACTAATTGCCGCCTACTTGTTTATTTACGCACCACTATTAAAACAACGCGAACACAAACTGGTTACTGATTTTCGTGGTCAGTTTAAATACCCGCAAGTACGCAGCACGCAGAAATTTATGAAATTTTATATTTTTGGACAGTGAAAACGAGTCGAAAACAAACAAGGACTATGCTATATCGACGATAATATCTCGAATTGGCTTTAGAGAGCAGTTGTTGTTAGTCACAACAATTAGATTAATATAAATCTTACCTTTGACCACTGCCTCTATTATTTCAATACTTCTCAAAGTCAACACCATAGGTTCAATTACCAAACTGAGCCACAAAGTGCCTCCATTTCGTCTCTTTTCAGTTAAGAATATACCGTATGTGCGAACACGTAGAGGAGGACACGTTACACTAGAGCTTTCCACGAAAATCGTGGCGTCGCTGAAGCGTAAAGACTTTGCGGTTCCGAACTTCACCAGCACACCTATATCATTTAAATCACCTTTCAGTACCCGACGTATGTTCACTTTGTATATTCTCGTACCATTATAACCGGATTTTACACCAAACACTTTGCCCGTGAACACGTACTTTGACAGCAACGTGACGTGTTTCAGCAGGACTTTGTTGTAAGTGACAGTTTTGTTGCAGGCGGATACCGCGTGAAGCCGGACTGACTGGGCCGGCTGCGCGTTTACGGCAAACACGTCCAGAGCAAACATCAACACGATAAATGAGCCAAGAGCCATAGCTAATGCTAAAGAAACTATAAATGGGATGAAGTCAGGATAAGTCAACACATTTATTTCCCGCGCTCCGGTTTACGTTCATCAGATAAGCTAGCTCGTCCCCGGCGGACGCAGCGAGAAGCGGTGCCCGAAGCGTGCGCTCGAGCGCAGGCCACGCGGAGGCTGTGCGCACAGGGCTCTGCCCACTCACTCCAGAACGTTCACCTACTCTACATATTTACATACTGATTGGTCCCGCGTAAATAACACCACGCACCTGGTAATAGGACACCAGGTGATTGGATGCGACGTTTATCGTGACACTATCTTGATTTGTCGAGCTAGGAAACGAACTAACGTTTTCCTATCCACGTCTTTATAGAAAGCCCATTTGTCACCTAAACGTCTCTATAAAATTTAATGTAGTAGTATACCTACACCACAGGCATCGTGATATACGTTTACATTAATATAAAATAGGACAAGTGTGGTTTGAAATATAAGTAATGTATTAGTGTCTTACTTACTTATTTCATGCAATTTTGAGCATTTTAAATTGTACAAAATATTCATTTAATAAAAAAAAAAAACATTCAGTAAATAAATCGTACATTCAAATAAAAATTGTTTTTTTTTGTGATCTATGGGCGCCATTTTAAAATGCGCGCGGGTTTTGGCTTGAATTATCTGAGTGTAATTCAGTGGCTGTATAAATTTAATTAAATACTATACAATCATTAGAAAATGTTACATGCGTATTCCATTGTCACTACGAAAGACATTATAGTAAAAACTTTTCACGCAAAAACATAAACGTAAGACTAGGCAATATGATCTAAATACCTTAGCTTTCCCCTAGGGGTAAACAAAAAAAATTATGTGCGCGCATATGAATACAGTTTTTTACCGCCATGTCACAAAAAAGTTACTAAACATGACTAGGATCCATTGATTTATTATGGAGTTCCGACCTACCTTCCAACCTCATCATCAGATCATTTCAATGTACCCCTCTGTCTCTTCCTTTAGCCAGTCATCGACCAAACAAACAAAATTCACTACTCCAAGATTCTATAGTTTCAATTTTCTATAATGCTCCCGTATCGTCAGTACGCACGATTTATTCTATTTTCTTTTTTTTGTTAGTGGCCAGTTTGAATCATAGTGATTACATACTCTTTGGTTTGAATTTCGAGTCAACTTGTTCGATGCGCCTACATTTTAACTCACAATGTTGACGATTCTTGGTGCTCCAAATTCAAATATCATTATTCCCTAGGGATCGGCCATACTGCATTATCTCCCTAGGCATATAATGACTTGCTTTAAGTGAGGTTTGTATGACGTGTAAAACGACATTATCGAGCAGGTGGTGTAAAAACTACTATTACGTGTTATGACAAATTTTTGCTATGGTCATATGAAGAGTTCCGTTTCATATCTCTGAATTTCATCATCAGGTGATGACAATATTTCTTTTGGAACAGTTCGAGAGTTTACGCATTCAATTTAAAAAAAAAAAACAAAATCGATCCACAATTAACCGAGAAATCGGTGAATATAGGTAGATAAGTACAAAAAAAAATCACAGGCGAACATGAAACCTCCTCTTTTTTAAATCGGTTAACAAGTATAAGATGTCAAACAACATAACTAAAAACGTTATAGCAACATTACTTTGCAGTATTATGGTTTATTTATGATAGGAGAAAAATATTTATGGCAAAATAACCCTATGGATTTTTCACAAAAATCAGTTTATATCTTAATATTTATTGAAGTACAAATCTATTCGAAGTGATTCCATCTCTGTTGGATGAAGAGCCCAGCCTCCATATATTTTTGCCTATGGTTCGTTGTAAACTTTTTATAAGGTTCTTCTGTTAGTAAACAATGATCAATACTTCTTAATCAACCTTGATTATTGAACCAGTGTTGACTACATCAAATTTCATTATACCCCATTAATTACCCATGGGCATGTCGTTTGACTTTTTAAACAGACTCTACCTAATCTTAATGAAAATATAACTGACTCCCAAGTCACAGGCTTTAAACCAAGTTTGGGAGCCAGCAGTTATTTACCTACTGTGCCCTCATTTATGTATCAAGAATTATGTACTTATTTTTTGACACCATTTTTATTTTGGAAATTAAATATATTCATCATCATTTCAGCCGATACACGTACACTGTTGGACATAAGCCCCAAGCGTCGCTACATCGAACGTTCCTGTGCGTCCCGCATCCATCGGTTTTCCGCTACCTTCACCAGGTCATTGGTCCACATTGTAGGAGGCCTTCCAACGCTGCGTCTTCCGGTACGCGTCGCCACTCCAGAATCTTTCGGCCACCACGGCCGTCTGTTCTGCGAGTAATGTGCCCTGCCCATTGCCACTTAAGTTTGGTAATTCTTCGTGCTATTTCGGCAATCTTTTTTCAAAACATATTATAATATTATTATTATTTATCTTAGCCATATGATTTTAACATGAAAAAATACGTATCCACCAGGTACCTACGTTATATTAAACTGTGTATGACGTGCAACGACCAACACCCTCATTGAACCGGACCTCATAATTACACTCGTAACTGTGCGTACGACAGAGGCGCGATCATAATAATTAATAAATTAAACTATCAACTTGCACTGAACTTAATTAAATCAATCAGTGATAATAAACGTTCGTTTGAATATCCTTTTACAGTGTGGTTATTACAGTTTATCGATAATAGTACATTATGATATAAGTGTGTAATGTTAGTGATTACCGACGACGCGGTATTTAGACCCGAGCTATGGCGAGGGTCTTAAGAGAGCTGAGAGCGGTAATCATTAATAAAATTACTCACGTGTATCATACGACGTTTTTCAATACACTTGTGAATAATAAAACTAGTAAACTTTTGTAGCGATAAAAATCTGTTTTCATATGTGCGCCCATTTTTTTTTATTTACCTTTCAATACACTCACTGAAATGAATAAACAGGGGTTGACCGGCGACTCGTGGGGGACGACTTGCGCCTATCTTGATACGATACATAATGTAATATAATATGACGAGGGAGACGTTGAACAATAAGGTTTTAACTACATTATAGCACTAATGGTAATCAAAATGTCACAGTTTGGTAACAAGGGCCATTATGTACCTAAGTGCAGTGCAATAAGAGTCACTTTCTGAGCAAGTGTATTGAAAATTAAGTTTTTCTTAGCTATACTTAAAAGGAAATGGTACAGAAAATTATTATTAGGTATGAAGCGAGCAGGCAACATCAAAAATCAATTTGTTTTCTTGCCTCTCGAGAACCGTTTTCTTTTGAAAATATATTTTTGCTGCAATCATTATAATCTGTAAAAGTCATTTAGTATTTTTTGAATAAAAAAACTGGACAAGTGCGAGTAGGTACTCAATTTCGTAGGGGCTTTTTTATGATGGGCAAAAATCACATCTGACTAAAAGACCTACCCTGTTCCTTCTAGCCTTCGTACCGGGGCTCGAGCGCCATTTCGGATAATCCTGGCCCCAGTAGGCTTCGACCCGGCTGGGCCCCTGCTGTTGCTGACAACTCCTTGAGGCACGCGGGAACAGTGCGCGCCGTTGACGACTTGGGATTGGTCCGGACAGTTACCGGACGGCCGGACAGCGTGCTACCCATTGCTCACTGTCCGCAAGCCCGCGCCTACGGTGGCCGGAAATCGGGATCAGAATCCGGCGACGGCGGCGGCGGCGATAACGCCGTTGCCTGATGCAATTTCGTAGGGGCTGGCCTCTAGCATAATATTTTAAATATATAATTGAATAGCACGACTATCTCACTATCCACACAAGTGCGGATATAATCAAAGTGCGCAGAAAATACCTACGTAAAGTGGCGGTGCGTATAACAAAAACTATTTTTCGAACCTGTTTTAAAAAATAAATACTTACAAAAGGAAGGAAGGTACTAGGAGGCAATAATAAAAATAATAAACTCTAGGGAACAATTAAAACTAAGATCGAAATACGCAGTGCAAATCGTTTTGGAGTAGGTACTTAGGTACTGTATTTAACAAATTAGAGATTTATTTACAAAGGTCGATGTAAACAAGGGTCATAAAATTAAGATTCATGCGTACAGAGGTGCTCTAGTGGAGCTGCAATTAATATGAAAATCTCTGGACAATATTTATGACACTGACACAAGCGAAATTATTGCAGAGTTTAATATTTACTGACGCGCCGTATTTTACACGTCGGGCGGATTACGTGCGAAATATAAACGTAAGCTGCGTTATCCAAATTTAATGGTTGCTATTTGACACCTTGATCATTTGCATTTCCTGTAAATACTCATTTGGTACGTAGTTATGGCCACCGTTTATTATTGTCGATAGGCCATACTCGTGCAGAGCTTTATTTATGATTACGACGACAACCTTCGATTTGCTTTTGTAGTTTATGTGTTTCCCAACAGTTAACATCGATTTCTGATAACTAGTTACAATCGTACAAATATTCTGGCATTACTAGGAATAGGTACGCATATGGTAACGTCGTTATTCTTAACATAAGATGTGGTTTATCATCATCTAAATAACATTGTTGATAATAGAGTAAGATCCCAGGGCCACCAGACGTCATGTGGACGATTGAGTACTTTTAGTATGCCTATCTGCTAGCTTGATTAAACGGCCAATTTTCAGGTATCAGGTAATCAAAGTACATAAAAACATTACTTACTTCACGTAAATTCTCCAAGCTGTTTTTTACGTATATTTTAGGCAATATCTTTAAAATCAAGTCGCCAATACTCCCAAACACATTCCGTCAGCCGTATTGCTTTACAGATGCTTTAAAGCTCCCAAAATAATGACATAACTTCACGTAAATTTTCATGCTTGATTTTTATTTATGTTCACCAGACAACTATTTTAAAACCTTTTACAAGAAGACAAACCGATCCAAGAGGCCAATCATTCCCTAAACTTAATTTTAATAGCCGTCTAATAAAGCTAGCAGATAGGCATGCATTCTTAGTACATACTAACAGTACTCAATCGTCTATATTTCCTTCGTCAGAAAATACGTGAAGTCAAGTGGCCCTAGGCTCTTGGACTATAATATTATGTACATAACTATGAAATTTTTAACAACTATTCATTTACGCAGCCGCTTTTCTTTGTGTAGTTTATGTCATCCCTATCTATTAGTCTGAGATCCCAGAGCGATTTGACATAACTTATTTTCACATGGATGAAACATTAGGTTCTCAATAGCGTCTCATGGGCTTTGAATACCTGTGTGCTTGTGGAGTTCACCCTTTTTCCCTCTCGCAGGTACCAGGTGAGAAAGGGAACTAAAAATAAGAGTTACTTAAGTTAAATGTTAATGGCTGATTTTTATAAAATGTTTTGTTTTGTTTTGTATTCTAGAGTATCATAGTGTAATTTTTCTTGGACCAAAACTTCTGTCAGACGCTTTAATGCTCCACAAAAATTAATGAACTTTACTTATTTTTATATGTTATTAAGGTAACTAAAGGACAATGGGCATTATTGTATGAATTGCGTCCCAATCCTTGTAACAGGTTTCGACTAGTATAAACATGATTATTTAAGCTTTTCTATGATTAATAATCAAAGTTTTTGTTATAATTGTGTGCAGGTCAAAAGTTATTTGGCTTGAAGTGGGATTTTTTTATTAAATAATACTTAAATCACACTTTATTACATTTTGTGTTACAAATCCACATACTTATTCATAATAATTGTGCAGTAATCACATGCAGTAATGTTTATTTTTTGACAGTTATTAATAAAAGCGCAGTTGAAAATATATTAAATAATACAACTATAAAAGAATAAATCTCTTCTGTAAGAGTACAGCCATAAAATAGATAGGTACAGAAGTCAATCTTATGCTGAGCGTAGGTATAAAAAGTGAAGTACATACTTCACTTTTCATACCTACGCTCAGCATCGCACTAGGGTCAGCGCCGCTCAAGCTCAAGTGCGGTGATAAATACCTAATATAATTTGTTATAATATTACATGACCACAAAATCATGTACTTATATACCTACCCAACTGTTCTGCGTTACGTAAAAACAAACTATCAAAGTACAAATAAAAATACCTACCTGGTTACGTTTTAAAACTGGTAGCTTAAAAAATGATAACTCAGCAATTAATTTTCAATTTAAAAAAAAACGTCTAAACAGTTATTTTCATAAAAAAGTTCACAGATGCGTGACTCAAGCGGGTCCATACGTGCTTGCAATGAGCTAAATTGAGCTGAGATATTGACTTCTGTACCTATCTATTTTATGGTACAGCTCAAACAAATGGTTTTTCTATACTGGTACTTGTGACTTGTGGTTTGTAATAAACCAATCAATAACAAATCAAGCCCACAAAATAAGCTAAAGTAGATAGTTGCAAATGTGCAAAGCTAAAGTAGAAACACCAGAGATCCTTTAATAAGCGTAAGTCGTCAATAAATAAACATTGAAGTAACAATTTAATCGAAAATATGGTAGTACAGGACACCTACAAAAAAACTGACTGAATATACGTATATATACCACTAGATAAATAATGTCATCTAGAAGCACAGGCAATCAACAAATTCCAACGTATAGCGCTGTCTCATAAAATGTTGTACGTTGCTCCTGTGCTTACAATAGGCAACGTGTGGCGCATGGCGGGAGAGGGGGTGTTGAGCAAAACTAGGCGCACGGTCGACCGTGTGGTTTTTCCACTTGATTTTATAAATCGTTTCAGTTCTTTTGTCTTTAAATACTATTATTAATTAACTTAATGTTTTATTAAATAAATTAAACCACTATAACAGTTTCCCTGCACGAGATAAAGAGTTACGCCCGTACAAAAAAAACATAGCACTGATTGAGATCTTTCAAATGATACAGGTAGGAAAATGTTAAAATACTTGGGACGAAACCGTCCATTGTTCTTTACAAAGTTATATTTAATTAGTCAGACAAATTGTAGTGACCAAAAATTCAATTAGTACCTACATGAAATTGGTAAGACTGTTGTCAGGTTATATTTATTATTCGTAAGAACTGTCAAAGGTCCACAAATAAGAGCCGAGACTATCGGCTTTACGTACTATTCAAGGCACGGAAAAATCTATACTTAGGTACATATAAAAAGAAAAACTGACTGACTGACGAAAACTAGCTGAAATGATGTAGGAGAACACAAGAGAGAAATTTTCAAATTTCACCCCCTAACTTATGGGGATGAAACGGGGCTTCAAAATTTGTATGGAAAACCCTACTTTCAATCGGACAAAGTCGCTGGCAGAAGCTAGTCTCGATAGATGGATAGTCAGCCATATACAGACCGACACCAGCGAGCCTTGTTTAACCTTCAAGGTCAACCTGTGCAGCTACATAAAATAAATATATAATAAAATTCTTTATTGTCATATCAGAAACAAGAACGTACATACCTCTACAAAAATATCTACAAATTAATGAAACAGGAACGCACAGAACGCAGAATAAAAGTAATTGAGACACATCTTGAGTCAACAGGTAGTTTAAAGTAAGGTCTTCAAAATCTTAATGTGACCAAACGATGGATACCCTATATTAAAGATAACACTCATGACAAAACAAAATTATTGTCAAGATCTGAAATAATAGATAAGGCAACCAAATTTTATAGAAATTTATATTCCTCAAAAGAAGAAACTGCTCCAGAAACAGAAACGATCGTCCAGGACTCTACTACCCTGTCTAGATTCTCTACATACGAAGTTATAAAGAAACTAGAATCTCTCAAATCCGGCAAAAGCAGCGGGCCAGATGGAATACCAAATGAAGCACTCAAGTTGGGAAAAATGTTACTAGCACCATACATAACAACCTTATTTAACAAAATTCTAGATGACAGAGCAATACCAAAAGAATGGGCTCAATCAGACATAATTTTACTTTATAAGAAAGGTGACCCTGCCGATCTTGGAAACTATCGACCAATAAGTTTACAACCAAACATATACAAATTATTCGCTTCATGTCTCGAGGATCGCTTAGCAATGTTCACAGAGAAATTTCAACCGCCAGAGCAAGCAGGTTTCAGGAAAAACTTCTCAACAACAGATCACATCCACACTCTAAACTTGATTATGGAGAAATATATAGAGCACGATAGACCACTTTACTTGGCATTTATAGACTACGCCAAAGCCTTTGACTCTATATCGCATAAAAGCATGTGGAAAGCTCTACACGAGTGCGATGTGCCATCAGAGACTATAGACCTTATAAAAGACATCTACCACAAAAGCAAAAGTCGCGTTAAGCTAGAGAGACAAGGTCCTGAAATAAATATTTGTAGAGGCGTCAGGCAGGGTGACCCCTTGTCACCTAGAATTTTTATAGCTGTACTCCAAAGTATAATGAAAACTCTAAACTGGGAAAGGAAAGGTATAAATATAAATGGGAAACTCCTCAATAACCTTCGATTTGCGGATGACATCATACTTTTCTCTGAATCAGCATCTCAGTTACAGAAAATGATTAAAGAACTAAATGAGGCAAGCAATAAGATAGGCCTAGAACTAAATACTACCAAGACTAAAGTCATGACGAACCACCGCAATATACCTATAAGAGTCAATAACCATACATTGGAATACGTTCAGAGCTATGTTTACCTAAGACAACAAGTATCTTTCTCTAAGACAAGACTCGAAGATGAGGTTAAAAGACGGGTTAATATAACCTGGAATAAATTCTGGAGCAACAAGGAAACCCTAAAATCAAAACTATCTATTAAACTCAAGAAAAAAGTAATGGACTCATGCTTACTACCCTGTCTAACCTATGGTTGCCAAACATGGATATATAATAATAGCATTAAAAACAAAATACAAGTATGTCAGAGAGCGATGGAAAGAAGCATACTAAACATACAAAGAAAACACAGAAAAAGGAATACAGAAATAAGATACACAACAAAAATAATAGATGCTCTAGATTATTGTAAAAAATTAAAATGGAAATGGGCGGGCCATATTGCACGTATGGACAAGAATAAATGGACACAGAGAGTAACCACTTGGCAAGGACTAACGAATAAAAAGAAAAGAGGTAGACCAAAAGAAAAATGGGTTGATGAAATAATTAAAAATGCAGGTGAAAATTGGATCATAACAGCAAAGGACCGAGAGATGTGGAGCAAAATGGAGGAGGCCTTTACTCGTTGAGGGGTCCATATTGAATGTACTTTACAATTATTATAATTTTTGAAAGTTGCAATCTAACTGACATTCAGTAATTTTCATATTTTTTATATTAAGTTAAAATCTATATTTATTTAAAAATTATTATGAAATTTTAATTATTGTTGATTTGTGAATTTTAATATTTGTTATTTTATGCATGCATCTATAAATTATCGTAAATTATCGTATGAAATGTAATAAGTCATTCTCTATGGAAATAAAGAGGCTTTATTATTATTATTATTATTGTCATATCATAAGGTTGATACAATTCATGCAGCCTCTTACTCCCGAACTATGCACGACTGTATGTCAGGCCAGGAGTCAGCGCCCTCGCAATTTTATTTTGTGAATTTAATTCTACATATATCACTGATACACCACCATATTTCCAAATAAAATTCGTTTGTATCTATCAATATGTAGAGCTGATTACAATACCAAAGCAGTCAGTTAACGAACTTACCAACTGGGCTGAAACAAACCCGCATTCCATTATGCATTCTGTCAGTGCATTACAAATGAGGCCGCGCTAACCTCCCTCATCTAAGCGTGCAGTGCGGATCATTTTCGACATGTTTGTAGTGATTACTTTCACAACTGCCACGCTACGGCAGGCGTGAAATATGGCCGCACCTACGGTTACGTTTTCAAATAATCCTCTACGCCAGGGAATTATAACCCGTGAATAAACATAAAAGGCCGCGGCGGTACGGCAGGCTGTAATTCCGCACTGGGAACGTCGTAAATAATTGTCGTGGCTTTCGCGCTAATTCCTCGCCAAGAGTGAAATCTACGAGAACGCTCGCGTTGCGCTCTTATGAAAAATTGCCCGCGACTTCATAACCTGTTGCTGATGTAAGTATTCAATATTTATTGCTCTTTAAAAAAAACAGTAGGCATGGAAATGAATTTTTTTTTTCGAAATATTGCCTTAACAAGCTACACTATTACTAAATCGATTCTTGGTGGAACTTCAAACAAAGCTGAGGCCGAGATAACAAACAAGCGCTCAGCGAATACGTAGTTATATCCCACTTAGGACGTGCGTTGAAAAGCCTTCAGAGACACGCAGTGCCAACTGTCTCCTCGCGTCGCCCTCCTCGCAGGATGTCACAGCGGTAATTAAACATTCCTCAGCCGCTCTTGATATTAACCCGTTTGAAAATTCTAACAATGTCGTGTACTAGGCGCTTCCTATGAAAACGTTATGTAATAAACAACACATTATACAGCTCCAACGCTGGCTAAATAAGCATTTTGAATACATTCATACCTTAACGTTAAATTCCTTTAAGTAATTACAGCTTCAGTGTCTTTTGTTAAATCAGCTTTATAGTAAACTGTTAACTAAGAACTTGGTAGGTAGATACCGCTAGGAATTTTATCTTGGGTAATTAAATAGTAGTAAGTTCTAGAATTTCAATAGAAACTAATATTTAAGGAAGTCCAAAAACATGTCTCAAATAGTAGGAATAAAACGAACATATAACACAAACCATATTTACGATGGAAATAGAAAAATAGAAGAACTTGGAAATAACCCATTTTAATCAGCAAATGTAATTTGATCTGCAAACCTGAATGATGGGATTTCCGTTGAAAAATAATTAAAACAAACATAATTCAAATAAAAGGAAAATCCATTTAGAAAATCTGCCGATTCTAAATAATAATAAAGAGTCGACACAGATAAGCCGATAATAACTCTACAGAGGGCGGCAGGTTTCACTAACACCACTTATAAACTCCCTTTTGTTACGTCATTTTAACCGGTCGACCCCCGTACCCGACCCTTTCTTTAAACCGTTGATACTAAATAGCCATATATTCTATTGTCATTCTTAACAAATACTTCATAAGCACTTAGCCAAACGCTATTCTCTAAACAGAAGTAGGTGGCTGACACTCCGGCGAACACTAGCCTGTCATGATAGGGACGCGTTCATTATTCACTGTAATGAACGCGTGTGACATATAGTTCTATATTCTTGTCCATACTGCTTCCGTTTTGTGTTCTATATCGGAAAAATTAGCAAGTATCTATCTATATTCACACTACTTAGGGTGCGTTTCCACTGACGCGAAGCTGGGCGTAGCGAAGAGAAGTCAAATAGACCTTGAATGGATCAATCATAGTGCCCGAAATCTCTACTCAGTGGAAAGTGTAACAATGGAGTGAAGTGGAGCTGAACGGACTTTCAAATAAAAAAAAATAAGCGGCCCCGAAACAGAGAAGAGAATAGCTCAAAATATCTACTCCGGCCCGCTTTGCTTCAATGGAAACATTTCCCAGTTTTCACTGCCCGACTTCCCACTCCACTCCACCCAGGTCCGCTTCAGTGGAAACGCACCCTTATCCACGCATCGCATTACGTACAGAAAGAAGCTGACAACAAAAGAAAATCTTATTAATAATCGTATATTCCCAAAAGGAATACCTACATTGCGTATTACATTCCGACTAGTAACCACGTCAGCTTAGCGGGAGATAATATCAAAATCTGTAGCTCAAGGCACCTAAATTTCCATCATCCCATCTTTTGCAGAGAGTCACAATACGATAGCGTTTAAGCGATGGTGGGGGACGGAGAAATAATGAATAGAGGCTTTTAGCTATATTACTGCGGCGCAGGCGGTTGGCCAAATGACTGTTATGACGAAATTAATGTCTGCCGCCTAAGTGAGTGCTCATATGGTTCACCTCAATCTTAATGACTGGGGGCAACACTCGCGACCTAAAAATTTATTCATTTTTCTCGTAATAACTCGCCGAGATGACTACAACGACTTTTCTCTCTTGTAATATAGATGGTGAGTTTGTGGCACTGCTGAAATATTTTTATGTTATGAACATATCATTTATTATGCTTCTTTTGTTAGGTATTTTATTCTTGTGGATTTTAGTCATGCTGTTCATTTATGTTTTTAATGTGTGTGATTTTCACTATGTGAATTTTCGATACTGTGGAATTTTATTTCTTTATTTACTGACATCTTTAACAGATACCGTCAATTTGAGAAGAACAATAGATGCGCGAATGGCCGGCATTCGCTTGGGGTTTAATGAATATAATATACTAGCGACCCGCCCCGGTTTCGCACGGGTGCAATGCTGACACTAAATATACTACTGTATACTGAATGTATTGATTTATGTTATGTAAAACGTTCACAGCTTTTTAAGGTTCGGTACCTCAAAAGGAAATAACCCTCCTTTGGCTTTGCCGTAGTCGGGTAAAAAATGAAACCCTTATAGAATCATTTTGTTGTTTGTTCGTCTGTCTATCTGTCTGTCAAGGTCCTTTATCCCGGGAACGCGAAGAGGAATCGAGTTAAAATTAAAACCATATATTTAGGTTCCCGGTTCCTTCTAGCTGTCAAAAAATAAAATTTCTATGTTAAGGAATAAAAAAGGTACGGCCGTTTGTGTCACAAAACACGTACATTTCGATTCTCTCAAAGGAATCAAAATTCATAGGGTACTTTCTGTTGGGTTCCAGGTGGAACCCTGAAATTTGGCACAAAGAAAGATCTTACAGGTGTAAGAATAAATATGAAAAAAAAAAGTTTTAATGCAATTCGGTAAAATCTTCGAGACTCTGTTCGGGAATTGTAGTTTGTACGGAATCCTCAGTTCGGCTCAGTTTTTTGTCATTGTCATACAATCATGTTTATTATTATTATATAAGTTTGTTGCACACCTTGACTTAATAAAGAAACAACATTTACAAAAATAAGTGTAATACCTCAATTTATAACAAACTAACTACGTTACTACAGGGTATATGTCAACAATTTTCAGTAGGCGGTCTTATTGCACAGGGCAATTTCTACCAGACAACCGTTCGATGAACTGAACAAAACATTTACTTTAGGTTTGAAGTTACTTGTGAAAATGCAGTTCTGATGATGGATTCATGAGGAACGGAGCAACTCCTCAAATATTATAGGTGACCATATCGTGATTTTGGTATTTTTATCGAGAACTTTAGCATTTACAGTCAAAAAGTAACATATAATGAAGTGGAACTGATGAAGAAGTAGAGAAATTACCAACAGAACTCCATACTTAGATAAATATCAGAATGAAGATGGTTAGGCAACTATGACAATACTAATAAATAAATAGTTCTAAATAGTTATGTTGAAAATGGTATCATCGAAGTAACCGGATGGTGATGGTGTAGCCGGAAGATAGTCACTAGAACTCCATAATTAATTAATGTATCCTAGAAGTGTTTGAGCTTATTAGAATTATCATGAGATGCACTTTGGCAATAAGGTACTATCGAATTGATCTAATGATGGATCTGGAAGGTGGAAAGTAGACACGGGAACTCTATAATAAAGCAATGTATCCTAGCTGGATTAATTGGTATAATCATGAGAAATAGGCACTCTGGTTTTAAGTGTATCGCCACTTAAACTTTTTTCTAAAGCTAATAAATAAAAAATAACCGACCTCACTAAAAAACATAAAAGAATCAAAATAACTTCAATTTTGGAAGTCGGTGTTAAATAAAAAAGCCGGGAAAGTGCGAGCCGGACTCGCGCGCTGAGTTTAGTTGCCGAATTCAGTTACGAAGACTTTTCCAAATGACGGAACTGTAAATTTACAGTTTTCAGTTTTTTGACTATACTTGTGCTATAAGACCTTGCTTCATGCCAAATTTCAGGATTCTAAGACAACGGGAAGTAACCCCATACATTTTAATTTCTTTGATAGTGTAGACGTTACTTTTAAAAGAGCGATATTAATTATTCGCCATGTGAAAATCCAGTTCTGATGATGGATTCATGATGAATGGCGGAACTCCTCAAATATAGGTGACCATATAGTGGTGTTGGTATGTTCCGACCGCAGATTTGAGTATATGGCTCTAATTTCAACTTGATACCTCCACGCATACCCTTTTTTTTATGGTGGAAAAAATCATGCATTGACATTCCCCGTCCTTGGGCGGAGCGGGAGATAGTGTCAGACTCTTACTGACTAAAACACCCACCCCGTTCCTTCTAGCCTTCATACCGGGACTCGAGCGCCCTTTCGGATAACCCTGGCCTTAGTAGGCTTCGACCCGGCTGGGTCCCTGCTGTTGCTGACAACTCCTTGAGGCGCGCGGGAACAGTGCGCGCCGTCGACGACTTGGGCTTGGTCCGGACAGTTACCGGACGGCCGGATAGTGAGCTACCCATTGCTCACCGTCCGCAAGCCCGCGCCTACGTTGGCCGGAAATCGGGATCAGAATCCCGGCGGCGGCGGCGGCGATAACGCCGTTGCCTGATGCGTTCGACCTCCTCCTTTGCGAGCATTACTGCTTCGCAGAAGTCGGCGACCGCCTGCCACTCCTCCTCGCTCTTGACCATGGCCTCAACCAAGGCCCGGCGCGAGAGGTCTCCGCCGCCGATCGCCCCCACGAGGGCACAGCGATGCTCCGCCCAAGCAGGGCACACCTCCACTGTGTGCTCCACCGTGTCCTCCGGGCGACCTCCACGCATACCCGAGATAAAGGGTCTTGACAGACAGATGGACAAACAACAAAGTGATCCTATAAAGGTTTCGTTTTTTCCTCATGTGGTCCGGAACCCTAAAAAACAATTCAGAGAAACATTTTATGCTCGTATGAGGAGGGAGTATAGCTCAACCGCTATGGGCCTGCATTTTAAATCTGTACTTAATATCTTCGAAAAAACTATTTTAAACAAGCTTTTGCCCGCGGCTTCACCCGTGTTGCATTAGGTACTTAAGGAATCGGGATAAAAGGTAGCCTATGTTCTTTTCCATGTCAAAGGTACTTATGCATGCCAAATTTCATCTAAATCCGTTCAGCCGTTTTTGCGTGATTAAGTAACAAACATCCAAACATCCACACTTTCACATTTATAGTATTAGTTAGGATTACATGCTGGGCCATATTGATCTATATTAAATGCACAATGTATTTAAGGTACATAAATGGATAAGGATTAATGCTGTATTGTTTAAAATCGCTTTGTAAATAAGCCATAATTTCTCGTAAAAAGTATCTAGGGTAAAAACGATTATTGTGGGTTATCCCTAAGAGATAGTTATATACCATCGCAAACTTTTTCGTAGACCTTTTTAAGGTGTACAATATTTTAATACACTATTTTGATCTATTTCGTAGGGTTCAGCCAGCGTTTACAATGTAAGCGCGAAAAAAATGTGTTTATTTAAGACTTTTCCTCAAAACCTCTAAAATTATCAGCGTTCCTCTACTATATTATGCATGTATTATACATACCTTCCTCTTGAATCACTTTATCTATGAAGATAAACTGCATCACAATCCGTTGCGTAGTTTTAAAGATCTAAGCATTCATAGGGACTGACAGCCAAGAGCGACTTTGTTTTTATACTATGTAGTGATGATTCTTTTGTACGTGTGTTTATCACCTAACTCCTAAACGATTAGGATACAAATATGTGTGTATATTCGAGTAAATCCCTGGATGATATAGTTGATGCAACTAGAGACTAATGAACTAACTAAGATAGAACACTAAGCTATTCAAAAAAACTACATGACAGCAGGTAATCTCATTAAAAATACCATAACTTAAGTTTGATTTTACTAAATTTATATAAATAAAAAACCTTTTACAAAAAAAAATAACCGACTTACTAAAAAAAAACACTAATACCATGAAAATAACTTTAATTTTGGAAGTCGGTGTTACTATAATAGTTTTGCCTCTTCGTTATTTAACACCGACTTCCGAAATTAAAGTTATTTTATGGTTTTAATGTTTTTTTTAGTAAGTCGGTAATTTTTTTTTTTTTGTTAAAAGTTTTTTATTTCACACTTTTTAGTTGCAATACACTTACTGCCAGAGTACTTTTTTCTCATGACAATTCCAATTAACTCAAACCCTGCTAGGATACATTGTTTTATTATGAAGTTCCCGTGTCTACCTTCCGGCTCAATCATCATCATCAGATCAGTTTGATAGTACCTGATAGCCAAAGTGCATCTCATGACAATTCTAATAAGCCCAAACACGGCTAGGATACATTAATTAATTCCGAAGTTCCGGTGCCTATCTTCCGGCTCCATCATCATCATCAGGTGACTTCGATGATACCATTTTCAATATATCTATTCAGAACCATTCATTATTTGTATTTTCGTAGTTGTATAACTATGTTCATTGTGATATCTGTGTATGAACTTCCGTTTGCCATTTCTGGTCTTCGTCACCAGTTCCACTTCATCAAATGTCATTTTTTTACTGTAAATACTTAAGTCTTAGATGAAAATACCATAAGAAATATATGGTTGCCTATAATATTTGAGGAGTTCCGTCGATTTCGCCAAGATTCCATCATCAGATCCCGACTTGGTGACTATGGGACCATTTGGGAAGTATACCCTTTCCAACAAAATATTTTTTCAAATCGGTTGGCAAGTGACGAAGTTAAAGAAAAAAAAATACAAACATCCGAATTGAGAACCTCCTCCTTTTTTAGAAGTCGGTTAAAAATAGTAGAACCCAACCTAAAATAAAACTAAACTAATACCAAAGTTTTACTAAAACCAAAACAATGTCAGACAGACAGGCAGAGTTTTGCAACATTCGCAGGGTGTTCACTACTGTTGTATGTTGCTAAAAAATTGCTGATTTTTCCCTGACCATGCTTTAAATTTCCCTGATCAACTATGTATAGGTCTTTGGCGTTCAATAACGTGGCTGTTTTATTTAGAAAACGGGTCATCTTGACTAGTTTGAAAGTGATAACTTCGGATTGATTCCTGATCCGCTTTTTTGCTTCGGATTGATTTCTGATCTGACTGATTCCTGATGGTTGCGATACGAGTATGTCGGATATTCGCATCCATCAGAAGGACGTCTGTAGGGTGCTGTGTAACCTTGACGTGAACAAGGCTAGCGATCCTGACGGGATACCAGCAATTGTTCTGAGAACGTGTGCGCCTGAACTGCCTCCGATCCTGACACGCCTATTTAGGCTTTCATTTGAGCCTGGAAAAGTGCCGATTGCATGGAAGCAAGTTACTGTATAGCCCGTGCCCAAGAAGGGGAGTCGGGCTGACCCAGCTAGCTACCGACCAATCTCAGTAACGTCCATTCTCTGTAAGACCATGGAACGTGTACTCAACACTAAGCTCCTGGCATACCTAGAAGCTTATGATATCCTAAGTGACCGTCAATACGGCTTTCGCCGAAATCGGTCAAATGGAGATCTTCTAGCGTATGCCATCCACATCTGGAGTGAGGCCATTGAGAAGTACGGGGAAGTGCTTGCCGTCTCCCTCGATATCTCGAAGGCTTTCGATAGGGTCTGGCCCGAAAGCCTTATCAGTAAGCTTCCTTCTTTCGGTTTACCAGCTAGATTGTGTGCTTGGATTGCAGACTTCCTGAGTAACCGGTCTATTTGAGTGGTTATCGATGGCTGCTCGTCCGGTGAAATGACTATTAATGCCGGGGTCCTTCAGGGGTCAGAACTCTTGGCAACACTATTCTTGCTGCACATAAATGATCTGCTTAAGCCCGGTATCTTTGGGTATGCAAACGACAGCACTGTTGCTGAGAGTTACACATCCAGCGCGCGAGCTAGTGGGTCACAGATCCAGTCTCTCCGGGAGGCTATGGTTGAGCGCTTGAACTTGTCCTTGGAGGCAGTATCCGAAAGGGCGATGCCAATTTGGTCAGATTCAATGCTGCAAAAACCCAGGCGTGAAAAGGAGCCAATTCGGCCCCGCTCCAACTTTCCGTGGTTTAATCGTGCCGATAACCGACCATCTTGACGTTCTAGGTGTTAAACCGACATCAACGCTTAACTTTGGGCCATACATCGAAGCAAAGGCTCAACTGGCTGCAAAAAAGCTTGGAATCCTCGCAAAGGTTAGGCAGTACTTCCGGAACAGCTGCTCAAACTTTATCAAGCGCAAGTTCGATCGTGTATGGAGTATTGCTCTCATCTTTGGACGGATCTGCCCGATACCAGCTTGATGCACTTAAGACAATTGAAAGGCGAGCCAGAAGGATAATTGGCGATGACACACTCATCGAGTCGAGAATTCAAAGTCTTGAGCATCGATGCAGAGTTGCTAGCCTGTCAGTTTTCTACCGGTTGCATTTCGGGGAGTGTGCATCGGAATTACATAACCTAGTTCCGCCTAGCCCGTTCCATCATCGGACTACCAGACGTACGGGGATGCACCACCAGTACCTACATGGTGAATATCCCACCTACACGCACAAAACGTTTTGGGAACACATTCATTGTGCGTACCGCTAGGGAGTAAAATTCCTTGCCAGAGTCTGTTTCCTGATAGCTACAACCTGAGAATCTTTAAGTCGAGAGTGAATAGGCTTCTTCTAGGTAAGCGCGTTTCATCGTCGACCGCATCATCGCTTTCTATCAGGTGAGATAGCGGTCAAGCGCGAAATTAATGAAATATATCTCCTCTTTTTTTACTTTTCGTGTATTCCAGAGAATATGGCAGTTTCTAATTTAAAATTCATGAGTTATTTCAGGGATCCTAATGTGTTAAAAGTCATCCCTCTTACTTTTAAAAATTAAACTCACCTAAAAATTGTAGTGCAGGTAGATGAGAAGTTATAGAATAGCTTTATGACTTCCGCTTGTTCCTGCATCAGAATAATGGTTTTAAATTTTGAAGTCCCCGGCTTTTATGGGTATACAGCGATAAGGGGCAGATTATGAAAGGGAAGTGAGGGTGAACCGTTGATAAGGAAATAATGGGCTAGCAATGAAACTGAGGGAGTAAGTATAACAACTTAAATTATAAAGTGCCGTTCCGTTCGTTAATTGACGTGTTATTGACTAAATTAACGAGTATTACATTTTCGGTGGTGTTTTTAATTATAAACCCGATATGAATTAAATAATCATTATTACACGATGTCTTTTTCCCGACTACGGCAAGTAGTCGGGAAAAAGACATCGTCGTCGTGTGTGATTTTAATTTTTGATATAATTTCCTATATTTATTGAACAAGCACACATACATAGCTTTTACTTGCTTTTCTGGTTCATGGTGCTAGGAGCCACAAGCTCATTCTCTTTGAAACGATGATACTTGAAAAGTTGAAGTATCATAGATTTTGTACTCGCCATACATGTTTTGAGGCCCACCAGGGTCTGAGCTGGCGATATAAAATGTGATGGTAGTTCAGACTTGATATCGGTAGATTCTTCTTTGCAGATGTATAATAATTTACAAGACAATAAAAGGATAATTACTACACCAGACTCAAATATGCTCCCCGAATGAGAAAGATACTGATCCGTCAGTATGCTTATTTAATCAGTTGTTATCGTCAGTAAGTTGGCAGTACAGATTAACCTAAATTAAACTTATCTCTTTTGTTTCCATTAGCACCCACAAAAATATGTATGAAAGCCACAGGATTCTAAATGGAAATCAGGTACGTTCCAACCTGCAGCTATTATACAAGAATTTTATTTCAGCACGCTAATATACACAAAATCTCCTAAAATAAAAACTGAGGTAGGTAGGTGACTGGCCTGTTGGTCTAGTGGTTAGTGGCCCTGACTCCTATGCCGGAGGTGGTGGGTTCAATTCCCACCCAGGACAAATGTTTGTGTGATGAGCACGATCATTTGTTCTGTGTCTGGGTATAATTTATCTATGATATGTAAGTATTTAGAAATATATAAGTATCCCAAGTAACAAAATTCTCCTGTAGCGCAGTTTATAGGCTCACAGCACCAATAGCTCTCTCTTAGTGGTTCCAGGTTTTACTACCAAGCTTATTACAGGTTACACAGACTTCGTTTGGGTTTATAGTACACCTGTTCTTATAAGTTGACTTATAGTCGTGAATAGAACGAAATTATAGACGCAATAAATGCTAAGATGGTGATAAAAGTGTTGCGTAAGTGTAAATACACTTGAGAAAACTTGGTCCAGTAACCTACACTTATAATCGCCTACAAGAAGTGATTATAAATCCACTATAAGTGTGTACGCCAGTAATAGTGATTTATAGAACTAAATGCACTTAGAACCACTTACATTATTTTGTTACTTGACCTTATAGGGGTTTATAAGTCAACTTTATGTGCTAATTTTATGTGAATTAGTTCTACAGTGGTTTCTTCTAAGAGTAAGTGTGCTTGGTATTATTGTGGACTCTCGAATGCTGTTATAGTCTTAATTTCTATGTAAAGATTTCTTATAAAACTATTAGTATCCAAAGATATCTTCGTAAAGTCCGTTTAAGCTTTTAATATTTATCGCATCTTCACGGCCATTTTGTTACAATATGGCGTTACCTTAGGACTAATATTAGTTTTAAACACAACTTAGTAAATACACCGTGTTCAAAAGGCGAACAAAAATTGAGATGTAAAACACAATATACTTCACCGAAAATATTTAAGTATGCTAACATATATGCACATATAATATTACGTGCGAAATACTTGTTAATACATTTTTATATAAAATAGATTAACTTACTTTTAAATTTTTATTTTTCTCCACAATACAACAAAAACTTACAAATGTTTGAAGTAGCTAGTAATGGAAGTGCGGAGTACGTTACACGCCTGCCTGGTTCTATTAAATGCTCATAGTGAGCTTCGCGGGAGCAGATAGTTCTGCGTAGGCCAACTGTAAGTATATTATTGGTCTAAGTGGTGCTCGTCAAGTCTACTATGAGTGTTTTATTGGCAAAAGTACCTACGCTTATAAAATGGGCCCTTTTCCGTGGTTATAAACTTTTACTAGCCTGTTATAGTCCTGGCTCCGGAACCACTACAAGACCACATTTTGTTACTTGGGATGTTTCTAATACTCATAACACAAGCTCTGCTTAGGTTGATACTAAACGGCGTTATGTGATAGTTGTGGAATATTATTATTAATATTATTTTATTTTTTTACAGAACAAATTAATTAAACTACGTTCAGTATGACCTTTCAAAATGCATCAAAGCAACAAAAATCAAGTCTGCAACTTTCTCGCCATTATGATTCTGACGGTAGTTCCAATGCCATCATATCAGAACTATTGGAGTTGAACTCTATCGCCTCTCCGCTATAGTCCCATTTACTAGGGCTATAGAAAACTGACTGTATCGATGTGAACGCGCTACAGCATCGCTACAAAAAAAGTCGCCGTGGGCAAGGGGCCTAAGGTATCTATGTTCCTATATTACACAGATTATTTTGACATACAAATTTATTTATTTATTTAATCTTCATGTAACACAAAGTAGGTGCTTACATAGGCGGACTTAATGCCGTAGGCATTCTCTACCAGTCAAACTAGGGTGGTGAAGAGACAATATGGTATGCGCACAAAAGAAAATTTTATTTTTAACCCGGCGTCATGGGGGTTGGGTCTGTGAAACCCGTCCGTCAATCTGATTAATAATTTGGAAATCAATCCGTTAGTGTTTTCCGAAGTTTTCGTCGAAGCTGCTGATCGTATCGAAGAAATCGTCATAATCTTATGTTTTCTGAACAAGACAGTGCGAAGTGAAAAGTGGTGCTATGAATGAAGAGTGGATTATGTTGGCCAGGGATTACTTTATAAAAAGTACGAACCCACTTTTACCGCCATCTAGTCTCCGGGCCTGGTATCACTTCGCCCGTGACTTGTCGTCGTCCAACACTGCAAAGGGTAGATCGATGCTACCGGTACGAGGCTGAGGTTTGCGTTGCGACCGCCAGAGGAACCAAGATTCACTTTGAATTTGCAACTCTCTAGCTCGACAAGTTTCCAGCGAAAGCCAGCAGAGGGCAGTTATCTCCAAAACGAATAGCTATTTATTTACACTTCTTGTAAGTGATCTAATTTATTTTTAGGACCCCCTTTTTAATAACTTATTTGACTCCTGCACCTATTTCTTAATAATAGGTAAATAAATAATACAATATTATTATGAAGCAACAGGTAGTAGGTTGGTTTGTCTAATAGCATTATTTTAACGTTTTGACATTTGATTTACTTAGGTAGATCATATCTATACATTGAAAAGTTTTTTTTTATTATTTTGTCTGTAACATATAAATTATATTTACTTAGATACGTAAATTTTAGATAGTTCTTAAATTATTATTATATTTCTTTGACATAAAATCATCCTATGACAACCCCCGCTCTTGGGCGGAGCGGGAGATAGTGTCAGACTCTTACTGACTAAAAACTCAACTCGAGCCCCGGTATGAAGGCTTGAAGGAACGGGGTTGGATAACAAATTTCTGATTATTGCAAGATATTCAGGTTGTGGGTGCGCAATATAAAATGAAAAAAAAATTATATCCTCAGCCTTAACAGCAACAACATTTATGTTATTGCCAACGAAGGTTAGAGGAATCTGGGAGTATGATACCTTGCTATTGATGAGCAAAGCACATTCCCCACAGCTATCATTTCTATCATAGGTAATGATCGAACATCACTAAAACATGGCAACCTGAAATTGCTATCAGGCAAGAGCCATGTCTCGGCAATGCCGCAGCCTGATGGTTTAAATTTATTCATTAGAAAGGTAAGGTCAGGCTTTCTGGCAGTAATACTCCTCACGTTCCATTGAAGGAATGTCAGGGGATGGAACATCGTTTATAAAATTGAATATGGAGGTCAATTTTGAGGCAACGTAGTCAGGTATTTATCGAGTCGGACTTGATAGGACAGACATTAATATATTGGTTATAAATTCTAATATACTTGCTGAGGTATTTTCTCGTCTATAAGTCAATGGCTCTGTAACTTCTGTTGGCAGGGCACAACCGTTGCCTGTAGGGGAGAAGGAATAATTTTGTGTGAGTTCTTGGTGAACTCTTCTGTTGTAGCCAGGCGAAAGAGGAACGTGGGTCTTGGGTTTTAAAAATACAATTTTGCGGTATGATTTTTGGGTTACCGGTATGCGACTGGATGACTGGGACTGGGATATATTAACATTAGGTTTGTTACGAAGGGAAGGTTTAGAAACGTCAGCATATGATCTGGAAACAGGAGGGAATACCCGACTCGCCTCCGCATACGAGATTGACTTTTCTGAAATCAGAGCTTTGATGCCTTCTGTCGTCCTAATTCAGGGCAAGCACTGTCATTTGCGAAATGGTTGCCAGTACACGAAACACAAAAATTCAACTCCCGCGGGTAACTTCACAACTATCACCTGGATAGTTATCAACACATTTAAAACACCTTCGTTTAGATCTACACAAGGTGCGTGTGTGACCAAAGCGGCAGCAATGGTAGCAAATGATAATTGGGTAGGTATATCGCTCAACTGGAAGAGAAGAGTAAAAACTGATGACGCGATTGGGTAGGACCTGTCCATCAAATGTTAGTCCGTCTAGACGTGTGTTACTGACGTTATTAGTGGTCAAGAACAGACCCAACTTCACTGGTTGTAGCACCGTGCCTGAAGTCTGTTCATGTTTTAGGGACACGTGAACGATGTATGGAGGGTTGTCTCTCATTGTGTCTATTCTTCTACCGGGTACACTTTTAAAAATCTTTGGCGGTAGGTACGTTAGGAATTTCAGGGGGCGAATCGGCAAGCCTTTTACTTGGTTTTTTACGAGATGAGTTCTCGGTTTCCATAGTAGAATCTTGCGAGGGTGTATCAACAGCATAAGGAAGGGTTACCGTTAACACAGGGGAAGAAATTTCAAAAAGTTTATCACGGGGGTCAGGGTCAGGTGGCTTTTTTGAATTCATATTGGAGAATAAGTTAAAAAGGAAAGACAATCACACGTAAAACAAACCTTAAACCAATAACACAATCTCTAAGAACAGTCTCGATAAAGTTCCACTCAGGGTTTCACTGAAATCGAAAAAAATCGTAGAAAGCACGTGCTAAATCTACTCCACTACCAACGAAAGTCCGTAGAGAACAAAGACATTAAATATATACTAGGTACCAATAGACAGGACATAGCGAACAAAAGTCCAAACCGATATTTGTTACGTGTGAGTAACAAGTCGCTCAGTCTAGAATGACAACCCCTACACGTCAAGTCGTGTTTGTATCCGCTTTAGGCACTAAAAGAAAATCATATTCTGAGAAAACGTGCTGAGTTGCGCATTACGCTATTGCAAATCTTGATATGGTAAAATTATTGGACCTAACTTCGCTTTATTTTCGTAAATATTCTTGGTATTTACGCAGTAATTAATTAAAATTCAACAATTTCCATGAATAGAACATTTGCTGATTTTATGTTAGCGCCATCTATTGCTGAAAAGTTTAACCTTACCTAGCACACACCAGTGGCGTAGCGTGTGGTTTCGCCGCTTGGGGTCGACCAGAAATACGCCGCCCTTTGTTGTTTATTATGTTTAAGAACACCAGTATTAAGAACGATTGCAGATATCCCGTCGGGGCCACTAGCTTTATTCTTACGTACGTCTTTCTGATGGATACGAATATCCGACTTACTCGTCACGTACCCATCAGGAAAAACAGGGAGCGGTGCGTCACCGGAATTCAGACGCGAAGATTCCGCAATAAGAGAGGCAATTTTTTGGTTTCTCCTCAGCGGTGTGAACCAGGGACCCGTCGGGTTTCAGCAGTGGCGGAGGTGAGGGACGGCAGAAGTTCGATTCACTCGAGTTTGTCAACGGGGTTTGTTCCCTTTTCGGCCAATGTGGTCAAACTGAGACCTCCGCAACACACGAGTCACGTCACTTGCCTTGCGCATACGAGTGTTGGCCCAAGGTCGGTATGCGCGTGTTTAATCGCGTCAGCGTGAACACACTCAGTGCCAAGTCATGGTTGAGCTTGGTCCGACATTGTTATGTCAGAGAATGAACTTGGATTAATAAAAAGCAATATAACTGCTGCATCACGCAGGGTAGACTTAACATAGACATCCGCTTGGCGCGTACATCACGTAGATCCTTTTTCTTTCGTACTACTGACGTTTTAACATATCATGGTAAAGCTCCTGGCCACCTACCGAGCAATAGTTTTTATCAAAGATTTTCTATTCTAGACTAGATTGACTACGACAACCTCAAAAGCGTCCCCGACAAGAAGAGTTAGAAAGAGCCCCGTCATCTCGTTCTACTAGTGTGTCCATACACTAGCTACAAACCATGGGACAATTTTGTTCTAAAGTAGTTAAAGATATTTTTGATGCATTATACAGACATGCAAGTTCAAAAACAATTAGGTAATTATCATATTGTATCAAATGTTCCCAATATACCCCACAACCAAAACGGAACTGTGAGTTTTCTCTGTAATGATTAGGAAATAGCTGATGTCTACATAGGTATACCTTATATTGGTGTCATATAGTTGCATCGATTAATATAAAATGCTGGAATTACTACCTAATAATTGATGTTGTCATGAAATTGTGTTCCACGCGCGCCTCAAAGAGATGTCAGCAAAACTGTAGGGAATCCCAGTATACCTACCGATACCCGATATTCGCTAGGGGCACAGGGAATTTCCGAAAGGGGAACCATGGTCCTGGAACACAAAGGGCAACTGAAGGACACAGGTAGATTTATTCAGTATAAACCTCAAATAACTTGTTCCTCTTTAAGATAGAGCGAAAGGTGCTCCACCTTAGAGCGGGATAAGTTATTTTAGGCTTACCCACATCAAAAAAGTCCCACACTATGTTCGTTTTTCTATATTTGTTTGCAATCAACTCAAAAACTACTGAACGGATTTTTAACAGCGGATGAACTTACAAAAGGGTATATAGATGGAATAGAATTAGGTTTATATAGGTATAGATTTAACTTTATGGACTATTATAGCTTTAGATTTAAAGTGGCGACTATACAAATTTTGACAAATTTAATTCGCGTAATTGCTATTCAAAGCTAGATGGCGTCACTCACTGAGAGATAGGATGACAGTTTTTATAAAACATTTCTCCTGATAGAACGCTCTATTGTATCTCTTTAAATCTCTTTGGTTGAGAACAAAGTTGAGAATCTTATTTTTGATTGTCAAAACTTTTTGACGGATTAGTGTTGGCTAGTGAACTCAATGATGTGAACATTTATAAGTGGGATTATTCAGCATGCCCGCCGTCAATTAAACACTTTTAAAAAGATCAAAACATTTTTAAACCACTCTATAAATATATTAAAAACACAATTAAAACGTTTTAAAAAGTGAAGTGATACATAGTGCAGTGTTTTTGGAAAAATAAAATAAGAATTGACTTAAAGGTTCAAGTGACCAGGTCATAAAAATAAAATATAAAATCTATTGTCTGTGGTCACGGTCAGTGTTTCCACAATGAGGGGAAATTTCCCTTTTGAGGGGAAATTTGAGTCCAGAGGGGAAGAAAAAGGGGAAAGAGTTGAAAAGGGGAAATCGAGAGAAATCTTCTAATAAAAGCAAAATATTATTCACTGACTACATTATAGGCTATTTATAGGCTAAATTTTACGAAACTCCACTCTTATGGGTGTAAAACCCTTAGGGTGGAGTTTCGTAAAATTTCACCACATTCAATCTTTAACAACCACGTAGCGCCCACTCCTATCAAGGTCGGAGACTCTACACTCGAAGTTGTGGACGATTACGTCTACCTTGGACAGACAGTCCAGTTGGGTAGGTCTAAGTTTGAGAAAGAGGTCAACCGTCGAATCCAACTCGGTTGGGCAGCATTCGGGAAGCTACGCGATATCTTCTCGTCCAACATACCACAGTGTCTCAAGGCGAAAGTCTTTAACCAGTGCGTGTTGCCAGTGATGACATATGGCTCCGAAACGTGTTCGCTCACAATGGGCTTCATCAGAAGGCTTAGAGTCACCCAAAGAGCGATGGAAAGGGCTATGCTCGGGGTTTCCTTGCGTGATCGAATAAAAAATGAAGAGATCCGCAGGAAAACTAAGGTTGCCGACATAGCACAAAGAATTGCCAAACTTAAGTGGCAATGGGCAGGGCACATTGCTCGCAGAACAGATGGCCGTTGGGGCCGAAAGGTTCTGGAGTGGCAACCGCGTACCGGAAGATGCAGTGTTGGAAGGCCTCCTACAAGGTGGACCGATGACCTGGTGAAGGTGGCAGGAAACCGATGGATGCGGGACGCACAGGAACGTTCGATGTGGCGACGCTTGGGGGAGGCCTATGTCCAACAGTGGACGTGTATCGGCTGAAATGATGATGATGATGAATCTTTAAGAAAACATCAGCTGAGCGAGTTTAATGATCTGTAGTTAATAGTCGGCGTTGCGTACAAAGTACCCACAGGTCATTGAACTCGCTCAGCTGACTCTTTCTTATAGAAATTAATTTCTTACATGCGTGAATTAATACGAGTTTTGAAAAAGAGGTACATTATTTTTTAATTTTATCTTTACACATCGATAGTGTTTCATGTACCGGATTGACCCTCCACGGGATTAAAACGATTAAAATTTAGTGGTGTATATTTTTTTTGGATTCGCTTGCATTTGCATTGGCCTGTACAAACTTGAGGTGGGGTATTAAATAGTATGAACCAATGTTAAGTGACTATTCAATAATTACCGTTGAGCAGATTAGCACTAGTGAAAAAACTACAGCAGAATAATTTTGAGGGGAAAAATGTCCTGAAAAGGGGAAGTGGGGAAAGGAAATCATTAAAGTGGAAACACTGGTCACGCACTCACGGCTGCCACTACACTCTTTTATCTGTGCTGCAGCCGGCATTTTAAGAAAGAAGTGTGTTGTCAAGTGTTGTGAATTGTTGTTTTTATTTACGATTTCAGCACTTTACAAAATGAATGAATAATTTATTTTTCAATTATTACTTCCTGACCGGGATATCGTTTTCGGACTTGACTAATATTTATAATGTCTACTTCGAGTAACATTTCCCAGTCTACTTATTCTCCATCCGAATCAGAGAGTCTTCAAGTAAGTACCTATGTTCTATTCAAAATAAGTATTTACACTTTGATCTTCGCAGGGTGGCCAGGCTGGTTGATCAAAGTAACTGAGCACTGGATTATATGCCTTATATTTGAAGTGGCCTGTTTCCATCTGAACTGCTAAGGGTTACTAATGTTATTCAAAGTTCCTAATGTAAACTACTATGTACTAAGAATATTTCATAAAATTCCTTTCGTAAATGATATTTCGTTACCTACTAGGACTAATAGGCACATAATTCTTAAAGTTAGGAGCACAATTAGATTGCTTGGAATTTATTAATTTATAAGCTACATTAAAACCATTTCCTGTTTAAAATTACATACTACGCGTTCCAAATGAGAATAGGAGCGCCGGCCATGTTGTGACGTTACGTCTTACTGTCAAATCGAAGAAATTGAGTAGGGTGAGCAAAAAAAGAAATTAGTTAAATTTAATTTATTTACGAATCATGAACGAAAAATCTCTGATCAAAATCCAGTTCTTCAATTTTGCTGATCTTTACGTAACTGTGTGAAGTGTCTGAGTAGTGGCGTCATCACCGTTATCATCACTGCTGCTTTCCCTTATAAAATAAAACATGGATAATAGAGGTTTTTAATATTTTTTGGCATTATTACCTGTATTTATAACAAAATTCAATCTGGATACTCAGTCGCACGAAGAAACACCAACAACGACGATAAAATGGCAGCTAGCAAATTGAATTTTGAATTTGTATTTTGAATTTAAAATGTAGCCAATAATGAAAATAAAAAGAAAGTATGTAGTACATATAATTTGTTAAATAATTATTAAGAATAACTTTTTTATCTATTTCTTAATATGACTTAACTAAGGGTCAGTTAAACAAAATCAAAATTATTAAAACGCAAATAAGCTGTTTTTGCAAACCGTACTTTTCAATCAAAATTTGACAGATCGAGTTCATTGACTTTCCTATTCTCATTTGGAACGCATTGTACCTATTTTATGCAAATAAACATCACTTTATAATTTCAGACCACAACTCAAAGTAGAAATCAGAATTTCGACCAGTCGCTGAACCATGCTGATTTAGGACTCAGCATTGAACAGTCAATGAAAAATGCACAAAAGGAATTGCACCAAAAGAGAATCCAATCATTGAGAAAAGAGCTTGACTATCTGAAGTCTACTGAGTGGGAGTTTGAGTATGACAAAGGTTTTGTCCAATAAGTAAACAAAAGATCAAAAATATCACCTCTTTATATTTCTGCCAGTCTTTACTCCTATAGGTTAACATGGTTTCCTACATCAAGACATTTTTCAGTTATTTATTTTCCAAGAATTCAATCCAGGAATATGATAATGACATGGAGAATTATCTGCATGAAGAGCTTTTTAAACTTGATTTAGACAACATAAAAGATGATATTACGGATACACCAGAGGTACCTAGGAACGGTTGTTTGCAAAGAACTGGTAAGTAGTTGTTTTTGAGAATCATTACTAATTATGAGTTTTATTATATCCAAAAAATATCTCCGATTTCTATCTATACTGGATACTAGGTACTGGACTTTTGTTACACTGTATATTTTATCATACCTATATTATAATTTGGGAGCCAAGTCTGTTACTTTGTGATTTCATGATAATGGAAGATATTGCTTAGTCTGAATTTTTTCCCTTGTGCCAAAACTGCTGACTTCACCTCATCATCAGTGTAGTAGTAGTACAACAGGCTGTTTTCCAAAGCGCATATTTTGCGTACGGGTGGGGCAAATGTGTCATTGGATCCACCCCAGCTCCTCAAGGAAGGCCAGCAATGCCTGTTGCTGACCATTACACCTGGGTACCTGGGTTTCCAAAGTACTTTGCTCTGTATCCAGCGACTACGGGGCAGCTTAGAAGCAGATGTGCTGCTGTTTCGTCCTCGTCCATGCAGGCTCTGCAGAGTGGGCTGTCTGTGACTCCTATGACAGAGAGGTGCTTATTAAAGGTCCAGTGCCCAGTAGCAACGGCCGTCAATTTGCATAAATGTGGCTTGGTCAGTCATAGGGCCTGTTTTGTGAAGTGGCCATCAATGGAGGGAAGTGCCTCCTTGCCTGCCTGCAGTCCTCATGTTCTATCCATAGTTTATGGTGTAGGTCCTTGGTACTTTTCCTTTCCAGATTGCGTAGGTATCCGAAGGGAAGTGACACAATGGGTTCAGTCTCCATCACTGCCATACTCGAATCCCTTCCGGCGAGTTCGTCCGCTGCATCGTTGCTTTGGGAACAGCTGTGTCCTTTGATCCATTGAATGGTTACTTAGTTGTGTCTACCCACCTGGTTGAGCCATTGGTGACACTTGTATATCAGCCCAGAGTTGACTGTGTGGCTGTTCAGTGCCTTCAGGACAGCCATGCTGTCCGAGAGTATTCGTAATGAGTGATCCTTAACTTTCCTGGTCATGACGGCTAAGGCTAAGGAGAAATGCCCAAGCATTCAGCCTGGAACACCTTATTATGGATCCCCAAAGGTGTGGCTATATGAATGTAGAGATCCTCTGAGAAGACTCCTGCACCCATGCCATTACCTGTTTTGGATCCATCAGTGAAGATCCGCAGCTCTGTGGGCACAGCCCTTCGCAGTGGTCATCCTCATGCAGTTAGATCTTGTATTTTTTTTCTAAGATAAATTGCTTGGGTATCTGGTCATTGATTACTTTAGTAATGGGAAGCTCATTGTTGAGTTCCTCGAGCAGAGCGGTGTGTTGTGCTTCTCTCTTAGCCCAGAGATCCAGTGTTTTGAGGCGTACTGCCGCCATTGTCACTTCCTGCTGTATATGCAGGTGGAATGGCGGCAGTCCCAGCATGGCCTCGAGTGCTGCCGTCGGAGTAGTCCTCATGCAGCCCGTAGTTGCCATGCAGGCAAGCCTTTGCATGTGTTGAAGTTTATTAATAGCTGTGGCAAGCTTGGTGCGTGGCCACCACACCACGGCCCCATAGGTGATCATGGGTCGAATTACTGTGCTGTACAGCCAAAGTATAATTTTGGGAGATAGACTTTACTTTTCATTATCCTGCATTGCCAAAAGATGATGCAAGCCCTGTTTAGTTTATTCTCTAGATGAGTGCTCCAGTTTAACTTACTGTCTAGGGTAACTCCCAGATATTTCACCTTGTTTGACAACTGGAGTTCTGTATTGAACAGATTAGGCGGGTTGTAACGACCTAGTGCTCGTTTTTGCGTGAACATGACTAATTATTTTTTTTTAATTATACCATATCCGAGGTTTTCACTCTAAGCCATCTAAACTCAAAATGGGCTGTTCTATGTAGACATAGGTTTTTAAAACTAGTTTCAACCAATCAAATGGCTTGGATCTAGTCATAAAAGCTTGAGTAATGAGCGATGATCTGTAATACAGGCCTTAATTATGATAGATTTTTAGTTTTTGTTATATATTTATATGCCACTAGCTTTTGCCCGCGGACTCGCTCCTTTTTTTGTGACGTAACTACAAATGTACAGTTTTCAGATTTTTTCTTAAACTTTTGCTATGGAACCTTGCTTCATGCCAAATTTCAGGATTCTAGCTTAACAGAAAGTACCTTATGAGTTTTGGTTCCCTTGAGAGTGCCAAAATATATACCGTGTTTTTTGCGGCCGTACTTATCTTTTTTTTTTTCTTAACTCTGAAGTCTAATTTTTTTCATAGCTTTAATGGGCTGCAGACTTGTGTAAGGTGGGTTGAGGAAAGATTGGCATTGGGGTAAGAACGTATAAATCAATTATACCACTTATTTAGCTATATGTTTAATGCCAGTCACATTGCTGGACAAGGTAGAACATAATGACGCGGCACGCAATATGTCTAGCATTAAAATAAAGCTAAATAAGTACTGTTATTTATATTTATACGTTCTTACCCCAATGCCGATCTTACCCCAACGCACTATATATGGTTTTAATTTCAACCCAATATATTCACGCGTCCCCGAGAAAAGATTCTTGACAGACATACAGAAGTGAAGTGATGAGTGTCCTGTTGAGCTACGGAACCAATTCATCTTTATATTTAATAAAAAGGAGAAATTTACCGACTGACATATCAACGCGTCATTTATGACGTAGGCAAGCACTAAGAAAGGATGTTTCAAAATCCAGCCTCTAATGGGATGAAACGCTAGTCTTAAGTTTGTATGGAGAAATCTTCATTCACACGAGCTAAGCTGCTGGAAGAAGCTTGTTTCTACATAAAGATTTGATAATTTCAACTTAAATTTTCAGGGGTAATAACATACATAAGTGGAGATGCCAAGTATGTTCTCATCGACGGAATGTTCTATTATGACACTACTGCTTGCTCCATTAAATTACAACTAAACGACAAAATTACTTATCTGTGCTACAAAGATTCCAAAGAGTCCCTGGTTGTAGTGCGAATCCTTCAAAACCAAGGAGAGCATTGGGGTGACTTTGAGGTTGATGTCCAAGAGAGCAGTTACAATGTAATAGAGCATGTCATAATTGGTGAAGTAGAATCACGAGAAGGCCGTATGGTGATAATCAAAGATAGTGACCTGAAATTCAGTTTGGATAATGTTGTTGCAACATTTGTTCCAATACAAGGAGATTTATTGGAATTGATGTGTAAGGTTAAATATGACGAAGATAATCCTATGGATATTGCTCATAACAATGTAAGTGAACAATGGATAGAGATTATTGATACATGTAATATAATATTTCCATAACTATTTAGTAAAAAAAAACGCCCTAATATTACATTTCGTGTTTTTAACACTAATCTGTAGGTATATTCTCATAACATTGAAATTAAATTGATTACAATAAATAGAAAAAAAGCCCAAACTAATAATTTTTTTGGGCCCATTAATTCATTAATTTTTTGTTAATTCTTGTATTTTGTCAATTAATGAACTTTTATGTTTTTGGTTTGGAGTTTGGCCCTCAAGTGGCCCATTTAAATTTGGTTTAGATCTGGTGAAGAACTTCGGAAACTGAGAGCAAGGGCAGCCTCTTAACCATTTTTCATTTTCAAAAGTATTCTTTTTTGTAAAGAAAACTGTTTTTTGATATACCTACAGGAATTCCCTAGTTTAAAAGACCTGGCCTTTCATGTAGTCGTTTTTGTAGTAACAACTCTTATTTGTCAGCTAAGCTAATGTTTTGACTCCATAAATGATTACTTACAACACATCTCAATGTAAACGCACACTTTGAGAGTTAGGATACTCAAAATTTTATCTTCTTCCTGCCCTTATCCCATATTACTTGGGGTCGGCGCAACACGTTTTTTCTTCCATTCTGTCCTGTCACCCGTCAAACTATCACCAACTCCCTTTTCTTTCATATCACTCTTCACACAATCCATCCATCTGTTCTTCGGCCTTCCTCTCCTTCTACATGTATACTCAGAACTCAGATTTTTATATGTGAAGATTAATGATAATATTCTAATTTATTTAGGTAGTGGAAGTAATTTCATTCCGGCCATTGAGAACAAAATTGCTGTCTACTGTTATAACTAAATGGAGCGGAGAAGATGGAATTTGTGATAAACAAATATTTTTCAACAAGCACTGTGTTATCAATGGTGGTGAAATACATGTTGGAGCTAAGGTAGTACAAATCTTTTATATTCTACACATTTAATTAAAATTGAAGTGTTTGTGTGTAATATCAAAACAATTTTTTTTTTACTAAACATACATAAACACCGCTAAATTTTAATATTTTTAATCCCGTGGAGGCTCGATCCGGTACATGAAACACTATCGATGTATAAAGATAAAATTAAAAAATAAAGTACTTCTTTTTCAAAACTGGTATTAATTTACGCATGTACAAAATTAATTCCTTTAAGAAAGAGTCGGCTGACTGAGTTCAATGACCTGTGGGTACTTTGTACGCAACGCCGACTATTAACTACAGGTCATTGAACTCGCTCAGCTGATGTTTTCTTAAAGATACTAATTTAGTACATGCGTGAATTAATACGAGTTTTAACTGTTTACCTTTACAAATCGATAGTGTTTCATGCACCGGATCGACCCTCCACGGGATTTTAACGATTAAAATTAAGCGGTGTATACTAATTCAATACTTACATTCTATAACAAAAACGAAAATTAAAAAAAAAAAATGTGTCAGAGTCAAAGCATTTATTTCAAATAGACCATTTGCAGGCACTTTTGAATAGTCAAATGTCGGTCCAAGAAAAGTGAAGCTAAATTGCACGTTCCAATGCGTAGATCTCTATGGAGAAGAACATGCAAGAAACTCCATGGACACTGTTTTAAATCATATTATGTGTTACATATTACTTGTTGCTTCTACACTTCTGGACCCATCTATTGGCCTATCTTAGAGTTTAGGTTTCGATGGCCCCTACCGAAATATGATTGCTAGATTGAACAAAAACTGTTGATGCAGTTTTAAACCTACATTACCTTGCATTTTACCATCTTTTTCGATCGTATTGTTTTAAATTTGAATTCAGAATACCATACGACATGGAGCTACACCTAACAAGTCGGATATGCGCCTTGTTAAAGGCAATTGATTTTTGAATAAAAAACCGGCCAAGAGCGTGTCGGGCCACGCTCACTGTAGGGTTCCGTAGTTTCCCGTCCGTCAAAATAAGTGTACCCACTAATGAGTTTAAAAAAATGCTTGCATATACGATTATACTACAAACTTAGTCCTTATAAAGTTCTACTTTTCGAATTTTTTCATATTTTCTAAACTTATGGTTCAAAAGTTAGAGGGGGGGGACACACATTGTTTTTTTTTTGCGATTATTTCCGAAATTATTGGCATTATCAAAAAATTATTTATAAATACCTATCCAATAATATATCACACGTTAGGGTTGAAATTAAAAAAAAAATCACTTCCTACTTTACATATAGGGGGGCTACCCTAATAAAACATTTTTTTCCAATTTTTATTTTACCACTTTGTCGGCGTGATTGGTACCAAATTTCAGCTTTCTAGTGCTAACGGTCCCAGAGATTAAGCGAGGACGGACAGACAGACAGACAGACATGGCGAAACTATAAGAGCTTCTTAGATAGATACAAACTCATAGCGGATAATCAGTACGGTTTTCGTTCCGGTGTCTCGACTGAAGATGCAGTACTTGATTTGACACAGTTGGTTGCTGGGAATCTGGATAAGAAAACTAAATGTCTGGGAATATTTCTAGATCTTTCAAAGGCATTCGACACAGTTTCTGTTCCCATACTTATCGCTAAATTGGAGCTGCTTGGTGTTAGAGGTATAGCACTGCAAATCTTCAAGGATTATTTGAAAAACCGTACCCAAAAAATCAAAATTGATGATCACTTCAGTGATGAACAAATACTATCATACGGAGTCCCTCAAGGTAACATTTTGGGTCCTATTTTGTTTCAAATATATGTCCCTCCCCAACTCGAGAATCTTTGTGTATGCCGATGACACCGTGGTAATAGTTGACGGATTAACATGGAATAATGTTAAAAGTAGCGCGGAATTGGCACTATGTGAAATAGTAAAATGGCTCAACTTAAACCTGCTTACCCTCAACTGTACTAAGACATCTTACATTCCTTTCGCTATCCGTCAGAGCGCTGCTCCAGACCACACTTTTTCGATAGGTGTGCACTCTTGCTCACAACTGTCGTCTTCATGCCAATGCCCAATACTCACGCGAACCGATCATGCCAAATACCTTGGCGTTCAAATAGATGCCGGGTTACGCTGGAATAAACACATTGATGCCCTAACTTCGAAAACGCTGAGACTAATATATATCTTTAAGTCACTTAGAGTTTCTGCTAACCCTGATACTCTAAAAATGGTGTTTTATGCTTTGTGCCAATCTGTTATTGGATACAACATCACTGTTTGGGGCGGCGCAGCTAAAACTGTTTTCCTTAGAGTAGAAAGAGCCCAGAGAGCAATACTGAAAGTGATGTTACGAAAACCCTACCGCTATCCTACAACTCAACTCTACTCAGACTGTAAAGTATTAACAGTTCGTCAGCTCTTCGTCTTACAGTCTGTTCTCAGAAAGCACTCTAGCGTCCCACTGTCTGATCCCAGCAAACGAACTAATATACCCTCAGGGACAAGACACAACACCGCTTTCGCCAAACATCAATATTTCACATTAAGTTCACTAATTTACAAAAAAATTCATAAAGAGCTAAATATACTTGATTGCAATAAATTTGAACTGAAAGCAAAGGTAATGGAATGGTGATTTCGACAAAACTATGCTCAAACTGAATCACTTCTCAAATACATAGCCTAATATTGCATTTATATAATTTTATTTTGTATGCACTTTTATTTCCTCCCTCACCCCACCTCACACTCACTACCCTCTTACTCTCAAACACTCAACACTCGCCACTCACCACTCACTACTCACCACTCACTATTCACCACTCATATTTATTTATTTTTTCTAAATATAATATACATATGTTTTGTATAGTAAATTGATGATAAATATGTTGGTACAGTCTGCAGTTGTATAATCCATTTTATGTAACCTCACAGCTGAACACTGTCACTCAAGATACAGGTTATCCTAGTTTGAGAGGCAGGGCTAACAATATCTGTATACAAACTTCAGCAGCGTAGATAGCATTTTGTTAACCAGTGTATACTAATGTATGTATGTTTCTTTGTGACAATAAACTTATTATTATTATTATTATAAGGGTTCCTTGTTGACTACGGAACCCTAAAAACATGTTTTTATCAAATAAAGGTTTAATTTAATAACGCGTGTAGCCTCCATGGGCATCTACCACAGCTCTCATACGATTAGGCATAGAGTTTATCAACCGCTCTATGAAATTTTGAGGGATCATCTCCCATTCCTCTTCTATGGCAGTTTTCAACTCCTGCATCGTCTGGGCAACTGGCTGACGAGCCCTAACACGTCTTTTTAGCTCGTCCCACATGTGCTCAATGGGATTCATGTCTGGGCTTCTGGCTGGCCAGTCCATAACTGTGATGTTCACATCCCGAAGATATTACTATTCCCTTACGATGCCGGCCGCATGGGCTCTTGCATTATCATGCATAAAAAGGAAATTTGGGCCCACCTAGTCCGCGTATGGTATCACGTGAGGTTCTAAGCACTCACGAATGTACCTTTCAGCATTTTATGTTGATGTAAAATTTAAAGAGAATTAAAAGATAGAAACTGAACTAAACCACTGGCAGCTACGAGATGACCAGTCTCATCTGACGGCACCCGTTCACGAGCATGACGCGTGCATCATGCTCGTGAGCATGGGCATCTTAGGGCCACCATTATTTCTTGTATATGTCAATGATCTTCCTCAAGCAGTCGAACAAGATTGTGTTCTTTTTGCTGATGACACAACGATAATCCTAAATTGTAAAGACATTGAAACTTACGAGTCAGATATAAATAACACCTTACACAAAATTATCTCATGGTTAGAAAACAACGATTTAAAACTAAAATAATAAATTTTAAAACACAAAAAAGTAAATGCATCCCACTTAAAATATCTCACAAGAACCAATTAGTCGAACAAGTACGTAAAACAAAATTTCTTGGAATCACACTGGATGAACACTTAACCTGGAAAGATCACGTTGACGAAATATAATAATAATAATTGTTATTATTATATATACATTTTTAATGTGTGTTGGCTATGTTTGAAAAATATTATTATTTATCCTGATATGATTTTTCTAATGCGGCCTTTTTGAGACCCGCTGGTTAGTTTTCGCTTTCTTTTAATAATAATATTTATGAAAGTATTTGACCATTATCTCACCTTTGTAGTGCCTTATTGAAGCTGTGGAGAGCAATCAAGGGAAATGCTTATGGAGAGTGTTAAAAATGGATATAACAGAACATGCAAAAACGATTGTAACCACTCCAGAAGTGGACGATATAGAAGAAAGAAGCTTAGAAACAGAAAGACTTCATAACATTGAAATAACATACCCTCTTTGTTTTGAAAACGTTAATTTTCATGAAAGCCCGCAAATAAAACTGGCAATCACAAACAAGAATAATCAACCAATTATTATGTATAAATGGATGCTACTTTGCAAAAGAAGAGATTCCCAGATCAGTATAAGTCCAAAACTAAACAATTCAACAAGACTGTACCCACACAGAACGTTTTATTTAACAGTCACTTGTCATCCAAGATTTTATGGAAGGTCTAAAGAACATATGATCATAACATTTCAAGGCTTTAAAATTGAAAGATTGATCACAATAAATATTTTAGGTGACGTTATTTCTACTAATCCGACTAATGGTTATAAAAACACGATCAAGAACGGATTCGGTGATATGAAAGAAATGCTGAAAAAAATCAGAAATGGCAGCGATCATTCTCACGTACCTGGAGTGCGATTAAATAAATGTCCTAATTTTATTGCAGTGAGAATAGGACATTATTCTATACCAAACATAGTTTGGTCTGCGGTTTTGGGCAACAACTATGAAGATAATTATAATTACGATGAAACTTTAAAAAGAATAGAGTCCCGTATGCCATGTCTGTTAAAAAATTTGAATATTACCAACTACATGGATAGATGGCACACTTTGTTATATCTGGAAGAAATTCAAGCATCAATCAATATGAAGATGTTTAACATGGCATCTGCATTTTTAGTAAAATACCAGGAGTACCTTAGTCTTGAAGTAAAAAACTTGGCAGAAAAGAGGCCCTCTATTATTGCAAGTGACAAAGTTGTTGTGAAAGACATATGGGACGACAAAGCTGCTACTTATGAGGGCTTTGTTCATGCTATTAGAGGGGACTTACTATTGTTAAAGTTTCATCCCCGATTCCATGAAACTTACCGGGGCAGTGATGTTTCTGTAGAATTCTATTTCAACAGATTTCAGATCAGAAAATCACACCATGCGATTAATTTGGCAGTATCAACTTTAGGTCCAGATGTCTTGTTCCCCTCTCGTGTAGTATCACGGCCACCGCAAATACCATTGGAAAAATTAAACACTATGAAATGGTTCAATCCAATTTTAAACCGTCGTCAAAAAGAGGCTGTGACAAATATTTTGATTGGGGAGTGTCGTCCGATGCCTTATTGCATATATGGACCCCCTGGCACAGGAAAAACCGTCACTGTTGTAGAGACTTTATTGCAAATACTCACCCTTATACCCGACAGCAGAATTTTAGTAGCAACGCCGTCAAACAGTGCAGCCAATTTAATTACAGAAAGATTATTAAAATACCGAAAGCTATTTTCAAGTTCAATAATCAGACTTATTGCACACTATTTGGTTGACTCCGAAACCATTCCAGACAAACTGAAACCCTATTGCGCTACATTAAACATTGCTAAAGAAAATACATCAAGACCTACTCAAATGGTTCAAGATGGCATTAATATGAATGTCCCAGCGTCTTATGTGGGGAGATATCGAGTTACTATTGGGACATGCAATTGTCTCGGGGCACTGGCGCAGATGGATATTTCTAAAGGGCACTTCACACATATTATAGTGGATGAAGCTGGACATGCAATAGAACCAGAGATTATGATCCCAATGACATTAATTAATAAAGAATGTGGTCAAATTGTTTTAGCTGGTGACCCAATGCAGCTTGGTCCTGTTGTATTATCGAAATATTGCGTTGAGTACGGAATGGATATTTCATACCTGTCACGAATGCTTGAATCATTCCCATATCAAAAAGACTTTACAGCTTATGAAAATGGTTATAACAATAAATTAGTTACACTTTTAACTGATAACTACAGGTCTTTGCCTGAAGTTTTAACTTTACCTAGCGCAATGTTTTATGATGCATCTCTAGTTCCCAAAATAGACCGAAACACACCATTCATTTTGAAAATTCTTGATGTTATTAACGAGATATTTGAGATGCCTGATAATAAAACTGGTGGAGTGTTTGTACATGGTGTTAAAGGCAACAATACGAGAGCAGTGGATAGTCCTTCTTGGTATAATCCCGAAGAAGCGTCAATGGTTGCATTGACTCTATGTAAACTGTATAGGAAAAATATAACACCTGATGAGATTGGTATCATTACGCCTTATCTAGCACAGGTAATGTCCTGCTATGAATATCTAATATCCCAAAATTAAACTATTCTGTGTTGCTATCTTTCTAACTGAAATCCCAAGATTAGTTCACGGATTCTATTTGTTGGGGCCGCATTTGCGTGCATCGTCACGAAGCAGTTCGCGCCGAAGGTTCGTGTATTTTGCACGAAAAATTTAACATGATTTCTTGCAATACGCGGTGATCACAGCGACTTAATATAATACTCGAAATATTGTGTAGTAATCCAAGATGACGACATGACATAATTTTCATTTGTTCCCATAGTTGATTCAGATTAAATGAGTTTAAGATAATGTTGAAAAAATTCGACAATGTTTCTTCGCTTCTCCGTTATTAGCAACACGTTCCGTCGATCCGAATATTCATGTTGGAACTTCATAAAAGGCTAAGTCTGACCACGCAACACGTTGTTCGTTGTACGTTAGTGCGCCAAACCCTTTAGCCCTGTATGCACCTACGAACACGAACGCGAACAGTTCGAATCGAGTTCGCGCATAACAGTCGTGAACTCTCTTAATAGTCATGGCGGCGTCATTGGAAATTGTCAATTGTGAAGTAGCGAGAAGTTTCTTGATTGATTGCATTGATTCATGAAGAACATCGTGCATAAAGCACATACTAATAGGATCGCTGCAAATATGTTTAACAAATAGAGCATCAAATTTATTTGTACGTGCGCACACGGTTTCAGATTTACCGCAGCCGAACACGCAGCACGAACATTCGCCACGATAGCCGATAATGACCTGTTATTTCTATCTACGTGTAACGTTTCAAATCGCGACGGTTCGTGCCGGCACAAATGCGGCCCCAGCAAATCACCTTAAATTGTGGTGTCAATATCGTATTTGTAGTTACATTTTTTTTTTTTTCAGACAAAACATCTACGATGTTTACTCGACAACATGAATTTGGAGCGTCCGAAAATAGGCACCGTTGAAGAGTTCCAGGGTCAAGAGCGACCTCTCATTATTATATCAACGGTGCGCTCATCTCGTGCCCTGGTGTCTGAAGACCAAAAACATTCTTTAGGATTTGTCAGAAATCCAAAGCGGTTAAATGTCGGCTTGACACGTGCTCAAGTAGCTGTAATTTTGTTCTGTGATCCACAGTTGCTAAGCACTGACCCCTTATGGAACAGAGTCCTACATCACGCAATTAAAGAAAATAAGTACATGGGATGTGATTTTACTCATATGACAGATGAGACCAATGGCCAAATAGATTCCGAGTAAATAAGTAATTTGTAATTTTAGTAAAACATAAACCATGCACATATTTTCTAGTAGAGGGACGCCTGCGGCAACGAAGGTGCGGCATGTCACATGTGTATTGTCTGCATTATATGTAATTATACTACAAAGTTCGTTCTCTTGATAAATGGAAACTTATCTAAGGTGGATAAATGTTGAGGGCGAATGTGTCGATGGACTTTACTTACCAATACATGAAATTTTTTTATCTTGCATTAGCTATCATTAAGATAAATGAATACCGCGGTTCCGCCCTCGTGAAATGTACTTCCTTCCTACGTTTGAAAAGCGATCTCCATACAACTGCAATGAGTGAGGATTATCAATTTCGCATCAGTTTTTTTTTCTTTGTTGTCCCTTGTTAGACGCACAAGACAAAAAATATGTTTTGTGATTACGAATAACTTACGACTGTAATTTTGTTGTAATTTTGAATTTACTTAATAGAATAATATAAGTACAAAATTTTAATAAACTGCCTGCTGTTTGTTTTTAATATCCTACCTTTTCAATTTTTATTTATTTATATTGCCAACTTACACTTAGTTTAACACCACACATACAAATTAAAGGCACACATTAATAGCAGTACCTACTTAGACAAAAAATATAATTTAAAAACATTACCAAAATAATGATGAAAACAATGTAAAAAGTAACAACAAACTGCTTTATGTAAGTAACATGTTAACCAACACACATACCTTTGTTATGGTAAGTAAATAATAGTACAGTGTTACCCTAGGGGTGAACACTGTTTTTCATTACGAATACAAGGAAAGTAAAAAAATAAAATAAAAAGTTTAAAACCTGAGTAGTCGTACCTATGATTTTAGGTACCTACTTATGTATTTTTCTTCGGATTTAAGCTGTACAACGTTCCACTACTGCTTTAGCGTCTTCTCTTATTAGGCATTAAATCACTATTTTAATCTGATGAACTTATCGTATTAATACTAATCTCTGGTGTACGGAAATGTAATTAAAACTCTATTCTTTGATAATGGCAAGTAGAGCCGATGTCGACTATTCTGCCAAAGTTTAAAGTGAATTGGAAAAGCAAGCGTGTAGGTATATTATTATTTCAGAAAATGGAAATAATAATAATAATAATAATAATAATAATTTATTTTTTCAAAAAGCTTAATACTATGATTACAGGTACAGTTAGGCAAGATAATTTGAGGACATTTCATGTAGCTTCTGTAACCGAGCTAGGCAATGCCTGTATTACGGTTATCAGTGCCATTTCCCTTAATTTTATATGATAATATGCCAACAAAGTGTTCTGTACAATTTATGTAGATAAAATAATTTTTAAATGATTTTCTTATAATTATTTACGAAGAAAAGTGAATAATGTAAGTAATGACCTCCTCTTTGTGTTTGGCGATATGTGCGTGTGTGATGCATAGGAGGGTGTGTTGATTGGTATGTAATTTATGTGAAGATTCTGCGGTGTGTTTGAGTGTGAATGGATGTAATGGTGAGTGAGTGTGTGTGTTTTTAGTTTAGTCTCTAAATTTCTATCTAGGTAAATATATTTAACCCATCACTATAATTACCTACCGCACAACAATCAGTAATTGCTCCGTTTCTTCGTAACTCAGTTTTTGCAAGTATTCGATTATTTTTTGTTTACACTTTAATTTTGTGAGACAGTATATGTTCAATTTTTTATTTATTTTATCATAAAGAAATGGGCCGAGAAATTCCATAAATCGACCACTAAATTTAGTCTTGAAAGTGGTCCTTTCCAGATAAATTCTGTGATTTCGACGCTTCTGTACAAGGGGGTCGTAGATTAGTTTTGCATGGTGATTTAGGATTATATTTAGGATGAAAAGTTGTCTAACCGTAAGTACTTCACAAAACTGGTACAAAGTGACCGTAGGAAAATCGACAGGTTTGAAGGTACATACTTTCAAAATTCCGCGCTGAGCAATCTCAATAGATTTCATGGTGGTCTTACAGATACCCCCCCAGGACGATATACAATAGCTTAATAAAGACTGGCATAGAGCATAGTAGATCCGTTTTAGAAGGTAAGGTTCAGCAGCATGCCTTAAATGCTTAAACACAAAAATGAGTTTCCGAACTCGTGCTCCAAGTAATCTGATATGTTCCTTAAAATTTAGTTGACTGTCTATAGTTACTCCTAGATATCTGATAGCATTTACGTGTTCTAATGATAAACATGAGCAGGTAGCTTCATTCATGCACTCATGTGATATAATTCCATGGGTGCCGCGGTGATTTGTATTTTTTTTAATACTAAATGAGATAAGCTTTGTTTTTTCCACATTCAAAGTAAGCATGTTTTTCTGAAGCCATAATCTAGTTATGTTATAGCCTAGTTGAGCAGCATCATATACCTCATCCCAAGTATTGGCGGCAAAAACTAGTGCAGTGTCATCTGCGAAAGAGATGATTTCGCCCTGGGTGAGTTTAAGATTCGTGAGTTCGTTGATGTATACGAGAAAGAGAGTGGGGCCTAGGATGCTGCCCTGTGGTACGCCATGAGTAATTGGAAGCCAAGCACTTTTATATTTATCCACACGGACGCACTGAGTTCGCCCCGATAAGTAGCTTCTAAACAGTTCCAATTGTATGCCTCTAATCCCTATCTTCTCGAGCTTGTCCAGTAAGAGTGAGACAGAAATCGTATCAAATGCCTTTGCAAGATCCAGAAATATTGAAAGACACTTTTTACCTTTATCCATATTTCCACTGATGAAGGTTGTAAGCTTATTTACAGCTTGTTCTGTAGACTTACAGTGTCTAAATCCATACTGGTTTACAGAAAATAAATTGTTTTTTTCAAGAAAATTAACCAGACGACTATTAATAATTTTTTCCAATATCTTAGAAATTGCTGGAAGTATGGATATTGGCCTATAATTATTTATACGATTTCTGTCTCCGTTCTTATATATTGGACACACTTCAGATCTTTTCAAAGAATCAGGGAAAACGCCCACCCGGAAACTATCGTTTATAATTTTTGTGAGTGGAGGAACAAGAATATTTTTATACTGTTTTATAAATTTACTATTTATGTTATCACAACCCGATGCACAATCAATCTTTAGGTCATTTATAACTTGTTCCACTTCTTTCTCATCATTATCCATTAATACGAATGTGGTTCCTTCTTTGTTAGTTTCGTCCAAATATTTTTTTAAATTTACATTAGGTATGTGAATGTTTTTCTGAACCACATTTTCTGCCAGCGTGGCTCCGACGTTAATAAAATAGGTATTTGCTTTGTTTAACGATTCCTCTGGAGATGAAGAGAGTGCTAGGAGTTCTTTTGAATGCTGTGTTGGTTTTGATGTGTTAGTGACATTACGAATTGCTTTCCATAATTTTTTGTTGTCATTTTTTGCATTTATAATGATACTTTTTTCGTATTCTCTTTTTATGTTTCGTAACAGCGTGTTACAAAAATTTCTGTAACGTTTGTAGGTGATTTGTATAATCTCATTATCCCGGAATAATTTAGCTTTCTTGTGTAATCTATCCCTATTTCGCATACACCTTAATAACCCCGGAGTTATCCATGGTTTTATAATTTTTTGACGTCTAGTAAATGATTTTATTTCTGTATGCTTACTAATAATATTTTGAAGGGATTGAATTAAATAATCAATTGTGACATTTGGATCCGTACACTGATATATTGGGTCAAGGTTTAATCGTAACATGTCAAGTTTTATACCTTCGTCATATGTTTTAGTTAAAGTTGTAGTTGTATATTGACTTGTTTTTTTTAGGTTTAAGCTTAGTAAAACCGGATAGTGATCTGTTAACGTTGCATATGGAACTATCGCGGATGCAGCGCTTGTTGTTTTTATTAAAGCGTGATCTATGCAAGTTTCAGTATCGCTGCGTGTAATTAGGTTGTGTGCTGGAAGCAAGCCATGTGACGCAGCCAATGTTAGGTATCTTTCTCCGTGTATATCAATTTTTTCAGAATTGATTGCTATATTTATATCCCCCATCAGCACATTGTGTTTAAAGTTCGATACTTGTTGCAGTATATTATCTAGGGAAGAGAGGAATGGATCAATGTTGGTATATGATGGTGATCTGTATATTGATATTATAGCAATTTGTTCGTCAACAATTGCCAGCAAACAATTACAGTCCTGAAAATTGGGTTCTTCTATGCGGACGTTAAGGTTCTCTTTATAATAAATTATTACACCATCATTTTGTTTAGTGTTATTTTTTGTTGCTGCATGGCGATATCCATCCAGGTTTGGGATTTCTTGTTCACGAAGAAGCCAACACTCAGTCAATATAAGAATATCAAACTTTAGTTTTAATCTACTTAATAATATCTCTAAACCTGGCATATTGCAGTTAACACTGCGGATATTCTGCGTTAGTAAAAGTAGTTGTTTTGAAGAATACGTAATAAGGTTGTGACATTCTTCTATATCTGCTGTTTGTGAGTGGGATATGATTAGATTATCTATATTATTAGTAAGGTTGATTATGTCACCAAATGTTTATAAAAAGGGTAGATTTTTAATGATTTTTTATCTAGGAATGAAAACAAATTAAGGAAAGCATTTTCGTGTGTAGTAACATGAGTATTGTGAGTTTTTTGTATGATGTTTAATGTGCTTACGTGAAAGTGTTTGAGTAGTCGATTTAAGTGTATAAGTGTATGTATATATTGGGAGTGGTTTGGGTGTAGTATATAAGTATGAAGTAAGTAAGTTCCGTTGGTGTTACATAGTGCAGAAAAATATCTTACAGTAATATTACAGTAACTAAGAACATGAATTATAAAATAAACAGACAAAATGTAGAGACAGATTTTAACAAATGACAGTCACATGGTGTTTCGCAATCTATCCAAGTCCGCAGCGTCATTTATGCGAATATGGGACGTGTTCTCGGTTTTTTTAAGATATACAATCCCGTTCGCAGTCCAGCAAAAATCGAAGCCATGGCTATTCTTAAATTGTCTTGCCAAGAAGTATAACTTCTGTGTTTTGTGCGTGAGAGTTTCTGCTACATAAAGCGGTTTCGGGAGGTACTTAGGATTTAAATGAGTGGCGTTCAATTTGTCACCTTTTGCTTTTGTTTTATTGAAGCTCTTAATCGCTTTTAGGACTTTGTCTTTCAGTAGAACGGTGGTTAAATCAACGATTACCGGGTTTGATTCATCTTTTGACTTAAGTCGGTAAACATCCTTTATGCTAGAACAATCTATATCGATGTTAATCGTCTTACCTAATTGCTTAATTTCGTTACACAATATTTCTTTTGATTCACCACTTTGTTTCGGTATATTTCGGATTTCAATGCCGGTTCCACGAGATTTTCTTTCTACCGTCTCAAGTTTTTCTTCCAAGTCCTTAATCAGCAATTTATCAGCCTTTCTTTCATTCTCAAGAACTTTGATCTTTGACAGAAATTCGTCGTATTTACTTGACATTACATCCATGCTTGTTTTAAGTTCTTGAAAGCGCTTTTCCTGTTCCTTTGAAAAAGATGCAAACATTTCCTTGATATGAACTTTAATATCAGTTTTTTTACCGACATACTTCCGTTTTTTTCCCGTAGTGTTGGGTGAGAAATCAGGCTCAGACTCATAATGTTGCAGCGGCGAGTCAGTCACTTCCTTAGCAACTGTTAGCGCAGTGCTCTGTATATTCTCTGTTGCAGCTAGAGACGTCGAAGGCAAACGCGAGGCGGGGGGTGTCCGTTTTAGTGACATGATGAACGAAGTTGTATGCCGTAACGATTTCAATACAGTGTCCAAGGAGAGACGATCCTTAGCGACTAATTTCTCACTGTCACCTCAAAGATCAAGGTCACCTTATTTCGATCGTCGAATTCGAGCTTTATACCTTTCTGTCCAGCACAAATATAGCTGCAACCCCAACAATATATACTCGTTCACTTTACTTGTGGGTAGATGGCAGAAAATTATCTGTCCCTCTTTCAAACGCTGCCACGTCGCTGCTAGATAAGACTTTTCCGCATTATAAATTTTCTTGTCATACGGATGTGCAAGTATTTGTATAATATCAGCCCTTCCCCGATGTTGGGGAGATTTCTATTTCCTGGTAACCCTTTTATCAGACAGCTGTCAGATAACTGTCAAATGTCAAAGTCACGGTGTGACAATGACAGCTGTCATTTGAAGTTGACAGCAAAAAATGAGGCCGTATGTGGGTAGATATACAACTTGTCACTTTTTTAGGGAAAGAGTTTAAAATAATGCAGTACTTGCGGCTGTATTTTCTCCCGAAGACAGTAGGGCTCTTCGCAGCAAACAACAGTAAGATATCCCACGATGTTGTTTTATACACTGAAGTGAATTGTAAGGGATTTTGAAACGATATTGTCACTTTTTCGCAAATTTCAACTCGGACTGTAACGGTAGCAGTGTTGGTGCTCACAGTGTTGCCAGGGGAAAAAAGAAAATGGGAAGGGAAAAAAGAAATTTACGGTAACTGTAGACCAAAATTCTTTGATTGATACAGGAACTTGATGAGTTAGTATTGGACAAACAAAAAATACATAAATATTATAGGTAATTGTTAAAACATTAAACATATAGGTACGTAGACCACAACTATACAGACAATATTTGTAGCTATGACTCATAATTTTATATTATTGTGGGGGATGAAAATCATCATCGCCACAAGAAGTTCTCGAGAGGGATATGTTAAGAGGGCGGAGACATTGATTGGGAGACGGATTTTAAATTTAGAGAGGCGGCTCTATAGGTCTAGAGGTGGAACGTTGTTTGAGCATGCAAAAAATATGTGCTCCAGTGTGCCTTCCTCCAGACCGCACTCGCATAAAGAGGAGTCGGGAACATGGATTTTTTCCAAAATAACAGGTGTGCAACAGAAACCTAAGCGTATTCTACAAAGAACAGAGATCACAGTTTTTGTAATTTTCTTGTAAGTGAAAAACAAGGTTTTGGTTTTATGGTTGGCTGTACCTACTGCGAAACAAAACACGATTCTAACAAGTAAACAAGCTAAAGACCTACCAGCTTACTTTAGAGATCCAGAACAAATAAATAATCACTTTTTAAATGTCCTTGGCAACCACGTTTGCAATGCTGAGCAACATAACTTCTTTGAGTCCCATCATTTCGGTGACGATAGCTATTCATTCGCATTGAAACCAGTTACCGCCAATCAAATCTTGAAATACTTTCACGAACTTAAGTCTAATGCTGAAGGCTGTGATATGATTACCTTGAATATGCTTATATCTACCCTTCCATACAAACTTAACACCATAACAGACATTATAAACTATTCGATCGGCTCAGCAACGTTCCCTGACATCTGGAAGATTGCAATCGTTAGACCATTACCTAAAAAAACGAATCCAACAGATTTGAAGGACCTCAGGCCCATCAGTATTCTGGCCTTCCTATCCAAGATAGCCGAGAGGGCCGTGTGCCAGCAGTTGACACAATATTTAGAAAAACAGAAAATACTTCCAGAACTACAGTCAGGTTTTCGAAAACAGCGTGGTACTGCTACGGCTCTTCTGGATGTTACAGATAACATTTTGGCGGCACAGGATAAGGGCATGTGTACACTGCTGGTGCTACTCGATTTCTCGCGAGCATTTGACTGTATTAATATTGACTTGTTCCTCTCAAAACTGAACTATTACGGATTTGACCAAAATACGAATAAACTGGTTCCGAAGTTACCTTACTAACCGTAAGCAGCGTGTGGAAATCCGTTTGAGCAATGGCTCATCCCTTGAGTCGTCACTCACCCCGGTTAAAAGAGGCGTTCCGCAAGGCTCTATACTGGGCCCCATAATATTTATTTTGTATTGCGCAGACATTATAAAGTCTCTGAAGCGATGATACCTACATCATGTTTACGCTGATGACGTGCAAGTATATATTTCTTTTAAGCCTAGTGACTATGGCAGCGCGTTAAAGGATCTCAACGATGATCTCAACAGTATAGCATGTTGGGCTGAGAACAATGGTTTGGTATTAATCCGACCAAAAATAAAAATACTTGGTCTTCGGAACCAAGTGTCAAATCAATTCAGTACCAGCAACACTCAACGTTACTCTACTGGGTGAGACAGTCAGTCAAGTCACTGAAGCACGTAATCTGGGACTGGTTATGGACGCAGAATTGAGGTACGAAGCGCACGTGGCAACAGCTGTGTGCACTTGTTTCTATCGGTTGAAGGTTCTATATAAAATAAGGCCTTATCTATCCGAGGAGCTACGAATACAGCTGGTCGAGTCGCTCGTACTCTCAAATTTAAATTATGCGGACACAGTTATTGGCAAGAACTGAAAAATTAGTTCAGAGAGTGCAAAACGCCTGCGCCCGTTTCTGCTTTAACATTTCACCAAGAACTCACGTGACACCATTTTTAAATAAGCACTCAATCCTGAAGATGAAGTAGCGTCTTAAACTACACTTGGCTTGCCTACTTTTTGGAGTCTTAAAGTACAAGCAACCGACCTACTTTTACGCCAAACTGAGTTGGATCGCTGGTAGAAGAGGATGCGCCAGCAGGCAGTGCTCGCAGCAGCTTTGTACGCAACCGCACAAGACAGCGGCTTTTAGAGGGAGTTTTAGGTACTCAGCTACCAAATGTTGGAATAACATTCCCCCACCAATAAGGAATATCAAATGTCTCAATATCTTCAAGACTCGACTACGGCAGTTTCTGATTTCCCCCCGTTCGTCCCGTATTATTATTTTTCCCACTCATCGCAGACGCGTTGCGCTAGCGTGGCCTGCGACCAAAGGTGGCATTCCGTTCTTAGCGACCGCGACACGCGTCCCCGACCTACTGCTTAGAAACTAACGCCGCCGCGCCGCGACCCGCGTCGCGCGACCGGTGGGCGTGGCCAGCGATCCGCGTCGCGACGCAAGCGATGAACAAATCAAAATGGCGTCGTTTTCATCATACAAGGACGAAATTTTGATACGAGTTAGTGAATAAAAACCCTACTTTATATGATGTAAGACTCCAATCTTATATATTGATAATAACATAATAAGAATATCATCTTTTTCTTCATCCTCCAATAGCTGCTGAATAACTCTCTTTCTAGCTGCGGATATATTGTCCGATATAACGTATATACTGCATTATAACACGACCATCACCTATAAAAACTGCGAGAAGACTGACGGCAGACGTCGCGGTCGCTGACATCGGAAAGCTAGTGATCGCCCGGCGGCAGGCGACCATGGTCGCGTGGTCGTCTAGTCGCGGTCAACGGAAATCCACCTTTGAGGTGGCATTCCGTTCTTAGCGAACGCGACGCGCGACCGCGACTGGGTCACGCGACCTACTGCTTAGTATGCATTTATATGGAGCACTAAACTAATGCCGCGATCCGCGTCGCGCGACCGGTGGGCGTGGCCAGCAACCCGCGTGGCGGAGCGACCTACTATGGAAAATAAAGGTTTGTTTCTGATTAAAAATCAATAACTTTTTCATTTCTGAATATTATGTTCTAAAGTTTTGCACAAATATAGAATAGTGTAAAATTATGGCTTCAAATGGAATGTAATTTATTATAATTGAATTTAAAACCATACATAGAAAAAAATAAAACAAATCCAAAATTATCAAAAATGTCCAATATTTATTTTTTAACAATGAATATTATAATTTTAATATTTACAAAAACCAAATATCTTAGAGTTGGAATCAAAATGCAAATCAATTTAAATAATATAAACATTTAAAAAAAAACACTTTTTTTTAATGTGATTAAAATAGAACACAGATTAATTAATTAATTGTAATGTTTACTAAATGTTATGTTATGTTATTTATGGCTGAGACTATGGAGGAGCTCAGCACAATGCTCAATAACCTCAGTAGAGCTTCTTTAAGAGTGGGTCTTAAAATGAACATGGATAAAACCAAAATCATGATCAACAACCATTTAGCGCCCACTCCTATTAAAGTCGGAGACTACACTCGAAGTTGTGGACGATTACGTCTACCTCGGACAGACAGTCCAGTTGGGTAGGTCTAACTTCGAAAAAGAAGTCAATCGTCGAATCCATTTCGGTTGAGCAGCATTCGGGAAGCTATGCGGTATCTTCTCGTCCAACATACCACAGTGTCTCAAGACGAAAGTCTTTAACCAGTGCGTGTTGCCAGCGATGACATATGGCTCCGAAACGTGGTCGAGCTGACAATGGGCCTCATCAGAAGGCTTAAAGTCACCCAAAGTGCTATGAAAAGGGCTATGCTCGGGGTTTCCTTGCGTGATCGAATAAAAAATGAAGATATCCGCAGGAAAACTAAGGTTGCCGACATAGCACGAAAAATTGCCAAACTTAAGTGGCAATGGGCAGAGCACATTGCTCGCAGAACAGATGGCCGTTGGGGCCGAAAGGTTCTAGAGTGGCAACCGCGTACCGGAAGACGCAGCGCTGGAAGGTCTCCTTCAAGGTGGACGGATTACTTGGTGAAGGTGGCCCGATGACCCGGTGAAGGTGGCGGGAAACCGATGGATGCGGGGCGGTCAGGAACGTTCGATGTGGCGACGCTTGGGGGAGGCCTATGTCCAACAGTGGACGTGTATCGGCTGAAATGATGATGATGATAATGTTATTTATACTTAATGAACCTTGCGATCTAAAATTAATTTGTTCACTTTCAAAAGATCTAGGGTGTCTTCATCAAGTTCCTTCACGTTTTTAGTATAGGTACGATTTTCTAATGCTGGATATGTAAGGATCTGAAGTATAAAGAAGAGTATGAAATACATCCTCGTTTTTCGCGGATCTTGAGAATTTTCTAGCATGATGTATTTTTTCACGAGATTCTTGTGCATCTTCCGAAAGTTAACCATTAAGAAGTACAGCAAAATGCTTTATGAAACTTTCTCCATGAATCAAAATTTTGTGAACTGAAGATGGCATGTAGTACCATTCATAATTACTCACATAGATCCTGGCAGTCTCCACAGCATAACGGCCAAATTTTTCAGTTTTTATTTATTTATTTTTTTGATGTTAACATTAACAGCAACATTTCAAACCGCAAGGGATAGGGAGCGGTTTTCCGTTTTCTGACTTTTATCACATTTTTACACTAGCTACATATTAGCACTGTTGGTTGGGCTATAGTACCTACGAGATCCGTAGAAGAAATCGCTTCCCTCATCTCAATAGGTAGCCTAGCTAAACCAGATGGAAAAACAATAAAATTTGTCTGAGATCGCGAACACTTTATCCAAATACTTACGAATTGAGTTCTATCAATCTGATCTTTTTATTACCTACAACTACCTACATTTGACTTTTTTCCATAGGACTTTTAGTTTTGCCGGAAATCGAGAAAAACCATTTTTTACCCTTAAAAACTCACCCCCATCCCCTTCCCGACTTCAGATAGCCCGTAAATTATTTTTCCTTTCATTTTTGTGATATTCTCCTCCTTTTCTAATGGGTTTCATCCTACTATTATTTTATTTGGTTTTAAAAATTATCGACCCTGGTCTAAAACATACATGTAAAACCGAAATTGTAAACTTTTTAAACTCATTGAATTATGACAATACTGAACAATTAATTAAAATCACTGCGTAACCAAAACACAAGACACCATTCCACGACACACACACACACACACACCATCACCATCTCAAACACATACGCATTGTTTCTTGCGAATACAAATGCGACTGGTTAAAATCCTAGGAGTATACACCACACTGTTTGCATAGGCAATGAAAAACATAAATATTTTAAATAACTGTAATATATAAAAGGAGTTAATTTATTATAAAATGCATAGAATTAGATATGTTAAAGATAACAATATGTTACAGCATTAGAAACTGTATGAAGTTACAGTAACACGAATATCACATTGCAAGGTATTATGAATTATATAGTTTTAGGAATTAGTTTCAGTACAGTTGAAATAGTTCAAACATTATAACATTATATAAATGTCAAATTGTGACACAGTTATTGAAATCTACTTCCAACAGAGTTCATCAAAAATTGAGATTTACTATGTAATATCGGTCGAATTGAATATTTTGATCACCGAATTATAGCAACATCAGCAACTTTAATTGAACGAATTGGGGCAATTCAAAATGCCAATAACAATTAACTAAATTTACTATTTCAGTTAGGTTGTCATGGACATACTAGTCGAGCTAGATTGTGTGGAGTACAAGGCCGAAGTCCGACCGAAGTGATGGTCAGTCCCCGGGACGGCGGGATGACGTCGCGACCACTCACGCGCAGGCGATGCACGCAGCCCACGAAGCCGGGGATACCTGACGCACCCGACAATCTGCACCAAGGTAGTGTACGTAATCATTAGCTTTGTCCTTATTTCAAAAATCATAGAAAAAAATATGAAAATAAAACAATGCTAACTTCGTTACGTTGTCCGGTGGATGACCGATGTAGATATAGGGATCGACATCCAAGGAGCTCATGCGTCCCTGAGCTGACCCTCTCGCCACTGATGACCCAAGCTTCAAAACAGCGTCTTTTTTATATCTCCTTGCGGACACTTTGGATTTGCCCTCAATTTTAACCTTTCCGGTGTGCAATTCAAATGGCCCACTGCCGGCGTCCCACCGTAACACGGCTCTATCTTCCACAAATCCGAGCCACAAATGGTCCCTCGTACCGGAAGCACTTACTATTGCGCCCTTACCGCAGACGGCAGACACCTCAGCCCAAATATCGAAGCGTTTAGCAGGAAACCTGGTTCGAGCCGTCATTCTCGCTTTTCCATCAAACAAGGGCACTTCATACATGTCACGGCTATTCTCCTCTAAATATTCTTCATTCATTGAATAATCTTCCACTTCGTTAGAATCAAATTCTTCTATGACATCATCAATAAAAATTTGGCTTTTATTTTTGCTATATTTAGCACAATTCCCGTTGACGTTATGGTCTATGACATTACTAGAGTGAGTTAACGTTTTTTCTGTGAATTATCAGTTGAAGGATATTAAATTCTAAATTATATTGATTAAATGAAGTATTCTACTACGAAAATGAATCCTACAACAAATCTAGCATAGACATCTAGCGATATCCAATCGGTGGAAGTATATCGATACACGTCAGGTCAGGTTCAGGGCTGTCGGGTTTGCCGCTATCGCTGGTGTCTACGGAAGCGTCAGTGAACTGTAATGTGTTGGGGCTTTGTTTGATGTAGTCGAAATCTCTGAGCGACGTTCTGTCGTGTTCCAGGGGCATGTCGGTGTGTGGGGCGCTACTTTGTGGCGTGAGGGACGAGCGGTCGGATCTACTGGCGCGACTACCTCGGCGCACGTGAGGCGCGTCCGGACTGCAGGGGCCGAACGCCTGCGCCACTACGTCCGCCTGCGTGCGGCACGCGTGCGTGCGCAGGTGGCAGGCCGACAGGTAGGTGCGGCCGTCGCTGCCGCACACGGACGGCCCGTCCGCCGGCGCGCACGCCGCCGCGCCGCACTCGCACGCCGCGAGCCCGCTGCGCACCACGCAGTGCGCGCCGAAGTAGCACGTCATGTGCGAACAGCTCGTCGCCGGTAGTTGTGTCGATTCCGCTGTTGAGAAATATGGTAAGTAATAAAAGTTCTGTTGACACTGCTGCACTGCTTAAAAATGAGCTCCTGCATTTAACTAATAATACCTATAAATAATTATAAAGAGCTACAACTGTTTATGTTTGATCTTGAGTACTCATCTGATAACGAAAATTATTTAAAAACCTACACTATTGCTGTGTGAGAGTGAAAATCAAGGCGTTCTTTTATAGTTAAATGAATTCTGTCCAGGAAAAATGGCTCCTGGATAAATCTGGGGCGCGAAGCCTCAATAAAAGGTATTGGCGTAAAACTCAATAGTGCTCACGGTCGAAGCACCCATTAGGCCCCAGAGTATGTTCGTGGTTGGAGCAAATAGTGCACTTTTGCCCTTGAATGCCCGGTTTGCAAACACAGCGACCAGTCATTTGCTCGCAGTCCTCTCGTACTGACCCGAACGCCGAGCAACCGCAAGCTGGAAGAGAACAAGACAAAAATACTTAATTATCATAATAAGTATACTAAGGAAACCAGGAAATAAAATAACACACTCTGTACTAACTTAACAGAGTTATTTTTAAATCGTAAACAAGTAATGAAATCTTATGAAAAGTCTCCGATGTAAAAAGTCAATAGGCTATGAAAACGTCAGCTGAGCGAGTCCAATGACCTGGTAGTTAGTACGCAATGCCGACTACTAAGTACCTAAAGGTCATTGGATTCGCTCAGCTGACGTTTTCATAGAGATATTAATTTCGTACATGCGTAAATTAATACGAGTTTTAAAAAAAGGTACTTTATTTTTAATTTTATCTTTATAAATAGATGGTCTTCCATGTACCGGATCGACCCTCTACGGAATTAAAACGATCAAAATTTAACGGTGTATAATAGTACCTATGCCTACTTGTCTTAGCTAATTTACATTTGGGTTGTTAACTACTACAATTTCATGTTTACTCCGCGTATTTACAAACATCGCAACCACGATATCTATGATCAAAGATGTTGCGAACATACAATTTAATACTTTCTAAGATCTGTTGACAAAAGTGTATCGTGTTTTCTCTGAATTCGTTCCTACGGGATTTGTGGTGAGGCTAAAGACCCGCAAGATCTGTAGCATAACTACGAATTTCGTAGTTGTATAATGACTTTGAAATGATTCGTGATTTCCAGTCATAATCAGGTACGCGACAGGCCTAATTCACCCAACAGAAGACACAACAAGACATACTAAAAACGCCTCACAGTCCCACCATACTCACGTATACAACCAGTATGTCCAGTGCCAATCCTAGGAAGCCCCCAATACCCTGGCTCGCATCTGTCACATTTCTGGCCACCGACGCCAGGCCTGCAAGCACACTGTCCTTCTTCGTTACACTGCTCGTTGACGGACCCGAGCCGGTGGCAGCCGCAGACTGCTGGACACCCGGCACCGCCTGGTCCTCTAGCCGCTGTCACGCCGTCCGCGCAGCAACCGTGCCATGACTCCTGGCAGCCTTTCTTTTCAACAACTGCCTTATCTGCGAACAAGTTAAACGTTAATTTCATCACACTGTTAATAATATTTTTTCATTACTCATACTCTGAAAGTAGGTCTGAAGTTGCAGTTGTTGAGGAGCCGGCTGAAAGTGATTCTTTTCATCCCTAGGGAGTTTTACTTTACAACTGACAGCTGTAAAATTATAAAAAAAAAAAACTAGTTCTATCTTCACATTTCTATTGAACCATGTTCCAATTTTCCATACAGCCACTCAATCACAGCGTGATATAAAATTGAAATAACTTTAAAGATAAGTATTAATTAAATAATATTATATTTGAAGTGATTTATTTGTTCGCAATGCTCGGGAGTTAATTTTATAAATCCCTACTTATAAAATTAACTCCCGAGCCGAGGGAACCTGAGTGAAGTGAGGAATTTAAGCCGCCCAAGACAAAGGCAGCTTTATCCCCGTGTTGCATACTCTACTTTTTACACCATCTGTGAGATAATAAAAAGACAATTTGGTCGACCAAATCATACATTAGAGAAATATAAGTATCTATTATATTTACAAGTTCATCAAACAAACAAAATTCACTACTCCAAGATTCTACAGTTTCAATTTTCTTTAATGCTCCCGTGTCGTCAGTACGTACGTTTTATTCTATTTTCTTTTTGTTAGTGGCCAGTTTGAATCATAGTGATTACATACTCTTTGGTTTGAATTTCGAATCAACTTGTTCGAGGCGCCTACATTTTAATTCACAATGTTGACGATTCTTGATGCTCCAAATTCAAATATTATTCCCTAGGGATCGGCCATACTGCATTATCTCCCTAGGCATATAATGACTTGCTTTAAGGGCCAAGCGCCCGAAAAGTGACATAAAACAGTGATTTTCTGAGGCCTACTCCTCCGTAACGGCTAAGTCAATTGATTTGAAAAAAATATATGTTTATTATAGATTCATGAACAATAATATCAACATTTGATTTTTTCGTGCAATTAATACTTTTGTCAAAAAGAAATATTTAGCAATTACGCAACTTTTCGCAACTTTTCCCTACTCCTTCGAAACGGCTTGGACCTTTAGAAACATTTTTACACATAAAAATTAGTGGTTAAATATTCTTCAAAGTGAACATTGCATTTGTAAATCAATCAATATCTCGCAGAGAAAATGGATTTAAAAAGCGCTTTCCGGGCGCTGCTGGCCGCAAATAAATGCACAGATTTGCGTACTGCCGATTAGGCGAGTGCGAGAGTTGCGTTCACATAATTTCGGCCAGATGGTTCAAGGGACTATACGCCTTAAGTAGGGTTTGTATGACGTGTAAAACGACATTATCGAGCAGGTGGTGTAAAAAATACTATATTTTTAAAAGATTTCAGAGGGATCACCGATGACCGACTACTACAAACAAAAGTCATACATATTTATTTACTAAGCTTCCCCTCGAGTGCCGATAATGTCTCCACTTGAATGACCTTGAAAATGATAATTGTCGTTTTGTACACACGTATGTACGAAATTAATTTGTCCGATTTTTTTTTTTCCAGAATAAACCAGAAAAGCTTTTTTTGGTGATTTATGTAAAAACGCGCAATTATTTATATAATAATAACACCCCGGGGCGCCCGAGGGTTTAAATTCAAAATAGAGAAAACAAGAAGTTACCTTTTCTGCAACACCGAGCTTCTTTAGCAGTGTGATGGCAGTAGCTGCCGACTGGACAGTCCTTCCTGTGAGGACCGCCGCCGCAGTCGATGGGCCTACCCTCAGCATCCGTCAGCGGCTCATCGTCACCACACGGCCTAAACTGAGACAAACTAAACATTAACATAATTTTAACGGTTTTCCGCATACGAGAAACCGCTCGGTAGTTTTAATACATCACTGACTTAGGGATCCTCACCAAAAATGGGAAATTCGCCAAGTGCAAGTCGGGATTAGTTATATTTTCATTATTTTTTGTGGTGTCGGCAATAGAAATAACACATTCTGTAAAAAAAAAAAACTCTCTACCTCTTACCCGTTAAGTTTACGAAATACAGCCCGCTGAAAGACGGACAGACAGACAGACGAAAGAACGGACGAACAGCAAGCTTATCTTATCTACCAAATATACAATTAGTTTTTTTATAAAAATCAGGCCAAGATGTGTATATTAGATGCAGATGAATTATGAGTAACAATTGCAAAATTAAATATATCTACGAAGGCAAAGGCCTCTCCCAAGTCTCTCCTTTATCATATCATAAGTGTCATATAAGTTAATAACTTTAAACTTCATTTTCTAACTATCAACATTATAGCACGCTGTACACGTACAAATAATACTTATGAGCGAAGATCTAGTTACCTCTAACCCTCGACACAGCGGCAGAGGTCGGAGTCTCAAGTCCTCCTGTCTGCGACATGCTTCTAACTTCATATGGCAAAGCGTGGGGTACAGCCTCAGGTCGGACGCACACACTGGAGCTGATGATGTGGCTGCTGCAGCTGCGGCCGCGCAGTCGAAGAGGCACGCACACCTGACGTACGGTATTACATACATAACATACATACGTAGTTGGCCTTCCCACTGTTGGGACTTTCTAGGAGAGGGAATGGGCCGTAAACCACCACGCGGGCGGCCCAGTGCGTGTTGATGGATTTCACATGTCTTCAAATTTTTGATTCTAGGACATGCCGGTTTCCTCACGATGTTTTCCTTCACCGCATTACACATACGGTAATTTTTTAGCATAAAGTACAGTGTCTATACTTCATCTGAATAGTTAATTAGATGTAAATCATCTTAACATTTCTTTTATTAAAAAAAAATGTCTAAAAATATTATTTACAATTAGGTATTTACCTAAACCGATGTTGGGTAATTATCTAAATTTTAAATAAAAAGACATATCAAGATTGTTTACTTTTAGTTTATCACCTTAACCATGATCTAAACAGATGGAGTACAAATGCTTCTTCTTCTTCTTCCTGCCCTTGTCCCATCTTATTTGGGGTCGGCGCAATACGTTTTTTTCTTCCATTCTACCCTGTCACTCGTCATGCTATCACTAACTTCCTTTTCTTTCATATCATTCTTAACGCAATCCATCCATCTTTTCTTTGGCCTCCCTCTCCCTCTCCACCCATCCACATGTATACTCATAACTCTTTCGGTAACATGCATTTCATCCCTCCTCTTTACATGACCTTACCAAGACAAACGATTCTCCTTCAGCTTGTCAGTCACTGGCGCCACTTTCAAACTTCCTCTAATATACTCATTTCTCACTTTATCCAATCTGGTCACACCACACATCCATCTCAACATTCTCATCTCCGCTACATGCAATCTTTTTTCATCCGTCTTTTTCACAGCCCAGCATTCTGATCCATACAGTACAAATGCGTCATCTTTAATTCTTTACACTATGCCGGTGGTATCATTATCACTCTTTATAAAGTGTCCACGACAATGTAGTGATGTAGCACAAAGCACTGGCACAATATCAGAAAACAATTCGGAAACTAGTGCTTGACTGCGATCCCACCTGATGGTAAACAGCGATGCAATCATTGATGGTAAAGCGCACTAAATTATTCTTCTTCTTAGCGTGTCGCTGGCAAAATTAATTTAATTTCTTGCTTGGTGCAGTATTCGGCCATGGCAATGCCGTCCACTGATGCTGTCATTAGATCCCTACGTGAACAGGTAGTGATTAGTTTATTAAAAGCTTCACTCTAGTCTTGAAGACACGTAAATTATAATTGGAAGGGAAGACCGTAGCAGGCAAGTTGTTCGAGTTCCAGTCCTTCGATATACGAGTGTAAACGACGAGGCAAATCTTGCTACTGAACTTTACTAGGTACTGTATGAGTAAAATAAATCATTGTGGTCATGCCTGTGTAGGACGGAGGACCTCTTCCGGGCCCGGCTGACCTAGGATAAGGTTTTTTTTTACCGCGATTTTTAAGAGTAAAGGACAACGGTTGGTAAATTGATTCCCAGTGGAGATTGTTATGAAACATCGTTTTAATTTAGGGTATCGACTGGATTTAGATCGGAATAATTGAAATAAACACGATCTCGATAAACTTGACATGAACATTTTTCCGGAATATTGATTAACTCAGTAAAGCTTGCTGAAAAAGAAGAAAAATAGGATCGATGATAGTATTTACCTGGGCTGTCCGTTGGAATCAACTGCGCACGTAGCTTCGTACGCGCACTGCACGCGCGCGCACACCGCCGCGCCCGACGTCGCCTCACTCGAGTTCTCGTTCTCATCGCCCGCGCGGATCTCGTTTGTCAGCTCGGTGTACTTTGATGATCTGTTCCCATCTGCAAATGTTAAGAGTGTGTATTGACTTGAGAATCAACTGCAACATTGCATGGTTACTCATGAGTTCTCTATAACTTTTTATAAGTAATACCTACTTATCTTCATAAAATTTAATGGCTATAATCACCAACACGAACTACTTAGGTGACATTATTTACTCACTCTTTTGTTACCTATATCCTTTAACAGATATCTACTGAGCTTCCGTACACTGTTTAAGTCAAACTGCGATGAAGTGCGATACAATGCCACATCGCAGAAAGCTACGATGCGAATTACTGTGCGATTTTGTGTGACAAAGCATCGGTTCAGGTGATCACACAATAAGCAATCCGAATCAATTCGCATGTTCTAATGATGCGTCGTGCGAACTCGCAAAGGTGAACGTCCAAACTCGCCCTGTGCAATGAAGAATATTAGGAGAGGATACGATTAAGAACAACCTTCACCGGTCTGTGTAGATGAAACGTATTTTATAAAAAATCTAGTAAATTAAATAATATAACTCGGGTGGGTTACCTAAGAAATTCCTGGCCAAACTATTATTAATTAAAAATTGAAAATCGACTTTTTTTTGGAAAAATGCACAACCGTTATTCATGCCAGATTTTTTGCAGACAACACTAAGTAAATCATCGTATTCGTAATAAAACAGCGTTTATTTTGATATACAATTTGTTATTTAAAATAAACACACCTGTTTATACAGACCTGTTTATACCTGGCAACCCATATCTATGCCAGGAAACAAATAGGCAACCCAACGTTTTTATGATCTAAAGCCTTCATACTTTCGGTTAGTATTAAAATTCGTTAAACACACATTCGTACATTAAAAAAAATTGGTCGGCCAAATAGGCAATCCGGTGCGTTATATTATTTTCTATACAGTTGCTCAGAAAATGACTCTTATTGCACTGCACTTAGGTACATAATGACCCTTGTTACCAAACTGTGACATTTTGATTACCATTACGCACTAGAGCGATAATGTAGTTAGAACCTTAGAGTGAGTTGCACCATTTAACTATACCGATAACAAAGCCGTTAACAGTTGTCAAATCGTCGAATAGGCGGCCGCTTCACGGCTGGTTATCGTTATAGTTAAATGGTGCAACCCACCCTTATTGTTCAACCTCTCCCCCGCCATAATTACATTATATGTAACGTATCAGGGTGGGCGCGGGTCGTCCCCCACGAGTCGCCGGTCAACCTCCGTTTATTCATTTTAAAAAATATGGGCGCGCTTAAGAAAACAGATTTGTACCGCCATGTCACAAAAAAGTTACTAGTTTTACTGTTACTATTTTCTGTAAAAGTTACTATTTTCTTCACAAGTGCATTGAAAAACGTCATATGATGTACGTGAGTAATTAATGATTACCGTTCTCGGCTCCTAAAGACCCTCGCCATGGCTCGGGTCTAAATACCGCCTCGACTGTAATCACTAATAATACACACTCTCATCATAATGTACTATTAGAGTCTATCTAAAAAGTCAAACGACTTGGGTAATTATTAGGATAAAATTAAATCTGATGTAGTCAACTGGTTCAGTACCTAATAGAGGTTGATTAAAAGATCGAACCTTATAAAAAGTATCGAATATATTGTATCTATTAAATGATTAAATATTATACAAAATTCCCAAGTCGTTTGACTTTTTAGACAGACTTTAATATAGGTACTATATTTTCCATAAAATACGTTTCATCCATTAAACAGACCGGTGAAGATCGTTCTTAATCAGATCATAGACTAATCGGAATACACAATAATTAATGGTCTTTATTATTATATAAGTTGCAAATACTTCTGTAACATGGGCTAGCTGTATGCCAAAATTTACATTTTATGGTATTTTACGCAACTAAAATAACATCCGCTGAACCCTATGTACGCCAATGTTATGTCAGGTCAATAATGAATTAAGGATATCCAATCAATTGAATCGATCGATTGATGTTTTTTCTAATAGTGTTATATACTTTAACCTTTCAATCGTGGAAATTACAGACACAATAGAAAGACAATAGGTGCGCGAACGCCGGCGTTCGCTTGGGGTTTATAATGAATAAAATGAAGTTATACTCGATTTTGAATATGTAGGTTAGTTAGAATAATGATGAAGTGACCAAAACCTAAAACTAAACGATTATTTACGACAAGTAATACAAAAGGAACTCTCCTTAGATAAATTAAATATTTATTTTTACTGAATACCTACATTAGAAATGTTTTGAAAAAAAAACACAATACCTATTACAAACTATGTAGATACAGATGTTATTATGCATTAAAATTAATAAGTGTAGAAGTGTTATTTGTAAAATAAGACTGTGCCATACCATTACGAGTAGTACCTGACAAAAGTTGATGCAAGGCAGTTTGTAACACATTGCCATAGTTAATCTTATGAAATATCGATTAGTTGTATCGTATTTATCATCTCTATTTTTAAGGCGCGGGCCAGACAGAAGAGACCCGCGTCCTTTTCATAATTCATACAAAATATATAGAAGCGTCGCGATGCGAAACATACAGAAGAGACGGGGCGCGGGCGCAGCGCCTTTACGCTGCGCCCTTTGTTCAAAACACACAGAAGAGACGGGGCGCGGACGCGGCGGAGACGAAGACGGGATGCGGCGGGGACGAAGACGGGGCGCGGGGTGGTATGCCAGCCGCGCTGCGCCGGGCGAGCCGTCTCACTCTCTCGTCTCACTCAATCGGACGTTGAATGCTGACTGCGCGACTGCGTCGCGTCTCCGCCCCGTCTCTTCTATATAATTCAATAAGTCGCGTCCGCGTCTCGTCTCCGCCCCGTCCGCGACGCGTCCTAGTCTTACGTCTCTTCTGTGTGGCCCGCGCCTAACGTAGCTATGGTCCTTTATCATTGTCAAATCAAAGTTTTCAGTTCTACCCACAGATTACTATTTTATAGCTTTTTTTCGTTTCTACCTGTGCTTGCATTAGTGTCACTTGGTCTTTGTTATAGTAAACAGATAAACAGATAAACATATTTATTGGTAAAAATTATATTTACAAGTCACAGTATGTTTTAATTAAATGAAGTAGGCACTTAGTAGTGCAAACTACTGGTAAAATTAATTCATCAAATGAATAAAGTAATTAACAACACAAAATTGAATTACAACCATTAATTTATGATTTCATTTCATTACTTAAATTGTAGTAAAGTATAAAATAATAATAATTTGATTGTCATTAAAATTAAATAATTAGATTGTCATTGAAATTAAATAAATAGATTGTCATTGAAATTTAATAAATAGATTGTCATCGAAATTAAAATAAATTGATTATCATTGAAATTAAATAAATAGATTGTCATCGAAATTAAAATAAATTGATTATCATTGAAATTAATAGATTAAAATTGATTAGTCATTACATATCATTAGTTAACTATGTATTATTTCATATTTTATTATCTAGCATTTCCTCTATGGAATAAAACGCTTTCTGAGTGAGCCAGCATTTAAGTTTGGCCTTAAAGCTAGATCTCGTTGTAGCGGAGGTAACCGTTGGCGGTAGTTTGTTGAATAATTTAGGGCCTATAACGTGCGTCAGCTTACCAGACTTTGATAGTCGATGTGGTACTCCCGCTAGCTTATTGGCTTGTCGAGTGTAGTAATTATGTCTGTCTCCTAACTTTTTGTACATGTGCATGTTATCCCACGTAAACATCGCAGCCTGAAATATTACAATCCCTGGCAAGGTTAGTATTCCAAGCGAAACGAAAAAAGGTCGCACAGATGTTTCTTGAGATATGTGGGCAATTGCTCGGACTGCTCTTTTTTGCATCCTAAAGGCACGTAACCTATCAGCAGCGTGACCCCACAGCTCTGCTCCATACTGCAGAATTGAGTGGACAGTAGCAAAGTAGCAAGTCCGCACTATTTCTGGAGCGACAACCCGTGACAACCTACTGAGTGCATAACAAGCACTGCCAAGCCTTGAACACATACTGTCAATATGGTCATTCCATTTCAAGCCTCTATCAACCTGGAAACCGAGGAATCTAGTCGACTCCACCTGATCTATTTTCACCTGATCTATGAATACGTTCAAACACCTTGGTTGTCGTCCCGTTAAAGAAAAATTTACAAAGTGGGTCTTTTTTAGATTTAAAACTAGACCATTTAGCTTAAACCACGTGTCAACCTCCGCCGCCACAGCGTTTAATCGTCGCTCCAAAACGTCCAGATCTGGTGCACTGACAACCACCGCAACGTCATCCGCGTACATGTACACTTCGCCTAAGCTTACACAATTAGGAAGATCATTCAGCAAGAGTGTAAATAGAATATTTGATACTGATGATCCTTGCGCCACACCGACATTAGTCGTGAGCGGGTCTGACTTTTTTCTGCCACCGTCTGCAGCCACAATTTGGCATCTTTGGCTTAACAGACTTATCAGAGTGGCATGGGCAGCACCAGTTATTCCATAATGGCCAAGTTTAACAGCCAGCACGCCATGATCCGCAACGTCGAAAGCTTTAGAAAGATCGCAGCACAAGACCGCGACCTTTTGACGTTTTTCACAGGTTTCGATCACGCGTCTAACCACCTCACGAGCGAGTGAGGTTGTCGACCGTCCAGCGCGATACGCATACTGCCTCTCAGAGAGTGCCTCAGTCTCAGAGAGGTAATCCGTGAGACGTTTACTTATGCCATTTTCAAAGATTTTTGCAAGTGCAGGAATCACTGACACAGGTCTATAATTGTCAATCTCCTCGCGTTTGCCCTTACCCTTATACAATGGGGAAATTTTACTGATTTTCATTGCACGCGGATACGTCCCAGTTTTGATGCACTGATTGTACAGAGCAGCTAGAGGAGGCGCTAACTGTACAGCAACGCTATTCAGTAATTCCATAGATATATCATAAATATCTCTCGTTGGCTTGTGAGGTATACGTGACTTAATAATATGGTATACTTCCGACGCAGTGAACGGCTGAAACCGTAGCGAACGGTCGTGTGTCGTATCGGTGTTTTGATGATTTTCGGGACTTATTGCTTATTGTTAACGAACTCTGATTGCTTGTAAAAATGAAAAATAGCTATATGTATTATGATGTTGTTTTTCAGTTACATAAAAATTACTTGGAGTAGAAAAAAATATGGTTTGATTATAACCTCAAAATCTGATACATTTTTTGAAATATATCTTGAAAACTAGTCCGCAATAAAAATAAGATGTAATAAGAGTTTACTAATTATTAGAGAATACAGTACCTACATAATTTACCGATGCTCTCGGCTCCAGGCCGAAGAATGTGTGGAGGCTTAGCAATGTCTTTTTTAAACGATGCGACTTCACATCGCAGTTTGGTGTTTGGACCCTTATTTCGAGTGGTAGCCGCACTCGCAGTATACAGATAGAACCTCACCTGCAGTACCGTTCTCGTCCTGCTCCGTACAGTCGCCGTAGTAGGCCACTTGGGGCGGGGTGGCACCGCGCGCGCGTGCTTCGCAGGCGGCGCGGCGCAGCGCGCAGTGGTGCGCGTAGGTGCGGTGGTCGTCGCCGCACACCGGCTCGCGCGCCGCGCCGCCGCACGCCGCCTGGCAGCCGCATGCGCCGCGCGCACACCACGACCCAGCCGGACATAAGATCTCCGCACATGACTCTAGCACAATGAGGATAAGTCATGCATGATTTTTGTGAAGTGTGGAGATTTATAGCGTCAAAAATAAAACAGTAAAAATAATGTGAAGAAATTATTTAAATCGGACTAAAAATGACGAAGACAGCAATTTTAGTGTATTAGTTCCAGAAACGCGCCCGAGAATGAAGCGACTCGCTGTGACGTCATCTGTCCTGATCGGTCTCCCCCGCGCGATTAAAACGGCAGCGCAGTCTGTCGGCGTTCGTCACATGGATCATGACAAATGACGTCATCGTAAACAGTACAGTGAGAGCGCGCGTTTCTAAGTAGCCGTTCAGAAAAACTTTAATAAATCCACCATTTCTTGAGGAATTTTAATAATTAAAACAATTAAATGCTCAGTAAATTATTACACATACGATGTACTTATTTTTAGTAAAATTCGAATTTGCTATTATGTGATTGATCCACATTCAGGAATGATAGGATCAAATATCACGGCCGCCATATTAAATCTTGAGCGTAATTAAGGACAAATGAAGCGATGCCAATCCTGAATGCAACAAGGTATTCAAATAGCTAGCCTCAGGAATACACTTTTATCCTCTACTTTTCAATCGATCGTCATCAACTACAGCTGGAGTTCGCCCATTGCTATGTTTTCTTGTGCTCAACCCCCACGTTCCTGTGCCAACCTTTTCACACCACTGTGAGATACTTAAAACTAGTCACGAGCTGACCACCGCTGCTAGGCAAATACAAGTCGCACACCAAAGTCTTTATAGCCAATTCTAATAAAATTTGAATTTACATTTTTTAATGCGTTTAGCCCACAATTCAGCCACGGTCAAGCTTGGAAATTACTTCGTTTTTTTATACAGAGCTTTACAAAGCAACATTCAAATGTTTTTGCAGTAGTTAAGTATACTTTTGTACCTAAGTATAAAGCAATAAATCGCTCTCACTCAGTCCTTTTTACCGAGGTCGCGCTTGTTTCATTGATTCCATAAATCTACTTATTGTTCTATAAAACTAAGCTAGAAATCAATTTGCGAATAATTCAAACAGACAAGATAGTATTTTTTCGAGTGAAGTGAACAGAACTTCACTGGAAAAAATCCCACCCGCACTTCCAACCAAATTTAAACCCAAAACGATCTTCTCCAACGTAATAGAAGTGTGTTACCAGTAAGAGAAGTCTGTAAAATTTTCGCAGACTGAAATAAGACCTATGACAACATTATAACATACCGCACGATCCCATATGTTTGATATGAAGCCGCCGCTTCTCTTTACAAGCCGTGTCACGCAAGGCGCAAACGCTGCTGTAAGTTTTATTATCCGTACCGCAGACTTCTTCTGTTTCCTGCAATAATAGAACATGGGCTTGTTATACTATGATCATAATCATTTATGATTATTATGTTGTTATCCTTTTGTTATAGCTGTCGGTTCTCCTATGATTAAATAAATAACTACTAACGGTGCCTTCTTCACAGTGCTTAGGACAAACGCAGCTGGCTTCAGAAACACCGTCGCTCTCGCAAACGGCGTAGAACTCGCACTTTTTATTTTCACACCCGTCTGTAATATTAATAAACAAAACCAACTTATTTAATATTTTTTAAATGTTTGAAAACACGACTTAAAAATATAAAAGTAGTTATTCGCCGATGCAGGGGAGGTCCTGAGTCTTCTTTTCTCTTCAAACCACAGTCATAGTTTGTAAAGACGATTATCGTAGGTACATAAACGGCAAAGTCCCGCTGACTCACTCACTGGCTCATTAATGCCCAGCCCAAACCCTTAGAAGCGTTCTACGCTGAAATTTTGCACCGAAGTTTCATTTATGCTATATCATATGAAAGGGGGGTCTAAAGTTTGTATGAAGAAACCTATTTTCTCGCGGTTGAGGCTGCTGGCAGATGCCAGTATGAGTATATGTAGATTGCCATACGCATGCTACCAAACATTATGAGACTCACTGCAGGGGCCGTCGTAGAGCACCTGTACGTCCCGCCGGTGCCGACACGCCTCCAGTTGTAGTTTGCAGCGGTTGCCGTAGGAGATGCCGTCCGAGCCGCAGACGGGTGCGAACTCGTTGGAGCAGCGCGGACAGCGACACACGCCACGGCCGCCGCTCGCCACGCACTCGCCGCCGTGAGGACACACGCGGTCAGCGCATACGCCGTTAGACCCTGGAATGTAAATGCAGAATATTGGAAAAAAGGAAAGATCAAGTACCAAATGTAGATAGACGGGTTGGATTTTTGTAGTGGGCCACTAACGATTTTTTGTGCAGTTACTGTCTGCATTCAGCAGTTACTTCAAAAGTTAAAATATTTTCCTCTAGCTCCAACGCTGGCTGTCCATAACTACTGCTATATCTTCAAAATCCACCCTGAACTTACCGCAAGCCCCTGCGTGCAGCACGCGCAGCTCCCTGCCCAGCAAGCAAGCGGCGCGCCGTAGCTCGCACTCGCTGTCGTGCGAGCGCGCGTCCGAGCCGCACACGGGGCGCAGTACGGGTTCACAGGGCGCTGCGCACGCGCACACTGCTCCACCCCCTTCCACACGGCACTCCGCACCGTGATGGCACTCCACTTCCGCGCAAGGGTTCACACCTGAATCAGTTTCGCTGATGAATGACATTTCACATAACTTTCAGAAACAGATCCTTAGCCCCAGTAGGTTTCGACCCTGCTGGACCCCTACGAATTGCTGACATGTCTTTGAGGCGCGCGTGAAACGGTTCGTGCCATTGACGAATTCTTATAGGGAAAATACAAGTATACAACAACAAAAAGACTTTAGTAAATGGGTGAAAATCATTTAAAATGACCATTGTGACAAAAGTGAAACAAAAATGAAAGGCGTAACAAAAAATAACAAAAATGAAATATTAAGGCTCGTTTACAATGCACATTATAGTCTGAATGTTATTTATTTTATTGATTTCGTTTAAGGTGTTACGCAATAAAACACTTTATATTTCTTTTATCATTAATTATAAGAGATAAACATATAAGGACTTTTTTTCACCGACAGTAAACATAAACAGAAAGACAAACGGGTCCTTATTATATATACAAAAATACACTTAAATACACAACATTAGAATCACGCTCTAATAATAACATTTTATCGTGATTGCGGCTTTAGTTCATTTTTGTTACTTATTTCATTTTTGTAACGTAACTAAAATCATAACAAAAGTGAAGAACAGCTATGCTTTTATAGGAACTTCAAATATGTTAATCCGAACAGAAATCTCATTGAGTTCCAACTACCTTGCATTTCAATATATGTCAGCTATGCGTTATTGCTTAATTGATAATTAAAATTGAATTACTCAATTAGGTACGTTATTTAATAATAAAAGTCATCACTTATCTGCATTGCTTGAAACAAAACAAAACTGATAAATTAAAATTGAAATGCTCGCTGACAAAGAAACACGCATCCTTCACTATTTTCCCTCGAGGACAAAACGACTGACTCATATTAGATTTTGGCATATGATTGTCTCGATATAGTTTGAGTGAGTCCAGTTTATAAAATACTAGCTTTTGCCCGCAGCTTCGCCCGCGTAGCTACATAAAATTTAGCCTATGTCACTCAGTCGGTGAACAAATTTTCGCAATCGGACCAATACTTTCAGAGATCCTCCTACAAACAAAAAATAAAACTTTACCTCTTTATTATATTAGTGTAGATTACACGGATAAGTATTGAGGGATATGCCATGGGGGCGTGGCACGTGGCCGCACAATATTATCAAATGCTCAAATTATTCGAACGGCGGCGGCGGCGGCTTTACGTTTCATTCAGTCACTTTGCAATTGCGTACAGTGTGCTATACGAGTTGTGCAGTACAATTGCCGGCACGGATCTTGAGCGCTGGCTTCAAGTTGCGCAGAAGTCAAATATTTGGCCTCTTTAGTCACAGTATTAATATCATACAGTAATCCATCTTCATACAAACAGACGAAACGCGAGTTATACCTACGCGCCTCGATCTCGCGGTGCGCTCGGGGTACAGACAGTCGCGACTGTGCCGCAGTGACGATCGGACGGTGTATTGTTTTTTTAGCAATAACCGCGCGATTTTTTTCACTTAAAATAAGTTCAAGTACATAATATTTACTTCTATACATCTATACATAGGTAATATGAATAAAATTGGAGTGTCTGTTTGTAATATTGAAATAACTGCTTTTTACTACATGCATAGGAATATAAATATACCTACGGTTCATAGCAAGTGCGCGCGCGACTTCGTTGCGCGGCGCCCCACTTGTACCTAGACTTCTGTGATTGTATCCAGACCTATTCAAACCGTACTCTGTGTACTGTGTAATCGTCATCACCTATATTCAAACTTTGTACCACCCCACAAATATTGCCACCAAAATGGTCATTTTAAATGATTTTCACCCAAATAGAAAAAATATTATTCCTTTCCAGGTACCTACGAAACTCTCGGTGGGCTTGGTGGGCCGATGTTTTTATTTATTAATTTATAATGCGAAAAATCTTGTGGACCTAAGGCATAAAATTTTAAAATACGCTACTGCCTAAGCGCACACATACAATCAAGACAATAAAGCGAATAACTCCTACGTACCAGAACTGCACTGTCCTTTGAAAATGATTTTCAACTGTTTTCGGGCTCGGCAGGACTCCCGATGCATCTGACACTCGTTGGAGTAGGTCTTGCCGTCGGAAGCGCACACAGGCGAGAACTCTAGAGGACACGGCTCGGCACAACGGCAGGAAGGCGAGCGGCGCTCGTCCAGCTGACACACTTCAGGGTCAGGGCAGGTGATTCCGGAACAAGGATCTGGAAACAGGATTTAAAATGATAAGGAGCGCTGTCTTTTTGGGCGGCCAGATGGATGTAAATCAACGTCCCAACATAGTTTCAACCAAGGTGACCTTGGTTTGTGTGTTTGGTTGTAATCCATGACTTTCAACGTCCTTAGTTGGGAGGCGCGTTTTCTTAACCACCGAACGTGGCACATGGTTTACATCATAGCAACATTAGCAACGCAACACAGACCAAACATGAAACCAAGGTGACCTTGGTTTATATGTTTGGTTTGTGCTAGTTTGGATCCATCTAGCCGCGCCATTACCTTACCGGGTTCACATAATTGTGTTGTGTCGTTCCGCCTTCTGATGCAGTTCATTGGTTTCAGGACTCGTTAAGATGCGACATAAACATAAACAGAATCGTTTGATAGATGTATCCGCCTCGACACGATTTAGGTCAGTAAGGTAAACCTAATTTTATGGAGGCCTGCTTACCAATTCTCTTATATAAAATACATAGTTATAAAGTAATCTTCCACTAGCTGTGAAGCTTTAGGTACTTAGCTGCCTCATGGATCCAGTAGTAAGTCGCGAACCCAACTGAGCTTTTTTTGCGTGTATCCATCACGAATTTACGAGAAGCAGCCGACCTTGCATTTACCCCAGAGGGTCGTCGAAATGTGGATATGCATGATGATTATAGATCGGAATTTGGGTGCTATTACAATAAAAAACATAGAGATGACCTAAAACATTTATTTTGTTTTAAAAGTAAGTAAGTTTTTTTTTTATTAAGTCCGCTTTTGTACTTTTATGATGATGATTTATACTTTATAGCTATTTTTTTACTATTCTTGAAGATAAAAAGACAAAAGCATTAGAACAGCATTTTCAAATACTTCACAAGTGCGATTTTAGATCATATTATCCATATTTTTGATATTGTACCTAGCACCCAAATTCTGATCTATAATGATGATGATACTTAGGTATGTCATTCATGCACATATTATAAATTCTCAATGACCCAAGACAAGTCACCAGTACAAAATACTTACCACATTTACCATAATACTTGAAAGTTATGTTGGTGTTAGATTCGCAGGCAGCTCTTCGCATCTCACAGTCGCCAGGGTAATCACGGGCGTCGCTTGCGCAAAGGGGCCGAGAGCCCTCGTGATCACCGTAGCTTGGGCACGCCGTGGGGCATTCGCAGGTGTACGTGCGGCCATCGGCGGAGGGCCTGCACAGAGCTCCCGGCCCGCACGTTACACCACGGCACGGATCTGGTGTGTCTGGCGAAAGGAAATTAAAATTGAAACTGACAGCAGATAATACAGGGCGTCTCAGCGCCAATTTTAAACTTTGAATAATTATAAAAAAACCGGCCAAGAGCGTGTCGAGCCCCGCTCAGTGTAGGGTTTTGTACTTTCTCGTCCGTCACAATAAGTGTTAAAAAATAAGCTATTAGTTACATTGAGTTGACATACTATATACGGAACTCTAAAAACGGGCCACAAGACAGTGATTTACTGATAACATGAAAGAGTTATAATGTACAGCGCCATCTTCGGGAAATTGGGGTACTAATTTATACAGACTATACGGCTAGATTACAATTTTTTTTATAAGTATTTTTATTTTTTATTAATGATAGGCTTGCGTTTGACTACCGTCTCACCTAATGGTAAGCGATGATGTGGTCGACGATGAAGCACGCTTGCCTAGAAGAAACCTGTTCACTCTCGACTTGAAGACTCCTAAGTTGTAGTTATCAAGGACCTATTACACTGTGCTGAATATCGCGTGCGATCGTACTATTTTTCATTCATATAAAGACAGTCTAGTCTATGGTTCGATGTATCGCGTAGTGTAATAGGGGTTAGACTGTCTTTCTATGAATGAAAAAATATAGTTTAAAAAAAAACTAAAAAAAACGCGCTTTCATAACATATGAAACTAAAAAGTGTAAAATAATTTTCAATACTTATCGGTAGAAAATAATAATAATGAACGAAAAATATTATTATCATTGTGAAAAAAGGGTGGGGTGCTCGATTTACAAAAAATATGGCACAAAGCGCCCCAGCCTCCCTTATTTTACACTTTTTAGTTTCATATGCTATGAAAGCGTGTTTTTTTTAGTTTTTTTAAACTATATTTTTATTTTTCACAAAAAAAAAACGGATTATTGTATTGTCATCAGTCTTTGATGGGTGTGCAAAGTTTGAAGAAAATCTGATCGCCCAAAGTAGGTCAAAATCGTGGTCAAAGGCGTTGGTTACAAACATACAGGTGAAGCTAATATAAGCGTGTTAAAAATAGTACGAGTCGGAATATCGCACGCGATATTCAGCGCAGTGTAATAGGTCCTTAAGGAAAAACAGATTCCGGCAGGGAATTTCACTCCTTGGCTGTACGCACAATAAATGTGTTCCCAAAAAATAAATTTTCTAAAGTTATGGTTCAAAAGTTAGAGGGGGGACATTTTTTTCTTTTGAGCGATTACTTCCGAAAATTTTAAATTATTTAAAAATGATTTTAGTAAACCCTAATAAAACATTTTTTCCACTTTTTATTTTACCACTTTGTCGGCGTGATTGATAAACATATTTGTAGGTATCAAATTTTAGCTTTCTAGTGCTAACGGTCACTGAGATTATCCGCGGACGGACGGACAAACAGACAGACATAGCGTAACTATAAGGGTTTCTAGTTGACTACGGAACCCTAAAAGAACACAGATTGTATTTATAATAATTTAATTGCAGTAAATTATAGTATAGTTGTGCGAATTGTATGTACGGAATGTTACACCATCCAGATATCTTCCATCATGGCGAATGCACTCTTCAAAGCGGACGAGCGAACTTGCAGCAACACGCCGCAGAACATCAACTGAAATGGCCCTCACTTCTTCCGTTATTTTATTTTTAATCTTCAGCTGGTCAATTTTGAGGACCAATAAAATGATTCAATAAACATCCTGTCGCTTTAAACTTTGCTACCTACGAGGCTACGACTTAATTAACTGAATAATCGGGGCATCACTAAAACGGCGGATTTGAAACTGATTACAAAACTTGCGCTGTGCTTCGCTCAACGAAAACTTGTTTCAAAAACCGGCCAAGTGCGAGTCGGACTCGCCCATGAAGGGTTCCGTAGCAGCAAGTAACATAATATTAAAGTTCTTGTAATGTGTTGTAACTTTGATCGATGTTTTAATAATAATGTATTTTTTTCGATTTATGACGCATTAAAAAAAAACTACTTACTAGATTTCGTTCAAACCAATTTTCGTTGGTAGTTTTTATAGTAATGTACATCATATATTTTTTTTAGTTTTATCATTCTCTTATTTTAAAAGTTAGAGTGGGGTTGGGACACTCATTTTACCACTTTGGATGTGTCTCTCACGCAAATTATTCAGTTTAGAAAAAAATTATATTAGAAACCTCAGTATCATTTTTAAAGACCTATCCATAGATACCCCACACGTATGGGTTTGATGAAAAAAATTTTTCGAGTTTCAGTTTTAAGTATGGGAACCCCCAAAATTTATTGCTTTTTTTCTATGTTTATGTGATAATCTTAATGTGGTTCACAGAATACATCTACTTACAAAGTTTCAACAGTATAGCTCTTATAGTTTCGGAAAAAAGTGGCTGTGACATACGGACGGACGGACAGACAGACAGACAGACAGACAGACAGACAGACAGACAGACAGACATGACAAATCTATAAGGGTTCCGTTTTTTGCCATTTGGCTACGGAACCCTAAAAATACGTTTCCACTGCGTAGGTACGCGCGGTGCTTGCCAGACCACTGCGCTAAAGCGACTAAAAAAACCGCACTAAGCTACAGTTCTCTTCCCGCTAGCCCCCGCTGGTTGCCGAGATATTCGTGTTTAAAGTTTAAAATCGGCGCTGAGACACCCTTTATTATCTACTGGGGCAGTAGTATAACACAGCGAATTAATATAACACGGCGAATTTTAAAAAATCTGTGCTTTTGAGTACACTGTTTTTTTTAAAGTTTGAAATTAAATTTCAGACAATACGCTAAAGCTGTGTTTTTAGGAATAAGTTCCAGATTATACTCGTAACATTAACCATGTATTTTTAGAAAGAAAACTCAGTAGGTGGGCGATTAAATAATATTTCGTGGTTTCATTTTCGATACCTATCTATAAATAAACAGCCCCCTAGCCAAATTACAACCGTTTCGCTTGCGCCGAACGCTTCGAGTTGACCTTGCCGCGAATTCTTTTGTTCTGACCACGTGACTGAGCGTTAAGACGACGTCATTGCCGTAGGTACATATGAAGCTTTCTACAAGCGTTAACTATTGCAGATTAGCAACTTGGCTAGGGGTACATGTAGTCCTTTGACCTACAAGGCAACAGTCGCACGCTTTTAAAAGTTATTTATAATTAGAATAACAAATCGATTCCTTTTCGAATACCTAATCGAATAAAGTATCGATTCGATAGTAGGCGCTTAGTGACTTATGAACAACTTATTTCTGGATAATTTAATAATTATTATCATATCGCATTTATGTTATAAGTGTGTATGGGGATTTATTGAATTAATCTTTATTAAATTACGATACAATATTTGATAATAATTAATTAACATCTTAGCAAGGGCGAATCCAGGGGGGGTCATGACCCTCCCCCCCACTGGGCTAGGTCCAGGACGTAGGTGGACCACTGATTAAAATTGTTAAACATAATGTTTTTATATTTTTTTTCGCACAATATAGATTTTATGTATGGTCCATTTTTTAATTAAAGACTATGATTTGACATGTGCAAATGTCAAATTCTGAAAATATGTTGCCAGATTTTTAGTAAAAGTGATGTCTCCAACATCAATTTTTCATACCGGTTTTTTAACATTAGAACCTTTATGGAAAATAGGACTAAGATACTGTATGTGTGTGTTTATATAGAGTCTAATATGAATTGAAAACTAAAATAATCAAAAATATTAGCTTGTTTTTTAACACTCCGCCTTTTAGGCTAAGAACTCACGAAGCGGTTTTCACCCATGTCCGACGCAGTTGCGGGCCTGTTACTTCTGTAGAATGCTAGAGATATATATGTAAAAAATTAAAACACATTTCACGACGCGTTTTACGGCCGTGGTGTGCGCAGTTGTTTGCGGCTCCCGCTGCAATCGCAAGGAACTAGTAGAATCGCGCGAGCTTCGGTCACCCGCAGCCTCGGTGGGTAGCGCCCGCACGCTTTGAGGTCGGTTAGCGCCCACAGTTGCCTTCAGCGGGCAGGGAAATCCGATGCATCCAGAGCTATAAAAGCCGTTTTTAAAGTTGTTTTTAATTCTTCTGTGAAATAAGTATAACCACATGTCGAAAACCTCGCGAGCCTAGTCAATATACTTGATTTGTTTATCTTTCTCGGCTTTCACGAGGTTCTCGTCATGCGGAACGGATATGTCAACAATCATTGCACACCTCTCGCTTCGGTCCACCACCACTATATCACCACAATAGTCCTGTCAGTGATGATGGGCCGATCCCAGTACAAAGCGATATGACCGTTATCAAGAACTGGGTCGGGCTCATACCTATAGTATGGCACTTCCGATTCCACAAGAGAGCAAGTTGCTGATGGATAATCCTGGCTACAAGGTTGTGCCTATGCAAGGACTCTCCGTTAGCTAGACGAGAACAACCAGAGATAATGTGACGGATTGATTCTCCCGGATGCTGACATGCCCAACAGATGTCAACGGTGCCGTTCTTCACAATAAATCTCCGGTAGTTCTCCGTCATGATAACTTCTCCTCCTCCTCGCTCCGGGTCATGGCCTCAACCATGGCCCGGCGCGTGAGGTCTCCGCCGCCGATCGCCCCCACGAGGGCACGGCGATGCTCCGCCCAAGCAGGGCACACCTCGACTGTGTGCTCCACCGTATCCTCCGGGCGTTCCGCACAGTGGCGACACCCGGGCGTCACTTCCGCATGAATCGAGTGCAGGGATCTCCCGAACGAACCATGTCCGGTGAGTACCTGCGTCATGCGGAAGGTAAGGACGCCGTGAGGTCTTTCCAGCCACGCCTCAAAGAGGGGACTTACCGCCATGATTGTGGCGTGCCCAGCGCTGGGTTGCGATAGTCGTTGACGCCATTTCACCATGAGATCCCGCCGGAGCTCTGTCCGCCATGCCGTGACCTGTCGCGGCAGCGGACTTTCACCCCGGCGTTGCATCTCCACGCGCATATCGTGCATGTGTGCAAGGACTGTTGCCTCCAGATCCCACGGTGGTAGGCCAGCCAGAAGGCTCATCGCTTCGCGGGAGACCGTGCAGTATCCCCGCACCATCCTTATCGCCATGACCCTCTGGCAGGCGTTCAGTATGGCCGCCGGTTGCTTTTTCAGCGACGGCGCCCACACCGGCGCCCTGTAGAGGGCCATGGACCGAACGATCCCCGCGTAGAGCCTCCGGCAGGAGGCGTCTGGACCCCCAAGGTTGGGCAGGAGCCGCTTGAGCGCAGCTCTAGCCCGGTTGAGTTTGGGTGAATGCGGGCCCCTTACTCACAAACGCAGTGTCCATCTGGGCCGACACATTATTCGTCCGGAGGAGATTAAAACTCTAAAAACTAGGAGTATTCTAAATTTCTTGGAAGCCTATGGGCTAAAAGAGTTACTCTAACAAGGTGGTGAGTCACAATAAATCATTTAGGTCTCAGTGACTACATCCCTTATACTGTGGGTGGTGCATAGCCCATTATCTTGAAAATAATAATGGTTCAGCCAAACCATATTTCAAAATGTGCAAATAAATGAGTTTTTCTTCTCGACTATTGTAAAATTTAAACATTAAATCGTCGTAACAGATTATACGACCGTTTACAAAACCATGGCCCTTGTAGTGACCAAGATCAGCTGGGTTTAATGAAGGGACATATTCAACGGCGCCTAATATTTTAAAATATTTCCCTTTTAGATTGATGGTATCGGGTAGCTCATTTAAAGTAACTTTGTCTGTCCCTTTCAAATCAAATGCAATTATGTTTAAGAGTTCGTAATTTGAACTAACTTGGCATTTACACAATGCACCCGTACTTTTTTCACTCCCAATACAAATCGCGTCTTCTAGGCTAGAAAACCCAAACATTCTTATGTCTATATTAATCGGCAAAAAGGCACCTCTCGGAAAACTTTGTTTAATGTACAAACTTTGTTTAGACACTGTTTTCTGAAAATTGCACTGCAAATCAAATTTAATAATATATTTTCATATTTAAAAGTGGCATTGCAGGCACAATCAACACTTATAATTTTACCACCCTGCGCTTTTTTAAAATGTTCAAGAGCTTTTTGACACCTCATTTCACAAAGGTATCGAGATTGTGAATTATTATCTTTTAAATTTTGAATATATTTTGAAATCGAAATATGTTTGAAAATATCAATACTCTTTTTGATACTTTGATTTGTATTATATCTTAAAGACAAAATATACATTACGGAAATCTAGGCCACATGTGTTCATTAAAATAATTTCATTTTCACCGACACTGAGAAAATTGCACAAATTGCCATTTTTAATAAATTTTACACAATTTTTTTCTGTTATTGAATCAGCTACTTCTATATTTTTCCCTCTCCAATTATCGCTAAACGAAGATTTATCTGAAAATATTGAGTCTGAAGGAAATCTTTGAAGACTTCTATATTTATGGATTTTTGCTGTTTTGATTTGTAAATGCCAATAATTTCGGAAATAATCATTCAAAATAATTATAAAATAATTTTTCACCAAACCCATACGTGTGGAAGGTCTATGGATAGGTCTTCAAAAATGATATTGAGCTTTCTAATATATATTTTTTCTAAACTGAAGAGTTTGCGCGAGAGACACTTCCAAAGTGGTACATGTGTGTCCCGCCCCTGTAACTTCTAAAATAAGAAAAGATAAAACTAAAAAAATATATGATGTACATTACCATGCAAACCGCCAACGAAAATTGGTTTGAACGAGATCTAGTAAGTAGTTTTATTTTAATACGTATTATAATGCTTTTATCTGCAAATGTGTATGAATTATAACTACTCTGTGCTTTACAAAATGTACCTTTGGTATGATAAACTTTATGATCACCCTACATATTGTTTTCCTATACAGAATTGAAAATCAATTTTCTCTTAAATTATAGTATCTAGAAGAACGAACGATACGCATACGATACGTTAAAATTTAGTTAAAAATAGTTAGAAATTTTAATGTAGGTACTTTGCGTTAATCTATGACGTTTAGTCTAGTCAATAAAGCCGAAAATCTTGGGCCCTCAGTACAGACGTTTCAGTACAATTCAACTCATTTACTTTTAAACGATTATATTTTAGTTCATTATTTCTTTTTTACTAATTCATAGAGGTATCTAATTAGAATATAATAAAGTCGTACGTATGTATTTTGTCAAATAAATTCAGTTTTTGCAGATTCTTCTTATATGACATTGTTGAATTGAGGGCCCAAGGTACACTGCAATAAACCTGTATTGTGATAATCTACAATTTTTTGAGATTTTCTTAAAATACTTTAGAAATTCTTAACTAAATTCCTAAATAATATCTAATTATTTGCCCAGTCATCGTACTTTCCGATATTTAGACTATGCCTCCTTATGCAAGCGTCTGGATTGAGGGCCCACGTTATTTAATCATAACTATTTTATTTTACGTTTAAGAAATTTATGGCTAATAATTTATTCGTTGCTTTAAGTTTTACTAATTTTTAACTAAATTCTCTTTAAATCTTGTTTCATTTTATAAGGATTTAAAAAATGGACCCTCAATCCAGATGCACACCCTACATTTTGATAGAAGTGGATACACGTGGCAATTTGTTATCGTGTATATTAAAGAATATACATACATTATAATAACTATCTATGTCGGCTACAAAACGTTAATTCCGTTTCGGGTGCGATAGTAACAAAGTTTGTACTACTTCTGTTATAGTAGGTAGTCTCCGTCACGATCATGACACTATGACTATACCTAAGTGCGTTTCACTTAAGAGGTTCCTTCAGAGTAATGTTTACTCCCCTGTCTGTCTACAGAAAAAAGAAGGGAAAAAAGGGAAGAGTTCCCTACTCTACCAAAATTGTTACACGAAATGCGAAACGAACTCGATTGTAACGGTAGTCGCAACAGTTTTTGGAGAAAAAAAAAAGGTATAAGGGAATAAGATTTTATTTAAAAAAAGCAGGTCTAAACGGAAGTTACAATATTGTGGCGTAGCGTTTTTGGTATTTAACAGAATTGCTGGCTCAATCGAAATGGAGCCCAGCGTCCAATATTTTATTCAAAAATAGTTTTTACAGTTTCCAAAAGAAAAAAAAAACAGACTTATAAGACAATTGTTAAAAGTATCGAAATAGGTATCAGTTAGGGTCAACTCACACCGAAAGAGCGGCGAAGGGCAGCGAAGCAGACCGCAGTTTCAGTTTTATATGAATTTTAACTTTATTATCATTACCATAATACTTATTATCGCATGAGAAACTCGAACAAGTCGCGCGGATGCCCGCGGCGTCGCAGGAATTCCGGGGAATATAGAATTCCCCGGAATTCCTGCGACGCCGCGGCGCGAGAGTCTGCTGTCATCTAAATCGAAAATAAAATGTTTGGCCACTGGGGAAAATTTTATTCAGTGCAAAATGAACAAAAATGCGTCGTAATTTTCAGAGAAAATATTTCTTCGTAAGTTTAGTTAGTTATTGAAAAACGTCGACCTCAACTCTATAACACACTCGCCTACGGCTCTTGCGAATTCCGCCTCGGTCCCAATTACAAACTTTCTGCATTTGTATCAAAATGTACTATTGTCTTCTGCTTTGATGAAGCAGGCTAGTTCTTACCACTAGGGAACAGGTAACAGGAGTCCGCAGCTGCCACCAACAGCGACAGCGCCCACAGCACCACGCTCACCATGATCCGACTGGGTCGCCACACTTGGCCCCTCTTGCTTCCACCATCACACATCGTATTTTCGCATTGCACTTTATCTACAAAATATTAACAATTTAACTTAGCCTTTCTGCTATTCTAGACTACTACCTACACGAACCTATGCAGTAAGGTGCAATAGTAATATCTTTCAACAGGACTACTATCAAACACGATTTTTTTTCCATATTTGTATTTACAAGTTAACTTAATTAGTTATTACGATCAACTTGAAACCTAAAACGTAACAGTGGAGTGTTAATTGAACTCACTCAGTGTACGCTTTTTGCATCAATATACTGCGAATACAAGCGATATTTGTACACTTATAAATTCTTTTATTCACTTATCTAAAATTTAAGATAAAAGCTATTTAGATTCTGCGCACAAGGCGTCATCGTAGTCGCGAAGCCCCGTCAATCGACAGAGGGCTACTGAAGCACTTGTCTGAATGAATTTTCAGTCATGCGCACTGCGATCTGACCATCGCGATAAAAATAATCTGATGTGCTACAATATACACTAATATTATAAACAGGCAAAGTTTGTTTTTTTTTTGTGTCTAGAAGGTCTGTCGAATCGTAGGTGTGTAGAATCTCTGAAAGTACCTACTAATCCGATTGCGAAAATTTTTTCTCCGATAGAAAGCTGCTTTATTGCTGTAGTTTTTGACCGCGTGGTCGCGGGCGAAGCCGCTGTCAAAAACTAGTAGACTATAAGACAAACCGTACGAACGGTGTCCAAAACAATTAGGTTCCGCAAATATCTAGAATTATTAACAAGCTAGCTCTATGTGCTGATATTTCTCTGAGATGTTTAGGGTCGTAGGGAATATGTGGTAAAAGAACAACTCGGATTGACTGCCAATAGTGTAATGCATTTTATTAATCAGAAACAAGTAAAAGACTTAAAACGCTAATCAAGCATTAACTTGATACTTAATATTGAGCATGCATACAAAATAATGTAAAGGAGGACACTTTACCTCCGGCAATTTAAAAAAAAAAATGATAACTATTATTATTATTATTTTTTTTACATGTCACATAACAGTCAGGATACAAAAGGTTTAGTTCGATTTTTGTGAACAATATCAATTTTGTTATTCTTTTTTATATTCATTTTTAATTAATATTAAATCATCTTTTTTATATTGTATTGGGTTCAAATATTTATCATAATAGTTGTCCTTGCGATTACATTTACTTAATATTAAATTATTTCTAACATCCTTATGAGCTATTGAAGCTTATACTTAAGACTATTACAATAATTTTCTGGATTATATAGCGACTCAACATCATTAAATATTCTAGAAGGAACAATATATGGTCTACCAAACACAAGTTCAAACGGCTGGTATTTTGTTGCTGAGTGGACAGTGGTATTATAACTAAAACACCAATAAGCTAACCAATGTGACCAAGTTTGAGGACTATTATTGCATTGAATTCTAAGAAACGCTCCTAAATTTTTGTGTGTGTTCTAACGAACCAATAGATTGGTGATGGTACGCTGTTGATGAAATTTTGTCAATGTTTAAAAGTTTACAAACCTGTTCCATTGTTGATGACATAAATTCAGCACCTCGATCAGTTAATAATATTTTTGGTAATCCAAATCTAAGAATAAAGTTATCTACTAAAGCTTTACTTACAGTTACAGTGTCCTTAGTTCTTAGTGGATATGCTTCCACGAATTTACTTAGCTCACACTGGAGACTCAATATGTATACGTTACCTTCGTAATCTTGAGGCAATGGGCCTATGATATCTAAAAATATTTTTTCAAAGGCATAAGATGCTGTAGTTGTTATACACATGGGTTACTTAATAGGCTTACCATGCTCCATCTTTTGACATTTTTTCACATTTTGATATAAAATCCTTGACATCCGTTTCAAGACCTGGCCAGTAAAATTGTCTTTTAACGTTATTTATCATTCTGCGTACACCAGCATGTCCAGTGGTTGGCAGTAAATGGTAGTCATGTAAAATAAATTTAATGTCTTCATCATTAGTAATTCTTTTGACACCTCTTAAAACATGAAATCGTGGTCCGGACCAAGTTTTCATTGATTCAATTTCTCGACTTAAGTCTTTAAGAAAGCTAGCATTTTCTATATCTTTTATTATGCATATCTCTTTTATATTTAATTTCTTACAAAATATACTCAATTCCTTCACAAACTCGGCTCGCGTAAAATGTGAATTATAATCAAGATTTATATATAAATTCTTTCTCTTTTCTTCATATGCAAAACATTTTTTATTTAGGGATATTCTATTATTTTTAATTAATTTATTTAAATCTTCACCTTTTATTAAAATCATTTCTACAGAATCATTTGGTTTCTTTAATATTTCCGCAACCCTTAGCTGATCAGACCTTGTGTCTGCGGATCTATTAAACAAATCTGTATTACTTGCATCGTTTATATTATCATTCATTCTCTTCTTTTGAGCTCTTGTTAATACAGTCACTACATCATTGTTCATACATTTTAGTTCATCTAATATTATCACAATCCTAGACAGTGCATCCGCTGCGACATTTGTTTTTCCTTTCACATATAGTACCTCATAGTCATATTCCTCTAGAGTTAATCTAAATTTTAAAAGACGACTTGAAGGATCTTTCATCCCAAATAAATACATTAAAGGTTTATGATCTGTTTCTATGACGAAATGACTACCTTACAGATATAGTCTAAATTAAAAATATATTTGTAATATATTTTTAATGTCCTTAATTATTATTTTTAGTACTCGCAAAAGATTTAACCGCACACAAGACGCACTGACACTGTCACTCACTTTTAAATCAGTTTATGCTGGTTACTCACGGTTCTTTAGGCTGAAGTTTCGGCGTTAGTGTGTCCTCGGATAGAAGCCCGGATACGCTGCATGGTAGTAAGACCAATCTCCTCTTGAATCCATTGACGATGGCATCTTCTGTATAGCCGCGCCATAAAGTACGTAATCGCTATCTATATACTTATTAATATTATAAACCTGAAGAGTTTGTTTGTTTGTTTGAACGCGCTAATCTCAGGAACTACTGGTCCGATGTGAAAAATTCGTTCAGTGTTAGATAGCCTAGGTATTTATAGAGGAAGGCTATAGGCTATATCATCACGCTAAGATCAATAGGAGCGAAGCGCCAATGAAGAATGTTTCAAAATCGGGGGATTTTTTTCCTATTGAGAGCTTCCGCTGTGTGCGCTGCGTAATCGGTTAAAGTTTCACAAAAATGTATGGCAGAATTGTTCCCCTTTAAAAGTTCTTAAAAAATAGTCCGCAAAAGCATGTCTATCTTTTTAGGTTAGCTCACTATAACCTTTTTTATGCTAACCAAATTTGTTCTAAAACTCACCTATATAAATGAAGCCGCGGGTTAAAGTTAGCATTAGCCCTAACTATTCCACGCGGACGAAGTCGCGGGCAAGTGATGAATACAGCCAGCAGAGCGAACATCACAATATTCATTTGCGCCATGTGCTGACCAATACCCTTCAAAGTAGCCTCGTTGCTACCCGCTGCGTTTTGGGTTATAAATACCTCATCTTTTTCGACCGATGAGATCTAGAGTCACATCTTCGCTAATTATTATGTTGTAGTAACGTTAGATATAGTTATTATACTTTAACTTCCAATTTTAACTGCCGAACCCCAAGGTCAGCCTAAGGCAGGGTCGCCATGAGATGTTTAGGGTCGTAGGGAATATGTGGTAAAAGAACAACTCGGATTGACTGCCAATAGTGTAATGCATTTTATTAATAAGAAACAAGTAAAAGACTTAAAACGTGAATCAAGCATTAACTTGATACTTAATATTAAGGAGCATGCATACAAAATAATGTAAAGGAGGGCATACACTTCACTCTTCCAAAATTTTTATACTATAGGTACACCCCTATTTTTTAATTTGGACAAAAGTATGGTGCTCTATTAATAGACTTTACTAATTGAGATAATAAAAACAACAAAATTAAAAGCTTAATAATTTATATATTTTTGAAAAAAAAAAAAATTACTTACGCAGTAAGTTGGATGAATTTTACCAGAGTTTTGTGATAGTTTCCATTTATCGTGATATGCTCTCTTTGCTAATTCTGGCATTCTGTTACAGGTTTATGTCATTATACCACTCTTTAATGAGAGCTACAATCAGCTAGTGTTTATATAAGAATAATTATAAATAATTTATTTTTTGCTGGTGATTTGAGCGATCGGCGCACCCGCTGACGGTTAAGCAAGTAATGGCCCCTTTTTTTTCGTGATGGGAAAATCATCTAATGACATCCACCGCTCTTGAGGCATTTTTACTATTACAATGTGGCATTTCTACCGAAATTGATAATCACCAGTTTTTATGTAATCAAATAACTAAGAAAGCAACACCAAAACGCCTGTTATGTTCAGGATTTTTTTTTCTATATACTTTGCCGTGATTTTACCAGTTAAATGAAGAATATTTTCAAAAATCGATACGTATAATTAACGGTATGTTAACAACACTAGTGTTGTTTCATCAACATTCAATGACTCTCGTTCGCCAATGTCTGATTTATAAGACAGGAAGTGACGTCAGAGGCGATAGATTTTTTCTCGAACAGCATTCTATCCGCGCGACTCGTTCGAGTTTCTCGTGCGATAATAAGTATTATAGAAATGAAAATAAAATTAAAATTCATATGACACTGAAACTGCGCTGCCCTTCGCCGCTTAGTGTGATGTGAAATGCAGATGTTTTGATAAAAAAATCTATCTATCAATATTCATCTAAAGTAGGCTTATAAATATATAACATGTGTTAAAATTACTGCTATTCATAATTAGGTTTTGAAAGAAGATGATGATAATGAATTTGAAAGTGACGAACAACAATTACATGCTCAACATGAAGTGTTTAGTAAGTTTAATTAATCTTAATTAAATACATTCAGTCAAAAAAGTATCGGGAATAGATGATTTCTTTATGGTACCAAATTCAATTTTTTTTTTTTTTTTGTTGTTGCTAGATTGGCACAACTGTTTTCCATTTTGGCACGGAGTTTGAGTTGCATCTGTAATTTATATTAAATACCTGCAGTGCTGTTTTTAGTTATATCATAATATCTAGTTGTATTGCGAATTTCATAATGGACAAAAAACATCGAACAAAGAGTTTGTCTTAAATATTGCATCGCTGATGGAATTTCGTGTTCGGAGTCACTGAAAATGTTACAGAAGGCTTACGGTGAATCGACTTTATCAAAAACACGTGCTTATGAGTGGTACAAACCATTCAAAAGCGGTCGAGATGTGATGGAAGATTTGCCTCGCTCTGGTAGGCCATCAACCTCTGCAACTGAAGTTAACATCGCAAAAGTGAAGGAAATAGTGACTGAAAATCCTCATTCAAGTTTGAGAGAGATAGCCGCCGAACTTTCTGTATCTCACGAGTCGATCCGTACCATTTTAACTGATCATTTAGAAAAGACCTGAATTTTCTCCAAAAACTCAATCGTATGAGAGTCGCTGAGGACATGCTAGAACGAGTCAATTCCGACCCAACATTAACGAAACGCATTGTTACTGGCGACGTGACGTGGGTTTACGAGTTTGACATGTAAACAAGTCAACAAGCTTCGGAGCAGCGCCTTCCAACTAGGGCTTTCAATACCGGTATTACGGGATCCCGTAATACCGTGATCACGGATATATTTTGGTCTTTTTTCAATCACGGTATTGACGAGCCAATACCGTGATTACGGTATTACAATCTTTAATATATATTACTGTGTTTTATTGTAATAAGTAGCAAGAAGTTGTATTATATAATAAAAATTACGATGTAATATTATTCACACACTTGTATTAAGCGCCAACTCTTCGCAATATTTCGAACCATAGATTAAAATGGTCTGAATAACGCGTAATGTGATAGGCCCTAAACGACGTTATTGTTTTGTTAGTCAGTATCGCAAAGGTACCCGGGTAACGTGTGCATGTGAACTTGGTCACTGTGTATTTTTGATAAGTTTGTAATCTTGAAGAGCAATATGGTACATAATTACAATTGCATTTTATGGGGTTTGTATCAATTCTCAACGGATCACGCGATCGTATTTTTTTTTTTTAAACTAATGACGAATTACGAATTCACAACAAATTGAAGCATCTAAAATTGTGTCATTTTCCACTTTGTTTAATATCATTTTTCCCTTAACGAATCATGTTATCCGTTTGATCTACAATTAAAAAGTAAAAATTGAATATTTGAGCGGTTTGGATGTGGCTTTCTTTTTTAACTTCAAATATTATTAATTTTGCCTAATTAGTACTTATTAACTATTTTCGTGTTCGAAGAAATAATTCAAAATTATACATTTAATTGGTAGTTTGGTACAACAAGTACATGTGAAATATTCTCATAATAATAAGAAAAACACGAGTCTTGACGCTTGCTGACCTCTAAGGGCAGTATAGGTACGCATCGAATGTATCAGCCAGTAAACTATAGGTGGCAGCACCATGCTTACTTGAACCTTAGAACTGCGTTTTAACCTTATTAGAAATGTTGTAAAAAAGTTACAGCGTCAAGTAAGCCTAAACCTTACGAAGATCTATGGTTTTAATCTAGCTTATTTGCTAATCCGCCGGTAAACAATCAGTACGGTAGCGCCATGCTTACTAGAGCCTTATTAGAACGGTTAAGAGAGAATAGCAGCTGATGTAGACTCGATTTTCGTATTGCAAAAGAGAGCAATCAGGGATTATTTACAAAATGGGTCGTCGCGAGTCCCTCAGAAATAAATTCAAAGAAATCGATATATTGACACTGCCTTCTCTTTATATATTAGAAAGTAATGTGTATGTCCGTAAAAACCTAGGACTTTTCAAAATTAGAAGCGATTTCCATAACATAAATACTCGTAGTAAACACGAAATTATATTACCCAAATGGAGATTAGCCAATACCAGTAAGTCATTTTTAATAAATAGCATACGCTTTTATGACAAGCTACCAAAAGCGGTGACTGAACTTAGCGAAGGAAAGTTCAGAACCCATATTAAGCGTGTCTTAACCAAAAAAGCATATTACAAGGTTAAAGACTATGTCGAAGACACGCTTGTTTGGCAATGACTACCTCTGCACTTGCGGTCCCCTGGTAATATGGTGTGAATGTATCTATTAACTGCTCCATCTTCGTTGTAACATTTTTTTTTGTCTAACACATTGCTTTTGCAATATTTTTATTACACTTACATTAAATTCGTTAGTTTTTCTTTTTTGGTTGTTACCGTCTCATTTATTGACAGCTTTTTTTATATAGCCTCTTTTTATAATGTAAATGAAAGAACACTGTAGACTCCACGAATTCTTAGATTACTTCATATTTTGACTCGCTTTTTTTTAAATGATTATTTTGATGATTTTATTGTGCTTTTGAGTACAATATAGACCGGTTTACACTGTTCTTAAATAATACCTATTAATACTGTATTGTGGAAATATTGCAACTATAACAATTTTTTTAAAAGAGTAACCATGGAGTTTCTTGCTGGTTCTTCTCCATAGGAAACGACCAATTTCGAACCGTGCACTAGCTTCTGACGTTTTATAAGTGCCCATGTAGGCCTATGTGAAATAAAAAACTTTTGAGTTTGACTTTGAAAAAATACTGATTCGAAAATAAAAATACGTATTTAAATGGTTTCATTAATTTCCTAATTAAAGTTTCTATGAGACGGGGTTACAGTCAAGCACTAGTTAAAAAAAAAACTTGAGTTCAATACCGTGATCACGTGATCACGGTATTGAATATTCTAATACCGGTATTGATACCGGTATTGAAAAAATCCGGTATTTGAAAGCCCTACTTCCAACTGAACCAAAACCGAAATCCACGCCAAAATCAATGAAAAGTCAAAGTCATGTTGTCTGTTTTCTTTAACTATCGCGGTGTTGTGCACTCGAAATTCTTACCGGTAGGTCAAACGGTAAATAAAGAATATTATTTGAGCGTTATGCGGCATTTAAGAGAGCAAATTCGACGAAAAAGGCCAGATTTATGGAAAGAAAATTCTTGGATTTTGCACCACGATAATGCGCCTTCACACAAAGCCATAATTGTGAACGAATTTTTGACTAAACACTCAACAAATACCATCGAGTAGCCACCATATTCGCCAGATATGGCTCCAGCCGACTACTGTCTTTTTCCTAAACTCAAATTACCACTTCATGGCACCCGTTTTCAATCTGTAGAAGACATAAAGGAGAATTCGCGGCGAGAACTGAACTCAATTTCGAAAACAGCGTTTATAAAATGTTTTGATGATTGGATTATTCGTTGGCGTAGGTACCTAAGTATGTCGTTTCTAAAGGGGATACTTTGAAGATGATAAAATAAATTTGGATGAATAACAACATTTTTGTGTATTATTGATCTTTTCCCGGTACTTTCTTGACAAAGTAGTAAGAAGCTATACACTTAATTGCAGACACAATAGAAAGACAATAGGTGCGCGAACGCCGCTTCGCTTCGCGGTCGCTTGGGGTATAATTAATTAAAAGCAAAGTTGAGTCATTTGTGACGTGACCGCGTATTTACATTATGTACAAAGCCAAAACGCATCCATAGGAATCTGCTCGCGTAAGTATACTTTGTAATGCAGTTTTTAAATTTGTGATTACAAAGTATACACAAATGTTGCGTAATACTTACGTATAGTTTGTAACTTAGACGTGCACATGCATCGTTACAATTTATACACGGTAAAACGCCACCATAGGAATGTATTAATAGTATAGCAATAAATAAATAAAAATGGTTTTTAAGTCTGAATTTTATTCAAGTCAAGTCAAGTCAAGTCAAAAGTTTTTTATTTCACATAGGCCTACATGGGCACTTATAAAACGTCAGAAGCTAGTGCACGGTTCGAAATTGGTCGTTTCCTATGGAGAAGAACCGGCAAGAAACTCCATGGTTACTCTTTTAAAAAAGTGGTAGTAGTTACAATATTTCCATATTACAGTAATAATAGGTAATATTTAAGAACAGTGTAAACCGGTCTTTAATGTACTCAAAATAACAATAAAAACATCAAAATAATCAAAAAAAAAGTGAGTCAAAATATGAAGTAATCTAAGAATTCGTGGAGTCTACAGTGTTCTTCCATTTACATTATAAAAAGAGGCTATATAAAAAAAACTGTCATTATATAAGACGTTAACAACCAAAAAAGAAAAACTAACGAATTTAATGTGGTTGGAGTCAGATAATTTAAAATAAAATAAAAATATTGCAAAAGCAATGACGTGTTAGAAGAAAAAAAAAATGTTACAACAAAGATGAAGCAGTTAATAGATACATTCACACAATATTATGAGTTACCAGGGGGGCACAAGTGCAGAGGTAGTCATTGCCAAACAAGCGTGTCTTCGACATAGTCTTTAACCTTGTAATATGCTTTTTTGGTTAAGACACGCTTAATATGGGTTTTGAACTTTCCTTCGCTAAGTTCAGTCACCGCTTTTGGTAGCTTGTTATAAAAGCGTATGTTGTTTATTAAAAATGACTTACAGTCTGTCAAGAAAGTCATGAAAAGAATGTTTTGGGAACTACTGTTTTTGCTAATACTGGCAACACTGAATAATTGTTAAGCTGAGTACCTGAACTGTCACGTCGTATCTGTGTGGTTGATTTTTTATAATATTTCGGTGCTATTTCGAGTTTTTTTAATCGTGTAAGCGATAAGATACAAAAAATGAATCGAAATGTTTATAAGAGCGGTGCGAGACAAATTATATTTAAAGTTTTTCAAGGGTGTATGGCCGAAATTCAAGGTGGGAGTGCTGGGACGAACAAAGACGATGTTTATGGTCGAACAGCAAAGTTAACCGGTACGTAAATATATTCTAAAGTTTAACACACTAATGGAAATATAATGTTTTAACAATCTTCGGTTTTTAAGTACAATTTATCTATCTTTAACATTGTTTATGTCTTGCTAAGGTTATGAAATTTACCTACGATTTATTATACTAGAGTGCGTCTACTGAAAGCGTAACCTGGAGTTTTTTTTTTTAAATTAAATTGGCAACATTGTTTTGCCAAAAAAAATCACGTCAAAGTATATGGTTGCAATTGTCAGTTTTTGGAAACTGATATTTATTTTTCAAGAATAATTGTTAATTGTGGGAAAAACAATAAACAGTAACATGCAAAAACTGCTACACACTATGGTTAATAAGTTCAAACAAAAACAAGAAGAGAAAGAAGGTGTTTTCAATGAAAACCAACATTGTTTACATACGGTTTTTGATTTTTAAGTTAGTATGACGTTATAATCTTGATCCTTGTCGACTAATATTATTAAATAGTTATATTAAGGATGTAATGATATTTTTTTTTTTCTTATATTTTTAGATAATCTGATATATTGCGAATTTCATAATGGACAAAAACATCAAACAACGAAGGCTCTTGGTAAATCGACTTAATCAAAAACACATGCTAGTGCAGTGTAGTGAGTTAGTAAAATGCGTTCAAAAGCAGTTGAGATGTAATGAAAGATTTGCCTCACTCTGTCTGTTAGTGCATGAAAGTCTGCAACTGAAGTTAAAATCGCCACAAACTTGAAACACATTAATAGTGTTGGCGAGACGTGATGAAGTTGAAATCATGTTGACTATTTTATTTGACTATCACGGTGTTGTGCACTTGGTATTCTTGCCAGAACGCCAAATGGTAAAATAAAGAATATTATTTAAATATTATATAGCGACTTTTGAGAGATCAGATAAAATTAAATAATTTGGAATACTATCTAACATTTTGTGTGTTATTGACATTTACCATACACCCATCAAATAATTAAGTCTACACACATGTTTTTGACTAGGATTCTAAAATTGTCTTAAATACAAAAAATACTCTAGTATTAAAACTTTTTTCTCCTACTATTTCAATAATACCACATTCAAAGTTTTTGGTTGTAACCTCCTTTTCTCAGGTCACGCTTTCATTAGACGGACTCTACCACTTAACGGTTTTGATATTTTGGTGTTTTTTATTTAGGTATGGTAAATGTATTTGTATATTTAACATAATTATCTTTATTGACTTCAGGTGTTTCTGAAAGTACAGTCCGGCGCATTGTGGACTAAGGCATGAAGAATGGAGATAAATTTTCAACGCTAGGAAAACTCAGGAAAGACCGACCTACGAAACAAACTACGAGTCAGATGTTGGCCGGTTTCATTTTGAAGAAATTTCAGGCAACATTTCTGGAGTCAAATACCTCGACTCTTGATTATTTGGATTCGGATTAATAAAGATTTATTTCATAAACTTTTTATTTTTGCAATGAGCTCATACCTATCGATACTCAGCGCCATGCTGACGGCAGTGCAGAGAGGCAAAACATCGTGTTTTGCACTTTTTAGTAAGTACATAAATGCTAGTAGCTGAAAGGACGAAAACAAGGGTTAATCAAACCAGACATTCTTATGAATATAAAACCAGATATTCAGAAGAATGTCTGTTTTGATAAACTCTTACGTGTAGGTACTTAGGATAAACATATAATTATCCTAATAAGCAAATAGAGAAGTTTCGTCACGAATGTTTATAAAACAAAATTCAGACTGGTAGAGAATGCCTAAGGCATTAATTCCGCCTTTGTACTTTTGTGTTGGATGAAGTCTTAATAAATAAATGAGAACTACTAGAGTCCGTCTAATGAAAGCGTGACCTGAGAAAAAGAGGTTACAACCAAAAATTTTGAATGTGGTATTATTGAAATAGTAGGAGAAAAAAGTTTTGATACTAGAGTATTTTTTGTATTTAAGACAATTTTAGAATAGTTGTATAAGAACTTAAATCCTAGTCAAAAACATGTGTGTAGACTTAATTATTTGGTGGGTGTATGGTAAATGTCAATAACACACAAAATGTTAGATAGTATTCCAAATTATTTTATTATAACTGATCTCTCAAAAGTCGCTTTATAATATTTAAATAATATTCTTTATTTTCCATTTGGCGTTCTGGCAAGAATACCAAGTGCACAACACTGTGATAGTCAAATAAAATAGTCAACATGATTTCAACTTCATCACGTCTCGCCAACACTATTAATGTGTTTCAAGATAGTTGGGTTGGAATCGATTCGTTTTAGCCTAGAGAAAATTCAGATCTTTTGGGATTAGTCAAGTGGGAACATGTTTTATACTCCAGTGATTGTTTCAAATGATACGGATCGACTCATGAGACACAAAAAGCTTAGCAGCTGCTGCAGCAGCATCTCTCTCAAACTTGAACTAGAATTTTCGCGATTTTAACTTCAGTTGCAGACTTTTATGCACTACCAGACAGAGTGAGGCAAATCTTTCATTACATCTCAACTGCTTTTGAACGTATTCTACCACTCAGTAGCGTGTGTTTTTGATTAAGTCAATTTACCAAAAGCCTTCGTTGTTTGATGTTTTTGTCCATTATGAAATTCGCAATATATAAGATTATCTAAAAATATAAGAAAAAAAAATATCATTATATCCTTAATATATCTAATAATATTAGTCGACAAGGATCAAGATTATAACGTCATACTAACTTAAAAATTCAGAAATCGTATATAAACATTGTCGGTTTTCATTGAAAACACTTTCTTTCTTTTCTTGTTTTTGCTTGAATTTATTAACCATAGTGTGTAGCAGTTTTCGCACGTTACTGTTTATTGGTTTTCCCATAATTAAGCAATTATTCTTGAAAAATGAATATCTGTTTCCAAAAACTGACAATTGCGACCATAGACTTTTACGTGATTTTGGCAGCAAAACAATGTTGCCAATTTTATTTAAAAAAAAAAACTCCAGGTTACGCTTTCAGTAGACGCACTCTATCTTTGTCCAATTTTCCACAAAGGTTCAGATGTTAAAAAAACCGATATGAAAAATCGAACTTGGAGACATCACTTTTACTAAAAATCTGGCAACATATTTCTAGAATTGAATTTGACATTATGGCACAAAGGCCAAAAGGCCATGCCATAATATTGGAAAAAAAAAAAAATGAATTTGACATTTGCTCTTGTCAAATCATCGTCATATAAAATGATCTTGTTACAGTATTGAGTGTGTTTAAAAAATACGGTGTTAAAAAAACTTAATAAGTTGGAAGAGTCTTATCAAATATGGCTAGAATTGGAAAAACTGCGCAAGAATTCATACAAGACTCTTTTTCACCCATAGTCGCAATTCTGTGCAGTCCAAAAGTAGAAAATGTAGTGTCCAAGAATAATTTGTCTTTTACTGAAATGTTGCTGCCCTTCACAACTTTGGACTGGGAAGGTAGGAAGGAGTCCTAAACGTTACATGTTATACTTATTGTAGTTTTACTGTGGATTGTTTAAGCTGTCAATCAACCAGGAAACAAAAAGGAGAGGTTGAAATGTACTTATTGCCTCGTCAGTTTTTTCGCATTAAACAATCCGTGGGCAAAAAGAAATCTGTTTGTATGAAAAACTATTTTGGTTCATATCTCGAAACTCGACACAAATGATTTCATTGAAGTATGACGCATTTAGTTTCAAAACTACACTTCAACGTTCCAAAGAGTTACCTTTTCCCAAGAACGGAAAGGGCGGTCAGTGTGTCGTCTTAGGGGCGGGGCAAATGATGGGACATAGCGATGGCTCACAGTAAAAATCTCGATTATGCAGTTTTAGGTAAATTTATTTTATTATGTTTCTGAAAAGAAATCTCATGCACAATCTTATTTCATGCAAAATTTTGATTTGATACTTAGAGCACCGTCTACAATGTTGAATGCGTATCTTGCTCAACAACATCAATAAAATTACATGACAATAAAGTTGTCCTGCTAATTGTAAATGCAGTAATCAAAATTTTTGGGATTTTCACTTTGTAAGGTCGAAGCGTTGAAATCCAGCCTATTGCAAGCTTGATTTGATAAACACCCTATGGCTGATTCATTAATTTAATTGTATGTTTTGAATATTAACCTTTCAATTGTGATAATTACAGACACAATTGAAAGACAATAGGTGCGCGAACGCCGGCGTTCGCTTGGGGTTTAATGAATTAATGATGACTTAAGATTCCTTATTTATCAATTACTTTTACCAACATTAATTTAACTGTTGTCAAAATGAAAATAAACGCGTTTTTTAAAAAGTAGTCAGTAGACGGCCTTCTCTGAGTAAATTGGGGCAATTCTGTACAGGCATAAATTGTTTTTAATTCAATTGATATTTGCAGCTTCCATATTCAGTGAACATTCAAAAATAAAAAATTAATTAAATGTATGCCTTAAGCTCGTTTCGGACCATGTAGTAGTATTAATTATTGGATATCATTATAAAATTTAAAAGATCTCGACTGATGAAGTCTATGCTTTGTCCAACAAAGACCCAGATCCAAGAGTCTGAGAATTTTCAGGTCGAATTTCACATTTGTTTCAATTACCTAGGTAGCTCCGTGGACGAATGCAACAATGAGTTCGTGGACACTAACTATACGGTCAGGTCTAAGTTCTTTAACATTTGACATACAAATGAGGACAGGAGAGAAGCCCGAGATGATTCTACAGTCTTAAGACGATGCGTGCATATTCCTACCTATATAAATGTACATATATTATAGACCTTCGAATTCGGGATGCCTATGTCCAAAAGTATCTTTCAGTTGATGATGATGATGATTTAATAATGATAGTATGTATCAAAGCTTGTTTTTAAAAATATTTGAATTTAATTTTAGGTCAGTTTCGAGATTCAAGTGGAAACACATGTTCTATTAAAAATTGGAAGCTGATTTTACGAGATGTTAATTGGAAGCCATTACAGCCTACAGACGCAAGAAGACAGTTAAACAATGCTGTGCTACACAATTATCATGACAAAACGGTTTCTCTTGAAATAGGTAGGTACAGTGCAAAATGTTTATAGGGTTCCGTTACTCATAGTCTTTGAACCGGCTGCAGAATTAGTGCGCTCATTGAGTATTTAATTTGCTAAAAACCAAATTTGTAAACATATTTGTGATTAGGAGAATACATATCTACCAGGGCCTCAAGTCTGCTAGTACAATAGTGTCAGAATGGTCTATCATTGATGTCATAATTGTCGATTTTGAGAAGTTTGGTAATCTACTAATATAATGACGTCATTATGACTTTCCAATGGTCAACCACTGACACTCCATTGAAAGAAGTGACATAGAATGGTAATCTCGTACATATTGACAAATGAATATTTGAAGTTTGCGGTAATCTGCTAAAACTGACAGTTTATTTGATTAGTGTTTTACCATTAGAACGTTATTGTGCAGTAAGTTATTGGTTTTAATATGCTCGAAATTATCATTCTACTACAATTCCAAGACCATTGACCGATCAATGATCGATCATTGTGAATTAGCAGATTACAAACTTTTAGCAAAATGACAATTGGATCGTGTTGGAATGACGAATTTATAAAAAAACTAGCGACCCGCCCCGGCTTCGCACGGGTGCAATGCTCTTGCCGCACCGGGCGGCCGGCCGGTACCGCCGCAAACGCTACGTCCCGCAATTTTTAAATCTGTAATATCTTCGAAAATATTCACTTAAATCATACGGTGTAAAGGGCCATATAGATCTATATTAAATAAACAATGTATTCAAGGTATTTAATTGGTTAAGGATTAATGCTGTATTCGTTAAAATCGCTTCGAAAATTAGCCATTATTTGTTGTAAAAAGTAAATGACAAAAAAAAAGTTATTGTGGGTTATCCATAAGAGATAGACATATACCATCATGGACTTTTCTGTAGACCTTTTCAATGTGTACAATACTTAGTACATTATTTACATATTAACTCGTAGGGTTCAGCCTGCGTTTGCAATGTAAGCGGAAAAAATGTAATTATTTACGACATCACATTAGAAACCTCAAAAATAACAGTACTTCTCCACTATTTAATGGATGTTATTATACATATAAACCTTCCTCTTGAATCACTCTATGTATTAAAAAAAACCGCATCAAAATCCGTTGCGTAGTTTCAAAGATTTAAGCATACAAAGGGACATAGGGACAGAGAAAGCGACTTTGTTTTATACTATGTAGTGAGACTTGGGGCCCAGGTTACCTGTCAAAATGTAGCCGCTAGTACCTATTTTAAATTACTTAATTGATTTTTGGGAAAAAATATTCACTTATTTTTTAAATAAGATAATTCACAGCAATATATATATATATTTAAATTCCTATTTCCCTTGGTCACGCCATCATTCGTGAAAGGCTGGACCGACTTCGCTAATTATTTTTTTGTTGTGTTTGTTATTGGCAAAAGGTTCTTATGGAAAAAAATACCCTACCCTTCCTAATAATTACTCTACCCTACCCTACACTACCCTAATTTTATTTTTTTTTCTTCCATAGGTACCTTCTCCTGACAATAACAGACACAAAAAAAAAGAATTAGCGAAATCGGTCCAGCCATTCACGCGTGATGATGTGACCAAGGGAAATAGGGATTCATTATTATAAATATTAAATGAAATCATTTTTTTTTATGTTTATGTTTATATACAGGATGTTTGGTCCACTGGAGAGGTCATTTGCTATCCTCTCAGACTCCTAAACACAGCTCATGCCCTGGGGGTTTTTTTTTTCATCGACTTTTCATCGTTTTATTATAAAAAATCCCACATTTTACATTTAGAGTAGTTATAAATTCAAAATTAGTAACATTATCCATCTAGTTTTTTTTATTTTACTCGTAAAGTTTTGGACTTAAATTAAAGCTCTCCATGTTACAGCTGTTTACATGGCTACAAAAAAAAACCAAAGGGGAACGGCAACTTCCAACTCCCTCAAAAAAATTCTCTAGTCTATCCTCTTGCTAGTGATATACCACATGCCATGAAACAGCTTTGTGAAATCGTTGGAATTGTGAATCGAGTCACATTAGGCTAAAATTCGAAATTATGATTAATTTTATTTTTAAATGACACCTAAAAACCTCTTGAATCTGTTAACTCACTTTTATAAGAAAATCTATCCCGTATCTCTCTTTTCGTGAGTTTAACTGGAGATAAGAAAATAAAATTGTATTTTTAACGTTTATTTCATACTTTTTACAAATCTTGCTTTTAAATTGTTGGCCTCTGTTGCGAATGCAGGTCTGATATCTGTTTCGTATTTCGACTGTTATTGTACGAATTCGTATTTTTAGAATGCCCCCAGACATAAAAGTCTAACGGAGTTAGGTTAGGTTTGGGAAAGTGGTATACACCACGGAGGTTCCAACTAGGGAGAAATGCATTGAATCGGCTTTCAATACAATAAAGGACGAAATAAATAATTTTAAATATTACTTTATTATTGCTAATGTGAGTCGATTCATAATTCTAGCAAATTAAGTCCTAAACTTTGCAAGTAAATAAAAAAAAAAAAAATAGAAGGCTAATATTACTAATTTTAAATTTATAACTACTCAAATACAGTACACATCTAAATAAAATTAAAACTGAGAATCTAGACCTCACACATTTAAAAAAAAATTGTATTTGAATGTAAAATTTGGGACTTTTTTATAATAAAACGATAAAAAGTCCATGAAAAAAATCGACAGAGCATGAGGACTGTTTAGGGTTCTGAAAGAAAAGCAGATGACCCCTCCATTCAACCATTTCAATTTGGCACACGATGCACCAAACAGCTTGCATATACGACTGTTTAATTAAATTTGGCCACAAGTAAGGGTTGCTGGCTATTAAAGATGGTAAATATTTAAGGAAGAGTGAAAGTAAGTTAGCGCGTAACAGATAGGATCACTTTGCTGTCTGTCTTTCAAGACCCTTTATCTTGGGAACAACGCGTGGAAGTATCAAGTTGAAATTAAAATCATCTACTCTAGTAGTCTACAGTCTACAGTCCTTTGAAGTTTTGGAAAAATCAAACTTCTAAGTTAACGAATAAAAAACCGGCCAAGAGCGTGTCAGCCCACGCTCAGTGTAGGGTTCCGTAGTGTCCCGTCCGTCACAATAAGTGTACCCATTTATGATACGATATACGATTATACTACCAACTTAGTCCAGAAATTATTTTGTAGAACCCTTTTGTCTTTTTTGTACAAAAACTGTTCTTTCCATCAAGTTCAAAATGATTTTCCTAGAAAGTCCTTATAAAGTTCTACTTTTCAAATTTTTTCATATTTTCTAAACTTATGGTTCAAAAGTTAGAGGGGGGGGGCATTGTTTTTTTACTTTTGGAGCGATTATTTCCGAAATTATTGACATTATCAAAACATGATTTCAGTAAAACCCTATTCATTTTTAAATACCTATCCAACAATATATCACACGTTAGGGTTGAAATTAAAAAAAAAAATCACTTCCCACTTTACATATAGAGGGGCTACCCTAATAAAACATTTTTTTCCAATTTTTATTTTACCACTTTGTCGGCGTGATTGATATACATATTGCTACCAAATTTCAGCTTTCTAGTGCTAACGGTCACAGAGATTAAGCGAGGACGGACAGACAGACATGACGAAACTATAAGGGTTCCTAGTTGACTACGGAACCCTAAAAAGATACGGCCGTTTATGTCGCAAAAAAGGTATATTTTGATACTCTCGAAGATCGAAATTCATAGGGTATTTCCCGTTGACCCAGAATCCTGAAATTTGGCACAAAGCAAGGTCTTACAGCACATGTAAGTATAGGAATAAATCTAAAAACAGAAAATTTGTTATTACCTTCGAGCTTCCATTCAGGAATTGTAGTTTGCACGAAACTCTCGCACTTGCCCATTTTTCTTTTATTTTGACACCTTGTCATTTGTACTTTGTGTTTCCAGAAGGGCGGAAATTTGATGTTCCTCAATCAACATATTGGTTTGATGCCTGGAGGGAGACTTACTTGGAGGTTCAGTTTCCTTCGGATCATGAATTTACAAAACATTTTGTATCTTGTATCATAGTAGGTACAACATTGGATGAAAATGTAATAGACAGTTTCAACAATTTAAATCAACAATATGCACTGTTACAAAATTTTGCTCCTCCTAAATTACCTAAGTGGTTCAACAGTAGTGTTTTGAAGACTTACCTACTTCTTCATGATGTTTCTGCAGTTGCAAAAGAAAAGTAAGTCTCCTGTTATTACAACTACTATAGACTATTTAAAATTGTAATTAGTGTTACTAAATTAGAAAATTTGTTACAGAGCAGATGCTGCATTTGAGACACTGAAACAGACATTTGGAGCAAACAACTGCTTTATGCTAGCAGTAAACTCAAAAAGTACATTAGATCAAAATGTATCAACAGATTTGTGGGCTCCATATGTGAAAAGATCATCACAACTATATGTAATTATTTTACACTTATTTTTAGGCATTTATTTGGGGCTGTTACTAAGAAAAGTATTTTTTTTAGAATGAAATGTCTTCACTCACTAACCTGCCTACCACACCAGCTGAACCGCTAGCAACTGCAGCAAATAATATGACAGGTTAGTATTATCATTGTAAAGCCTTTAAGGGCCTACTCCTCCGTAACGGCTAAGTCAATTGGTTTGAAAAAAATATATGTTTATTATAGATTCATGAACAATAATATCAACATTTGATTTTTTCGTGCAATTAATACTTTTGTCAAAAAAAAATATTTAGCAATTTCGCAACTTTTCGCAACTTTTGCCTACTCCTTCGAAACGGCTTGGACCTTTAGAAACATTTTTACACATAAAAATTGGTGGTTAAATATTCTTCAAAGTGAACATTGCATATGTAAATCAATCAATATCTCGCAGAGAAAATGGATTTAAAGCGCTTTCCGGGCGCTGCTGGCCGCAAATAAATGCACAGATTTGCGTACAGCCGCCTAGGCGAGTGCGAGAGTTGCGTTCACATAATTTCGGCCAGATGGTTCAAGGAACTATACGCCTTAAGTAACTAAGTTACCAAAATAATACATGTGTGAGTGCTATGTACTAGTGATGTAACAAGTGTCTGGTTTCTCACATTCGCAAATGCGAACGCGAATATTGACTTTCATAATAGTGATGTTACGAATATTCGTATTTTTTTTTTGACAATCGCACTCTCAAGAAACATGTGAATATTTGGCGAATGTTTTTGACAAACAAAACCCTTTCAATCGTGGTAATTAGAGACACAATAGAAAGACAATGGGTGCGCGAACGTCTGCGTTCGCTTGGGGTTTAATTAATTAAAATAATTAAATGGACATAGAATGACAATACAACTGATATAATTTTAAATTTAATTTAATAAAAATTTTTATCGAACAACTTGCAGTTCACATTTTCAGTGTTACAAATTGAAATTTGGGTCATAGTCATGTTTTCATAACACTTAAATTTAACAAATACCGTCTTTCTCTATAATTTGGCCAACCTTTGAGGCAGAAAAAGACAACAACACATTAGTGTTATTGTCTCTTTCTTTTATTTAGTGTTAGAGTGAGATCGGAGAGTTTGCGCTCATAGCGGCAACGTTGCGTAATGCATGTCATAGGTATGGTATCGAATGAATTATTTTTGAATTGCGCATTTAACACAAAGTGGCAACTTAGCGTAACCGCGTAGGCCCGCAGTTTTAAGTTCAGATTTTTGTTTTATTTAATTGATTAGTCGTGTTCTATGATTTAGGTGTGAGATAGTGGTAGAGTAAGCCTGGCTGTTTGGCTTGTATTGCTCGCACGTCCCTGGTGCAGACATAGTGGAAGAACATATCCATTTGTATTGATCTTATAATTAATTTTCAGATGATACAGTTACTTCTTCAATTAATCCAGAAACTGCTCATCCACTAACAGCTACTGAAACAGATTTTTATGACAATGCAAACAGTTTACAGGTAATACAAACAAACACATTATTTGAAAGATTCGAACATAAATATGTTTTGTTTTCTATCTTATAGCTAATGTAAATAAATTATTTCCAGACGCATTCATTCTCAGGAAGCTCCGAAAGTATGAATGTAGCTAGTAAAGGCTTAGATTATTCCACAGAAATTCACGGCACGGCTCTGAATGCCAGTGATATTGAAGGCATCAAGAAATTTTTGCAAGAGTATGCCACTAAGGCACTGTTACCTTACATGGAAAAACAAATATTACAGTTATCTGAAGTTGTAAGTTTTAATTTTATTATTTATTTAAAGTTTGATAAAAAAAAAAAGAAAAATGACTGCCTGACAGAGTCTAGTCAGTGTTAAAAAAGTGCATATGAACTTGAATTGATATTATTTCGAACTTTGAAAGTACGATGCTTAACAGTGGCGTAAAATCCCCAGAATAGTGGAGCATCGTAAGATTTATACCTCGGAATCAAGGGCCAGTCAATGAATCTTTATATAAACTTTTGAAATGTGTTTTTAACAATATGTGCAAAAATGTTAAAAATAAAAACAATGCGAACTTCATTTTTTAATTATTTATCAAACTCGAAAACTGAATCAACGTACTTTGATTAGGTTCAACATACCACGTATACCGTATACCATTGTTAGAGATTGCAAATATTCGATAGTTTTGATTTTCGAATATTCGTATAGACGAACCCGATATTTTTGTATCGAAGGTCATTGGGCGTTTTTGACCTATCTTATGAAAGTTCGCGTACACGGATCAAATTAGTTTTAAATTAAAGAATTCAATCCCACTTTTCAAAATATGTATTTTTTTAGGGTTCCGTAGTCAACTAGGAACCCTTATAGTTTCGCCATGTCTGTCTGTCCGTCTGTCTGTCTGTCCGTCCTCGCTTAATCTCTGGGACCGTTAGCACTAGAAAGCTGAAATTTGGTACCAATATGTATATCAATTACGCCGACAAAGTGGTCAAATAAAAATTGGAAAAAAATGTTTTATTAGGGTAGCCCCACTATATGTAAAGTAGAAAAAGTTTTTTTTTTTATTTCAACCCTAACGTGTGATATATTGTTGGATAGGTATTTAAAAATGAATAGGGGTTTACTAATATCATTTTTTGATAATGTCAATAATTTCGGAAATAATCGCAAAAAACAATGTGTCCCCCCCTCTAACTTTTGAACCAAGAGTTTAGAAAATATGAAAAAATTCTGAAAAGTAGAACTTTATAAGGACTTTCTAGGAAAATTATTTTAAACTTGATGGAAAGAACAGTTTTTGTACAAAAAAGACAAAAGGGTTCTACAAAATAATTTCTGGACTAAGTTTGTAGTATAATCGTATATGCAGGCATTTTTCTAACCTCATAAGTGGGTACACTTATTGTGAATTTGTGACGGACGGGAAACTACGGAACCCTACACTGAGCGTGGCCCGAAATGCTCTTGGCCGGTTTTTTTTTTATTTCTCATGGGAGAAAAAATTATTTAACTTTTAAAAGGTAATAAACTTGCTACTAAATCTTAATAAAACAGAAGTTTTTACTTTTTAACCGACTTTGAAAAGGAGGGGGTTTTATGTTCGGCTAAATGTATGTTTGTTTTTTTGTATGTACATGTTCACCTATCAATTGTGGACCGATTTTGAAAATTATATTTTTTATTGAAAGATTGTGCATAGAAATATTGTTATGATCTGATCATGAACTCCTCATAAGATCACAGCAAATTGGCGTAAGAAGTAAAATTTCTTTGTTTATACGTGTAGTCGATGACTGATTGAAAGAAAAGGGGGAAGGGATGTATCAAACTTATCTGATGATGAAGCCGGAAGGTCAACTAATGAAATCTAAGCGTATTTGTGATTATTAGAATCGTTATGAGATGCACTCTGGCTATAAGGTATTTAAGTTTGGCTGAGAGGTACTTTTTAGTGGTGGGTACCATAATTAAAAAGTGTAAAATAAAAAACCTTTTACAAAAAAAAATACAACCGACTTCAATGTAAAAAACACTAAAAAGTACAAAATTACTATAAGTAAAACAAAATTACTGAAGTTTCAAAAGTCAGTGTTAAAATAACGAAGAGACAAAAACTATTATTATAGAAACATCTACTTCCGAATGTAATGTTATTTTGCACTTTTCAGTGTTTTTTTGCATTGAAATCGGTTGTTGCTTTAACTAAATGTTAATAAAACAGAAGTTTTTACTTTTAGCATCATCGAACATTTGGCAGATAGATAACAGTTAAGTACCGAAGTGTGCATGCGGTTGGGTAACTCTCTGGGCATCGAGCTAAATAGGCCGGTTAAGTAGAACAGACCTCTAGGTCATCTTCAAAATGCCATTAAAAAAAAAGAAAATATGCATTTTGTATACTTTAGTGGATCCCTCACGAATTGGAAGAAATGGTATTGAACAGTATTACTGCTGGTGTATATACGGCCGCTGCACTGTTGGAAGCTGTGCGCATGTTGTAAGCGTAGTTTAATTTTTATTATGGGCCAGGCATCAAGATGTAATAGACGCACCTGCAGCCTTTTTAGATGAGATAACAGTAGGTTTTTATCATCATCATCATCGTCAAGATTTTGATCAAGCAGAATAAAAATATTATTTAAGTAAAACTGGATTTTATTTTTAGAAATAAATAATAATACATAATTTATATTCTTTGTTGTACGCCACATAAACAAAAAAAAAACCGGCCAAGAGCGTGTCGGGCCACGCTCAGTGTAGGGTTCCGTAGTTTCCCGTCCGTCACAATAAGTGTACCCACTGAGTTTAAAAAAATGCTTGCATATACGATAATACTACAAGTTTAGTACAGAAATTATTTTGTAGAACCCTTTTGTTTTTTTTTTTTTTTGTACAAAAACTGTTCTTTTCATCAAGTTCAAAATAATTTTCCTAGAAAGTCCTTATAAAGTTCTACTTTTCAGATTTTTTTCATATTTTCTAAACTTATGGTTCAAAAGTTAGAGGGGAGACACACATTGTTTTTTACTTTTGAAGCGATTATTTCCGAAATTATTGACATTATCAAAAAATGATTTTAGTAAACCCTTATTCATTTTTAAATACCTATCCAACAATATATCACACGTTAGGGTTGAAATTAAAAAAAAAAAACACTTCCCACTTTATACATAGGGGGGCTACCCTAATAAAACATCTTTTTCCAATTTTTATTGTACCAAATTTCAGCTTTCTAGTGCTAACGGTCACAGAGATTAAGCGAGGACGGACAGACGGACAGACAGACATGGCGAAACTATAAGGGTTCCTAGTTGACTACGGAACCCTAAAAAGGATAAATATTATCCTAACTAATATTATAAATGTGAAAGCGTGGATGTTTGAATAGAATAGAAAAACTTTTATTCGGTACAGACACAGCACAACGGTTATATACACAATGTAAATAAGAATAAAAATACAAAGTACGCCGAGCGTGCCCGCACCGAAACGGTGACCAGGTTTCGATGTTTGTTACTTAATCACGCAAAAACGGCTGAACAGATTTGGATGAAATTTGGCATGCATATAGCCTTTGGCATGGAAAAGAACATAGGCCTACCTTTTATCCCGATTCCTTAAGTACCTAATGCAACAAAAGCCGCGGGCAAAAGCTAGTTAAAAATAAGTGTACAATGGGTGGTCTTATCACACAGGGCAATTCCTTACAGACTAGGTTGTCATCAAACATCCCTTAAATAGTTTAAAACAACTGCTTTTGATAAAACTAGCATATTCTACTTTCTTTCCCGTGGGAATTTCCCCATGGGAAAAGCCACTTAGCGATGACTAGCCTTCGACTGGTAAAAGTATTTTTGAAATCGTTTCAGTAGTTTTGAGTTGATTCATTAAAAAAGGCTATAAAAATGCCTTAACGATAATATTTTTTTTTCTCTATTTTCCTATGGCCCACAAGAATGCGACCCATACCATTGGGTTGCAGATACATTTATCTATATACCTTGCCCTATTTCGTTTGTGTACTTCGTGGGTCAAATTCCTGAACAAAATGCCCTATGACCTTTAAGGTAAATAAATTTGATAAAAAAATTGGCCTCATGCTTTTCTCTAGGACTATTAGTATAATCAGTATGTGTCTTTGAATATGACAGAAACACAAATTTTAATTATTTATTTTAAATGTATCTTTTGACAAACTATCTCTGCAACTAATAAACCTAGAGTACTGGGGTTACGCTCAAATTGTAGTATATTTAGTTAGCTTTATTATATTATAAGCAAATATATTTAAAAAACGCTTCCTTCAGGTAGTTTTTTCGAAAAATCTAAAAAAAAGTGCCAAAATTTCGCAGTTTTTCGAGCACTATGGGGGTAGCACAGGGTCTTCAAGGTTGCAAACTTGGGTGTTAAACCTTTTTTTTTCGCTTGTCCCTCTTATTTTTCAGTAAATTGTTGTTATCAATTGTTGATATAATTTAATTTAATTTTTTATTTCAATTTAATTTTTTAACTTTTTTAATTGAGCTTTTAACAATACAGTCCAATAGTTTGTATTAAGATTCCGAGGTTTTACTAATTTAACGTCCTTCGGCTCTCCACTAGTTGAATACAAATATAAAAATAATGAAATAAAACTTTTACAGGTCGCAAACAGAAAGGGTGTGAGTAGATCGTTACTATCAGCCACAAAACGGTGGTTTGGCACTGGAAAGGCTGGCAATACTACAGGCAACAGCACTGTCATGTATGTGTTCATGAAACCACAGATGCACTTTTAAGGCCGCAATACACATGCCTGTATATTGCATAAACGTATGCAAGTCACTTGCTTTAGGGACAACCACCAATCAGAGCTTACACCATGCAAGGCACTTGCACACTTTTGTGCCAGTTACAGGAAAGTGTAGCACAACCTTAACACGCAAATTATATTCTTACTATTAAATTTATTTTAGCTATACACCGGACTGTCCTGAATTACAATTGCGTCGACTAGGCGACCTCTGGTTTATGTGTCGGCAATGGCAGCGTGCATTTGATGCATATCATACCGCGAAGAGAGAATTTTACGCGGACAGCGCTTGGCTTTGCTACGCAGGAGCGCTTGAAATGGCGGCGATTAGTGCCTTTATGGCGGGGGACTCCAATAAGAAAACTCACGGTTACATGGAAGAGAGTATTTTAACTTATCTGAATACCTGTAGGTTAGTAATGTTCTCCTGTATATTGTTTAATGAGATCTTCTTTTTTCTGAAATTGCTTGTGGAATCGCCCCCGAAAGAAAATGTAAATATCGTATTTACGCTAGAATTTTATACGTTTCTCAATTTTCTTTTAAGTTTATTCGGTAAATGAATACTATTATTCAAAGGTTTAAAATTGGGAAATAATTTTAATTTGTATGACAGAGTGCACGAAAAATGCTGCTTCCAGCAGACTGTCACACTTTTTTGTACCTACTGATCGATTGTCCGTAAAAAAAGAATATCCATTCCCAAATACATAGAGGAATATGCATTCTGTATAGTTACGATAAACGAAATGTTGACAACTTACAACTTATAGTAATTAAATATTCTCAAATTATATTACAGGATGGTGCAGTACGCTGTAAGAGCCACTTTACTGTCCGTGCTATGCTTATGTGACTCGTGTATGAATGGCGAGGCAGCTAAACAACTGATCCGTATGACGTCAGAGGATAGTGACTTGCGTAGTGCTATGTTACTGGAACAAGCAGCGCTGTGTTTCTTATCCGTCCCTGCTTCTAAAGGCATGTGCAGAAAATATGCATTCCATATGGTGTTGGCGGGTCACAGATTCTCGAAAGCAGGCCAAAAGAAACACGCATATAGATGTTACAAACAGGCATACCAGGTGAGATTTTTCTGGACCTATTTGATTTGTATAGAGGTATAGATCGAAGTAAATTATATTTAAGTAAGTATGAAATTCGATAAACGTTGCAGTTATAATCTTAGGTTTTTATTATTGTTTTCCACGTTTTACATTTTTTACTTTAAATTTTTCTACACTTGAGTCAATAAAGGATAGAATATATGGGGGTAAGGATATAATAATGTATTATTAATTTATTGTTCTGACATGTGGATCCACAGCACACAGGCATTTGTCTTTATACCAGAGTAAGAAACTCCCGTGTAATACACTTCTGGACACATCTATTGGCCCACCTTGTATTTTCAGTTTCGTTTGGTCCTAGCTAAAATTTTATATTAGGTCGAGCAAAAAGTTTTTATGCAGTTTTGAACCTGGCACATTCACAATTTCATTCAATAGTATTTTTTTGAATTTCGAAAACAGAATTTAAAGAAACAAAAGACAATTTGGAGCCTGTTTGTTGATATCAAACAATTGAATACTAAGAAAACTTGGTTTTATTGGTTTACTTGGATTTAATTCTTGAAAAAGTAATTGATATCTTTGGTTTTGCAACAAACATTACTTATTCTTAACATTAAGGTGAGGTTCTATCAATAATCTATGGATACTTCACCTGAAGTCGCCGCCCAAGCTGTGGCACTTATTCAGGCCGGGCACAGCCAAAAAAACGTGAGTGCTCAGCTTAATTTAAGTCGATCTGCGTTCCGAAATGTTTATCGGAGGTACCTAGAGACTGGCGGCTTTGTTCGTCGCCAAGGAAGGCCACGATCTCGGGTCACAACTGAAAGGCAGGATGGATTCATCGTGACGACCAGCTTGAGAAATCGTCACCTTACCTCCATTGAGATACAAAATCAACTTCGCGACTTCCACGGAGTATCCGTGAGCGCTCGAACTGTTCGGAGAAGGTTAAAAGAACGCGATATGGTACCACACAAGCCAGCTAATGGGCCCAAACTAACGCGAGCCCACCGAACAGCGCGCCTTCATTTCGCACGCAGTCATTTAACCTTTCAATCTTGATAATGACAGACACAATTGAAAGACAATAGGTGCGCGAACGCGTTCGCTTGGGGTTTAATGAATTAAATTGGACACAGCAAGATTGGAGCCGTGTACTCTTTTCTGATGAATCTAAAATTGTGTTACATGGCAATAATGGAAGGAAGAAGGTCTACCGACGTAAGGAAGAGCGTTTCGCACAATGCTGCTTTGAAGAGAGGGTTGCTTATCGCGGTGGCTCATGGACTGTCTGGGGCGGTATATCCGCGAGCGGCAAAACTCAACTTGAGGTTGTTACAGGACCACGGCTGCCAACATTAAATGCTGAAAGGTACATTCGTGAGTGCTTAGAACCTCACGTGATACCATACGCGGACTATGTGGGCCCAAATTTTCTTTTTATGCATGATAATGCAAGAGCCCATGCGGCCGGCATTGTCAGGGAATATCTTCGGGATGTGAACATCACAGTTATGGACTGGCCAGCCAGAAGCCCAGACATGAACCCCATTGAGCACATGTGGGACGAGCTAAAAAGACGTGTTAGGGCTCGTCAGCCAGTTGCCCAGGCGATGCAGGAGTTGAAAACTGCCATAGAAGAGGAATGGGAGATGATCCCTCAAAATTTCATAGAGCGGTTGATAAACTCTATGCCTAATCGTATGAGAGCTGTGGTAGAGGCCCATGGAGGCAACACGCGTTATTAAATTAAACCTTTATTTGATAAAACATATTTTTTATTCAAAAATCAATTGCCTTTAACAAGGCGCATATCCGACTTGTTAGGCGTAGCTCCATGTCGTATGGTATTCTGAATTCAAATTTAAAACAATACGATCGAAAAAGATGGTAAAATGTATCAGGTTTAAAACTGCATCAACAGTTTTTGTTCAATCTAGCAATCATATTTCGGTAGGGGCCATCGAAACCTAAACTCTAAGGTGGGCCAATAGATGTGTCCAGAAGTGCATAACGCGTGTGTGTGAAATAGAATATTTTGACATAATTCAGCAAACTTTATTACTGTGGTCGAGGCGGGGTTGATGTTCCGGGTCCCTACTACGACGTGTCCATACTATCATGATTCCGATATGAGAAAGAGACGGAGCTACACAGGACGAAATTCTTTTCCACAGTGGATTTATTTTGGCATCGAACTGTTATAGTAGGGCGACTGGAGGCGACATTATCTACACTAGTATAAACACGATAGGTGTACGAGAGCAGCGGCTGGCGACTGGCAACAGACCACGTGCAGTTCGCTCTGGGGCGGCTGGCGGGCGCGCTGAGGCTGCCGCGCGACGCGCTGCGCTGGCTACGCGCGCCGCTCGCGCCCGCAGGCCCGCAGCCGCCGCAGCAGCAGGACGCCTTCCTGCGCGAGTACATGCTCGCGCACCAGGTATCATACTCTGATTTCATAAAGTCGTTACATAGTCAATAGTATTCCGTTGTGGGAGAGATACTAGCTCTATCTTTTATTTCATAAAAAAACCCTTAAGAACGGCCTTGGTCACACTGTGCCATGTTATCGTCACATTTGAAAAACGGAGAACATTTCGCAACAATGCAGAAATTTTGGGCACGCCATAATTATGGCCGTAAGTCACCTCTTTGAGGCGTGACTGGAAAGACCTCACGGCGTCCTCACCTTCCGCATGACACAGGTCCTCACCGAACATGGTCAGTTCGGGAGATTCCTGCACGGGATTCGTGCGGAAGAAACGGCCGGGTGTCACCACTGTGTGCTAAAGCTCTATATTGAGTCCTTTCGTCTTTTTTGTGTAGGGTTTGGCGTAAGTAGTGGTCCAACGTTAAGGGAATACACCATATATTCAGCTATCACAATTTGAACCATTTTTTACCATAGGTCTCAGAATAAAACTGTAGGTACTTATTTTTTTTTTAAAAACAACACCTTGCGATACTAATTTGGCTCTAATTTCAACAAAAAACATTGTTTTCCTATTTTGTTTTTTGTATATTACTGCTAAATACATGTGCTATAATACGCAAATAACTGTTTTACTATAAAATTAAACATATTAAAAGTAAAAGGTGTTTATTTCAAATTTTAACTATAGTCTTCAGATAATCACGAGACTATATTGAAATCATTTATTGTAATCATCATTCTGAAGAACAGCTATCTAGTGAATGAATGATGATCAAAACTGCGCTGCTAATATTTAGTAAGAAAACGAACAACAACAATAACTATAGTGTTACGTACGTGGGTAATCAAATGCCGATTTACTGACGAGAGAACTTTATTTACCACAAACAATAACAAATTAGTCCAGTCAACAATAATCCGAATCGCAATTAACACTAGAGTACCGTTACACTATCGCTTTAGTCGTTGATAAAAATCACTTCGAGTACTAGGGTAGTTCGCTCTTGATCGCAGTCGAAATCACAACTGACTCGCTTCTCGTGGCCTTCGCTGCGTCCCCGGCTGGGGGCGCGGCAAGCGGTGTCAGGGCTTCGCCCTCTGACCGCGGAGTCCGTCCGAAGCCTGCCACAACAGGCTTGTCACTGGGTTGCCTAGTGACGGCATGGAATGTAGAGCGGGGCTCTATGTGTGTTTTGCTTGTGTGTGTGTACTGTAGGCGCGTCGCGACGCTGTTGTTCGCAGCGTCGCTTCTTCACGACATACTGGCGGTCAGTCACCGCCAGGTGAGACCCCTAGAGGAAGCCCGGCGGGGGACGACCAGCGACAGTATGCCGGCTTGTTACGAACCTACAGTAGGAGGTGTGACCCCCGTCTAACCCGCTTCCAGAGCTAGCCGGTTACGGTTCAGACCGCAGGGACGACTTATGTGTGTGTGTGAGTGGCAATGTATTGTGTAACACTACTCAGTGCACGTGCACCGAATAGTTAGCTTGCGCTGCCCTTTCGGTGCGTGTGTTCGGTGTGTGTTTAGTGGCGAGTGAGTGATCGATTCGCGCCGTGCCTATATTAACTTAGCACACGGCGTTCATCGGGTGCGAGTACGAATGTAGAGTCTTATTGTTTGAGTAGGCCGCGTGTAGACTGGTACGGCCTACCCAGGCGTCAGTCCGGGAGGGGTGAGGGTGGGGACTCGCTGCCCGCAATCAGATCGCGGGGGAGTCTTCTCGCGTCGGGGGGGCGCGCGTGCCAGGGCGCCAGGTGTTTGACGTGTGGCCAAGCTGAGGCGTCGGCACGCGCGAACATTCCCTTCGCGAGGCGTCGCACAAACTCATCCAGGCTCTCAATCCCGAGGTCGCGTTCGATGATGTCGCTCCTCACATAGCGAGGGGCGTCGACGACTCTTCGCAACGCAAGGTGTTGCTGCGCGCGGAGTCTGTCGCGGCTCGTCTCGCTAGTGAGGGCGAACCAGGCTGGGGCGGCGTACGTCAGTACTGGGCGAATATACGCTTTGTATATGCCCAGCTTGACGCGCGCCGGGAGGCGGGACGAGAGCGCTGGTTTGAGCAAGTTACGAACGACTCTCCCCTGCGTGACGACATTGCGGACATGCGGCCCCATAGTAAGCCGTCGGTCTATGGTCACGCCCAGGTACTTCGCCCGGGGCGTCCACTCGACCTCGGCTCCGCTGAGTTTCAGACGTGGTGGGAGGCGCACTGATCCTGTGACCAGCGCCTGCGTCTTACCCACGTTCACCGACAGTCGCCATTTGGCGAGCCACTCTGGGATTTGGTCTAGCGCGCGCTGCATCTTCGTCGCCGCGTACCTGGCGTTCATAGAGGTGGTGATGTACGCGGCGTCGTCGGCGTACAGCGCGAGCGTGGCGTCCTCTGTCGTCGGTATGTCGTCGGTGTAACGTGAGTAACACGCCGGCGAGACGCAGCTCCCTTGAGGCACGCCCGCTCGGATAGGTCGAGGGGCGGAGAGCGCGCCGTCGACCACCACTCTGAAACACCTGTTAGACAGGAAAGCTTGGACCACTTTCACGACTCTACGGGGCGTGGTAGAGGTGGTTAATTTATAAACTAACCCCTCATGCCACACGCGATCGAAGGCTTTTTCCATGTCGAGGAATACTGCCACCCCGTACTCCTTCCTATTCATTGTTGATGACAGGAGGTGCAGTACCCTCGACAACTGGAGCGTCGTACTGTGTTCCGCCCGAAACCCGAATTGTTCCGGCCGCGGAGTAATGTGCGGGGTGAGGTGTCGCAGCAGGAGACACTCGAACACCTTAGAGATGGTGGGCAGCAGGGTGATGGGCCGATAGCTTTCCGGCTTGAGGGGATTCTTTCCCGCCTTGGGCAGCATTATGACGCGCCCTTCCTTCCAGGATGTGGGGAAGACCCCCGTGCGCAGTATCCCCGTGAACAGGCGCGCCAAGGCCGCGACCGTGCGGTACGGCAGGTGGTGCAGCGCTGTATTGGTGATACCGTCGGCACCGGGGGCCTTGCGAGGCTGCGTGCGTAGGATGGCGCGTCTCACTGCGCCAGGCGAGAAGAAAATCGGGTCCTCGTCGGGAGCTATCGGCGAAGCGAAGTAGTCCCTAAGGTGTTGCTCCACCGCTGCGACGTGGTCGAGTTCGTTGGTCGGGTTCGGGCTAAACTGACGCTCCAGGTGATCTGCAAAGACCTCCGCTCGGTCCTCAGCTACGTACCTGAGGGCCCCGTCGTCTGTTTGCAGAGGGCGCACCGGAGCTGGGGTATTCGTGAGCTGGCGGCACAGTCTGTGTGTCGCTTGCCAGTCACATGCTGCTCCGTCAATTTGTACCTCCCAACTCTCGGCGGCTAGGGCCTCCAACTCGGCCTTTACCTTTGCCGCGAGACGGTTAAGCTGCGTTTTTAGGGCGGGGCAGCGCAGCTGTTGCCACTGCTTGCGTAGGCGCCTCTTCTGGGCGACCATTGCTTGGACTCTGGGTGGTAGGGGAGGCTGGAGCCCTCTCCCTTGCGGCTGCTGTAAACATGTCGCCTCTTCTAAGGCGCATTGCACGCAAGCAGTGACGTCATTCGCTAGTGCGTCGACGTCTGCGGCGGTAACGATGGGCCGAGTTGGCGTGGTGGTCTCAAGCTTTTCAGCGTACTTGGTCCAGTCTATGATTCGACGTGGCGCTGTCGGCTTCTGTCGGGTCGGCATCCCCGATAGGACGACGAGTACAGGATGGTGATCTGATTGTAGCTCGTCGTCAATGACCTGTTGTGTGATCTGGCAGTGTACCCCTGTATGGACCACAATGTCCAACACGTCGGGCATGTGCAGCCGGTTTTCCGGGTAGTGGGTTGGCGTCTCAGGGCCGGACACTGTGTATCCATAGGTCTCCGAGTCGTCGAAGAGCCGTCTCCCCTCGTTATTTCCCTGCAGAGCGTTCCATGCCGGGTGCTTGCAGTTCATGTCGCCGGCGAGGATGGCTGGCGAGTCGGCGTCAAATAGTGTGGCCCTCAGCTCGTTAAGGTCTAGTCGAACTGAGGGCGGCTTGTAGCAGGCGTAAAGTCTGAGGTCCTCGCCGGCTACGTGCAGTTGCACGCCCAGCACGTAGAGCGTGTTGTGCGATGACGAGGGGATTTCCTGGTGGACGACTCTCCTTTTCACTAGTACCGCCAGACCACGGTATCTTGTGTTAAGTGCCGACCTTTCGTCCTTCCTATAAACGAGGAAACCCGGGAACTCGGCCCTATCTTCGGGTCCCAGGTGCGTCTCGTTTATAAGCGCCACGTCGATGTTTTGTTCCCTCAGGAGATGGCGGAGTGGGGTGACCTTGTCCCTAAGGCCGCGGGCGTTCCAGTGCAACACCCTCAACGACCTATCCATGACACAGGGTGAGTAGTCTGGCCAGGCCGTCGAGGATGACCTGCTCCGGGCTCTGCCCCTGGCTGATGGCCTTAATTAGGTCCATCAGCAATTGGATGGCGCAGGTCGTGAACTCAGGTTTGGTGGCCCCCCTGGGGGCAGTGGTGGTGGTGGTGGTGGTGGTGGTGGGGGCAGTTGTGGGGGGGCACTTGGTCGCCTTGGTGCTGGCGCCAGCTGTTGCCCCTTTTTTGCCCTTCACGGCCTGCGTTTCCCTCTGGGGGGGGGCAGGGTTAGGGACAGTCACTTGTTGTGTGGTGGGGGGGTTGGGTTGGCCTCCCTTTCCCCCACGGTTCCGCTTCCTCCGCCGGGAGGAGGTGGCCTCTCCGCGTACGGTGGGCCCGTTTGCTGCCGCCATCAACGAAGCGCCCTGGTCCCTTTCGTGGGCCTGGACCTCCGTCTGCGGTTGTGGTCTGGCTGGGCGTGTCGAGGACGATGTGATGGCGACAGTCCCCGCGCGCCTATTCTGAATCTCCCTCTGGAAGATTGGGCACCTGACGTGGCACGCTGGATGCGGGCCACCGCAGTTTGCGCAGGTGGCCGGCTCCTCTCGCGGGCGTGGGCAGTCTCTCGCGGTGTGCCCCTCTCCGCATTTTACACAGGCGAGCGGGCGGTGGCACTGGTGTGAGGAGTGCCTAAACTTTTGACACCGGTGACACTGGGCGGGCCCACGCTTTCCACGCCATGCTTCGATCTTAACTCCCCGCATGAACATGAACACCGAGGTGTCATAGATACGGCGCACATCCTCTGTGCGCCGTAGCACGGCGTGGAACACGCAGCCGGGTTTTCCCTGGCGCCCCCGGATATGGCGCACGTACTCCGGCTCGTAGCCAAGGGTGCGGAGCTCCTCCTCAATCTCCTGAGGGTCAGTGTCCGCTGGTAGCCCCCTGATCGCTACTTTAAAATGTTTCTCCGCTGGTAGGGAGTAGGCGAACCAACTCACTCCACTCTCCTTCTCCAGCGCTGTTAGGTAACGCTGGACCAGCCGATACTCCTCTTCCGATTCCGGCGTAAAGCGCACGCCGGTGCCATAAGGGCGGGCGTTAGGCGGCCGGCCCAGCTTGGCGGCTATTTCCCTGAAGTGGGACGCCCAGTTTGGGAGCTTCTCCACTACCAGCGGAGGAAAACGCGGCTTTTTAACATTTTTGTTCCCCTTTGCCGAGTTCGAATCGGGCGGGGCGGGGGCGGCGGTGACACTGTTTGCACTTATTAATGTGGGTTGGCCACTTACCTCACTGTGCGTATCCTCCGTGTTCTGAAGGGGTGAGCGCGAACCGCAGTATCGCTTTGCTCCTTCAGTAGCCTCGTCCGAGCTCCTCCTGCGTCGTATGGGCCTGGTCACCATCTCAAGGTCATCCATCGACGGGGTTGGGGACAGGGGAGTGTCCATCCGTGTAACGTCGCGCACTTCACTCTCACTACACGATGCCAGCGAAATACTCGAGCCCGCGCGCGACGACGTGGCTGAGAGCATCGCTGGCGAGTCGTATCCGGACGTACGCGGCGGTGCGGGCGCTAAGAAGAACGGTGGGGTCAATGGTAGCTCGCTGACCTGTGTGTTCCTTAACCTTGGGTCCCTGGACACGGACGCGGCACTTAGATCCGGTCTGCCCATGGGCGACGAGCGCACCTCGTTATACAAGTTCGTGTTTACGCCACTGAATGTGCGCGGGGCTCCGCTGTGGTCTCGCTGCGACCCGTCCAAGTATTGAACGAGGGGAAGCGGGGCGGGCGCTGGGTGCGCGCGGCGGTCGCACGGAACAACTGTTTGGCCAGCGCGGGGCGGCGGTGCGGGCGCGGGGGTAACGGGTAGGTGCGCGGCGGGTGCGGGGGGTCGCTGCGTTGTAGACGGCGCCAACTGTCGCGCCGAAGTCTTGCTGTGACTCGGTTTATGTGTTCCACTCTTGGGTGGAGCGGGAGGAGCCGATCCTTGTGGGCGAGCGGGGGCACGGGGGTCCCTTTGGGGGCCAACTCTGCCCGCCACCGGTTGACGGGAGTTGGTGACGACACTCGCGGCGGCACTGTGATGCACTGACGCGCGGTGCGCGGCGGACACGGACGCGGTAGCCGGGTCGGCGCTCGGCGCCACACTGACGCGCGCGGACCGAGTGTGTTGAGCGGAATTTTCCACTGCCGTTGGCGCGGGGCGGGGGGTGCTGGGGGGGGCCGCGACGCTTGCGTATGACGACGCTTGTCGGGCCTGGGTAGGCGATTTCTGGGATTGGTGATGCTGCTGGCGGTGATGGTGGTGATTACCAGACGCTCCGTGCTGGCTGGGGCTTGATGGACTTTCAACTTTCGACGGTTTGGCGAAGTTTGTCGAACTACCCCCTTTTTGGTCCGACTTCTTCTTGCCCTTTGTCTTCTTGTGAAGGTCCGGCATTGAGGCCGCTCGGTCCATTATCGGGAACCCATCCTCGTCGTCGTCAGCAGCGTCTCCACACTCCTGGGAGATGAAGGCGCCACCAGTCTTCGACATGGCACTTGCACTCGATATGTAAACGGGAGTAGCACTCGATATTTAAACTTCAACGAATCACGCGAACGCGAACGAAACGAAAAATGAATTCCTGACTCGCTTCCGGCCGGGGGCCCGTATTTATATGCGGAGCCAAGAAAATTCTAGATACCGACGTCCCCGGATCTATCCAGAATTCCAGAACAATTGAATCGCTTCTCGAAGTCATAAATCATTTTTATTTCTCGTAATAATAAGAGTCACGTTCATGCGAATTTCGACTCTATTGTTAACGTCGGAGAGTACAATTTCTCTTATCGGTTAGATATATGCCTACTACTACTTGTAGGTATGTTGTGGATGTTTCGAGATTTTTCCAAGTCTGTCTAAGCATAACTACTCTAGACCTTTCGAACAGCAATGCGTTTTAATTATTACGTGCCACTCGTTATTTTCTCGGAGATATGGCGTTTTCACGTTTAGTGGCGTAACAATAGCATAATCAGCCTTTTAATGTTCTCTTTGGTGGGACTCAGGCCTTCTCTCTGGGAGAGGGAATGGGCCGTAATCCACCACGCGGGCCCAGTGCGAGTTAGTGAATGTCGCATGTCTTCGAATTTTTGGATCTAGGATATGCTGGTTTCCTCACGATGTTTTCCTTAACCGTTTTGAGAGCAGTGGTGATAAAAATAAATTTCACAAAGTAATGTGCCTGGCTGGGTTTGAATCCGCGACCTACAACTCTGTAAGTCGAAGCCGTTGCCACCCAGCCACCACTGTTCCTATCCTAATATACTATATACTATACTATAACTATAATATAATAAAGGGAATTATAAAACGAGCGAATAAAAAAAAACTTTGCGACTGATGAGGAGATACTGTTTTAATAACTTGAGTGGTATGAATTTGAGTAAGCGACAAATTAACTAAACTAACGACAAATACGAGCTTACTAATAGTTAGAAAAAGTAAGTGAGCAACTAAATTAATAAGTGAGCAATTAAATTACTAAGTGAGCGACTAAAATGAAACAAAAAAAAAAGTTGAGGTTTTACATAAAGAATTACTTATAAATTCACTATAAGAAATGTTTTCACTATTTTAAATTGGATTTATCATTTTGAATTGGATGAAATAGATAAAGGTTAGAACTGTGACCAAACGTGGGTAAGCCGAGCGAGCGAAGCGAGCTGTGCCGCGGCAGCGGCTGGCGAACGCTATGTCTGAGTTGCTCGCAGACTTTATTTCATCATTTTCTAATTATCCGGGTTTTCGTAATAATCGAATTATCAAATACATTGTGCTCACATAATAGAAGCAACAAGCAATAAGATTTATGTAACTCATATGATTTAAAAAAGTGCTTATTGAGTTCCTTGCACGTTCTTCTCCATAAAGCTTTGGAACATGCAATTTAGCGTCACTATTTTGACTGACGGACAATTTGAGAATTCAAAAGTGTCTGTAATTGGTCTATTTGAAATAAACATTTGTAATTTCTATACTATAAAAACATTGTTACTAACAAATTAAACGAAAAAATAAAACGTATTTATTATTTTTAAAACAAAAAACAAATGAGGAATAGTCCGGTCAATTTAGACTTAGTGTAACCTCGGATAGGTTACACTAATTCACACCCAGCTGTAAATTAGTAGGATTGTTTAAAACACTATCATAAATAAAATCTATAAAGTCCTCGTCGATCCTACACCTGGAAAAAAAATATTCGGGGTCAAATGTCACAAAAATGAGATTTTTGTGTTTTTTAGCAAAACGGTAAGTTTAATCATAAAATTAGCTAAGACAAAATTGTAGATCTGATAATTAGCTACAAAATTGTTTAATACTTTTTTTTCTAAGAGTCACCGTTTTTGTGATATGATGATTCAAAAAGTAGAAAGAGGTAATCGTCATAATATGCACACGTTTCCACACCACCTTGGAGGTGGTGTACTTAGAGCTTTTTTAGGGTTCCGTACCTCAAAAGGAAAGAATGGAACTCTTATAGGATCGCTTTGTTGTCCATTCGTCTGTCTGTCTGTCTGTGTATGTATTTCTGTCTGTCGGTGTATCTGTCTTTCAAGGGAAAGCGTGAAGTTATCGGGTTGAAATTAAAATCATATACTTAAGTCTGCGGTCCTTTGAAGCTGTGAAAAAATCAAAGTTGTAAGTTAACAGAAACAAAAGATACAAAAAACATAAATGTCAACACTCAAATCAAATGACATGGCCGGATTAGTAGGGAGCTGTGCCCAAACAAAAAATATTCATGTACACAGACAAATGGTACGTCATATTGAAGCTCAAGGGTGCGGCTTTACAGTAGTTTAAGTTTTATGATCAGAGATAGAGCGAGAGACCCTATAAATAAAATTAAAAAAACACGCCTAATCATTTTGAATAGCAAAGATTGACATCAACACAACAATGATCTACAATAACAGTAAGTTAGTATGAGAACGCCTTTAATTCTATGAAAATGTACGAAACAGTATCAATGATACATATTCATAGAGGCTAGTGAAGAGTAAAAAATCAAAATACCAAGTAAAATGTATTTACATTGATGAACATATATTGGTCGTCTAACAGATATTTTTTTTTATATTCATGCGAATTAGCAAAAAATATACAATTGGACATGCAATAAAACACTAAAAACATAACACTTTAAGTTTTATTTAGTCATATAAATAAGTAAGTACAGACATTTGCTTATATATATTTATTTCTTAATAGTTTAACACATCATCACTACAATAATTATTCAGACAAGACACATTGAATGTTTTCATCCTCTCTTAAATCTCAAAAAGAAGAACTAGATAGCTTCGAAGATACGTTATCAAGGAATGAGGCTGATGCCGTTATATTTGCTTGATTAGCAACTGGTAGTTTAGGTAATCCAGATTCATTTTCCTGTAGTTCTTCAACCTGTTTATGTATATCAGCCAATTTATTTCGTAGTTATGGTGTTAAAATTCTTACAATATGCCCTACCCGTTCCTATGTCTTTCTTTTTTTTTAAAAAAAAAAAACCCGATAAATGAATAGCCTGGGGTCAAGTTTAAATATCCAATATAGTAATAAATAGAAAACAGAGTAAAATGTGGTAGGAACAACACAAGACTGCAAGACAGTTTTGACAGTTTAGTTTAAAGAGCGCAGAAACGTCAAAATAATTTTAGGACGTTTTGGTGGACGCTTTTGAAAATATTTCCGATTCATAATGTGTAATGTGAGTACCATCAAAACGCGCGGCGGCTCGAAAAGTGGTGTCCAGTTAACTTTTTAACTTCTGCAATACAATTGTAGTATTTACAAGTATTTTATATTTTTAGTCTGACCTTCAGGCGTGTTACTACAGATAAGAACACTTTCTGTCTTATGCGTGTACCCAAACGTAAATGCAATTTGTATCGATTTATCCTCATCCTCCATGGTTGCTATGAAACAAAACGACTCACAAACAATTAAAATACTTATTTTTTTTGGATTTTTTCTCGCCACTCCTAGAGAAATGGATTGTTGCGACTTATTTTAATTTATTTTAGAAGTAATTTTTATATAATAAATAATTAATGGAACGTATAGTTGTTTTTTGGGCAGGATCCGGCCATGTCTTTTCGGAATCAAAATTCATATGGTACTTCCCGTTGTCCTAAAAACTTGAAATGCCACATTTCAAGTTTTTAGGACAACGGGCAAAGCAAGGTGTCATAGCATTAGTATAGGAAACTGAAAACTGTAAATTTGTGCTTACGTCATGAAAAATTAAACTTTTTGCGATTTGTAAAATTTTTTAAGAGTCGATTCGTAAATTGAACATAAACGGCCGTATCTTTTTTTTTTTCGTTTACCTACAAGTTTAATTTTTTCACAGCTTCAAGACAGGATAGACTTGAGTATAAGGTTTTAATTTCAACTCAATATCTTCACGCGTTCTTGAGATAAAGGGTCTTGACAGACAGATAGACTGATTGAATTTTCAGCTGGGTGCGAATTATTGTAACCTCACTAGGGCTTTCAAATACCGGATTTTTTCAATACCGGTATCAATACCGGTATTAGAATATTCAATACCGTGATCACGTGATCACGGTATTGAACTCAAGTTTTTTTTTAACTAGTGCTTGACTGTAACCCCGTCTCATAGAAATTTTAATTAGGAAATTAATAAAACCATTTAAATACGTATTTTTATTTTCGAATCAGTGTTTATTCTCTCTTAACTGTTCTAATAAGGTTCTAGTAAGCATTGCGCTACCGTACTGATTGTTTACCGGCGATTAGCAAATAAGGCAGATTAAAACCATAGATCTGCGTAAGGTTTAGGCTTACTTGACGCTGTACATTTTTACGACATATCTATATCTAATAAGGTTAAAACGCAGTTCTAAGGTTCAAGTAAGCATGGCGCTGCCGTACCTATAGTTTACTGGCTGATACATTAGATGCGTACCTATACTGCCCTTAGAGGTCAGCAAGCCTCAAGACTCGTGTTTTTTTCTTATTATTATGAGAATATTTCACATGTACTTGTTGTACCAAACTACCAATTAAATGTAGAATTTTGAATTGTTTCTTCGAACACGAAAATAGTTAATAAGTACTAATTAGGCAAAATTAATAATATTTGAAGTAGAAAAGAAAACCACATCGAAACCGCTCAAATATTCAATTTTTACTGTCTAATTGTAGATCTAACAGATAAGGTGATTCGTTAAAGGAAAAAATATATTAAACAAATTGGAAAATGACACAATTTTAGATGCTTCAATTTGTTGTGAATTCGTAATTAGTTTTTACAAAAAAAAAAATACGGTCGCGTGATCCGTTGAGATTTGAGACAAACCCCATAAAATACAAGTATTAATATTATGTACCATGTTGCTCGTCAAGATTACAAACTTATCAAAAATACACAATGACCAAGTTTGCACATGTTACCCGGGCACCTTTGCGATACTGACTAACAAAACAATAACGTCGTATAGGGCCTATCTCATTACGCGTTATTCAGACCATTTTTATTTATGGTTCGACGTATCGCGAAGAGTTGGCGCTTAATACAGGTGTGAGAATAATATTACATCGTAATTTATATTATATAATACAACTTCTTGCTACTTATTACAACAAAACATAATAATATATATTAAAGATTGTAATACCGTAATCACGGTATTGGCTCGTCAATACCGTGATTGAAAAAAGACCAAAATATATCCGTGATCACGGTATTGCGGGATCCCGTAATACCGGTATTGAAAGCCCTAAACCTCACCCTTATTATGTGGTCTAATTTGACTGGACTATAAAGTTGGTTCAGCCGTTCTAAAGTTATAACGTGACCAGGAGCAAGAGGGGTTTTTTTTTATAGGTATATAGTAGCTGTTGCCCGCGCGGCTTCGCTAGCTCTTCCCTACTCCACCCTATTATACCCTACTCTACTCTACTATACCCTACTCTACCCTACCCTATCCTACTCTACCCTACTATACCCTACCAAACTTTATAATCTACTAAATAGTCCGAACAAAGCCTAAATATTTGGTTTGGGTAGGTGAACCCTTTCTTGAGTTATAAAATTACAACAAAAAGTGGTATTGATTTTTATTTAAATAGATTATATTGTCACGTGGGTGCGGGCACTTTGGAGCGGTCCAATATTATAAACAGGTAGAAAACGTATTGTAACCAAAGAATACAACAACATTCGAGATAAAATCAATACTGTTAATTTAGCCGAAAGTGTGTATAATGGTGGCAAATATATCCACAGCAATGGGTGGAAAGTAGGACGGATGGTCGGGAGCAGCTGGAGGAGCTGCCGCTACCCCGGGTGGCGGCGCGCTCGACGCGCGTGCTGTGCGTGGGCCCGGCGCCGCTGGGCTCGCCGCGCCGCGCCGCCGCGTCCGCGCAGACGCTGGAGGACGCGGCCGCGCCGCTGCCCGCCTGGCGCACGCTGGAGGAGATGCTGCTGCAGGTGGCACAGGGCGCGGTGCCCATGATATTCAAGCCCACCGTCGACCTCTACACCGACGCGACCGACGGCGAACCGCGAGTGCCGCAAGGAGGTATTACGAAATGTTTCTGTTATACATCCCATATTAAATAAACGGTTTTTATCTATACATATAATAAAATCGTAGGAAAGTCAAAACTGTACATTGAATATTTTTTTAAAAGAATACTTGGGGCGTGATCTACAATCGATACCGAAGCCAAAAATATAGTTTTTAGAATTTTTGTCTGTTTGTCTGTTTGTCTGTTTGTCTGTATGTATGTCCGGGATAAACTCAAAAAGTACTGCATGGATTTACTTCAAATTTTGCATGAATATTACTAAGAGGTCGGGTCAACACATAGGCTACATATTATCACGCTATCATCTACGGGGGAGGAGCTGTGAATCTTTATTTTTCTTTCGCATTCTGTGACTGCGTGTAATCTAACGACGCATATATAAATGTTGTTTTTGAGTAAGTCATGCTATTATCTAGCTTTACACTATAAAAACTACGCCATTAAAGTAACTTGGGCAGAGAAACATAGTTTAATGAATGTTAGTATAATAAACACAATTTTAAAGCAGCGCCATCTATGAGATTTCATCAAAATCAAATCAAGTTTATGTTAACCGTTTTTGGAAATTAATCATTTAAATTTGATCATGTTGGCGAGGTTAGTAGTTAGTTATTCTTAAAATTCATAGATGGTAATGTGCATTTTCTTCATATTATAGTTCGTTTTGACAAATTCAAGTTCCAACAAAACCCTCAAAATCTTGAGCAGAGTTGAGAAAGACAATTTAAAAAAAATGCGGTGTTAGGTATTACATGGTGGCATTTCTCAGACTCTGTGAAGTCGACAAGTTTTCGAAATCCCTTACGTATGACGAGGTGCCTTCATATTACACGTACGACAAGCAAAAGTAAGCAAGCAAGCAAGCAAGGGTGTATTCAACCGACATCAACGAGGAGGTGCTGTGGAAGGTTTTCCGGGAATTTTCAAGAACACCGCATTGGGTAGGGTTTATACCGTGCACTCGAATAGTGGCGAATGCTATTTCCTGCGGTTGTTACATCACACTGTCCCAGGCTCAACGTCTTTCACTTTTCTGAGGACATTTGGTGGCGTGGAGTATCCCACTTACCGCGCAGCCTTTTGCCTAATTGGGATGACACCCTCGTGGAGGCAAGCGCCAGTGACAGTCCTAGCCACATGCGTCATCTACTTGCCGTCATCTTTGTGTTTTGTGGAGTCGCGAACCCGGTAGCTTTGTGAGAGAAGTAACGCCATCTTCTGTCTGAAGATTTTCTACGAGCTTTGAGGCGTGCTACTAGAGACGAAGTAACTGATGAACGCGTGCTGAACACCTGTCTTAGTTCACTTCAAGATGTGGTCATTACTATCGGCGGTAATTCACTGATCGAATATGGGTTACCAGCTCTCCAATCATCACCACATCAAGACCGTGGAAATCGGGAGTATAACGCTGAAACAAATTACGATCTGGGCGAAATAACCACCATACGAAATTACCATGTCGCAATGTTCTCTTGAGAGCAAAAACAAATTTATGACACTGTCCTTGAAAGCGTTGGGCAAAACCAGGGTAAAATGTTTTTCTTGGATGCTCCTGGTGGAACAGGAAAAACATTTGTTACCACTGGCGTACTTGCAGAGGTCAGGCGCCAAGGCAAAATTGCTATTGCTGTAGCGTCGTCAGGAATCGCTGCCACACTGCTTCCGGAAGGCAAGACAGCACATGCCATGTTAAAAATTGCCATCGATTTAGAGAGCGCTGCCTGTTTGTGGTGTGTCACGTAACAGCGATAAGGGACACGTGCTCAAGGACTGCTCTCTGATGATGAGTGTACGATGGCCAAAAGGAAGGCAATTGAGGTCGTGGACAGAACCCTGCAGGACATCCGCAGGAACTAACATTTGATGGATGGTGTCACAGTTCTGTTCAGTGGCGATTTCCGGCAAACACTTCCCGAGGTGACGCGGGGATCGAGGGCTGACGAGATGAATGCTTCGTCGAAACGATCGTCGTTGTGGTCACGAGTTCGTTCACTGCGCTTGACCATTAATATGAGAGCTCGGCTCGGCGGCAATGCACGTGCTCAAGAATTCTCTGATGTCCTTCTAAGTCTTGACGAAGGCACTCTACCAGAAGAGAGAGGTGGACAGGTGGTACTTCCAGAGTCTCTCGGTAGAGTGGTATCCAGCTTAGAAAAACTCATTCACTGTGTGTACGGGGACATCAGTCGTATACCGCACCAACAGAATTCTTGGGTGTGTGAGTGGGACATTTTGACGCCCAAAAATGATCAGGCTGCAGCAATTAACGAATGCATTCTCTCGGAAATTGAAAAGAATGAAGTGATCTACACCTCGATAAAGACTGTTATCGAGCAAGATGATGCCACACGTTATTCCGTGGAATTTCTGAACTCCCTGTCAGCTAGAGGACTTCCGGCGCATACCATCAAGCTGAAGGTCGGTGTCCCGATTATGCTTCGAAGTTGTGACGGGACCCGCCTCAAAGTCATCTCGATCCACACAGACACACCATTGAGGTGGAAATTCTTACGGGTTGTGGCGTCAGCGAGGCAGTATTTATACCACGCATTCCCCTCATACCCCATAACTTCCCGTTCCAGTTCAAGTGCGTACAGTTCCCCGTGTGTGTTTGCTTCGCGATGACCATCAATAAGTCGCAGGGGCAGACACTGAGGGCAGCGGGTGTCAACCTCAGGACGAGTTGCTTCTCACACGGGCAACTGTACGTCACTTGCTCCCGCGCCACCAGTCCTGACTCTCTTTACATTTTGGCTTCTGGCAGTATCCGTACCAACGTAGTTTATAGGGAAGTCTTGTAAGGTATGATACCTTTATACGTATTTTTACTCTTTTGTGTCCTGGAATGTATTCCTGCATTATTTCCTCTATTTCCTTCGGTCACATCTTATGACTGAACTCAGCAGGATTCCCATATAACTCTCTTCACTAGCTTCGTTTGCGAAAAAAACTTATATTATAATGCTATTTTAAAAGTTGTTTATTTATAATGCTAAAGCGACACTGGCACCTTAGGTATTTTTAGTGCTATAGAGGCTTCACGCAGACGACGTCGCGGGCAGCAGCTAGTAATTTACATAAAATAAAATTAAAAAATTTTTAGGAAGTTCACAAGTTGGAAATTAATGTAAATATTGCGGTTTAATTTCAGAGCCAATTCAAATTTCGGTCACTTTATGGAATCCTCTGAAGATTTCTTTAATTTTGAAAGATGTGGAACTATTGTGGCGATTTGTACTGGCCAGTAACGATGATACCGTAACCGATGAAGAAGTGCTGAGCAATGAGCAGGCAGTGGCTGCAGGACAAGCGTTGGAAAGTAACATTATAGTTAGTCAAAAAATAAAATCCGCTATTCTGGAAGGTGATTGCAAAAAAGTATTAATTTTCACTTTGACACCCCTAATGGTTGGAAAACTTAATATTCATGGATTGGCTTACAAGTAAGTGTGTGTGTATTATTTAAATCTCTTTTATTCATACATTGATTTTATACAGATTTGCGTATTTGCTAAAAAATATTTAGAAAAATAAAACATTTTTATATGCATATACATAGTTATATATAGTTTTCACTATGTTAAAACAATACGAATACGTAATAAAGTACGTTTCGTCTTTTTTTTGGTGGGTAAAAATCATCCTAATGGCATCCCCCGCCCTTGGGCGGAGCGGGAGATAGTGTCAGACTCTTAGGGCCATATTTCACCGGGACACCACTGGTCGCGCCACTAACAAAATGTATACAGCTCTAAAGAGCGTTACTCACCTGGTGTCTGTTTGCAATGGTAGCGCAACTCGGACACCAGTCCGGCCGCCAGAAACGCCCCCACCAAAGAGTATGTAATAAGATGAAAATCTATAATCCAAAGATTTTATATATCCTACGGATAAACTCCATTGACTACTAAGCAATCATATTCTAAAGTGTTCTTTATTCTCATTTTCATTAAGTTCATATTGACAAACAAACGGGAAAAAATGCACTGAGAAAGACAACGACAAAAGGCCATTGTGTCTTTTTCCTCTATTTTAACCTAGAGTAACCATAATTTTACTAAATTAATTGTTATTATTTTGTCACTGCAGCATGTGACATCAAAGTACAATAACTCCAAACTGTCTGTGAAACCACTTCGGAAAACAAAAAAAAAATCACTTCGGAAATTTTACAAAGACGATTATCACATTGCCACGTACCACGCAGCGTAGCGCGTGAATGCGTGTATTAACGTTGCTTGTAAGTATCTCCGTTTGTATAAAAACACGCAAAGTCCAACATGCCGAAAATGCATCCACGCGCGTTTGTAAAGATCACGCGCCTAACATGATGAGAAACATGCACACACGCCCGTGGATGCGGGGCGATATGCAAGGTATGGCACACTGGGTCTCGAAGTGTCGTGCGTGATTTTGTATGAAATGAGTCAGAGCCTGCGTGAATTTAGTGGCAGTCTGAATATCGTATGCTGAATAATGCGTAGTGTAATAGGCGTTTTAGAGAAGATTCACCGTATCGACAGACACACTCTTTATACTTTTCTGTCTAACATAAATTCATAAATCAAGTGGTTCAGCAATTCTCCGTCTGTATTTACTGCCTCACTTTCCCAGTCTCTAACTCGAAATATAGATTCGAGCACCGCTGAAAAAATCTTCGGCGAGAGCGGGTCTCCCTGTCTCACTCCTCTTTTTATGGGGAACTCTGAACCTTCTCGTTCTAACCGTACTTTGGCGTGACAATTTAAATATATACATTTAATTATACTTACGTATGTTGGATGAACGCCTTGTTGTGTTAGTGATGTCCATACTACTTCAAAATAAAGAGACTCTAACCCAAAAAAACGAAAAAGCACCAGGTAATGACAACATTGCCAACGAAGTTCTTAGTCACTTTCATTTTCACTCTTGAAACCTCTACAAGTATTCTTCAATAACATTCTAAAAATAAAAACCACTCCGGAACAATGGTCAAAATCTACAATTATACTAATTAACAAGAAAGGAGACAGAAGTGACCTCAGGCATGAATTACTTCATACATACAAAAAGTATACCATAATGTTTCCGGCCGGCCAAAATATTGATAATTTACCGCTAAGAATTTAAAAAGGTTTTTCGTAACATCTCCGAAGTGATTTTTTTTTTGTTAATATTGTTTAAATTAAAACACGGTAATACCTCCTTACTAAATCAACGTGTCGGTAATTTCACAATTACCTCACATATAATTACGAGAACTTATATAACACAAGTGGTTAGAGAGACATTTTAATAAAATATATTAAAGCCGTTTAATAATCAAACCAAAAGTCGTTATTGTTATTAGTTAATTAAATTCAAAGGGTGTAGCAGGATGAGGTAGGTTTTGGCAAAATAAATTATAGTATTATATCAGTGACATGTATTATTACTGTTGACGATTTTAGCCTTCTATCTCACTTCGTCACGGAGATAATAGTCTAAAATGTAAATTTTTCAAAATTATTTTTTTCACTAAAAACGGTTTATTAGAAAATAAATCGTTCTACATTATATATTTTTTATAGATTTTATTTACCTTAATTAGTATTAAAAAAAATAAAAAAAATAATCAATACTTTACGAGGTACAATCACAGAAAAAATATATAATACTAGCTGACCCGGCAGACTTCGTACTGCCTCAATCGATAAATAAAAGACCTAAACTTGAAAAACCAAAAAAAAAAACTTTTAAACCTTCCCTAGACCTCCACGAACATTTCAAGACTAAGATAAATCCGTTCAGCCGTTCTCGAGTTTTAATGAGACTAACGAACAGCAATTCATTTATCTTTATATTATATTTATATATATATATATATATATATATATATATATATATATATATATAATTATTCTGTAAGTGTGTATGTCACTGAACTTCTCTCAAACGACTGGACCGATTTTGATGAAATTTTTTGTGTGTGTTCAAGGGGATCTGGGAATGGTTTAGATTCACCATTTTGTCCGCTGGACAATGTTTTTTTAATTATTTTTTAATTTATTAGTAATTGTTGATTTTGGAATGTTTTACATTGGATCCGACAGACGGCGCTACCATCGCAGTGCCAAATTTTAAATAATATTCGAATTTTAATTTTAGTCTGTCCCGACAGTTAGCGCTGCGATCAAATTAAAAAAAGTTTCTATATATATAAAAGAAAGTCGTCTTAGTTACACTATTTATAACTCAAGAACGGCTGAACCGATTTGGTTGAAAATTGGTAGGGAGGTAGCTAAGAACCAGGAGAAGGACATAGGATATCCCGATTTTTTTTTTTTTTTTTAACTTAGAGTAGGGTAGAGTAGGGTATGGTAGAGTAGGGTAGAGTAGGGTATGGTAGAGTAGGGTAGGGTAGGGTAGAGTAGGGTAGTGTAGGGTAGGGTAGAGTAGGTAGAGTTGACAGCTTAGATAAAAGGTAACTATTAGGTGGTACGAAGTTTGCCGGGTCAGCTAGTTTATATATATAATTCTTCTGTGAGTGTGTATGTCACTGAACTTCTCTCAAACGACTGGACCGATTTTGATGAAATTTTTTGTGTGTGTTCTAGGGGATCTGGGAATGGTTTAGATTCACAATTTTCACGCGAGCGAAGCCGCTGGCAGAAGCTAGTATATATATAGATAGATAGATCACTATGTCTAGTATTATCACTAAAAATTGCATTAATATCAGATGGGTGCAACACTTCCATAAAAATTAAAACTTATCATGACCATTCTGGCGAGTAAGGATTTAACATTTGTCTTTTGAATAAACGTTCTTGTAAATATATACCTATGTGAAAAAAAAAAAAATTGTCTCTTCCTGGTCATGACCCTCAGTCTTTGGCTTGGATGTTCGGCAGCGTTTGGGGCATGGCATTCAGTCCTGTCCCTGTGCACTGATTCGCTGCTGTCAGCGTGTCTTTATACACGAATTTTCCACATCACACAAGGTACCTTTAAACAAGAACATAAATATATAATTTACAATTTAATTCATTAAACCCTAAGCGAACGCCGGCGTTCGCGCACGTATTGTCTTTCTATTGTGTCTGTAATTTCCACGATTGAAAGGAGAAAACTATCCATATTTATTATAATCACAGATATTTTGATAATGCCTGTTTTTTAATATTATATATTACAATTCAATTAATTATTAATTTAATTCACAATAATACTTGTATTAATCACCTTTTCAATTAGTTTTGCCATCTGTTCTGGAAAGTTAGAACAAGATGAAGCTCGGATAAAAGCAAAATCACATAATGTCTGCCCCCAGTCAGCTTCTCATGAATCCTAAGAGTGTAGTAAATATTGCTTGGAACACTTTGAGAACACTCCACAATATATTAGGCCTCAAAAACAACAAGGATCACGCATCGCATATTTTTGAAATTTTGAATTTTCCGTAGACGCACTCGTCATAATGGCGTCACGTTAGCGTCATCAAGCATCATATCCTACGACTTATGTCATCGCGTTCATAGACTACTAATGATTAACACAGACTATATAGTTACATTAGTTTCCTCTATGATAGTTAGGTACTATAATCGCGTCCTTTGGCTCGTTATTTTTTTATTTTACTTTTTTTTATTTTTTCTTTTCCCTAAAACATAATTTATTTATTTATCATCTTGGAGTTTTGTTTGGCACACAGCACCGTGCCGACGTCTTTGTCTACCCTCTAATCGGCCCATGCTGAAAACCAGCGCCGTAGTCTCGCCGCTTTAAACGTTGTGGTCTCGGCATTATCACAGTATAAAAATCATACAGTAGGACGACGCCTTTGATCTTATGTAAAATGCCGACATCGTCTAGAAAGTAACGCATTTGCCAGGGTTGTCACAAATAAACAATATTTATGAAATTATTTATTTATTGCAGATGACTATCGATAGCAGTATTATAATAAAACAATATTACATATTGGTATATTAATGAAAACAATTTTTAACCCGCTCTTTACTGCATGTATTATTAAGGAGTTGAGTATGACAATAAAAATGCAGATGAGGCGTGTATACAAAGAGATTTAAATATTGAACTGATGCAGACTTGATAACTAGTTACTGTGACACTTACTGTACTGTAATCTTGTTTAAGTGAAGTTTTTAAATAAATAAATACTCAGTTGTCAGAGCGACATCACGGTTCGGCAAAGGTCACGGCTTGAATTTTGTCTGTGACAGTTGTTTTTAACCTCTCGTGTGCCGTAATTAGAGACACAATAAAAAAGCCATCGTGTCTCGAGTGGATCCACGTTTAGACACACAACGGGTTAAATCACTTTATCTATATATAAAAAATAAACACGCGTTAGCCCTGAATGACATATCCCGAACTGCTAACATCGTTTTGTTCGCAGTTCGGGATCGGCATACCCGTGTCTCGCCCCTCACACCCCGCACGATTGCCCTGTCTAGACGTCTTCGTTGGACGACTGTATGATTTTTAGACTGTGGCATTATGCTGAGCGTTCGGCCATTTTGCTCGGAAGTGGCGCATTCTTTTTCTTTAAATGTATTTAAAATTCGTAAATTTATACTTCTTGGCCTTTCCGGCAAATAAAATGATTTTCTTTCTTCTAACTATATACTCGTTTGTCCGTAACAACAGATATACCCTATTCATCTGGGCTTGAGACAAAAAGTAAACAAAAAAACAAATGTAGGTACCTTCGGCCAAGTTTCTTCGACGTGTTGAATACATTAATAACATCCTCGTTTTCTGTTGGATGCATTGGCGTTTTCTTTGGACATTTTGTCTTACAATAATACAACAACAAAAAAAATACAACCCAATTTATAACCTCCTCCTTTTTTTTTGGAAGTCTGTAACGAATAAAAGTATTTCTATTCTATTTATGTCGGTTAAAAATACATATTCCTTTAATCTCGATGCTAATTTATTTTTATAGGCTTATCAATACTGGCGAAGGAGGTACTGAAAACGTAAACAATGTGGTAATATCAGGAAAAGTAAACCTAACCCCAAGCGGCGCAAGTCCCGATAAACGACTACAGATTGCTGTAATTCCAGAAGCTCCCTGTTTACAAGTTAGTCATTTTCATAAAAAATGAATTTGATAAAAATAAAATTCACAATAATGATGTGCCTTGTTTAGCATTAAATTGTAAAAATCTTAAAGCTCTCATTAATAATGTTACTGTTAAACGTATTAATCTGTGTGCATTTTATAGATGACCTTTTCGAAAACAAGTCCAGATATAATAAGTGGGGAAATGAGAACTATTGACGTTGAGTTCACAAACGTAGGACCTGTGGATATGAACGATCTCTTTATTGCGGTGTCCCATCCCGATTGCGTCAATCTTATCACTGAAGAGGAAGCGGATGATTTTAAAGATTTGTATGACGAGAAGTTTCGTAAACCGCTCACTTACTCAGGTAATAATAATTATTTTGAATTTAAATATATTTAAGTTTTATTATCAGTAAAATAATATTTCACGCATATTTTTATATCGTATAATTGGTAATCATTCAGTCGGCTTTTCTCCAGCTTTGATGATATCAAAAATTGCGCTGCGTCAATATGGTTAGTCGCATTCTGCGTCATCTCTATAGCGTCGCGTTTTTACGAGCGATCACGCTCAAACACGACTCATGATGTCACGCACCGTGTAGATCTTCATCAAGTGGTTTGATTATGTAAGAGCCACAGAGTCACAGAGTATATGGTGCGCAGACGAGCGCGCGGCGCGAGCGGCTCGTTGGCGTGCGGCGGCGGCGCGGCACGTGCGCGGCGTGTGCGCGCGCCTGCCGCGCGGCGCCGCGTGCCGCGCCAGCCTGCAGCTGCGCCCGCGCCGCCAGCTGCTGCTGCTGGCCTACTACCGAACCGGCCTGCAAGCGCGGCCCTACCGCCTACTCAGGCACGTCTTCCAGTTCAATGTCACCGTGAGTATGACCCACTAATCATAAAATTTCTATCTTTTATTCCTTGTCTTTGTAAAAGCGCCAGTCGGTTCAACTGACTGCACTTTTGGTCTGGTCAAGGTCTTGATAATCGAAGTTGTCCTCTGGGAGTCGACGGCTATTTCGCGAATCCGTTTCACACTTTCAAATACGCGTGGAACTATAAAATATATGCCGGATCACTATTCTCACTCACTGGTTTTACCCGACTGCAAAAAGGTACATTTTTCACACGTATCTTGTATATGTGTATGTACTTTATTACCTCATATCTTCCAAACTGCTGAACTTATTTACATAATTTAAAATATCTTTAATCTTTTGATTCGTCTTCATAACCCAAGTGTTCGTTCATTGAATCCCAAGCGAACGCCCGGCGTTCGCGCATCTATTGTCTTACTATTGTATCTCAAATTGATGATATCCTAAATAAATAAATATCTGAAAGGTTAAATGGCGTTAAAAAAAACGGCCAAGAGCGTGTCGGGCCACGCTCAGTGTAGGGTTCCGTAGTTTCCCGTCCGTCACAATAAGTGTACCACACAGATTAAGCGAGGACGGACAGACGGACAGACAGACATGGCGAAACTATAAGGGTTCCTAGTTGACTACGGAACCCTAAAAAACAACATAACGACTGTGAGACGCTACCCGATATTAGAGAAAAAAAATTATATACTGCAAAATGGGTATCAAATTAAAGGGTTTATCATGAAGATTCCAAAATTGTATATCAGGTACAAATTAAAAAAAAAAAACAACAGGAAATATATTAATTATTATCTACTAGCTGTACTCGCGACTTCGTCACTCACTTATTTTTGGGGCAATTGTGTAAAAAAAATCCATTTCCCTTCTTTAATTCCTTGGAATTAAGTCCCGTTTCCGAGGGAAAATGTAAAGTAGCTTCAGTTACTCCTTGCAACATCAACTATCCGTCAGTTGGGCACGTCATAACCATGGTGGTAAATCCGCACCGAAGTGTTATCGTGGGGACAATCGGCGGTGGTGACCTCCCATGTCGGGCCCTAGTCCAGATCATGGTCTGGAGTGAGGGAGAATGGGTGGCAGTCGAGACAGCCGCACGCATGAGGGCATTCTCAACCTCCCAGCTGCTGAAACCCTGATCCCGATTACCAACCACCTTAGGCGCAAGGTTTCGGACGATGTGCAATGTGTAGTTCGCAGTCCGGCCGTCCGGCTAGTTTCCGGACCGCGCCCAAATCGTCGACAGCGCGTCGTGTACTAGTACTCGTTCTTCAAAGAGATCCTATGGCTCAGCAGGGCCGATAGCTACTGAGGCGATGGGACTACTTCTAAAAAGATAACCCGTAGTTCTTAAAAGCAAAGAGCAACTGAAAGAAACTATGTGTGGTTTTACTTGGTAAAAGTCTGTCACGCACTCTTTCTCCACCAAGAACGAAAGAAGTCATTAGATGATTACCGACATAAAAAAAAGCTTTCCGTCAGCGAAAGTTCCGTCAAAATCGGTGCAGTCGTTTTGAAGACGTCCTCTCCCTGAGAATCAGGAAAATGAAACATAGTCCAAATTAGGTACTCCTTGTAATATTGAATCCATCAGTAGAAGTCACGTCAAAATTGGTGTACCAGTTTCGGAGATGTACAGACTCCCTGAGAATTAAGTTTCATGTACGTAAAAGAGCGAGGTTAGAGTACTCGTTATAACATTAGCTACATCCCATACCTACTAAGAAATCCCGTTCCCACAGGAACAATAAAAAGTAGCCTACTTAGACTGATCTGGCATTCACTGATTGATAGCAAATGTTGAAACAGATTTTATTTATTTATTTAACATTTATACAAAAGATTACAGGATTATCTAGGTTAAATAGCAACCAAAAACCGCTAAGGTTTAAACTTGTACTACCATGAATTTATCTCAATATCGAAACAAAATGAGTTTTTAATTTTATAAGTAACATACACTTACTAAGTGTCGATATCAATTTATAAAAACTTTATTTAAATAAATAGAAGACATTCTTAGATAACACTTAGTAATAATGCTTAAATTTACTTAAGTCTCGGTACAATATACCTGCTAGATTTACAATAAACCGATAGTTTCTTGACAGACTAGTATAGTATAATATACCAATAAATAAATCTAGACTCGTTTTTTTTTTTGTATTCGTTAGTGTTGTGATTTCATCATCATCATTACAGCCGAAAGACGTCTACTTTTGGACATAGGCCTCCCCCAAGTGTCATTATAACAACAGGCCCTGTGCTTCTCGCATTCATCGGATTCCCGCGACCCTCACCAGGTCATCAGTCTACTTTCTGGAAGGCCTTCCATCGCTGCGTCTTCCGGGACATGGTCGCCATTCCAAAACCTTTCGTCCCCATCGACCATGTGTCCGGCCCCCTGTCACTTAATTTAGGCAATTCTTATAGTTATGTCGGTAACCTTGGTTCTCCTGCGTATATCTTCATTTCTGATGTGATCACGCAAGGAAACTCCGAGCATAGCCCTTTCCATTGCCCTTTGGGTGACTTTTAGTTTTCTTTTGAGGCCCGTTGTAAGCGGAGCCATTTCGGAGCCATACGACATCACTAGCAACACGCACTGGTCATAAACTTTCGTCTTGAGACATATTGGACGAAAAGGTACTTCGCAGTTTTTCGAATGCTGCCATTCGACGATTGACCTCTTAATACCTAGACCTACCCAACTGGACTCTGTCCCAGGCAAACGTAATCGTCCAGAACTTAGAGTGTAAAGTCTTCGATCTTGATAGGAGCGGGTTCTACATGGATGTTAAGTCGCTTGTAGACATGGCTTAGAAGTGAGATGGGCCTGTAATTCTTAAGCAAGAAATTGTCGCTCTTCTTAGAAAGAGTACTCGGCTTCATGCTCATGGCGTTGTTTCCTTGAATATGGCGGAATCAAATAGCTTCTGAAGGGTCTTATGGATCGGTTTCCCTCCCGCCTTCAGGAGTTCGGCAGTAATTCCGTCCTTACCCGAAGTCATGTTGGTTTCAGCTGCTTCAGAGCCATCCTAAAGTCGTAAAGGCTGATGTCCAGGATATTTTCGATATAGTGTCGAGTCAATGTAGTTCTTGCGTCATTTGCTAAATTTTCAGCGTGTTTAGCGATAGACGTGTATTATGTTCTGTTCATAAAAATGCCTTAATGTGTCGCAGAAGCTCCGGTTTGACTTATGTGACTCTGCCATCGTTAGTCTTCAGGTTTGTGAATTAGCTCTGCCTAATAGACAGATCTCGTGTAAATACTTCTAGATAAAAACAATCTCGTTCGACACACTCAGACGCGACAGGCTAGTTGAGTTTCATTTATGACAGCGGTATTGAGGGCAAATTACTAGACTGAAGTAAATATTCAATTAAAGTAACCATTTAAATATCTAGTTTCAATAAAGATGAGTACTAGACAATAAATGGATTGGATTACATACCTATTGTTTTGTCCTAAGGTCGAGGGAAGGGAAAGAGTTTCACCTTTTATTAGAGGGAGAGAAAGACCGAAGAAAAGATGGATGGATTGTGTGAGGAGTGATATGAAAGAAAAGGGAGTTAGTGATAGTTTAACGGGTGACAGGACAGAATGGAAGAAAAAACGTGTTGCGCTGACCCCAAGTAATACGAGATAAGGACAGGAAGAAGCAGAAGAAGACTATTTCATGCATTACCTACACGTTTTAAGTATTCTATACAATAACATTACCTAGTTATTTACCATAGAAATTTCCTGTAACTTAAACATACAAGGTGTAAGAAACAGGAAAATTATTAACTTGATTGGACAGTTTGTATGGAGAGGCTGAATTTTGTTTTCGTTTCCTGAAAACAATTTTTATGGTGAGTTGTTCAGTTTCGTCTACTGAGCAAGCCCTTAAAGTTTGTGGAGGGCTGTCCCTTACACCATTTATAATAAAAAGTTAAATTATAGACCTGCAATCATGCAACAATTCTCTCACAAATTCTTTTTTTACATATACTTTCCTTGGATATGTTTATATCGAGAATGTAATATTGTTGTTGAGTTTTAGTTAAGCTTAGTTTTGTGTCGGTGATTATGATGATGACGGCAAACTCTAATGGGTTTATGATTTGCATCATCTGTATTATATTTTACTTGTATAAATTCAAAAAATAAAAAATTGAAACAAAAAATCTCTTTCTAAGAGAGTTAATAAAGTAGGTGTTGTATGAAACTACAAATAATTAGGTACCTAATAAATCATTCGTGTGATATTATTAAAAACGAACCATATGAATACCCCTCATTATGCAACAGTTTCATAAATTGCTATTGAACAAAACTTAGTAGAGCTACTTTCCGACTTCCGACAAATTTTATAATAATAATAAGTATTTATTTCACAAAAAACATAGCACTTTGCACTGTATACATTGTTTAGAAATTATTATTTACAATATTATGCAATAATAGACTCTTATCTTTTAAACTAGGACTAGCCTGTATATTTTGTTTTAAATATTACCTATACCAGAAGGACTCATTTACATTTCAGTAAAAAAACTCTTAGGTACGTCAATCTTGGTGAGGTACATTTTTAAAATTTAGTTAAGTTAATTTTCCTTACGTCAATTCTTATTACAGGTATCGTTATGCTAGATAGATAGAATGCATACGGGGACTGTGTGGAGCTCGGGGGGTGCGGAAGCATGCGATTCTTATATTGTGTACCACTAAACTACACTCATAATGTAAACTTAATATGATTCCGTACACACATGATAATGCGAGTTAAGTAAACTGTGATTGTTTTCTGTGCTGTGTTTCAACATTTGCTATCCATCAGTGAATGCCCCATCAAAATCAATCTAGCTGTTTCGGATATTAGCCGGAACAAATCGACAGATAACCAAATATTTCAAAATTCACATTTTCATCATAAGTATCGTAAAACATTTGTTTACTAAATGTATATCATTTAGTAAACAAATGTTTTTAGGGCTCCGTACCTCAAAAAGAAAAAAACCGGAACCCTTATAGGATCACTTTGTTATTTTACGTTTCGGAGGGCAGTATACCTATTGCAGATAAGAGCAATGTATCCTGTGCTATCTACCACTGCAATCGTATATGCTTGAACATAATCAGTTCTGTGTTCTGTTTGCTTTATTTTATTATTGACAACAATTGCTGTCCCACCATGGCCAGTTCCTTCAGGATGGTTTGTTGTTCTTCACAGGACTAGCGGGTGTGTAATCATGTTTACCTTTACAAAATTTAGCGTAGGACTTATGTTTTGTAGTTGTTGTTTATATTTAAGGCGGAGTCATCCTTTGTGTAACCTAGATTATTTTAATGATCCCGACTGTTGCAGTCAATATGTTCCGTATTAGAATTATTTTTTTATTTATTTTATGTGTTTAAATTAATGCAATTGAATTGGTTTCTACTCTACTGACAGACTGAACTTGTAATTTTTTTTTTATCAGATTTTATTTAGTTATTTTTTACGCAGTCGGTTTTTTAATTTCAGTATCACAGTTTCAATGCAAAATGTATAATTCTATTTTACCTCATTTAAAAACGTTGTTTCCAGGAGGCTATCGAGTTAGCAGTAACTCCTCGTCGGAGTCTTCGGCATATCGATGGTAAAGTCGTTGAAAACATGAGTCTAGCAGTTGAAGTTAAAAATATTTTCACTGAAAAAGGCGAGGATCTAAATGTGGAAGTATTGGAGGCATCACTGCTGAGTCGCCAGTGGAGCCTGACTGGGCTGGTGGCGGCGCGCGGTGCGGCCGACGCGCTGGCGTCGCGCGAGAAGCTGCACTTCGTGCTGCGGGCGCGCCGGCTGCTCGCAGAACTCCCGGAAGACAAAGTTCAATACACATGTGTCAAAATTAACAAGAACCACCCCGACGCTGCGGCAGATATTAATGTGCCTCCCTATTCTAAGTTTGTGGTTGACGGTCAACATTCTTTTATCGATGCTCCCGACGCTGCCATGGCACAGGAAATATCTGGTAACAGGACAGGGCTGATACAGTCCATGTTTGTCCTTCGATGGAAAGTGCATGAAAAAACTAAAGGAAAAACTGCAGTCGGTCAGCATTGTTTATGGTTGGATTGTTTTACAAAAGCTTTATCCCGAGAAAGGGAATATCTTCCTGGGGAAGTGGCCCCCATACAGCTTGATGAATTTAAAAATAAATTAGATTTACGTGATTCCAACACAAAAAGTAAAAAAGACAATGTTGTGATATTTAGATTGGAACATTCCAATCACATCAACCACAACTTTAATGAAATGAAGTTATGCTTGTTTCCAATTACTTTAAATATTGTCAACTGTTATGGAGTTCCTGTTCAAGTTTTTATAGACATGTCAAAGCAAAAAAACAGGTGAATATAATTTTATACTGGTTTATTATTATATGTCATGTATGGTTAAAAGAGAGCCTCAAAGACTCAAGTTAACCGGTGCCTAAGCTAACGTACGCAACAGCCACAGCATCGCATTTTAGTACAAAATAAAACCACCAAAATATTATAACCGGGCTCACTAAAAATAAGGGTCTATACCAAACTGAGCAGCCTATTGGACTAGCGCTGCACGTTTGGTGTGAAAATTAACTATAGTGATCTTAAGAATTTATGAAAATAAATTGTGGTTTAAAAAAAACTAATGACATACCTATTTCGATTCTACCATTAAATTCAAGACTAGAGAAGTGAATTAAAATATTTATAAATCAACTAGATGAACCGGCAAACTTCGTACCGCGAAGTTATATTGTGATACCTTTTAGCTGAACTGTCAACTCTACAGTGAAAACTACTAACTACAACTCTAAAAATGAAAAATTAGGGTAGTGTAGGACTATCCTAATTTTCATTTTTTTTTCCATAAGAACCTTGTTCTCACAATAACAAACCCAACAAAAAAAAGAATTAGCGAAATCGATCCAGCCATTCATGCGTGATGCCGTGACCAAAGAAATAGGGATTAATTTTTATATATTATATACAATAGATGTGTATAAATTAGCGATTTTATCAAAACATTTTCGGAAATGAACTTGATTCTAATTTTATTCTAAGAAAGTCTCGAAGTCTTGGGAATTCCCGAACTTGCGTGTCCCGAGACTTGATCAATCTTGACTAGCCTGTTGGTCTAGTGGTTAGTGGTCCTGACTGCTATGCCGGAGGTCGTAGGTTTGATTCCCACCCAGGACAATGGTTATGTTCCTAAATGTTATGGTTAGGTGTATGGTAGATAAATATATAAGTATGTTTATCAGTTGTCTAGTACTCAGAACACAAGCTTTGCTTAGCTTGACACCTACTAGACGGTGTTGTGTGATAGTTGTGGAATATTATTATTAATCCATTACTCCTATAATTGAATATTCGACTCATCACCGTAACAACTTAAATATCGACCTTTTATATGTACTTCACCATTTGTAAAATTATGGGTTGCAATGAAAGAAGGATGCAAATTTTGGGCCTACCTTCCAATAGCTGTGTGTTGCGTCGTTGGCTATGTAATATGAGCTGAATAAAAGTTACTATGGCACCAAGTTCCATCTTAGTCTGTTCAGAGTTATTCAAATGCTTCTTTTTTATAAATAAAACAATGATAATAATACAGTGTTATTTGAAAAAACACTAGCAACTAGTGATGTAACGAATGTTAGATTTTTCACATTCGCAAAAGCGAATGTAAATATTCAAATTCAATATTCGCGAATGCAAATATTGACTTTCAAACAAAATGCGCGCAAAATGTCATACAGTTTGACATTTCTTGTCAGCCCAGCTTAAACAAAACATATCACAGCCGGTCATATGCGTCTCGTGCGTGATGGTTTTAGTGTTTTTTTTAGTAAAGTCGGTTATATTTTTTTTTTTTTGTAAAAAGTTTTTTATTTCAAACTTTTTAGTTGCAATACACTTACAGCCCCTTTTCTCATGACAATTCCAATTATCTCAAACCCTGCTAGGATACATTGTTTTATTATGAAGTTCCCGTGTCTACCTTTCGGCTCCATCATCATCATTACATTTTTTTTTTCGTTGGTAAAAATCATCTTATGACAACCCCCGCTCTTGGGCGGAGCGGGAGATAGTGTCAGACTCTTATTGACTAAAAAACCCATCCCGTTCCTTCAAGCCTTCATGCGGGGGTCGAGCGCCCTTTCGGATAACCCTGGCCCCAGTAGGCTTCGACCCGGCTGGGCTGCTGTTGCTGACAACTCCTTGAGGCGCGCGGGAACAGCGCGCGCCGTGGACGACTTTGGCTTGGTCCGGACAGTTACCGGACGGCCGGACAGCGAGCTACCCATTGCTCACTGTCCGCAAGCCCGCGCCTACGCGATCCCGGTTGGAAATCGGGATCGGAATCCTGGCGGCGGCGAGAGCGCCGTTTTCTGATGCGATCGGCCTCCTCCTTAGCGAGCATTACTGCTTCGCAGAAGTCGGCGACCGCCTGCCACTCCTCCTCGCTCCGGACCATGGCCTCGACCAAGGCCCGGCGCGAGAGGTCTCCGCCGCCGATCACCCCCACGAGGGCACGGCGATGCTCCGCCCTAGCAGGGCACACCGCGATTGTGTGCTCCACCATGTCAATTCGGAACAGGAACCTCCCGAAATTGCCATTTCCGGTGAGCCGCTCTGTCCGCCATGCCGTGACCTGTCGTGGCAGAGGACTTTCACCCCGATCATCATCAGATCAGTTCGATAGCACCTTATAGACAACGTGCATCTTATGACAATTCTAATAAGCCTAAACACGGCTAGGATACATTGATTAATTCCGATGCCTGACGGAGACGGAGTTCCGATGCCTATCTTCCGGCTCACAAATCAGGACATCACCATCAGGTCACTTCGATGATACCATTTTCAACATATCTATTCAGAACCATTCATTATTTATATTATTGTAGTCGTATAACTATGTTCATTGTGATATCTGTGTAAGAATGAACTTCCGTTCATCAGTTCCAATTCATCAAATGTAATTTTTTTTTTTACTGTAAATGCCTTAAGAACTATATGATTGCCTATAATATTTGAGGAGTTCCCTCGATTTCGCCAAGATTTCATCATCAAATCCCAACTTGATGACTATGGGACCATTTGGAAAGTATACCCTTTCCAACAAAAACAGATTTTTTCAAATCGGTAGGCAAGCTACGAACTTATGCGCGATCATCCATAAAAAAAAATACAAAAATCCGAATTGAGAACCTCCTCCTTTTTTAGAAGTCGGTTAATAAATAATCAAATTGGCCTACCTACGTTGGCCAAATTATAGCAATAGACGGTATTTTGTTAAATTAAAGTGATATAAAAACATGAATATGACTTCTTTCAATTTGTAACACTGAAAATGTGAAATGCAAGTTGTGCGATAAAAAAATATTAAATTTAAAATTATAAAATTAATTTGAGTCGTATTGTCATTCTACATCCATTTAATCAATACTTTAATACGTTTTTGTTTGTCAAAAACATTCGCTAAATATTCGCATGTTTTTTGCGAATGCGAATGTCAAAAAATATGCGAATATTCGCGAATGCAAATGCGAATATTCGTTACATCACTACTAGCAACCATCTCATGACTATGTTACTACCATCATAGACTTCGTAATATTTAGATCGTTCAATTTAAATATTTTTAGGTATGATAATTAATAGACAAAAAGTTGTTGTTTATGATGTTAGTAACATAGTCCTGTGAGGTGCCCAGTGTTTTACAAATAACCCTGTATATTTTGTGACAAAAATGGCTTGTTTTTTATTCGCTTTTTTTATAGGCAGGAAAGAGATCGAGGATTTCATAGAAACCTTGCGTGTACATTACCCCAGCTGGAAAGTTGCACGTAGAGCGATATGAGTGGAACGTATAATTAGTGCCTCTTGTCGCTTTGGAAAAAAAATTAAAAAACAATTCCTGCTAAAGTAACGTTACCTCAGCAAGAAAAATTAAAAAAAAACTAATCGAAGAGAAAATAAATGTATATGAGCAGATAGCTTATGCTTGCGCAAAGATGTGCTCCGAAAATATAATCGGTGCGTCTTCAGGTTTTCGAGGTATTGCATTTCCTGCTGGAGTAAAGTTTTGCAGAATCGTGTATCTCTAAAACTATTGTATACGGGAGGAATATAAAGTAATTTTTTTTTTAATATTGTTAATTAACCTTTCAATTGTGATAATTACAGACACAATTGAAAGACAATAGGTGCGCGAACGCCGGCTTCGCGCACCTATTGTCTTTCTGTGTTTCTTTCTGTTTTGTCTTTTTGTTCACCTATTGTCTGTAATTTCCACGATTTAAAGGTTAATCCAAGTATGCACGGTTGTTATCTTTGCACTTTTGCCATCGCATAGGTAGTTCATTGATCCCTTTACTAAAAAAACCATGGGGGTAAGAATCAAAAAAATCAAAGTTTGGACTGCTGCATCGGAGTTGTTTTTTTTTCCTTGTAAGAAGTTGTCTAAATTCCGGAAAAAATGGTACCTAATCTGTTGGGGCAAGGTCTGGGAAGTACGGTGGATGTCACAGACATTCCAATTGTGGTTATTTGTTGTGCAGTGTGTGGTCTTGCGTTGTCGTGCAGCAGCAGTGGTCTAGAGCGATTGACCAATCTCGGTTGTTTAGCAGCTAGTTCTTCCTTCATGGTTTGCAGTTGCTGACAATAGATATCTGCCGTAATCGTTTAGCCAGATTTTAGAAAGCCGTAGTGAACGACATCGGTTCTAGTCCACCAAACACTCATAAGTAACAGTAAGTTTTTCTGAGCCAATTTTCGTTAAGGGCAAGATTTGGCTGGGTCTCCAGGGTTCAGCCATTGCGACGAGCGCTTCCGATTATCGTACAGTATCCACTTTTCTTTAATGATTCGATTTAAAATCCCATTTCCAGTAATGATTCGATTTAAAATCCCTTCATTATTGTGTCGTTTTAGTAAAGTAACACGCGTGTTTGCAAGTTCGATTCACTCAATTCATGAGGTACCCATCGTTCAAGTTTTTTATACTTTCCCCGATTGGCTTCAAGTGGATTAATACAGTTTTGAAAAAAGAAGAAAGAAAGGAAGCTTGCAGCTATCTCTGAAGTGATTTGTGATGAATCCGCTTCCACAATAGCATTTAATTGTTCATTTTCCACTTTGGTCTCCGGCCGTCCACGGGGTTGGTTCTGAAGGTCGAAATTTCCAGAACGAAAACGTTGAAACCAAAAACGTACTGTGCTTTCTTTTGCGACACCAGTGCTGTAGATATCTTTAATCCTTCGAGCTGTTTCTGCAGCGCTGGTGACAAGGTAGAACTCGTACTCGTAAATATACCGATATTTCATGTTTTCCATTGTGCGGTAATAAGCGACGCCAAAGAAAGAAATTATTAGGAAAAAACAAATAAACACACAGCGCTTTAATGAGAAAACTAATAAGCTCTCTTAAAACGGTATTCAGTCCTGCTAGACGTTTATTATAAGTACATATTAATTCCAAAAGTGCACATGCATGCGTTATTGAATAATATTGCTAAAAGTCGAGACGACGGTGCCCTAAAGTTGACCAAAAGAATTTTGACTGCATCACTGGTTAGCTGTGAGGTGCCGTGCTTGGCCGATGCAGTAAGCGCCTGGAAAATCACTTGCCCGGACAAGGCATTGCCCGAAAATCCATCTTCCCAGAGACAGTGGGATGAGCCGCTCTGCAGGTTCGTACGGAATAATCTCATTAATACGTCCACCAATACTGCTGAGCGCGCTCGCCTACTGGCTGTGGGTGAATGGGAGTCGGACCTTTGGCTACAGGCTTTACCGTCACCTAACATAGGTACTTTGGTGAGTGACACCACCTTCCGGATCGCTACATGCCTGCGTCTAGGTGCTCCTAGTGGAGCTCCACATTGATGTCAGTGTGGCGAAGCGGTCGACCGCCTCGGACACCATGGCCTATCTTGCAGTAGAAGCGCTGGTCGGATAGCACGGCATGCCAGTATTAATGACATCATCCGTCGAGCTCTTGTCACTGCCGGGGTGCCAGCTGTCTTAGAACCCAATGGCTTGGCACGTGACGATGGGAAGAGGCCAGATGGGATCACTATAATGCCTTGGAAATTGGGTAGGCCTTTGGTGTGGGATGCAACATGTGTCGACACCCTTGCGCCATCCATCTTCTGAATACGGCGGGCTGTGCTGGGGCGGCTGCTGCAGGTGCGGAAAACTTCAAACGGTGTAAATATAATAACCTCATTGGAAGTTATGTGTTTAAGCCGTTTGGGGTTGAAACTCTAGGGCCATGGGGTCCGAGCGCTCATCGAGTTTTCCGGGATATCAGCAAACAGTTGGTCGACTCTTCGCGTGACCAGAGGGCTGGACTCTTCTTCAGTCAACGAATCAGCATTGCCATCCAGTGTGGCAAGGCTGCCAGCGTTCTGGGCACTTTTCCCATTGACATCGATGTGGACGAATTTTTTGATGCCCTGTGAGTTTTCCCCGTTTTTCAGCCTTTTTACTCGTTTGTACATATTATTATTTTAAGTTTGTATATATATACCTAGTAATTATATAATAAATTAATTGAATTGAATTAAAAATTAAATAAACAACAGAGTACCATTTCTAAAGTTTAAACAAAGCATGACCTTTATTGAACATGTTAAGCCTAAGTTATTGTCCATACAGTCGCGTTCAAAAGTTTCTTAGCAATGATAATATGACCTAATTTTAATAATAACAACAAGACAACACAATTTTGTCTTTGATAAGAGAGTCTGAAATATCGATAGATTTATCGATAATTTACCCAAAAAAATATATATATCCTGAAAAAGTTTGCTTTTGTATTCAGGAGAATGGTTGATCAATATTTTAGAAAATTCAGTTTATTTTTTTTTAATAAAAAAATTGAAACATGTTAATTTTGGTAGGTATAATATTTATCAACTTTTTATATCATATCAAATTACAAAATAGTAGAAAAAAGGTTTATAAGTCAACTCTGTTACATTTTCTTTCATGTTTATAAGAATTTGGTCTCACTAAACTCCAAATGTAATCCCAAATCATATTTTCGTTGTATTGGCTCTGATAACAGTTTTCGAAGTCCATGATGTCTAGATGAAAACGTTCTCCTTGTTCTTTTGAATACGCCCTCATGTGGTTTTTAAAAGTATTTAAATGACCATGTAGCATAATTATATACCCTTAAAGACATTCTGCAGCCCATAGTTTTAAAATCTTCTAACATCTTTTCAACTAGCTCTCGGTAATAGTCTGTGAGAGCACAAATTCTTCATCTTCAATATTTTTATTTGAACTCTGAGATAAGCTTGAATGAGACACTTTTGTAGTTCAGGTGCTGGAAGTTGTAGGTTATGAGAGATTGGAGCCACAGACTAAGCAAAATCTGGATATTCAATGGGTTTTGCATTTTTCAGCAGGATTAACTACGCAAAAATAACAGTCACCGACGTGGTCTTTTGGCTATCGCCAAATTCTTGGTACTGCGAATTTCATACTTCGTTTTTCATCTCGATACCAACCAAAATTAAATAAAGATGACAATAAATAATTGTTTATATTAAAGAAATGTTTTTTTTTTTACTAAACCTTTCTGGTAAAGAAATGTTTAGTAAAAAAACATTTCTTGCCTTCTAAACATCATTTACAATTACTGCAAGCAACATGTGGAGCCTACGGTATATCTAAATTACGAACAGGGCATTTAAAATAAGCTTCGTAGGCTTCACAAAGTTTTCACACGTATTTAAATAAACTGTTATCTCTCTTAATTTAAATAAATGTACCACTTATATAACTCAATGCATCAGCTTCATATTAACACTTTCTAGATGTCCTTTTAACCTCTTTGAGTCTTCTAAAAACAGTTAATTCTTGTTTATCACTTAGTAACATCAGTAGATGCTGTGTGACAGTTACGTCATCTTAATTTTTTCGCGGTATTTCTAAAAACGTCATGATAGCTATTGAATACTCTTTTTTCAATATATTTTCAATATACTAACTGAAGAAAAAATATTTATTGTCATAATCATCATAAAAGCAAACTTTTTAAGGAATATTGGTGTTTTTTCTTTATAATAGAGCATAGTGAATAGAAAAATCACAAAATGAACTTTAGGACAAAGAAAAATTTTTTTTCTGTAGAGTTGTGTAATAGGTATATAATATAATAAGTGTCTGTTTGTAAATTCAAAATAACATTTTTTTCACATTTCGATACCAATAACAAAGGAGCAATTTATTATTATTTCCTTTATTTTTCTATTTTACATATCATTTACATTTTTAAATATTTTTTTAAAAAGCATATAAAAAAGAAAAACATTTAAAAATATAAAAAATAGTGGTCCGCCTGTTTCGGGAGCAGGGTCCACGCTACCGGTGGTTAGGGCTCCAGGGACAGGAACCTCCTCACAATGCGAGCCGTACATATCGAGGAGTACTGCCTTCTGTATCAGGCCCTTGATCCAACCGCGCAACGACAGCTTAGACAGGTGGTCGTCGAAGCTTTTGGCTATAAGGCCATTGACGGACACGACAATCGGCACAATTACAGCCGAATCCACATTCCACATGTCGACAACCTCGTGTGCTAAGTCGAGATATTTTATTTGTTTCTCTTTCTCAGCTTTCACGAGATTCTCGTCATGCGGGATGGTGACATCGACTATCATTGCGCGGCGCGCTAATCGGTCTATCACCACAATGTCCGGCTTATTGGCTACAATAGTCCAGTAATGATAGACCGATCCCAGTACATCGTGACATGGTCATTTTCAAGAACTGGGTCGGGCACATACCTGTAGTACGGTACCTCAGAATCCACAAGGTTGTATTTTAAAGCAAGTTGCTGGTGAAGAATCCTGGCTACTTGGTTATGCCTGTGCAAGTACTCGACGTTAGCCAGACGAAAACAACCGGAGACAATATGTCTGATAGACTCACCCGGACGATGGCATGCCCGACACACGTCAATCGTCCCGTCCTTCATAATATGTCTCCGGTAATTGTTCGTCAAGATAACTTCGTCCATAATTGCACAGACAAAACCTTCAGTTTCTCCGAAGAGGTTGCTAAATCGTAACCAGGCCACGGACGCCGAAAAATCTACATCAGGCTCATGAAGAGCCCGAAAAAAGCGCCCGTGGAGCTCCGTGGAGCCTTGCCTTTCCATACTTCCTTGCGGCCATCAGTTGTAAGTACCACAGGTTTGCGCCAGTTCTCTTTAGCCATGGACAACGGGGTGAGTCTCTTGTCCACTGCGGCCACTTCGCGGTGCATACCCACGTCGGTTTTGAGAAAGTATTATACCCAGACTCTAAAGATGACTGGAATTGAGATGCTAGGAACGCGTGTGAGCTGCTATACCATTTTAACCAGAAGTTTTGCAGTCCGTCCGGTCCTGGAGACTTCCAATTCGGTAACGGACGGACTGTTCTGGCTACATCTGTTGAGGTAATGATTATTTTTTTCATTTCTGGTATAGCTTCGCACGCGCGCTCGACATCACGCATCCAGTCACCCTCAGTGTGACAGACGGGCACCGACCAAATGCTGCGCCAGAATGCATTCGTGGCAGCATCACCCGGGCGGAGCACGTCCGTCACATTTTGCTCAGGTCGCTCCCAAGCTCTGTATACCCATCTCTCATCGATTCTGCGAGTACCGGTCGACTCGCCGCTTATAACGTATTATTATTATTATTTATGTTGGAAATCATCTACAGACTTCTCCCGCTCTAGGTTGGAGCGAGAGTGCGTACTGAATAAAACTATGCCTATGTCTTCCAGTTGCACTTCATCAATTCTTTCTCGGCTTTCACGAGCTTCTCGTCATGTGGAACGGAAATGTTATTATTATTTTCAAAATATGTAGCTAAAGGATAAACTTTGGCTAGTTTTTAGTAACATTAACGGGTCAATTCAAATCAATGTAGCGTGTGGGCCCTCCAGGGTGTAAAGGGAATGTTATTATTATTATTATTTCCTTTATTTATTTCTGGTACATATTTTTAAATATTTCTTAAAACACATAAAAAAAACATTAGAAAATATAAATCTTAGTAGTCTGCCGGTACATTTATTAGTATTATTATCCAATAATAAGTTTATTTTGTTATTGCTTTGTACTTCAGTGTACAGAGGCACAACACGTTTCAACTGAGTCATGAGTAAAATTAAGGCCATGATGACACATGTGTTTTTATTAATCCGTCGCTTTATTGTGATCATCCCAATTTGGTCGGGTAGCCAGCATATATCTACATGTTTGGTTTTTTGATTATATTTTCTTATATACGAAACATTTGAAGCTGAATTTTCACTATATATCACTTGATTAAACGCACTATTTATTGGTGTACACCTTCACATCTTGGATTGAGCCAGTTTCTTGTATGTTGACGTCAAACTTAGGGCACCGTCGTCTCAACTTTTAGCAATATTATTCAATAACGCACGCATGTGCGCCTTAGGAACTGATATGTGCTTATAGTAAACGTCTAGCAGGATTGAATACCGTTTTCAGAGATGTTATTAATTATCTCATAAAAGCGCTGGGATACTTTTTAATTTTTTCAAAAAAGTGCAAGTATTTGAAAATTGTAAATATTTCTATAAATCTAATTCTGTCACATATCAAGAGCTACCCGTGTATGTTTATAGTACAGCCGCACATGCAATAGATTTTGAGATACACGATTCTGCAAAACGGTACTCCAGCAGGAAATGCAATATCTCGATAACCTGAAAACGCACCGATTATATTTTCGGGGTACATCTTTGCACAAGCATAAGCTATCTGCTCATATAATTATTTTTCTCTCCAATTAGTTTTTCAAAATGTTGCTGGGGTAACAGAATCGGAAATCAGAAACGTTTATTTCAAATAGACCAATTACAGGCACTTTTCAACTGTCAAAATGTCTGTCAGTCAAACAAGTGAAGCTAAATTGCACGTTCCATGAATGAAATTTATTATAAATATTAAAATTTTGCTAGCATAATCATATTTTGATGAATTTATATTTTAATTTAGTAGCATATTTTTTTTTCTCCTTAATAATTTGTATGTCAATTGACAAAACATAGCGTACTAACTAATTTTTAAGATCTTGTATTTAATTATCACCTATGTTTACGAATAAATGATTCTGATTCTGATTCAAAGCGTAGATCTCTATGGACGTTACTGTAACAGGAATTGCTTTTTTTCATTTTTTTTCCCAAAACGACAAGACGCACTAATTTTATATGCGGCGCTCATTTACAGCAGACGACGCACTAATTAGACGTTCCACTCATACCGCTCTACGTCCAACTTTTCAGCTGGGATAAGTTACACAACCCTGCCATCATTCTTTGAACTTGATCTTGCATAACAGAATTTGCCAAAAAAAAACGATGTTTTGACGTTTATCACATTTCAATGAGATTGACTGAATAATTAATAACTTGTAATAAAACACATTTATTTTTTGTTTCAGTGAGTTGTCTGGAGAGCTTGGATGGGCCGGTGCACTCAGTTACGGAAATGACGTGGAAGCTAAAGAGCTGGGCGTTAGTGTTAATCTGGACAAGTTTGAGTCCAAGCGGGTACATGTGCGCGGCGTTTGTGCTGCACCCGGCACCTATCTCGTGGGCTCGGCATTCTCCGTCACCACTACCGGAGAAGATGCCAATCTTAATATAACAAATGTTTTCAACAATACTTCCTTACTGGTAGTTGAGTAAGCCGCATAGACACCTAAAATAGCTTTTCTGTATGCACTGCATGAGGTAAAGCTGGGAACAGCTCTGCCAAAGATTTTAATGGTTTGGCATAATTATGACTAATCATTGTATGGTTATTTTTACACTACATGGTAATACATGGCTATGACTAAATTGTTATGCTACTGTAATATACTTAATCAATCATTACTTATGGTACTGTAAAAAAATGTATTATTTTGGACTATTTACTGCAATACATACACATGAATATTTAAAAAAATTATATATTGCACACCGGGTGCAATCTATCCATTTGCATAAAATTTTAAGACCTAATATAACTTGGCAAACTTTTGTTTGTTTTAACTATATTTTCGCATAATATTATTTACGCAAAAAAGCATACGCATAATTTTTTTAAGCATAATTTCTCTCATCATAATAATGATTAGGCATAACATTCTAAATAATAACTTCATTAAGCATAATATTCTAAAGCATAAATTTAAACCATATCTCATAAAGCAGGTAATACACAACATATTTGTTTTGAACAATTTTGTAGGCTTTTTTCGCTGTAAGAAGCTTGCAAACAAGCATATATCATGCATGCAGCAAGCATGCAACATGTAAACAAACATACACCAGGCATGCAAGCAGGCATGCAGCATGCTAGCAAGCATGTACACTCTAAGAGCAAGGTAAACAAGACTACGTGGAGTCGGTTTTCCAGCGACTCGGTTCTGTCACTAAATTTGTTTTCTTTATTTCTATTAATTGTATGCCTAAATAATTATTATGCCAATAGTCATTAGACCTAGTACGTTTTGCGAATTAAATTTATGCCAAAACAAATTAGCCTTCTAAATAATTATGTCAACATAGACAGTATGCCAAAAAAGGGTTCCTTCTATTTGGCAGAATCTTGATACTCCGACTTTTATTTGGTATAACACACTTGGCCTAATCTTATTTTATCGAATATTTTCAAAGCAGAAAAAATATTTAGGCATAACTATTGTTTGGCAGAATATTTACGTAACCGAATTCACAATGGCATACTTTTATCTTGGCAGAACTTTGTTTCGCATTTATTACCTTTGCCATAATTAATATTACGTATAATTTTGTTTAGCGTAATATTTATTTAGAGATACGATTGTTTGTTATGGGTACATATTTAAACAACAAAAATTAAAATACATGTTTCTTCTTGTAAAAAGTCAATATTATGTTGTTCTACAAAATGTAGTGACAGAAACGAATCGTTGCAAAACCGACTTTACGCAGTCTTGTCTGCCCTACCCCTAGAGTGTTGTTCAATTGCACGTAGGTTTGGAGGGGTATGGCGGCCCGCGAGCTGAGGAGCAGGTGGTTTAAAGCCCGCAGCTGAGGCTTGCTTGGCGCCTCAGCCGCGGCGGTGAGCCATAAAATCATCTGCGACGATAAGTACGCATAAGGCCGCCCAAACCCCGCAGCGCCGGAGCCGTGACAGAAACAATGCTTGCTGCATGTTGCATGGCTGCCTACACGCTGCATGCCTGCTTGCTTGCCTGCTTGCGCGCCTGCTTGCATGCCTACTTACATGCCTGTTTGCATGCCTGCTTGCGTGCTGCATGCCTACTTGCATGCCTGCTTGCGTGCTGCATGCCTGTTTCCAGGCTGCATGCCTGCTTGCATACTGCATGCCTTCTTGCATACTGCATGTCTGCTTGCATGCTACATGCCTGCTAGCCACCTTGGTTATTTTTTTATAACCACCCAGAAATAGGACTTGCATGGGGATTTCGTCAACCCTATGTAAAGCAACAGTGTTTCGTTATTAAGTCATTTCTGACTGTTAATTTTCTAGTATATGATGGTTCTGCTTTTTAATTATTATGGAAATGAATGTTATGCCAAAAAATTACTGACTAATAAAATAATGAGTTTTGAATGTATAACAAATGAGTGTATGTGAAATGATTTTCTGCGAAATAAGGTTTATGCTATCCGTTGTTATGCAAAATAACATTTTGACATAAAAAGTGCTGCTATAAAAGATAGACCCAAAAAAAAAAATGGCTAAATATTATTAGGGCAAATCAAATTATGCCAAAGTATATTAGGAAAAAGAATATGCGAAAAGAAGGGATCCCGGTGCAATAGCGTCATAAATGCTAAAATTGCTAAAATGAGATATTGATCACAAATGATGTCAAACATGCGTCTACATCCTGTGCGATAATATCATAAATGTAACTCCTAAAATGTCCAACTGAGGGCATAAATATTGTTGCGGTTTAAAGAAATTATCCATATTTTTTTGAAATTTGTATTTATTCTAATAATTGATTATTTTTAACCTCTGAAAAAGTTAATTATGAGTGCCATTTATGATATTTTAAGTTTTGATTTTTTGTTTAGTTCGGCCTATATGACGTTATTGCACTGAAAAGTTCTACTGTCAACTTACCTTTCTGCACAATAACGTCATAAATGTAGGTATCGTTTTTAAAAACATTAAAGATGTACCACTTAAATATAATATTTTTATTTCTGAACCTACCTTAATTTTCAAATATGGAGTATAGTTTGGCCATCGAAAGATGGCACAACAAAAAGGAGGCCGAATTAAAAAAATCTATAACTGTTCACCCTGACTCTACGCTGCTTAAACATGTCGACACTTTTGATATAAATTATTATTTATGAAAATAATATGCAAGTTGTATTTAACAATTCATGAATAACGAATATTATATTAGTAAGTTAATTTATAAAATAAAGCGTTTCTTACTTTTAAATTTAAATTAAACAAATTGTGTGTAAGATGTCATGTACAATGGTCCGCATAGGACAAAGTGCGGAAACCATACTCAGACATAGTGTGTGAGAGATTTCATCGAATTTTTTTTGTTCGTTTGAAAGACCTATCGATGACAAAAAATGGTACAACAAAAAGTAGGCCGTATTAAAAAAAAAACTGAAGCTGTTCACCCTAGCTGTACGCCACTTAAACGGAGTTGATACGTTTGATTATTCATGAAAATAATAAATATGCGATAAATATATGATGCATTTTTATTTTAAAATTAGCAACACATGTTGTGTTCTTCAGCAATGGGTACCTCGCTGTCTAACTGTCCGGTAACTTCGGACCGAGCCCAAGTCGTCGACGGCGCGCTCTGTCTCCGCGCCTTTCAAGGAGTTGTCAGCAACAGCAGGGGCCTAGCCAGTCGAAGCCTTCTGGGGTCAGGGTTATCCGAAAGGGAAGCTCGGCCCCGGTACGAAAGGTAAGAAGAAACGGTGTGGGTTTTTTAGTCAGTAAGAGTCCCAAGGGCGAGGGATGTCATTTGGATGATTTCACCCACACAAAAAAACACGACGATGTGACCCGCCCCCCCCCCCCCCCTGGCGCCAATGCTGGATCCGCCCTTGGTCCCACCTTCCGTACTGCATCACGTGCCCTGTTGCCTGCTCACGTAGGGACGACAGCATCAGCGGACGGTCACAACAACCAACACAGTCACGAGATGATTTTCAAAAACATCTCAAACCCATAGCAGAAAGGCTGGACCTGGTCTGAGTGGATATCCGAGTCCTGTGGAATAAAGAACCTCCAACCCAGATCATGGTAGCTCCAAACTTGGACGCAGAATTGGCGGTCGTAGAGGTGAAAAAGCACCTCCAACCCACTCGTTCAGTGCAAAGTGCCTAGGACACGGACACAACAAATCCATATGCGGAGCGGCAAAGGAGTCATGCTTCTTTTACAGCGGTGCGCATGATGGCAGGGACTGTCAGAACAGAGCCGAAGGCAAAGAGCCCACGTGTATAAACTGCAAGGGGGCACTGAAAAAAGGAAGCGATACACGGAATTGTGGGGGTCGTGATTTTTTTAAACGCTAAGACCTTACACAACCGTGAGGTATGCAGTCTCAGGGAATACTTCCTAGAAACCGACGTGGGTATGCACCGAGATGTAGCGGTGGACAAGGGCCTCACTCCGCTCTCCTTGGCTAACGGGAACTGACGCAAACCTATAGTGCTGGATGCTAATGACCTCAAAGAAGTATGGCAGAGCAAGGAGCTTTATGGACGCTTTTATCGAGCCCTACATGGAGCTGATGTAGACTTATTAGCGTCCGTATCAATTTTAAAGTGGCTCCTCAATACAAACGTCTGAACTGAGGAGCCAGTTGGAACACTGAAAGTATTCAACGAATATTTTTGAAAATTTTATATCATTTAGTAGTAATTAGTACTTACTACTTACTAAAAATCTAAGTCTAATACTGTTGATATTCAAAAACATACAATACTTTTAATGTGGCTCCTCAATCTATACACAAGAGCGTGAATTTACATGAAAGTAATTGGTCAATTTATAATTCCACTGCAAAAAACATTTAGTAAGTATGTTTGAATTTCTCCTTCCCCTTGGACCGCGAAAGCGTTTAGACGTGCCGTCTAAACGCTTTCGCGGTCCAATCCGTAAAAGTTCTTTCAATTTTTATTAAAAATTAATAGTTATTTCGAAATAAAATGATGAATAGAATTTGCAAAAGTACTAAGAGCGCATAAAGTTTGAAGAGAACGCGAAACACAAGCAGTACCTACTGGATGAAGCGGGCCGACAACAGTAAAGACAGAGATAGCACACGGAGCCCCGCTGCGCTGTGCGCGTATCTTCTTTGCCGGCTGCCCAACTTACGAGCGATAGCGATTAGCGAGTAATATATTTATGTTTACTTGGCTTTGTGTTGATTTTTAGTCGGATTAGACAAACTAACAAGCTAAGGTAACATCTATAAAACAGCACGAAATCAATCTAAAACTCCTTCAAATCAATCCAAAACGCCTCAAAATCAATTTTCATCGCGCTCGGAGTCCGATATTCGGAAGCTGCAAGCAAACCAAGAGCCAGAGGGAAACATCACCCAGCAAGCCAAACGCAGATGCATTTCACTCGGCAGTGGTGACCTGGATATGTTTAAAAACCGGCCAAGAGCATGTCGGGCCACGCACAGTGTTCATAGATAGAGTGCGGAAAGCTTAACCTGTAGTTTTTTTTTTTTTTTTAATTAAATTTACAACATTGTTTTGCCGAAAAGAAACACGTCAAAGTCTATGGTTGCAATTGTCAGTTTTTGGAAACTGATATTTATTTTTCAAGAATAATTGCTTAATTGTGGAAAAACAATAAACAGTAACGTGCAAAAACTGCTACACACTATGGTTAATAAGTTCAAACAAAAACAAGAAGAGGAAGGTGTTTTCAATTAAAACCAACATTGTTTACATACGATTTCTGATTTTTAAGTTAGTACCTATGACGTTATAATCTTGATCCTTGTCGACTAATATTATTAGATAGTAAGTTATAAAGATACAATGATATTTTTTTTCTTACATTTTTAGATAATCTGACATATTGCGAATTTCATAATGGACAAAAACATCGAACACAGAAGGCTTTTAGTGAATCGACTTAATCAAAAACACATGCTAGTGAGTGGTAGAATGCGTTCAAAAGCAGTTGAGATGTAATGAAAGATTTGCCTCACTCTGTCTGGTAGTACATGAAAGTCTGCAACTGAAGTTAAAATCGCAAAAATCCTAGTTCAAGTTTGAGAGAGATGCTGCTGCAGCAGCTGCTGAACTTTTTGTGTCTCACGAGTCGATCCGTATCATTTGAAACAATCACTGGAGTATAAAACATGTTCCCACTTGACCAATCCCAAAAGATCTGAATTTTCTCTATGCTAAAACGAATCGATTCCAATTTCCAACCCAACAATCTTGAAACACATTAATAGTGTTGGCGAGACGTGATGAAGTTGAAATCATGTTAACTATTTTATTTGACTATCACGGTGTTGTGCACTTGGTATTCTTGCCAGAACGCCAAATGGAAAATAAAGAATATTATTTAAATATTATATAGCGACATTTGAGAGATCAGATAAAATAAAATAATTTGGAATACTATCTAACATTTTGTGTGTTATTGACATTTACCATACACCCACCAAATAATTAAGTCTACACACATGTTTTTGACTAAGATTTAAGTTCTTGTACAACTATTTTAAAACTGTCATAAATACAAAAAATACTCTAGTATCAAAGTTTTTTCTCCTACTATTTCAATAATACCACATTCAAAATTTTTGGTTGTAACCTCCTTTTCTCAGGTCACGCTTTCATTAGACTGACTCTAATAAGTATCTTTATTTTATTCATAGGAACAGCAAACAACTACATTATGTGATATTAAAAAACATAATTAGCCCACAGCGCTGTTCACAGATTAGCATTTATTAGTAATTTTAAAATTGCCAGGTTACATGCATCCCAATGACATCTCCAAGTTATAAATAATATTAAAAACAAGCAGAAAAAGAACGAGTCATACAAATTATTAAAAAAGAGAAAAAAAGGAAAGAAAAGAAAACTCAATTATAAGACTAAGAGAAAAATACTAATAATACTAATCAGAGCGCTCAAGTGTCTTATACAATAGGCTTCGAAACTTTGATGTGGTACATGTAAATATGTAGATATGCTCAAATTCATTGCTAAACGTTGTTACCATTCGCCGAATCGGTGCACGCTGCCCTGCATTAGATCGGCAGGTACCTGTTGCAAATAGTAAGCCTGCACGCACCTAGCTTCTATGAACAGTTCTGGGGACTGCATAACACAGTACATTGTTCAGATCGATACAGTCAAAATTGCCATTAACAATATTATATGAGGTCATTGCCTCTAATTGTTTGCGTCTAGAGCTCAGCGTCAAGAGTTTATATTTATTGAGCAACTGGTTATAAGCCAAATATGTTCTGTGACATCTATATTGCATTGCACGGAGAAATTTGCGCTGTACATTTTCCAACATATCAATGTATTTCTTATAATATGGATTCCAGATGGGTACGGCATAATTATTCAAGTTGAGAGCGGACTAGCGTTTTGTATAGACATAAATAAGAAGAGGACTTTTTAAAATCATGAGTAGATCTCATTATAAGCCCGTAAATCTTATATGCTCTATTAATAATTTGCTCGATATGTAAGTCTAAGCAAAGCTTAGAGTCAAGCATTATGCCAGGTCACGTACCGAGTTTATTCTATTCAATGATATACCACATAATGTGTAAGCAAACTTAATAATGTATTTGTTTTTGGTGAAATTAATAAAATTGCACTTGGGAATGCTTAGAAGAAGCTTACTAGAGTAACAATAGTCCGTCAGTCTGTCCAAGTCTTCTTGGAGAAGATAGCAGTCCCTTATATTTTGAATAAGTCTATATACCTTGAGATCATTTGCGTATAACAAAAATTTTGAGTTAACAAAGCAGTTGCCAATATCATTTATAAAGATGATGAATAAAAGGGGACCAAGAATAGAACCTTGAGGGACGCCAGAGGTAACCCGAACAGCATCGGAGTGGTATCCGATAATTACAACCCGTTGACAGCGATTAATGATGTAAGAAGTGAACCATCGTAACAAGTTACCACGAATACCATTGAAAGCTATTCGGCTGAACAGTAGTTCATGATCCACCTTGTCGAAAGCCTTCTGAAAGTCCGTGTACACTGAATCATCTTGTATACAATCATTCATATAGTTAAATAGATCTTTAGCGAATACTAACAAATTCGTTGTGGTTGACCGCTTCTTTACGAAACCATGCTGTGGCTGTATAAGACCGTTATGGAGAATAGGGTACACTTTGTTATGTATTAGTCTTTCAAAAACTTTTGACAAGGTAGACAAAATAGAAATTGGCCGGTATTGCTCAACATTACAATTAGATCCGGTCTTGTGTACAGGCGTAATATTAGCATGCTTCCATACCGCTGGCATGACACCTTCAGATATACCTTTATTATAAATTATGGTTAAGGGTCTACATATTACCGAGGTATTTCTGAGAAAAAAACGCAGACAGACCATCTGGACCCGGGCCTTTAGCTGGATCCAGTGATTTTAATTCTGCCATTACCGTTTCCTCTTTAAAGTCTATGTCAGAAAATTACTATGTCGTTAGACATTGTTTCAGAAGGTGGCTCCCATTGTGAAAGGGCAGGTGAGGCAGGCTCATATACTGAAGAAAAGAAATCTGAGAACATATTGCAAATCGATTGAGGATCGCTGGATACAATGTTGTTATATTGCACTTTTGCTGGTATACCAGGTCTGTCTTTGCGATTGGAAATATAGACCCAAAAATCTTTAATATTTTTTTGAATGCTATCCTCAATCGACTGAACATATCTAGAGAAACATTTATAGCAATTCTTCTTAAATATGGCTCTGTGCTGCGAAAAAAAATCGTAGTCTGAAATGTTGCCGTATTTCTTCCATTTGACCCATGCTTTTTGCTTTTTTCTGAATGTACTGACTAATGATTTAGAGAACCAGACTGGAGAAAGCCAGCCGTTCTGGATGCGGATAGTGGTGTATGCTGCTTAATAATATCGTCAATCTTGTTATGTATTGTACATGTATTAAGTGCCTCTTCGGGCCCTAAAGCCATGAGAAGTTCTGTCCAGTTAGTACACCGAATTTTTCGGTTAATGTGCTCATAGTCAGATTTATAGAAGTTTTATTTTTGTAGCGGTCGCTGTTTCGCGTTTCGGTCGATTTACATCACAGACAAAAGGTGGGTGATGTGTCGATTGGAAGTAGAGGCAACAATGCGCTCGTTACCTTACATGGTTGATTTGATATCAGCAGGTCAAGAATTTGAACATTAGTATTTGTCACAACGTTGTATTGCGTAGCATTAGGTGGCACTAAATTGCGGTGACATTAAATTATTTAGCTGTGTACAAGTCGTAGACGAACCCATGCCTAACCCACCGCTGTTTAGCGATACAGTTGCATCCGGTATATTCCAAGCTATATCAGGAAGATTTTAGTCGCATAATATGAAAAAAGAGTCAACGCGAGGGTCACTACTCCAGACCGAACCCAAATTGTCAATAGCATATCGTTCACTATGCGTTCCTCAAAGACATTTGTAAAACCCCGAGGTAAACACTGTACTTTTCATTGCGAATACAAGGAAAGTAAAAATAAAATAAAAAGTTTGTAAAACCTGAGTCGTCGTACCTATGATTTTAAGTAGGTACTATCTTTCTTCTGATTTAGGCGATAAAAGGTTCCACTACTGCTTTAGCCTCTTCACTTATAAAATTAGGCGTTAAATCACTATTTTAATCTGATGAACTTATTGATAATACAAATCTCTGCTGTATGGAAATTAAACAAAACTTGAAAAAAAACCAACAACTGATTGCCACTTTGTTTTTTTTTCTGTGGTCGGCCTGCTATTCAGCCTCATTAATGAAAAATTAAAAATTAATCGTAACCTTTTAAAAATAAAGTATTTTTCATTACTCATACTCTGAAAGTAGGTCTGAAGTTGCCTGAGGAGCGGGCTGAAAGTGATACTTTTCATCCCTAGGGAGTTTTACTTTACAACTGACAGCTGTCAAATTATAAAAAAAAAAACTAGTTCTATCTTCACATTTCTATTGAACCATGTTCCAATTTTCCATACAGCCAGTCAATCACAGCACGATATAAAATTGAAATAACTTAAAGACAAGAATTAATTAAATAATGTTATTGATTTATTTGTTCAACTATTTCTTTAAAATACTTTATTTTTATAAGATTACAATTAATTTCAAATTTTTCATTAATGAGGCTGAATGCTGGCCGCAGAAAAAAAAAACAAAACAAAATGGCGGGAAAATGGCAATCATTCGTTGGTTTTTTCGAGTTTACGTTTTCGTACAACAAAGATTTGTATTAACACGTTATGTTTATCAGATTAAAATAGTGATTTAACGCCTAATTTCATAAGAGAAGAGGCTAAAGCAGTGGTGGAATATCTTTTACCACCTAAATCAGAAGAAAGATACCTACTTAAAATCATAGGTACTACGACTCAGGTTTTACAAACTTTTTATTTTATTTTTAGTTTCCTCGTATTCGTAATGAAAAGCACAGTGTTTACCTCGGGGTGAAAGTAACCCATTTAACCCCTCGAATTAGCGTCCTCGCTGCGCTCGCCCGCCAACTCCTTCTCGGGACGAAATGAGTTACTTTCACCCCTATGATTTTAAGTAGGTATCTTTCTTCTGATTTAGGCGGTACAATGTATTCCACTACTGCTTTAGCCTCTTCTCTTAGGAAATTAGGCGTTAAATCACTATTAATCTCTTTTGTACGGCAATGTAAATAAAACTCGAAAAAACCAACGACTGATTGCCACTTTCCCGCCATTTTGTTTTTTTTTCTGCGGCCGTGGAGCTATTCAGCCTTAATAATGAAAAATTACAAAATAATTGTAATCTTTAAAAAATAAAGTATTTTAAAGAAACAAAAAAATCACTTAAAATATAACATTATTTAATTAATACTTGTCTTTAAGTTATTTCAATTTTATATCGCGCTGTGATTGACTGACTGTATGAAAAATTGGAACATGGTTCACTAGAAGTGTGAAGATAGAACTAGTTTTTTTTTAATAATTTGACAGCTGTCAGTTGTAAAGTAAAACTCCCTTGGGATAAAAAGTATCACTTTCAGCCCACTCCTCAGACAACTTTAGACTACTTTCAGAGTATGAGTAGTGAAAAGAATATTACAGTCTGTCAAGAAAGTCATGAAAAGAAGGGAGGGCGCCACCATCATTATACATAGTATCCCAATAAATTTCGACTAAAAGATATTGATACTTTTATTTATAAAATAATAATTACCGATTTACGGTCCCTTTACTGCCGTGTAGGTACATTATTTTACCGATCTATCTGACACTCGTCTATCCATGTAATAAATGCTTGCAAACGAGTTTTGACTTTCATTGGTAGTGGCTCCCTATAAATAAAAGTACTAACTCTGTCGTAGTGGCGAACAACATTTTTATTAGAACTAATTTTCATTCAAGTGACGTATAATTTTAACTGATACATAATAGTTATAGTAGTTCTCATTTATTTATTAAAACTTCATCCAACACAAGTGTACAAAGGCGGAGTTAATGCCTTAGGCATTCTCTACCAGTCTGAATTTTGTTTTCTATACATTGCGACGAAACCATACTTCTCTATTTGCTTGTTAGGATAATTATATGTTTATCCTACGTACCTACACGTAAGAGTTTATCAAAACAGACATTCTTCTGAATATCTGGTTTTATATTCATAAGAATGTCTGGTTTGATCAACCCTTGTTTTCGTCCTTTCAGCTACTAGCATTTATGTACTTACTACTAAATGCAAATCACGATGTTTTGCCTCTCTGTACTGCCATCAGCGTGGCGCTGAGTATTGATAGATATGAGTTCATTGCAAAAATAAAAAGTTTATGAAATAAATCTTTATTAATCCGAATCCAAATAATCAGAGACGAGGTATTCGACTCCAGAAATGTTGCCTGAAACTTCTTCAAAATGAAACCGGCCAACATCTGACTCGTAGTTTGTTTCGTAGGTCGGCCTTTCCTGTGTTTTCCAAGCGTTGAAAATGTATCTCCATTCTTCATGCCTTAGTCCGCAATGCGCCGAACTGTACTTTCGGAAACACCTGAAGTCAATAAAGATAATTATGTTAAATATACAAATACATTTAACAAAGGTACCTAAATAAAAAACACCAAAATATCAAAACCGTTAAGTGATAGTATAATAAATCGTAGGTAAATTTCATAACCTTAGCAAGACATAAACAATGTTAAAGATAGATTAATTGTACTTAAAAACAGAAGATTGTTAAAACATTATATTTCCGTTAGTGTGTTAAACCTTAGAATATATTTACGTACCGGTTATAATAACTTTGCTGTTCGACCATAAACATCGTCTTTGTTCGTCCCAGCACTCCCACCTTGAATTTCGGCCATACACCCTTGAAAAACTTTAAATATAATTTGTCTCGCACCGCTCTTACAAACATTTCGATTAATTTTTTGTATCTTAACTCTTACACGATTAAAAAAACTCGAAATAGCACCGAAATATTATAAAAAATCAACTACACAGATACGACGTGACAGTTCAGGTACTCAGCTTAACAATTATTCAGTGTTACCAGTATTAGCAAAAACAGTAGTTCCCAAAACATTATTTTCATGACTTTCTTGACAGACTGTACATACATACAAACACACAACTTACTACCTGGATGCTACTGAGGAGCTATTGAACAAGCTTGAGCGATTACAAAACTTATACATTCGGTTTGTTTTTGGATTACGAAAATATGACCATGTCTCTCATTTTCGCAAGGAACTCAAATGGCTCCCTATCCGTCTTCGCAGGAACACTTGGATTTTATGTCTACTCTTTAACATCTTACAAAACCCGTCTTATCCCTCCTACCTTCGTGATCGTTTTTCCTACGCTCGTCCTAGTGGCGTGCCGTGCAGATCACACCTCAGATCCCTTCTTAAATCCCCTTCCCATAAATCCTGTTACTACTCCTATTCTTTCTGTGTCCATGCCGTGAGGTTGTGGAACTCACTTCCACCTAGCACTCGAGATATAAATCGATCGCACTTTTTAAAAATCGAGTAAAAGAGCACTATCTTTCCTCTCAACTGTGATATGTATTTAAATATTGTATGTAATAGGTTGTTTATTATTTAATATATATTTGCAGTAGAAGTTATATATTATTTTTATATATAAATATAGGGTACTTTGGATTATTCACACATTCTTCTTTTGCATTTCTTGCAGGTCTGCTGGAAGAAATTTCTTTGGAATTAACAGTACCTTTGTACTAATGTTTCTTAAGTATTATCTTTTTCTGTGTGTACATAAATAATTAAATAAATGAATACAATGATACGCGCGAAAAACATAACCCTTCTTACAGTCGGGTAATAATTACAATCGGGTAAAAACCTCTTAATCGCGATCTTGATAACAGAAACTGACGCGGACGAAGTCGCAGGCAACAGCTAGTATATAATATGACGCAACGTGTACCTACACGAAATGCAGTATATTTTATTGGTACCTACCTACCTTAAATAACTTTTTATTGTTTTCCTCAACGACTGTGCAGTAACTCTTTTAGAACTATTTTTAAATAAAAGCGTGATGAAATATTTTTACTGTGGAAATAATTTATTTCTTATTTTACTATTTGGTAAGTACCTATCTACATATCTATTGTGGTCTGGTTTCCGCATATAGTCCTTGGATCATTGTGCGTGAGCCATGACAGGCTTCACTCCAACCAGCCCATTTCACTCCAAAAGTAGATCATAGGGGCCCACCACGGTCAAGATCTGCTGTGGTCATGGGGTATGCCGATGCGAAAGAGAACCTCTGGGCCCTAGAACGAAGGCAAAGAAGGAACAGGAGGGAGTGTTATTCAAGAAAAGCCTGCCACTTTTTCCCGCCCCAGCCAAGGGCGGAAGATTTAATTACTTGAATTTCTACCTTAAAAATAAACTCCAGAAGTAGATTGAAGGTTCGTGTTATGGTAAGTGCCTTTGTGCAATTATAAAAATAATACTCAAAATGGGTTCCTTCTATTTGGCAGAATCTTTGTACTCCGATTTTTATTTGGCATAACTCACATGGCATAATCGTATTTAATCGAATATTTTTAAGGCATAAAAATTATTTAGCATAACTTTTGTTTGGCAGAATATTTACGTGTCCGAATTTACAATGGCATACTTTTATCTTGGCAGAATTTTGTTTCGCATAATTACCTTTGCCATAATTAATATTATGCATAATTTTGTTTAGCATAACATTTATTTAGAGATACGATTATTTGGTATGGGTGCATATTTGAACATCAAAAATTAAAATAGATGTATCTTCTTGTAAAAATTAGTGTTCAAAACATCAAAAACTTATAATATATGGAATAAAACTGATAATTTAAATAAAGTAAATTTATGCTGTCGAATGGTTAGATAACCTACGTGCAATGTATTTAAAATCGAATGGTCTGCAAAAGTGTCACTTTTGCAGACCATGCAGAGAATGTTCTAAATATAGCATGTATTGGTAGCATTTTCAATATTAAATTAAATTTGTGTCATAAAAAGTTAATACGTTGTGCTGCAAAATTTTGTGACAGAAACGAATCGCTGCGAAACCGACTTTACGCAGTCTTGTCTGCCCTACCCCTAGAGTGTAATTTAAACCCGCGTAGGCGCGGAGGGGTAGGGCGACCCGCGAGCTGAGGAGCAGGTGGTTTGAAGCCCGCCACCGCGGCTGAGGCTGGCCGGCGAAGCCGGCCAGCAAGCCGAAGCTGCGGTTGTGAGCGTTAAAACCATCTGTGACGATAAGCTCGCGTGGCGCCGCCCAAACCCCGCAGCGCCGGAGCCGTGACAGAAACAATGCTTGCTGCATGTTGCATGCCTGCTTGCATGCTGCATGCCTGCTGCATGTTGCATGCCTGCTTGCATGCTGCATGCATGATGCATGTTGCATGCCTGCTTGCAAGCTACATGCATGCTGCAAGTTGCATGCCTGCTCGCATGTTGTATGCCTGTTTGCATGCTACATGCATCCAAGCCGACAATATTTTTGACCTTTTAATGACTATCGATATAAAATGTATGCCAAAAGACGATTCTGACTAACAAAATTATGAGTTTTGAATGTATGACAACTGAGTGTATGCGAAATGATTTTCTGCGAAATGAAGTTTATGCTATCCGTTGTTATGCAAAACAATATTATGACGTAAAAAGTTCTGCTATAAAAGGTAGACCCATAAAATGTATCAGGACCGACGCTCCCAGATCGGCGTGTGTAGCCCACGTGTGAACAGTGTAGTTCTGCCGCCGACGTAGCGTCGCGTGGCGTGGCGTGGGTCAAGTGTAGCTCTAACAGTCTATTTTCCATATAAAATGTATGGAGACCGACGCTCCCAGATCGGCGTGTGTAGCCCACGTGTGCGCAGTGTAGTTCTACCTTAACTCGCTCTGCTGATGTTCACGTAAAATAAATAATATGATTCCAAATTTTCCTTCATACTTGTATAGACTTAGGACGGACTTAACTGTTTTGTGCCTAAGACATACCTAATAAAATAATTACTAGTGTTGCAACAGAACTCTGCTTCCGCTTCCGCTTCTGCAGAAGTTCCGCAAACTTTTTCACTTCCAAACGGAAGTGAAAAAGTTTGCGGAACTTTTCTGCTTCCGCAAAACTATAGCGACGAAATTACTTTCGCCGCTATAGTTTTTCGCTAAAATTTACTTTTGACTTCTGTTTCCGTTTCCGCTTCCGTTGCATCACTAAATTACTTGCTCATGCTAAAAGTGTTAGGTAATTAATTACATTACTCTTAAAACTAAATAATATCTATAATACCTACGACTTATAAAAATAAACTTAAATAACTCTAATATAAACTGTACTTGGTAAAAACTAAAAGGAATAAAAAAGTCGCACTGAAAAGCAAGGTTTAAAATAGGCTAATTGCCTTAAAAAATGTAATTAGTCCGTCTAATTTGCTGCTTTTTTCGCACGGAGTCGTAACAGTAAGTCACATGTAACTTTAATGGGCTATTTCTTTGTTATTTTTTGTTTAATCGAAAAAAGAAAAAATATGTGTCCAATATTTTTTTATAATCTAAAATACGGACTAAATAAAATGAAATTAATTCAAACCTGGAAACTACCCGTAGCAGTTAAACACACAATTTAAAAAATGCTAATAAGAACGAACGCTCGCCACTCGACACGTCCGTTCAAATCAAAGTTCAGAAACTGTATGATGCGCGCTCTCGTACCTTCGCTGCGTCCCCGGCTGGAGGCGCGGCTAGCGGTGACAGGGCTTCGCCCTCTGACCGCGAGCGAAGTCCTGCCGAAGCCTGCTACGACAGGCTTGTCGCTGGAGTGCCTCTATGTACACAGCGTGGAGATAAATTGCAGTTTTCTTGAAGAATGGCCAAAGCCTTGGCATCTAAAACATTGTGTACCTTACGGGTTCCTTGCTTGATACTTTTGTATTTGAACAACACAGTTGCTGATGTATCTGATTTACAGGAATTTAGAAAAATCACTGCCAGCTGGAAGCTGCACAAGGATTGGTGAACAAAAATCATTGCCTTTGTTATCAGCGGGTAGTTTCATCCTACTTTCAACTTTCACATCTTTGTAGCCTTGAATCTCGTATTCTTCTGTTAAGCTATCTTCAGTGTAGACAGGTAGACCAAAGATTACCGCTTTGTATGTTTTCTCATCCTTCCTTGGGAATGTATGGAATGTAAGACCATCCGCTTGGAAACCTTCTTTCACTGCTTGGTGGCTTTCTGGGCTATAGCAAGAAATTACTTTTTTGTTGTTACCTCTGTATTGTAGATCGAAGTTTTTGGTATACTTCAAAACGAGATCCTTGACATTATTATGTGTCCATTCGGATTTCATTTGTAAGATAATAGGCGGAATAAGGCCTGATTTCTTCTTTGGAGTAGAAGCTGCCTTGTGACGCGCAGTGAGGACATCTGTTTCCTGAGTTTTGACGGATCGAAGAATACTGAATTGATTGGACGTTTTGACCGGAACAGGTTTGTATTGTTCGGTAGCAGGTAGACTGAACTTTGGGATTTTCCACTCACTTGTAGCAGAGGGACCTTCCAGCGGGCGTTTTCCCACTGAGTTGGAACTAGGGCTTTCAATACCGGTATTACGGGATCCCGCAATACCGTGATCACGGATATATTTTGGTCTTTTTTCAATCACGGTATTGACGAGCCAATACCGTGATTACGGTATTACAATGTTTAATATATATTATTATGTTTTGTTGTAATAAGTAGCAAGAAGTTGTATTATATAATATAAATTACGATGTAATATTATTCTCACACCTGTATTAAGCGCCAACTCTTCGCGATACGTCGAACCATAAATTAAAATGGTCTGAATAACGCGTAAAGTGATAGGCCCTATACGATGTTATTGTTTTGTTAGTCAGTATCGCAAAGGTGCCCGGGTAACATGTGCAATCTTGGTCATTGTGTATTTTTGATAAGTTTGTAATCTTGACGAGCAACATGGTACATAATATTAATACTTGTATTTTATGGGGTTTGTCTCAATTCTCAACGGATCACGCGACCGCATTTTTTTTTTTTTGTAAAAACTAATTACGAATTCACAACAAATTGAAGCATCTAAAATTGTGTCATTTTCCAATTTGTTTAATATATTTTTTCCTTTAACGAATCACGTTATCCGTTAGATCTAGAATTAGACAGTAAAAATTGAATATTTGAGCGGTTTCGATGTGGCTTTCTTTTCTATCTTCAAATATTATTAATTTTGCCTAATTAGTACTTATTAACTATTTTCGTGTTCGAAGAAACAATTCAAAATTCTACATTTAATTGGTAGTTTGGTACAACAAGTACATGTGAAATATTCTCATAATAATAAGAAAAAAACACGAGTCTTGACGCTTGCTGACCTCTAAGGGCAGTATAAGTACGCATCTAATGTATCAGCCAGTAAACTATAGGTACGGCAGCGCCATGCTTACTTGAACCTTAGAACTGCGTTTTAACCTTATTAGATATAGATATGTTGTAAAAATGTACAGCGTCAAGTAAGCCTAAACCTTACGCAGATCTATGGTTTTAATCTGCCTTATTTGGTAATCGCCGGTAAACAATCAGTACGGTAGCGCCATGCTTACTAGAACCTTATTAGAACAGTTAAGAGAGAAAAACACTGTTTTGAAAATAAAAATACGTATTTAAATGGTTTTATTAATTTCCTAATTAAAATATCTATGAGACGGGGTTACAGTCAAGCACTAGTTAAAAAAAAAACTTGAGTTCAATACCGTGATCACGTGATCACGGTATTGAATATTCTAATACCGGTATTGATACCGGTATTGAAAAAATCCGGTATTTGAAAGCCCTAGTTGGAACGTGTTATAAATTGCTTCATGGCGAGCGCAGAGAATAAGTCGATGTTTTGTGGTATCGATAAGTGTCTTTCCCATCACTAACAATTGATGGGATTACTAACTCGGTGACGTAGGGTATCACTCAACGACAACGTGCAACGAACGACACTAGGAGGAGACACACGCGCTCGGACGATGACGACGATACGCATCCGTATTGCCATGGCCCTCTGGCATGCGTCCAGCTGGGCCTTCGGTTGCTGACGCAGCGATGGCACCCACACTGGCGTCCCATATGAGGCCATGGACCGAAGGATTCCCGCGTAGAGCCCCCGGCAAGAGGCGTCTGGAGCCCCAAAGTTAGGCTGGAGCCACTTGAGAGCAGCCCTGTCACATAGTCGTGGTCAAGTCACACGAAGTTATTATTTAATTTTTATAATAATAAATACAGGTAAAAAGTACTTAAAGAAAATCTATATTGTGCCAAAAATAATATAAAAACATTATGTTTAATAATTTTAATTAGTGGTCCACCTACATCCTGGACCTAGCCCAGGGGGGGGGGAGTCATGACCCCCATGACCCCCCTGGATCCGCCCTTGAGTAAGAAACTAATCAATTTAGTACTTTTGGAAAACCTAGATGAAGATAGTTTTTTGCAGACCCCGAATGTTTAGAATTTTGCTTAAGACATTTTAGGTTTTCTTCTGACAAGTAATACAGAAATAGGGAGTCTTTTCGATGATGATGACGAAGCCTTTTGAATTTATACAGAAAAGCTGTATAGTTAAGATTTACTAATAGGATGCAACATTTCTTTTTCTTTGGAGAAGTCACATTTATATATATATATAACTTTCTGAGTGATTCAGCTCACAAACATGCCAACATCGATCGTCATCATCATTTCAGCTGAAAGGCGTCCATTGCTAGACAAAGATTTCTCACAAATGTCACCACAACGGCCGGTCCTATTTATCACGCCTCCATCGAATTCACGTGAACCTTACTAAAAAAAAAAGGTTACCGGTACCCTTGAGGCGAGGCCTTTCAACGTTGCTCCATCGATCATCTGTTCTGCGAGCAATGTACTTTGTATAACTAAAAACCATCTGTTCTTCTTGTGCATTGCTCTTTGTATAACTTAAAACCAACTGATGAGACACAATATGAAAAATGTCACTACGCACAGGCAATGTAATATTCACATAGACACACAAAATATTGTAACGGGGGGAGACGCCAATCAAAGGCTTTAAACTTCAATTAGACTATTTATATTTTATCAAGCCTTAAATTACATTAAAATATAAAATTATATTCAATATTTTTCCTTGTTGACAATCATCCATCATATTTCGTATCTATCTTTTTAATAACCATAAACCTTAAAAGGTCCATTATAATACAGTATTTACTGCAACTAATATGTGACCTTTATAGTCATCACAATATGTAATTCCCTAAAAACCTTGTTTAAGCTTATTCTTAATAGGGTTATTAAGATTAAGCTTAACCGAGGCTGCAGCACATATTAAAATTAAGGAGTTTTAGCCAGCGACATCGCGCAGGAAGCTGCTGGCTAAAGCTACCCTTTCTAAAAATAAGCTTGAACAAGGCTTTTATACACCAATAACTCCGTATATTTTAAGATCAATAAATTGCGTAAAAAGTCGATGATGGGGCTAATTCTAAGAGATATTTTATTCTGTAGTTTGCTAGCAGGAAAGTCTGAAGTAAAGTGACATCCAAAAAAATCAGCTGTAGGTTTCGCGTAGTACAAATATTTTGACTAGATTTTTTTTATGTTCAAAAGTGCGGGATCGCTGAAAGCGTGGGGCCTCCAAATGGGGGGTAGCATTTGTTACTCTTGCTACATGGCTAATCCGCCACTGAGTGCCATCTAACCTTTGCATGAATATCGAGTTTCCTAGCAGCTACCGTAGCTTTGTACTCAATGAACTGCCCAAACTGTAAAGAAATTTCAACTCCCGTCCCAAGAGCTGGAGGCGGTCGATACACTTCAAATATACATTCTAAAAAGCAGGAGTCAAGGTGATCAGGCTCCTTTTGGCAGTGAACGAACATGCTTGAGTTTTGGCGGCAGTGATTTTCGCGGCTACAGGCAGCACCTTTCAATCGTAGAAATTACAGACACAATAGAAAGACTTTAAGGGATGAGAGTGACTCGTAAATGAAACACGTAGTTAGTCGTTGATGTCTGAACAAGATCTGTATATTTTCTGTAAATACACCCTATTTATATTTACAATGGTACTTATGGAAGTAGTGTCTAGCCTAAGATATTTACAAACGTGCGACGTTGTTTCTCAGACAGAGGGCGCTTGAGGTGTTGCACATTAAACGCACTGAGCGGGCTGCTTACCGCGCATGCGCGACTTAGTACACGGCGCAATCCTGTCGCGATTCTATAAATACGGGTCGCGCACAGAGCGCGATCCTTTTCCCCGTCGAGACGTCACCGAGTGAAGATCTCCGCTGCGCGAGGCCACGTGATCCATCTGCGAGGGTGCTGAGGCTTATGCTTAATGCTTATAAGCTTATCCTATTTCTTGATTTGTCGTAAAACGTGTTGCTTCACTGTTTCTATAACAGACGTTGTCGTAAACGTGTTGCTTCAATGTTTCTCTAACAGAACATGGTTGAAAACGTGGTAATTGGTTCTGAGGTATTGGTAACTGGTATCTGGTGTGGTGGTACGGTGGTTTGTGGTTTTCTGGTAACAGGTACTGTGTCACTACAAGACAATAGGTGCGCGTTCGCTTGGGGTTTAATGAATTAATTGTTAAATAAACATACATTATACATATATACAGGGTGGGTGTGACGTAAATAGTGGTCCAACGTTAAGGGATCGGAACACTATGTATTCAGCTATCACATACCACAATTTATAACCACTATTTACCATAGGTCTCAGAATAAAACTGAACTTTATATTTTTTTTTTAAAAACAACACCTAACGACACTAATTTGGCTCTAATATCAACAAATAACATTATTTTCCTGTTTTGTTTTTTATATGTTACTACTGAATACATGTGCTATAATATGCAAATAACTGTTTTACTGTAAACTTAAAGATATTAAAGGAAAAATGTGTTTAGTTCAAATTTTAACTATAGTCTTCAGATAATCACTAGACTTTTGGCGCGAATGGTGTAAAAGAAATGTACTACACTGTCGGTGCCCGTTATTGAAAAAAATTCTAAAGGGGTATAAAAAAAACTGATACCATGATGATAAAAAAGTTATTAGGATTTAACTTGAAAAGGAGCTGAATTTGAAAAATAGTAAAATAGGTTATAAGGTTAAATAGTGTATTATTTAATTTAAGTACGTTACCGATAAATGATAAATGATATTTATTTTGTAAATTGGTTTAAAAAACACTTTCACTCGACAATTTTTTTTCGTCAGTTTATGCTAGATGAGGCCGGTGTTTCCTAACTGACTACCCTGAGAAGAAACACCGAAACAAACTCAGGGGTCAAAGTCTCTTTTAAAGTCCATACAGTAAATATGTAATGGTCAAATCACATGAGAACCATGCAGATTTGTCTGAGCTGGTCTTTTGAAGAAAGAACCATACAGATTTGAGTGGACCTGTCCAATCAGTGTAAGCATTTGTCAGTATTCGAAAAGCTCAACTTAGGACTACTAAGGAGCTCTACGACTTGACGAACAATACTAAAGAAAGGACATCTGGGTAGGCCGCAGAAAACACTCAAATTGCCAGACATACGTTAAAATTACTGAAAAGAAAAGAAAAAGCAATCAACATAGTCCTCACATTTTCAATAATATAAGCAAATTGATAGTTTACAAAATATTTAGCAAAGTAAATATTATCTATGTCAAAGAAAAAAAATACTTTAAGTACGTACATTTTAAGTTTAAGTACGTAATTACTTAAACTTAAAATGTCATTTTGTAAAATAAAAGTAATCTCCAATGTCAAATTGTGAAAAAACCGGCCAAGAGCGTGTCGGGCCACGCTCAGTGTAGGGTTCCATAGTTTCCCGTCCGTCACAATAAGTAAGTATACCCACTTATGAGTTTTAAAAAATGCTTGCATATACGATTATACTACAAACTTAGTCCACAAATTATTTTGTAGAACCCTTTTGTCTTTTTTGTACAAAAACTGTTCTTTCCACCAAGTTCAAAATAATTTTCCTAGAAAGTCCTTATAAAGTTGTACTTTTCAGATTTTTTTCATATTTTCTAAACTTATTGTTCAAAAGTTAGAGGGGGGGACATTGTTTTTTACTTTTGGAGCGATTATTTCCGAAATTGTTGACATTATCAAAAAATGATTTTAGTAAACCCCTATTCATTTTTAAATACCTATCCAACAATATATCACACGTTAGGGTTGAAATTAAAAAAAAATCACTTCCCACTTTACATATAGGGGGGCTGCCCTAATAAAACACTTTTTTCAAATTTTTATTTTACCACTTTTTCGGCGTGATTGATATACATATTAGTACCAAATTTCAGCTTTCTAGTGCTAACGGTCACAGAGATTAAGCGAGGACGGACAGACAGACGGACAGACAGACAGACAGACAGACAGACATGGCGAAACTATAACTATAATTGGCTGGATAACAAATCAGACCATGTCAAGATGTAATAAAAATCTAATTTGTTAATTTTTAAATTTACGCCACACCTGTATATCTTACATACTTATTATTTTCATGAATAATTAAAGGTATCAAATCAACTCTGTCTAAGTGGCATGGCATACAGCTAGGGTGAACAGCTTTAATTTTTTTTAATACGGCCTCCTTTTGGTTGTGCCATCTTTCGTTGGCCAGAGTCTATAATCGTCGTTTTAGTTTATGGTTCGACGTTTCTAGTCTATGGTCCGACGACGTATCGCGTATAGAAATTTATACTCTTTGCGTATAATAATGTAATAAAGGTCAGACTGTCTTACTCGGAAAGAAAAATAAGACGAGTCTGAATATCGCACGCGTTATTCAGCGTAGTGTATATATACTATAATAGGCCCTTTATAACTTGGCGCGAAGTTTTGGGTGTGCTTAATGTTGCCAGCTTAACAAATCTCTTTTCCTTAATTTAATTAAAAACGCACTGTCATAACACCGTGTAATTTAAACAATTTATTTTCTACACTACATTTATCGTGCTCGCGCTCTAGTAGACTTCAGGGGGCTTACCATGACCTCTTATAGCAGAGCTAAAGTTGAACTGCCGATTTTTGTACTTCGTTATAGCAGGTCTGTAACTGGAATGCTAAGTGACGTTTACGAAATCCGCTCAAGATTCTTCACCTTTTTTTTTATATGGACTTTTTGTACTATGGCGTGCTATTTTACAGCAGATGACCGTCTTTTGAGCGTCTGTAATGTCAAATTAAGCGATCTTCAAGCGTACTATTCACCTCTGTCCTGGTACGATACGATAAAATAAAGTCAAAGTCAAAGCATTTATTTCAAATAGACCATTTGCAGGCACTTTTGAACAGTCAAATGTCGGTCAGTCCAAGAAAAATGAAGCTAAATAAATCGCCGTACGCACCATCCATCTTGACGTACGTCCCGCCAAGGCCAAACATGATGCACGATGCAAAAGTCCCGTGAGTAGGCTAGACGTACGTCAATAATTATTAATAATTGCTTGCTGGACGTGCACGATGGATTTTCGATCCAGCAAGCTCCCCCACCACGACGGACGTTGTGCAGATTAAGTGTGCTGGATCGTGCGTAGGCTTCCTGTACAGCAGATCAGGGCTGCAAGGTGCGAAAAAGGTGTGACTGTACGACCATACAGCAAAAAAAAAATCGTATGCCAATGAAATTTTGGAATGAAAAGATCATACAACCAAGAAGTACAAAGTTTTTATTAAAAATAACTAAAATTAATCTATACTAATAATATTATAAAGCGGAAGAGTTTGTTTGTTTGTTTGTTTGTTTGTTTGTTTGTTTGAACGCGCTAATCTCTGGAACTACTGGTCCGATTTGAATGATTCTTTCAGTGTTGGGTAGTCCATTTATCGAGGAAGGCTATAGGCTATGTTTTGTTTTCAAAATTAGGGATCCGTAATAAAATTGCTATTTTGTAACACAAGGTGTAAAATCGAAAACCTAGTTTTGCGTGCGCTGCAAAAACTATTGACAATAGAACAAGATAATGTACTACGGGTTTGTAGATCCTATTAAGACCTACAAAAAAGTCCGCGAGAACATATATCTAGCTATCATGGTTTAATCACAATAACCGATTTTGTGTTCAAAATAATTATTAAATCGTCTGAAGAAAAAAAACTACGTTAAATAAGTATCGTAATATTAATCTTTATAATATAAGCATTATGTTATCAAGAGTATTTATGTAGAAGTAAAATACTTTTTGTTTCATCTCAATCGGATATTTCGTTTAAAAGTTATCACGCGTGTAAGATGTTAAGAGTTGGTACCTATTAATGAGTTATGGGCCATAGAGTTTTTTATCAACATAAAATCCTGTAATAATCTTTTTCGAAATATATTTGTTAATGATTGTAAATATAAGATCTTTGAAGAGTATAATAAATACATTTATGAACGCGTTAATCTTGGGAAATACTGATCTGATATGAAAACTGTTTAAATATTCAATAGTCCATTTATTGAGGGAGGCAATTACAGGCAATATTTTATCTCGGTATTTCCACGGACACGAGAAAAACGCGGGTGAAACCGCGGGGCACAGCTAGTTTAATATAAACATGTTCTCTCAGAATAATCATTCGATTACATCTATTTATAATCTGTGACATCGAGCACCTGGATGGTTGTTTTTTTCTTTTGCTGGATGGCTCTACCTCACTGCGACACTTCGATGCCCGAGGTCCGCATAAGGAACAAAGAAGTTCTGAGAGCACTGTGTCATCTAGACGTGAATAAAGCTAGTGGACCAGATGGTATACCAGCGATTGTTCTCAAGGCTTGTGCGCTCGAGTTGTCTCCTGTATTGACACACTTGTATCGCCTCTCGTTTAGGACTGAAATAGTGCCCAAGTCCTGGAAGCTTGCCAACGTGCAACCCGTGCCCAAAAAGGGCAGTCGTGCCGATCCTACCAACTATCGGCCGATTTCGGTAACCTCCATACTCTGCAAGATTATGGAGCGTGTATTGAACTCGCGCCTCATGGCATATCTAGAAGGTAACGATCTTCTCAGTGACCGACAGTACGGGTTTCGCCGCAATCGATCTACTGGGGACCTACTAGTCTATGCCACCCACTTGTGGGGCGAGGCCCTCGAGAGGAATGGGGAAGCAATTGCTGTCTTCTTAGACGTCTCGAAGGCCTTCGACAGGGTATGGCATGCTAGCCTCTTGAGTAAGCTTCCAGCATACGGCATTTCTCCTGGTCTGATTAACTGGGTAAAAGACTTCCTGAGAGAACGGTTTCTTTGAGTTGTTGTCGATGGATGCTCATCAGAGCCCATGACGACTAATGCCGGAGTTCCTCAGGGGTCAGTGCTCTCTGTAACTCTTTTCCTGCTGCATATTAATGATCTGCTGATGCCCGGTATCTATGGGTATGCAGATGATAGCACAGTTATAGAGAGATACCTGCCAGATGCTCGGGCTAGTAAAGAGCCAGTCCGGTCCGAACGAGAGGCTATGGTAGAGCGTACGAATATCTCGCTTCAGGCAGTCTCCAAGTGGGGCGAAACCAATCTGGTGGGATTCAACGCCGCCAAAACACAGGCGTGTCTGTTTACCGCCAAAAGGAGCCCGTTCACCTCAGCTCCTACTTTACAGAATTTTAACTGTCGAAATTTCCTCCGACCTCAATTTTGGGCGGTTCATTGAGTCCAAAGCCAAAGTAGCTGCTAGGAAACTAGGCGTTCTCGCAAAAGTCCGGCGGTAATTCACATCGAGACAGCTTTTAATGTTATACAAAGCACAGGTCCGATCGTGTGTGGAGTACTGCAGCCACATATGGGCTGGTGCTGCAAAGTGCCACCTGGCAGCTTTGAACTCGGTGGAAAGGCGTGCGAAGAGGCTGATTGGTGATCCAGATTTGGTTAAGTCCAATCTTCAAAGCCTTGAGCACAGGCGTAGGGTAGCCAGCCTTTCGGTGTTTTACAGATTGCATTTTGGAGAGTGTGCGCAGGAATTGCATGACTTGATTCCGCCATCTCATTTCTATCATCGGACAAACCGACGCACGGCGAGTATCCACCCTTACGTTGTTGAATCATCTACGGTCCGGACTAAGCGTTTCGCTTCGTCATTTATACCGCGTACTTCGAAGGACTGGAACAGTCTACCTGTTGCGGTCTTCACGTCCGATTATAATTTGGGTGTCTTCAAGGTTAGAGTGAATAGGCTCTTAATAAACTAGTGCGCCTCAACATCAACGATTGCATCACTGCTTACCATCAGGCGGGATCGCAGTCAAGTACTAGTTTTTAACAGATAAAAAAAAATGTTTGTACGATGGTGCGTGCTACATCCAGCAGCGGGACGTAGGTACGTCATGACGTACGACAAAATGGAAGGTGCGTACGGTGCTTTATGCTAGTAGCATAATGTTATATCTAGCAACGTGGCCTTAGCGGGAAATACAGCGGGGATGGATGGTGCGTAATGGTGCAAACATAAAGAAACAGGGATCGGTGCAGGTATAATTCTCCCGTGTTTTATTATGCGCTCATTTATACGAATGGGTTTATAATTATCAGTACCGACTGCCTGGGACGAGTTATACAGGTTTAAGCATTGGCCAGTGTAGTGTTTTACACGTACAGACGTTTTACCGGTACCTATCTGTAACGACCCGTACCGACATAACGGAACCGAAAAATCGGAAAACGGAATCTTTATATTTGCACCTTAGGGCACTAAGGCGCTTTAGTCCTAAGTCCTAAGCTTTGACCTATAAATTAAATAGTAGATGTCAGTGGTCCGAGCACTTGTAGAATATTCATGGACATACAAAATAAGATATAAAAAAGGTGGCGATAGTGTATTTTGTATGATACTCATCGAAAAGCAAACATTTGACTTGCAGCATTTTTTTTAATTCAAATGCATGCCGTATACGTATATTGATTCATTAGGAGATGATTTTATTTTGAGTACTTTTTCAATTTCTTTTTGTGTTGTAATTGTGTCAAGTGTTGTGTGTTCAAATATGGTTCAAATGAAGCACGGCAAAAGGCTGGCAACCCCTGTTGGTAGTAATTTAGTCAAGTAGTGGATGGGTGGGCGTCCATCTTGAAATTTTGCTGGGTTTGAGCCGGTTTAGTTATAATAAAAGTGTATTTTGTAGCTTGGAGTTCATATTTATCGTTAGTTTTCAAGAAGTTTTATGTATGCTGAAACTATTCATCGTTTAAAATAGGATTAATTACAGTTATGTTTTAGGTATGAACGTCTGTTAAAACATTTAATCGTTTGACGAGTAATGGCGTGCGTTTTTCTCTTTGAAGACACTTTCCTATCCGCTCATTTATTCCATTTCGTCAGATCCTATGGATAGTTACATGTAACGCATGTGGTATCTAGTTGTGTAAATGTCTTGATTATTAAGGAATATGTTTCAATAATTATGTTAGTTGGACAGTAATATAAGCTGGATGTCGTTTTTAGGTTATACATCACAATACTTTAATCGAATAGTGACTTGTAATCATAACCGCTTAAGATTCGATTCGTCTGGTTGAATCATTATGCAGGAACACATTGCAATTAAATGGAGTTCTTCACCGACATGAATGTTTGAAAGTGACGTAGAAAATATTTATTCGCAGTATCGTTACTCAAGACATACGCGATTTCCGGGAAGACTATCGCTGATAAAGGCTTAAATTGGCGGAGGCATAGCACGATGGCAGTGCCGAGTAGAGCGCGAGTATATGCTGATGTCAACTCACAACGTCCGAGAGAATACTGGGATTATGAAAGCTATGTGGTTGACTGGGGCAATCAGGAAGACTACCAGTTGGTGCGTAAGCTTGGGCGTGGAAAGTACAGTGAAGTATTCGAGGCAATAAATATCACAAATAATGAGAAGTGTGTAGTTAAAATATTGAAGGTTAGTCACTACATATTTTACAATACCTTTAAGTCAAGTCCATCATTGTTTACATTGTATGTATAATTTATTGGCCATGTCCTACTGTGCTTTAATCAAGCATAAAAATCATTTTTACATATGTCCTAATTACAGAATTTTATTCCAGCCTGTTAAAAAGAAGAAGATAAAAAGAGAAATAAAAATATTAGAAAACTTAAGAGGAGGCACAAATATAATTACTCTACAAGCTGTAGTCAAGGATCCTGTTTCTCGCACTCCAGCACTCATTTTTGAACATGTGAATAATACTGATTTTAAGCAGCTGTATCAAACACTGTCAGATTATGATATAAGGTAAAACTGTTCAATTTCATTGTATTACTAGCATTTGCCCGTGGCTTCACTCTCGCTCTAACCTACTCCACCCTACTATACCTTAATCTATTGTACCCTACTCTACCTTACCCCTCCCTTGTCCACCCTACACTACCCTATGTCTTATGTCTTATGTCTTATGTCTGAGAATGGTTTCCGCACTTAGTCCTATGCGGACCATTGTACGTGGGCCATAGCGGCCATAACCTTGGGTGGGCTTATTCCAACCAGCCCACCTCTCTCCAAAAGCAGATTAGGCCTCTCAGGTTTTTCAGGACATCTATAAGGGAATTCGGGGATCCTATGGTTCGTGTGCGTATTTCAGTGATCCCTGTGCAGTCTAGGAGCACATGTGCAACTGTCTCCTCCCCCTCCAAGCATGCTCTGCACAGGGGACTGTCTGTGATGCCTATTGTGTGAAGGTGTTTATTCAGTGTGCAGTGCCCGGTGATGGTCCCCGTCACCAGGCGCAGGCCGCCTCTGTTCAAACTTAAAAGTTTTTTGGTGAGGACTTTATTTAGGTGTGGTAGGGCCTCCTTGGCCTGCCTGCATCCCGATGTCGAGGACCACCAGCGTTCCGCTTGTATCTGTGTGTGTTCCTGTAGCCAAACACGCAGCTGACCAAAGGGGACCGGCACTATTGGTTCGGGCCCGAAGACCACCGCTCCAGATCCCCTCCTGGCTAGTTCGTCCGCCGCGTCGTTGCCCAGCGAACCGCTATGTCCCTTAATCCACTGTAGTGTCACCGTGTTCCGCTTTGGCACCGTGACTCTTTCCAGTGCAGAGTGGCATTCTTGTATAATTCTCGAGGTGGAAAAATCTTTGTCTAGGGATTGTAGGACTGAGACACTATCGGAGAGTATCCGAATGTGTGTGTCCTTTACATCTCTAGTTTCTATGGCGTGGGCCGCAAGGATTATGCCAACACATTCCGCCTGATAGACGGTGTTGAATTTTCCCAGCGTTCTGGATATTCTGATATTGAGGTCATTGGAGAAGACTCCAACGCCCGTGCCTGTGTCTGTCTTTGATCCGTCCGTGTAGACTCTCAGTTCTGCTGGGCCTGAGTAGTCGTGTGCTTCCTCTGTTAATTGAATATTGAAACGCTTTTGGAAATGATACGCCTTTGGAGCTCTGTCACTAGGTGCTGCCATCATAGGCTGTCTTTTAATAGCGTTTTCCATTATTCGTATGTGTTTAATTCTGGAGTCTTTACTCAGGATGCCCGAAGCGCTGAGCCTGAAGGCCGCTGAGGCTGCCTCCTCCTGTACTATTAGATGCAGTGGTGGCAGTCCCAGCATCGCCTGCAGGGCAGCCGTGGGCGTGGTTCTCATACTGCTTGTGATCGCTACGCAGGCGAGTCGTTGCAGTTTTTCAAGGTCTTTTTGGGCTGTGCTCAGTTCAGTCCTGGGCCACCAAACTAGTGAGCCATATGTGATTATTGGTCTGATAACAGTTGTATATAGCCAGTGGGTCACCTTTGGGGCTATGCCCCAGCTACGGCCTAGCATGCGTTTACATTGCCACATGGATATACTGGCTTTTTTAGTGATGTACTCAGTGTGTTTTGCCCAGTTCAGCTGTTTGTCCAGGTAAACGCCCAGGTACTTGACTTCAGTTGATAGGCTAAGGGTAGTTCCAAAGAAAAGTGGCAGTTGTAGTGCTGCCAGTTTCCTTTTTTTGGTGAAGAGAACCAATTCAGTCTTGGTGGGGTTTACTGTCAGTTGGTGTTCCTTACACCAGTCCTCTACTATTTTCAAGGCCTGTCGCATAAGGTTACATAGTGTATTTTCGTGGGTGCCATTTATTATAATGGTTATATCGTCAGCGTAACCTACGGCGAAATAACCTTTTGTGTTGAGTCTTTTAACTAGGTCATCTGCAACTAAGTTCCACAGTAAAGGCGAAAGGACTCCCCCCTGGGGGCAACCCTTCGCCACTATGGCCCTTGTGGTGCTATTTATATTTACTTGTACTGCTCTAAATCTGAGCATATTTGTGATCCAGCCACTCAGGGTCGGGTCAACACCATGACTTTCGAGTGCTGTGCTAATACTTCGGAACATAGTCTTATCGAAGGCTCCTTCGATGTCTATGAAGACTGCTAGCGAAGAGCCTTTGTGATTTATTGCGCATTCAATTTTTGAGATTACGCTATGTAGTGCAGATTCTGTTGATTTACCCGTGGAGTAGGCATGTTGCTGCTTATGGAGCGGTCTTACCAAGAGGGGTCCGTCCCGGATGTATCTATCGCACAGCCTCTCCAGGGTTTTCAGTAGGAAAGATGTCAGGCTTATGGGTCTGTAAGCTTTGGGTTGCGTATAGTCAGTTTTTCCGGGTTTCGGGATGAAAATGACTTTCACCTCACGCCATGTGTGTGGTATATAATTGTGTGCTATACAGGCTCGGTATATCACCAGCAGCCACGGCACCAGGGAGTATTCTCCCCACTGCAGTAGCGCCGGAAGGACACCGTCTAGTCCTGGTGACTTATACGGTTGGAAAGTCCTAATAGCCCATTTAATTCGGTCTTCTGTCACTATGTTATGTGCTCTGGACCAGTCGAGATCAGTTGGGGTTTGTTCCTGTACGCTCGACCACGTCCTGTCCTCAAGTAGGTTGCAGTCTGGGAAGTGCGTTTCCAGGAGGACCCTACCGGTCTCATGGTCTGTTTGTGTGTAGCTGTTGTCGAGTTTTTTCAGCGCACCAAGGGTACGTTCCTGGTCAATTGACAGAATTTTCCTGACCCGTGCTGCTTCGGTATTTGACTCAATGCTATCACAGAAATTGCGCCAGGCGGAGTTCCTGGCGGTCCTGACTGCTTTCTTATATCTGTATTGGGTTTCTTTGTATTGCTCCCAGTCCTCTGGGAGTCTTGAGTTTTTGGCTCTGTTGAATTGTTTACGTAATGTATTTCTGAGTTTGCCAAGCTCTGCATTCCACCAAGGGTTTCTCTTACCCTTAGTGTGTGAGGGACTTAGTTGGCAGTTAGTATGGTATGCTTTGATTATGTTGTCCGTGAGCTTTGTCACGGCGTTATTTAGTGCTATGGGGTCAGTTATTTGGGTAACGGGTCTTTGTTCCCTGGCTAGTAGGGAAGTTAAGTGGTGTTTGTATTCGGGTATGTTTGTACGGCGCGGATTGCGCCTTAGTTCTGGGTTTTTTGTTATGGCTGCCAGAGAAAAACGTATTCTTCTGTGGTCAGAGCAAGAGAGTTCATTTGATACGTGCCAGTTGGAGATTAATTTTGTCGCGTTTTCTGTAGCTAAAGTCAGGTCGATGATCGTTTGTCCGCGGACTGTGACCCAAGTGGGTTCTGTGCCTCGGTTCACGATGTTAAGATTAGTGGAGAATAAGTATGTGGATAGTGACTCACCCCTGCTGTTTGATACTTCACTACCCCACAGTGGGTGATGCGCGTTTGAATCGGTGCAGATGATCAGGTCCAGGTTGGCGTTTTCGCAGTGTTGAACAAGATCAGTCAGTTCCTTCGGTGGGCAGCTGTCGTCGTTACCTGGCATGTACGACGAGGCTAGTACTAGATTCTGGGCATCATTTCCAATCTGGAGCCTGATCGCTGTCAGGTCTCTGGAACAGAATTGGGTTAGTGGTATGATCGGTATGTCTTGGGGTATGTAAATGCAAGTTCGGGGTTTATCTATATTGTATGTGTTAGATATCAGTTTACCTCCAATGCTTCCAAGGCCGCATATCTTGTCATTTCTGACCCACGGCTCTTGAATCATTGCTATGGTTCGGGGGTTGGTCTCCAGCACCCTGCGTAAGGTAGCTGAGGCAGTTTGACTGTGCTGGAGGTTGGTCTGGATGATCTGGATAGGTGTTGTTGACATTGGCGTCGGAACGAAGTTAGGAGGAGATGGAGCCATCTGAAATGGTTTCTGCCTCCTCCGCTCCGCGCCAGTCATCGGTGGGTGAGGACGCCAATAGCTGCGCCGTCCATCCAGGGGATGCAGGTGCCTTGTCGGCATCGGCGTCAGCCATGGCTGCTCGGGCCATCTCCTCCTCAAGCTTGTCCATGTCCTTGTCAGTGTCCGTTACCTCTGTTTTGGTCCGTTCAAGGTCTGTGTCTTCAGTCTTGGGATGGGTCTGGGGGTAGAAACGAACGTATATCGAACCCAGCAGGTAGGATATACGCCGCTCCCGCCCCAAGACCTTGTCAACCTCATCGGTGGGGATACCCAGGGTCAGATACGTCCCATAGTTATCCCCACCGACTTTGGTTGCCCGGTACAGCGACCACCTCCCAATGTCGTACCAAGCGTTCTGACGAATCAGAAGGCTCTGGAGCAGCGCAATGTCCCCATTGAACCTGGGAACAAAGAGCGCCGCTCGGACACGGGTTGGCACGTCGGACTGTCTCATGACTGTCAGTGTCTGGTCAGTGGTAGGGAGTTTCAGTAAGGGAGTGTTCTGTGTCAGCCAAGTCAGTGCATTGTCGTCCTCACACCACATCTGCACGGTGCCGTCCGTCACCCGAGGGTAACCTCGGAAGGCCGGGAGTGGTTTCGTGGGGTCCGACATAATCAGTAGTTTTTCAAGTTCCGATTTGACGTAAGTCGCTTCGTCCCTTGTCAGGTCTCTTGAGGGGGGAGGGAAACAGATCGCTACGGCCAGCCGCGCCGGAATGTCCTTCGTGGCCCGCGCGTATGTTCTCTGCTCCCCTTGAGCAGCCTGGGTCCTCACCCGCTTCGGATCCCCCTGCAGCGCGCTCGGTGATGCCGAGTCGTCCGGGCAATCCCTCTTTGCCGCCCCTGAGCCACTAGGGCCAGGTTGTGGCTTAGAAGTGCTCGGCGTGTTGCGTGCAGGTGGGATCCGGAACTGGCGATTAGCCCCAGCCCGTTTCCCCCTCTTCTTCAGGTGAGGTCTGTCTGTCTGGTCTTGGGTCCGGTCAACAGTCCCTGTGGGCTCCGATGCTTGCGAGGGCTTTTCGCGTCGGGTGGCCCCGTCGCGTACTTGCCCCCGCTCGTGTGTTTCCGCGTCCGGCTCTTTTCCGCGCTGGGCTAGCCCTTCGCGTAATCCGGGCTGGTCGCGTACTCCTGTTGAAGTAGTCGCCTGCACATCGCGCTGGCCAAGGCCTGCGCGTATCTTGCGCATGCGGCTACCCAACTCCCTTTCCCTGATGCGGATTTTTTCGCGCTTGGAAAGCAGGCGTAATTCGTCCGCGGGGATCGGGGCGGACCCACCTGAGCCATCAACTTTCCCCGAACCTAGTTCTGGGTCAGCGTCTCTCAGTCTAGCCTCGGTCTTTGCGCGCTGTCGTGCTAACGCACGCAGTTCGCTACCGAGACTGGTCAGTCTGGCTTCGTCAGTGTCATTGTCTGGATTGTGCGTTACGCTGTTCCTAACGATGCTCTGTTGCCAGGCACTCGTGGACGGTAAGCTCAGTGTCGGTCTGGTTGGCGCTTGCGCACCAGTCATGTCAGGGTATGTGGGCGCGTGAGACGCAGCAGCCTGTTCTGTGCAAGGTAAGGGCGCTGTCAGGTCGACAGCAGCCTGGTCAGTGCTGGTTGTAGGCGCCCAAACGGCAGCCGGTCGCGCTGAAGGCGCGGCTTCAATTGGCAGAAAGTTGCCCCCTCCCAGAATACGATGGGGGCTGACGGACAAGTCCGCATGGGATTCCCCGGCTACGCCGGGACCCACCTGGGTAGTTTTTTTACTATCCTGCTTTTCCATTTTTTGAAGAGTTGGTGGGCTTTTTTGGAATCGAGGTTGCCCTTCCTCTGGACCGATAGGATGAGAGGATGCATGGAGGGAGTGATTAGGGGGTATGGGAAGACGGGAAGTGGGTATCGGGTTAACCCTAGCCTGGGATTAGACTTTGGGTAACTTCTCTTGTCCGGAGCCTCACCCGAGGCACTCCGGATGGGGGATCGACCTCAAGCAGTCAGGAAGCGGTCCCCAAGCCGGAGCTGGGCTATCCGCAACCTGCCCACCCGCTCGGTTGCATGAGAAGAAGTGCCTGGCGGTCCATGCCGACCCGCCATGGGGTAAGTATACCACCATGTCTGATCGGCACAGCCAGCCCCGAGTACACTACCCTAATTTTCGTTTTCTTTTTTCCATAAGAACCTTCTCTTCACAATAACAAACAACAAAAAAAGAAATAGCAAAATTGGTTCAGTTGATCTTGAGATTTGCGCTTAGCAACACATTTAGCAATTCATTTTTATATTATAGATGGTGCACTGTGTTAGAAGTAATTAGTAAACAGATTATAATGATAGAACAGATAAACATCATTATTAATAAAATAATGTTATCAGTTAGATACTTTCACAGTCAATGTTTACTTCTTTACAGATATTATTTGTATGAACTGCTGAAGGCATTAGATTATTGCCACAGTATGGGCATAATGCATAGAGATGTGAAACCCCATAATGTGATGATCGATCATGACCACAGAAAGTTGCGTCTCATTGATTGGGGGTTAGCAGAGTTCTACCACCCTGGTCAAGATTACAATGTTCGTGTTGCTTCTAGATATTTTAAGGTATGCATCTAATTTAAGTTCATTGATTTATCTATTAAAAATGCTATTAATCAATAATAATGTTAATATTGTAGTTAACATGAATTTTAACTTTTAGGGTCCAGAGCTCTTGGTGGATTATCAAATGTATGATTACTCTCTGGACATGTGGTCACTAGGATGCATGTTAGCATCAATGATCTTCCGCAAGGAGCCATTTTTCCATGGTCATGACAACTATGATCAACTTGTGCGTATTGCTAAAGTGCTTGGCACTGAAGAGCTATTTGAATATTTGGATAAATATCATATAGAATTGGATCCTCGGTTTAATGATATACTTGGCAGGTATGTAGTAGCCACTTAATCAGAGATTTAAAAAAAAAAATTATAGTGTTTATATAGATAACAATATTAAATCAATTATTTAATCCTTTCTTTAAAGGCATTCTCGTAAACGATGGGAGCGGTTTGTGCACTCTGAAAATCAGCACTTGGTGTCTCCTGAAGCATTAGATTTCCTAGATCGGCTTCTACGCTATGATCACTATGAGAGATATACTGCTCGTGAGGCAATGGATCATCCATACTTCTGTAAGTATAATGTTTTGACTATTACTGTTTTAGACATTAAAAACGATGCTACACCTAAGTACAACAATACTAATACACACACAACAGTAATAATACTGCATAAGCATTAAGTGTATATAAAAATTAGATATGTATACTTATATCCGATAAAGAATTGCCAAACACAAATATTGCTCTTACCCAAAAATATTTGTAATTTATAGATGCTTGTGGTGGTCAAAGGATTCATCATTATCTGCCTACCCCTAGCCTTTCTCGACTAACTTCGAGTCTAACGCATGTAGTGGTCAAAGAATTAATGCTATAAAAATGTGTAAGCAGGCATGCCAAATGTGTTTATGAAATAGAGCTAAAAAGCCTTAAGACTATACCTGTTGGTATACTGAAGCAGAAGCAATTATTTTCTAATTTTTTAACTAACTAAATTAATGAGGAACTTTTACTTTGTTGTCTCTGTCTAAACCGTTTTTATAGAAAAATGGAGGTATCAAGTTGAAATTAAACAAGAAAATTTGGCAAAATGCTAAATCATCTCATAGCACAAGTAAAGGAACGGAACACCCGAAAATTTTCACCACATTATGTGCAGACAAAATTTTCTGATATTTTTTTCTATTACAAACTTAAATTTGCAGTTAGAAAAGTGACCATTATGAATATCAATGAATGGGAAAATGTTTTAGCTACTACAAAGTTTTTCTCTAAAACCACTTATTTTTTATATGCGATAAGTCGCACTTGATATGCGAGCGAGCTTAGAGCTTTTCGTCTTTATCACCACTACATCAGGTACTTAATTTTCATCTTAACCCAATTGGGTATAATAAATTAAAAATCAGAAAAAAATTCAAAACTTGAAAACTATGAAAAGTCGTGGAACATACATGGGGGTGATTCGGATACCCCACGATACGAGGGACCTAAATTTTATTTTTGGACGTCAATGTTTTGGCCACCCTGTATATTATATATAAACAGGGTTATTTGTAAAACACTAACCACCTCTCATCTTAAACAACTTTTGTTCTGTGACTGTTAAAAATTTATCATATCAAAGGATACTGCTAGGGTTTGGTATATAAAAAAATATTGGTCCCAAGAGAACCAAATAAAAACCACTTTTGTTTTTAATAAATGTCTCATTAAATCATGTTTCTTGTATCAAACCGTTCGAGTTAGTGTTTGAGGATGGTGTATAGTCTACTGTTGCCGAATATTCCTCAAGTTGGCCTTAATCTTATCCTTGGCGATGAAAAAACTTAATGTTTTAGCGGAAACAGTATTTTTAGATATTTATAACTTTTTCGGTTAAAAATAGCAGTGAAGTGCTTATATTAAAACTCTAAACTAGATTAAGCTCAGCTGCATAATAAGTAGTAAAAAAAGTAAAGAAATTGACAGATAAGTATATTCACAGCTAGATTAGTTTACTATGCTTATTTTCACAGCAATATACTTTATGGCATATTGTTATTTTTGTTGTTTGTTGTTCTGCAGCTGATGTAGAATTAATTTTCATATCGCAAAAGAGATCAACCCGGACTATTTATAAAATATACTGACTTTTTCTTTATTTCATATTTTATTTAGAAAGTATTTTGTGTGTTAGCAAAAACTTGGACTTTTCAAATAAATACAATTTTCATAAATTGTAATACCCAAATGGAGACCAACTGAAAAAGCATGTCATTCCTCATAAACAGCATGAGTAATGACATGCTTTTTTTTCTGTAACTGATTACGATTGACTAATTGGCCGTAATCAGTTACAGAACTCAGTAAGGGACAGTTCAAAATTGATGACATCAGGAATGTTCTTGCTATGATATGTTATATTTATGAATATTGTAATATGTATAAGTTTTTTTTTTTTCTTAAAGAGTTACCATGGAGTTTCTTTCCGGTATTTCTTCATATGAAACTACTAGTTAGATTATATTATTGAAACATAAAAAGTACAGTTCAGTTAGCGCAGTGGTTTAGTGATTGACTGCTGCGCTGCGTGTCACGGTTTCGTTTCCCGCACGGAACAAATATTTGAATGGTTTACAGATAGGTGTTTCTGGGTTCTTCTGGGTGACTTGTATATCTGAGTTTACGTGTTTTTAACACACCCATGAAACAAGTAATTCCTAGTGTGAGGATAAGTCAGTAATCAATTACACTGAAAACTATTGTTTTGTCTCTTACCTAAATAAATAATTAATAACAAAACATTTTTTTTCTCTTGACTCCTGGAACAGATCTTGGAGTGCTTTAGTTTACTTATTGGTGTTAGCTTGAGGAACAAATAGCACTATGTACTCATTCTGAGCAGTACTTGGTTCAACTCCCTTACAAAGATTGGTGTCCTTTTCAGTGTAATTTATTACTGACTATAAATTATAATCGGTAATCAATTACGCTAAAAACAAATAAAAACTACTTTTCGAAAATAGTTCAATAAAAACATTTTTTTTTTTGTCTCCTGGGACAGATTTTGAAGCGCTTCAGTTTACTGATTGGTGTTGGCCTGAGGAACAAAGTGCACTACGTGTGCATTCTGGCAACACTACTTGATGCAACTCTCAAACAAAAATTGGCAATGTCCTTTTCAGTGTAATTGATTACTGATTATAAATTATAGTCGGTAATATCCTTGTCATACAAAAGTAAAAATATTTAAATTGAACGTTTTAAATTTTTCTCTACGAAGCGGGCGGCGGGGGCACTCGATGAGCTTGCATCGCGTAATACAGACGTAGGTTGGTGTAGTAAAGTACAGAGTTGAAATGTGTTAGATAAAGGAACAATATCTTGAAGGTTTGTTTTTGGTAAATGTATTTATTATGTTTTGTAAAAAGTCCTAGAACAAAAGTTATTGTTTATGATTTTTCCATTGTGGCGCGGAGTTTGAGTTGCATCTGTGAAATACAGTGCTGTATTTAGTTATATCGTATCTAGTGTGTATCTCGAATTTCATAATGGACAAAAACATCGAGCAAAGAGTTTGTCTTAAATTTTGCATCGCCAATAGAATTTCGTGTTCGGAGTCACTGAAAATGTTACAGAAGGCTTACGGTGAATCGACTTTATCGAAAACACGTGCTTACGAGTGGTACAAAGCATTCAAAAGCTGTCGAGATGTGATGGAAGATTTGCCTCGCTCTGGTAGGCCATCAACCTTTGCAACAGAAGGTAACACATCGCAAAAGTGAAGGAAATAGTGACTGAAAATCCTCATTCAAGTTGGAGAGAGATAGCCGCCGAACTTTCTGTATCTCACGAGTGGATCTGTACCATTTTAACTAATCATTTGGGTATGAAACATGTTGCCGCTCGGTTAGTGTTGAAATTTCGAACTCTAATATTTCTTCCAAAATTAAACTTCCAACTTTCAGATGTTATTTTGTATTGATTTTGCATTTTTAGGGTTCCGTACATGAAAAGGTAAAAACGAAACCCTTATAGGATCACTTTATTGTTGTCTGTCTGTCTGTCAAGACCCTTTATCTGAAGCGGAAAGCGTGAAAATGTCGAGTTGAAATCAAAACCTACTCAGGTCTGGCGGACTTAAAAAATAAATCTAATATAATCTTGAAGTATACAGGGTGTAAGAACAGCCCTCCGCAAACTTTAAGGGCTTGCTCAACTTAACAACTTACTTTACTCGACGAGTGTATCATCGTCAATTATCCTTCTAGCTCGCCTCTCAATTGCCTCAAGTGCATCAAGCTGGTATCGGGCAGGTCCTTCCCAAAGATAAGAGCAATACTCAATACACGATCGAAGTTGGGTTTGATGAAGTTGGAGCAGCTGTTCCGGCGTGAAGTACTGTCTGACCTCTTCGAAGATTCCCAACTTTTTTGCAGCCAGTTGAGCCTTTGCTTCGATGTATGGCCCAAAGTTGAGTGTTTATGTCAGCGTAACACCAAAAAGGTCAAGATGGTTGGTTGTCAGCACGGTTACACCCCGGAAAGTTGGAGCGGGGCTGAATTGGCTCCTTTTGCGGAAAATAGACACGCCTGGGTATTTGCAGCATTGAACCTGACCAAATTGGCTCGCCCCATTCGGAGACTGCCTCTAAGGACAAGTTCAAGCGCTCAACCATAGTCTCTCGGAGAGACTGTATCTGTGACCCACTAGCTCGCGCGCTGGATGTGTAACTCTCAGCAACAGTGCTGTCATCTACATACCTAAAGGTACCGGGCTTAAGCAGATCGTTTATGTGCAAGAATAATGTTGCCGAGAGTACTGACCCCTGAGGGACCGGCATTAATAGCCATTTGACCGGACGAGCAGCCATCGATAACCACTCGGATGGAACGGTCACTCAGGAAGTCTGCGATCCAAGCACACAATCCAGCGGGTAAACCGAAAGAGGGAAGCTTACTAATAAGGCTTTCGTGCCTAACCTAACCTAACCTTCCCCGTGCTTTTAGATGACTTCACTCCAGATGTGGATGGCGTACGCTAGAAGATCTGTTGACCGATTTTGGCGAAAGCCGTTTATATCACCTTATATCATTAGCTTCTAGGTATGCAGGAGCTTAGCGTTGAGTACATGTTCCTAGTCTTACAGAGAATGGACGTTACTGAGATTGATCGGTAGTTAGTTGGGTCAGCCCGACTCCCCTTCTTGGGCACGGGCTGTACGTTAGCTTGCTTCAGTGCAATCGGCACTTTTCCAGCCTTAAAGGAAAGCCTAAATAGGCGTGTTAGGGTCGAAGACAGTTCAGGCGCACACGTTCTCAGAACAACTGCCGGTATCCCGTCTGGACCGCTAGCCTTGTTCACGTTAAGGTTACGCAGCACCCTACGGACGTCCTTCTGACGGATGCGACTATCCGACATACTCGTATCGATCTAGACGCGAAGATTCCGCGAAGAGTGAGCAAACAAATTTGCTTTCTCGTCAGCGGTGTGTCTGGCGGTAGTGAGAGGCGGCAGAAGTTCGATTCAACTGACTTAGCCAGGGACCAAAACGCCTTACTACCCGCAGGGTAAGAAGCTAGTTTGTTCCCGATGGTCGAACCGAGACTTCACATCACCTTCTTGCAAGACTTGACAGCTCTGCTGAAGGCTCTCTTCTTCTGGCTTACGTTATTCGTCTTGTGCATACGAGCGTCGGCCCATGCCTGATATGCCGCGTGCTTGAGCGCGTTAGCGCGATCACACTTCGCACCAAACCAAGGGCGAGCTCGACCAGACACGTCGGCCATTCCCCGCCGCAAAACATCCTGTGGAAAGATTGTTTTTTAGGGTCCGTACCTCAAAAGGAAACAAGTTTTAATGAAAATATTTTTTTCATAGCAAGCTTTTATAGCACGGTATAATACTTATATAATTAATACTCGTCATGACGAATCATACTAGTCCAAACTCGATGGGGTTGTGTCGTTTAACTAGCAAGCTCCTATTCCAACATCAGATCAGCTCCATGTAATAATTTTGCATTGTCATCTGATTTACACATGCATACAAAATTTCACCTCAATCGGTAGCCGGGAAGTAGATCAAATTTAACTTGCAAGATTTGATGACAGACAAACATCGGGACAGGTGAAACTAAAGAAATGCTTCTAAAACGGAACCATTATAGGATCACTTTGTTATCCGTCCGTCTGTCTGTCAAGACCCTTTATCTCGAGAACGCATGGAGGTATCGAGTTGAAATTAAAACCATGTACTCAGGTTAGCGGCAAGTGAGGAGCGACCAAGGGTTTACAATGACGTTTGACAATGATTTTTTTCAAATTCAGCTCCTTTTTTAGGGTTCCGTAGTCAACTAGGAATCCTTATAGTTTCGCCATGTCTGTCTGTCCGTCCTCGCTTAATCTCTGGGACCGTTAGCACTAGAAAGCTGAAATTTAGTACCAATATGTATATCAATCACGCCGACAAAGTGGTAAAAAAAAATTGGAAAAAAATGTTTTATTAGGGTAGCTAGCCCCCCTATATGTAAAGTAGGAAGTGATTTTTTTTTAATTTCAACCCTAACGTGTGATATATTTTTGGATAGGTATTTAAAAATGAATAGGGATTTACTAAAATCATTTTTTGATAATGTCAATAATTTCGGAAATAATCGCAAAAAAAAAAAAAAAACAATGTGTCGACGGGAAACTACGGAACCCTACACTGAGCGTGGCCCGACACGCTCTTGGCCAGTTTTTTAAGTTAAATCTCAATAACTTTTTTTTAAATCATGGTAGCAGTTTTTTTTTATATACCACATTAGAATCTGCATTTAATGGATATATTTTTTTCATTATAGGGCACCGACAGTGTAGTACTTATCTTTTATACCATTCGCGCCCAAAATCTCGTGATTATCTGAAGACTATGATTAAAATTTGAAATAAACACATTTTTCCTTTAATATCTTTAAGTTTACAGTAAAACAGTTATTTGCGTATTATAGCACATTTATTCAGCGGTACCTAATATACATAAAAATAGGTAGTATCGCAAGGTGTTGTTTTTTAAAAAAAATATAAAGATCAGTTTTATTCCGAGACCTATGGTAAAAAGTGGCTCAAATTGTGGTATGTGATAGCTGAATATATGGTGTATCGATCCCTTAACGTTGGACCACTATTTCCACCACACCCTGTATGTATTTACGGAGGACAAATATTCTGCCCGAATGTCGCCACTGTGCGGAACGCCTGGAGGACACGGTGGAGCACACAGTCGAGGTGTGCCCTGCTTGGGCGGAGCATCGCCGTGCCCTTGTGGGGGCGATCGGCGGCGGAGACCTCTCGCGCCGCGCCTTGGTTGAGGCCATGGTCCGGAGTGAGGAGGTGTGGCAGGCAGTCGCCGACTTCTGCGAAGCAGTAATGCTCGCAAAGGAGGAGGCCGACCGCATCAGGCAACGGCGTTCACTGTTCCCGCGCGCCTAAAGGAATTGTCAGCAACAGCAGGGACCTAGCCGGGTCGAAGCCTACTTGGGGCCAGGGTTATCCGAAAGGGAGCTCGAGCCCCGGTACGAAGGCTAGAAGGAACGGGGTGGGTCTTTTAGTCAGTAAGAGTCTGACACTGTCTACCGCTCCGCCCAAGAGTGGTGGTTGTCATTGGATGATTTTTTCGCACCATAAAAAAAGGACAAATATGCTATCTATATATTTACATAGGACAAGTTAAAGAGTTATGAGTATACATGTGGATGGGTGGAGAGGGAGAGGGAGGCCAAAGAAAAGATGGATGGATTGCGTGAAGAATGATATGAAAGAAAAGGAAGTTAGTGATAGCATGACGAGTGACAGGGTAGAATGGAAGAAAAAAACGTATTGCGCCGACCCCAAATAAGACGGGACAAGGGCAGGAAGAAGAAGAAGAAGATATTTACATAGGACAAAAATATTGTATCCTTGAAACCTCTTTTTGACCAATGAAAAAGCTCTTTTTTGGACAAATTTATTTCAACTTCTTTTACTATACTATATCTAATAAGTGTATTCTTGTTTCGTTATTGTTAAAATTTTGTCGGCGGCCATTTCCGGCAAAAGTAAAAACATTAAATATATATTCATGGTATTTTGTTGTTTCAGACCCGATTGTAAAGGAACAGGGGAGAATGGTTTCTTCCAATTCTCCTACTCCCAATGCATTGCAAGGACCAATAAGTACTACAGAATAATTGTTACAAAGAGGCGTTAGCTCTTTATAATGTATTGATATGATATACTTGTACAAGATTCCGGAAGAAAAACATTTAAAATAACATGAAAAGAGGCCACTGATGGTGTAAATACTACACAGGGACAGTGAAGGACTCCAATTCTGTTTAACAAACACTGATAATATAATTCCAATATTTGAAAATGGAATAATTAGGAAAGACAATATAATTTAGTGTTTAATATTAGTAAATCTGGTTATTCATTGTTTTAAAAGTGTTTTTATCTGGTTTAAACTGCTGACATACATTTGTGAAAGTGCTTGTGTACTCCAGATACATAGGTATCTTGTGGTGGGGAGGGTTCAAATTGTCAAAGTAAATTCTGAAAGATCCATTTTTATAAGAGATTCGATAATAATTATTGAAATGCATTGAGTTATTGTACTTGATCTTTTGCATTTATTAACCTATGGTATTGATATTGTAATTACTTGTATAATATATTGGTAACACCTGCATACCATTTGCAAATATTGGTTAGCAGCTTTTCGTTGGTACTCCACTTATTAAAATTTTGTATTTATGTAATAGAAGTAAAATGTAGATATGTGTGATATAAATACAAAATTTTAAGATTATTAATTAATCGTTTTCTTTTATTACGTATTTTATAAAAGAAACCAGCTAATTCTAACATTATTAGATATTATCGGATTTAAACATTGTTTTCTATTAGTATATTTTGAATAAGTTACGTTAGCTGTCCTCATAAATATTATACATAGCAAATCGTATCTTCAATTGGAAGGTGAGCCTCATGGAGTATAATTTATTTAAGTGTGATAACTTCAAGTTGTTGCATAAAGTTTTCTGAATAAACAATACTAACTTTGCCTGGAAATGTTTTGGATTATTTACGTTCGAAGATTAAAACATCCTCGTCACATTAATTTTTATTGATTCGTTCACCGCCGAAGGGTAAGGTTCTCTCCTATTCATACACATAATTATAGAAGTAGCATGGTCAAGTTTTTTCAAAAATAAATTTAGCATGTCGTCTCATTTTCCTTTTCACGTTTTAGACATACAGTTGCCTCCAAAAGTTAGTTGAAATTAATGCACCTTAAACAATGATGTCACATGAATTTTAAAATACGCAGTCTCAATTAGTTAAGTTGTAATGTTTATTAACTATGTTTGTGTTCACACACTATACTAATAGAATAAGTTTAGAAATACTTTTATAACTGACACAGCACAATAGTTGTTAACATAAAATAAGAAATAGCAAAAGTACAAGGTGCGCCGAGCGTGCCCGCACCGAAAGGGCAAGGGTGAACACTTAGAGTTGGACAATCTACCCACACCTGTGTTTATTCCCAAGTGGGAAAGAACCGGGTGTTGTGGGGAAAATACCTTACCTATAAACATCCAAATTCTTGGTTTTTTTTTTTATATTTTAAACTTAAATTATGCTTTTTCTCGACCTGACCAATAATAGAGGATACGATTAAGGGCCAAGCGCCCGAAAAGTGCCATAAAACAGTGATTTTCTGAGGCCTACTCCTCCGTAACGGCTAGGTCAATTGTTTTGAAAAAAAATATATGTTTATTATAGATTCATGAACAATAATATCAACATTTGATATTTTCGTGCAATCAATACTTATGTCAAAAAAAAATATTTAGCAATTTCGCAACTTTTCCCTACTCCTTCGAAACGGCTTGGACCTTTAGAAACATTTTTACACGTAAAAATTGGTGGTTAAATATTCTTCAAAGTGAACATTGCATATGTAAATCAATCAATATCTCGCAGAGAAAATGGACTTAAAGCGCTTTCCGGGCGCTGCTGGCCGCAAATAAATGCACAGATTAGCGTACTGCCGCCTAGGCGAGTGCGAGAGTTGCGTTCACATAACTTCGGCCAGATGGTTCACGGGACTATACGCCTTAAACAAAGTGGAAACTATACGCCTTAAGAACGACCTTCACCTATCTGTTTAATGGATAAAACGTATATTTTATGACAAATCTAGTTTAATAAATAATACAACGCGGGTGGGTTGCCTAAGAAATTCCTGGCCAAACCATTATTAATTCATTAAACCCCGAGCGAACGCCGGCGTTCGCGCACCTATTCCTAGTCTTTCTATTGTGTCTGTAATTTCCACGATTGAAAGGTTAATTAAAAATTGAAAATTGACTTTTTTTTTTGGAAAAATGCACAACCGCTATTCATGCCAGATTTTTGCAGACAACCCTATAGCATCATATTCGTAACAGCGTTATTTTGTTATACCATTTATTTATTTAAAAAGTGGGTGCTACTAGTATTGACATACCTGTTTATACCTGGCAACCCAAAGTTATGCCAGGAAACAAATAGGCAACCCAACAATTTATGTTCTAAAGGCTTCATACTTTTGGTTAGTATTAAATTTATTCGTTAAACACACCGGTGCATTTAATAAATAAAAAAGTTTGGTCAGGAATTTCTTAGGCAACCAACCCGCGTTTATATTATTTATTATACTTTGTCATAAAATACGTTTCATCCATTAAACAGACCAGTGAAGGTTGTTCTTAATCGGATCTTAGACTAAAATGCAAGCTGTACACTGGGCTACAATTCCAGCTACCATTTACCGGTTTTCTTTCACTTTCATCAAATGGTAATTCTTTGCGACAGAAATTTTGGAATTTTATTTAGTTTTTTTTTTTTTTGAAAAATTTACCCATAGAAAGCGTTTTTAGGGTTCCGTAGCCAAATGACAAAAAACGGAACCCTTATAGATTCATCATGTCTATCTGTCGGTCCGTCCGTATGGCACAGCCACTTTTTTCCGAAACTATAAGAGCTATACTGTTGAAACTTAGTAAGTAGATATATTCTGTGAACCGCATTAATACTTACCTATTTTCACACAAAAATAGAAATAAAGCAATAAATTTTGGGGGCCCCCATACTTAGAACTGAAACTCAAAAATTTTTTTTTCGTCTAACCCATACGAGTGGGGTATCTATGGATAGGTCTCATAATCATATTTTTCTAACTTGAATAGTTTTCGCGAGAGACACTTCCAAAGTGGTATAATGTGTCCCCCCTTGTAACTTCTAAAATAAGAGAATGATAAAACTAATAAAAAAATATGATGTACATTACCATGCAAACTACCAACGAAAATTGGTTTGAACGAGATCTAGTAAATAGTTTTTAATACGTCATAAATCTAAAAAAAATACACTATTATTAAAACATCGATCAAAGTTACAACGAAGTGCAAGAACTTTTATATTATATTACGTGCTGTTATGGAACCCTCCATGGGCGAGTCCGACTCGCACTTGGCCGGTTTTTCAAGTATATTTGCTTATAATGTAATAAAGCTAACTAAATAAAATACAATTTGAGCTAAACTTCAGTACTCCAGGTCTATTGGCTGCAGAGATACTGCTTGAGAAGAGAAAGACATGTACTGACTAAATTAATAGTCCTAGAGAAAAGTATGAGGCAAAAGTTTGTAGAAAATTTATTTAGCTTAAAGGAAAATGCTCTTGCTCCATAGAAAAAAAACCCAGCTCCGGCAGAAACGAGATGCATCTCTAATTATCAGTAATAATAAGTAATAAAACAATAACCAACTCTTATCATGATCCTTACTTGCAAACATATAAAAATTGCCAGTTTATTTAATCAGGCGTCGATTTTCTCGTGGGGGCGATCGGCAACGGAGACCTGCCGCGCCGGGCCTTTGTTCAGGCCATGGTCCGGAGCGAGGAGGAGTGGCAGACGGCTCGCAAAGGAGGAGGCTGGCCGCCGGAATTCCGATCCCGAATTCCAGCCACCGTAGGCGCGGGCTTACGGACAGTGAGCAATGGCTAGCTCGCTGTCCGGTCGTCCGTTACCTAACTGTTCGGACCGAGCCCAAGTCGTCGACGGCGCGCACTGTTCCCGCGCGCCTCAAGAAGTTATCAGCAACAGACCCAGCTGGGTCGAAGCCTACCGAAGCCAGGGTTAGTTTCGAAAGATATTTCGAGCCCCGGTATGAAGGCTAGAAGGAACGGGGTGGGTTTATAGTCAGTAAGGGCCATATTTCACCGGGACACCACGGTGGCGCAACCAGTCGCGCCACCTACAAAATGTAGAGACCTCTATAGAGCATTACTCACCTGGTGTCTGTTTAGTAGCGCAACCAGCTCGGACAACAGTACGGCCGCCAGCCACGCCCTCACCAAAGAGTATGTAATAAGATGAAAATCTAACCCAAAAATTTTATACAGGAAAAGTTTTTAACCAGTGCGCAAATTTTGACATGATAAAATTGAATACATTTTAGTAAACACGTATTTTTTTATTTTAATATGTGTTAGTAGTAAAAAATTAAGTTATCGCTTACGAGACTTGTTTACTCAGAAACTTATTTTATGGACGTCGCTTGCCAGTCTGTGGACTGATCGCCCGATTCACGCCGCGCGTCGTAAGTTGTGTTAAGGACCTATTACACTGCGCTGAATATCGCGTGCGATCGTACTATTTTTCATTCATAGAAAGACAGTCTAGTCTATGGTTCGACGTATCGCGTAGTGTAAAAGGGTTAGACTATCTTTCTATGAATGAAAAATGGTAAGAGTCGGAATAACGCACGCGATATTCAGCACAGTGTAATAGGTCCTTAACACAACTTACGACGCGCGGCGTGAATCGGGCGATCAGTCCACAGACTGGCAAGCGACGTCCATAAAATAAGTTTCTGAGTAAACAAGTCTCGTAAGCGATAACTTAATTTTTTACTACATTGCACTTAGGCGTATTTAAAAAATTTGAATCAACTACGAGTATCTTACAACAATGTCTAATCAAAAAGAACCTAACACACTAAGATTGTTTACAATTTCTTTCAAGTCATCTAGGCTAATCTAGGCGTAATATTCGTGGTGAGTAATGACATTGTGACTACGCTACGCGGCACACGCGCAGGGACGGTGAAGGGCGCGTACGTCCGACCTCCGCTTTCGCAAGTGACGTACTACTGATAACTGAACGTGCATGCCATGCACTCGTTTTGCTTATCAAACGCTGGCGCCATCTCATGCGCTGGGCCAGCGGCGGGCGGCTTCGCGTTTTCATTCATGCTCATTCATAGTATTATTATTAAATAAAATCCATGTTTTACTTATTTCAAATTGGGACAAGGTGGAAAATCGAGAAAAAAAGTCATAAACTAAAAATGGAAATGTGTTCTATCACTTACACTGAGCCACCAAAAAAATTTACGCAGTGGTTAAAAACTTTTCCTGTATATCCTACGGATAAACCAGATTGACTACAAAGCAATCACACTCTAAAGTATTCTTTATGATCATTTGCACTTTATATTTGACAAGCAAACAAGGAAAAATGTACTGAGCAAGACAACGACAAAGGGTCGATGTGTCTCTTTCTTACCTATATTTTAAATAGGGTAACCATAATTTTACTAATTAATTGTTATTATTTTTGTCACTGCAGCATGTGGTATTAATAGATGCTGTAAATTTTTATATCGACGGCAAAGCATCAATAACTCCTAACTGTCTGTGAAGCCTGGAAAAATAGTTTAATTTATTGAGAAGTCAAAAATTTGAATTTAGTTAACTAATAGCAATAACGACTTTTGGTTTAATTATTAAACTGCTTTAATATATTTTATTCTTTACTAAGTAAGTTATAAAACACGAGTGGTTAGAGAAACCACTTGTCTCTCTAATCACTTGTGTTTTATAACTTCTAGTAATTATTAGTGTCATATAAGGTAATTGTGAAATTACCGACACGTTGGTTTAGTTAGTTAGTTATCCGCGTTTTAATTTAAAACAATTTTAACAAAAAAAAAAAAACACTTCGGAGATTTTACTGAAACACGAAAAACAAATGATATTCTAATAAACAGATATGTCATACACTCTCAAATCAACCGAAAAATGTGTTCCGCGCAGCAGCGCGGCAGCGGCGGCTCACACATACACCTTTTGTTCATTAAGTACCTATACATTTCACTACAAGTTAAAAGACCAGAACAAATGAATATTTGACGTTTGCGGTAATCTGCTAAAACTTTGACAGTTTACTTGATCAGTGTTTTACCATTAGAACGTTATTGTGAAGTTATTGGTTTTAATATGCTCGAAATTATCATTCTACCACAATTCTATTACAAGACCAGTGACCGATCAATGATCGATCATTATGAATTAGCAGATTACAAACTTTTATCAAAATGACAATGGGATCGTGTTGGAATGACGAATTTATAACAATTGCAGACTTGGGGCCCTGAACTCGTAACGTAACGTTGACTTCACTGCCTAATAATATTCGCATCTGTATTTTTATTCTTTGCTCGGAGCGTATGCGTCCTTGTAGCTCTCATGAAAAAAAAATGTATTTGCCATTTCTTTCCTTTTCTCACCTATAATTATCAGAATAATTGGAAAATAACTGAAATATATCAATAAATCGAAGCTTATTGCATACTTTCATGTGGTATGAGATCCCTTGTGTTTTATTAACTTTGGTACCTCTCATAATTGGTAAACTTTCTCAACATTTTTGAAGTCGTTTTTTCATTTTTTATTTTCTCAGCAGCGTATGACTCGATGCGTTGCGTATCGCAGACTAAAGGCAAAGGATCCCAATTGGGATCCTATCGAGTCTTCACGATTGCGCGCTCATAACATATCTGTTTAATACAATATCATTGCGAAAAACCTTTTTAAATTCATAGCGGTAAATTATGAATATCTTGAAAAAATAGTTTTAGAAGGTATTGGTTTAGTGCATGCGAAGTACCTTCGCCGTAATGTTGGCTCATGACAATTCTAATAAGCCGAAACACGGCTAGGATACATTGATTAATAACGGAGTTCCGGTGCCTATCTTCCGGCTCCGTCATCATCATCAGGTCACATCGATATCTATTTTCACCATACCTATTCAGAACTATTCATTTATTTGTAACTATGTTCATTGGGAGATCTGTGTGAGTATGAACTTCCGTTGGCCATTTCTGGTCTTTTTCATCAGTTCCACTTCATCAAATGTCATGTTTTGACTATAAATGCTTAAGTTTTTGATGAAAATACCAAAAGAACTATATGGTTGCCAACAATATTTGAGGAGTTCCCTCGATTTCGCCAAGATTCCATTATCAGATCTCGACTTGGTGACTATGTGACCATTTGGGAAGTATACCCTTTCCAACAAAAAAATAATTATTCAAATCAGTTGGCAAGTGACGAAGTTATGCGCGAATATACATTAAAAAAAAATACAAACATCCGAATTTAGAACCTCCTCCTTTTTTAGAAGTCTGTTAATAATTATAAACACCGTTAAATTTTAATCGTTTTAATCCTTTGAAACGGTGGTTTCACTTATAAAATACTATTCATCCAAAGCTTGTAGTAGAGCGATGAAAACAAAAAAAAACAGCAAGTGATAAGGTAATACCTACTCGCAAAATACATGAAATAATTGGTAACGCTACGAGATAGTACCTACGTCGGCCGTTGCGGCTTTGTAGACCTACACTGCCCGATCAAGTAAGGTCATTGACTCGCTCAGCTGATCTTCACGTAAAACAAATAAAATGATTTCCCTTCATACTTTTACTGACTTAAGGCGGACTTAACTGCTTTGTGCCTAAAGCCGGATTTACATTTGTCTGACGTGTTGCGTCGTGTCGTGACGGGCTCTGACGTGATGGCTAGTGTTCACATCTATAAGTTGTGTTCTGACGGCCTCTGACGATATTTTGAATCAATACAGTCATAGCTCTCGGAGAGTTCATACGTTTACAATGAATCATCCGACTCTGATTCAGAGTATGAAGAAGATATTGAATTTTTGGTGCTGGCAAATAAAAAAGAAAGAAATAAAGAGAAGAAGATATTGGGTTCATCCTGTGAATAATAAAGAGAGTCTAAATGCGAGTTTCAGGCTTGGTTTCGGCTCTGACGCGTCACAACGCAATACTGCCGCGTGCACACTCGTCTGATGAGTCGCATCAGAAGCTATCACAACTAGTGATGGGCAATGATAATAATCCGGTTAATATCATTTGGATAATAATCGATTAAAACTCAGTTAATAGCCATTAATAGCAATTATGGATGATAACCCTGCTATTAATGTTAGTTTAGTGATTGAAATTTCCCTCCACGGTTTTCAGGCTTAGGACTGTCAGATTAGACTTTATTTTCATCATCTTTGTAGTAAATAAATGAGCAATTTATTTACTACAAAGATGGTCCATTTAAAAATATTATTTATTTTATGATTATACACACAAACCAACAACACACGAAAAAGAACTTCTTCACCGAAACATATGAGTCGACGTACTGATTCCTGGGCCGGGCTCATACCTATAGTATGGTACTTCCGATTCTACAAGAGAGTATTTCAGAGCAAGTTGCTGATGGATAATCCTGGCTACAAGGTTGTGCCTATGCGAGTACTCTCCGTTAGCTAGACGAGAACAACCAGAGATAATGTGACGGATTGATTCTCCCGGACGGTGACATGCCCGACAGATGACAACCGTACCGTCCTTCACAATGAATCTCCGGTAGTTATTCGTCATGATAACTTCGTCCATAATTGCACAGACAAAACCTTCAGTTTCCCCAAAGAGGTCACCCATCGCAGCCAGGCTACGGACGCCAATTGGTCTACATCGGGCCCATGAAGGGCCCGGAAATAGCGTCCGTGAAGCTGCTTGCTCTGCCATACGTTCTCGTTAGCCAGGGAGAGCCGGGTGAGTCCCTTGTCCACTGCCACTACATCTCGATGCATACCCACGTCGGCAGCTAGGAAATATTCCCTGAGACTGCATACCTCGCGGTTGTGTAGGGTCTTAGCATTTAAAAAACCTCGACCCCCACATTTCCGCGGGATATACAGCCTCATCACCGACGATCGTGGGTGATGCATTCGGTATGCAGTCAGCAGTGTACGGACCCGCCTATCCAGGGCGTCAAGTTCCGTTTGAGTCCATTTGAGTACGCCGAAAGAGTACATCAATACCGGCATGACCCAACCGTTGAAAGCGCGCACTTGTTTCCACCTGAAAGAAGGAAATACCTTTTTCAGGCGTCCAAAGAAACGCTCCCTCAACGATTGCTTCATGTCAGTGATACTGATGCCTAGAGCTTCCGACGTACCCAAATACTTATAGGTTTTGGTTGGAGAGAGGGATCTCAGATTTATGCAATCCGTGAGTTGAGTGCTCACGGACTCCACAACCTCCCCTCGCTTTACATGCATGACTGCACATTTGTCCACACCAAACTCCATCCTGATGGCACTACTGAAGGTTTCAGTTACCTTCAGTAGCCTTTTATTATTATTATTATAAAGCCTATCTTAATATATTTTGTTTGTAGAAATCTTTATTGCACTGTAAATAGACGAAAAAGCAGCCTAATGTAGTGTTTGTGTGTGTTTGTACCTTTACTACGAACATTTTAGTGAAAGACCAGATCCTACTTGGGGAAAGGCATGGCTGGCAGTGGCGTGCCTGATGCCTTGACAGGGGGCAAGCCAAGGAATCTTGACCTAACTACTACTTACCTATTAAAAAAAATTGCGTGCTACCACGTGTCATCAGTGCAGTAATGCTGATTTTTCTGAATTGCTACACTACTATTAACAAATATAATGTTAATAGTAAGTAATAAATAATGATAACAAAAGCTTCACCACAACAACTTTATCATCATACCAATAATCGTGAAGTTTGAATACATGAATAGAAAAAAAAAAATTGTATTCTAATTCAAATTGTGTATCTTTATTTAAAAATGATTTTATTACTTACACCAGCGTAAAAAGTTTGTGAACGTTTTAATTCTCAACACCAACAGCTAATTTTCAATTGCAATCAAAGATAATTCGGAAAGCCGCTCTTGTTGTCGAGTGCCGGCCGGCCGGGATGGTCAGCTAATACTATTAAAACGATTAATTTGAACGTTTCGTTCCACGGTGATTTTTAAAGGACGTTATTATACTTGATATTTGTGTTAACCGTTAATAACAGCATTAAAAACAAGTTCACTGTACCAATTTATTATTATATCTTTAAACGTATTTAAAGCCAACGTCACTAAGTTGCGCACCGTAGTAATATTTTATTTTCACGTTAAAGTGAACCTAAAAACGCTCCTAATCAAGCATTCTTTGCCGTAACACTTTTTTACTATTATTTCATTATTCCGGTTAGATTTCTATATAATTTTTGGTTTATTAATATAACAAGGTGATCACTTTTTCTATGTGAAATATGATTAATATACGTTACCCTTTAATAGTGGGCCCAAAAAAAATCGTCTCCTTTGGTCAAATACAGAACACACTGAGAAAATTTTAATTTAATTATTACTCAATCATTTATACAATGTCAAAAAATAAAATAAAACTGTCATAATAATAAGAAAAATTGTCATAATAAATAAGAAAAAATGTCACCAAATAAAAGAGAAATGTCAATAAAATAAAAATGAAAAATACAGAATGTCAATAGATTGCGTAATACAAATAAAATAATAATAACAATAAAATAATAATAATATGAATTATAAAAATTTATCATCCAGATATTCGTTTACCGAATAATAAATTTTTTCATTGAGTAGCTGAGTTTGTTTTTGAACTCATTAACATTATTACAGTTTTTAATATGACAAGGTACTTAGTTTATTATATAGCTTTGGTGCCATTGCATATATAATATACCTTTGTAAGCGAAAGCAGTTCTGGCGAATAAAGTTTTCAAATTATCTGAGCGACGTTGACTTTCTACGTGACTAAACAAGTGAATATTTGTTTTAACGAATATCAAAACCTCATACACATACAGCGACGGTACTGTCAAAATCTTTAAATCCCTGAAGTGAGGTTTACAAGTATCCGTTGTTTTTAGCTTGTAAATGGTTCGGACGCATCTTTTTTGTGCCATTATTACTGTGGATACATTAGCAGCATTACCCCAAAATATGAGTCCATACCTTTAATGTGGAGGCTACATATCCATGGTATGCTGTAAGGAGAGCAGTTTTATTTGCAATTATACCTAGCATATATAGGGCGTATGAAAATCGGTAAAGTCTCAGACAAACACTATCAATTTGGGTTTTCCATGACATATCATTATCGATGTGTAATCCTAAAAACTTTGTTGCATTCGTTTCCAGTACTGCATCTCCTTTGTATTGTATTTGGTACTGTTTGTTTTCTTTGTCGGAGTTTAAAGTCCATTATTTTTGTTTTCGATAAATTCATTTTAAGGTTGTTATCATTTAACCATTCTATAATTGAAACCAGGTTTGTGTTTATGTCTTCTTGAATTTCATTAAAGTGACCCTCGTCGAAAACAATTGTACTATCATTTGCAAATAAGCACATCTGACGAGTGGTTACTTTAGGAAAATCGTTTATGTAGCAAATAAAAAGGAAAGGACCCAGCACAGACCCTTGACGAACACCATACAAAATTTCTCTCGTACTTGAGGAATATACAGTTTCAGTTTTTGACTTGATATTTACTTGACTGATTTGAGTAAACTGTTTCCTGCCTTCCAAATACGATCGTATAAGCTCAAGCACATTGCCTCGAATACCATAACTATAGAGTTTTTTTTTAATAATCTTTTATGATCAACGTAATCAAATGCTCGTGTCATGTCCATGTACATAGCAGCAACAGATTTTCTGTGTATGTTGTCGATCGCCCACCCCTGCCGTACGCTCTGCTGCGCCAAGGGGCAAACCACCCGCGCGTAGTGCTGCACCTTCAGTGCACCCAGTACGCGTTTCAGTGCCCGCTGTGTCGACTGTGCGCTCCGCTGCGCCCTCCGGTAATGACCATGTTCGCACCAGTGCAGTTCCAGCCTCTCCAGCTGATGCCACACCAGCCTCTTCAGGTGCCACTGCGGCTCCTCCAGGTGGTACTCCGGCTACCTAAGGTGTCTTTCCGGCTACCTCAGGTGCCGCTCGGGCTCCTTCAGATGCCGCCCCGGCTCCTTCAGGCGCTGCTCCGGCTCCTCCTGGTGGAGCACCGGGTCCTTCGGGTGCCACGCCAGGACCTCCAAGTACGACGACTTTATATTTGGGGAAGACAACCCAGCCACCACGTGGCCCAACCCGCCGAACTGCCTCACCCGCCCCCCACCACTTGCTGGCGGACACGGCCGCCGCAAAATCCTCGTCGGCCAGAAAGTCAGTGCTGCTTCACTCTCGGCCACCACCAAGGGGCTCCGCCCGGGACTCCCCCGCTGCAATGTCGGCATCCTCCTCCCGCCAGGGGTCGGACATGTCGGCCTCGTCGGGGGGTCCTACCACGCCGGTCGCCGAGACGCCAGAAGCTTGGACGGCGACGCGGATGAACAAGCGGAGCGACCATGCATGGACCCAGGGGGGGTCCATCCACATAATAATACAAATAATAATATCTAGCTTTCCTCAGCCAGAATCTCGATTCCACTGTCGTCAGCTTGATCAGAATTGAACTCCCTCAAGCCTTCCCAAGTGTCACCGTAATGATCGGTGCCCACTGTTGGACACAAGCCTCTCCCAATTGTCGCCATTTAGGGCTCTAATGACTGCTGCCCACTGTTGGACATAGGCCTCCCCCTTGCTATAATGACCCATGCCCACTGTTGGACATAAGCCTCCCCTGAGTGTCGCCATTAGGCGCTAAACTGACTGATTCCCATTGTTGGACATAAGTCTCCCCTCGCTTTAATGACCTATGCCCGCTGTTGGACATAAGCCTCCCCCAAGTGCCGCCATTTAGAAGCTAAAATGACTGATCCCCATTGTTGGACATAAGTCTCCCCTCGCTATAATGACCTATGCCCACTGTTGGGCATAAGCCTCCCCGTAGTGTCACTACGTAGACGTTATAATAATTGATGTCCACTGTTGGACATAGGCCTCCCCCATAGTGTCACCACGTAGGCGTTATAATAATTGATGCCCACTGTTGGACACAGGCCTCCTCTCGCGATAATGACCTCTGCCCACTGTTGGGCATAAGTCTTCCCCAAGTGTCACCACCTAGGCGTTATAATAATTGATGCCCACTGTTAGACATAGGCCTCCTCTCGCGATAATGACCTATGCCCACTGTTGGGCATAAGCTTCCCCCAAGTATCACCACCTAGGCGCTATAATGATTGATGCCCACTGTTGGCATAGGCCTCCTCTCGCTATAATGACCTATTCCCACTGTTGGGCATAAGTCTCCCCAAGTCAGTGGCATGCCTGATGCCTTTACAGGGGGCAAGCCAAGGAATCTTGACCTAACTACTACTTACCTATTAAAAAAAAATGTCGTGCTACCACGTGTCATCAGTGCAGTAATGCTGATTTTTCTGAATTGCTACACTACTATTAACAAATATAATGTTAATAGTAAGTAATAAATAATGATAACAAAAGCTTCACCACAACAACTTTATCATCATACCAATAATCGTGAAGTTTGAATAGGTACATGAATAGAAAAAAAAAAAATAGTATTCTAATTCAAATTGTGTATCTTTATTTAAAAATGATTTTATTACTTACACCAGCGTAAAAAGTTTGTGAACGTTTTAATTCTCAACACCAACAGCTAATTTTCAATTGCAATCAAAGATAATTCGGAAAGCCGCGTCGTTGTCGAGTGCCGGCCGGCCGGGATGGTCAGCTAATACTATTAAAACGATTAATTTGAACTTAATGAATATCTAATGTAGGTTGAGTTGAGTGTGAAATAAAACAACCGACTACTAGATACTGATCTAATGTTACTTTTTTGACGCCAACGCCATTTAGTTATGAATGTGTAACTAATACATTTTTTTTTTTTGAAATCTTGGTGTTTCAAACACTTGTTCTTTATAATAATATGTAATATTATTGGCAAATACTCACAATTGAAACAGCGGTAGCTTTTCGACGTTCGCTTTTTTTAAACACACTTATCACTTAATTGTCGAGAAAGAGAACCAAATTTCTTTTGGCGGTTTACCAATAATAAAGAATGAATTAACAGCGTTCAAGTACTTTTGAGAATTTTCATGGCACTAGCGAAGTTATTTGAGTCATACCTAATGTATTCCAAGCATTGTTATTAACTTTTCTGAGAAATATTCAAAATAGTAAAGTTACAAGATTATATTTATCTTTAAAACTCAAACCCTACCTGGCCAATATCAATTCCACACATAATAATATCCACACACAACCACAAGTATAGTTTCCGAATTCATAAACTGTTAAATGACGGAAAACAAAAAAAAACTATCAAAACAATAATTACGTACAACACGATAACCGATCAAAGCAAATTTGAACTGAGTACTTTTTAGTTCGTACAACTTTACGCGTCATAGAGGGCGCCTCTTATTATTATAATATGCGTAAAAGATTCATTGATAAAATTCCCGAACGTGGGCTTATTTTACTACAAATCTGGTCGACGAGTACTTGCACACAGTCACATACTTTACTCACACAGACTCACATTTTTCATGTTTTTATAGGGAAGAATAAGATGGCAGATAAAGCCCGGTAAGAAGCCTATCGGTTAGAGCGAGATCGGAGATCGCGTGTCATTGTTACGTAGAACTGTGCAAGATGGCAACATTGCATTAACCCTGCGTCCCGAATTACGATAAAAGTGAATATACCGCGAACACGACCAACGCGCGACGTCACAATTATTATTCAGTTGCGCTTAATTTTGTGACTATCAAATTTAGTCGGATTCGCGATTCATTTTTATCTCGATTTGGAACGCTAGGTAAGTTCTATTTATGAATGAATCTTCCATTACGCGCGAAGTTTAAAGTTTATATTTTTATTTTAGATAATTGGTTAAATGTTCCATGACCTTAGATGTTGTGTTGTGTCATGAAATTTTACCGCAAGCCAGGCTTTTTTGCTTATATGGCTCGCACGCCACTGCCCCAAGTGTCACCACCTAAGCGTTATAATAATTGATGCCCACTGTTGGACATAGGCCTCTTCCCGTGATAATGACCTATGCCCACTGTTGGGTATAAGCCTCCCCTAAGTGTCACCACCTAGGCGTTACAATAATTGATGCCCACTGTTGGAAATATGTCTCCTCGCGATAATGCCCTATGCCCACTGTTGGGCATAAGCCTCCCCTAAGTGTCACCACCTAGGCGTTACAATAATTGATGCCCACTGTTGGACATAGGCCTCCTCTCGCGATAATGACCTATGCCCGCTGTTGGGCATAAGCTTCCCCCAAGTGTCACAACCTAGGCGTTATAATAACTGATGCCCACTGTTGGAAATATGTCTCCTCGCGATAATGACCTATGCCCACTGTTGGGCATAAGCCTCCCCTAAGTGTCACCACCTAGGCGTTACAATAATTGATGCCCACTGTTGGACATAGGCCTCCTCTCGCGATAATGACCTATGCCCACTGTTGGGCATAAGCTTCCCCCAAGTGTCACTACGTAGGCGTTATAATAATTGATGCCCACTGTTGGACATAGGCCTCCTCTCGCGATAATGACCTAGGTATGCCCACTGTTGGGCATAAGCTTCCCCCAAGTATCACCATTTAGGCGCTATAAGGATTGCTGTCCACTGTTGGACATAGGCGTCATAAACTAGTGCGCCTCACCATCAGATTGCGTCATCTAGTTTATACTAATTATTTAAAAAAGTACGCATTTAAAAAAAACAAACATGAAGTTTTCGGTTCTTTTCATATTTTTCCGTTTTTTTCGGTTTTATTGGAAAAATACATGAAATTTATAATTTATAAATGTCTTGAAAGTTTCGAATGTTACATTGAATAAAACAACAGTATTTGAAAAAAACGGGAGTATTCCCTGTTTTTTTCAACGCTAGTCTTGGACGACGAGATGTTGTCGGATCACCAACCTGTCCTCGTCGTCCTAGCCGACATGCCAATCCGACTCTCGCCACCAGCGCCACGTCGACGCACAAACTGGACCAAATTCCAGGAAGTGATGGAGACCACCACGCCAGCCTGGCCTGTCGTCTCTTCCGCGGACGTCGAGAGGCTGGCGGAGGAAGTCACCGTTTGCATCGAACGCGCCTATGAAGAGGAATCAACCACTAGTCCGCAGCCGCAGGGGAAAGTCTACAGGCCCTTGCCAATGAGACACCTGCAAGAGTTCGTCGCCGAAACCAGGCGCCTTCGCAAACGGTGGCAACAAACAAGATGCCCTGTGCAGAAAGCACAGCTCAACCGCCACGCGAAGAGAGTCAGAGCCAAGCTCCAAGCGCACAACACCGAGAGCTGGGAAGACTACGTGGAGTCCACTGAGGGTGACTGGCCGGCAGTTCATAGACTTTGTCGGCAACTAGCCAACATCCCAGCTCCGATACGACCGTTACTACATAGCGACGGGGCCCTAAGATACTCCGCACCAGACCGTGCGGAGATCTTCGCCGAGTGCCTGGAGCGTCAGTTCCAGCCGAACCCGACTGCTGACCACGACCATGTCGCAGCAGTGGAGAGGCACCTTGGAGACTACTTCGCCTCGCCGATAGCTCCCGAGGAAGACCCAATCTTCTTCTCGCCCAACGCAGTAAGACGCGCCATCTTGACCACGAAGCCGAGGAAGGCTCCCGGGGCGGACGGCATCCCCAGCACAGGGCTGCGCCACCTGCCATACCGAGCGGTAGCGGCCTTGGCGCGCCTGTACATTGGAGTGTTGCGCACGGGGACCTTTCCTGGGTGCTGGAAGGAAGGACGCGTCATAATGCTGCCAAAGGCGGGAAAGAACGTGCTGAAGCCGGAGAGCTATCGGCCGATCACATTGCTGCCAATTATATCCAAGGTGTTTGAGAGACTCCTGCTGCGGCATCTCACACCGCACTTGACTCCACGTCCGAAACAGTCCGTGTTCCGCTCGGAAAACAGTACGACGCTCCAGCTGTCGAGGGTACTGCTCCACCTTACAGTGTCGCTGAACAAAAAGGAGCGATCGGTTGCAGTATTCCTCGACATGGAAAAGGCATTCGACCGGGTCTGGCACGAAGGCCTGGTCCTCAAAATCTCCAAAACGGACGCGTCCCGTCGCGTAGTAAAGGTGGTCTCCTCCTTGCTCAAGGACAGGACTTTTAAGGTGGCGGTCGATGGCGCACTCTCGAGCGCCCGCCGGGTTGCGGCCGGCGTACCGCAGGGTAGCTGCGTCTCGCCGGTCTGCTACTCATGTTACACCGACGATATTCCCACGACGCAGGAAACCACGCTCGCGCTGTAAGCGGACGACGCCGCGTACATCAGCACCTCGCTCAACGCGAGGCACGCAGCCGTCAAAGTGCAGCGCGTGCTGGACTTACTTCCCGAATGGCTGTCGAAGTGGAGACTGTCGGTGAACGTGAGTAAGACCCAGGCGCTGCTCGCGGGGTCTCCTCGCCACCCGCCACCTCTCCATCTGTACGGAGCCGACATCGAGTGGTCACCCCAGGTGAAATACCTGGGGGTCACCATCGACCGTCGGCTCTCAATGAGAAGCCACGTCCGGCAGGTCACCGCCAAAAGCAGAGCAGCCCGCGCACTGCTCCGCCCAGTGCTCTCCTCCCGCCTCCCGCTACGTGTCAAGCTGGGGGTGTACAAGACGTATATTCGCCCCATCTTCACATATGCTGCCCCAGCTTGGCTTGCTCTCACCAGTGAGGCCAGCAAGGTACGCCTCCGAGCGCAGCAAAACCTCTCGCTCCGGACCATAGTAAACCCCCCCCACTAGTGAGGAACGACGTCCTGCACCGGGACCTCAAAATGGAGAGCCTGGATGACTTTTGTGCCCGCCTCGCGTCCCATATGTTCTCGCGTGCCGACGCTTCTGCTTGGCCCCACGTCAAGCACATAGCGCCCTGGCACGCGCGTCCTCCTGACGCGAGGCGCCTCCCGCGTGACCTCCTACCGGACGTGTCCAACTCATGCACTTTGGGCACGTTGTGTGCTAAGTTAATATAGGCATGACGTGCACCAACCCACACGCATTTACGACTCTACAGTCGCTATATCCACGCAGCAGACGCGCAGCGCGGTTGCGCGCCCTTGCATGCACACATGAGCGGTGTCACACACGTCAATGCCGCTCATACTCTCACTTCGTCCCCTTAGTCCGAAGCGTGACCGGCTCGACCTGGAAGCGTAACGGACGGGGGTCTTCATCCTCAGTGGGCGCGCCACCCAAGCCGGCATTCTCGTCGCTGGTCGTCCTTCGTCGGGCTTCCTCCGGGTAACCGGGGGTTCCACCTGGCGGGGGACTGACCGCCGAGATGTCGTGAAAAACGGCGCGCGGCAGCGCTCCCACTTGATCACAATACAACCACACACAGGCAAGCTACGCACCCGCGCTTGTAACGAGGTTGCCGCCTACAGGCACCCCAATGCTGGGTCCTTATTTACGGGCCCCAACCCCGACACCGCGGGATAAAGGCAGTGCCTACACCCCGCCCTCTTGCGGGGACGTAGCGAATTCCCGAGCGAAAAACGGTCGACAGTTATAAACTTGCGAGAGTCGCGACACGTGATCGTAAACAAATTTAAAATGCCGTGTTGTTCAGTGGTTTAATGCAATAATTGAAGTGATAAGACAAGCCTGGGTCATCACGGAATCTCTTAACATATGTAAAAACAAGTTAAACGCTATATTTATCTTTAAAACCAGTAAAAACAACAAATCTTGCTTGCTGCTACTACGTTATTTTTATATCCAAATATCAAAGCGACTGTATTACTCTTGCAGTAAATACATTGTTCTTTAACCATAACCGAATTTTGAGTACCCACTGGACAAGCAATGTAAAAATAACATAACGATACTTCATCAGTGCGGTGTATTTCGTTATACCGGCCGCTGTTAGTTGCAGTCAGCCGGCCTCAGTCAGTGAAGTGCCTAATAGATCCACTCATGTAGACTGTAGACTATCGACCATAATTTCGATTGGTTAGATTTACGAAGTGAAATAAAGTAAATATTTTTATTATTTTTTACACCACCTGCTCGATAATGTCGTTTTACACGTCATACAAACCTCACATAGAGCAAGTCATTATATGCCTAGGGAGATAATGCAGTATGGCCGATCCCTAGGGAATAATGAGATTTGAATTTGGAGCATCAAGAATCGTCAACATTGTGAATTTAAAATGTAGGCGCATCGAACAAGTTGACTCAAAATTCAAACCAAAGAGTATATAATCACTATGATTCAAACTGGCCACTAACAAAAACAAGAAAATAGAATAAAACGTACGTACTGACGACACGGGAGCATTAAAGAAAATTGAAACAATAGAATCTGTAGTGAATTTTGTTTGATGAACTTGTAAATATAATACTTATATTTCTCTGATATATGATTTGGTTGACCAAATTGTCCTTAAATTATCTCACAGATGGTGTAAAAAGTAGAGTATGCAACACGGGGATAAAGCTGTCTTTGTCTTGGGCGGCTTAAATTCCTCACTTCATTCAGGTTTCTTCATTAACTCCCTCGCAATGCTCGGGAGTTAATTTTATAAGTCCCTCACTATCGTTCGGGACGCTAGCTGTGTGCTCCACCGTGTCCTCCGGGCATTCCGCACAGTGGCGACACCCGGGCGTCACTTCCGCATGAATCCGGTGTAGGTAACTCCCGAACGAATCATGTCCGGTGAGGACCTGCGTCATGCGGAAGGTAAGAACGCCGTGAGGTCTTTCCAGCCACGCCATATAGCGACATTTGAGAGATCAGATAAAATAAAATAATTTGGGAAAATAACTAACATTTTATGTGTTATTGACCTTTACCACACACCCACCAAATAATTAAGTCAACACACATGTTTTTGACTAGGATCAACTATTATACAATTGTTATAAATACAAAAAAAACTCTAGTATCAAAACTTTTTTCTCCTACTATTTCAATAATACCACATTCAAAATTTTTGGTTGTAACCTCCTTTTCTCAGGTCACGCTTTCATTAGACGGACTATATTACAGAGTAGAAGAGAAATACGTTAGCAACTGTCGGAAAGTAAGTTGGTTAAATTGTAAGTTAATAGTCGGTGGATTTTTTTTTTTTGTTTTAGACATCGTACTTATATTATGGCAGTATCTTCGTGTTATTTCCTTACTTTTTATGATTTTGATATTTTCACTTCCTTCTCAAAGTCTTCAAAAGCTTCGAATGCACTATAATAATGAGCATGGATGCGTGACGCACAAAACCGGTTTTTTTTTTTTTTTTCGATGGGAAAAGTCATCTTATGACAACCCTCGCTCTTGGGCGGAGCGGGAGATAGTGTCAGACTCTTACTGACTAAAAAACCCATCCCGTTCCTTCAAGCCTTCATACCGGGGCTCGAGCGCCCTTTCGGATAACCCTGGCCCCAGTAGGCTTCGACCCGGCTGGGTCCCTGCTGTTGCTGACCACTCCTTGAGGCGCGCGCCGTCGACGACTTGGGCTTGGTCCGGACAGTTACCGGACGGCCGGACAGCGAGCTACCCATTGCACACTGTCCGCAAGCCCGCGCCTACGGTGGCTGGAAATCGGGATCGGAATCCCGGCGGCGGCGAGAGCGCCATTGCCTGATGCGGTCGGCCTCCTCCTTAGCGAGCATTACTGCTTCGCAGAAGTCGGCGACCGCCTGCCACTCCTCCTACGCACAAAACCGGTCGTTGTGGCGCGATGCTTGGGGGAGGCCTATGTCCAACAGTGGACGTCTTTCGGCTGATATGACGATGATGATGATAAATGAGCATAATTCAGAACATATTAAAATGAGGCAACATTAGCTTTTTATTTGTTATGCGTGGGTGCGTGTTATATTCTGTATTTCTCCGCAACGCAGACAAGCGGTTATATTTAACAGAAGCTTAGGTAAAAATTATAACTAAAATGTTATATTATTTAGTTATCATTTTTATCTTTATTTTCAGTTTCCCGAAAAATATATAATTTAAAAAAGCAATGGATGGCCACCTTATTGGTTGCCTAAAAAAGTATAGTACCAATGCTCAATTCACTTTCGACCAGAAATGTTTCAGCCTCTAAAAAAACGCCATCTCTCAAATCCCTAAATCAAGACTAGACCTAATTTTTGTAAGTTAAAGTTTCATCTTTTAATAACTTTTTCATGTATTTCATAATATACGTTATACAACTTTCCAGGATTATAAAGTAGCGCGTGTTCCATTTCGCCGATTTTTCGTATTTGATATTGTCGTTTTAAAATACCGTGTATGTGCCTAATGGGAATAAATAGAGTTTTTAGTTTTTTGAAAACCATTTTGGTTGTTCTACTTTTAAATACCTACATATATATTGTATACATTATTTTCTGGAAGCATTCACTTTTATTTAATTTTTTAATGGGACCCAAAAAAAAATAGCACGCGTTAAAAATTAAAAAAAGACAGTTTTTCTATTTAGTCAATCACTAGCGTATATGTAAAATAAATGGCTTTCTAGGAAAATACACGCTGTTTTTAGGGCAATAAGGTTTATAATTAACTGTGTAGTTTGGTCTGATTTATGATTTGTGGATGTATGCGCGACTGCGTAAGTATTCCTGTACGTGTAGTAGTGTCGGTAGTGGAAGGAGGAACTGGAGACACAGTGTTCCGATACAATTTTTACTACTTAGCATATCTCCTCCTTTCTTATATCTATGGTGCCTACTAATGGTTTGCAATAATTATTCACTCGTGCGAGAATTGGTCTGAGTTATTAAAAAAAACGTTTTTTTTTTATATTTTATCTTTACAAATCGATAGTTTCATGCACCGGTTTGACCCTCCACGGGATTAAAACGATTAAAAAATTAACCAGATGGTATACCAGCGATTGTTCTCAAGGCTTGTGCGCCCGAGTTGTCTCCTGCATTGACGTGCTTTTATTGCCTCTCATTTGTCTAAGTCCTGGAAGCTTGCCAACGTGCAACCCGTGCTCAAAAAGAGCAGTCGTGCCGATCCTGCCAACTATCGACCGATTTCGATAACCTTTATACCTACTGTACAACATTAAACTAAAGCTATGCCTTTTTTACACCACTTTCTGTTCACCACCCACCAGCAGCACCAGCACATAAACAAAATGAAAAAATAAAAAGTAAGGAAACAACAACACAAATCAATAAAAGCAAGCGAAGGACGAAATGGTACACACAGTTTCTTCTCTGACACGATGAGCGTTCGATGAGGTCTAAGTCATAACCGTAAGAGTTGTAGTTTATTTTATGTTAGACTGGTTCTGCGTAGATGTTAATTATGACAAGGGTGCAGCACCGTGGCGTTTTTTGAAGTTTTGCTGCAGTGGGGTTTAAGCATGACAACGTTGAATGACGAGCGCAAAGTAAGTCTGTAAATAGATTTTGAATTTTGTAAAAGACTTAGGCTCGCTCCTAACCACCACCATGTAAATTTATTTCTTCTATAGGTAGGGACATCTGTGTTAGGTATAGGCAGGTTTTATAAAAACTTTTAAGGTTTAAGTATTTAACGCTTAAAAGTTTTTTTTTATAATAGTGCTTTGCCATTATGGAATAGAAGTGCTTTGCCATCCTCAGCATTTCTATTCGTAATGGCGTAGCTCATGTGACGACTACGAAGGTCACATAGTAATAAGTTTGCAAACTGGCAAGTAAATAGTCTTTTAAGGTTTATGGTACCTAATGAAAAAGTTTAGTATGAGATTGATAGATGTCAACTAAGAAAAAATATTAATTTAATTTTATATATTAAAATATGTAAGTAATAAAGGCTCTTCGTACAATATAAATAAATTAAATTAACCAAAAGCCTTTCATTTGCGTCTCTCCATACCTGAATTAATGCAAACATAGTTTGAGATGGAACTGGGACAAGAATAAAAACATGAATATAAGAAAACTTTATTAAACGAAAAGTAAATCTATCGTTGGGTGTTTAATGATAAAAACAAAATAAATAAACCCGTCTATAAAGTTAACAATTTGAAAAAATGTAAATTAAATCTTTAAGACTGTCCGTGACGCCCATAAATCGACGTCAAACAATACATACAAGCCATCACCCATATTACACGTTAACACTAATACCCGACCATAGAAATAACACGAAGGAGTATATTTTGTGACTAAAGGTAGCCATTGACGATACGTCTGTTTGGAATGCTTCTATATGGAATACTTCCTTATGGAGGTACTTCAGTTTGAAGGCACATTGACTTCTTCCATTTGGATGTACGCGTCGACACTTCGAAGATAAGAATTAAAATAATGAATTTTTTAATAGTCGCAACAGCAATATGTATTTCGATAAAAAGACAGAAAAGACGTAGGAGAAAATGTATGAAAGGCTGCATTGCTCTTTTCCCCATGATTACGTGATAATCAGAGTGTTTCACTAGCCATAATCATGGGTGTGATATATATTTTTCAATTACTTCTAATACAAAGTCACGTGCAGACGTAGACATCATTATAATTAAAACAAACTAGTTTCATAGGCTCAGATCTTTCTAGCATTCCAGCGTATGTGCCTTCCGTCAACATAAAACATAAACTGAGACAAAAATCGGACGATGTTTTACCCATTCAGACGATTCGAACGGCTTCCAAATTGTGTGGCGCACGTTTTTCACATTGACAGTTCGCCATGGATGACGTCCACTTGGATTGGATACATGGATTTCAATCCGTTTGAAAATCCAACGATGGAAGATGTCCATTTGATTGGTATACGTTTATCACATTCACGAGATGATTTTGGAAGACGTCCACTCCATTTGGATTGATGGACGTATCGTCAATGGCTACCTTAACGAGTCCTCGCCAAACAGTGTTTAACACCTACTACATCATAGTAAAAAAATGCTTATAGAATAAATGGTAAGATAGCTTTACGTCCTTTGGGGTAGTCTGTGAATTCCTTCTTGTAGTTACGGTGTTTACCGATGGCCCACACAGCCATCTGATAGAACCCGGCGGCGGCAAACAGGCCAGCTACAAAGCAAAAGTTTACAATAAGTTACGAGACCACTATATTAAAAAAACATTACCGTCTTAAAAACTAAAGTACCGACAAAATATTCATCCAAGAATCGAAGGTTGGTTTAGTATTCATAAATAATTATCATTCGTAACAAAATGGGTATGCAAATTATATACGCATACGAAAGTTCAGGGTATGTCAAACATTCATTAGACTTTAAAATTCTTACTATGAATACGAAATTATAAACAGAGGCAAGTACATAATACTTCCGTTTTTATAGGTTAAGTTTTAAAGTATTACGGCGATGTCTTGAACAAAATTTTGCTGGCATATTTTTTTAGCGTCTTGTGATGAAAAATATACAAAAGTATACAGATTTTTATAAACAATTTTGTCTTAGACATTACTATTAATTCATTAAACCCCAAGCGAACGCCGGCGTTCGCGCACCTATTGTCTTTCAATTGTGTCTGTAATTATCACAATTGAAAGGTTAATAGATACCAAGTAATTAAGGTATTCCGGTTTAAAGTTGGTGCGATTACGTATGTTATGTCAATAACACCTACCTACGTACCTCTTTATAAATAAAAAAAAAAACGCATTTTTGAACGAACAACAAGATTTCATGTCAAATGTTACGTTTTATTTTTCTTTATGTCATAAGGCTGGATGTCTGTTGAAATGTCTAATGGGTAATATCCTTGCTGGCATAAAATTTTTAAACATAAGTAATATTGTTTGGCATAACGTTTTCGCACAACTTTTTTTAGCATAATAATACTGTTGCATAATAATACTTTGACATAATGCATAGGTTAGCATAACTATCATTTAGTCTAACATGTTTTGGCTTAAATTGTAGCTGCATAAATTTTAAAGACATAATATTTATTCGTCTAATAATCATGAGCCATAAATATAAAAAATTGTAGTTGCATAAATGTTGCTAATAATTTTAAATTGATGTTTAGGCGATGTTTTTGTGGCGACGCGGCGACGTATTATCGGTTACTGGGTTTGGTTAGGTTTATTTTTTTTTGTCGTAGGATTGGGATATCCATCATGAACGCTCAATAATCAGTAAGGTGAAACAGTGTGTACTCCAACATACCGTTTGGAGTTATTTTTTAGTGTTTATTGGTTTTATTCCAAACAACATAATGTGTTTTTCTCTTTATGCGTTTATAACATTATCTATACATATAAATAAAATTGGAGTGTCTGTTTGTAATATTGAAATAATCGCTTTGACTACATGCCTATGAATATATAAAGGGTGTAAGGGACAGCCCTCCACAAACTTTAAGGGCTTGCTCAGTAGACGAAACTGAACAACCTTCCACAACACTTTTTTTCAGGAAACGAAAAAAAAATCTGCCTCACCATACAAAATTATAAACTTGATTGGACAGTTTGTATGGAGATTGTTTGTTTTTTTTTCGTTTCCTGAAAAAAAGTGTTGTGGAAGGTTGTTCAATTTCGTCTACTGAGCAAGCCCTTAAAGTTTGTGGAGGGCTGTTCCATACACCTTGTTTATAGTACATACACCAAAATAACATTTTTACCAATTTTTGTCTGTCTGTCTAATCCGATGTCCGGCTAATCTCTGAAATGGCTGGACCGCTTTTGACGGGACTTTTATTGGCAGGTAGCTGATGTATTAAAGTAACTTAGACTTCTTTTATTTTAGAAAAAATAATTTCAAAATCCTGTAGTCCACGCGAACGAAGTCGCGGGCACAGCTAGTGCTTTATAAAATTATGCTTTATTATTATTATTATGCTAGCAGTATTTATGGCAACAAGCATTATGGCAAAAGTTTTATGCCTAATAATTTTATGCGTAATAATCATTATGCTAAATTTTGTTATGCCAATGTAAATTATGACAATATATTTTATGCTAATCATTAGTAAACCTGTCTAAAGTCATGCTTTTTCTAGAGATGAGATTCTCGATATTGTATTTACTGTAGTAACAACGTCATATTGTGTCATTTTAACCACTTATTTTTGTAAAAATCTAGTCAGTTCAATTGCCAAATATGACGATTTTTTTGCAGTCCTTAGAGGCCATCCAAGTATTACGTAAGCACTATAGGGGGGTGGCGGTTGTAGCATTGCTTGTTTTTGTTTACATGGGGGATGGGGGGGGGTCTAGATGGTGATTACGTCAGCAGTATATAACCAACACATTGACAAATACTTGTACCAATGTTTACGTAAGCATGGGGGGAGGGGGTGGGAGCTTTGCTTATTTTTGCTCTCAGGGGGGAGGGGGGAGTTAATATTTGCAAAAAATCTGCTTACGTAATACTTGAACGGCCCCTTAGACTGATTATAATCTTGATTACATAAAACAAAGTCAATTATTTCGTTGGTATACAGGGTTATTTTTAAAACACTAGCATCCTCTCAGGATCACAAACGATGATATTGACGATTTTGTTCTATGACTTTTAAAAATGTATCATATTTTAGTTTATCAGATTTTCATTAAAAAAATGAAAATAAATTGAACGTTCTAAACATTACGAAGTCTATGCGAAGCAATCGATAGTACAATAGCGGAGGGTAGCTGAACATGAACTTGACCTATTTACAGGCTCTCTAGTCGGTCAGTACTCAGTTTCCTTGATGCGCTAGCGGCTCGTCAAACGTGTTCCTGTAGCGAAATTCGGCAGTGCGGACGTAATTGTCTTTACATGATGGTGTATCAATATTCCAATGTCGAGTTTAACACGGAAATGGTGCGACTGCTTGTTAGGTGCGATGACAATTTATGGCGGTAAGTCCCCTGTTTGAGGCGTGGCTGGAAAGACCTCACGGCGTCCTTACCTTCCGTATGACGCAGATCCTCACCGGACAAGGCACGTTCGGGCGGTTCCTGCACCGAATTCGTGCGGAAGTAACACCCGGGTGTCGCCGTTGTGCGGAATGTCCGGAGAACACGGTGGAGCACACAGTCGAGGTGTGCTCTGCTTGGACGGAGCATCGCCGTGCCCTCGTGGGGGCGATCGTCCGCCCAACGGCGTTCTCGCCGCCGCCTCCGGGATTCCGATCCTCATTTCCGGCCACCGTAGGCGCGGGCTTGCGGACAGTGAGCAATGGGTAGCTCGCTGTCCGGCCGTCCGGTAACTGTCCGGGAACTGTCCGGCCGTCCGGTAATTGTCCGGTCGTCCGGTAACTGTCCGGTCGTCCGGTAACTGTCCGGCCGTCCGGTAACTCTCCGGACCAAGCCCAAATTGTCGACAGCGCGCACTGTTCCCGCGCGCCTCAAGGAGTTGTCAACAACAGCAGGGGCCCAGCTGGGTCGAAGCCTACTGGGGCCAGGGTTATCCGAAAGGGAACTCGAGCCCCGGTATTCATACCGGCGGTATTCATAGCCTTCAGGCTAGAAGGAACGGGGTAGGCTTTTAGTCAGTAAGAGTCTGACACTATCTCCCGCTCCGCCCAAGAGCGGGGGTTGTCATTGGATGATTTTTCCCATCATAAAAAAAGGTGTGATGACAATGTTTCGAAAGCCTGCTTACTATTACTACAAGCACAGAGCGCAGAAGGAGTAAGTAGATACGGCAAAATACAGAGTTGAAATGTGTTAGATAGAACAACGAAATCTTGAAGGTTTGTTTTTGGTAAATGTGTTATGTTTTTTAAAGTCTTATGAACAAAAGTTGTTGTTTATGATGTTAGTAATACAGTCTTGCAAGGTTGTTAGTGTTTTACAAATAACCCTGTACCTATATCATGGTAACTTATACAAGTAAGTACTTATATAAGCAGACACTTAATAACTTCATCAACAATTTCCTCGCCGTTGTTCTTTATGTTTAAGGTTGAAATTGCGACCTTTATCTATTCATTTGTTTTCAGAAATACATATTTCTCACCTGGAGCGCATTTAGTCATTATAGTAAAGAACAGCCAAGATCCGAACTCGTAGGTGTAGTTAGGACAGGAGACAAAGTTGAAGAGAAGAGAGAATGGGTTGCCATCCGGCACCGGGATGCGCCTCACTTTTGTACCAGGAGGACGCAGGTTCTTCAGCAACAAATGGATGCTGAGGTTACCGAGCTCACAAACCTATAATTAAAACCATAAAAAGCTAAGAATAGTCATGTAAACAGACCTAAGTATTTGTAGGAAATTATGTTACTATACGTCAATAAGTTACGCAATAATAGGTATAATTTATTATGATTAGCACTTTGCACGCAACTTCTTTCACAAGAATATTTCCATAAAAACTACACTATTAAACTATTTAGATACACAAATACTGACTTAAATCTATTCATTGGATATCGACATATGGATCGAGGTATCGACCTCATTTTTCGATTTCCAATGAGCAGATTAGGAGCTATAAGGGAACAGATGAACATACGCACATACATAGCCTGTCAAAATCATAACCCTCCTTTGGCTTTGCTTTGCCGTAGTCGGGTAAAAACCAAGTCGTTTTCCGCTGTCTGTCCCTACACATACATATATGCTAGGATCTTTACCTACGCAACGAGTTTTAATGCAGGTTTTTCCCGAGATTCCCGGGATTGGAACGGTTCTCGATTTTATAGTCCCACCCAGGACTCGAAAATTTATCGAGACTGAAAGCCTTAGTTGCAATGTCAATAACCGAAAACATTGTTAATGATTTATTTTTTTGTAGATAATTTTTATTATTAATCAATCAACTAATTCATTTACAATTACATTACTCATTTTATCAACAGGACTATTAATAACATTAACGGTTGTTCATTCCGAAGATTTAATGTGATTTACTAAAATTATAGGTTACATGTAAAAATAAAACAATTAATAGTTACTCACAATGAATCCTCCAAGTCCCACATAGAAGCAGGTGTTGCAAGGAGCAGTATACAGCGGATGGTTGATGTGGTATGCAACATATAAGGTGAACAACCAGTAGTATGCGCAGTTCCTAAACAAGTTGCGCAGTGGCATGGTGCCATGGGAGAAGCGATGAACGAATAGGGTCTCCAGGAGCCGTTTACCATAGTGAATGGACCAGCATGCAGTTGCAACACTGTAATAAAATATTAAAAATTAATGTTTATCTCGAAACATTAGTTACCTAGATTTAAACCCGAATGGTTTTAAAATAATTATTGCTTGTAAATTTTCAAAATTGTGAAAAAACCTGAACTAATAAATGTATATTATAATTATTAAGTATATATCTTTATCAGACTGACATTAGTCATTAATAAGTATATACTAAATAAAATCAGTCTAAAATAGAGAGTATAACCTAGTGTGTCCCTAATAAATAGAAGTTTATGTTATTACTAGCTTTTGCCCGCAGCTTCGCTCCTGCTCTACCTACCCTACTTCACCCTACTATAACCCTATTCTAACCTACTCTAACTTACTCTACCCTACACTACCCTTCTCTTCAAGAATATTTATTTATTTCATTCTTCATGTACAAAGGCGGACTTAATGCCATAAAGCATTTTCTACCAGTCATGCCTTTGGGTGATGCAGAGACAAATTAGTGTAGGGTACACTACCTTAAATTTTTTTTTCCATAAGAACCTTTTCCTCACAATAACAAACACAAAAAAAAATAATTAGCGTAATCGGTTCAGCTCTTCTCGAGATTTGAGCTTAGCGACACATTTAGCGATTCATTTTTATATTATAGACTAGCTGTGCCCGCGACTTCGTTCGAGTGGATGTCGGAACTTAAGGCTTATAGTCTCTTGAACCATCTGGCCAAAATTATGTGGACGCAACTCTCGCACCCGCCTAGGCGGCAGTACGCAAATCTGTGCATTTATTTGCGGCCAACAGCGCCCGGAAAGCGCGCGGCTGATCTTTAAATCCATTTTCTTTACGAAATATTGATTGATTTACATAGGCAATGTTCACTTTGAAGAATATTTAACCACCAATGTTTATGTGTCAAACGTTTATAAAGGTCCAAGCCGTTTCGGAGGAGGAGTAGGGAAAAGTTGCGAAATTGCTAAATATTTTTTTTAGACAAAAGTATTAATAGCACGAAAAAATCAAATGTTGATATGTTGTTCATGAATCTATAATAAACATATATTTTTTTCAAACCTATTAACCGGGCCGTTACCGAGGTCAGACAGTCACTGTTTTATGGCACTTAACGGGGCCTTAACAATGTATTTTTAATGCGAAGCGCTGTTGGATACCGATACAAATATCATTTATTTATTCTAGTGCTTCTTTATAAACAACATTAGCTGTGGAACCATCTGGAGTGTACACAAAAAGATTATTGGGGTTGTTTACGCGTGAAAGAGCTACGTATAGTTGACCATAGGAAAAGCATCCAATACTTAGATCCATCCCCGCAACGGATAATGTCTGGCCCTAAGCTTTATTAATCGTCATGGCATAACACAGACTAAGTGGGAATTGGACTCGTTTGAAAGAGAAAGGATCATAATTGTTAGGAATTATATGTATTCTTGAAATAAAAACAATATCACCGGCGCCGCAACCAGTTAATATTTCGAGCCGAGTGCCGTTACAAAGTTTGGGAGGACATGCATTTCTGAGGACACCAATTTTTAAAACTATTTTTCATTACTCATACTCTGAAAGTGGGTCTGAAGTTGCCTGAGGAGCGGGCTGAAAGTGATACTTTTCATCCCTAGGGAGTTTTACTTCACAACTGACAGCTGTCAAATTATTAAAAAAAACTAGTTCTATCTTCAGTTTTCTATTGAACCACGTTCCAATTTTCCATACAGCCAGTCAATCACAGCGCGATATAAAATTGAAATAACTTAAAGATAAGTATTAAATAAATAATATTATATTTTTAAGTGATTTATTTGTTCAACCATTTCTTTAAAATACTTTATTTTTAAAAGATTATAATTCATTTCTAATTTTTCATTAATGAGGCTGAATAGCTGGCCGGCCGCAGAAAAAAAAACAAAATGGCGGGATAGTGGCAATCAGATAAGTCGTTGTTTTTTTCGAGTTTCGGTTACATTTCCGTACAACAGAGACTTGTATTAACACGTTATGTTTATCAGATTAAAATAGTGATTTAACGCCTAATTTCATAAGAGTAGAGGCTAAAGCAGTAGTGGAATACCTTTTACCGCCTAAATCAGAACAAAGATACCTACTTAAAATCATAGGTACGACGACTCCGGTTTTACAAACTTTTTATTATTTTATTTTTAGTTTCCTCGTATTCGTAATGAAAAGCACAGTGTTTACCTCGGGGTGAAAGTAACCCATTTAGTCCCTCGAATTAGCGACCTCGCTCCGCTCGCCCGCCAACTCCTTCTCGGGACGAAATGAGTTACTTTCACCCCTAGTGTAACAATGTACTATTGTGGGTTGGAAGTTGGAAGTCCGGGTGTGTTGATGGAACCCAAAAATTCTACCGGATAGTGCGTGGCGTCATCTTCTTTCTTAATGTTACGCCATTAAACGTAAACACGCCATATCTCCGAGAAAATAGCAAATAGCACATAATAATTAAAACGCATTGCTGTTCGAAAGGTCTAGAATGGTTGGACGTAGTCAGTCTTAGAAAATCTCGAAACATCCACAACATACCTACAAGCAGTAGTAGGCATTTATCTAACCGATAAGGGAAATGGTACTCTCCGATGTTAACAATAGAGTCGAAATTCGCATGAAAGTGACTTCTATTACAACCAGCAATAAAAATGATTTATGACTTCGAGAAGCGATTCAATTGTTCTGGAATTCTGGATAGATCCGGGGACGTCGGTATCTAGAATTTTCTTGGCTCCGCATATAAATACGAGCCCCCGGCCGGAAGCGAGTCAGTTGTGATTTCGACTGCGATCAAGAGCGAACTACCCTAGTACTTGAAGTGTAAGTAAGTAGAATACTTAACGACTCAAGCGATAGTGTAACGGTACTCTAGTGTTAATTGCGATTCGGATTATTGTTGACTGGACTAATTTGTTATTGTTTGTGGTGAATAAAGTTGTCTGTCAGTAAATCGGCATTTGATTACCCACGTACGTAACATTAATGTATTTATAGAGGTGTATTCTATACTATTCCCGGACACATTAGTCAATATTTTTAAATTAATTGCCGCAGCTTGGTCATTGCGGGGAGTCAAAATAGCTCGCTGACATAGCCAAGAACCGGCTTGATTTCCCATGTTTGTGCAATCTCCGTACACAGAAGAAATTAGCTCCTGTTGTGATTAGGGCTTTCAAATACCGGATTTTTTCAATACCGGTATCAATACCGGTATTAGAATATTCAATACCGTGATCATGTGATCACGGTATTGAACTCAAGTTTTTTTATTTTTTATATTAGTGCTTGACTGTAATACCTTCTCATAAGAACTTTAATTAGGACATTAACCTTTCAATCTTGAAAGTGAAATGTCAAAAGTAGTGTCGTCAGTGAGCGCAATAAACAAAATGGCGGCGAAAATATTACTTTTTACTAAAAAAATTATAACTGCATTATAAAACGACATTTTATCATTCTGTAAACGTGCTTTCACTAATAGATAAATTTCTTTTCTACCAGGCATCAAAACCAAGTGATCACCGATACAGAATATTTTCTCTACGAGTTCAAATTTTAGAAACCAGATTGTCGAGAAAATTTCAAGAAATATATGAAAACATAAACAAAATCCGTAACACAAGGGCCTGTGTTATCTAATTATATAAACAATTCGACAAAAGAGCTCGAGATGTTTACAATAACACCACTTGAAATTCGACCCGACTAAGCATAAAAACAACTAGAGATGCTCCTTCACTTTTTGTTAACTTCATCGATAGTTGTTCTATCTGTACGGGATTTTGGTATTAGTGAATAAAAACACAAACTCATGAAACATTTTGTTTTATTTACAACTAGTTGCTGCCAGTGGCTTCGCTAGCGTGATTGCAGAAAATTAAAAATACAAACACATGAAACATTTTATTTTATTTACAACTAGTTGCTGCCAGTGGCTTCGCTCGCGTGATTGCAGAAAATAAAAAATACAAACTTATGAAACATTTTATTTTATTCACAACTAGTTGCTGCCAGTGGTTTCGCTCACGTGAATGCAAATATTCATTTCTTTCACTATCATTCATCACACGTTCTTCAAACGACACATACAAAGCGTGGGCATCCGGGGTCCAAAAATTGCCCACGTCGACCTCCACGATCACTTCTTCGTGGTCGATGTAGCCAACTCCAGCGTCCAGCGGTTGGCCATTCTCCCCAAAAATCTGCAACACCCTGCCGTGCTCAGGTGCCAGTACACTGTAAACATAAATACTTTTACTAAATTTATTTTATATACGTCCATATCGGTAAGATGACTATTCATAATTAATATCAGTAGATAAAAACTTACGATTGCGGCGGCACCACAATACCACTTGTGGAAAGCTCCCCATGCGTTCCGGCGATGAACAGCGATGCAAGACATCCTGTGTACAAAGAAATATTTCCATGCAAAAAATTCTTATCAAAATGCAATAAAAATACAGCTCACAAATTATTATAGTAGTAATAATAAGGCAAACATTACAACCTCATCGTCGATGAACTCATCCTATTCATCGCCGCTCGAGGAGAGCGACGTCCGGATCTTCCTGATCGTAGAGCAAGTCCAGGAAGTCCGCAGGAGGCTGCTCATTCACTCTCTAGTTAGACATGCTAAAAAACAAAAAGAGAAAAAAAAAATACCAAATTATAATAATAATAACCCATATCTACCACTTAACGCCGTCTAGTCCCAAGCTAAGCAGAGCTTGTGTTATGAGTACTAGACAACTAATAAACGTACTTATTTATATATTTCTAAATACATACATATTATAGATAAATTACACCCAGACACAGAACAAATGATCATGCTCATCACATAAACATTTGTCCTGGGTGGGAAGCGAACCCACGACCTCCGGCATAGTAGGCAGGGCCGCTTACCACTAGACCAACAGGCCAGTCAAAAGTATTGTAAGTATAAAAACATTAGTACTTATATAATAATTTTGTTTTATAGAAAAAAAAAAAAAACTATAAATTCATGTTAGAGCTTTAGAAATAACAAAGTTATCATGCAAAAATAATTATAAAATAAATATAAAATACTGCTATCACTATCAATGATGACAAAATTCCATCGACATTTTTATCGACATACTACGTTTCACTAGTCAAACCTTCAAAAAAGAACAGTTTCAAACCAATTTTGTACTTGGACATATACAAATAAGGACTAAAATGGCTTGTTGGATTTTGAAGGGCAAAACAACCGTTACGGGTGCTTTTTTGTCAAGATTTTTTTTCACTAAAATTGAACAAAAACGTTATTCTTTCGTCATACAAACGAGTATAATTACTTTTTACAATAGTTTCATTACATTTACTGTTAAAAATCATCATAATTTACACGGAAATCGGAAAACATGTTCACAAACTATAACGGCTTTATGTAAAGTTATAACAATGTATTTCATGCAAATTATACTCTAAATAGAACCATTATTAGCAAAATAATAACTTTACAATACCAAACAATACTTACTTGAGTAAAATCAGGTAGAAAACACACGAAAACAACAAACAAAATTCCGCCCGCACCGAAATTATTGACGAGAATGTCAAGCCGAAAAAAAAAAAAACTGAGCATAGATTATGAAATATAATGCGTTCAACCTATAGGAAATTTATCCAAGAACGTAAATATCCAAACTTGTTCATAGAGAAGTAGTCTGTAAGTTACCAAAAATAAGGCTTATAATGAAGTGGGTGAGAGCGAACGCCGGCGTTCGCTTGGGGTTTGACGGAATGGCGCGATGACATTAGCGCGAACGCCGGCGTTCGCGCGGGGATTAAGAGGTTAATAAAGCCATTTAAATACGTATTTTTGTTTTCGAATCAGTCTTTATTCTCTCTAACTGTAATAAAATCTCAAATTCTAATAAGGTTCTACTAAGCATGGCGCTGCCGTACCTATTGTTTACTGACTGATACATTCGATACGTACCTATACTGCCCTTAAAATTCAGCAAGCATCAAGACTCGTGTCTTTCTTATTTATATAGGAATATTTCCTATGTATTTGTTGTACCAAACTACCAATTAAATGAATAATTTTGAATTGTTACTTTGTACACGTGGTAGTCAATAAGTACTAATTAGGCAAAATTAATAATAATTGAAGTTAGAAAACAAAGCCACATTCAAACCGCTGAAATATTAAATTTTTACTATTTAATTGTAGATCTAACGGATAACGTGATTCGTTAAAGTAAAAAAGACATTAATCTAAGTGGAAAATGTCACAAATTTAGATGCTTCTATCTGTTGTGAATTCATGACTCGTCAACGGATTTTACAAAAGAAAAAAAAAAAAATACGATTGTGGGATCCGTTGAGAATTGATACAAACTTTAGGTGTACCATGTTGCTCGTCAAGATCACAAACTTATCAAAAATACACAATGACCAAGTTCACATGCACATGTTACCCGGGCGCTTTTGAAATACTGACTAACAAAACAATAACGTCGTAAAGAGCCTATTGCACTACGCGTTATTCAGACCGTTTTAGTCTATGGTTCTGATAAATGATCTTTATTTTGCAAGTAGGTTTTATAAAAAACACTTTTACACGTCAATTTTTTTTTCTCGTTAATTAAAACTTGATGAGGCCGGTGTTTCCTAGCCAACTACCCTGAGAAGAAACACCGAAACAAACTCAGGGGTCAAAGTCTCTTTTAAAGTCCATACAGCAAAACATGTAGTGGTCAAATCATATTATTATGAGAACCATGTAGATTGAGCCTGAGATGGTCTTTTGTAGAAAGAACCACACAGTTCTAAGTGGACCTGTCCAGTCAGTGCAAGCATTTGTCAGTATGCGTGTAGCTCAACTAAGGACTACTAAGGAGCTCAACGACTTGACGAACAATGCCAAAGAAAGTGAAAACATTTGGGTAGACTGCATCAAATACTCAAAACTGCCAGACATCATGTGAAAATAAAAAAGAAAAGGGTAATCCACATAGTTCTTACATTCACAATAATATTTACATAAGTGTAAATACTGCAAATTGTAAGAAAAAAGTATCGCATAGCGTAACAGGAGTCAGACTGTCTTGTGCTGAATAACGCGCAGTGTAATAGGCCCTTTAGGCTCGCTCGACTCAGAAACAGGTCTAGGCGAGGTGCGGGCGGGAGAGCTGGAGATAAGAGTTGGCGCTTAATACAAGTGTTAGAATAACATTACATCGTAATTTATATTAATAACACAATTTCTTGCTATTTATTACAACAAAACGCAATAATTTACATTAAGGATTGTAATACCGTAATCACGGTATTGACGAGTCAATACCGTGATTGAAAAAATACCAAAATATATCCGTGATCACGGTATTACGGGATCCCGTAATACCGGTATTGAAAGCCCTAGTTGTGATGTAACACAAGAACAGAAGTAAACGCGCTTTGCGCCCTTTCTGCTTTCTTGGGAGCGCAAAGTCGCGGTCAGAATTCTTTGCGAACTGAAGCGCGACTCCCTTTCGGTGAAAGTCTTAGACTCACGTGAGAGGGCGTGGCGCTCTCGGTCAGCCGATAAACGCTCTTTGCGTTCCTCCAAACTCTCCTGTGATCGAGAAACTGCGGTAAGAAAACGCTGTATAGGTACTAAGTCGAGACTCACGTTGGGTAGGCGTTTCTGACGCAAGAGTTCTGACTTGCCTAGCTCGAATTGCAGTTAGCCTCACTTCACGATCTTCTTATTCTTGGGACCTACTTAGTCTCACCCTTTTCGTATCTCGGCTACGCTGTGAAAGGCTTGTTTATTTTCTAGAAGGCATTTATAAAAAAAAAACTGAACTAAACTAATAAAATATTGACCAAATAATTCAACAATTCTCAACAACATCCATCGAAAAAAAAAAAAAAAAAAACAACACAAACTTTCAAAATGAGAATGAAGTTGAAGACCAACAAAATATCAAACTAAGAAGTAAATATATCTACTTGACTCAAATTGCAAGATACAATTTACTTTGCACTTCAATATTTAGAATGAATCCAACCAAACCTTTTTATCTAGTAATCTAGTAAATCTAATAAACGAACGATTTACGATGTTATCAAGTCAAGACCTTTTAAAGGGTAAACCTTCAAAGACAGAACTGCAAAGACACCTACAAATCTGAGTTTGTGGAGTAGGTGTCTGTGTTTCCTGATAGCTACAACCCGGAAATCTTTAAGTCGAGAGTGAATAGGTTTCTTCTAGGTAAGCGGGTTCCATCGTCGACAGCGTCGTCGCTTTCTATCAGTTGAAATAGCGGTCAAGCGCAAACCTAACAACAATAAAAAAAAAAAACTCAAAAATGCTAGCAGACATGGGCGAAAGTCATTCTTTCAAGGAAAATCTTTACTAACACCACGATTCAGAAAATGACGTCACACGCCAACGCCATCTATAGAATATCTATATTCAATACTGCACGCAGTTGATCTCTAGGTATATTCGTCTAAGTTTGATTGATGGCGCTGTTTCAATATTTTACTTCGACAAGACTATTATAATTTTATTAACCTTTAACTGGTGACATGCGATCTCACAGGCCCAGCGACGTCAGTGAATCATCATTTCACCCCTTTCCCCGCGTTTTCTTTGTGTCAACGCCTGAGTACCTTCAACTTAAGTTGCGTCCACGCCGTAGAGAGATCTAGTTGCGTTGTATTTGTATATGTAGTACCAAATCGGTAAATTACATCGATGTAAAGTTCGGTCTCTCAGATCCCATGTCACCAGTTATTATTTTATTTGGGTGGCTTACAGCTGACAATAAAAGATAAACGTTAAAATAGATCACGATAAGCCATTTACAAGCCTCCACATATAGTTTGGAAGTATTGTGGAAAGTTACAGTCAGGAAGTAATTGAGATATACAAAGTTTGGTAGCAAGATATCTAGATTTGGATATATCCAGATTTGGTAAAGTCCAACCTTCAAAGCCTTGAGCACAGGCGTAGGGTAGCCAGCCTTTCGTTGTTTTACAGGATGCATTTTGGAGAGTGTGCGCAGGAATTGCATGACTTGATTCCGCCATCGCAATTCTACCATCGGACAACCCGACGTACGGCGAATATTCACCCTTACGTTGTTGAAACCACTACGGTCCGGACTAAGCGTTTCGCCTCGTCGTTTATACCGCGTACGTCGAAGGACTAGAACAGTTTGCCTGCTGCGGTCTTCCCGTCCGATTATAATTTGGGTGTCTTCAAAGCTAGAGTGAATAGGCTCTTATTAAACTAGTGCGCCTCACCATCAAAGATTGCATCGCTACTTACCATCAGGTGGGATCGCAGTCGAGCACTAGTTTATCTCAATAAAAAAAAAAAACAAAAAAAAAATATAATAGACAATCATGTAATGCAATTATAAAACATTGCTTTTGGACATAACGATATTTATGGATGCTAAGCTGCTTGTAAAGAGATCAACTGAGGTGTATTCTTACTGTTAAATGCTTTTTCTGCGCGAATCAACTAAGAGTTAAGTTTATGTAACTTGTAATTGCGCCGTATCGTTTTTCGTAATTTTAGTTATTGCTTGCAATAAATAATTCTTTACCTCTAAAAAAGAAGCGTAGGGAATCGGAAGTTGGGATTTTAGTGTCAAACACTAGACACCTTTAAAATTCTCAAATCGGGCACATGAAGATTTAGATGCATTGGCAGCCAAAAACACGGAAATCTTGTGCTAATTGTTTTCTTAAATCAAATCACAAATATAATTATAGTCTGTCTAATAAGTCAACCGACTTGGGAATTTTATATAATATTTAATCATTTAAAAATACTTATCTATACTAATATATAATATTATAAAGCTGAAGAGTTTGTTTGTTTGTTTGAACGCGCTAATCTCTGGAACTACTGGTCCAATTTGAATGATTATTTCAGTGTTGGGTAGTCCATTTATCGAGGAAGGCTATAGGCTATGTTTTATTTTTCAAAATTAGGGATCCGTAATAATATTGCTATTTTGTAACACAAGGTGTAAAATCGAAAACCTATTTTTGCGTGCGCTGCAAAAACTATTGACAATAGAACAAAATGATGTACTAAGGGTTTGTAGATCCCATTAAGACCTACAAAAAAGTCCGCGAGAACATATATATATCATGGTTTAATCACAATAACCGATTTTGTGTTCAAAATAATTATTAAATCGTCTGAAGAAAAAAAAACTACGTTAAATATGTATCGTAATATTAATCTTTATCGAAATTAAGCATTATGTTATCAAGAGTATTTATGTAGAAGTAAAATACTTTTTGTTTCATCTCAATCGGATATTTCGTTTAAAAGTTACCACGTGTGTAAGATGTTAAGAGTTGGTACCTATTAGTTATGGGCCATAGAGTTTTTTATCAACATAAAATCCTGTAATAATCTTTTTCGAAATATATTTGTTGATGATTGTAAGTATAAGATCTTTGAAGAGTATAATAAATACATTTATGAACGCGGTAATTTTGGTAAATACTGATCTGATATGAAAACTGTTTAAATATTCAATAGTCCATTTATTGAGGGAGGCAATTATAGGCAATATTTTATCTCGGTATTTCCACGGAAACGAGAAAAACGCGGGTGAAACCGCGGGGCACAGCTAGTATTCGATACTTTTCATAAGGTTCTTCTGTGAGTAAACAATGATTACTATCTCTTAATCAACCTTGATTATTGAACCCGTGTTGACTACATCAGATTTCATTAAATCGTAATAATTACCCAAGTCGTTTAACTTATTAGACAGACTCTACAGATGTATATCGATTAATAAACATGTGTGCTTGTAGCGCGCCAAAAAATTATGATTTGTCTGCTAATAAAAATAACCAAAGTTTGACCATTGTCCTTTATGTAAAATCAAACCTATAAGTAACTAGAGCATTATTTTTTTTTATATTGATAAGTATCTTAACTAAATAAATTCTTAACTTAATATCTGCTTAATTAACTCTCATATATAAAGATATTTTTTTTTCAATTATTATTTTTTTGATTTTATACAAGTACAGATGATGCATCGCTTCTCGGCCTTTTGGCTAAGATCAAAGTGTAGTATCAAAGTGTACAGATGATGCAAATCATAAACCCATTAGAGTTTTGCCGTCATCAGCATAATCACCGACACAAAACTAACTAAACTAACTTAACTAAAACTCGACAACAATATTACATTCTCGATATAAACATATCCAAGGAAAGTAGGTATATGTTAAAAATGAATTTGTGAGAGAATTGTTGCATGATTGCAGGTCATCAATTTTACTGTTTTATTATATGTTTAAGTTACCAGCAACTTCTATAATAAATAACTAGGTAATATTATTGTATAGAATACCTAAAACGTGTAGGTAATGTATGAAATATTATTTATAGGTATTCTATACAATACCGAATGCGCAGACGGTAATGTATGTAAAAGAATGGACAGGTTAGGTTAGAAGGATCCGATGTTACTTATAGACCGACAAATTTTTAATATCACGGTAATTTTATTATATATAAAAAATCAAGCCCTATTATTGTTCCCGAGGTTTGAAGTAAGGGTCGTATTTCCAGGTGGTCATAAAAAAAAATAAACATGAAGGCTGAGCTTGCCATTTAAGTTACTGTACTTAGGAAAGTAAAAGTTTTGCGTAGGTATTTACTTGATTATTACTGACGTTACGTTGATTATGCCAACATCAAGACTGGTCCCTTCTGATAAAAAAAAAGACGTGTGGCACTCGGGGACTGCCGCGGTAAAGCTATTGCATAGCATTTTTATCAACTTATGCAGTTATGATTATTTATATATTTTATTTATGCAGTATTTTTTTTTCTTTGATGTTAATTGAAGTTACACTTTCACACATTGAATTGAACTTTGATTGATTGTTCACTCATTTGTTTTCTTATCGGTCACCACGCTCAAAAAACAAATGAGTGGGGCGTGTTAGGTTATTTTCGTTACGGAATTTCTGGATTCGGTCTCCACGCTCAAGGCCCGCGATAGAAGCTATGCTATAGCTTAATAACAATCGGGCACATTTTAATAAAAGGTGAAACTCTTTCCCTTCCCTCGACCTTAGGACAAAACAATAGGTATGTAATCCAATCCATTTATTGTCTAGTACTCATCTTTATTGAAACTAGATATTTAAATGGTTGCTTTAATTGAATATTTACTCCAGTCTAGTAATTTGCCCTTAACCTATTGACCGCCACGCACGGCTATATCCGACAAACAGTCGTGCCAAACACGCCGCCGACGTCTACAGCCGTCAAGAATACGACCTTTTTAGGGTTCCGTAGTCAACTAGGAACCCTTATAGTTTCGCCATGTCTGTCTGTCCGTCCTCGCTTAATCTCTGTGACCGTTAGCACTAGAAAGCTGGAATTTGGTACCAATATGTATATCAATCACACCGACAAAGTGGTGAAATAAAATTGGAAAAAAATGTTTTATTAGGGTAGCCCCCCTATATGTAAAGTGGGAAGTTATTTTTTTTTTAATTTCAACCCTAACGTGTGATATATTTTTGGATAGGTATTTAAAAATGAATAGGGGTTTACTAAAATCATTTTTTGATAAAGTCAATAATTTCGTAAATAATCGTTCCAAAAGTAAAAAATAATGTGTGTCAAAATAACTTTTGAACCATAAGTTTAGAAAATATTAAAAAAATCTGAAAAGTAGAACTTTAGGACTTTCTAGGAAAATTATTTTGAACTTGATGGAAAGAACAGTTTTTGTACAAAAAAGACAAAAGGGTTCTATAAAATAATTTCTGGACCAAGTTTGTAGTATATAATCGTATAAGCAAGCATTTTTTTTAACTCATAAGTGGGTACACTTATTGTGACGGACGGGTAACTACGGAACCCTATACTGAGCGTGGCCCAACACGCTCTTGGCCAGTTTTTTAAGTACAAAATAAATATACTAAATTAAATTTTCTGTGTTTCTTTTTCCTATTATTTAAAACTACATTAATGAAATATTGTAAAATGGCTCAAAGATATATTCATTATTTACATTTCTCTAGAAAAAACAATCTTCAAAAATTGCTAATCAAAATCCGTAAAATGTGTTCTTCCTCACGCCACGGACGTCAATTTTATGAAATATTTTATTCAAAGTAGCTTACCATTACTTCGACAATTATTTTTTAATGACAACTATTCGTATCTGAATAATCCTAATGCATACTATTTATAAAATTGTGGGAAAAAATCATGATTTTTCAACGGAGCATATGGGACGCAAATGAATTAAGGTGTGACGTCTCCAATTTACCTCCGTTGGATTATTTTATTATGTCCTGCAATATCCCATCCCTACACGCATGCGAGGCAGTTGTTAAAAGGTGTGTCAGCCACGCCAGAGACGGCTCTTCCCGACAGCGGACGACGTCACGAACGAGATTAGTGATGCACCTTAATGTTTGGTTTATTTATTTGTATATTTCTAAAGTCTAGTTTTACGTTGTTTAAAACTTTGCAACTGCTGTTTAATGATAGTATAATTCGAAATAGGGTCGAAATAAATAAAACAATGATGTTACGAGTAATATTTTATTTAAAAAATATGGGTCGAAAAGCAATGATTAATTGGATATCGATAAGAAGTTGGAATCCCTATTTTTTTTGTAGGTATTTGCGCTGAATTTGTAGCTTGGTGTGGGAAGGGCACCGATGCGTTTACGCTCTGGCGGTCAAAAAATTAATACCGCTGTCATAAATGAAACTCTGAATAGTAGACTGTCGCGTCTGAATGTGTCGAAAGTGATGCTTTTTATCTAGAAGTATTTACACGAGATCTGTCTATTAGGCAGAGCTAATTCACAAACCTGAAGACTAACGATGGCAGAGTCACATAAGTCAAACCGGAGCTTCTGCGACACATTAAGGCATTTTTATGAACAGAACATAATACACGTCTATCGCTAAACACGCTGAAAATTTAGCAAATGACGCAAGAACTACATTGACTCGACACTATATCGAAAATATCCTGGACATCAGCCTTTACGACTTTAGGATGGCTCTGAAGCAGCTGAAACCAACATGACTTCGGGTAAGGACGGAATTACTGCCGAACTCCTGAAGGCGGGAGGGAAACCGATCCATAAGACCCTTCAGAAGCTATTTGATTCCGCCATATTCAAGGAAACAACGCCATGAGCATGAAGCCGAGTACTCTTTCTAAGAAGAGCGACAATTTCTTGCTTAAGAATTACAGCCCCATCTCACTTCTAAGCCATGTCTACAAGCTACTTTCCTGAGTCATCATGACCCTTCTCGTGCGCAGGTTCGACAATTTACAGTCTTCTGTATAGGCCGGATTCCAAAAATCACGTTTGAGGACTGTGAGAAAGCATGCGGGATGTGAGGTAAAGACGTCATTTCTCCAAAACTGTTCATGGCAGCAATGGAGGATGTTTTCAAGGCTCTGGAATGGAGTTCTAGGTATTCATATCCATGGCTGCTCGCCATGGATAGAACTCAACTACGGTTTGCCGACAATATAATAATCTTGGCTGAGACCACGGAGGAGCTCAGTACAATGCTCAGTGGCCTCAGTAGAGTTTCTGAAAGAGTGGGACTTAAAATGAACATAGACAAAACCAATCATGGTTAACATCCATGTAGCACCCGCTCCTATCAAGATCGGAGACATTACACTCTAAGTCGTGGACGACTACGTTTGCCTGGGACAGAGTCCAGTTGGGTAGGTCTAGGTATTGAGAAAGAGGTCAATCGTCGAATGGCAGCGTTCGAAAAACTGCGAAGCACCTTTTCTTCCAATATACCACAATGTCTCATGACGAAAGTTTATGACCAGTGCGTGTGCAACACGCACTGGTCATGGTCAGAGATGTCATATATATCACACGCCAGGTAAGGACATGTCTGTGTCGCAGGAAATAATGCCCTGAAGATTTTTCACTATTACAAGGAATGTCTAGGATTAACCCCCAGGCTGCTATCTGAGTTTAAAGTGTAAGTACCGTTATTAAAAAATCTATCCTGGAATGTACTATCACTTCCAAAAGTCGATAAGAATTCTTAAAACGTATTCGTTTGACGTTTAGTTTGACTTACGACCTTTTATTTTCAAGTTTCGCCAACAAATGATTGAAATCCACAATTTCATCAACTTAGCATAAGTCAAGATGGCCCAGTGGTATAGGCACACAGATTGAAGCGCAAATCAGTGTGCCGCAAGTTCAAATCCCACGCAATTATTGACTTTTTGTAAGTTCTTACCCGATTGGAAGTTATGTATTTGCATTACATATATTAAATTATTCTTTAACTTGTTCACACATTTCTTAGAGTTAGAAAGGTAGATCACAAAAAAACTAAATAAAGAATTAGATTTCTGCGAGGTAGACATGAGTTTTAACTTGACCGAAATGAACTGTCTTTTGGTTGTAGTTGTTGGTTAGTGACGTGTGGTTGACAGTATTGTAATATTCGCAAAATGCAGGCTAATATTAGTATTGAAGTGAGGGCGACTATCATTGGGCTGCATAAAAGTGGTCTTAATAAAACACAAATATCTGAAGAAACCGGACTGAATGTGAGTATAATAGCTATTAATGAATCGTAACATTATTACAAATTAATCTTCTAATTAAAACGTATGCCATTTATGAGTCCATTCATCGTATCTTTATGAGGTTTAAAAGAGAAATACGTAAATCGTTGGGTTTATTGGATTGGTTATTGGATTAATAAATGCAGTTTTATTTTAAAATTATATTCAATAATTATGATTATTAACATTTTATATAATGAAAATGAAGTGAAGTAGGTATAGCTGCCTTACGGGGCACCTGTGTGGTCAAATAGACTCTCAGGTGTCCGTCGCTGCAGGACTAAAATTAATAGTTTGCAGCGGAAAATGGCCATCCGCATCGCACGTGGATACCGAACGGTATCCTTCGAGGCGGCAACTCTCCTGGCACGCTTTCTGCCACTGGACATTCTGGCGGATATGGACGCAAGAGTCTATAATCGGATTCGTGATATGCGCCAAAGTGGCAATAGCGTGCCGGGAATTGCTGTAGTAAGGCTGAGGCGGCAGGAACGGCGACACGCGCTCGAAAGGTGGCGCGAGCGGCTACAGCAGCCGCAATTCTCGTGCAAGCGCGTTGTCGAAGCCGTTCTACCGCACTTCGAAACCTGGCTGGCAAGAAAGGAGCGCATCTCCTATAGACTGACTCAGGTGCTGACCGGGCACGGCTGCTTCGGTGAGTACCTGAACAGAATTGGGCGAGAGGCCACGGCTAATTGCCACCATTGCGGGGGCAACCTGGATTCAGCACAGCACACGCTGGAAGAGTGTCCAGCGTGGGCCACAGAGCCACGAGTCCTGGTCGGCAAGATCGGGCGAGATCTGTCACTGCCAGCAGTAGTGAGGGCTATGTTGGCGGAGCCAGAAAACTGGAGGGAAGTTGCTTCCTTCTGTGAGACCGTGATGGTCCAGAAGGAGGCGGCTGAGCGAGATCGTGAAAGGGCCGATCCCGCTCGGAGAAGAAGGCGTCGGGGAGGCAACCGCCTTGATGCCTAACACGCCGAAACCCCGCTTGCATTGAATGCAAGTGGGACTTTGGAACCATGGGCGCGCAGAGTGGGGACTCTACTCGCTCATCGAGGGATTCCAGGGAAGACGGTAGCACAGTGATCACGTGCTGCCGTGCATAAAGAGGGTCAGGGGAGACCGTTATAAAGTCTCCTCAGGGATGTGTCGTTACAGGCGTTGCACTGAGGGGGTTCCGGAATGGTCTTTTGAGAGGTAACGGGGCCCCTGCTATGTGCTGATGGTGATCACCGGGGTGGTTTTAGTGAGGTAAAAATCCCACACTCCCCGGACTTATCCCCAAAGTCCGGGCGCCCTATGAAGGTTTCCCCTCGAAAACAAAAAAAAAAAAAAACAAAAAAAAAGTTATAGCTGCCTAATATATATATTTTTTTATTTTAGAAAAATACTGTAAATCTTTGGCTAAAAAGATATGAGGAAGAAGGTAGCCTTGCTAGTCGAAAGAGAAGTAGGAGACCGAAGCTTATTAGCGAGGCGCAGCGACGACATATGGTGGACGTATACGAAACGAATGGTTTCGCACCAACGAGACATTTTGCGGAATTATATGACACACCTCGATGGATACTGTTCGCCGTGCACTTCAGGCTGAAGGCGTGCATCACAGAAAACCTGCTAAAAAGCCGTACTTGACAGAGAGGCACAAACAAGAACGATTACGTTTCGCACTAAATGTTTAATGTTAACTAAACTAAATGCTACTACTACTAATATCTGTGATTATTGGTTAACAAACACTGTATTATATTGTGTTTACTTTCGTTTAAAACAGCTATATCTTTTAACTTGTGCTATCGCCTCATCTTAAGAATGCAGTGAACTCGCTATCAATTTTGTTGACAATAATCATGAGTCTATTTCGTTTTTTATTCTTCTACCCGCACTGTTTTAACATAATACTATAGATCAATTTATTTTTCTCATCTAATTGACGATTATCTTGTGAGAACTAAAGTTCTTTTAACAGAAATTGAGGTTTAGTTTCAATCTTCTTTTCGTCAAGAAAATGAACAATTAAGCTATGACCTCAATACATTCATTGTGACGTTACACAAAAATAAAATGTTTACAAAGTCCAAATCATATATCACTTTTCAATAAATAACTGGATATAAACAATAACCTATATTTTATTTTATTAAAATGTGAATATCCGTTCATTGTTACGTTATTCATATTATGAATGGTCTAAGTGGGTATACTTCCAACCACGGATATCGAATCTTACGCGTAACATAGATAACGGTTACAAGATAACTTTTTGTCTAGGTAACAATTCGACGTCACAATTCTCATAAATGTTTAATTTTTAAATATAAAGAATAAACATTTTTATTAAACACGTCTTTTTATTTCCACCTTATAACATGAAAAGATGTAACAACTAAATAATTGCAAATTACGAATGTGATTCTTCTTGTGGTTTATAGATCACATTCGTAATTTGCAACTATTTAGTGCAAAAAATGCAATAGTATTTTTCATAGAAATATAAAAAAACAACTATATCAATATAGATTGGGAATTTTCAAAGTAAGAAATAACTGCAACGGACCGACCATGATTTGAACTCGGGTTACGTGATTTGCGAATTCAACACTTAGTTCACACGGCTACCAGCACATGACGTATTTGCGCGAATTTTATCAATGCTATGGTAAGAACAGAAAAATAATAATGTTTTTAAGCTCAGTGCGACGACAGTTCCTTAGTGTGTGTTATCTGTGGAATGTGGATACTCATACATGCGGACACATACGTACGGAAGTATCGCGCTCGCTCGGTTCGTAGCAATGTAATCTTTAGCGTTCCTATGGACTTTTGGGGCCTTACTGTACCGCTTATGCTCTATTGCGCATGCGCCGCGCACATCAGTCTAGTTACGGTCGCCACGGTGATAATAACTAGATAAAAAAAAATATAAAAATACCCATCTGTGCTGTTTTGAAGTGCAAATACAACAGAAGAACCAAGAATTTATCAAATGTTGTTATATCCTATCATCGGTTAGCCCTGGTTTATTTTATTTTGATTATTTTTGAAAAATAAGATCTTATAAAAAAAAACAAATAGTTGACTTTATTTTTTACAACATAAGGTCTACCTTTCAAAAAATATTCTAAAACATAACAAACGTCACTGTCAGCTGCTCAATTAGAGGTTACCATTATCAATAGTGAGTTATTGATATTGTAAAATTATAATGTTCTTTGTTGTATCGGGAACGAAATAAAAGAATTTAGATCAGAATTTAGGCCGGATCGGCCTGTTACTAGAAAAATATGTAGATTCTAATGAGCAAATCATGAATAAAATGCAGGAAAGTCTAACAGCGGTCAATATATACACAATCAGCGGTCAATAGATACACATTAAATGGTAGATAATAAACAACTCTGTATTCACTGAAATATGGTTTATTTTCTAAAACGGAACAATGCGATGGATACTGAACTGTCTTCTTTCAATTAATATTAAAATGCTCAATCACATTAAGGATTTCTTAGTGTTATGAAAATGATATACCTGTCTCTATATATAAACTCCCACAAAGTTTGGGTAAGCTGGTCCCGAAACAAATGAAGTGCTATGTGATTTCTATCAACATTCCTCTGTTCTATGGACTCACACAATGCAAAATAAAAATTCAAAATATATTTAGCTGTAAGATATACACATTCTATGCTAAATTACATGTTAATGAGGCTGTGCTGGGTACAACCACATAATAGCTTCACTTTTTATACCTAATCTTGGTGGACGCACACTAATAAGCATTTGAGTTGCAACAAATTGACGAGTGTCTATGTGTGCATTGCTCGAGCGTGTTTTGTATGTTGATTGACTTCTGTACCTATATATTATGTGGTATAACTAACAGGTAATCAGAAAAATTTACACACATGCTTATTCACTACAGAGACTCTGATCCCTAGGATAGTTCCGAAAGGTAGCTCACTGGAGCAACGAAAGAACTGGAGTGGGTTTTTAGTCAGTAAAAGTCTGACACTATCTCCCGCTCCACCTAAGAGCGGAGGATGTTATTAGATGATGTTCCCACCGGAAAAAAAAATTCATAAGCCAAATGCCAATAGATACAGATAAAAGTAAAAATAACTCACCTTGCCACTGTTCCTGGAGATGTTTTAGAGACCCCATACAAGATCCATGGTCTTTGATAAACCCATAAGTAAATAAATAAAGGTCCAGCATATTCTGCTAAAAACACATTTTTCCATGATATTTGAGGTCCCAGGTCTTTAACATACAGTTTTGCTCCAGATTTAATGTTCAGGGTATCAAGCGTTTCATCATCTTTCAGGGTTTTTCCTTTAGCTTCTAACTTTATAGCTTGTCGGTCAGGGTACAAGGATCGCTTTACAGTCTGGTGGACCTTCTCTTTCACGTTTTTTATTGTGGAGTTTTCATTTACCACTATTTTTCCTAAAGGTTTAGATCCAGAAGCATTCAAGATCTCAATCTAGAAATGACAATTATTTTTTTGATAATAGGTATGAAAAACTAGTTGGGGTACTTTTATGGAAAAGAAAACTATCATAAATAACCTTCCAGATACCGTCAATTTGAGACAAGACAATAAATGCGTGAACGCCGGCGTTCGCTTAGGGTAGTGAACTCGCTATGAGTTTCCTGATTGGATTGGATGGAATGTCTACTATATACTATATACTTTGGCTAATGTAACTACGTTTCGTTAGTCCATGATAGACCATTTTCCAATTTTCTCTACTTACCTCCATCTCGTTACTCGTGATTTGACAGCAATATTACAAATCGCTTAACCACTAGCACCAGAAAAATAAATTTGTATCATTCGTTTGCAAAGCTTTAAACTATAAATCATAAATATTACTCTGTGATTCAAATGCAACCCCTGATTCTCAACACAAAATTCACGAAGACACGAAAGTCGTAATCAAAGAACAAACAGTGTCGAATACAGGGATACAAAATGGTTACAAAGTACTCTGCTGTGGTGTGGTGTCTGTATGGTGTCGAAAAAATGGGATTAAGTGTTGCCAACTTCTAGCTATACCGTGTGTTGCTAGATTACTAGTTATTTTTGCCAAAAAGTTGCTAGACTAGCTAAATGTTACGGTGGGTAGGTACAGTCTGTCAAGAAAGTCATGAAAAGAATGTCTTGGGAACTACTGACTTTGCTAATACTGGCAACACTAAATAATTGTTTTTTTTTTATGGCAATTTATTTCGGTGCTATTTCGAGTTTTTTTAATCGTGTAAGTGCTAAGATACAAAAAATGAATCGTAATGTTTATAAGAGCGGTGCGAGACAAATTATATTTAAAGTTTTTCAAGGTTGTATGGCCGAAATTCAAGGTGGGAGTGCTGGGACGAGCAAAGACGATGTTTATGGCCGAACAGCAAAGTTATTCGGTAGGTACGTAAATATATTCTAAAGTTTAACACACTAACGGAAATATAATGTTTTGTCAATCTTCTGTTTATAAGTACAATTAATCTATCTTTAACATTGTTTATGTTTATGTCTTGCTAAGGTTATGAAATTTACCTACGATTTATTATACCACCACTTTGAGGTTTTGATATTTTGGTATTTTTTATTTAGATTTAATAAACGTATTTGTATATTTAACATATCTTTATTGATTTCAAGTATTTCCGAAAGTACAGTTCGGCGCATTGTGGACGAACGAATGAAGAATGGATGTAAATTTTTAACGCTTGGAAAACACAGGAAAGGACGACTTACGAAACAAACTACGAGCCAGTTTCATTTGGAAGACGTTTAAGGCAATTCAGGCAATTTCGGGAGTCGAATACCTCAACTCTGATTATTTGGATTCGGATTAAGGCGTATAGTTCCTTGAACCATCTAGCCGAAATTATGTGAACGCAACTCTCGCACTCGCCTAGGCGGCAGTACACAAATCTGTGCATTTATTTGCGGCCAGCAGCACCCGGAAAGCGCTTTAAACCCATTTTCTCTGCGAGATATAAATTGATTTACATATGCAATGTTCACTTTGAAGAATATTTAACCACCAATTTTTATGTGTAAAAATGTTTCTAAAGGTCCACGCCATTTCGAAGGAGTAGGGAAAAGTTGCGAAAAGTTGCGAAATTGCTAAATATATTTTTTTGACAAAAGTATTAATTGCACGAAAAAATCAAATGTTGATATAATTGTTCATGAATCTATAATAAACATATATTTTTTTTTCAAACCAATTGACCAAGCCGTTACGGAGGAGTAGGCCTCAGAAAATCACTGTTTTATGGCACTTTTCGGGCGCTTGGCCCTTAATAAAGAATTATTAAATAAACTTTTTAATTTTGCAATGAGCTCATACCTGCCGATACTTAGCGCCATGTTGACGGCAGTGCAGAGAGGCTAAACATCGTGATTTTTACTTTGTGGTAAGTACATAAATGTTAGTAGCTGAAAGGACGAAAACAAGGATTTATCAAACCAGACATTGTTATGAATATAAAACCAGATTTTCAGAAGAACGTCGGGTTTGATAAACTCTTGCATTTGAGGGCGTGTAGGATAAACATACAATTATCCTAATAAGCAAATAAATAATAATAATAATAATAATCCTTTATTATCAGGCATCTAAGGCCCATAGATAAAATACAAAAATAATCTTACAAAATAATAAACTAATACATAAAAAGATCTATACTAATAATTATTATACTAGAAAAAAACTATTGCACACGAAGTGACGGCGTCGTGTTCCGCTGTGAGGTCGGTATCCTTCCACGAAATCGTCGATACACGACACCCTTCGGCCAAAACTCTCCTTTGAGGAAGGTCTCCAAATGTTGAGTTGGCACTCGCACCACAAACGACTTGAAATTAGTGTTATGGCGCGGCTCCAGCTGCTCAACTCTCAAAGTCCAGTTCGTCTTGACTCGAACATACTCCACGATCTCCTCAACCTTCGTGGTGTGATGTAGCCTCGAAACGTACAGCTGCGTCGTGGGCACTGCTGGACGCAGCAGCATGTTTGGTCCTGCCAGCGCGGTACCGCACTGGTTCTGACAAGTAGGCTTCTTCCTCTTCTTCTTCTCCACCTTTGTGAAGCCATCCTCATCACTCTGCTTACCTCTTTTCATTATACCTGTTTGTCGCGTTGTTTTCGACACAGCAGGTTTGTTTGCGGCAACAACAGCGGAATAGGCACGTTTAGGGGTCGACCTATAGGCGTCACCACCTCGACCGGTGACGATACAGCGACGGCAGCGGCGGAGCAAGATGCAACGCAAGCATTATCAGCAGCGGGTGACGCATTGTGACTCGCCGACTCAAAATTGCCGATGGATGCATTTTGTGCCCCGCGACGAATGTTTACGCTGGAGTTGTTAGGCGCCCTACTTTCCGAAACAGCGTTGCGCAACAACTCTACTTCGGCACGTAATGCACCTACGGTGGTATTGGACACCTCCAACTTCGATTGTACCTCGGCCAGGCTTACTTTCAGGGATGTTATATCTTTCAGCAACCTTTTTTTTTTTTTATGGTGGGAAAAATCATGCATTGACATCCCCCGCCCTGGCAACAACCTGGTGACATCGACGTGGTCGAACGTGACGGGAGACAATTTATGTATCTCCTTCGCCACGAAAGCGGGCACGTCGTCCGGGTCGGTGCTCTTCATCATTGTGATGATGTCCTGCACACTTCTTTGGCCGCCATCCCTCCGTCGGGACTGCATCTGGTCAACTTTTCCCAGCGCTTGGAACAGCAGCAGCTTGGCACTGCTTATCTCCTCCTCGTTAAAACTGGACTTGCAGATCTGCAGGATGCTGACCTCGTCCATGTAGTCAATAGCATGTTTGATGAATGCCAACAGCTCGTTGGCTATAAGTGGTTGACTCATAGCGACGAAAAACGGGCCACGGCTACTGCCGCGCAACACGCGAATATAAAATTCGTATCGAGCAGCGCAAACACGTCCGTACTTGACCACGCATTGCACTGCACTGATATAAAGAAGTCAGGTTTCGTCGCAATGTTTATTTAACAAAATACACACTGTTAGAGAATACCTAAGTCATTAAGTCCGTCTTTTTAATTTTGTGTTGGATGAAGTTTTAATAAATAAATAAATGAGAACTACTAAAACCTTTAGGTATCAGTTACAATTTAACGTCACTTGAATGCAAAGTAGTTCTAACAGGAATGTAAAAACTCCGGTTCTGTCGGTATGAAAGTCAAAACTCGTTTGCAAGCATGTATTAAATAGATAGACGAGTGTCAAATATATCGGTAAAATAAAGTACACGGCAGTAATGGGACCGTAAATTGGTAATTATTATTTTATAAATAAAAATATCAATTTCTTTTCGTCAAAATTTATTGGGATACCATGTTAATGATGGTGGCACCCTTCCTTCTTTTTCATGACTTTCTTGACAGACTGTAATAACAAAATGACAACGGGAGCGCGTGTCGTTGGTACGTAAACCTATAATTGCTGAAAAAAAATCGTTTAAGTTTAATATAACGTTTATTTAGTATTGTGCTGTCATTGCGTAGCAAGAAACGGTGAATTTACGACCAACACAGATCCATGGTTGTACCTATCATAGCATCTATGACCCTAGATTTGCTTTTAGTTTTTTTTTTTTCGTTCGACACTCGGTACTTTAGTATAAGAATCTCGATAACTTCATGTCTCATGATGAAATCAAAAGATGCTAGAAAAAGTAGCTAAAAAGTTTACCTATAAGTTTCATTAAATTACAGCTGTCTGCCACTAAATAAAAGCTAGATCAAAATAAAGTCGCCAAGTTGGCATAACTGGGGAAATGGGCATTGGCCTGAAACAGTGTTGCTACAACGCAGAGCCTGATGTCGCTATTTTTCACAGCGAGTAGCTAGTATAAAGGGTGAATTGCATGCTTGACAAGCGTCGAAATCAAAAAGCATGTAAAGCAAAGAGTATATAATCACTACGTTCTAATGTAAAGTACGAAATGACCTGTGTCAACGATAGTTTCAAACCACGGATAGAGACTGGAAGCGTTATCAGCTCCTGTTTACAGATGCTTCGAAACATAGAAGAGACTAGTGTAGAGTAGGTGTGTACCACTCCCAATATAATATTGTCTGTGCGGAAAGTAAACCATCGTGGGATTTGAGGGCGCTGCTGTAGATATTAGTCTGTGCGATAAAAGAACCGTCGCGGCGTAAAGTGAAAACAACATTAAAGATTTTAAGTAGCAACACAACCCAGCCATCCGTCAAATGCCAAACGTCATATAATGTTGACAGAGGGCTTGTTTATTATGTTATTTTATTGTGATTTTTAATTGAAATCTTCATAAATGTAATAAAAAAAAATACTGAGCTGCAAGGGAAATAATATTTAATATATTACAGTTTTGCCAAAGATAACAAATGGCAAATCACACCATTATTGATCAAAACAAAGTCACGAACTTGGGAAACATTGGTATGCTTATTTATTATATTATATGTTTTATTGGTACGTAACTCTTTTATTTTAATGTTTTTAGACTTCCTAGGTGAACTCCTATCCCTGTTATCTCCAAATATAAATAAATTAAACGGAAATTCATTAAAATATGACGATATTTGTTTATTTTTGTTTTGGTCAATATTGTCGATGGCTGGTATAAAAATTATTGATACTTTAAATTTATAATGCATTTCGACTAACTTAGAATTTTTTTTTTCAGGCTTGAGTAAGGATACAGTAGGTAACTAAAATAAAAAAGGGCAAGTGCGAGTCGGACTCGCGCACTGAGGATTCTGTACAAATTTACCTATGAAATCAATGCTCGAATTGAGTTACGAAGATTTTTCCGAATTGAATTTTTTTTTGTGGCGGATCTACAAATTTACAATTTTCAGATTTTTCCCTGTACTTGTTCTATGAGACCTTGATTTATGCCAAATTTCAGGATTCTAGGTCAACATCACCCCTTTGAACTCTCATTCCCTTGATTCCTTCCCTTTTTTTTCGTTAACTCAGAAGTCTGATTTTTTTACAACTTCAAAAGACCACAGATTTGAGTGTATGGTTTTAATTTTAACTCGATACCTCCAAGCGTTCTCGAGTTAAAGGGTCTTAACAGACGAACAACCAAGTGATCCCAAAGATCTTATATATGAGATGGTCCCTTACAGGCTAAATAGATTTTTTACGAAGCAACATTACAAATTCTGAAGTGTACTTTATTTTTATAGTTATTAAGTTCATATTTTTCATTGATTAGCAAAAGGGAAAAATGTACCGAAGAAGACAACGAGAAAGAGGTAGTGTGTCCCATTTTTACCTTTAAATTTAACTAGGGTAAACATAAACTTGCTGTTAGCTACTGTATTCTAGTCAGTGACAATAGACCGATCCCAGTCAAAGTACCGGTTCGTGTTTGCATTTAAATGTTCATCATCATAACAATCGAAAGACGTCCACTGTTCGACATAGGCCTCCCCCAGGTGTTGCTACAATTAACGGTTTGTTACTCATTACGCAAAAACTTATAAACGGATTAATTTAATGATAGGTAAACGTTGCAATAATATAGCTTACAACCTATATTTTTGCTAAGTTTCATGACGTGAGCAAGTTCAATAAATAGGCTACTAATATTATAAATGCAAAAGTTTGTGAAGATGGATGGAGGTACTCGTATGTACGGATGTGTCGTGCAAAAACTACTAGACAGATGAACTTAATCACAAACATTGCAATAACATAGCACATAAGCTACTACTTTGCAGTTTCATTGGGTGAGCAAATTCAGCCAATAGGATAATTTTTATTATAGGGTGAAGCCGCTGGAAAAATCTAGTCTAATATAGTTTCAAAATATCAAGATTTAACAGTCGCGCTATAATGACGTCACAGTGTTGCTTACATGACAAAAACGATATTTATCTACAGCAGCGCCCTCAAATCCCACGATGGTTTTCTTTCCGCACAGACTTCTTACTGATGCAAAGAGTGCCTTACAATCTTTGGCCAGATTTCCATTCTACAGTTAAAATTCTTTCATTATATTTGAAACACGTGAACTCCTTAACTAGTGCTCTCTTAAGGGGTACTTAGTACATTTTGCGTGGATTCCCTCTCATTGTGGCATTTTAGGTAATGATAGTATACTTGTTATGGGCTTGCTGAAAACATTTGTATTAACTGATGCAAGGAGTGCCTTACAATCTTTGGCCAGATTTCCATTCTACAGTCAAAATTCTTTCATTATATTTGAAACACGTGAACTCCTTAACTAGTGCTCTCTGAAGGGGTACTTAGTGCATTTAGCATGGATTCCCTCTCATGTGGTATTTTAGGTAATGATAGAGCAGACCAATTAGCCAATGATGCAGTTTTGTGTGGAGATGTTTCTCCATACAAAATAACTCCCAAGATCTGGCTGCTCTGCCCAAAGTTTTTCTTCAGGAATCAGGGGTCAGCTTTGGTCGGAGCAATCACTGAAAGGGAAATTTTACCGTTCTATTCAGCCATCCATTCTAAACTTTGGTTTAGCAAGTACAAACTAAGCAAAAGTATTTCAACAATATTCCTACGTATGAGATTGGGTCATGTGTGCACTCCTGCTTACTTTGCCAGGCTCAGCATTGTGAAAAGCCCTATGTGCGGTTGTGGTGCTGAGGTGGGAGATCTGAGCCGCCTTACTTTTGCCTGCCCCCGTTTTGACCACTCCTTACTTTTCCAGAGTCTTGTTTTCCTCCGAGTCCTGTTTCCTACTTCTATCTCATGTATCTTGTTTGGTTTTAATCTTAATAGTTTTATTTATAAAATCATAGAAGCACTAGAACAGCACTTTTCCTTGTAAATAATAATATAGCTATTTAAATGTAAAGAATGAAAATGTTTTATGTATATATATAATTTGCATTATTGTATATTGGTACATATTATTTATACTGTAGTTATTAGCTTTATGTAAAAACGCACCAAGTTGGGCTTCTTGTTGGACCAGCTGATTGCATTAATTTTCTATTATAATATATCCCATACCTAATGTTATAATTTATTATTTTAATTCGATTCTAAATCCAAAACTACCTACTTTCCTTTTCCAAATTTTCCTAATATTAAAATCGTTTCGTGAGTAATCGATTCTTACGATTTGTTTTCAAATATAAAATATTGTCAGTGGCAATAAGCATGATCAACAATAGCCATATTAAAAAAATGGTTGCCTGTAAAGTCGGTTTTACGGGCGAAGATTTTACGTGACAACGTCTTTTTTTTTCCAACGCCAAGAACGTTCGAGAAAGACAAAGACAGAGACACAAGCATGCGCCGATTCAATGCGCCTAATTCTCTAGTGCTGCGCGCGCGGCAGACCGATCATAGTTGAGTGGGAGAGAGACGCAAGGCATTCGGCGGGCCTCTCTCTCGTTCGGTGACTCATCGTAACGTTACCGAGCGTTACACTTTTTCATAAGTGACTCCCAGCCGCAACCTAATTTAAGACGTTGTCACGTCAAAAAAAAAAAGTTTAACATGTCGAAACTCTCTTTTACCTATTTATAGTCAGAATTTTAAAACGATTCCAGATTTGACATTAGCTACTGTCATTTGGTGAAATAATGATACCACATATAATAGTGTAGTGATGAACACAAAAATCGATAAACAATCAGTGTGTGTGCCATCGGTGTGCCAATTAAAGACTAAATTATTGATTTTTAATAATTATTCATAATAATTATTTATTAATTAGTAATCGCTGCTCTATTTTATAAAAAAGTTAATATTTTTGTTTTTATATTAAAAACATAACATAAAATAAAAGAGCCTAGATAGTTTTCAGTATTGGCAACCCGTGCGCGCTCGTGCAGCGATAGCGATAGCGATGACGGCGACAATATATAAAATAAATTATTACCATAATACATCTATCTGTTTTATTTGTCATGTTCCTTCATGATCACATTTTTTTATTTATTTCACACACAATTATAAAAGAAAAGTCTCAGATAGTTAATTAATCGTCAAAACTAAATTATCGGTTCAGAAATATTTAATTTCCTGATATACTTAGTTTACGAGAGTAAAATTATAAACGAGAAGAATCGATCCAGAAATATTCCATTTCCATATCGAATAATTTCGCAACGTCACTATTTAGCACTGGGGAAGATTTTTGCCATTTTTTCCCGCTAGGTGTCGCGATTCTTATGATCCGTTATCGGCTTATCTATGCAGCGTTATTTATAACTTTTTGGCATTCTATTAAATATAAATAAGAAAAATGATGAACTGTGCAGTACCGGGATGCAAAGAAAATAGTAATCATTTATACCCAAAAGATAAAAATAGGAAAAGATTGAGGGCTAAAGCAATAAAACGACCAGAATTCGTAAAATCCTAATCTACATATTTACGATTATGTGGGCATCATTTTACAGAAAATGATTATAAAACTGTGTTAAATTAAGTAGATAACACAGCATACTTTTATCCTGCTTATGAAAAAAATGAAAAGGCAAAAAAAAATATTAAATGAGCTAATAAACTCACTCTCCACAATATTCTTTTTTTTTATATAAATATTTTTCATTTACACATTATGCACAATTTTACTATCTCAATTAATCTAATAAATAATAACTGGGTATATATATACAAACTTAAAATAATAATATGTACAAACGAGTAAAAAAAGGCTGAAAAACGGGGAAAACTCAGAGGGCATCCAAAAATTCGTCCACATTGATGTCAATGGGAATATTCCACAATATTCTTGTATTTGATGTTTATTTAATGGTGGCAATGGGATACCTCATTGCTGTTTATATCTTTAAAATAATCGTCTTTTGGTATGTCCATAACTTCGGTTTGTACTGATTCTGAGGGATATGAATTATCGGTGAAGTTAAAATTTCTATCATACGCCTCTAACCTACAAAAACAGAATAGCTTAGATTTTGATTTACACAAACAATAATAAACAAGTGGATAAAAGTTCATAGGGTCAGGAGTTTATTGTCAATCAGTAAAAACATTCACCAAGAAAATATAAAATACTGCAGTATTTTTTTTACTATTATTTACCAACCTCTTTACAAGGTCTGCCTTTCTTCCACTACAGGTCGCACTCCTCTTCTTTAGTTCCTCTTTTAGCTGATTTAATTTCCAGGTACTTACAATACATCGTCAATACAAAAATATTGAATATTTCATACAATTTCATAAGAACCGCTCCGAACCACAGAATGTAAATAGATCATACGCGTAGCGCCCTCTGAACACAAAATCTTCCCCCTTGTCATAACGTTGCAACACTGAAATTGTCAAATCTTGAATCGAATTAAAATTCCGAGTATAGGTACTTATTTAGGTACAGAGTACATTTTTTTCTATAGCTGTGTGTCGAATGTCGTTAAAGCATGCTCTTTGATGCCTAAAATAAAAACATGAATTGCAAAAAGTGTGGGTCTCCTAAAACAGTTATACTAAGAAAAAAGGATTATTATTGTGATGATTGTTTTATGGTTAGCACCAACCACAAATTTCGTGCATGTATTGGCAAAAATAAAGTATTGTCACCAAATGAAAATGTTTTGATTGGTCTCTCAGGAGGTTTGGGCTCTACAGTGTTATTAGACTTAGTCCACCATGGTATATCATTAGAAAGTACCAAGAAACTACGGATAACACCATTCTTTATACATTTATTCGGTAAGTTTAATAAAATACTTCAAAAAGTTTTCTGTTATAAAATGTGTTTTTTTTTTTAAACCCAAACCACCAATTTAATTTCGATACAATTGTATTACAACTGCCCAAAAAACTTAAAAAATAATAATTCATTTTTGTCACTCAAACAATCACAATTTATTTTTTTGTTGAATTCCAGATGAGAACTGCAAGGGTTTAGCAGAATCAATACTTGTACAATGTCAAAAGTATAATTTCAATGTTTATGTTGTCCACCTTGCAGTATATATGAGCTCAAACTATGTATTACCTGGACCTAACTATATACCAGATGTTGAAAAAAATGAAACAATAGATTTCCATGACATGTTAAACAGTATGCCACCATCTGCAGCCACAGATTTTCTGCTAAAAATTAAACGTAGCTTACTAGTTGAATATGCAAAGCTATTGAAATGTAATACTGTTTTTACTGCAGAAACAACAAATACTTTGGCAATTAACTTTTTATCCAATCTTGCTGTTGGTAGAGGATCCCAGCTTCAAAATGATATAGTAAGTATCCTTAAAACTACCTACTTTTTAGAGCTGGAGTTTAGATGAAAAAATTAAAATCACTTGGGTACAGTAGGCACAACGGATCTTAAGCACTCAGCGTCAGAGTGGGGATCGCTTTGCGCATTCCATACATGTGCGAGCTAAATGTCGTTGCTGTTAGATACATGCAGCAACGCAGGGATCGAACGCATCGCACCACTAAAGCGACCGAATATTTGACTTCTGCGCAACCGCTCAAGATCTGTTATGGCAACTGTATTTGTCTGTACATCAGTCACAGCCAATTGGCTCCTAATGACCTTACCAATTGAGTTAAGGTACACACACAAATATCTGTGACCCATGTATGGCCATTAAACATTTTCAAAATGAATTGGGAATATGGGGATCACTTTTGGGATGCAAATTAAAATGGAAAACATTAGCTTTTAAAATTGTGTAGTGTGTCTATTTAATGAAAAAGCATAATTATTTTGAGAGTTTCAAATGTATTTTTGTCACAAAAAAAATTAGTTAAGAAAATAGATGTAAAGGATGATGGGCACAGAAGTATGGAATCTGGTATCGGCAACACTCGAAATAAATGATACATCATTAAAAAAGTAGTAATAAGAATAACTGAAGCGCTAGTCCTGATTTACTGTACGATTAGAGTAATCCTGCCTTGAAAAATATTCATTTTTCATTTCTTTGTGACGTTATTCTACATTTTGTGATAGTTTTTTTATTAATTATTTTAATTATATATCATAATCAGCCTTCTAAATGCTGCCACTGCACTCTTACAAGGGTGTATGGGTGGTAATACACCACACTGACCCAGTGCGTGTTGGTGGATATCACAAGCCCATAAACTGGCTATGTTTATGGATTTGCTGGTTTCCTCACGATGTTTTCATTCACTGTTTAATCAGTGACGGGTTTAATTCAGTGTTTAATCAGTGAAAAAATACGGGTAAAACTGTACAATACTGGATGCGGAAATAATGGGTTTTTTGGGTTGGGGAGGGAGGCACAGTGTGTTATTTTGCCTCAGATTTGTTCAGTCTTGTTTTATATTTTCATTCTATGCATAATGTACCAACAAAATTTAATAACAAACTCCCAGTGAAATATCTTGTTTTATTTCCAAGGTAAAAATTATTGAAAGTTAGGTCAATGACCCTCGTATATCCTATTTGTTGTTATATTTCATAAAGTGTTTTGAAAAATTCCAAGATTCTTTTTTTATATTGTAATTCAACATTTAATATATCATTTAAAATCATTATAAACATTGTACCATGATTAGTAAATAGAATAAAAAATAATTGTTTTTATGTTTTTTTTTTTTTCTGAAATAATGCAATATTAGCGTTTATTTTTTTGCTCAGCTTATTTAGAATAGGTGTACCTATAATACTCTAAATTTTGAAATGTTAATCTTGTAGAATTTGGGATTTATAGTGTTTCTAAGTTTTTTACTGATTTCTATGGAAATAGGGTTGTCAAGTAAGAAATAAACAAATGCATTTATATTGTGATCTGATATTAATAGTGACAATTCTGAAATATACTTTGAATAATGCAGTGCTTTATAAACTTCAAGTCACGTTACGCGTTTTCGTATAACATCTCCTAACAGTAATGAAGATAGTCCCAGAGGGTGAGGAATATCCTCATTTGCCACTCGCAGTCCAACATGGTTTGCGCCCTCATACCGCTTTTGCATTAAAACCCCGGTCGTGGTCCGGAAAGACATCCCCCAGCAGAACAGGTCTGCTCCTGCTAAGGCAAAGCAGCGTTATCGGACTTAACCGGCTACATGACGCCTTACCCTCGCTCCTCCAGATATCGCTTAAGGTATTAGCGTTTTAGGGATAAAGGATTTTAGCGTTTGCTTTACGAGGGCGGACTTCTTCCCAATACCACCAGATATCCATCATCAGAGAAATATCACCATGCAGTAAGAAGTACACTTACTCATAATAAGCTTATTATCTTCCGCCCGCGACTTTTCATGTAAAGGATTTTTTACGGAATTCTTCTTCTGAATTAAAAAATAGTCTAAACTACTTATTATAACGTTAGTTACATGCCAGTGAAAGCCCCATAAAAATCAAGAAGACCATAAACAATACTTTTTTTTACTCGTTGTTTAAAAATGTTGTTTGTTGGTACCGTTTCATACAATTCTTGACATGTTTTGCCATGCTTTCGAATCAAATGGTCTGACTCTTTTATTTAGTAGGTACTCCAAAATTTTGATAAATTTTCACACTATGCGGTGTGGTGTGACAACCCTAACACAATATCATTTCATATCTTCAGAATTCCATGCTATTTTTAGACGGTTTCTTATTTGGGATATGGTATGATGATATAAAATCATTTTGTGAAAACAGAAGTCGCTAATATTATTCAATAACCGAGAAAAAAAATATTTCCTAAATTAAAGAAAAAAACATAAATCTTGGTCCAGAGTCGTATTTTTATATTTTTATTATTGATACTTGTACTTAAATATTATATTAATGCACCTATATACCTGAAGTGAGAAATTTACTTTTTTTGGTTTCTATGGACTTTTCTCAAGTTTTCAAATTTCTCTAAAACTTCGCTATATAAAAGTACTAGCGACCCGCCCCGGCTTCGCACGGGTGCAATGCTCTTGCCGCACCGGGCGGCCGGCCGGTACCGCCGCAAACGCTACGTCCCGCAATTTTTAAATCTGTAATATCTTCGAAAATATTCACTTAAATCATACGGTGTAAAGGGCCATATAGATCTATATTAAATAAACAATGTATTCAAGGTATTTAATTGGTTGGTTAAGGATTAATGCTGTATTCGTTAAAATCGCTTCGAAAATTAGCCATTATTTGTCGTAAAAAGTAAATGACAAAAAAAAGTTATTGTGGGTTATCCATAAGAGATAGACATATACCATCACGGACTTTTCTGTAGACCTTTTCAATGTGTACAATACTTAGTACATTATTTTGATAAAACTCGTAGGGTTCAGCCTGCGTTTGCAATGTAAGCGGAAAAAATGTAATTATTTACGACATCACATTAGAAACCTCAAAAATAAAAGTACTTCTCCACTATTTAATGGATGTTATTATACATATAAACCTTTCTCTTGAATCACTCTATCTATTAAAAAAAACCGCATCAAAATCCGTTGCGTAGTTTCAAAGATTTAAGCATACAAAGGGACATAGGGACAGAGAAAGCGACTTTGTTTTATACTATGTAGTGATAGTGACTATGTAGTGACTAGTGATGTAGTGATGGGAGTTTTACTCTAAGCCTTAATTTGATGTAAAGAGTGAAATAAGTAAATAAAACAGAGTGATCAAATCTGAGTCAAAATAACACACTGTGGGAGGGGAGAAAAGCTCCCAACCCCTCCCGAATCTAGGAAACTCATACTTTTGGAGATATTCAAGATTGAAATTTTGAGGTTAGGAACCAAAAAATCGTACATTTTATGCATTTCTGGGGTAAATTTGAGGGTTTTAAGGTAGGGGGTCAACCTCTCCCCTGGCACACCACTCAAAAAAAGGTAACTCATCGTTTCCAAGAAAAATAATCTTTTGTAACGTAACCTTCTTTTTTTTTGGTGGGGAAAATTATCCAATTACAACCCCTGCTCTGGAGCGGGAGATAGTGTCAGACTCTTACTGACTAAAAAACCCATCCCGTTCCTTCAAGCCTTCATACTGGGGCTCGAGTTTCCTTTCGGATAACCCTGGCCCCAGTAGGCTTCGACCTTGCTGGGCCCCTGCTGTTGCTAACAACTCCTTGAGGCGCGTGGGAACAGTGCGCGCTGTCCACGACTTGGGCTTGCTACGGACAGTGTTACCCGACGGCCGGACAGCGAGCTAGCCATTGCTCACTGTCCGCAAGCTCGCGCCTACGGTGGCTGGAAATCGGGTTCGAAATCCCGCTGGTGGCGAGAGCGTCGTTGCCTGATGCGGTCGGCTTCCTCCTTATCGAGCATTACTGCTTCGCAGAAGTCGGCGACCGCCTGCCACTCCTCCTGGCTCCGGACCATGGCCTCAACCAAGGCCCGGCGTGAGAGGTCTCCGCCGCCGATCACCCCCACGAGGGCACGGCGATGCTCCGCCCAAGCAAGGGGCACACTTCGACTGTGTGCTCCTTTGCCTGGAGCTACAAAAATGGTGCTGTTTAAGAGTTTTAATCAGTTTCCTTTAACGTGATAACGTCTCTATTAGAAACAGACGGATTTGCTGGAAAAATATGGGTACCTGGCCTGCAGAAACCGTTCAAGTTCTTGCCTTGCCCAAAGCAGGCCATAATCAAAATGAAGTCGCTCGACAGCTAAATTTTAGCCGCTTCCCAGTTCAAGAAACCGATGGCTAAATTTGGCGACCAGGATCTGGCCGGAGGCGCATAGGATCAGGGCGTGATTATCACTTTCCTGTAACAAGTACTTTGAGAAATTGGCTACTGAACACGATTGAACTGACACAAAATCTTCAAGAAGTTTGCAATGTCAGTATAAATCAGTAGACAATTAGTAAAAGACTGGGTAAAGCAGGCCTGTCTACACATCACTCAGCAAATGGTACCAAATTGACTACAGCTCACCCACAAGTCCGGCAATAATTTGCCACGAAACATTTATATTGGACGTGTGCCTAATGGCAGGCTGTTGTGTTTACTGATAAATGCAGAATGACTTAGATGACCATGATGGATGCTGAAGGGTCTACAGAAGGTCATCAGGGCAATTTTAATAATGCTCCATAAGCGAACAAGTGGTTTAGGCGGCGTTTTGGGGTGGCATAATTTTGGTCTCTAAAACTAACATTGTATTCATCACTGGGCAATTACTGGCTTAATATCAAGAGGGTTGACGGCTTTATGATACATCAAAAATGTGCTCGAAGGATATGTGAAGCCACTTGTGTGGCTTCTGGTAGATTTTTTTTCCTTAATGCAGAAAAACACCAGATCGCATGTCGCTAGAACAGATTGCGAATACATGTAAGACGTTGGAATCATTGCGATAGAGAGGCCAGCTGGTAGTTATGATCTTAATCCAATTAAACATATCTGGAATGACCTTCAAAGAAGACTTAGTGCAAAAATTCTGGCGCTCCACGCCTCCAAGAGCTTCAATTTGTCATTGACGAGGAGTGGGACTTTATACCCTAAGATTTCATGGTAAAATTAATACGGTTGATGAAAAATCGAGTAACAGCTGTAAATAAGGCTAAGGGAGGGAAAACACTTTATTGACAAACAGGATGACCAATAATTTTAAGTTTGACTCTTATTCTTTCTTAAGTGAAATTTGGTAATTTTTCCATATGTTGGATTTTGTGCTCTAAACTCTTTCAAGGATATTTTTTTACACTGTATTTCATATAATTAGAAAGGTAATTAAATAGGCTTTCAATTAGTGTAGGAAATGTTTTCAAAATCTATACACATTCATGAAAAAACTGCCTGAATGAAAAGATGATTTTTTTGCTCTTGAGTGTATATGACAGTATGATTTTTTATGTATTGAATCAAACATTTTTATTTATTTCCTTTTTGCGCAAAGTTCTATTTTTTAAATATTTTTTATAAAATCTACGAGGTGTTGATAAGTAACATCATAATGCCTAACCAAAATTTTTGCGCAAGAAAACTTTTATTATCTGGAAAATGCGCAAAGTTCTATTGCTAATCTCTTCAGTTCATTACTTGCAACACACAAAAAAAAAATATTTAAAAAATAGAACTGCGCAAAAAGGAAAAATTAAAAATGCTTGATTCAGTACCTACATAAAAAATCATACCATCACATATAATTAGTCATTAAACCAAAAATAATGATCGTCAAGGTTCATAAAAACAATACTAGAAAACCATAATTTTATTATCTTGCTTTGTAGCAGCCATGATGCACTTCAATGAAATAAAACGATTACTTGCAGAAATAAATATTTTAATATTCTCTACAAATTTACGAATGCGTTTAAAGTAAACTTTGAGCTGATGCACTGGACAGCAGATAACAGTTACTGATTATTTTTTAAAATACCCTCATTTTGAAAGTCAACTTTTGAGCATTACGTTGTATGGACGACGGTCCCAGTGCGCGCCGTTGCTTGATGCAGTCCGCCTCCTCCTTTGCTATCATTACTGCTTCGCAGAAGGAGGCAACCGCCTGCCACTCCTCGCTCCGAACCATGACCTGTACTAAGGTCCGGCGCGAGAGATCGCCACCGCCGCCAATCGCTCCCACGAGGGTACTACGATGCTCTGCCCAAGCGGGGCACACCACTGTGTGCTCCACCATGTCCTCCGGGCGTTCCGTACAGTGGCGACACCCGGGCGTCACTTCCGCTTTAATCCGGAACAGGAACCTCCCGAACTTACCATGTTGGGTGAGAACCTGCATCATGCGGAAAGTGAGGACGCCGTAAGGTCTTTCCAGCCACGCCTCATAGACGGGACTTACCGCCATAATTGTTTGTTCCCAAAAACTATGCGAGGGTCAAAGTTGACGTAAATTAATGGAAACGTAAAATAACGTTTAGAGGAGTGTGATTCGGAAAAAATTTAGAAGTTTTCGAAGTTTTTATGTCTAAATTTGTACGGAACCCTCAATGCGCGAGTCCGCCTCACTTTTTTTTAGTTGACTTCCTATAGATATATATAATCATAAAAAATTAATAGAGATTGTTACTTTAACAATTAATAAAATGATTCTTAGCATTTGTTCAGTCAATTTACTTGCTGTTTTAGGGAGAAGAGTGTAAAAAAATGGACCAATATACATCCTGGCAACATCCAGAATCGTAATCTGCATGCTTTTCTGAGTCCAAAACTATTCACAGAAGGTGGTCCTCATATTTTGCACACTGAACTCCCTTTGGCGCCTGCTCTAGTAATCACTCAACACAAAGTCAGCGATCGACTGAGTAAAGATTAACAAATCTACCAGCGCCTGCACAAGCGTTCGGTATCAATACCCACCGCACTGCACGGGGTGGGGAAGGGACCAAGCAGATCGCAGTAATAGCAATCCTTTGTTTATTCGGGGTTACTAGAAAAATGGAATTGGAGACCAATCATTTATCTAAGAATTAAAATCTTGCTTAAATAATAAGATGTAATAAACGAATTGTCGTTGTGGTAATTTTAAATTATTTCCAGGGTTTCTGTGATACTCGTGATGAAAATGTCAAAATAATAAAACCAATAAAAGATATCAGTAATGAAGAATTAAACTACTATGTTAACATAAGGCAGCTAGCTCCTGTATACTTCAGTGATATAAAGAATAATAGCATGCAGTCTGTAATCTCTGCATTTGTATCTGATCTCCAAGAGAACTGCCAGGCCACCATATCAACTGTTTGTAAAACTGCTGACAAAATTGGCGAACACAACATTGAATACATAACGCATGAAAGATGCGTTATTTGCAAGGTATTTATTATTATTATGTACTAATTTATCTCAAGACCCTGGGGTCTAAGACCTTTCGGAGACATATGAGCGGTTGAAGTCAACCTGCAGAAGCCCTTTTGACACTTCTTGAAATGTGGTACCAACTGATGATTATCCTTGTATCCACCAGACACTGGACAACCCCTGGTATGGATATTGGATAATATGGAAAATAAAAGACGTGTGGCACTCCGGGACTGCCGCGTTTTTATAAACTTATGCAATTATAATTATTTATTTATTTTATTTATGCAGTATTTTTTTCCTTTGATATTAATTGAAGTTACACTTTCACACATTGAATTTAATTAATAATTTATTTAATCAACACTTTCAATTTTACATATTTCTCTTAATATAAAGTTTTCACAGATTACATTGAATGGCAAACTGCATAAGAGATAACGTTGTCGACTGTACTAGTATGAACTGTGACACAACCGACAGCGACCTCCTCCCTATTTATTATAATTTATACAATTTTAATTAATTTAGTGCAATTTAATACAATTTGATTTAATAAAATGTCAAAATAAAAATACTGAACAATAATAATTTGTAAACTACTTACTGACTACAATTTTTTTTTTTTTACTCTTGTACAAGTACCCGTGAGTTTGGTGTGGTGTGTAGTGTGACGTGTTCATGAGGGTGTAAATGTTATTATGAAGTTCTACCATTTATAAATGTTATTATGAAGTTCTACCATTTAAAGAAACAGAATCAGATTCTGTTTCACTATCACTAGCCGTGGATATAATAAATCGATCCATTGCTTCATCCATAAGACCATCATTTTTAGGGTTCCGTAGTCAACTAGGAACCCTTATAGTTTCGCCATGTCTGTCTGTCCGTCCTCGCTTAATCTCTGTGACCGTTAGCACTAGAAAGCTGAAATTTGGTACCAATATGTATATCAATCACGCCGACAAAGTTGTAAAATAAAAATTGGAAAAAATGTTTTATTAGGGTAGCCCCCCTACCCCTATATGTAAAGTGGGAAGTGATTTTTTTTTTAATTTCAACCCTAATCTGTGATCTATTGCTGGATAGGTATTTAAAAATGAATAGGGGTTTACTAAAATCATTTTTGATAATGTCAATAATTTCGTAAATAATCTCTCCAAGAGTAAAAAACAATGTGTCCCCCCCCTCTAACTTTTGAACCATAAGTTTAGAAAATATGAAAAAAATCTGAAAAGTATAACTTTATAAGGACTTTCTAGGAAAATCATTTTGAACTTGATGGAAAGAACAGTTTTTGTACAAAAAAGACAAAAAGGTTCTCCAAAATAATTTCTGGATTAAGTTTGTAGTATAATCGTACCCGGACTGAACCCTACACTGAGCGTGGCCCGACACTCTCTTGGCAGGTTTTTTAAATATTCTTCCTCCAAATGCTGTACATGTTTACATTGAACTGCCCAATCTTCCGCTATAACAGTCTCAAAAGCCTCTTCTGTAAGGCGTACAATTTCTTTGGGATCTTGGCCCACGTGTTTATCCGCTACCCGTCTCTTTACAAGGCTCCACATTTTTTCGATCGGATTGAATCGCAGTTATAAGGCGGCAATCTTAGCAATTCATGATTGTGAGATTTTAATAATGCCTCCACGGCATATTTAGGTGGACCTTTGTTTTGTTTAATTAATTAAAATAATATAGCTTTTGTCCAAGTATCTTCAAAATATACTCCCTTTTCTCGCAGCCATTCCTGCATGTTGTAGGTGCTTTATCTATTTGAGTGCAGTGATACGGAGCGTTGTCCATTACCACAAGTGACCTTTCAAGTAGGTTAGGAATGACTTTTTCACTCATCCATTTAAAAAAATTAGTTGAGTTCATGTCATCGTGGTAATCTGAGGATTTGGATTGGGATTTGAACATTAACAATGCATCATTAACGAAACCATTTTCAGTTCCCGCATGAGCAATTATCCAACGACTCCCTGATGACTCTGACACGAACATCCCATGCTCCTCCTCACTTTGCCAGCAACTTTTGGCATGATAAGTGTTGTGTATATAGGTCTCGTCTAAATATACTACAGGTTTTTTCTCCACATTGCGATTTCTTCGGATTCTCTCCAAATATCTTGAACGCCATGCAGTAATATCATAACGTTCCATTAGCAATTTACGTTTCGATTGGCATCGCTTATACTTGAAACCGATGCTATGCAATATACGGTGCAATGTTGTGATGCCTTCCTTGATAATTTATGTCTTCTCTCAAAGCTGCACGTAATTTAATCAATGTAGGTAATTCCTTCTTCACAACATAAAAACTGTGAATTTTTTGCCGTATAGCGCACAAATCAAATCCATCCAAGTCAAACTTTTTAGGATGCGGGCGACTCTTCCCTGGGGTGACGATAACTTTAGAAGTACTCGCCGCTGTTGCGCCTTCTTTTGTAACTCTCGTTACAGTTTTCTCTGAAACACCTGCAATAAAATGAACAATAAAAAAAAAATTCAAACAGATTATTTTCGTATTTAATTACATTATTGTTGAATATAACTTTACATATTTTTGTTGTGTCCTTTTCAAATTTTCCTTAATAAAAATCGTGCATTAAAAAAAAAACAAAAAAACTTAATTCCAATCTGTAAATCAATCGGGAAAAAATCTGTATATGGCAGCCCCATCAACATCCACAAACGACAACATGGCCGATCTCCCCATCTGTCAAATTTAGTTCCACAATTGTCCGCGGGACTTCTGTCGTGAAATGGACTTTATATCGAATCCATCCCTATTCTTTTTAAATTACTATAAACCTTAAAAGGTCCATTACAATGCAGTTTTAACCCCAATTAATATGTGACCTTCATAGTCGTCACAGTACCTACCCAATAATACGCAGGCAAACAAGTATTTTAAAAGTGCAATTACTTCCCAGCTCTACTGCATTCTTCCAAAACACTGACGTATATAATTAAATAAGATGATAAACTTCCCATCACTCTTAAAACAGGCTTTGGACTATCAAGTTAGTGTAAGCATCGCAACTTTTTTCTTATTATTTTTAAACAATAGGTAGTTACTTAGATTAATATCAAATAACGATAAATTATCTTGGCGTGTTTAAAAGTCTTTTTAAAAATCTTATTTACAACAATTGCACCGTATTTACAGTTATTTACACACTCCCTGCATATTTATCTACAAAACTGTTGCACAAGTCCGCCTTCGCGTTGCACACAAATGTGTCCGGTTCACTTTTTACTTGCCTAAATACGCGTTTGATGCGCCTTTTTAGTTCTTGCACACTTCTAATGTCATGTCCGCTTTGGCCGTACACAAGGTCCTTTACACCACGACCCCACAAAAAAAGTCTAGAGGGGTTAAATCCGGCGAGCGAGTAGGCCACGGCACTGGCCCTCCTCGGCCTATCCACCTTTTACCATCGTGAGAGTGGTCCGCACGCTAATGGCGAAATGGGTTCGCCTTTTAAAATGAGATTACAATAGATTTTGATCATCATCATCAAGATTTTGATCAAGCTGAATAAAAATATTATTCAAATAGAAATGAATTTTACTTTTAGAAATAAATAATAATAAATAAATGTTCTGTGTTGTATACCACATAATTAAAAAAAAAAAACAGAATAAATATTATTAAAAATAAGTGCACGATGGGTGGTCTGATCGCACAGGGCAATTTCTTACAGACAACCTAAAATATCCCATAAATAGTTTAAAACAACTGCTTTTGATAAAACTAGCATATTCTACTTTCCTTCCCGTGCGAATTTCCCCATGGGAAAATGCCACTTAGCGATGACTAGCCTTCGACTGGTAAAAGTATTGTTACGTACGTGGGTAATCAAATGCCGATTTACTGACGAGAGAACTTTATTTACCACAAACAATAACAAATTAGTCCAGTCAACAATAATCCGAATCGCAATTAACACTAGAGTACCGTTACACTATCGCTTTAGTCGTTGATAAAAATCACTTCGAGTACTAGGGTAGTTCGCTCTTGATCGCAGTCGAAATCACAACTGACTCGCTTCCGGCCGGGGGCCCGTATTTATATGCGGAGCCAAGAAAATTCTAGATACCGACGTCCCCGGATCTATCCAGAATTCCAGAACAATTGAATCGCTTCTCGAAGTCATAAATCATTTTTATTTCTCGTAATAATAAGAGTCACGTTCATGCGAATTTCGACTCTATTGTTAACGTCGGAGAGTACAATTTCCCTTATCGGTTAGATGATATCTATTGCTACATGTACCTTGGTAGGTAGGTACCTTGTGGATGTTCCGAGATTTTTCTAAGTCTAGCTAAGCACAACTACTCTAGACCTTTCGAACAGCAATGCGTTTTAATTATTACGTGCCACTCGTTATTTTCTCGGAGATATGGCGTGTTCACGTTTAGTGGCGTAACAGTGCCCCCCTCTTAGTCATGCTCGTCCCGAGCATTATTAGATCCGTGATACGGCGCCAATCTATCCACATGGACAACCTTGGGTTTCCCTCTTAGCCCTTTCTTGATGCGGTAGGTCACGTCATTAATCCTTTTTAACACGGTGTAAGGTCCCTCCCATCGAGCTTGGAGTTTCGGCGACTTCCCTTTCCGTCGAAGCGGGTTGTGGAGCCAGACCAGTGTACCTTCCTCAAATCCCTTGGCATTGGCATTACGGTCGTATCTAGTTTTCATTTTTACGCTGGAGTTCATGCTATTCTCACGAACTCGTTTATGCACTTCGTCCAATTGATCTTGAAGGTCACTTACGTAATCTGTAACTGGCTTAGTCTTGTCAGGTGGCACGCCAGTTATGGCATCGACCGGGAGTCTCATCTCCCTGCCGAAATTCACTCTTGCTGGGGTATGTCCCGTGCTATCATGCACTGCCGATCGGTAAGACATCAGAAATAGTGGAATATACCGGTCCCAGTCCTTCTGATGGTCATCGACAACCTTAGCCAGATGATTCTCCAGGGTTTGGTTAAACCTTTCCACCATTCCGTCCGACTGAGGGTGCGCAGGTGTTGTGCGTGTCTTATAAATTCCCAGAAGAGTACACATTTCCTGGAACAGCGCAGATTCGAAGTTACGGCCTTGATCGGAATGGATTTCCAAAGGTGCGCCATACCGACATACTACTTCTTCGACCACCTTCTTCGCCACTGTCGTCGCTTCCTGATTGGGTATGGCGAAGACTTCGGGCCACTTTGTGAAATAGTCCTGGATCACCACTATGTACTTGTTTCCGTCATCTGTAACTGGAAAAGGTCCAGCGACGTCGATAGCGATGCGTTCCCATGGGGCTCCCACATTGTACAGCTGAAGCCTGCCCCTGCTTCTAGTCTGTGGTCCTTTCACAGATGCGCACGCTGTACATTTCCGACACCATTGCTCTATGTCATCTCTACAATTGAGCCAGTAATACCGCTGTCTCACTTTCAGTAGAGTTTTCTTGATGCCCAGGTGTCCTCCAGAAGCACCATCGTGTATTTCCTGTAGCAGGGGGACTACTTCACATCGGGGTACTATCACTTGTGTGGTCACCTCCTTGCCATCGTTCGATTCCCATTTCCTACAAAGCACATCATCTTCTAGGACTAAACTGTCCCACTGTGCCCAGTAGCTCTTAGTGACGGGACTATGTGACGATACTTCACTCCACTGGGGCCTAATTCCGCTACGCTTCCAGTCCAGTATAGGTCGAATATCGTCATCTTCTTCCTGGGACTTCTTGAAGTTGCCTTCAGCCCTAATTAAATTAACGCGTTCTCGGGCTTCATTCTGCTGGCAGTGTCTGCAGTCCTCATTACATGGACGTCGCGACAGGGCGTCAGCATTGTTATGCCCTTTTCCACTACGATGTTCTGTCACAAAGTTGAACTCCTGCAGCTGCTCGAGCCATCTTGCAACTTGGCCCTCAGGGTTTTTAAATTGTAGAAGCCATTTCAATGCAGCGTGATCCGTCCTCAACGTAAATTGTCTTCCTATGAGGTACTTGTGGAAATGCTGCAAGGTTTTTACCACAGCCAGCAGTTCTCGTCGAGTCACGCAGTAGTTTCTTTCTGGCTTTGAAAGTGCCTTACTGAAGTAAGCGATTACGACCTGTCTGTCACCTTGAACCTGTGACAACACTCCACCAATTCCTGTGTTGCTAGCATCGGTATCAACGACAAATCTTCCGTCTCTGCTCGGGTACCCCAGTATAGGCGCCTCACATAGCCGTTGCTTTAGCGCGTCGAATGCTGACTCACAGTCCTCGTCCCAGACAAAATCTCGTTTATCCTCAGTCAGCTGATGTAAAGGTTTTGCAATGTCTGAAAAATTCTTGACAAACCGCCTGTAGTATGTGCACAACCCTAGAAATGCACGTACTTCCGTTTTGTTCTTTGGAACCGGCCACTGTTGGACTGCCTTTATCTTCTCAGGGTCGGTTCTCACCCCGTCAGCGGAAATAACATGTCCTAGGTAGCTGACCTCCTTCTTGAACAGGGCGCACTTCTTTGGGCTTAGTTTTAGGTTAGCCCCTCGTATCCTGGTGAACACTTTCTCCATATTCCTCAGGTTTTCCTTAAAAGTGCGACCCATTATAATGACGTCATCCAAATATACCAGACAGACGTCACCAAGAAGGCCCACCATGACTCTCTCCATGAGGCGTTCAAACGTCGCTGGAGCGTTGCATAACCCAAAAGGCATGACGTTAAATTGCCACAGGCCGCTGCCAATACCCGTACTGAACGCTGTCTTTTCTTTATCTTTCTCGCTGATTTCCACTTGCCAGTAGCCACTTTTCAAATCAATGGTCGAAAACCACTTCATGCCACTGAGCATATCCAGCGTATCGTCTATCCTTGGTAAGGGATAACTGTCCTTCTTCGTCACATTATTCAGCATTCTGTAGTCCACACAGAATCTGGTGCTGCCGTCCTTCTTCTTCACCAGAACGACTGGAGAAGACCATGGACTCGTAGAAGGCTCAATTATTCCATTATCAGCCATGTCCTTTACCATTTCTGCTACCTCATTTTCCTTAGCCCAGGGTATGCGACGCGGTCTCTGTTTAATTGGTCTAGCATCACCTGTATCTATCTCATGCTTGACGAGACCTGTTCTCCCGCAGTCTTTTCCCGTTGCAAAGATATCTCGAAACCGTAGCAGAAATTCCTTGGCTTGCTGTAGTTCCGAAGTCGATAAGTTGCTCTTAGAATTTTCCAGAAGTTGCTGGATGTGATCAGTTTCGACTTTGTTCGTGTCTTGCTTTGCTGGAGATTTATTGATTTGACGGAGATACTGAACTTCTTCACATCTCCCAACAACACTGTTTTTCTTCAGTTGGACCTCTTCTTTCCCAAGGTTCACAATCCTGACCTTGGATTTCCCTGTCGTCATAACTAATGTTCTGGCCGTGATGAGCTCCGGGTGCCGGCCAATATCCTCTACCAAAACACATCTTGTTTGCCTGATTCTCTTGGGAAACTTTACTTCGACTAAAGTTTCTGTTCTCGGAGCCAGTGTAGTATTCTTTAAACAATAGAGGTTACATGAGGTAATTCCTCGCAGGAAGACTTCTTGATCTGGGAATTTCAATACTCCCCTGTCGATATCTAAAATACATCGGTTATTTCGCAAGAAGTCGAGACCCAGTATGCAATCGTCGGTAATATTCGCAATTAACGCAGGATGGATATACACTTGATCACCGATTTTGAACTGAATTTCTGTTTCACCGAGGACGGAGACTGGCTGGCCGGTTGCTGTCTGAAGTCGGCAGGATGGAGACTCTTTTTGCCACAAGATGGTGCGTTTCAGCAACTCAGGTCTTATAACAGTCCGTGACGCCCCCGTGTCAACGGTGAAATTGCAAGCACGATTATTCAGCGTCCCTTCGATGATCAAACTATTTCCGTTCTGAACTTGATTGATGGTGATGGTTGGGGCCTTCAGTTGACCAGCCAGCACCCGCCCCGCGGCCCTGGCGACATTTAGTTTAACGACTCCTCGTTAACTTGAGTTCCGGAGTCCACACTTCCCCTCTTCCTCTTGGGGCAATCGGTACGAATGTGCCCTTTTTCTCCGCAACCGTAACACGTCGGAATAAAGCGGGACTTTGCCGAAGAAGAAGCCACCACTTCTCGGTGACGTGGTTGCGCTGAAGGCGAGACCACCACTTCCCTAACTCTATGCGTACGTGAGTCTTGTCGTACGGCTTCTACTTCCAGAGCGTGAGCCATCGCACTCTTCAGAGTTTGGTGGTGTCCGAGTCGCACCGTAGCTCTGACTTCAGTATCCCGTAGGCCGTCGATGAATGCTTGCACCAGATTTACTTCCACCATCTCTGGTGTCATTGACATGTATGCACGCCGGACTAGGAAGACGTGCCATCAAAATGCGGCACATCAAATTTTGCGGCTGATGCACAGTGGGTGTGCGATGGTGAGCCAACAGCAAGGGGTTCGCGTGCTTCGAGCTTGACGATTTTTTTGTTGATGTCCAGCAGGCGATTTTCGTGGCCATCAATCCTTGTTTCGAGGCTATCAGCTCGGGCGGAAACTTCCTTGACCTCCAAGGTGAGATTCTTTACCTTCTCACCCAACGTGACGAGGCCGTGGTCGATTTTATCGAGGATCAGGTTCTGCTTAGCCTCCTGATCGCGGCGAGCGGCTTCCTGTTCGCGGCGAGCTTCTTCCTGGTTCGCTGCGATTAGGTCCTGAAGCTTACGCTGGTTGGCCTCCTGATCGCGGCGAGCGGCTTCCTGTTCGCGGCGAGCGGCTTCCTGGTCGCGGCGGACAACTTCCATACTAGCTTGCATGGCGGCCAACACCGCAGCGAGGTTCAGTTCCGAGGATGGTCCTGTTGGCGCCTCAGCAGCTTCTGTTGCTACCATACCAGCCTGATCTTCCTCCTCCATACGATGACGCGCAGCATCCATCTCCATTTGCCTTCTTGTTCGTGGTCGCTGTTCGTCGTCTCTCGGTGTTAATGGCATTTCACTTCTGACACCAATTGTTACGTACGTGGGTAATCAAATGCCGATTTACTGACGAGAGAACTTTATTTACCACAAACAATAACAAATTAGTCCAGTCAACAATAATCCGAATCGCAATTAACACTAGAGTACCGTTACACTATCGCTTTAGTCGTTGATAAAAATCACTTCGAGTACTAGGGTAGTTCGCTCTTGATCGCAGTCGAAATCACAACTGACTCGCTTCCGGCCGGGGGCCCGTATTTATATGCGGAGCCAAGAAAATTCTAGATACCGACGTCCCCGGATCTATCCAGAATTCCAGAACAATTGAATCGCTTCTCGAAGTCATAAATCATTTTTTATTTCTCGTAATAATAAGAGTCACGTTCATGCGAATTTCGACTCTATTGTTAACGTCGGAGAGTACAATTTCCCTTATCGGTTAGATGATATCTATTGCTACATGTACCTTGGTAGGTAGGTACCTTGTGGATGTTCCGAGATTTTTCTAAGTCTAGCTAAGCACAACTACTCTAGACCTTTCGAACAGCAATGCGTTTTAATTATTACGTGCCACTCGTTATTTTCTCGGAGATATGGCGTGTTCACGTTTAGTGGCGTAACAGTATTTTTGAAATCGGTTCAGTAGTTTTGAGTTAATTCTTTAAAAAGTCTTTAAAAATGCCTTAACCTTTCAGATACCGTCAATTTGAGACACAATAGTAAGATAACTATTATTTTTTTCGGATATATTTTCTTTTCTCAGCTCTTTAGCTGGTTTCGACCACATTTACGGGCCAAGCCAAGTAAATGTAGCGTGAAAAATTTTAATGTGTCGTGTGATGAAATCCTACGTTGTTTTCTTCTAACTGCATGAACTTCCTGACAATCCTACAGATGTTTAAAATCGCTGCCTTTTGCAGCGTTATGTAGAGGGTTTCTTTTAGGTCTAATAATTTTAAACTTTGAAGGAGATGATTTGCGATAACACCTGTGGTGGAAAGAACTATAGGGACTACGTAAATCTTTTCTTGATGCCAGATTCTAACTACTTCATCTTTTAGTTCCGCATATTTACAATTGGTAAATATAAGGACTCTTCCTGTACTAATTGTGTTCGTACTTCTTCTTTTAATTGATTTATTATTTCTTGAGAAAGAAGTTTATTTCTAATTATGATTCTTCGTTGGTCTGAGATTCGTTGTTCTGTAACAGTAATTTCAGGGTATTGTCGGGTAAAAATGGCATGCAGTGGTTGTCTGTAGGTGGTCATGTCGGTTTCTAATTTAGTCATATGTAAGTAGGTTCGCATGATGAACAGGTTTACTTCACTCCATCTCATGCGAACTCTTAGTTTACCAGCCTTGGTGGACGCGGGTAAAAAGGTAGATACCTCCCGCGCAACATTCAAGGCCGGTGTGGGTGGAGGTTTCTCATTCGTGTATCCGCCCCCCACGTGATAAGGTGGTCAATCAGGACGTGTGGTTGTTTAGGGGGCCTATTATTATTTAGAAGATAAGGGCTATGCATCACACATAGTGTAGGGGATGTAGTATCTGCGACCTAAAAGATCTATTGTGACTCGCCACCTTACCTTGTTAGAGTAAGGGCTTTATCATACAAGCGGATTGCGAGCGTCCTCAAAGCGGAGCGGGCGCGCAACGAATACGTTACGGGCGCGCAATGAACACGCCACGCACGCGCAGCGAATTTGTTGCAGACACGCAATGAGATCCGGCAACGAGATTCGAGTCTCCTCATCTTCGAAGTAACAAAGCCAAAAGCAGTGTCTCCTCGTCAGAATGCATTTTGTTACTGTGTATTATACGTCGGTAACTTATACAAACACGCGTTGAAAACGTTGCGAATTTCCACGTATCCGCGACGTCTTCGCTTTGCAGCCGTGGCGTGTTCGCGACGCATTCACCGCGCGGCCGCCCCGCCCCGCAGCCGTTCGGAAACCGCTAGTGTGATAACGCCCTTACTCTTTTAGCCCGGAGGCTTCCAAGAAAATTAGAATACTTCTAAAATAGCTTTTAGAGTTTTGATCTCCTCCGGGCGAATAATGTTTCAGCCCAGATGGACACTGCGATTGTGGATAAGGGGCCCGCATTCACACAAAAGGTGCTTAGGCGTCTCCCTCTCCTGATTGCAGTACCGGCAAACATCAGTGTCACTCAGTTTCATGTGAAATTGGTACCTGTTTAGTTTGCAGTGGCCGGTTAAGGCGCGGGCTATCGCACAGATGTTCGTTCTGCTAAGCTCAAGAAGCTCGGCAGTTCGTTTTTGTGAGTAGCCTTCTATAAGAGATTTGGCGTGTAGCAGTCCTGGTTGTACCCACCAGTGCTTTTTTGAATCGCCAAATAAGTTGCCCATAAGGGTCTGCATGGCCTGGTACTTTGAGATACCACAGAAGGGTTCTGGTCCTATCTGACGACCTTGAGCCCCCGCCCGTGCAAGCTAATCGGCTTTTTCGTTGCCATTAATTCCAGAATGACCTGGTACCCATCTCAGAATAACTTTATTCCTTTGCCCTAGGTCATTCAGTTTGTTAACGTAGTCTTTTACCAGTTTCGAATTTAAAGTCTTCGAGTTCAGGGCGTTAAGAGCTTTTTTTTATGGTGGGAAAAAATCATGCATTGACATCCCCCGCTCTTGGGCGGAGCGGGAGATAGTGTCAGACTCTTACTGACTAAAAGACCCACCCCGTTCCTTCTAGCCTTCATACCGGGGCTCGAGCGCCCTTTCGGATAACCCTGGCCCCAGTAGGCTTCGACCCGGCTGGGTCCCTGCTGTTGCTGACAACTCCTTGAGGCGCACGGGAACAGTGCGCGCCGTCGACGAAAGGTTAAGAGCTGCCTGGCTATCTGAGAAAATCAGAATTAATTGATTTATGTAGTTTCGTTGACGGTTGGCCTCCGCACATTCTATAATGGTGTAAACCTCCGCTTGGAATATGGTGGCATGTTTACCCAAATTCAAGCTTTTGGTTAAGTTCGGGCTAATGCCAAATATTCCACATCCTACATTCTCACCTATTTTGGACCCGTCTGTGTACAGACTCTGTAAACCAGATCAGGCTTCCAGCCTTGCAAGTGATGAAGTTGTTTGACCAATCCTCTCTGCTCGGCAGTTCCACTGTGTAATTTCTTGTGAAATTACAATGTGGAAGCATGACGTCTGTTGTCATAGCTAGTTGATTGTGTTCAAGTACTGATTCGTGTAGCGATCTCAGTGCTTGAGAGCGCCAGTTTGCTTTGCCAGTGCTGTTTGTTCTGTACATGCTTGCCTTCGCCTCCTTCACAATTAATAGATGAAGTGGCGGTAGGTTAAGCAGGGCATTTAGAGCAGCAAGACAACAGATGCGCGAAGCCGGCGTTCGCTTAGGGTTTAATTAATTAATAATAATAACCAAATAAAAAAAAAATCAATTTTCCTATGGCCCACAAGAATGCGACCCATATCATTGGGTTGCAGATATAGTTGCAAAACTTCTGAAAAATTCCGGAATATTTCTTCTTAATTAAGATTTTTTGCTGAAAAATCGTATTTTGCGTCGATCGTCGATCGCCGTCGCTGCGCCGCTGCCCCTCTGTACGCTTGCCGCTGCCGCCGCACTGGTGCCGCGCCGCGCGCTCGTCCGACTGCCATGAGTCATGCGTGCAGGCGATGGCGGTGCGGGGTGCGGTACGAGGGGAGATGCTCCCGGGAGAAGTTTTCCCACCGCGAGAAAGATTCGCAATCGAATATATCCGCCGAATATTTTCCCCGAATAATTCAATGGGAAAAAACGTGTTTGTTTGTGGTGTGGTGGGTGAGTTAATAATTGTTCAGTGGCTCATATGTTAGGGTGAGTTGCACCATTTAACTATAACGATAACCAAACCATAACCAGTCGTGAAACGACCTCCCATTGGTTAATACGACAATTTGACAACTGGTAACGGCTTTGTTATCGTTATAGTTAAATGGTGCAACTCACGCCTAAGTAAAATAATATAAATGTTTATTTTATTATAAATGGGATTGATTAAGTATATGTTGATAGTTTTATAGGTAGATATATGTTAGCCTGCGATTAACAGGATTTGTGCCTACTTATTTCGAAATCGAATGCTATTTTTATAAATGTCAGTTGTGGAATAAAAAACCAGGCCTAGCATATTTGATTTGTTTTTTGAAAAAGGGTTACCCATGTTTTTGGTTAGTTTGTATGTAGCTCTGTACGCATCGCGAGTATTCGCGAGTCGCATAGGTAGGTATTAATCATTACCTACCTCTTTAACACGTATAATAAAAGCGTATAATAGCCCAGTCAATAAAAACAAATAAAGGCAAACCTTGCAAGCAAACATGTTTTGATGCGGTTTTCAGAAAAGTATTTGCTATGCTTAGAAGCAGGTATAATAATATACCAAATACAAATCGAATTTTTTGACCATTTGAGGGCGCCACATGGAATTTTGATGATATTTTTTATAAGTAGATATAATCAAAACCTTTCAAATGATAACAAATACGGTGTACTTAATTATCTAAATTTTTTTCACAAATGACTTTTTGTCCACTAGAGAACTCACTTTAAATGACATAGCCGGAATTAGTAGGAAGCTGTGCCCAAACTAAAAATATTCATGTACGATTGGCTGCAATAGTGGTTGGATAGTACAGAAAAAAAATCGTGTGAAGCGAGAAATGACGCCATCTAGCATAAAATCAGATTGAAATGTTGTTATTGACAACATTAATTATACTGCTACTAGGTGGCGTTGCTGTACTTCAAATGCTTATGCTAATGCCTTTTTTTTGTAGCTTCTTTTGTTTCTATAAACATTGAAACAATTTATATTTTTTTTTATTAAGAGTTGAAAATTTAATAATTATCAATTTATAAATATCTGATTGTCTATGTGTCAGTTTCAAAACTTGAGACGGTAGGTTTAATATGGATTTATAAATAATAATTAGTAGGTAGTTTATATAATACTTAGACCAAAGAATTGTGACTAAGCTTTAATTGATTGTTCGCAAGTTCATTTCGATTACCTCGTTCGAGCTCCTTTCGTTTATTTTTTTTTTTAATCAGGTCAATTTATCACAATGAGTATGAATTGTAACATAGATGTAGTGACAAGAGCTCAAATAATTGCTTTGCATAGTCAAGGTAAAAATTTGTCAGAAATAGCCAGAGATATCGGTGTAAACGTAAGTAATCTTATTTTACACTTTTTTATATAACAAAACACTCCTCTTTATAATAATCATTATTAGGTATTATATATTTTTGTTTTATTGTTGCAGAGAAAAACAGTTGTTCTATGGGTACGACGATTTGAAGAAGATGGTTCTTTGAAACACCGTCAAAGAACTGGTAGTCCAAAACTGATAAACATGTTGCAGCGTCAAACCATGGTAAGGGAATACGAGGAAAATGGATTTTTGCCGACGAACCATTATGCTGGTTTATTTGACACAAGCGTCGACACTGTCTTGCTCTTCATAGTGAAGGGCTGCATTATCGGAGGCATGCTGTGAAACCTTTGCTTACGGAAACCCATAAAAGAGCAAGATTGCAATTTGCTATGGACCACATAGACTTTGATTGGAGTAATGTCATCTTTACTGATGAAAAAACTTTTAAGTCCAGTGAACACGGTCGATTATGTTTGTGGCGTCGAGATAATACGCGATACACAAGTGGTCACGTAGTGCCCAATAGGCAATCTGGCCATATAACGGTGACCATGTGCGGATGGATGAGTGCAGCCGATCCTGGAGAACTAGTGAGAATACCAAGCCGAGCAAATAGTGCAAGTTATATAGAAGTGCTGGATTAGACAATGTTGCCCACAGTTCGAACGGTGTATCCAAGCGAAGAATTGCCACAGATAACATTTGTGCAGGATAATTGTCCAATACACCGTTCGCACAGTGTGCAGGATAATTGTCCAATACACCGTTCGCACAGTGTGCAGGCTTGGTTTCGTCAACATAATGACATTTGCGCTATTCCTTGGCCTGCTAGATCACCGGATTTAAATCCAATTGAAAATTTATGGGGTGTTATTGTTCAACGGTGGAATAATCAAAACGAGCTTACTCCAGATGCGTTAAAGGCTCATTGTTTACAAATATGGGAGAGTATTCGTGGTTCAGATCTGTGTAAAAATTTGATTAATTCAATGCGTTCCCGAATGCAAGCTGTTATTGACCAAAATGGTGGTTATACGAGATATTGATAAATATATTTAATTAATATTACATATTTACTCAGTACGTACTGGAGACCTCGTTACGTGTGTTTTACTTAATACCTGTATTTGAAATAATTTAAAAAAAAGTTATGAACACTTAGTTATAACACAACATAATTTTGTTTTTTTTTATGTTACCTACTAAACATTTGATATGTGGTTGTGCAATTTTGTAGTTTTTTTTTTTTCATATCTTGCGTCTTGTTTGTTTTTGTTGAGGTTACATAAGCTTCAATCCTCTTTCCAATTTGGGAAACGAATATTTAAGCTATGGCCTCAATAAAAAATTACAAGTAATATTATAATCTTATTCGATGATTAATAATCTGACTGTTGAATGGTAAACTGTAAGAAATAAATATCTATATTATTTTATTATTGCCTTTTTGTTTGATGAGCCTGTTTACCTGCTTTTTTTTCCTTTTGCTGCGTAACTACCGATTTGAATATTAATAATGATATTACACAACGCCGTCTAGTCCCAAGCTAAGCAGAGCTTGTGTTACGAGTCCTAGACAATTGATAAACATACTTATATATTTCTAAATACATACATATTACAGATAAATTACACCCAGATTCAGCAAATGATCGTGCCCAACACACAAACATTTGTTCTGGGTGGGAATCGAACCCACGACCCCGACATTGCAGTCAGGACCACTAACCACTAGACTAACAGGCCAGTCATAATGTTATATTACAATTAAATATCCACTTTGTCAGCTTCGATATAAATCCTACCGATTTCTTTTATTTGTTATTCATAACTTCAAAAAGTACAGAGGAACCAGAAATCTGACCCACCTGGCAGTAGAAGGTAGATAACATAAGACATCCTAAAAGTTAGACGAATTTGAACCTTCTGCAATAAGCAGAAGTTAAGTGGTATTCAATTCGGAGCTAATTTAAATGAGTAAAACGAACGAATACTGTTATGACTATTTGATCTTTAAGACGTAACGTTAACTTGTGAATACGGTCCTGTCACATAATGCACTTGTTAATTTCAACATTATTCCATAAGTCAACATAGTCTAATGGTAGTAACTGTAGACTTATATTGACGTGGTCGCCGGTACTAAGTTCAAATCAGTCACGCTACTTTTAGTAGGTTTGTGTTTAGAATACTGAATTGTTTTTTTTAAATCAAATTAAAATTTATAAGTATTAAATTAAATTAATTATTTAAATCAAAACTTTAATGAAAAACAACTAAATATTACTTATACAAATACTTTACTTTACAAAGAAATTTAAGTATTCGTCTAATAGACTTAATTGAAATAACTATGTATAAAGGTAAAACACATAAAAGAAGTGAAGATATTAAATTGCTTATGACAGAATAGAATTATTTGAAATACAATTTTGAACATGACAAAAACAGTTTATGTATTTCAATAGTGCCAGTGGCGGATTAACCACGTAGCAAAATTAGCAAATGCTACGGGCTAAAAATTGTTTACACGACGTCATTGCAATTAGTGTCGACTGGTTTTTGCGTTATTAGAACGGTTCATTTTTATTTCTCTACCCTAAACTAAGTAACATTTGAATACCAGTTTTATGATGAATATGCCTAATGGTCTAGACTACCCACTTATTACAAGTCAAGCGAAATTATTCCAAATATGTTTGAAGAATGTTCAATTTGGGGTTTTAAATCGAAAGCAAAAAAATACACAAGATTTGCGATTTAGCCTCGTGCCTTACTGCGTCAAAGTCTTTACATAAACCACTAAGCTAACTATGATATTAAAAAATGTATTTTAATTTTGGACTATGACCATTTACTTACTTTATCTATCTTAAGTAAATACATTATTATTATATATTAAAATAATAAACATTTACTTGCAATACTTTCTTTCATTTCTATACAAACTGTCCATTTAAAAAGACATTTCCCGACTTACGTTATTAAAGAAAAGTAAAAAAAATGCCAACTAAAACACAAAAGCTGGAAAACAAAAAGTAAAAAGTTTAACTTGAGATTTGAACCAGAAACATGTGCATCACAAGCCGCCGTTGTTACCATTGGACGAAATGGACTCTTGTGGTCACACTTGAAATTTAACGTTACTTGTAATGCTAGACGCAATATTCGTGCCCGTTTACAAACAGTTGATAAGAATCACGAAATTAGTTAAGCTTGTGTCTCATATTTTTTTATCAATCTACCCTCACACCCAGTTGTTGAAGATAACGATGACGCATGTATCTATTTTCTGTCAAACTAAAAGTCAAGTTTATGGTTTGTGAGATTGCCTTGGTCGCCATTTAGCTGGGAAGCAACCAACGCCATCTAGTTACATTTTCGAAAACTTGAATTTTAACGTGCAAGGGAAATTAGACACTAAGGTACCCAGGCAATTTCACAGCTGTCTGTACATAACAAAGAACTGTACGTCGTATTAAGCTTAAAGGTACGGCTTTGCAGTAACTTATATTTTATGATCAGAGACACTATAAATAAGATTAAAAAAAAACGCCTAATCATTTTGAATAGCAATGATTGCAATCAAAAAAACAATGGTCTACAATAACAGTGACAGTAAGTTAGTATGTGAACGCCTTTCAGACTTCGAGTATCTATATATATAAAAGAAAGTCGTGTTAGTTACACCACTTATAACTCAAGAACGGCTGAACCGATTTGGCTGAAAATTGGTGGGGAGGTAGCTTAAAACCAGGAGACGGACATAGGATACTTTTTTTTTTTTTTTTTTTTTTTAGGGTAGATTAGAGTAGAGTAGGGTAGGGTAGAGTAGGGTAGAGTAGGGTAGAGTAGGGTAGAGTAGGGTAGAGTAGGGTAGAGTAGGGTAGAGTAGGGTAGAGTAGGGTAGAGTAGGGTAGAGTAGGTAGAGTTGACAGCTTAGATAAAAGGTAACTATTAAGCGGTACGAAGTTTGCGGGGTCAGCTAGTAATTTTATGAAAATGTACGAACACTATCAGTAATACATATTCATAGAGGCTAGTGAAGAATGATTCAAAAATCAAAATACCAAGTAAAACGTAATTACATTGATGTACATAATTGGTAATAAATAGTCACTTTCAAAAATCGACATAAACAAGCTGCGATATCGAAGAAGAGCTCGTCGTCTAACAGATATTTTTGGATATTTAGGCGAATTTGCAAACAAATATACAATTTATTGGACGTGCAATAAAACACTAAAAACACACGAAACACTTGAATTTTTATTTAGTCATATAAATAAGTACAGACATTAGCGTTTAAATATATTTATTTCTTATTTTAACACATTATCAATATAATAAAATTACTCAGACAACACACATTGAATTTTTTCATCCACTCTAAAATCTCGAAAAGAAAAACTAGCTAGTTTCGAAAATATGTTATCAAGGAATGACGCTGATGCCGTTATATTTGCTTGATTAGCAACTGGTGGAATTGAAGGTAGTTCAGGTAATCCAGATTCATTTTCCTGTTGTTCTTCAACCTGTCATGTATATCAGCCAATGTATTTTGTAATTATGGTTATGTACGTGTATCAAGTTCTTACAATATGCCTTCATATTCGTTTAGTGGCCACAGTTCAGTTCAGGCACATTGACTTCATGAGCGTCAACAAACCGTAAATTCAAATTCGTAAACAACCTAATCAAATATGCACAGCAGAATATTAATATTAGAAGCGTAAAGAAAAGTCCGATAAAGGATAGCATGGAGCCAAGTTTAAAAATCAAATACATTTACGGAAACTCAAAACAGTAATGTGTGTAAGATCGACGCAACGGAAAACTGATACATACAGTTTTCACAGTTTAGTTTAAAGTGCGCAGAAACGTTGAAATAGTTTTAGGACATTTGGGTGCACGGTCTTGAAAATATTGCCGATTCATAATGAGTGAGTGCCATCAAAATGCGCAGCAGCTCGAAAAGTGGTGTCCAATTAACTTTTTTAACTTCTGTAAAACAATTGTGGTATTTACAAGTGTCTTATATTTTCAATCCGACCTTCAGGCGTACTACTACAGATAGGAACACTGTCTGTCTTATGCGTGTATCCAAACGTAAATGCAATTTGTATCAATTTATCCTCATCCTCCATGATTGCAATGAAACAAAACGACTCAAAAACAACATACTTATTTTTTGGACTTTTTTGTCGCCGGTTCTAGACAAATGTAATTGTTGCGACTTATTTTTATTTATTTTAGAAGTAATTTTCATATATAATTAATGTACCATATAATTGATTTTTTACACCACTTGCTCGATAATGTCGTTTCACACGTCATACAAACCTCACTTAGAGCAAGTCATTATATGCCTAGGGAGATAATGCAGTATGGCCGATCCCTAGGGAATAATAAGATTTGAATTTGGAGCATCAAGAATCGGCAACATTGTCAATTAAAATGTAGGCGCATCGAACAAATTGACTCGAAATTCAAACCAAAGAGTATAAAATCACTACCTATGATTCAAACTGGCCACTAACAAAAAAAACCGGCCAAGAGCGTGTCGGGCCACGCTCAGTGTAGGGTTCGGTAGTTTTCCATCCGTCACAATAAGTGTACCCACTTATGAATTTAAAAAAATGCTTGCCTATACGACTATACAACAAACTTAGACCAGAAATTATTTTGTAGAACCTTTTTGTCTTTTTGTACAAAAACTGTTCTTTCCATCAAGTTCAAAATGATTTTCCTAGAAAGTCCTTATAAAGTTCTACTTTTCAGATTTTTTTCATATTTTCTAAACTTATGGTTCAAAAGTTAGAGGGGGGGGGGGACGCATTGTTTTTTACTTTTGGAGCGATTATTTCCGAAATTATTGACATTATCAAAAAATGATTGTAGTAAACCCCTATTCATTTTTAAATACCTATCCAACGATATATCACACGTTAGGGTTGAAATTAAAAAAAAAATCACTTCCCACTTTACATATAGGGGGGCTACCCTAATAAAACATTTTTTTCCAATTTTTATTTTACCACTTTGTCGGCGTGATTGATATACATATTGGTACCAAATTTCAGCTTTCTAGTGCTAACGGTCACAGAGATTAAGCGAGGACGGACAGACAGACAGACAGACGGACAGGCAGACATGGCGAAACTATAAGGGTTCCTAGTTGACTACGGAACCCTAAAAAGAAAATAGAATATAACGTGCGTACATACTGACGACACGGGAGCATTATAGAAAATTGAAACTATAGAATCTTGGAGTAGTGAATTTTGTTTGTTTGATGAACTAGTAAATACACTTCTGGACACATCTATTGGCCCACCTTAGAGTTCAGGTTTCGATGGCCCCTACCGAAATATGATTGCTAGATTGAACAAAAACTGTTGATGCAGTTTTAAACCTGATACATTTTACCATCTTTTTCGATCGTATTGTTTTAAATTTGAATTCAGAATACCATACGACATGGAGCTACGCCTAACAAGTCGGATATGCGCCTTGTTAAAGGCAATTGTTTTTTTAATAAAAAATATGTTTTATCAAATAAAGGTTTAATTTAAAACGCGTGTTGCCTCCTTGGGCGTCTACCACAGCTCTCATAAGATTAGGCATAGAGTTTATCAACCGCTCTTTGAAATTTTGAGGGATCATCTCCCATTCCTCTTCTATGGCAGTTTTAACTCCTGCATCGTCTGGGCAACTGGCTGACGAGCCCTAACACGTCTTTTTAGCTCGTCCCACATGTCCTCAATGGGGTTCATGTCTGGGTTTCTGGCTGGCCAGTCCATAACTGTGATGTTCACATCCCGAAGATATTCCCTGACGATGCCGGCCGCGTGGGCTCTTGCATTAACATGCATAAAAAGGAAATTTGGGCCCTCATAGTCCGCGTATGGTATCACGTGAGGTTCTAAGCACTCACGAATGTACCTTTCAGCATTTAATGTTGGCAGCCGTGGACCTGTAACAACCTCAAGTTGAGTTTTGCCGCTCGCGGATATACCGCCCCAGACAGTCCATGAGCCACCGCCATAAGCAACCCTCTCTTCAAAGCAGCATTGTGCGAAACGCTCCCTTATGTCGGTAGACCTTCTTCCTTCCATCATTGCCATGTAACACAATTTTAGACTCATCAAAAAAGAGTGCACGGCTCCAATCTTGCTGTGTCCAATTTAAATGACTGCGGGCGAAATGAAGACGCGCTGTTCGGTGAGCTCGCGTTAGTTTGGGCCCATTAGCTGGCTTGTGTGGTACCATATCGCGTTCTTTTAACCTTCTCCGAACAGTTCGAGCGCTCACAGATACTCCGTGGAAGTCGCGAAGTTGGTTTTGTATCTCAATGGAGGTAAGGTGACGATTTCTCAAGCTGGTCGTCACGATGAATCGATCCTGCCTTTCAGTTGTGACCCGAGATCGTGGCCTTCTTTGGCGACGAACAAAGCCGCCAGTCTCTAAGTACCTCCGATAAACATTTCGGACCGCAGATCGACCTAAATTAAGTTGAGCACTCACGTTTCTTTGGCTTTGTCCAGCCTGAATAAGTGCCACAGCTTGGGCGGCGACTTCAGGTGAAGTATCCATAGATTATTGATAGAACCTCACCGTAATGTTAAGAATAAGTAATGTTTGTTGCAAAACCAAAGATATCAATCACTTTTTCAAGAATTAAATCCAATAAAAGCAAGTTTTCTTAGTATTCGATTGTTTGATATCAACAAACAGGCTCCAAATTGTCTTTTGTTTCTTTAAATTCTGTGTTCGAAATTCAAAAAAAGACTATTGAATGAAATTGTGAATGTGCCAGGTTCAAAACTGCATAAAACTATTTGATCGACCTAATATAAAATTTTAGCTAGGACCAAACGAAACGGAAAATACAAGGTGGGCCAATAGATGTGTCCAGAAGTGTATAATACTTATATTTCTCTAATACATGATTTGGTCGACTAAATTGTCTTTTAATTATCTCACAGATGGTGTATAAAGTAGAGTATGCAACACGGGGATAAAGCTGTCTTTGTCTTGGGCGGCTTAAATTCCTCACTTCACTCAGGTTTCTTTATTAACTCCCTCGCAATGCTCGGGAGTTAATTTTATAAATCCCTCACTATCGTTCGAGATTGAAATCAACAACCTTCGTTTCGTTCGGAATTCAACATGCCGCCCGCGACTTAAAGACACTGCTTTATCCCCTAGTCACATAAACTACTATTTTACACCACCTGCTCGATAATGTCGTTTTATACGTCATACAAACCTCACTTAAGCAAGTCATTCTATCCCTAGGGAGATAATGCAGTACCTATGCTGATTCCTAGGGAATAATGATATTTGAATTTGGAACACCAAAAATCTTCAACATTGTCAATGTACGTGCATCGCACAAGTTGACTCGAAATTCTAAACTGGCCACAAACAAAAAAAGAAAATAGGATAAAACTTGGTTATTGACGGGAGCATTATAGAAAATTGATAGTATAGAATCTTGGATTAGTGAATTTTGTTTGTTTGATCAACTTGTAAATAATAATACTTATATTTCTCTAATACATAATTTGGTCGACCAAATTGTTTTTTTAGGGTTCCGTAGCCAAATAGCAAAAAACGGAACCCTTATAGATTCGTCATGTCTGCCTGTCTGTCCGTCCGTCCGTATGTCACAGCTTCCTTTTTCCGAAACTTTAAGAGCTATACTGTTGAAACTTAGTAAGTAGATGTACCTATTCTGTGAACCGCTTTACGATTTTTTCACAAAAATTGAAAAAAGCAATAAATTTTGGGGGTCCCCATTAGCGTTAAAAATTCCCGAAAGAAACAATTGTTTCTTTCAATGAAAAAAAACAAATTGTGTTTTTTTCCGTTTTTTTTTTCACATGTTGCATTGTTTGCGAAAAAAACGTTTGGGAACAAAATAGAAATCTTTCAAATGTTTTATTCATTGTTTCGGTTAAATTCATGAAAAAAAAAAAAAAAAAAACGAGTTTTATTGAAATTAATATATTTATAGTGGGCGAAAATGTACGCGGTACGCTACTCGAGCGTACCGTTTTTTTCACCCACTTTACAAATGATCCTGCTTTCCTCAGCCAAAATCTCGATTTCACTGTCGTCAGCTTGATCAGAATCGAGCTTCCACAAGCCTCCCCCAAATGTCACCATAATTATCGGTACCCACTGTTGGACACAAGCCTCTCTCAAGTATCGCCATTTAGGGTTTTAATGACTACTGCCCACTGTTAGACGTAGGCCTCCCCCTTGCTATAATATAATAATCATAATAAAAATAAATCATTTATTATCAGGCATCTTGGCCCATAGATATATACCTTACAGACTAACACATACATAGAGTAAATACAACTTGTTGTTAGTAAATAAGACTTAGGATTATGTTAGTAACACTTCACATTGCACTAAGTTCACTTCGTGCTGTTCTGTGGCACCTGTCCGCGGAAGCGACGGAACACCACGCCCTGCGGCCAAAAGTCTTCCTTCAGCATGAGAGACAAGAAAGTGTTCGGGACTCGCCCTACGAACGCCTTGAAATTGACGTTACGATGCGACTCCAGCAGCTGTACCCTCAGTGCGAACTTCGTCTTTTGGCGCACGTACTCTACGATGTCCTCCACCTTTGTCGTGTAATGCAGGCGAGAGATGTACACGGGAGTGTTCGGCTGGGCGGCACGCAGACTCACGCTAGGAGTTGCAGGTGCTATGCCGCAGCGGTTCTTGTTGGTTTGCGTTCGACGCTTCCTCTTTTGCACCGTAACGAAACCATCGTCATTTTCAACCTTGTTCGTGAAAACCAATGCCCACTGTTGGACATAAGCCTCCCCCGAGTGTCCCCATTAGGCGCTAAAATACTGATGCCCACATAAGTCATAGTGATGACATAAGTCTCCCCTCGCTATAATGACCTATGCCCGCTGTTGGACATAAGCCTTCCCCTCACTATAATGACCCATGGCCACTGTTGGGCATAAGTCTCCCCGTAGTGTCACCACGTAGGCGTTACAATAATTGATGCCCACTGTTGGTCATATGCCTCCTCGCGATAATGACCTATGCCCACTGTTGGGCATAGGCCTCCCCGTAGTGTCACCACGTAGGCGTTATAATAATTGATGCCCATTGTTGGACATAGGCCTCCTCTCGCGATAATGACCTATGCCCACTGTTGGGCATAAGCCTCCCCGTAGTGTCACCACGTAGGCGTTACAATAATTGATGCCCACTGTTGGTCATATGCCTCGCGATAATGACCTATGCCCACTGTTGGGCATAGGCCTCCCCGTAGTGTCACCACGTAGGCGTTACAATAATTGATGCCCACTGTTGGTCATATGCCTCCTCGCGATAATGACCTATGCCCACTGTTGGGCATAGGCCTCCCCGTAGTGTCACCACGTAGGCGTTACAATAATTGATGCCCGCTGTTGGACATAGGCCTCCTCTCGCGATAATGACCTTTGCCCACTGTTGGGCATAAGCATCCCCCAAGTGTCACCACATAGGCGTTATAATAATTGATGCCCACTGTCGGACATAGGCCTCCTCTCGCGATAATGACCTATGCCCACTGTTGGGCATAAGCCTCCCCGTAGTGTCACCACGTAGGCGTTACAATAATTGATGCCCACTGTTGGTCATATGCCTCCTCGCGATAATGACCTATGCCCACTGTTGGGCATAGGCCTCCCCGTAGTGTCACCACGTAGGCGTTACAATAATTGATGCCCACTGTTGGGCATAGGCCTCCCCGTAGTGTCACCACGTAGGCGTTACAATAATTGATGCCCGCTGTTGGACATAGGCCTCCTCTCGCGATAATGACCTTTGCCCACTGTTGGGCATAAGCATCCCCCAAGTGTCACCACATAGGCGTTATAATAATTGATGCCCACTGTCGGACATAGGCCTCTTCTCGCGATAATGACCTATGCCCACTGTTGGGCATAAGCCTCCTCGTAGTGTCACCACGTAGGCGTTATAATAATTGATGCCTACTGTTGGACATAGGCCTCCTCTCGTGATAATGACCTATGCCCACTGTTGGGCATAGGCCTCCTCGTAGTGTCACCACGTAGGCGTTATAATAATTGATGCCCATTGTTGGACATAGGCCTCCTCTCGCGATAATGACCTATGCCCACTGTTGGGCATAAGCCTCCCCGTAGTGTCACCACGTAGGCGTTACAATAATTGATTCCCACTGTTGGTCATATGCCTCCTCGCGATAATGACCTATGCCCAATGTTGGGCATAGGCCCCCCCGTAGTGTCACCACGTAGGCGTTACAATAATTGATACCCGCTGTTGGACATAGGCCTCCTCTCGCGATAATGACCTTTGCCCACTGTTGGGCATAAGCATCCCCCAAGTGTCACCACATAGGCGTTATAATAATTGATGCCCACTGTCGGACATAGGCCTCTTCTCGCGATAATGACCTATGCCCACTGTTGGGCATAAGCCTCCCCGTAGTGTCACCACGTAGGCGTTACAATAATTGATGCCCACTGTTGGTCATATGCCTCCTCGCGATAATGACCTATGCCCACTGTTGTTCATAAGCCTCCCCCTAGTGTCACCACCTAGGCGTTATAATGATTGATGCCCACTGTTGGACATAGGCCTCCTCTCATTATAATGACCTATGCCCACTGTTGGGCATAAGCCTCCCCAAGAGTCGCCATTTAGGCACTATAATGATTGATGCCCACTGTTGGACATAGGCCTCCCAGTACTATAATTACTATAATTTCACTCAGGTTTCTTTATTAACTCCCTCGCAATGCTTGGGAGTTAACCTTATAAATCCCTCGCTATCGTTTGGGATTAAAATCAGCAACCTTCGTTTTTTTCGGAATTAAACATGCCGCCCGCGACTTAAAGACACTGCTTTATCCCCTAGTCACATAAACTACTATACAAGTTCATCAAACAAACAAAATTCACTACTCCCAAGATTCTATAGTTTCAATTTTCTATAATACTCCCTTCAGTAAGCAGATTTTATTCTATTTTCTTTTTTTTCTTCGATGCATGTACTGTCTTACCCAATGATTAAAGAAAGGCTGCCCTTTCTTTAATCATTGGTCTTACCAACTTATCTGTGAAATGGAGAAAATAGGAACTACGACCGCCATGTTGAAATGTCATTCGATTGTCTACTACATTCGGGTGCTCTGTTTTTTGTTGCGATATTTCTACATTTTTAGCGTTTAATATGCCGAAAGCGTCAAACCCTTTTTTGAAGAAGAAGCTGGGGCGGAGGCTCCGATTATTCCATTTAATGAAGTATTCAAACGAATTCCGGCAGCTACAGGTTAGTGTTGTCTTCTTTCTTTTTGTAAATTTCCCGATATATTTTTCATTGATTACTTTTTAACGTAACTGTAACTTAAAAAATATAAAGCTGAGTGATTCAACTACCTATAGTTCTCGTCACGTAAAAATAACACTGGAATAATCTGAGGGGCTCTCCCGCATAGGTACGTTTGGCTTAGCGTAAATTCTCTCCACTCCACTGCCTTCCAGCGTTCTTTTTACGTGACGCGATTTGTACGCAAGCCGCATAAAAAATAGTTACTCATACTTACATTTAATATTTAAACTACAGTATGCAAATACTTAATTAATTTTGTCTATATTTCAGGTGTGAGTCAAGGGCTGATTTCAAAAATAGTTAAAGAAGGGCATGCAGCAGAAGAAGCTGGTACAAAAATTCGGACCCCAGGCAAGGAGAGGAAACGTCAAAGTGGGTTTATTCATGTTGATGTTTTTGACATGGGAATTATCTGGAGGAAAGTACAAGAATTTTACTCTAATAAAAACGAGTTACCGACTGTTAAGAAGACCTCTAGTCTTAAAAACAGAAATAAATTACACGGGACCAAGAGAAACTACGGAAGCTGCTCCACAAAATGGGTATTGCTCATGCAGCGCAATGACGTATCAGCTTGGAGAGCAAAATACTTGCATGCTGTAGAAAAAAATTATAAATCTCCACAGCCTCGGCCGCTAATTTATTTAGATGAAACCTATATACATGCATCGCATACATCAGGTAAATGCTGGCAAGGAGAGGGTGTAGATGGAGTGTTAGAGCCTGTATCAAAAGGGCAAAGATATATTATTGTTCATGCGGGAGGGGATACCGGATTTGTCCAAAATGCTCTTCTAGTTTTTAAGTCTAACACAAAAAGTGGTGACTATCATGACGACATGAATAGTACTAACTTTAAAAAGTGGGTTATTGAAAAATTTGTGCCTAATTTACAAGAGCCATCAATAATAGTAATGGATTATGCCTTATCACCGTATTTGTGTAAATAAAATACCAAATACTAATTCTTTAAAGAAAGATTTGCAATTATGGTTGACACAAAATAAAATTGACTACGGAGAGTAGTTGACGAAATCTCAGCTGTTAGAAATAATTAAGAGAAATAAGCCTGAACCTGTGTATGAAATTAAAAAAATATTAGAAGAAAATGGACACAAATGCTTGAACTTACCTCCCTATCATTGTGATCTCAATCCCATCGAATTAATATGGAGCTCGATGAAAAGAAAAGTTGCTGATGTAAATATTGACCACGAAAATTCTGCTATTCCCTGTCTAGTTCAAGAAGCTTTTGAAAGTATAACGGTTAGTGAGTGGGCTCAGCATTGCAATCATGTTCGCATGTGTATTTGGATAAACCGTTCATTATAGAAGTGATAAGTGATTCGGAAACTGAAAGTGACAGTGATAATGATGACATGGACATAAGCAGCGTATGGCCTCAGAGCCAGGATGAAGTTGGGCGTGCAAGTTCATCAAAAGATATTATTCTTAAGCAAACTTTTGTTTTCTTTAACCCCTCACATCGTTAATATATGAGTTACGTATATGAGTTGATGATGATGATGAAACTTTTGTATTATTCTATCTAATAACTAGTTCATGTCCTACAGGATACATCTTGAGTGTCTAGATATTTGAAATTTGATCAAATAGAGAAGCTAGTACTAACTAACTAGTAGTTTTTGTAAGCTTATAACTGCTGAATCCATCTATGCAGGTACTTATGCAATTATTTTTTTTAATATAACGTGTTGCGCCGACCCCAAATAAAATGGGACAAGGGCAGGAAGAAGAAGAAGATAACGTTTTTTTAAAAGTTATTAAATTTCATTTGCCTACTTTGCTAAACATTTAGTTTGTAAGTGGGTAGCTACGTAATATCAATTGAATGCCAGAGAAAAAGCTAATGTACCTATGTATCTACCTACATTAACTTTCCTATTTTTGAAGACTATACTTATACTTATGATGACATGGTACCTATGTGCCAAATAAACGTATTTTCTTTCTTTCTTACTTATATTAGCATTTTTATTATTATAAAACAATGTTAGGTATTGTTTAAAATAATAAAATTATGTTTACCTAGTTTCTTAACTGACATACTCAATCATGGGTAACTTTTATTAATTTGCAACACTAAAGCGACGGTGTCGCTACCACTCAGTTCACAGATAAGTCGGTGGGTCTGTACATTTTAACTCACGATGTTGACGATTTTTGATGTTCCAAATTCAAATCTCATTATTCCCTAGGGATCGGCCATACTGCATTATCTCCCTAGGGATAGAATGACTTGCTTTATGTGGGGTTTGTATTGTATGACGTATAAAACGACATTATCGAGCAGGTGGTGCAAAAACTACTATTTTAGGCAGGATGCGGCCATGTCATTTGAGCAATATTTTGTTTGGAAATGTACAGTGCCAACCAAGGAAATGCCAGCCTTTTCAAAATGAAACTAAACACGGCGTATTTTTATCTTATTTTAGTTTTCTTTAACACAATATTTATTTTGTTTCAGAGTAACCTGGAAACAAAGGATATGAAACTGTCAGCTCTTGAAGCAACCAACTTTTCAAGAACAGTTTCATTTGGGAAATCACAAATAAAACAAAATGTAGTAAATGATGCGGATTTTCTTAACAACTTCGATGACATCGATTCCTCAATGTTTCCGCTAATTCATAAATATCTTTGTTATAGTTGCAGCAGAAATTATTCCGAAATGAATCAATCGAAATTGCCAAAAATTAAATGATTGAAAACTATTTTACCATTTAAATAAATCCAAGTAATTGAAAAATAAAGTGTTTGAGCCCTACACTTACGTTAATTATTTTAACAATTTCGTTAATATTTTGACTACCTAATTATGTAATGTTCCAAGTAATATTTCGGTAGAATTAAATAAATAAATATGTTATAATAATTAGGGACCGGATTAAACATTATGCTTTTGCATATTTAAGCCATCCTCAGCGGTAATAGCATATTTTAATAAAAATATTGCCAACAAAAAGGAGACTGAATTTAAATATTCTGAAACGGTTATAATAATAATAATATAAAACGTTTATTTTCTCATCACGAAGTTACTTAATGCGAACACATTACAATTTACACACCGCGGTATAACTAAGTGAGAGACTGGTGCATGAATTAGGTTTCCATAAGAACCTGTATTACAGGTCACCAGCAACACATCTGGGTATAATTAAACATTGCTTCACAGTTCAGAAAAGTTATTTAAAGATTACATCGATAAAAACAAAATGAAGAAAAAAAGTAGGCACTTATTGATTACTTATTTATTAGCTTTTTTTTACTTCATCCTTGTTTTCTGTCTGCTGAGGTCGTTGAGCATTCTGCTGAGCTCTTCCGTAGTCTCAGCTATGACTACTATGTCGTCGGCAAACCGAAGGTGGGTAATGTACTCGCCATTGACAGTTAGAAGCTTACATCCGATAATTTTGCTTGTTGTAATATTCCTTGATTGTGAAAATTTTGTCATCGGTAGCAAGAATATCCCTGAGTTTTTCATCAGTGTAACGAACAATCAAAGATTTTGATCTTTTTACTCTCTTCTATAAAAGGGACTCATTTAAACTGATGATGTTATGATGAGTAACAACGGTGGGTATTCTATCTGCGAAGATTTTAATTTTGGCCCTGACAGCATTCACTGCCTTTCTCACAACACGCGGCAGGCCTGGATTTTTAATGATCATGATCATTTCATGATAATAAAAGCAACACTAATGACTATACATTTTCTAATTTTTACTGAAACATGGATTACATCTGATGCGGATGCAAAATTATACCAAAAACCACACTATAAACATATCTATAACTACAGAATCGGATCGCAAAGGCGGCGGGGTTTCAATTTACGTACACGACACCATCAATTACGAAATAACAAAAGAGTTATACGAATATGGAAACCATTTCCTTTGGATACACATCGATAAACTCTCATTGATTATAGGAGCGATTTACAAACCCGGCGATTCCAATATCAACTTATTATCAATATCAATTTTATTGAAACATATACCTCACAATTAGAAAAGAGAAAAAGAACAATTGTCTTTGGAGACTTCAACATCGATTTACTTATTTAGTAAGGACAACCACGTCACAAGATACTTGAATGAAATAAAGGGAACCGGCTATGAAATATTAAACAAACTATTATAATTATAGTACCCGTAAAACCGACACTACAAACACTGTACTGGATCACATAATTATGTATCAACGTCAGTAACCACGCTTTTAGCATATCCATAATTGACTCGAGCCTATCAGACCACAAACAATTATTTCTTCAGGTTGGCAGCTTAGCACCAAAGGTAAACAAAAAGATCAAGTATAAAGCACTCGACTACGAAAAATTATATAACAGTGCCATGACAGCAAACTACACTAATAACGAAAACGATTACTACTACTTAAAAAGATTTATCTTAGAAAAAATAAACAAAAATAAAGAAGATAAGACTAAAATCCTAAATCTACCACAAAAAGACTGGATTAACCGGAATATCATAGATTCAATCTACCTATGAAATCAACTATGGCAAGAAACAAAATCCCACCCAAAAGATGACAAACTTCGGAAAAACTTCAATAAGGAACAGGAAAAAGTAAAAAGACAGAAAAAGAATTACTATCACAACTTATTCCAAAATAGCTACAAACATCCTAAAAAAAATGTGGGTAGTAATAAACAACTTAGCAAATAACAAAATCAAAGACAGTAGTGCTCCTCCCAAACTGATGTCAAACTCAGGATTCATCACAGACGGTAATGAAATTTGTAACGCATTTAATTCATTCTTTGTATAAATAGGCGCGGACTTAGCTAATAAAATAACTAAAATGTACCACACAAACACAGGCAACATTCTCATGTACGACAATAACTACACACACGAAGTAACTCTGAATGAGCTAACCCACTTTGACACTAAGAAATACCTTTGTGCATAATTTATAATAATGTTGTATCTTCTTCTATAGACTGTGTGTACATAAATTATAAAATAAATAAACTAAGAAGATACTAAAAATTATTGACAACCTCGACAGTAACAGTAGTACAGGTTTAGACGGTATCAGCACAAAAGCCATTAAATGCCTTAAAAATATAATTGCTGAAAGATTATCGGACTGTATAAATATGTGCTTAACTCACTATTTTCCCTGATTCGCTTAAAGTTGCAAGGGTCTGTCCTATTTACAAAGCTGGAAATAGAACTGACCCCGGCAACTATCGACCGGTATCAGTCCTACCTGTGATATCAAATATATTCGAACGAGTCATATTATACAACCGTCTAAACGAGTATTTATCTAAGAAAAAAATCCTGATTGATCAAGAGTATGGTGTCCGTTCTTAATCTAGTACCCTAACAGCCACAATAGATTTAATGACAAAAATAAAAACAGAAAAAAAATTGCTGTAGGTATTTTCATTAACCTAAAAAAGGCCTATGATACAGTTAGCCATAAAAAACTACTACAGAAATTAAATAACATAGGTATCTATTTCAGGCAGCGCAGCGCCCTTGGTATGTTCGCTTTTTATTTAGAAAACAAGTAGTTAAAATAAATAACTTCACAAGTTTGATGCAAAACATAACATACGGTTGTCCTCAAGGTTCAATTTTAAGTTCATTATTATTTTTAATATACATTAATAACAACTCTTTGAATGTCTTAATTAGAGACACAATAGAAGAACAATTACCTTATGTCGGACAGTGTAACTTAAGACATTCGAAAGGTTAATAAAATAGGTTTGAAAGGGCACCTAACGCTATACGCAGACGATACTTGCCTCTTTTATTTCAACAAATCATTACAATACAAAACATTACATCTGATGCACAAAAAGACCTTGACCTACTAAATAAATAGCTAAAATATAACTTACTAATTAGGGGTCGTTCGGCCCACTATAGAACTGGGACCTCGGACCAGTTACCCCTTTTAAAAATTGATAATGGTTAACTGGGCCCACATCTGTTTTGCTTTCAGTCAAGCGATGTGTAAAAGTTTTAAGCCGGCCATTGACGATCAGTCCAAACATAAAACTGCGGCATAAAACTATAGGGCGTCACTCCAAATGGTTTTAGATTTGCCCATTCACTGGCGTCACTCCGGCTCTGCATTTTTCGATCGGCCGCCGGGCAAAGCTAACTAAAAGTGCACTACTTATATTTGTGTCGAAAAAAAAACGGATTCTGATTCTGAAGAAGAAACATTAATTCTAACTGTAGCTACTAATAATGTTCTCATATACTCACCGAGAAACGTGAAAGACAGCAATGGATGAAACAATGGCTTAGAAAAAGGAGTCAATTCACTCACGTCAATTTGTTGAATGAGTTATCATTAGAACCAAATGACTGGAGAAACTACTTACGGATGGACGAAACTACATGTTTCAAGCTTTTGAAACTTGTAACTCTTTAGATTGCTAAACAGGATAGGTACTAATATGAGAGAATTTAAGCTATTAGCCCTCATGAGCGATTGACTGCCACTCTTCGTTTCTTAACTTAGGGAATGAGTTATGAAGAATTAAAATTTCCAACTGCAATATCTCCACAGCGTCTGGGAGCGTTATTAGAGGATTATTCCGTAGTCAACTAGGAACCCTTATAGTTTCACCATGTCTGTCTGTGTTCGCTTAATCTCTGTAACCGTTAGTACTAGAAAGCTGAAATTTGGTACCAATATGTATATCAATCACGCCGGCAAAGAGGTAAAATAAAAATTTGAAAAAAAAAAATGTTTTATTAGGGTAGCCAGCCCCCCTATATGTAAAGTGGGAAGTGTTTCTTTTTTATTTCAACCTTAATGTGTGATATATCGTTGGATAGGTATTTAAAAATGAATAGGGGTTTACTAAAATCATTTTTCGATAATGTCAATAATTTCTGAAATAACTTTTGAACCATAAGTTTAGAAAATATGAAAAAATCTGAAAAGTAGAACTTTATAAGGACTTTCCAGGAAAATAATTTTTGAACTTGATGGTAAGAACAGTTTTTGTACAAAAAGACAAAAAGGTTCTACAAAATAATTTCTGGACTAAGTTTGTAATATAATCGTATATACAAGTATTTTTTTATACTCATAAGTAGGTACACTTATTGTGACGGACAGGAAACTACGGAACCCTACACTGAGCGTGGCCCGACACGTTCTTGGCCGGTTTTTTTTAAATTAGATGCACAACACGCTCAGTTACCGGACTGTCGAACAGCGAGCTACCCATTGCTCGCAGTCCGCAAGCCCGCGCCTGCGGTGGCCGGAAATCAGGATCGGAATCCCGGCGGCGGCTGAGACGTTGTAAGCGCTGTTGTCTGATGTGTTCGGCTTCTTCCTTAGCTAGCATAACTGCATCGCAGAAGGAGGCGTCATCCTGCCACTCCTCCTCACTCCGGACCAGGGCCTGTACCAAGGCCCGGCGCGAAAGACTGCCGCCGCCGATCGCCCCCACGAGGGCAAGGCGATGGTCTGCCCAAGCGGGGTACACCTCCATTGTGTGCTCCATCGAATCCTCCGGGCGTTCCGCACAATGGCGACACCCGGGCGTCACTTCCGCACGAATCTGGTGCAGAAATCTCCCGAATTTACAATGTCAGTTGAGAACCTGCGTCATGCGGAAGGTGAGGGAGGACGCCATGAGGTCTATCCAGCCACGCCTTAAAGAGGGGACTTACCGCCATAATTGTGGTTTGCCCAGCACTGGGTTGCGATAGTCGCTGACGCCATTTCTCCATGTGATCCCGCCGGAGCTCCGTCTGCCATGCCGCGACTTGTCGCGGCAGCGGACTTTCGCCCCGGCGTTGCATCTCCACGCACAAATCTCATGTGTGCAAGGACTATTGCCTCCAGATCCCATGGGGGCAGGCGAGCAAGTAGGCACGCCACTTCTTGGGAAACCGTACGGTATCCCCGCATTATTGCCATGACCCTCTGGCAGGCGTTCAGCTGGGCTTTCGGTTGCTGACGCAGCGATGGCGCTCACACTGGCGCCCCATAAAGGGTCACGGACGTCTGGACCCCCAAGGTTGGGCAGGAGCCACTTGAGAGCAGCCCCGTCACATAGTCGTGATCAAGTCACACGAAGTTATTAAGTATTTAATTTTTATAATAATAAATACAGGTAAAAAGTAGGTGCATAAAATATAAAAACATGTTTAACAAAAAATTTCGACACATTTGCTCAGAAAGTGACCATAATTGCACTACACTTAGGTATATAATGTAGCATGTTACGCGCCTCACTATAAAGGAAAGCGCTGACACCTAGGCACGAGGCAGCGCGTGTGCATCGACGTCATCGCCGCTGTTGCCACCGAGCGGGGGAAACTGCTGACACAGACCACGAGGCCCGATGGCACCGTCTACGTGACCACGGCCGCGCACTTCGGATCCAACCTCGATCGAGTCAATTTAATTGTCTTAGCATAATCATAATTGTAATTTCTATTTTCAATTAAATTAGTTTGTAAAATAAATTGGTTTTTTTTGAGTCATCCGGCAGTAGCCTACGTAATTGGCGCAGTCGGTAGGATAAACCCGGGTCGTTCTTGCGATAGCCGCCTTGTCGCCTCGCGTTCGCTACGATAGACTTTCAACGTCGCGCCGGGTTATCCTGAAGAACGAGACTACGCCGGAGATCCAGACATCGATCAGCTCAACGAAAACCAGATAATATGTTCATGTAAGTACGCTGAATTTTTTAGTGGTTGCTTACTTCCTTCTTGTGTTTAGTTTACCATTTTTCTTTCTTTCTTTCCAACATTTTTCGCCCACACAGATCGAATTCCTCTAGGATAGTTAGTAGTAGGGATAGAAGTATAGATTCTAGACGTAATATTATAAGCCCTGAGATTGAACCCGAGATGGCCGACTTAGATAACATATTTAAGGCCCTCCGCCTAGTCCCCGACTTTGACGGGAACCCGCACGTGCTCACCAGGTTTATCAAATTGTGTGACCAGATAGTCAATTCGTATATGCAGGATGGGCAACCAGAGATAAATCGATTGGCGCTTATAAATGGCATATTGAATAAAGTTACGGGGCCTGCAGCCCGTTTGATAAACTCCAACGGTGTACCTAACGACTGGGTAGGCGTACGTAGCGCTCTTATTAATAACTTTGCCGACCAACGAGATGAAACCGCTCTCTACAACGATTTGGCTTTACTTACGCAAGGTTCTAGCACGCCACAGGAATTTTATGAGCGTTGCCAGAATCTTTTCAGCACCGTCATGACGTATGTCTCATTGCATGATACATTAGAATCAACCATTGCAGCTAAACGCGATTTATACCGTAAACTGACATTGCAGGCCTATGTGCGCGGACTAAAAGATCCACTAGGCGCGCGTATTAGATGCATGAGACCGGAAACTATTGAGAAGGCGCTGGAGTTTGTGCATGAGGAGAGTAACACTATGTACTTGCAGAATAGAAATGATAGTTTATCTGATAAAAAACCTTCAAATCGAATGCCACCTAATCAACAGAGTGAATTCAATTTTAAATTGCCCGTCCCTCCAAACAATATGCATGCTTTAGTGAAAGCCAACTCTTTTAATATGCCTGGTCCGTTCAGACCACAAGGCCCGCAATTTATTTCACGGCCTTTACCGCCCCAGAACCAATTTAGAATGCCATTTAATCCATATAATATGCAACCACGTGGCCCGACTCGCACACAACAGATATTCGGCGCATCGCCTAACAGTAACCAAGGTGCTGAATTCAGGATGCCTCCGAGGAATCCTAATCCACCAAACAATGCTCCAAGACCAATGAGCGGCGTTAGCCACTTTGTACCCAGGCCCCTGCCTGCTACCAGCAGCTGGAACTGGGCCCAACGGGGCAACCCACCACCTTCCAACTATCTCAAGAGCCGCGACGTTAACTTGAACGAGTGCTCAAATTATGTGGAAGACCTTTATTACCCCGACCAGTACGACTATTACTATTGCTTAGACCCCTACAACTACGCCGACTACACTTACTATGACAACTGTTCATATGATTATGTTGGACCGCAACCAACTGACGTGACTAATGACATGGACAAACCAGGTACCATTGACCAACAGCAACCATCGACTAGCCAGGATTTTCAGAAGGTTCCGAAGTCCGACAAATCAGGATAGAATTAAATTTGCAAACCCAGAGACAATTACCGTACATTAGAATCCATAACCCTCCATTAAACTTTCTTATAGATACTGGTGCAAACCAGTCATTCATAAGCCCAGAAGCAGTTCAAAACTATTTCCCACACATACCTCTTAACTATGATCCATTCGAGGTTACCAACGTTCACGCTACAAGCAGGAACGATTACTCCATAAACTTGCAATGCTTCCCTGAATTCGGTGATACAGAATCGATTAAATTATTCGTCTATAAATTCCACGATCGTTTTGATGGTCTGATAGGAATGGACTTGCTTACCAAGTGGGAGGCTAAACTAGATCTGAAAGATCTCACATTAATAACCAAATTTGCGATTAATCCTATTCAAATTTACAACTCACGAAATTTAAACCTTTATGAGGAGATCATACCATCCAAAAGTTCTAAATTAATTCGATTACCTGTTAACACACCTGATGGTGAGGTTCTTGTAGAGGAGCAGGTCATTTGCAATTGCATCATATCTGAATGCCTGACTACCGTTACTAACAGCCGCGGCATGGTTGAAGTGACAAACCCAACCAATAATGATATAATCTTTACATTAGACCACGCTACTCAAGCGACGTTATTCAATGTTGAGTGCAGTAGCACTGAACAATTGTCACCACGCGCTAAAGACGTTACATCCCGATTACGTACCGACCACCTAAACGAAGAGGAAAAAGCAAACCTCTTGGCATTATGTTCAAAGTACGCAGACGTTTTTTATATTGAAGGCGAAGCCTTAACTTTCACCAACAAAGTAAAGCACAACATTAGAACCACTGACGAAATCCCAATTTACACAAAAAGTTATAGATACCCATTCATTCACCGCCAGGAGGTCAGTGATCAGATAGAGAAAATGTTAGATCAGGGAATCATTAGGCCATCTGAGTCTGCATGGAGCTCACCAATTTGGATTGTTCCAAAGAAAACTGACGCCTCCGGGAAACAGAAATGGCGCCTTGTCGTTGACTTCCGGAAACTTAACGAAAAAACGATAGATGACAAATACCCAATCCCGAACATCACTGACGTTCTAGACAAATTAGGCAAGTGTCAATACTTCACCACCCTCGATTTAGCATCAGGCTTCTACCAAGTTGAGATGAATCCCAGCGACATTCCCAAGACTGCCTTTAACGTTGAACATGGGCACTTTGAATTCTTGAGAATGCCCATGGGACTTAAAAATTCCCCTTCCACATTCCAGCGAGTGATGGATAATGTTCTCAAAGGGCTCCAAAATGTCATATGTCTCGTTTATCTTGATGACATAATTGTATTCAGTACCTCCCTCCAGGAACACATGAATAATCTAGAGAAAGTGTTCCAAAGGCTACGAGAATCTAACTTCAAAATTCAACTTGACAAATCAGAGTTCTTAAAACTCGAAACCGCGTACCTAGGCCATGTCATCAGCACCGAGGGAATAAAGCCTAACCCCGAAAAAATCACAGCTATCCAGAACTACCCTATACCCAAGACGTCCAAAGAAATCAAACAGTTTCTCGGACTTCTCGGTTACTACCGAAAGTTCATTCCAGATTTCTCCCGAATTACTAAACCCTTGACACAATGCCTAAAGAAAGGAAAAAGGATAACTTTAGACTCAGACTACATTAACTGTTTTGAGAAATGTAAGACCCTCCTGACAAACGACCCCATTCTTAAATATCCCGACTTCGACAAGGAGTTTATCCTAACGACAGATGCATCTAACTTTGCAATCGGTGCAGTACTGTCACAGGGCACGATTCGGACAAACCCGTAGCATACGCTTCACGGACACTTAATGAAAGTGAGGTAAATTATAGCACAATAGAGAAGGAGCTATTGGCCATTGTCTGGGCAACAAAATATTTCCGACCATACCTTTTCGGACGCAAGTTCAAAATAGTAACAGACCATAAGCCATTGCAATGGGTCATGAGTCTCAAAGAACCAAATTCACGGTTAACCAGATGGCGATTAAAGTTGAGTGAATATGATTTTACCGTCATCTATAAAAAGGGCAAGCACAACACCAATGCCGATGCTCTCTCCCGCATCGAAATCCATAACGAGGAGACCAGTTCAATGATTGCAAATGCGACCGACAGACCACCAACCCTAGATAACTCCAACACCCTGACAGCACACACATCCAGTGAAAACCCCATACTCGACATACCTATTACTGACGAACCGCTAAATAAATTTCACCGACAGTTATGCCTGACCGTCGTAGGTGACTTTAAAAAACGGACCACTGCGACTAAGCCATTTGACACCCACACTCGAACGTCAGTTCAGTTATCAGAATCGAACTTAGAAGAGGATCTGGTTAACGCAATTAAGGAATACGTTAATCCTAAGATCAAAACTGCTCTGCTAATAAATCCACCCCTTGAAATGTACAAAATAATCCCTCTCTTACAAAAACACTTTAAAAGCTCATGCATGAAACTAGTATTGGCTAAAAAGGAACTAGAAAACGTAAAAGAATACTTAAGGCAGCAGGAAATAATTCGTCACTACCACGAAGGCAAGACCAACCACCGTGGCATCAACGAGTGCTTTCTAGCATTATCTATCAGATACTATTGGCCTAAGATGCGAGATCATATAACCAAATTCATCAACGATTGCACAATATGTGGAGAAGCGAAGTACGATAGAAACCCTGTAAAGCAAAAGTTTAACATAGCTCCTCCTGCAACCAAACCCTTCGAAATAATACACATGGATAGTTTTTCAGCACAGAACGAAAAATATGTAACATTTATAGACGCCTTTTCAAAGTATGGTCAAGCTTACCTACTACGAGATGGGACTGCAGTAAGTATAATACAAGCTTTACTAACTTTCAGCACGCACCACGGCTTGCCACTAACCATTATTACAGATCAGGGGACCGAGTTCACCAATCAGTTGTTCTCCGAGTTCTGCAAGGTGCACAAGATAATTCATCACCAGACACTAGCATACTCACCAAACGCTAATGGAAATATTGAACGCTTTCATTCTACTATCCTGGAACATCTTCGTATTTTGAAACTAAAACACAAAGATGAGCCAGTCATTCATCTGATGCCATATGCTATCATCGCGTATAATAGTTCGATTCATTCCTTTACTCGTTGTAAACCTTATGACCTTATATTAGGGCACACTGACCCGCGAGACCCGATAGACATAGACCTGACAGGACATTTACTACAACAATATACCGAAACCCATAGAGAACGGATGCAGAAAGTATATGAACTCATCAACGAGACATCTCTCGCTAATCGGACAGCGCTCATAGAGAGTCGTAATAAAAATCGCGAAGACGAGGTCGACTATGAGCCTGACCAGCAAATATTCATCAGTAATCCCTCTGCTAGTAGATCTAAACTCGCACCCAGATACACTCAGGACACAGTCCTAGCTAACTTACCCATACACATCTACACTTCCAAGAAAAAGGGACCGATAGCTAAATCCAGACTAAAGCGTGTCCCTAAAACCAAGAAATTGTTGCAGGATACCCTTGATGCTGACGTTCAGCCTAACATGGGCGCAGGAGATTAATCTAGAACGACTCGACAATGGACCTGGACTGTTGCCCTTCAAATTAGGGCCCATGCAACTCATCACTCATTATCACACATTCCTTCAGAACATAGAACTGACACATATCGACGACAATATTAACAAAATACGAACTCAGCTGAATAAAGCCTTAGACAGATTAGATAACTACACCAGCACGTTATATGAGCTACAACTAGATAATTTGCATACGAAATTAAATAAAGCCTCATCTCATCTACAAAGCCTAAAGCCCAATCGTTTCAAGAGAGGTTTAGTAGATAGTTTCGGGACCGTAATTAAGAGCATTACAGGTAATCTAGATCATACAGATGCCATCCGTTATGACAACGCCCTTAAGGCCCTAAACGATAACCAGCAGCAAATAGTCATTGAGCAAAATCATCATATAAGTCTAAGCAAAGATTTGATGAACGAGCATACAAAAATTATTACGAAACTAGTAGAAAATCAAGCACAGTTAAATGAGAGTCTGCACATTTTACTTGACGCTGATAAGTATAAACAATATAACTTAATAAAATTTGCAAAGTTTTCGCAAATATTGCAAATAATTAGTAATAACGTAGATAGTTTATTAAGCGAATTAAGTAGGTTAGAGAATGCGATAGCACTTTCCGGTCAACCGCGAACTCATCATTCTATGTTAGGTATAGAAACATTAGGCAATATGATACGTAAATTAGGCACGATTTATGACAAAAATCAACTATTAGATTTAGAAATCAGGGAATACTATGATATAATGAAACCCTTGGCGTATTATAGTGGTAACCAAATAGTCTTTGCATTTAAATTCCCCATAACGTCTCCACAAAAATTCCTCCTGTATAAATTAGTCATTGTACCAAATAAAAATAGGCAAGCTATTATCCCGTCCTTCCAATTCCTAGCAATCACTGGAAACATTCATGTGTACATAGAGGCAGAATGCCCGAAGGTAGCTTCAGAGTACCTCTGCGAAGAAAAATTCAACCATCAAATGAAAACCCAGCCAGACTGCATTTGCAACATCATAGGAGGGCGAACACCAGAAAAACCATGCAGCACAATTACCATCAGCCTAACGAAGCCCGCCATGGAAAAGTTAGATGATCGCCGCTACGCTGTCGTTTTCCCGAAAGCAACACAGGTGCAACTAATCTGCGAACGAGAAGAATCTATGACCTTAACCGGGAGCTTCTTAGCCAGCATCCCACACAGCTGCAAGCTACGAACAGAAGAATTTACCATCGCTAATATCAACGACCACATCCAAGGACAGCCCATAAAAATAAGCGACGTGCCAGTGGAGACCGAGGAATTAGCCACGCCACCTCTTAAAATTAACGCTATCGACTTGAAGAAGCTACACAGTATTCAAGACAGAATAGATGCACAGAAGCCAATCCACATAGAACCCCCCACAACAATTTACCATACGACAATCCCGTTTTATGGTACATTACTTGCCATGCTAATATTGGGAGCAATACTATTATACCGAATCTATATTCGCCGAAGTAGACAGATGGAAATCCCAGATGAAGCCACTTACGCCGAGCCTGAAGCATCTGAAGCCCGAAATAGCCAACCGGCCTCCCAAGATCAATCTAAGCTCTCGACGATATTTCATCTCAAAATCTGAAATAGTCGTCGATCTGAGGGGGGAGGTGTTACGCGCCTCACTATAAAGGAAAGCGCTGACACCTAGGCACGAGGCAGCGCGTGTGCATCGACGTCATCGCCGCTGTTGCCACCGAGCGGGGGAAACTGCTGACACAGACCACGAGGCCCGATGGCACCGTCTACGTGACCACGGCCGCGCACTTCGGATCCAACCTCGATCGAGTCAATTTAATTGTCTTAGCATAATCATAATTGTAATTTCTATTTTCAATTAAATTAGTTTGTAAAATAAATTGGTTTTTTTTGAGTCATCCGGCAGTAGCCTACGTAATTAGCATGTAACCAAACTGTGACTTTTTGATTACCATTATAAATACACAAGTGTGATAATGTAGTGATAACCTTTTTTGTTAAACCTCTGTTCTCAAATCAAACATTGAATTCGAAAAAAAAAATTACATTAGGTATTGCGTTCAATAGTGCAAATTAGTGTCTTGCTTGCTTATTTTATGCTAATTTGTGTAAATTAACTATTTTAAATTATATATATATACCCTTTAGATTATAAATAAAACCTTATTTACAATAAAAATATTTTTTTTTGTTTATTAACATAAGCAACCTCATTCTTATTTTTTATTCCTAGCTAGTCTATGGCCGCCATTTGGGCCAATTTTTTTCCCGCCATACTACAAAAAAAAAAACAGTTTTGCTGCTATAGCAATTAATTGATTTGTAATTTTTTTCTTCTCAAGTGTGTCAAAAAACGCCGTATGATACACGTGAATTTTGGCTTTGTCTCGATCAAGACTTGGGCTGTACTGCAGCCTCTCCACTAGTTAGATTGACTATCGGTACATCGAGGTGCTGAAGTGTTTGTACGAAAACGCCACCATGTCAGTCCGACTTCAGGACCAGACCTCGACACTTATCCTCCTGCAGCGTAGTGTGAGGCAGGGAGACGTCATTTCTCCGAAACTGTTCACGGCCGCAATGGAGGATGTCTTCAAGGTTCTGGACTGGAGTGGACTAGGCATTAATGTGAATGGCGAGTACATCACTTACCTTCGGTTTGCCGACGACATAGTAGTACAGTGACCTCAGTAGAGCTTTCGAAAAAGTGGGTCTTAAAATGAACATGGACAAAACTAAAGTCATGATAAACAATCATGTAGCACCCACTCCTATCAAGATCGGAGACTCTATACTCGAAGTTGTGGACGATTACGTCTACCTCGTGCAGACAGTCCAGTTGGGTAGATCTAATTTCGAGAAAGAGGTCAACCGTCGAATCCAACTCGGCTGGGCGGCGTTCGGGAAGCTACGCGGTATCTTCTCATCCAACATACCACAGTGTCTCAAGACGAAAGTCTATGACCATTGTGTGTTGCCAGTGATGACATATGGATCCGAAACGTGGTCGCTCACAATGGGCCTCATCAAAAGGCTTAAAGTCATCCAAAGAGCAATGGAAAGGGCTATGCTCGGAGTTTTCTTGCGTGATCGAATCAGAAATGAAGATATCCGCAGGAGAACCAAGGTTGCCGACATAGCACAAAGAATCGCCAAACTTAAGTGGCAATGGGCAGGGCACATTGCTCGCAGAACTAATGGCCGTTGGGGCCGAAAGGTTCGGAGACCTCTCGCGCCGGGCCTTGGTTGAGGCCATGGTCCGGAGCGAGGAGGAGTGGCAGGCGGTCGCCGACTTCTGCGAAGCAGTAATGCTCGCAAAGGAGGAGGCCAAACGCATCAGGCAACGGCGTTATCGCCGCCGCCGTCGCCGGGATTCTGATCCCGATTTCCAGCCAACGTAGACGCGGGCTTGCGGACGGTGAGCAATGGGTAGCTCACTGTCCGGCCGTCCGGTAACTGTCCGGACCAAGCCCAAGTCGTCGACGGCGCGCGCTGTCCCCGCGCGCCTCAAGGAGTTGTCAGCAACAGCAGGGACCCAGCCGGGTCGAAGCCTACTGGGGTCAGGGTTATCCGAAAGGGCGCTCTAGCCCCGGTATGAAGGCTAGAAGGAACGGGGTGGGTCTTTTAGTCAGTAAGAGTCTGACACTATCTCCCGCTCCGCCCAAGGGCGGGAGATGTCAATGCATTATTTTTCCCACCATAAAAAAAAGGGCCGAAAGGTTCTGGAGTGGCGACCGCGTACAGGAAAACGCAGCGTTGGAAGGCCTCCTGCAAGGTGGACTGACGACCTGGTGAAGGTAGCGGGAATCCGATGGATGCGGGACGCACATGATCGTTCGTTGTGGCGACGCTTGGGGGAGGCCTATGTCCAGCAGTGGACGTCTATCGGCTGAAATGATGATGATCATAATGTACTGTGGTGGTCGACCTACGTCCTAGACCTAGCCCAGGGAGGGGGGGGGTCAAGGAAGCCTTGGAATGACGATCGTGCATTGACGGTCAGTTTGGTGCGACGCGCCACTTGGATTTATGGTAGTCACGGAAAATTTCCGTGGCGCGTCGTCAGTTCCAACTCTGGAGTGATGATTCGCCATTGACGATCAAATTTTGGAGTGACGCCCTAGTTTTATGCGGCAGTTTTATGTTTGGACTGATCGTCAATGGCCGGCTATAGTAACAAGCTCTTGATTTCTTCGAAGATATGGCGTGTTCAAGTTTAGCCGGCCGGCATAACGGTGGAACAATATTATCATACCCAGATTATCATCGTTTCCAGAGTCATCACGAACCGTCTCGCGCGCAGGTTCGACTACTTCCAGCCTCCCGAACAAACAAGGGCGGATCCGGGGGGGGGGGAGGGTGTCATGACTCCAAGTTATAATTGTTAAACATGTTTTTTTTTTGGCACAATATAGATCTTATGTACCTACTTTTTACCTGTAAGTAGGTAGAGTCCGTCTAATGAAAGCGTGACCTGAGAAAAGGAGGTTACAACCAAAAATTTTGAATGTGGTATTATTGAAATAGTAGGAGAAAAGAGTTTTGATACTAGAGTATTTTTAGTATTTAAGACAATTTTAGAAGTTGTACAAGAACTAAAATCTTAGTCAAAAACATGTGTGTAGACTTAATTATTTGGTGGGTGTATGGTAAATGTCAATAACACACAAAATGTTAGATAGTATTCCAAATTATTTTATTTTATCTGATCTCTCAAAAGACGCTATATAATATTTAAATAATATTCTTTATTTTCCATTTGGCGTTCTGGCAAGAATACCAAGTGCACAACACCGTGATAGTCAAATAAAATAGTCAACATGATTTCAACTTCATCACGTCTCGCCAACACTATTAATTAATGTGTTTCAAGATTGTTGGGTTGGAATCGATTCATTTTAGCATAGAGAAAATTCAGATCTTTTGGAATTAGTCAAGTGGGAACATGTTTTATACTCCAGTGATTGTTTCAAATGATACGGATCGACTCGTGAGACACAAAAAGTTCAACGGCTGCTGCAACATGCAACAGCATCTCTCTCAAACTTGAACTAGGATTTTCGCGATTTTAACTTCAGTTGCAGACTTTCATGCACTACCAGACAGAGTGAGGCAAATCTTTCATTACATGTCAACTACTTTTGAACGCATTCTACCACTCACTAGCATGTGTTTTTGATTAAGTCGATTTACCAAAAGCCTTCATTGTTCGATGTTTTTGGTCATTATGAAATTCGCAATATGTCAGATTATCTAAAAATATAAGAAAAAAATATATCATTACATCCTTAATATAACTATCTAATAATATTAGTCGACAAGGATCAAGATTATAACGTCATACTAACTTAAAAATCAAAAATCGTATGTAAACAATGTTGTTTTTCATTGAAAACACCTTCTTTCTCTTCTTGTTTTTGTTTGAACTTATTAACCATAGTGTGTAGCAGTTTTTGCACGTTACTGTTTATTGTTTTTCCCACAATTAAGCAATTATTCTTGAAAAATAAATATCAGTTTCCAAAAACTGACAATTGCAACCATAGACTTTGACGTGATTTTTTTTGGCAAAACAATGTTGCCAATTTAATTTAAAAAAAAAACTCCAGGTTACGCTTTCAGTAGACGCACTCTATTTATTATTCATCGATAACCCATGTAAAGAACTAGATTAACAATCCCATACAAAAGTTTGCTGCAAAACTGTCGCAAACTCTGTTTAGGTATTATAGTTGAAATAAAGATACCTATCACTATTACAAAACTTTACAAAGCAACGTTTAACCATGTTGCACACTATAAACTTAACTAAATATTGTGTTAGAAACTTGTAGCAAATAGAAATACAACTTTAATTGTATGTAAACATCGGCCATATTGTTTAAGTTTATTGATGTCAAATTGAAGCCTCCTGAGTGTTGCCCTTCATAATATGAAAATTACTACGAATAGCTACTGTATCTAAATGAAATCATAATTAAATACAAGATGGATGTGTATAAAGTTTCAAGAAGCATTATTTTAAAACAATTTTTTTTGTTGTAGTTGATTTTATGTTGCACACCTATCAATATGCATGAATATGGATTATTTAACGATTACTTAAACAAGTTCAAAACTACCATATGTTTATATTTTTTTTCTGATAGGAGGTGAGAAAAGGACACAGGATTTATGTCATTGTCTTGCTCGGAACCTTTTTTCCCTTTTTTGTGTCAATAACACACGTGTGTTATCGACACACAAAAGGGAAAAAAGCTTAATGACGATGAAAATTAAAAAACACTTTATAGAGTGTAATATTGCTTCGTAGTCAATCTAGTCTTTTAGGACAAATAAAATCTTTGGTTTGTGTAAGATGGTCTATGGGAATGCTGTTTTGTCTGTCTATTTTTTGTGTGCTAGAAATGGGTAGACGTTTTACGGATGGTTCTAAAACTGGAAATAAAACATAATTCAGTAAAACCCAGTTTATTATTTACAACAGATGGATCACCCCCTCAAGAAGTCTGCGATCCAATCACACAGACCAGTGGGCAGAACGAAGGAAGGAAGGTTAGCAATGAGGCTCTCATGCCAGACCCTGTCGAAAGCCTTCGAGATATCAAGGATGGCTGCAAGTGCTTCCCCATACTTGATGTGAATGGCATACGCTAGAAGATCCCCAGTTGACCGATTTCTGCGAAAACCGTATTGGCGATCACTGAGGATGTCATTAAAATAGCTTCCAGGTATGCCAGGAGCTTATTATTGATCATTCGTTCATACACTTACAGAGAATGGTCGTCACCGATATAGGTCTGTAATTAGCAGGATCAGCCCTACTGCCCTTCTTGGGTACGGGTTGCACGCTAGCTTGCCTCCAAGCCATCGTCGACATCATCGACTATGACCCATGTTGGTTCCGTACCTCGGTTCACGATGTTGAGATTAGTAGAGAATAAGTATGTGGATGTGGATGTGGAGAATAAGTATGTAGAAGAAGACAAAGGAGAATAACCTGCCTCTCTGCCTAGCGTTTGTGGACTACGAGAATGCTTTTGATCCGATCGAGACTTGGGCTGTGCTGCAATCTCTCCAAAGGTGCCAAATTGACTATCAGTACATCGAAGTGCTGAAGTGTTTGTACGAAAACGCCACCATGTCAGTCCGACTCCAGGACCAGACCTCGAAACCTATCCTCCTGCAGCGAGGTGTGAGGCAGGTTGACGTCATCTCTCCGAAACTGTCCACGGCCGCAATGGAGGATGTCTTCAAGGTTCTGGACTGGAGTGGACTAGGCATTAATGTGAATGGCGAGTACATCAGTCACCTTCGGTTTGCCGACGACATAGTAGTCATAGCTGAGACTATGGAGGAGCTCAGCACAATGCTCAATGACCTCAGTAGAGCTTCTCTAAGAGTGGGTCTTAAAATGAACATGGATAAAACCAAAATCATGATTAACAACCATGTATAGCCCACTCCTATCAAGGTCGGAGACTCTACACTCGAAGCTGTGGACGATTACGTCTACCTCGGACAGACAGTCCAGTTGGGTAGGTCTAACTTCGAGAAAGAGGTCAACCGTCGAATCCAACTCGGTTGGGCAGCGTTCGAGAAGCTACGCGGTATTTTCTCATTCAACATACCACAGTGTCTCAAGACGAAAATCTTTAACCAGTGCGTGTTGCCAGTGATGACATATGGCTCCGAAACGTGGTCGTTCACAATGGGCGTCATCAGAAGGCTTAAAGTCACCCAAAGAGCAATGGAAAGACCTATGCTCAGGGTTTCCTTGCGTGATCGAATAAAAAATGAAAATATCCGCAGGAAAACTAAGGTTGCCGACATAGCACAAAGAATTGCCAAACTTAAGTGGCAATGGGCAAGGCACATTGCTCGCAGAACAGATGGCCGTTGGGGCCGAAAGGTTCTGGAGTGGCGATTAAGTACCGGAAGACGCAGCGTTGGAAGGCCTCCTACAAGGTGGACCGATGACCTGGTGAAGGTAGCGGGAAACCGATGGATGCGGGACGCACAGGAACGTTTGATATGGCGACGCTTGGGAGAGGCCTATGTCCAACAGCGGACGTGTATCGGCTGAAATGATGAAGTATGTGGATAGTGACTCATCTCTGGTGTTTGATACTTCACTACCCCATAGTGAACCAGATCAGTCAGTTCTTTTGGTGAACAGCTTTTGTTGTCGCCGGGCATGTAAGACGAAACTAGTACTAAATTCGAGGAATCATTTCCAATTTGGAGCCTGATTGCTGTCAGGTCTCTGGAACAGAATTGGGGTAGTGGTGTGATCGGTATGTTTTGGGATATGTAAATGCAAGTCCGGTGTTTATCTATATTGTATGTGTTAGATATCAGTTTACCTCCAATGCTTCCAAGGTCGCATATCCTGTCATTTCTGACCCACGGCTCTTGAATCAATGCTTTAGTTCGGGGATTGGTCTCTAGCACCTTGCGTAAAGTAGCTGTGGCAGTCTGACTGTGCTGGAGGTTGGTCTGGATGATTTGGATGGATGATATTTGGTTTTGTCGACGTCAGCGTCGGAATGGAGTTAGGAAGAGATGGAGCCATCGGATATTGTTTCTTCCTCTTCCGTTCCGCGCCAGTCATCAATGGGTGAAGACACCATTAGCTGTGCCGTCCATCCAGGGGATGCAGGTGCCTTGTCGGCATCTCGTCAGCCATGGCTGCTCGGGCCATCTCTTCCTCAAGCTTGTCCATGTCCTAGTCAGTGTCAACAGCCTCCGTCTTTGTCTGTTCAAGGTCTGCGTCTTCAGTCTTGGGATGGGTCTGGGGGTAAAAACGAAAGAATATTGAACCCAGCAGGTATGATATACGTCGCTCCAGCCCCAAGACCTTGTCAACCTCATCGGTGGGGATACCCAGGATCAGATACGTCCCATATTTATCCCCAGTGACTTTGGTTGCCCGGTACAGCTACCACCTGCCGTTGTCGTACCAAGCGTTCTGACGAATCAGAAGGCTCTGAAGCAGCGCAATGTCTCCATTGAACCTGGAAACAAAGAGCGCCGCTCGGACACGGGTCGGCACGTCGGACTGTCTCATGACTTTCAGTGTCTTGTCAGTGGTAGGAAACTTCAGTAAAGGGGTGTTCTGTGTCAGCCTAGTCAGTGCCTTGTCGTCCTTCACACCACATCTGCACGGTGCCGTCGGCGTCGGTCACCCGAGGGTAACCTCGAAAGTCCGGGAGTGGTTTCGTGAGGTCCGACACGATCAGTAATCTTTCAAGTTCCGATTTGACGTAAGTCGCTTCGTCCCTTGTCAGGTCTCTTGAGGGGAGAGGAAAACAGATCGCTACGGCGAGCCGTGCCGGAATATAATTCGTGGCCCGCGCGTATGTTCTCTACTCCCCTTGAACAGCCTGGGTCCCCACTAGCGTTGAAAATTCCGGAAAAAAAAACAATTGTTTCTTTCCATGAAAAAAAACAAATTGTGTTTTTTTTCGTTTTTTTTTACACGTTGCATTGAAATTTTGCGGAAAAAATCTTTTGGGATCAGAACAGAAATCTTTCGAATGTTTTATTAATTGTTTCGGATAATTTCATGAAACATTTAAAAAAAAAACAAGTTTAAATGAAATTGAAATACACTTCTGGACACATCTATTGGCCCACCTTAGAGTTTAGGTTTTGATGGCCCCTACCGAAATATGATTGCTAGATTGAACAAAAACTGTTGATGCAGTTTTAAACCTGATACATTTTACCATCGTTTTCGATCGTATTGTTTTAAATTTGAATTCAGAATACCATACGACATGGAGCTAAACCTAACAAGTCGGATATGCGCCTTGTTAAAGGCAATTGATTTTTGAATAAAAAACATGTTTTATCAAATAAAGGTTTAATTTAATAATACGTGTTGCCTCCATGGGCATCTACCACAGCTCTCATACGATTAGGCGTAGAGTTTATCAACCGCTCTATGAAATTTTGAGGGATCATCTCCCATTCCTCTTCTATGGCAGTTTTCAACTCCTGCATCGTCTGGGCAACTGGCTGACGAGTCCTAACACGTCTTTTTAGCTCGTCCCTGTGCTCAATGGGGTTCATGTCTGGGCTCCTGGCTGGCCAGTCCATAACTGTGATGTTCACATCCCGAAGATATTCCCTGACGATGCTGGCCGCATGGGCTCTTGCATTATCATGCATAAAAAGGAAATTTGGGCCCACATAGTCCGCGTATGGTATCACGTGAGGTTCTAAGCACTCACGAATGTACCTTTCAGCATTTAATTTTGGCAGCCGTGGTCCTGTAACAACCTCAAGTTGAGTTTTGCCGCTCGCGGATATACCGCCCCAGACAGTCCATGAGCCACCGCCATAAGCAACCCTCTCTTCAAAGCAGCATTGTGCGAAACGCTCTCCCTTACGTCGGTAGACCTTCTTCCTTCCATTGCCATGTAACACAATTTTAGACTCATCAGAAAAGAGTACACGGCTCTAATCTTGCTGTGTCCAATTTAAATGACTGCGCGCGAAATGAAGGCGCGCTGTTCGGTGGGCTCGCGTTAGTTTGGGCCCATTAGCTGGCTTGTGTGGTACCATATCGCATTCTTTTAACCTTCTCCGAACAGTTCGAGCGCTCACAGATACTCCGTGGAAGTCGCGAAGTTGGTTTTGTATCTCAATGGAGGTAAGGTGACGATTTCTCAAGCTGGTCGTCACGATGAATAGATCCTGCCTTTCAGTTGTGACCCGAGATCGTGGCCTTCCTTGGCGACGAACAAAGCCGCCAGTCTTTAGGTACCTCCGATAAACATTTCGGACCGCAGATCGACTTAAATTAAGTTGAGCACTCGCGTTTCTTTGGCTGTGTCCGGCCTGAATAAGTGCCCCAGCTTGGGCGGCGACTTCAGGTGAAGTATCCATAGATTATTGATAGAACCTCACCTTAATGTTAAGAATAAGTAATGTTTGTTGCAAAACCAAAGATATCAATCACTTTTTCAAGAATTAAATCCAAGTAAACCAATAAAACCAAGTTTTCTTAGTATTCGATTGTTTGATATCAACAAACAGGCTCCAAATTGTCTTTTGTTTCTTTAAATTCTGTGTTCGAAATTCAAAAAAAGACTATTGAATGAAATTGTGAATGTGTCAGGTTCAAAACTGCATAAAAACTTTTTGCTCGACATAATATAAAATTTTAGCTAGGACCAAACGAAACGGAAAATACAAGGTGGGCCAATAGATGTGTCCAGAAGTGTATATACTTAAGTAGGTGAAAATATACGATTAGTGAATATAAATAATAATATCTAGCTTTACTTAGCCAAAATCTCAATTTTCTTGTCGTCAGCTTGATCAGACTAGAGCTCCCTTAAGCCTCCCCCAAGTGTCGCCATAACGATCGGTGCCCACTGTTGGACACAAGCCTCCCCCGAGTGTCGCCATTAGGCGCTAAAATGACTGATACCCTTTGTGGACATAAGTCTCCTCTCGCTATAATGACCTATGCCCACTATTGGACATTGGCCTCCCCCTCACTATAATGGCCTATGCCCGCTGTTGGACATAAGCTTCCCCCTCACTATAATGGCCTATGCCCGCTGTTGGACATAAGCCTCCCCCCAAGTGTCGCCATTTAGGGGCTATAATGACTGATGCCCATAGTTGGAAATAAGTCTCCCCTCGCTATAATGACCTGTGTCAACTGTTGGACATAAACCTCCCCCAAGTATCACCATTCAGGCGTTATAATGACTGATGCCCGCTGTTGGACATAAGCCTCCCCAAGTATCACCATTTAGGCGTTATCATGACTGATGCCCACTGTTGGACATAAGTCTCCCCCTCGCTATAATGACCCACGTCCACAGTTGGACATGGCCTCCGCCAAGTATCGCCATTTAGGCGTAATAATGACTGATGCCCACTGTTGACATAAGTCTCCCCCTCTCTGTAATGACCTATATCCACAATTGGACATAAACCTCCCCCAAGTATCACCATTTAGGCGCTATAAGGACTGCTGTCCACTGTTGGACATAAGCGTCCCCCTCGCTATAGTGACCAATGTCCTGTTTGACATAGGCTTATAAACTAGTGCACCTCACCAGCAGATTGCATCACTGCTTACCATCAGTTAGGATCGCAATCAAGCGCTAGTTTATTTTAATTAAAAAAAAAGTATTCAGTTTTATTGGAAAAATATATGAAAATAATTTATAAATTTCTTGAGTTTTGAATTTTACATTGAATATAACAACAGTAAGTATTTGAAAAAAACGGGAATTTTCCCTGCTTTTCAACACTACGTCCCACCCACTGGCACGCTCGGTGAAGCTAAGTCGTCCGGGCGGACTCTCTTCGCAGATTATAGGACGTAGGCGGGCGGCCTTAGGTTGCACGCCCACGTCCAACAAAAAAAGTTGGTCAGAAATATGGGTTACAATGTAACAAATATACAAATTCAGTCCGATTATCTGTCCTACAAAAATTCTGACGTGGGCGGGCAGCCTTAGGAAACGAGACATTTTACATTGGCAAGATTCTACAAAATAAAGTTTGTGACATCCACAGATAATTAAGATTTTCTGTATCCTTGTCCACCATACCTGTGCTCAAAAAGAGAAAGGGCAGGGTAGTTACATCTTAAGAAAATTGTGTAGTTGGAAAAATTGTGGTGTCTCTTCCACAAATGCCATTTAATTCATTAAACCCCAAGCGAACGCCGGCGTTCGCGCACCTATTGTCTTTCAATTGTGTCTGTAATTATCACAATTGAAAGGTTAAATGAAGAGTTGAAGTTACATTATGAGAACCATTAAAATCATAGTAAATGTGTGCTTGGAAAAGGCCATATATTTTATTTTTAAACTCTGCTTACAATTTTGCAATAAGTATGTAAATATAATATAATTACATTGTTTAAACACAGTCACTAATGTCAACCACTTAATTATGAACTAAATCTATATTTCCTACCAATAAAACCACTTTACATAAAGTAAAAAGAAAACCAAAATAAACCAGTTTAGGATATCACTGAACACATGTTGTAGTTAATATTATTGCAGTACTAATCCAATTTTATTAGGAGTCATACTCGGACATCTCCAGTTGTACAAATAGTATTGTAAATTTCCATCTCCTATTCCAAACTTCAGAGGCTCCAAGAATTCTTTATTTTCCATCAGATCCAATGCATTAAAAACATCAAATCCAGAATTTTTTGCAGTAACCAGTCCATCAAGCATCAAGTCTGTCCATGGTGTCTTAGTAGATACATTATAAAATGAATATGCTGCTTTTAAAGTTTTGTGTATGGGGTGGTACACAACTGTGGAGGGCAGAGTATAATAACTAACAAAATCAGTTATACGGCCGTCTGAAGCTTCAACTACAAAACTGTCAATTATGCCCGACTGAGGCATAAACCAATGCTTGAAGTCCTCTTCTGAAAATATTGGAGCTAGATCAAATTTTCCCAAGTAATCATTTAATAATTTAACCACTTTCTCACTGTCCTGAACTTCCATTTTACGAAATCCAGCAGTCTTAGGTAAATCAGGCAGTTTAAATAATTTAAGTGTTCTTTGCATTGTCATATTTCTGGACAAATGACTGAATTTAATATCAATCAGCTTCTTTGGATTGAGGGACCTGTGCCAGTAACGACAAGTAGCTATAGGTTTTGGCAATACAATGCCGGCAGTGTAAACCCCTTGGAATATGCCTGTCAGATTTACTCTACGTGTTATTTCCCTAATTAAAACAGGTGCAACTCTCTTAGCTCGAAGTTTTTTATGTACACATAAGAAGTTGATCTCAACAACTGTTTGCGTGTGGTCATATATTCTTAACTGAGCCGGAATGGCAGATATGAAACCAACCAACCTGCCAGACTTCACTACACGAACACCACAATGCCATTCCATTCTCCAGCCAGGTGGTTGAAGCGCCCACTTCAGGAAATCAGTTTGGTAGTCAAACCGAAACATACAATCGTCGTCCTCAACATAGTTCTCATTAAGCAGTGTATACAATTCCTTTAATACTAAAGGCTCATTCAAATTCAAGGTGTCCCATTGAAATCCGTCAGGCAGAGTGTAAGGTTCAGACCTAATATCTTCAACAGATTTTGGAGGCTCGATAGGTTCATTTGACATTATTTTTTCATCCATTTTTGGCACTGGTTGGGTAGACCAAAATTGATATGACTTGTGTAGTGCTTCTTCGGTAGTTTTAGCGGGTTTTTGTTGGAGATTTAATACTTCCATTGCCATTTTCAAATCTTTTAAAGATATGTTCTGATGAACATCACTAGAATTAGGCACACTAACTAAACCATCGGGCAAGGTTGGAACACCGTGGTCGCCATCCCCAACGCTACGTTTTTTCTTATTTTTACTTTTCTTCTTCAGCTGTTTATCCTCGTTTTCTTTATGATAATCACTAGACTGGGTTGCTTTGGCGTCTTCCATAATTACACACAACTTTATTGATAAATTCCCTATCAAAAATTTTAGAGACCTTTTTCAAACGAAATAGCGTGATGTGTAGATCGGATTGGTTTTGGTTCGAGTCATGGTTAGTGTGGATTTCATCTAGTCAAATCTAGTGTTGCCAGACCAAAATCTCAAATTCCAGGAAATAATAGTAAAAAAAAACCAGGAGATTGATTTGATAAATCAGGTCAATTTGGTTGTATTAAATTATCGCTTATTTTAATACAACCAAAACCAAGTCGTCGACGGTGCGTACTATTCCTGCGTGCTTCAAGGTGTCGTCAGCAAACCGTAGAGACCCAGCAGGGCCGAAGCCTACTGGGGCCATGGACCGGACTCTGAAATAAGATCCGCCTGGCCTCAGTATAAAGAACAAATAAGGACCAGGGTGGATTTTTAGTCAGTAAAAATCTGACACTATCTCTCGCTCAGCCCAAGGGCGGAAGATGTCATAAGATGATTCTACCCACCAAAAAAAAAAAAAAAACAATTAACCGGCGACGTTACAGTATTTCGTTTATTTAATACTTGTATATGCAGGTACAGAAGAGGTACCAAATTTACTTATACAGTACGCTTGGCTACATATATTGGTTAACAGTACACCCACGGTTCTGACGTCAGCATGGCGGGTGTACCTAATTTTTAAAATATCATTGTATGGGTTTAGGTACACAGATTTTCAAAAGAGGTACGTAAAGTTACACAGAAGGTACCAAATAACTGTAATAAATTTACGCAAATCTGGAAATTACACCCGCCATTCTGATGACAAAATTAGGAAATTTCCTGGAAAATCAGGAGGTTTGGCAACACTGATTTCATCATGAATGTGATATTTTTTAAATTAATAAATCTCCATGGCTTGCCCTAACATTTTGTCTTTTCAGAGAAATCGCACTGCGAAAATTGATGCTCATAAGATGATAGACATGCAAAAACGGTAGCGTCACTTAATAAAAGTGACGCTACCGTTTTTGCTAACTAAAATAAAAAGGGCAAGTGCGAGTCGGACTCGCACACTGAGGATTCTGTACAAATTTACCTATGAAATCAATTCCCGAATTGTGTTACGAAGATTTTTCCGAATTGCAAATTAAATTTTTAAGATTTTTCCCTGTACTTGTTCCATGAGACCTTGATTTATGTCTTTCAGGATTCTAAGTCAACGGGATTCGGGGTTCTTTGTTTCTCTTGAGTATCGAAATATACGTATTTTTTCCGACATAAACGGCCGTATTTTTTTTCGTTAACTCAGAAGTCTGATTTTTTCACAACTTCAAAAGACCGCAGACTTGAGTGTATGGTTTTAATTTTAACTCGATACCTCCAAGCGTTCTCGAGTTACAAATAAACAGACGGACAACCAAGTGATCCCAAGGATCTTATATACGAGATGATCCCTTATAGGCTAAATAGATTTTTTACGAAGCAACATTACAAATTCTGAAGTGTACTTTATTTTCATAGTCATTAAGTTCATATTTTTCATTGATTAGCAAAAGGGAAAAATGTACTGAGGAAGTCAACGAGAAAGTGGTAGTGTGTCCCGTTTTTACCTTAATATTTAACTATGGAGTACATAAACTTGCTGTTAGCTACAATATTCTAGTAAGTGATAATAGACCGATCCCAGTCAAAGTGATAGAACCATTTTCGTTGGAACTGGGTAAGTGGTCGTTGGTGGAACCTACCTAGATAGGCAGTACAGCAGTTTCTTCACGCTATTTTCCGATTCCTGTTTGGATTTAAATGTCCATCATCATTACAATCGAAAGACGTCCACTGTTCTACATAGTCCTCCCCCAGGTATCGCTACAATTAACGGTTTGTTACTCATAACGCAAAAACTTATAAACGGATGAGTTTAATGATAAACGTTGCAATAATATAGCTTATAACCTATTTTTTTATAAATTTCATCACGTGAGCAAGTTTAATAAATAGGCTACTAATATTATAAATGCGAAAGTTTGTGAAGATGGATGAAGGTACTCGTAAATATGGATGTGTCGTGCAAAAACTACTAGACAGATGAACTTAATCATAAACATTGTTATAATATAGCACATAAGCAATAACTTTGCAGTTTTGTTAGGTTAGCAAATTCAGCCAATAGGATAATTTTTATTATAGGGTGAAGCCGCTGGAAGAAGCTAGTCTAATATAGTTTCAAAATATCAAGATTTAACAGTCGCGCTATAATGACGTCACAATGTTGCTTACATGACAAAAACGATATTTATCTACAGCAGCGCCCTCAAATCCCACGATGGTTTACTTTCCGCACAGACTCTATAACCTTTTTGTTCTACCTCTTTGTTCACAAAACTTTTAAGTACGAAAAAATTTCGCACAAGTTATTGCGTTCAATGTTATAAATTAGTGTCTTACTTACTTATTTCATGCAATTTTGACCATTTTAACGTGTATAAAAGAATTTGTTTAATAAACTAAAATGATTAAGCATGTAAATAAATTGTACATTCAAATTTGATTTTTGTTGTGGTCTATGGCAGCCATTTTAAGATGCACGCGGTGTTGTCTGGATTTATTCGAGTGTAATTCAGAGGCAGTATTAATTAGCTATTAGAAAATGTTACATGCGTATTCCAATGTCACTACGAAACACATCGTAGTAAAAACTTATCACGCAAAAAAAAAAATAGATAAGATATAATATAAGATAAGACTTCCCCTAGGGGTAAATAAAAAATTATGCCCGAGCATATAAAAACAGACTTTTACCGCCATGTCGCAAAAAAGTTATGTACTAGTTTTACTGTTAATTTCTTCTACAAGTGTATTACAAAACGTCGCATGATAGACGTGAGTAATTAACCGTACCGTTCTCGGCTCTCCCCTCGCCACGGCTCGGTTCCAAATACCGCCTCGACTGTAATTATTAACATTACACATATACATCATAATGTACCTACTATTTTGATTCTTTCCCAGGCATCGTTAACCGCCATTCTGTGTTTTATGGGATTTCTTTTGGGGATCCCATATAGTTGGCTCGTAGTGTAGGAGTTCAACAAACTCCATCACCTTGGAGTTGTTCCAATCCATGATCTACTTCTATATTTATTATTATTATTTACTTTTTTTTACTTATACTACACAGTAGCCCGTCACAAACTATAAACAATGACAAAACATATCCGTTTGCTTTCAATCGTGTGCGCAACTGGTTACACGAATGTGTGGGACAGGTAAAGGAAAAAAGCGAGAGGAAAATGTTGTACTGCCTATCGAGTTAGGTTCCACCAACGACCATTTACCCAGTTCCATCGAAAATGGTTCTATCACTTTGACTGAGATCGGTCTATTATCTCTGACTGGAATATTGTAGCTAGCAGCAAGTTTATGTTTACCCTAGTTAACTATAAAGGTAAAAATGGGACACACCACCACTTTCTCGTTGTTAAAAACGTTGAACGTCTCGTTGAAAAACGTAGTATCATACACGTGAATATAGGCGATTACCGTCCTCGGCTCTCTTAAGAAAAACCGTCTCAGCGGTAATCACCAATATTATACACTTGTAATAATGTACTATAAATGGAAAGTTCTTCTAATATTACGAAGTCTAAGCGAAAGCGATAGTACAATAGCGGAGGGGAGTGGGGATGCGCTGGTGTCGCGTCATACAGACGTAGGTAGGTATAGCAAAATACAGTTGAAATGTGTTAGATATGAAAACGAAATCTTGAAGGTATGTTTTTGGTAAATGAATGAAGTTTTGTTTATATAATATCATCTATCAAAAGTTGTTGTTTATGATGTTTGTAATTCTTGCCTGCAAAGTTTTTAGTGTTTTACAAATAACCCTGTATATTAGTTTAGATGGATGAAATGTGTGAGAAGCGATATGAAAGAAAAGGGAGTTAGTGATAGCGTGACGAGTAACAGGACAGAATGGAAGAAAAAAACGTGTTGCGCCGACCCCAAATAAAACGGGACTAGGGCAGGAAGAAGAAGAAGATTAGTGCAGATTATGGGGTAATATTTTGTTGACACGGTAACCTTAAAGACAGTGAAGTATATACTTTTTGTTCTTTTTAGCGGCACGCTTTCCATATGTATGTCTATAGATCGTCCATCTACGAGATTATAGTCTGTCTAAAAAGTCAAACGACTTGGAAATGTTGAATAACATTTAATCATTTAAAAATATTCGATAGGTACTTTTTATAAGGTTCTTCTATTAGTAAACAATGATCAAGATCTCGTAATAAACCTTGATTATTGAACCAACTTTAGGATAAAATGAAATCTGATGTAGTCAACTACATCAGATTTCATTTTATCCTAAAGTCCATTTCACGAAAGAAGTCCCGCGGACAATTGTGGAACTAAATTTGACAGATGAGGAGATCGGCCATGTTGTTGTCGTTTGTCGATGTTATCAAGGTGCGTTTGTTGTGGTAGATATTTTGTGAGTTTATTATTGGATTAGTGCGTTATAAGGTTTATTTACGATGCCAAAAGTTGAAAAAAGTGCAGGTTGACAAATGATATTAAAGGTGAAGGAGTTCTGTGAAGCGGAACATAAGAATCGCGGTGTTTTAATACCAATAAGCAATGTTAGCAAAAGAGTCGCCGCCATGACAGGTAAATTTTGGGGCTGCCATATACAGATTTTTTCCCGATTGATTTACAGATTGGAATTAAGTTTTTTGTTTTCTTAATGCACGATTTTTATTAAGGAAAATTTGAAAAGGAATTAACACAATAAAACAAAAATTTGTAAAGTTATATTCAACAATAATGTAATTAAATACGAAAATAATCTTTGTTTGAATTTTATTTTTTATTGTTCATTTTATTGCAGGTGTTTCAGAGAAAACTGTAACGAGAGTTTCAAAAGAAGGCGCAACAGCGGCGAGTACTCACTTCTAAAGTTGTCGTCAGCCCAGGGAAGAGTCGCCCGCATCCTAAAAAGTTCGACTTGGATGGATTTGATTTGTGCGCTATACGGCAAAAAATTCACAGTTTTTCTGTTTTGAAGAAGGAATTACCTACATTGATTAAATTACGTGCAGCTTTGAGAGAAGACATAAATTATCAAGGAAGCATCACAACATTGCACCGTATATTGCATAGCATCGGTTTCAAGTATAAGCGATGCCAATCGATACGTAAATTACTAATGGAACGTTATGTCTCTTTATATATATGAGATATGTATGTTTGTGTGGAAGAATAAGGAATTATTTACAAAAGCGGACGATGTACATCCTCGAAACCGGCGCGACCCCCACAGACTCGTACTGGATGTCATGCCAAGGCTGGCTAAATATAATAAAGCTGTTTGTATATGTGTGTAGAAATATTTAATAGGATACCGAGTGACTTTAAAATTCTTAATACAAGATTATTTAAAATGAAATTGTACGATTGGCTGTCTACTAATAGTTTTTATAGTATTAAAGAGTTCTTTGACAAAAAACATTAATGACTTATCTGTACCTATGCACAAAAATTTGCACGCTTATAATGTTAAGCAAAAACATGTATGTTCTGTTTTTAATCCTTGTAACATCTTTTATACCGTGTTTTTATGCAAATAAATGTTATTCTATTCTATTCCATTCTATGATATTACTAAATGGCGTTCAAGATATTTGGAGAGAATCCGAAGAAATAGCAATGTGGATAAAAAACCTGTAGTATATTTAGACGAGACCTATATACACAACACTTATCATGCCAAAAGTTGCTGGCAAAGTGAGGAGGAGCCTGGGATGTTCGTGTCAGAGTCATCAGGGAGTCGTTGGATAATTGCTCATGCGGGAACTGAAAATGGTTTTGTTAATGGCGCATTGTTAATGTTCAAATCCCAATCCAAATCCTCAGATTACCACGATGACATGAACTCAACTAATTTTTTTAAATGGATGAGTGAAAAAGTCATTCCTAACCTACCTGAAAGGTCACTTGTGGTAATGGACAACGCTCCGTATCACTGCACTCAAATAAATCAAATCAAATCAAAAATATTTTATTTTACATAGGCCTACATGGGCACTTATAAAACGTCAGAAGCTAGTGCACGGTTCCAAATTGGTCGTTTCCTATGGAGAAGAACCGGCAAGAAACTCCATGGTTACTCTTTTAAAAAAGTGGTTGTTTTACAATATTGATGATACAAGATTGAGATATTATGTAAGAACAGATAAAGCACCTACAATGTCAAGTATTAAACGTGACATGCAGGAATGGCTACGAGAAAAGGGAGTATATTTTGAAGATACTTGGACAAAAGCTGTATTATTTGAATTAATTAAACAAAACAAAGGTCCACCTACATATGCCGTGGAGGCATTATTAAAATCTCACAATCATGAATTGCTAAGATTGCCGCCTTACCACTGCGATCTCGATCTGATCGAAAAAATTTGGAGCCTTGTAAAAAGACGGGTAGTGAATAAAAACGTCGGCCAAGATCCAAAAGAAATTGTACGCCTAACAGAAGAGGCTTTTGAGACTGTTACAGCGGAAGATTGGGCAGTTCAATGTAAACATGTACAGCATTTGGAGGAAGAATATTTAAAAAATGATGGTCTTATGGATGAAGCAATGGATCGATTTATTATATCCACGGCTAGTGATAGTGAAACAGAATCTGATTCTGTTTCTATTCACTCTACTGACAGTGATCATAGTATGACCGATCATAATTATTCAATAAAAGTTTTAAATGTTATTTTATTTTTCTAATTTAAAGTTGGTCGAACATCTCCATTTTATATTTTAGAAATTACAGGAAGATTAATTTTTCACTAATCTGACCTTAGCAGTATGGACATCAGATGTTACCTATTATATTAAAAATACATTCTATTAAAACATTTTTTTTTCTTATCCAACTATTCGAGTAGGTACCTACTTAATAAAATGAAAGTAAATGAACTGTAAATTATTTCCCCTGATTTCCCCATATTTAACCGTGGCAACATTATGTCGCGCGAATACAGCGCTGCGTCTGCGGGACTTCTTTCGTGAAATGGACTCTAATATTTTAATTAGAACTACCAAGTTGTTTGACTTTTTAGACACCTTACAGCCGATTTATTTTCATTTGTATTTTTAGATATAGCAATACAGGTGTGGCCAACGTAGGCGATTTGTCGCCATTTAGGCTGCTTGAGAACAAGAATTGGCGATGGAAATATGTGAAAGGCGACTATAATATGTAATAATATATAATATAATATAATATAATAATATAATATGTTTATTCAGAATAACATTTGGTAAAATGGTTACATAGAATCTTAAGAGTAATTACAAAGGTAAATGCTATGTTATGTGCCTGTACTAGGATAAACCTGTATCACAGGCGGTAGAAGCTCTTACATTATAGTTTTTTAGGACAATACTATTGATAACAATATTTAAAAAGTCTATAAGTAGTGAAAAATATGATTAAATTATTTATAATGTTATATACTTAGTTTACTTAAACACAATATGTTACAATAGGTCACAATAATTATGTTATTTTATATTCTAAAACTGTTTCTTGCACTTTATTCTCTAGTTACACACATATGATTTTGCGTCAGCAGAATTAGTTATTGGGTTAAAGTCGAGGTTGCGTTAATTCTAAAGAGTTATGTTTACATTGGACAAATATGCTAAAATAATAAGAAAAATTATGGTTAGTAGGTCAACACACTGGAATTTTGAATCAGCAGTAAGCGTTACACGGAAGTCTGGCCTTGAGTATGACGCTCTAGGCGCCCTCATAATCGATTGAGTTGATGTATCTATATTCCGCTATTTTTCTAGCAGGACACTCAGCGTCTCCTGTTTTATGGTTGGAGGGCTTTTTAAAACGAGAGCAAGTGGCACATTTCGGTGTGTCCGCCTTCTTTGCACATTCAGACATCGAGTGTCCTGTCTCACTGCAGTGGCCGCACGTCGAGTTGACTTCTCTACAAGTTTTTGCTGCATGTCCATACTGCTGGCATTTGTAGCATCTCGTAACCAGGGTGAAGTCCCTGACAGGGCAGGAAGTCCAATTTATGAAAATCCTTGTCTGGGAAATTAGAGCTCTTCGTATGTTAGCTGGAACTTCAACCACGTAGTTACAAGTATGCGAGTCTTTCTTCCCCGATTTGTGACTTAATTTAACCATGGTCAAAAAGGAATCCATGGCAATCGTCGGAAACTTTTCGGCTACATTCTGTTCGTAAATGTACCTGAAGACTTCAGTTTCGGTCAAAGAAGACGGCACTCCTACAACTACAATCCGGGGTTTGCGCTTGCTGGGTTCGTCGGCGGTAAGGCCAGATTCAGATTGCAGGACTGCGTGCTTAATTTTATCCGCGTCATCTTTCGTCTCCGTACTAATTATGACGCCTCCGTTTTTAGTTTTATGGACACCACGTATATGCAACTTGACTTGATCTGGTCGTATAATCTTTTGCACGAGGACTTTTGTTTCGTCACTGGACTTCAATTTGTTATTGGGATATATGGCCACGGAGTTTAAATTGGTTGGTCGAACGAAATCATTTGTCCCCTTTTTCACCATGTCGGCAAACGAAACAGTACCGGAGTCCTTAATCGTCTTCGTGAGGTCCAATATGTGGTCTGTCAAGTGGCACTTTTCCATCAGATCTTCATTGAGGATGCGCTCTTGGATTGCTTTCTGCTTCATGGATTGATATAGGACTGCCATCTGTGAGGTGCCAGATCCTATTTTACGGCACAAGGTTGAAATTTTCAATTTCTGCTCCGAGTTGAGTTTGCCATCCGAGGCAATAGTACAAACCTCGTTTAAATGGTGCTCAATGGCTGACATCCATCTTTGTATCTCGGATGTTGACACAGGTTCGATTGAGGCATCAGATTGAGCTGGATTTTGGGTCATCGTCTTCGCTGGAGATGCGGAGAGATTCGCTCGATCTCTTGAGAAGGGGCTGTTGTCCATTTTATTTATAACTAGTTCACTTATTCTAAGTTTTCATTGTCTTTACTAAACTACACACTAGGCAAAAAAAAATGTATACAAAAAGAAGGTCACTGATATTATTTTATAAAATTAAATATTGCTACCGAGCACGTCTGTATGCTACGAGTGCTAATAAGAATCTCTAAGGCTATAGGCACCTTTTAGACTACTTCAGAAACGAGCTATTTAAAATTAACAAACCACAAAAAAAAAAATATAGAAATCATAGCCACCTTAAGGTCTGTGTTATTAATAAAGAATGATGGTCACCTTGTTAGTTTTTGCTTGATTAGTTCCGGGGAAATCCCTGAATTTGTCTTAGCTTTTATGTTACTAGAATGCAATGAAGTTATATGTATTTATTTTGCTAGTTACAACGACCACAATCATCTATTTAGACTCAACGCAATTAAGTACAATTATCTTAAAGGCCAAGAATTGAGATTATCAAGAAAACTTCAATTTTTCATCAAACAAAATAGAGATAGGAATAGAAAATGACATAAAAACTTTTGCTTTTAGTATTGCTGCTCATGGCCCTATCTAAAACACAGATCATATCATCTGGCTAAAGTTTTGTGAAAATTGAATTAGGAAGTTTTTTTGACAAAATTCACTTATATAAAACGAATTATTCTGCCAATGTTATAAAATATGTCCACGGACCTGCTGTGCTCAAAGAACATTTAAAAGAAGTTGGTTATCAAACTCCATAATACTAGATGAATCGCCCGATATGACAAGTGACAACAGAGAGCTAGAGTCCGTCTAACGAAAGCGTGACCTGAGAAAAGGAGGTTAAAACCAAAAATTTTGTATGTGGTATTATTGAAATAGTAGGAGAAAAAAGTTTTGATACTCGAGTATTTTTTGTATTTATGACGATTGTATAATAGTTGTTTAGGAACTTAAATTTTAATCAAAAAGGTGTGTGTAGACTTAAGCTAGAACTACACTACACCGACGTACACGTGTGAGACGTCTCAGACGTGTGCGGCAGGTGTGCACACTACACCGACGCAACGCGTAACACATGTGATGCCTTTGATTTCATCGGAGGATTAAAAACAGATCAAGCTTGCTTTTTCATTTACCATCCATTTACACTTCCGCCTGACCACCACGATAAGACGCGTGGATAGTCCCACCCACCTTCCTCTAAAATTTCTGGGACCGATGTGTCCGCGTCGCGGACGTAGCGTCGCATGGCGTGGCGTGGATCAAGTGTTGCTCTAACAGTCTATTTTCCATTTGAAATGTATGGAGACCGAAGCTCCGAGATCGGCGTGTGTAGCACACGTGTGAGCAGTATAGTTCTACCTTTAATTATTGGTGGGTGTATGGTAAAGGTCAATAACACACAAAATGTTAGTTATTATTACAAATTATTTTATTTTATCTGTTATTTCAAATGTCGCTACATAATATTCGAATAATACTCTTTATTTACCATTTCATTCGACTCGTGAGCCACAGAAAGTTCAGCAGCTATCTCTTTCAAACTTGAACTAGAATTTCAAACACTTCACTTTCGCGATTTTAACTTCAGTTGAAGACTTTGATGCACTACCAGACAGACTGAGGCAAATCTTTCATTACATCTCAGCCGCTTTTGAATGCATTCTACTACTCATTAGCATGTTTTTGATTAAGTCGATTTACCAAAAGTCTTCTTTGTTCGATGTTTATGTCAATTACGAAATTCGCAATAAGCCAGATTATCTAAAAATATAAGAAAAAAAAAAAATTATTATATCGTAAATATATCTAATAATATTTGTCAATAAGGATCAAGAATATAACGTCATACTAACTTAAAAATTCAGAAATCGTATATAAACATTGTTGGTTTTTATTAAAAACACCTTCTTTCCCTTCTTGTTTTTGTTTGAATTTATTAACCATAGTGTGTAGCAGTTTTCGCACGTTACTGTTTATTGTTTTTCCCATAATTAAGCAATTATTATAGAAAAATAAATATCTGTTTACAAAAACTGACAATTGCAACCATAGACTTTGACGTGATTTTTTCGGCAAAACAATGTTGCCAATTTAATTTAAAAAAAAAACTCCAGGTTACGCTTTCAGTAGACGCACTCTATGTTTTATTTTATTTATAGCGATTTTTGACTTTTACACTACTTTAGGCTACTCATGCTGTGAAAAATAGCGACATCAGGCTCAGCTTTGTTGGCAACACTGGTCATCTGTCGATTGACATTTGACATTAGGAGTTCAGGTAGTTCTCTTTTTACGCTACTTCTTCGTGACACCGGTTAGTGTTTTTAGTAATCAAAGTATTTTACTGGAATCCTGCAAGATATAACAAAACCTATATTTGTTTTAAATATTATTACCTTTGTAGCAGACTATCACGGTTATATTTCATGTTTTTGTGTTTTTTAGTTGAAGTTGCGGTTATCCAAACATGGGGAAGGGTAATAATATGATCCCTAATGGGCACTTTCATAAAGATTGGCAACGTTTTGTCAAAACCTGGTTCAATCAACCAGCAAGACGTCACCGTAGAAAACAAAATAGAATCAAGAAAGCCAAGGCTATTGCACCTCGCCCAGCTGCTGGCCCACTGAGACCTGTGGTCCGATGCCCAACTATCCGTTATCACACAAAGGTCCGTGCGGGACGTGGATTTACTCTTCGCGAAATTAGGGTAAGTGCGATATGCTGAAAATTTACAATACTGTGTTTGTTATTTGCATTTGTTTTTGCAGTGCTCTAATGCCACGGTAATTATATCATACTGTATTGTAACCGTATCTTTGAAATAAATGCCTACAACCGCGCGGTACGTAAACATGCGATGGGGCTGCTCGCCTCCAGCATTCTTTACTACGTTTGCTTACTTTGTGTTTCCATTTAGTTTTATGATTGTAAATATGTATACTTTTTTATATAAACTAATAAAATACTTTGTGGATTAATAGGAAGTGTTCCATATAAATGAGTGTTGTTTTTTTATTGGTAGATTTAAATAGATAGTTTTTTCTAGTATTATTCATACACACTATACAATAAACTTGTTTAGCTGAACTTTTAAGTTTTTGTTTATTGACATCTATTGGCCAAAGATGTATACTGGTCACGCGTTGGGCAGTCTTAATATAGCTAAGAACCCACAGATGGAGTTGGTCAATTGCATCACTTTCTCTTTGCAAATGTGATTCTCCACAATCTGGTTACTACTGGTTAGGTGTCTGGAAAACAATCTTGTTGACGAGAAACAATAGTGGCAGCATGAATTAACAGTGGTAACGGTATAATAAGTGGTGGTGAAACAAATTTCCTCAGTAAAAATCTTCTTCTTCTTCTTCTTCTTCCTGCCCTTGTCCCATTTTATTTGGGGTCGGCGCAACACGTTTTATAAATTTTTAAAAATATCGGTTTAAAATAATAATAATTTTTATTCACATACTTTTATAAAAATATAAACATTATGCAACAGTAACAAGGTTTCCTATTACAATAATGATACAATTTCAGTGCTTAAAAATATACTAAAACTAAAATATAAAAAAAAGTACAAATAAGAGTGGTTTGGAATGACATTATTTGAGAGTGGACCGCCCGCATAAATAGTGGTGAAACCTATTCACTATTGGATCGGTTCTTTATTTTGGTACTTCGAGCCAGATCGCATCAAGAAACGGTTCCAGTGAAGTCAGGCGTGTCCTCCTATGTGGATGGAGAAGCATTAGCCCCATATTCCCTCTGATTGGGGACGGTGGTGACGGTATGAGTAAGAGTCAGAGGAGATGGCAATACCGGAGCCAGCGGAGGCAGGAGTCTTGAGTGGCCATCAAGCAAGGTGGTTCCAGTGAATTCAGGTGTGTTTTCCTATGTGAACGGAGGAGCATCAGTCCCATACTCCCGCAGAATGAGAATATTTTAACACTTGTTAAATTTGTAGGATTTGTACTTTTTTTGGGTTGGAGTGTACGTAATGGGGCACTGAGCAAAAAAGATTTGAAAAATTTTGCTACAAAAAAAGTGAGAGTTCTTTTTTATTGACATTGAAGTCCTTGACCTCTATGTCAATGACCTCGACGCCAAGACCAATGATCTTGGCCCAAAGGTCAAATTCAAAAAATGTTGGGAAACGCCAGGGACACCCAAGGGCAATGACATTGACCACAAGGTCAAAGGTAAAAAAGTCCTGTGTCAAGTCGCTCACTCTGCTAAGAGTATGTTTTGTATGTACAATAAAGTATATAATAAATAAATAATAATACTATGTCTTTCGTCTTACCGATACCGTGTAGCTTTTCATACGCAGTCCAAACTAGACACGGCTCTAGTAAGAGTTGTATCGGAAAGCGGGTATGGGTACAGGGCTTCCTTCGTCACCAAACACACATTTAGGCATTTTCATCGTTTGGGATTACACAAGAAACCAGCTTTGTTACCTGTGAGTGAAACAGCATATTTAGAATGGGCACAGGTTAACGATATTTATTTAGTGGATCCTATGTATCATAAACCGGACAAAGTTTATATGTTATTGGGAGCTGATTTTTATAGTCAAATCGTCTTAAAATGGTTGAAGGAAGCTCTTTGTGGTACAATATTCGCGCAGTGTACTTCCTTGGGATTGATTTCATCAGACTTTGCAGGTCCGGCAAATCTAAGGACATCAAAGGGTAGGGGTTACCATGCGTATAAGGGGTAGATATGCTCATTTGTGTTAATGGCGATTAAAGCGGTCCACATTGAGGTAGTAAGCAACCTCTCAACCCAAGGTTCATTACTGCGTTTTTAAAAGGTTCGCAACAAGATGCGGTCAATGCAAGGTTAATTGGAGTAAGCAAACTGCTGAACCAGCCGTAGGAGATATAGTTTTGGTCAAAGAAGACAATTATTTACCTCCTTGTTGTCCACTTGCTTAAATTGGAATATAAATTACCTTACTTGCTCATCACTACAGGTCGCGCGGTGAAATAAGATCGCTCGGCAAAAGTGGAAGGGGCATGCGCAGTAATCAATTCTAAGGTCTATTTGGCGACGTACGGGTGCGCCGACGGCGACACGTCATTGGTAGATAGTCGCTCTTCAATTCCCGCGTTGCGTTCTTGCGTCTCATTGGATATTGTTGCGTACAGCTTGTGTTACCGTATTAGTAATACGTAATCGTAAAAAAATAGTTAAAAATAAAGTTTTAAAACGGCAAGCCAGAAAAATGGTTTACGACGTGAATTGATACGTTAAGAAAGAAACTAACGAATTTTATTTTTTTAATTTTAATTAAAACAAAAAAAAAAAACTGAATTTACTTACAAGATAAATTACAAGCAAAAACTGGTGTTATTATAAGTTATGTTACTAAGGTTCAAACATACGAAATTAAAAATAAAATCCTAACATACCAAGAATTTCTGTGCGCAATTGTACACAATATGCGCCGATTGCCCTCACTACTTTCACCGAGCGATCTTAATTCACCGCGCGACCTGTAGCTGTCGTGTCTTGACATCCATAGCGTGAGAAAGAACACTTTTTTACGAATTTCGATTAGCAATTTTTGGTGATTGTTTTATCTAGTGAAATGTAAAAATGAATTTATCTTTATGCCATTTTACAATATTTCATTAATGTAGTTTTAAATAATAGGAAAAAGAAACAGAAAATTTAATTACAGTATGATTCACAAATGATGGCGGGCGTGAAGTTTGCGCAGAAGGCTGCGCAGTAACGTGTTATAGGAACCAAATGGAGACGTGCGTGTGCGAGAAGAGTAGTATGCGCGAACTTTCGCAAAGGCTAACTTCACGGCCGCCATCATTCGTGAATTGTACTGTAAGTATATTTATTATGTACTTAAAAAATGTTGTTTTCTTAACGGCTGTAGACATCGGTGGCGTGTTTGGCACGTTTTGTTTGTCGGATATAGCCGTGCGTGGCGGTCAAAAGGTTAAAAGAATTCAATTTCCCGTTATGTTATCTTTTGCCGTAACAATAAATAAATCACAGGGGGCAAACATTTAAACACGTTGGAATCGATTTACGTCAAGACTGCTTTTCACACCATTAAAATGACGGGTTGTCAAAATCGGGTTGCGGAGAAAATCAATATGTTCTTCTGCCACAAGAAAATAAATCTAAACATATCGTTTACGCAAAAATACTAATATAACTAATATACATTCAGTCAAAAAAGTATCGGGAATGGATTTGTTTATGGTTATTTTTTTGTTGTTGCTAGATTGGCACAACTGTTTTCCATTTTGGCGCGGAGTTTGAGTTGCATTTGTTATTTATATTAAATACAGTGATGTTTTTAGTTATATCTAGTGTGTATTGCGAATTTCTGGACAAACACATTGAGTTTGTTTTCAATTTTGCATCGCCAATGGAATTTCGTGTTCGGAGTCACTGAAAATGTTACAGGCGGCTTACGGTGAATCGGCTTTATCAAAAACACGTGCTTATGAGTGGTACAAAGCATACAAATGCGGTCAAGATGTGATGGAAGATTTGCCTCGCTCTGGTAGGCCATCAACCTCTGCATCTGAAGTTAACATGGCAAAAGTGAAGGAAATAGTTACTGAAAATCCTCATTCAAGTTTGAGAGAGATAGCCGCCTAACTTTCTGTATCTCACGAGTCAATCCGTACCATTTTAACTAATCATTTGGGTATGAAACAAGTCAACAAGCTTCGGAGTGGCGCCTTCCAACTGAACCAAAACCGAAAAAACCACGCCGAAGTCGATCAAAAGTCAAAGTCATGTTCACTGTTTTCTTTGAATATCGCGGTGTTTGCACTCGGAATTATTACCAGATGGTCAAACGGTAAATAAAGAATATTATTTGAGCGTTATGCGGCATTTAAGAGAGCAAATTCGACGAAAAAGGCCAGATTTGTGGAAAGAAAATTCTTGGATTTTGCACCATTATAATGCGCCTTCGCACAAGACCCATCATTCATTTTGAACGAATTTTTGAACACTCAACAAATACCATCGAGCAGCCACCATCCGACGGCCGACTTCTATCTCAAATTACTTCCTAAACTCAAATTACCACTTCGTGGCACCCGTTTTCAATCTGTAGAAGACAAAGGAGAATTCGCGGCGAGAACTGAACTCAATTTCGGAAACAGCGTTTAAAAAATGTTTTGATGATTGGATTATTCGTTGGCGTAAGTGTGTAGTTTCTGAAGGGGCATACTTTGAAGGTAATAAAATAAATTTGGATGAATAACAAAAATTTTGTGTATTATTGATCTTTTCCGGTACTTTCTTGACAGATTAGTATTATATCCTAATAACAGAAATTGACGCGGACGAAGTCGCGGGCAACAAACAGCTAGTGTTATTATATCCCTTTATCTCATCAAATACCATGTGGATGCTGGCATCCGCAACTCAGGAACATGCAAAAATTTTTAATGTGTAGATTGTGCAGTAGCGTGTTGTTTTTTTTTAAATTTTTGACTCCGCTCGAATTCTCGATACCACTCATGCAAAGTGTTCTTATACCAAAAATTACTATAATTGGTTAAAATTTAGGGGTTGCACAACTTCACACCTCTTACAGTTCTCAGTTTAGTGTTAAACCCATAATAACATTGTAATTATTTAATTTTTCAGGCATCTGGTCTTAATCCTGCTTTTGCCAGAACTATTGGCATTGCTGTGGATCCTCGCAGACGAAACAAATCTGTTGAATCTCTGCAAGTTAATGTTCAGAGGCTAAAGGAGTACCGCGCACGATTGATCCTGTTCCCGAAGGGCAAGAAGGTATGTTATGAAGCCACCATTTTTATTGTAATTTTATAATTTTTTCTACATAGTCAATTAGTAAAGTTGTGCCACTTGACTATCCTGCACGTTTCACACATAGGCATAGAAGTGCAACATTGGCTGTCTCTTAGTCACATAAAGTGCAGTTTTGACAAATATCAATGGTTTCAGGGTGAAAAGTATATCTCTTAGAGGATGTGTTAAGTCTAACTTGTAGTAGTATATTTCATGAATTGATTGAAAAGACTGGACACAGTTAGGTTAGGTATAGTTAAAAATAAAATGATTTTTGGAATGGATGGCAGACAAGCATTAAATTCTTGTTTTCTACTTTAAATTCACTGCTGAGGTTTTTCACTTCGTCATTTGACCCAGAAAAGCATTAGGATCAAAAAACTATCTAACTGTTAGTGTCAGCTAGGCTCGAATCTTGAATTCTCTGCCCATAACACAATGGTAAATGCTTATACAGGGTTATTTGTAAAACACTGGCAACCTCTCAGGACTTTGGTCCCGCATGGCGGACAGAGCTCTGGCGAGATCTCATGGTGAAATGGCGTCAACGACTATCTCAACCCAGTGCTGGGTACGCCACAATCATGGCGGTAAGTCCCCTCTTTGAGGCGTGGCTGGAAAGACCTCACGGCGTCCTTACCTTCCGTATGACGCAGGTCGTCACCGGACATAGTTCGTTTGAGAGTTTCCTGCACCGGATTCGTGCGGAAGTGATGCCAGGGTGCCGCCACTGTGCGGAACGCCCGAAGGACACAGTGGAGCACACAGTCGAGGTGTGCCCTGCTAGGGCGGAGCATCGCCGTGCCCTTGTGGGGGCGATCGGCGGCGGAGACCTCTTGCGCCGTGCCTTGGTTTAGGCTATGGTCCGGAGCGAGGAGGAGTGGCAGGTGCCCGCCGCCTCTTGCGAAGCAGTAATACTCACAAAGGAGGAGGCCGAACGTTCAGGCAACGGTGTTATCACTGCCGCCGCGGGCGCTGGGATACTGATCCCGATTTCCGGTCACCGTAGGCGCGGGCTTGCGGGCAGTGAGCAATGGGTAGCTCGCTGTCCGGACCAAGCCCAAGTCGTCGACGGCGCGCACTGTTCCCGCGCGCTTCAGGGATTTGTCAGCAACAGCAGGAACCCAGCCGAGTCGAAGCCTACTGGGGCCGGGGTTATCCGAAAGGGCGCTCGAGCCCCGGTATGAAGGCTAGAAGGAACGAGGTGGGTCTTTCAGTCAGTAATAGTCTGACACAGCGGGGGTTGTCACTGGATGATTTTTTCCCACCATAAAATAACAAGTTTTGTTCTTTGACTTACGGAAATTTATCATGTTTTAGTTCATCAGATACATTTAAATTGAACTTTCTAAATATTACGAAGGCTATTCGTAGCAAGCGATAGTATAATAGCGGAAGGGAGTGGGGATCGGGTGGTGGGCGTCCTTCATGCGCTTGCGTCGCGTCTTACAGATGTAGGTAGGTATAGAAAAATACAGAATTGAAATGCGTTAGATAGAACATGAATATTTGTTTTTAGTCAATTTATTAAGTTTTGTAAAGGGTCATAGAAGCCACGTTGTTGCTTATGAAGCTAGTAATACAGTCCTGCAAGATTGGAAGTGTTTTACAAATAACTCTGTATAGTCACAGGTTAATTTTTTAATTTATACTGCCAAAGTTTTAAACGGTTTTATTTAGTAACACAATTATTGTATAGATTTAATACAGTTTTCTTTTTTTATATATTACTATTTGTTACTTACTACGCAACAAACTTAAATATTAACTATAAATGATTCCCTATTTTTGCATTTCAATACATACTGTCGTATTACATATAAAATTAGTTGTTAATTTAATGTTGTTTGAACCAAATTAATACATTATTATTACAATACTTGTGAAGTGTAAAAGCTTAAATTAACATTACTTATACCTAAAGATAGAGATGATCAAAGTTTTTTAATTAATAGTAAAGATTCGTTTTTTAATCAAAGACTATAATTTAACATGTGCAAATGTCAAATTCTAAAAATATGTTGCCAGATTTTTAGTAAAAGTGATGTCTCCAAATTTTCATACCGGTTTTTTTAATAGTAGAACCTTTATGGAAAATAGGACTAAGATATTGTAGTATTTATTTATAGTAGTCTAATATGAATTGAAAACTAAAATAATCAAAAATATTACCATATTTTTAGGGTTCCGTAGCCAAATGGCAAATACGGAACCCTTATAGATTCGTCATGTCTGTCTGTCTGTCTGTCCGTCCGTCCGTATGTCACAGCCGCTTTTTTCCGAAACTATAAGAGCTATACTGTCGAAACTTTGTAAGTAGATGTATTCTGTAAACCGCATTAAGATTATCACATAAAAATAGAAAAAAGCAATAAATTTTGGGGGTCCCCATACTTAAAACTTTTTTTTTCATCAAACCCATACGTGTGGGGTATCTATGGATAGGTCTTTAAAAATGATACTGAGGTTTCTAATATCATTTTTTTCTAAACTGAATAGTTTGAGCGAGAGACGCTTCCAAAGTGGTAAAATGTGTGCCCCCCCCCCTCTAACTTCTAAAATAAGAGAATGATAAAACTAAAAAAATATGATGTAAATTACTATAAAAACTACCAACGAAAATTGGTTTGAACGAAATCTAGTAAGTAGTTTTTTTTTTAATGCGTCATAAATCGAAAAAAATACACTATTATTAAAACATCGATCAAAGTTACAACACATTACAAGAACTTTAATATTATGTTACTTGCTGCTACGGTACCCTTCATGGGCGAGTCCGACTCGCACTTGCCGGTTTTTTTAACACTCCGCCTTTTACTTGGCCTAAGAACTCACGAAGCGGTTTTCACCCATGTCCGACGCAGTTACGGACGTGCTTCTTCTGTAGAATGCTAGAGAATATACAGGGTGTGGCGTAAATAGTGGTACAACGTTAAAGGGTCGATACACCATAATATTCAGCTATCATATACCACAACTTTACTTAAAACCACTTTTTACCAAAGGTCTCAGAATAAAACTGATCTTTTTTTGTTTTGAAAAAACCACACCTTGCGACACTAATTTGGCTCTAATTTCAACAAAAAACTTTTTATTCCTACTTTGTTTTTTGTGTATTACTGCTAAATACATGTGCTATAAATATTCAAATAACTGTTTTACTGTAAACATACAGATATTACACGAAAAATGTGATTATTTCAACGGAGATCATTCATTTCGTACCCAAAAATGAATGTGCTGGCCAGAATAAAAATATAGTAGATACTTATCTGAAATAATGTCCTAAAGATTTTTTACTATTACAAGGCACGTCTAGGATTAACCCCCAGACTGCTATTTGAGTTTAAAGTGTACATCAGTGCCGTTAATAAAAATCTATACTGGAATGTTACGAAAAATAACGACTATAGGATTTTTTTAAATGACCAAACTTCTCTGATTCCCCCCTGCTACACGTACGTAGAATAATAGACTTGCGCGTGAAGTCATACTACGCTTAAGAATATAGTATAATTTTTATCTGGCTTTAATTTTTGGGTACAAAATGTTGGAGACTTGAATGATGTCCTTTTAACTATAGTCTTCAGGTAACCACTAGACTGACTTGGGGCGCGAATGGTGTAAAAGAAAAAATGCACTACACTGTCGGTGTCCATTATTGAAAAAATATGTTCATTAAATGCAGATTCTTATGCGGATACTGATACCATGATTTTAAAAAAAGTAATTGAAATTTAACTTGAAAAGGAGCTGAATTTGAAACTTAAGATTTTGAAAAAAAAGACGTGTGGCACTCGGGGACTGTTTCGGTAAAGCTATTGCATAGCATTATTATCAACTTATGCAATTATAATTATTTTATTTATGCAGTATTTTTTTTCCTTTGTTTTTTTTTTCATATTAATTGAAGTTACACTTCACACATTGAATTGAATTTTGATTGATTGTTCACTCATTTGTTTTCTTATCGGTCACCACGCTCAAAAAACAAATGAGTGGGGGTGTTAGGTTATTTTCGTTACGGAATTTCTGGATTCGGTCTCCACGCTCAAGGCCCGCGATAGAAGCTATGCAATAGCTTAAAAAAACTTTATTAAATTTTCAAATAAATCAGTTATTCAAAACAATCAAATATTTAGCAGAATCTTTAAGCGCAGGCCACACCGCCAGCTAGCGGGCGGGCGGGCTAGGCGGGCGAACATCGTTTCACCTCTTTACATACTTCGGTTCACACCGCAAGCTACCTACGAACCTAACGAGCTAAGCTAACGAAATATCCGACGATTCCAGCGAAGCTACTCGTTCACCTCGTTGGCGCGCCCGCGCTTCGCTAGCTTAGCTCGCCCGCCAGCCCGCTCGCCCGGTTCGTTCGCCCGTCCTCCCCGTTTCGAGTAGACTAGTCGACGCTCGTCTTTCGAATAGCAGTGCAGTGTTTAGCTTCGCCCGCTTAGCCCGCTTCGCCCGCTTAGCCCGCTCCGCTGGTCGCTCGTCTTTCCGTAGTTTTCGGTGTGAACCCCATAGTTTAGTTCGCCAATATTTCGCGTAGTTTGTATAGTTTCCTTCGTTCGCTTCGCCCGCCCGCCTAGCCCGCCCGCCTAGCCCGCCCGCCCGCTAGCTGGCGGTGTGGCCTGCGCTTTAGACTAAATCATTATATGAACTTAGACTAAATCATAATATGAACACACATTAGTTAAACAAAATATTTGAAATTTGATAACACTACGAAAGCGCCAGGGTAGCGCGCGAAATTCAAATTGTTTTAGTTTTTGCATTTGAATTTTGATGTTTGAATGGTATTCTGTAACCTACAAAATGCAAAAATCTTGAGAAACATTGTATTTCGCGCGCTACCTTGAGCACACTCCTTAAAATACGGGATCGAGATTTTGATGTGGGATTGGATTCTCCAATGCCAGTGTATATTTTCATCTTTACTTATGTTGTAAAAGTTAGGTAATAAGACTACTTTTCTCCAGGTATTGAAGGGAGAAGCAAATGAAGAAGAACGCAAGTTGGCCACTCAACTCCGCGGTCCACTGATGCCGGTACAGCAGCCAGCACCTAAGTCGATTGCTCGTGCTATTACTGAAGAAGAAAAAGACTTCAAGGCATACCAATATCTGAGAGGGGTATGTTTCTGTTTTTAAATTTAATTATTTTGCCTATGAATTGGTTTACAACATCAATTTTTTTTATACCTGAGAAGGGTATGTTTCGAGCGTTTGTTCGGTGTACGACAGATTCTGGATTGGACAAATTCGTAATTCGGCAGATTCGCTACTCGACAGATTCGTCGATTAGGCAGATTCGTCAATTCGACATATTAGCTATACGTCAGGAAATGGATACCTATGCACAAAATATCTTTGATAATTTCATAATCACTTTATTAATATGCATAGACACATATAAGTACTTGTTCTTTAATGACGACTTCTGTGCCGCATTGGTAACGCTTTTACCTCTGAATCAAAAAATCGCATGAAAATCGTAAGATTGAAAGTTTGCCGCAAACTACTATGAAGTACTACTATGCTTTACAAAAACTATAAGAAACATTAATGCAGGCCGCTTTGTTTAATTTTCTTTTGTTACTTATCCTATACTTCAAACTAATGTTTTGTCAATGTTTTTCCTGTGACATATTGTGCGGGTGATTGTTGCTTAATTATAATTTAAATGAGAAATATGGATCTCCCTGGCCCTAGCAATGGTGAGAGCAATTTGAAATTTATAACTAGTGAAAGGGGAAAACCCGTGGTATTACATGCCGGTCATAGATACAATTTTGTAAAAAAGAACAAATGTGGCTCCTCAAACTGGCGATGTGTTAATAAATTTGAATGTAGCACTTCCATCACGTTGGATGCTCATAACCGAATTGTCAAGGAGTCCATGCATATGTGTTTGCCCGATTATACTCGAAACGAAATTGATAGTTTGATGGATACGTGTAAAAAGTTGGTTTGTGAAAAACTAGAACCGATACCAAAAATTTTTGAAGACTTTTTGGATACTGCTAACTGTGATTTAGACGACATTGATAAACCAACGTTTCAACAAAAAAAAGACGTATTGTACAAAGCTAGACATAACTATCTCAAAATGAACACAAAAAACTGTAGAAATTTAAAATCTCTTAAGCTGCCACATACTCTTGTGGGTGATTTCTTTTTGTATGATGAAGGCATTGAAGACAAAATTTTAATTTTTGGAACAGCTTTGGGTAAAGAATATATAAAAAAACATAAGAGTTTTTACGGGGATGGCACTTTTAAAATATGTCCCTCACCATTTTACCAAGTGTACAGTATACACATAAATATATCGCACCATGATGATGTAGTAAATTTTGTTCCTGTACTTTATATTCTTCTACCCAACAAAACGCAAGTGACTTCCGTGAGAATGTTCACTATTTTGAGGGACCAGTTTTCCATGAAAATAGAACAATATAAATGTGATTTTGAATTGGCTACCATTCAAGCTGTAAAAATAGTTTATCCTGATGCAAAAGTAACCGGCTGTTACTTTCATTTCTGGAAAGCGTTACTGAAAATGAGTCAGAAATATGGTTTGGATAAGAATGAACAAGGAATATTTATCACACGTCTATATATCCAACTACCATTGCTTCCTCCCATTTTGATTCCCGAAGCCATTTTTAGTATACAAGAGCTGGCAAAGGATTCTAAGGAATATAATGCATTTTTTGAATATTTTTCAACGCAGTGGATGGGAAAATATACTGAGAGTGTATTCGCTTGCTACAAAGAAAATTTTAGAACCAACAACCCTATCGAAGGATGGCATGCGCGGCTAAAAAGAAGATTTCCCGTAAAGCCACCGCTGTACCTTTTTATTCAATTATTAAAAAAAGAATCACGGTTCCAAGATAGAAAGTTGAAAAAGGAAAGCATTCATTATAAAGGTAAACAGCGGGATTCTAAATTACTATCAAAAAATAAACAAATCGAAGGTATTATTACTGCGGCTTTAAATAATGACATCAGTTTGATTGATTGCTTGAAGCGGCTGTCCATAATAAATTTCATTTTTAATAATTACAAATAAGTTATATTCTTCTTTTTATTTTGATGAGCAATCCATTTAATATATACCTACTCAGTAATGAATAGTTTTATTTTTAGTTATCTGATTTTAATAAATTGTACTTAATCTGACTCTAGCTATTTTATTTACACCTGTACTTCTGACGTATAGCTAATATGTCGAATTGACGAATCTGCCTAATCGACGAATCGTCGAGTAGCGAATTTGCCGAATTACGAATTTGTCCAATCCAGAATCTGTCGTACACCGAACAAACGGTTTCTGTTTTTTAATTTTATTATTTTGCCTATGAATCGGTTTACAACATATTTTTTTTTTTTATTCCTGAGAAGGGTATGTTTCTGTTTTTAAATTTAATTATTTTGCCTATTAATTGGTTTACAACATCTATTTTTTTTTTCAGGCTCGTTCTATTGCTAAACTTGTCGGTATTCGTGCCAAGCGTCTGAAGGACGCTGCAGAAAACCCTGATGACGTCACTAAAGCTCCTACAGCAGTGAAAGAAACTAAAGCTAAGAAGTGATGGTCAAAAATAAAAATATAAGTAAATAAACCTCTTTATTTTCTTACATACCTACCTTTTTCAAATCTAGTCGGTTGGTGTCCCTACCAAGTACCAATTCGATTAAAGCAATGGACCAGCTGTTTATTCCTAAATCCGTCAATTCCGATCATGTGTAGGGGCTTTCCTCCTGGGAGTTTCGCTTCTCGGTCTCGAAAGTATTGGGAGTCTCGACGGTTTTTCCGCATTTTTTATACTCGAGACGGCAAATCTAGTACCGTGAATAACGAGACTTTAGACTTGCGTAGATGTTTAATAATCTATTATACTAGATACTGCGCACAGCATGGTACGAAGCAACACAATGTGTTGCTATGTAATAACAGCAGATACCATTTTGCTATATTTAAACAAATCTACTCAATTTTATTGAGAGGCAGTTGGGTCCTTTCAAACTCTAAATAGCAACGAAATTACTGTTTGGGGTGAGTACGGAGCAAGTACAAAGAGGAGATGGCTTAAGGGCCAAGCGCCCGAAAAGTGCCATGAAACAGTGACTTTCTGAGGCCTACTCCTCCGCACTATGGATTATCGTAGAACAAGAGCTGATCATAAATACTTCTTAGAAATGTTGTATGACTTTATTATACTCTAATTAGATACCTCTATGAATTAGCAAAAAAGAAATAATGAACCTAGAGTTAATCGTTTAAAAATAAATGAGAGTTGAATTTTTCTGAAACGTCTGAACTGAGGGCCCAAGATTTTCGGCTTTATTGACTAAACTAAACGTCATAGATTAACGCAAAGTAGATTAAAATTTCTTACTATTTTTTAACTAAATTTTAACGTATCGTCCGTTCTTCTAGATGCAATAATTTAATTTATTATTATAATAAAACAACCGTCGAACCATAGACTAGATACGTCAAACCATAGACAAAACGAGTCTGAATAACGCTCAGTGTAATAGATCCTTTAGACTGTCTTTCTATGAATGAAAAAGTACGAGTCGAAATATCGCACGCGATATTAAGCGCAGTGTAATAGGTCCATTAGCGGCGAGCGGCGCGGCGGCGGCGGCGGCAAGCGGCGCGTTTAAACGCCACGTACCCTCAGTAGTGGCTAGCGACAGCGGCCGAAGTGGACGTATTTAGGTAGTCAGAACGTGCTCAAAATTATGGCGTTATTAAAATTATCCCTTCTGTGTTTAGAAAGCAGTATATTTTTAAAACAAGTAAGAGAGAAGGAGTGCAGGAACTGAACAAAGATCGATATTTCAATGGCGAATTTTGTGACGAAGATTACAGAAAATATCCAGACATTTGATTATATTCTGCATGACGCATATTTAAAACAGCACATCAGATTTATAATTTCAGTTATAAACCCCTCTGTCCATTACCGCCACAAAATCGTCTAAAATTTTTTTGTTTATAAGTTAGCCACCGAGTCTGTCAGTTCGTCACACCTACAGCGCTATCCGCGCCGCTCAGTTTCGTGGCGTTGCACTCAAGGACAAAAGGACCTATTACACTGCGCTGAATATCGAGTGCGATCTTACTATTTTTCATTCAAAGACGTCAAACCATAGACTAGACTGTCTTTCAATGAATGAAAAATAGTAAGATCGCACGCGATATTCAGCGCAGTGTAATGGGTCCTTTACGCAGAACGTCGCGTTAGTCGCTGCTCACCGCGGGAAGGTCGTGAATGGGCCGCTATGGAACTACACTTCTGGACACATCTATTGGCCCACCTTAGAGTTTAGGTTTCGATGGCCCCTACCGAAATATGATTGCTAGATTGAACAAAAACTGTTGATGCAGTTTTAAACCTGATACATTTTACCATCTTTTTCGATCGTATTGTTTTAAATTTGAATTCAGAATACCATACGACATGGAGCTACGCCTAACAAGTCGGATATGCGCTTTGTTAAAGGCAATTGATTTTTGAATAAAAAACATGTTTTATCAAATAAAGGTTTAATTTAATAACGCGAGTTGCCTCCATGGGCATCTACCACAGCTCTCATACGATTAGGCATAGAGTTTATCAACCGCTCTATGAAATTTTGAGGGATCATCTCCCATTCCTCTTCTATGGCAGTTTTCAACTCCTGCATCGTCTGAGCAACTGGCTGACGAGCCCTAACACGTCTTTTTAGCTCGTCCCACATGTGCTCAATGGGGTTCATGTCTGGGCTTCTGGCTGGCCAGTCCATAACTGTAATGTTCACATCCCGAAGATATTCCCTGACGATGCCGGCCGCATGGGCTCTTGCATTTGCAAGGAAATTTGGGCCAACATAGTCCGCGTATGGTATCACGTGAGGTTCTAAGCACTCACGAATGTACCTTTCAGCATTTAATGTTGGCAGCCGTGGCCCTGTAACAACCTCAAGTTGAGTTTTGCCGCTAGCGGATATATCGCCCCAGACAGTCCATGAGCCACCGCCATAAACAACCCTCTCTTCAAAGCAGCATTGTGCGAAACGCTCTCCCTTACGTCGGTAGACATTCTTCCTTCCATTATTGTCATGTAACACAATTTTAGACTCATCAGAAAAGAGTACACGGCTCCAATCTTGCTGTGTCCAATTTAAATGACTGCGTGCGAAATGAAGGCGCGCTGTTCGGTGGGCTCGCGTTAGTTTGGGCCTATTAGCTGGCTTGTGTGGTACCATATCGCGTTCTTTTAACCTTCTCCAAACAGTTCGAGCGCTCACAGATACTCCGTGGAAGTCGCGAAGTTGGTTTTGTATCTCAATGGAGGTAAGGTGACGATTTCGCAAGCTGGTCGTCACGATGAATCGATCCTGCCTTTCAGTTGTGACCCGAGATCGTGGCCTTCCTTGGCGACGAACAAAGCCAGTCTTTAGGTACCTCCGATAAACATTTCGGACCGCAGATCGACTTAAATTAAGTTGAGCACTCGCGTTTCTTTGGTTGTGTCCGGCCTGAATAAGTGCCCCAGCTTGGGCGGCGACTTCAGGTGAAGTATCCATAGATTATTGATAGAACCTCACCTTAATGTTAAGAATAAGTAATGTTTGTTGCAAAACCAAAGATATCAATCACTTTTTCAAGAATTAAATCCAAGTAAACCAATAAAACCAAGTTTTCTTAGTATTCGATTGTTTGATATCAACAAACAGGCTCCAAATTGTCATTTGTTTCTTTAAATTCTGTGTTCGAAATTCAAAAAAAGACTATTGAATGAAATTGTGAATGTGCCAGGTTCAAAACTGCATAAAAACATTTTGCTCGACCTAATATAAAATTTTAGCTAGGACCAAACGAAACTGAAAATACGAGGTGGGCCAATAGATGTGTCCAGAAGTGTATTACACTGCGCTAAATATCGCGTGCGATATTCCGACTTATACTATTTTTCATTCATAGAAAGACAGTCTAACCCTTATTACACTACGCGATATGTCGAACCATAGACTAGACTGTCTTTCTATGAATGAAAAATAGTACGATCGTACAGTCTGTCAAGAAAGTCATGAAAAGAAGGTAGGGCGCCACCATCATTAAACATGGTATCCCACTAAATTTCGACTAAAAGATATTTTAGTAACTTTTATTTATAAAATAATAATTACCGATTTATGGTCCCTTTACTGCCGTGTAGGTACATTATTTTACCGATCTATCTGACACTCGTCTATCTATTTAATATATGCTTGCAAACGAGTTTTGACTTTCATTGGTAGTGGCTCCCTATAAATAAAAGTACTAATTCTGTCGTAGTGGCGAACAACATTTTTATTAGAAATAATTTTCATTCAAGTGACGTTTAATTTTAACTGATCCATAATAGTTAAAGTAGTTCTCATTTATTTATTAAAACTTCATCCAACACAAAAGTACAAAGGCGGAGTTAATGCCTTAGGCATTCTCTACCAGTCTGAATTTTGTTTTCTATACATTGCGACGAAACCATACTTCTCTATTTGCTTATTAGGATAATTATATGTTTATCCTACGTACCTACACGTAAGAGTTTATCAAAACAGACATTCTTCTGAATATCTGGTTTTATATTCATAAGAATGTCTGGTTTGATCAACCCTTGTTTTCGTCCTTTCAGCTACTAGCATTTATGTACTTACTACAAAGTGCAAATCACGATGTTTTGCCTCTCTGTACTGTCGTCAGCATGGCGCTGAGTATCGATAGGTATGAGCTCATTGCAAAAATAAAAAGTTTATGAAATAAATCTTTATTAATCCGAATCCAAATAATCAGAGTCGAGGTATTCGACTCCAGAAATTTTGCCTGAAACTTCTTCAAAATGAAACCGGCCAACATCTGACTCGTAGTTTGTTTCGTAGGTCGGCCTTTCCTGTGTTTTCCAAGCGTTGAAAATGTATCTCCATTCTTCATGCCTTAGTCCACAATGCGCCGAACTGTACTTTCGGAAACACCTGAAGTCAATAAAGATAATTATGTTAAATATACAAATACATTTATCATACCTAAATAAAAAACACCAAAATATCAAAACCGTTAAGTGGTAGTATAATAAATCGTAGGTAAATTTCATAACATAACCTTAGCAAGACATAAACAATGTTAAAGATAGATAAATTGTACTTAAAAACAGAAGATTGTTAAAACATTATATTTCCGTTAGTGTGTTAAACTTTAGAATATATTTACGTACCGGTTAACTTTGCTGTTCGACCATAAACATCGTCTTTGCTCGTCCCAGCACTCCCACCTTGAATTTCGGCCATACACCCTTGAAAAACTTTAAATATAATTTGTCTCGCACCGCTCTTATAAACATTTCGATTCCTTTTTTGTATCTTAACGCTTACACGATTTAAAAAACTCGAAATAGCACCGAAATATTATAAAAAATCAACTACACAGATACGACGTGACAGTTCAGGTACTCAGCTTAACAATTATTCAGTGTTGCCAGTATTAGCAAAAACAGTAGTTCCCAAAACATTCATTTCATGACTTTCTTGACAGACTGTACGCGATATTCAGCGCAGTGTAATAGGTTCTTTATGGGGTAAATAGAAACAAAAAATGTCAATGATCAAATGTCAAATCATTCATCATCATCTCTTGATAAACATTTTTAATTGTGGTGTCTCTTCCACAAAGGCCAAGTTGAAGTTGAAGTTGAACATTTTTTTGTGCTCTCACGCGGTACTACTCAACTCATTATAGGTTCCAGGTTCAGTCTTCAGTATTGTTTCAGTACAGTAAAAAGTTCATAATACACAATGAATGATAAAAAGATTGTGTTTACTAAACGGCGAAGTAATGACAATGAGTGTTCAGAGTATTTAGGGTCACAATGTTTTCAAATCAACCCTAATGTTGTAGAAAGGGAAATACCTACTAATGGCGAAGAGTATTTATTAAATGTGATGAAGGAACGTGCGAAGTGTGCTACAGTTTCCAGGTGTAAATTGGATGTACTATCCAATTTGAATAAAAGGCGTAAAATTGAAAAAACGGAGGTAAACCAACATCATAAATTAACCCTCGGTCCGTCGCGCATTTTTAATAACGCGGTTCGTCGCGTGGGGTCTCTCAAGACCCCAACAGTATAACACCTATGATATCCTTTATAATTTGTATTTTTCGCACTATTTTGGCAGTTTCTTATTTTTTTATTTAATGTCAATAAAACTATAACAAATTAATCAAAAGTATTCATATATTTACTATCTGAACTTACAAAATAAAATTAGGAAATTAAAATTTACTCTTTGAGATCATTTCGCAGTTATTATTGTTTTAATACTACTAAATAAATAAACTTTAAATTATATTATATCTATATGAGATCACACTAGACCAATTAACAATTTAATATAAAATTTGGATACCACCAACAAAAAAAATATACAACTTTTATGAAATGAAATCCGACAAATTTTTGGTTTAGACACAGACTGTATATACCGCTTTGGTATGTGTTTTTTTATTTATTTTCTTGAAAAGGGCATTTGTTGTTGTTTGGGCACGTATCTTGAAAACATAAACCTTCTAGTTGTTTTCCGACGCATATTTCCAACTTTTTTGGGTACAATGTAACGGCATCCACCAGAGAAAACCACTTGATCCCTTATTTTGCGAATGTACTGGCATTTGCATGTATTGGCGAAATCAAAACGATCCTATAAAACTGTTACCATCCATGGACCATTTCTATCTCTTTTTGATGTATAAAAGTTCTGTGATGATATGTTTATCAAGGGCTCTTCATCATCATCCCTTTAGGAACTTCCCAACTTCATGTGCTTTTCATTCAACGACTCTAAAACCTGATCCGGCTCATCTAAAGATTCCTGAAGTTGTTTTGTAGGAACCAAATCATCACATATTTGTTCCGAATCCGTGTTATGCTTACTTCTTTCACCCAGGTATGAAGCGATTTCATTTTCATCTTCATTATCATAACATCATCAGTTTCATATTCTTACCAATTCAATATACGTTGTTGTTGTCATTCACACATTTTAGAAGTCAATTACAACTTAATTTTAATCATGAACAGTAAAACATTAACAAAAAACCCATGTTACACAAGAAATCAACTATCCATTTTCAATACATTTTTACTTACGTCGTTCGTCGCGTGGGGTCTTTCAAGGCCCGCGCGCACAAAACACGTCTATATTTTACAGCACAGGCTTGCAAACTTAAATTAGCGGTGATGCACGTGAACTATAATCCAATTTCGAAGGGTACCTAAAGTACCATAAATCGTGGATAGTTTTGAATGTGTTAATTTTACATAATTCTAACACCTAGGCTTTCAAAGACCCCACGCGACGGACCGAGGGTTAAAATTATTCCCGTTATATTAGTTTCTAAGAGCGGCTTCGCCCGCACGTAAGTTTAATGATATTCCAAGGCATCATACTCCTGAAGAGTCCCATTTTTTATTTCAGGATGTGGTCTACCCATTTTATCCGAATCAATTCATTCGTCTAATCGTGAAGCAGTAACCAACGCAAACTCATATGCATACAAAGTTACCCATGTGTGATGTGATGCACATTTGTTGCATTTATTAACATAATGATCACGTTTTTCATTACAGTTGGCATCTGGAAATTCTGAAAATTTTGATAGTCATCAGTTAGATACTCTTAAACCAACAATAGAATGGCAAAACATACAGATTGCAGATTTCTCGGAGCTTCACATGTATGTAATTCGTATGGCTGCACAAAAGAAAGAGTTACTGCCTTCCATTTTCCAGCAAACATACAATGGGTTTATGAATGACAATGGAATACTATGGGAAAATGTGTTTGAAGGAACTGAGCCTACACTCTCTCATGTGGTTGGATTGACACAAAGTGTTGTTGAATCAGGCTTGGTCACAATTCTCTCATTACTTCAAAGAGTTAAACCAGGCGAGTCAATCGATCGTAAAACAGGTAAGTAATTAATGTGACATTTTTTGCAATCCAGCTCTTGAGCTACATATTGAAACGTAGCTCAGCTCATGGTAGGCTTCCTGTGGCGATTCTTCTATAAAATTGAAAGACACGGGCCTGCACACTATTATACATTCTTAGTTGAATGTACAAGCTTTTCTTACAAAGATCACTTCAACACTGAAAAAACAACACACATTCTTTTTTCTACAAATTTTCAAACCTATTCCAGAATAGCATAAACCTTTAAAGTATATTTTACAAGCCAGTTCGATGGCTATATAAATAAAAACAACTCATGCGACCTCCTTTTGATATCACAATATTGCCGCCTCTGTAGTGCGTTCAAAAATAACTAGAGTCGAGTAGAGTTGCAACCCAGGCCTGCGTTCAAATCTGAGTTTAAATTAACTCTAATGATGTCATTGGGTAGTTACTCTGCCCTGGCATTTTTGAACGCAAATGGAGTTTAACTGTCAATGTCAAGCATATTGCCGCTTACTCCAACCTACCCTGCTCAAAGTTAGGGTTAGTTGGGTTAACTCTAAGGTTACTCTAGGGTACTAGGTACTCTAGGGTAGGCTACTCGAGTTATTTATGAACAACCCTGGGGTGCAAGTCTACTCGACTCTGGTTATTTTTTAATACACTACAGGGTCGTTCATAAATAACTCGAGTAGCTACCCAAGGCTGTGTTCAAATTTGAGTTGAGTTAACTCTAATGACGTCATTGGGTAATTACTACCCTGGCATTTTTGAATGCGAATGGAGTTCAACTGTCATAGTCAAGCATATTGATGCTTACTCCAACTACTTTTCCTTCTAATGCGACAACTGAAGAAAACACCAGTGTTGTGCAGTGTATGATAGAGACTGATCCAAGAGTAACCTTAGGAGGGACAAGCTTAGGCATCGGTATGAGTCAAGTGCACAAAATCCTCCACGAACATTTAGCCGTTAGGAAGCTTTGTACCCGGTGGATACCTTATTATTTGACCGAAACCCAAAAACTCCGTCGTGTTGATTGGTGCCGTGAAATGATACAAAGATTTAACGGAGTTAACTCAAAAGCTGTGTTTGACATACTTATGGGTGACGAAAACTGGATTTATTGCTATGATCCAGAAACCAAAACACATTCTACTCAGTGGGTGTTTCCATCCGAGGAGTTGCCAACTAAATTGAGGAGAGGTCGAAGTGCAGGAAAAAAGATGGTGGCCTCATTCTTCGGAAGGACCGGTCATTGTGCGACAATTGTTTTAGAAGATCAAAAGTCAGTTACTGCAGAGTGGTATACTAACAATTAACAAATGTTTGCCACTTGTCTTGGAAACAGCTCGAGAGAAACGACCTCGCAGTAGGATCCTCCTTCACCAAGACAACGCCTCCTCGCACACCACCGGGCGAACGATCAACTATTTGGCGTCGTCAGACGTGGAATTGCTGGGTAACCCGCCATATAGCCCCGACCTCGCACCTTTCGATTTTTATTTATTCCCGAAAATAAAAGAAAAACTTCGAGGAAAACATTTTATGGACGCCAAGGAAGCAGTGGCTGCATTCCAAAAGGCCATCGAGGAGACCCCTAAGTACGATAGGCAAAGTGCTTTTCTCGGTGGTTCTATCTAATGTAGCAATGTATTGATGTGAATGGAAAATATTTTATATACAGGCCTATGACAGGCCTGTTGTTCTAGTGGTTAGTGACCCTGACTGCTATGCCGGAGGGCGTAGGTTTGATTCCCAGCCAGGACAAATGTTCGTGTGATGAGCACGATCATTTGTTGTTTCTGGGTGTAATTATCTATAATATGTATGTATTTAGAAATGTTTATGTATGTTTATTAGTTGTCTAGTACTCATAACACAAGCTTTGCTTAGCTTGGGACTAGACGGCGCTGTGTGTTAGTTGTGGAATATTACATTAAATTTTGAAAAGATATCATAAAAATAATAACTTGCTAGTTTGCTCAGTTTGATTTTCTAAGAACTTTCAGTGTCACCCTCGTATATTATATAGGCTTCATACTTTCTAACCGAAAGTAATATATTTATTCGTTATACACATGGATGTAGTTAAAAAAAAAAGTCAATTTTCAATTTTTTTATTAAAAAATAGTTTGGCCAGGAATTTCTTGCCGCCCATCCGTGTTATATTATTTAACCTTTCAATTGTGATAATTACAGACACAATTGAAAGACAATAGGTGCGCGAACGCCGGCGTTCGCTTGGGGTTGTTGGTTGAATTAATACCTATATTAAATTTGATATAAAATACTTTTCATCCAATTAATAGATCGGTAAAGGTCGTTCACTATTATTTTTCCCAAATCCGCACTGAGATGATTTTATTTAGCTAGTGGGGATTTCTGGAAAAAAAAGTAACAATGCCCGCTGGTGGGGATTTATCTATCGGGAACTAGGAGTGGGAATATCCACGCGCGTTCATGCAGATCACGCGCCTACAAGCGGAGAAACATGTCAACATCTTTTTTAATATTAATTACCCATTTAATTTTTGTTTACTTTTATTATATTTGCACCAAGTAAAACTCCATTTGTATCCAGGCAATCTCTTACATTCCAGGTTATCTGAAAGAAATCACCGAATTCGATTGCAGATTGTATGTTTTTTCTTGTTTCTACTCTTTTATTTATTTTTAATAATTATCGGTCGGCGATGTTTAATCGCCATATTTTTATAGTGCTAAGAAGCAGAACTACTACAAAAGTGAACTGAGATAACTCTTTTACCCGCTACTTTAATCAATCTTTTTGTTTTTATGGCAACTAAGCCGATTGCGACTATTCTGCCAGTGTCACGTGGAGACGGCGGCTCGGTGAGGTGAGGACCACCGTCGAATTTTTAACTTCGTGGCAGATGTTATGCTGGAAAGACAAACATGTTGTTAGTAAAAACACATACTTAATCTAAATTACTAACTTATATACGCTATTATATACATATAAACAACATGAACTACTATATACAATAAAGTATATTTATATATATATACACTTCTGGACACATCTATTGGCCCACCTTGTATTTTCAGTTTCGTTTGGTCCTAGCTAAAATTTTATAATAGGTCGAGCAAAAAGTTTTTATGCAGTTTTGAACCTGGCACATTCACAATTTCATTCAATAGTCTTTTTTTGAATTTCAAACACAGAATTTAAAGAAACGAAAGACAATTTGGAGCCTGTTTGTTGATATCAAACTATCGAATAATAAGAAAACTTGGTTTTATTGGTTTACTTGGATTTAATTCTTGAAAAAGTGATTGATATCTTTGGTTTTGCAACAAACATTATTTATTCTTAACATTAAGGTGAGGTTCTATCAATAATCTATGGATACTTCACCTGAAGTCGCCGCCCAAGCTGTGGCACTTATTCAGGCCGGACACAGCCAAAGAAACGTGAGTGCTCAACTTAATTTAAGTCGATCTGCGGTCCGAAATGTTTATCGGTGGTACCTAGAGACTGGCGGCTTTCTTCGTCGCCAAGGAATGCCACGATCTCGGGTCACAACTGAAAGGCAGGATCGATTCATCGTGACGACCAGCTTGAGAAATCGTCACCTTACCTCCATTGAGATACAAAACCAACTTCGCGACTTCCACGGAGTAACTGTGAGCGCTCGAACTGTTCGGAGAAGGTTAAAAGAACGCGATATACACAAGCCAGCCAATGGGCCCAAACTAACGCGAGCCCACCGAACAGCGCGCCTTCATTTCGCAAGCAGTCATTTAAATTGGACACAGCAAGATTGAAGCCGTGTACTCTATTCTGATGAGTCTAAAATTGTGTTACATGGCAATGATGGAAGGAAGAAAGTCTACCGATGTACCGTTGCTTATGGCGGTGGCTCATGGACTGTCTGGGGCGGTATATCCGCGAGCGGCAAAACTCAACTTGAGGTTGTTACAGGACCACGGCTGCCAACATTAAATGCTGAAAGGTACATTCGTGAGTGCATTTGTAGCGACATCTATGGCGCCACATAAGAACTACGAAGAAAATACGAAATCCTGCATCGCGCAATCAAAGTTCTCCGCGCGATTTGAACATATACGACAGCCCGAAATCATCTATCGGGCAGTCGCCCACCAGACCATAACACCTGTCTGGTCGGAGGATCCTCCCTTTTCAACGGAGGTTTGCGGGACTTTACTCTCTGTTCCGCATACCTTCAAACTGGTGACCCCGACGTGATGACCAGGTAGGCATGCTGGTGGTTAGGATACCCTCTATAGCCGTGGGTGCTGGCTGAACGTCAGCGCAGCCTTCGTGCAGCTACTACTTCGTGACGTCATCATCACTTCCTCAAGCTTTCGAGCAGCGAGCCATACAGCCAGCACCCACGGCTATAGAGGGTATCCTAACCACCAGCATGCCTACCTGGTCATACCTGGTCATCACCTTCAGCCTCATCAGCGACCTTGGCTTGGCACACCGCACCTTCGGCCAGTCACATGAAGAGCCATGAAGAACCTCTCCTGGTCGACGCCAACAGTCAAGCCCTACGTCGCACAAGCACCGCTCCGACTCACTGGAGCCAGCAGCACTACTCCGACTCACTGGAGCCTGCAGCATCATCCCGACTCACTGGGACATCATCACCCCGACTCACTGGTGCATCACCCCGACTCACTGGTGCATCATCCCGACTCACTGGGATACCAACACCCCGACTCACTGGGGCATCATCCCGACTCACTGGGATACCAACACCCCGACTCACTGGGGCATCACTGCAGACAGTTCCGACTCACCGAGAACTATGCGGCATCGGTTCCGACCCACTGGAACCAACCTACGCTGGCCTGGCACGCATCAAGAACCATCGATCTCCGATCTCCGGAGGGGAGTGATGTAGCGACATCTATGGCGACACATAAGAACTACGAAGAAAATACGAAATCCTGCATCGCGCAATCAAAGTTCTCCGTGCGATTTGAACATATACGATACGACAGCCCGAAATCATCTATCGGGCAGTCGCCCACCAGACCATAACACCTGTCTGGTCGGAGGATCCTCCCTTTTCAACGGAGGTTTGCGGGACTTTACTCTCTGTTCCGCATACCTTCACATTCGTTAGAACCTCACGTGATACCATACGCGGACTATGTGGGCCCAAATTTCCTTTTTATCTATACTTAATATTATAAAGCTGCAGAGTTTGTTTGTTTGTTTGTTTGATTGTTTGTTTGTTTGTTTGTTTGAACGCGCTAATCTCTGGAACTACTGATCCGATTTGAATGATTCTTTCAGTGTTGGGTAGTCCATTTATCGAGGAAGGCTATAGGCTATGTTTTATTTTTTTTTCAAAATTAGGGATCCGTAATAAAATTGCTATTTTGTAACACAAGGTGTAAAATCGAAAACCTATTTTTGCGTGCGCTGCAAAAACTATTGACAATAAAACAAAATGATGTACTACGGGTTTGTAGATCCCATTAAGACCTACAAAAAAGTCCGCGAGAACATATATCTAGCTATCATGGTTTAATCACAATAACCGATTTTGTGTTCAAAATAATTATTAAATCGTCTGAAGAAAAAAAAACTACGTTAAATATGTATCGTAATATTAATCTTTATCGAAATTTTTTATCAAAATTATGTTATCAAGCGTATCTATGTAGAAGTAAAATACTTTTTGTTTCATCTCAATCGGATATTACGTTTAAAAGTTATCACGTGTGTAAGATGTTAAGACTTGGTACCTATTAATGAGTTATGGGCCATGGAGTTTTTGACGTGACAACGTCTTAAATTAGGTTGCGGCTGGGAGTCACTTATGAAAAAGTGTAACGCTCGGTAACGTTACGATGAGTCACCGAACGAGAGAGAGGCCCGCCGAATGCCTTGCGTCTCTCTCCCACTCAACTATGATCGGTCTGCCGCCAATATGTACAATTTAATTATATTCATATCAATAAATATTCTACCGAGAAAAAGACGTTGTCACGTAAAATCTTCGCCCGTAAAACCGACTTTACAGGCAACCATTTTTTTATCAACATAAAATCCTGTAATAATCTTTTTCGAAATATATTTGTTGATGATTGTAAGTATAAGATCTTTGAAGAGCTTTTTTGACGTGACAACGTCTTAAATTAGGTTGCGGCTGGGAGTCACTTATGAAAAAGTGTAACGCTCGGTAACGTTACGATGAGTCACCGAACGAGAGAGAGGCCCGCCGAATGCCTTGCGTCTCTCTCCCACTCAACTATTTTCATTCAATTCCTTGTTCCTATTGTGCAATTTAATTATATTCATATCAATAAATATTCTACCGAGAAAAAGACGTTGTCACGTAAAATCTTCGCCCGTAAAACCGACTTTACAGGCAACCATTTTTTTTTTATATGCTTTACTACTATTAGGGGACTTTTTAACATTAAAAAACCGGCCAAGAGCATGTCGGGCCACGCTCAGTGTAGGGTTCCGTAGTTTCCCGTCCGTCACAAATTCACAATAAGTGTACCCACATACGAGGTTAGAAAAATGCCTGCATATACGATTATACTACAAACTTAGTCCAGAAATTATTTTGTAGAACCCTTTTGTCTTTTTTGTACAAAAACTGGGAGGACTTTCTAGGAAAATTATTTTGAACTTGATGGCAAGAACATCAAGTTCAAAATAATTTTCCTAGAAAGTCCTTATAAAGTTCTACTTTTCAGATTTTTTTCATATTTTCTAAACTCTTGGTTCAAAAGTTAGACGGGGGGGGACATTGTTTTTTGTTTTTTTTTGCGATTATTTCCGAAATTATTGACATTATCAAAAAAAAATATTTTAGTAAACCCCTATTCATTTTTAAATACCTATCCAACAATATATCACACGTTAGGCTTGAAATTAAAAAAAAAATCACTTCCTACTTTACATATAGGGGGGCGACCCTAATAAAACATTTTTTTATATAATAAATACATTTATGAACGCGGTAATTTTGGGAAATACTGATCTGATATGAAAACTGTTTAAATATTCAATAGTCCATTTATTGAGGGAGGCAATTATAGGCAATATTTTATCTCGGTATTTCCACGGAAACGAGAAAAACGCGGGTGAAACCGCGGGGCACAGCTAGTGCATGATAATGCAAGAGCCCATGCGGCCGGCATCGTCAGGGAATATCTTCGGGATGTGAACATCACAGTTATGGACTGGCCAGCCAGAAGCCCAGACATGAACCCCATTGAACACATGTGGGACGAGCTAAAACGACGTGTTAGGGCTCGTCAGCCAGTTGCCCAGACGATGCAGGAGTTGAAAACTGCCATAGAAGAGGAATGAGAGATGATCCCTCAAAATTTCATAGAGCGGTTGATAAACTCTATGCCTAATCGTACGAGAGCTGTGGTAGATGCCCATGGAGGCAACACGCGTTATTAAATTAAACCTTTATTTGCTAAAACATGTTTTTTATTCAAAAATCAATTGCCTTTAACAAGGCGCATATCCGACTTGTTAGGCGTAGCTCCATGTCGTATGGTATTCTGAATTCAAATTTAAAACAATACGATCGAAAAAGATGGTAAAATGTATCAGGTTTAAAACTGCATCAACAGTTTTTGTTCAATCTAGCAATCATATTTCGGTAGGGGCCATCGAAACCTAAACTCTAAGGTGGGCCAATAGATGTGCCCAGAAGTATATATAATATATTGACAAGTTACGTACCAACTAAAATTTTAGGTTATTTTCTTTTATAAAAGTAGCCAGAAGGTTTATTAGTTTAATTCAAATTATTAGTTTAAGAGAGAAGTGAGATAGAAGGTCGGGAAATTGGATGGAAGAGGAATATTTAATTTGGAAAAAAAAGGATGAACACAAATACATAATAAAACAAAAATAAATAACAATAAAAAATATATAACAAATGTATAATATAATAAAAACAAACCTTAACTAAGAACACACACACATTAGGCACAATCTCGATAAAGTTTCACTCAAATAAAGTTAACTGAAATAAAAATCGTAGCACTGATGAAAAGCATGTGTAAAACCTTTACCACTACCAACGAAACTTAGTTAATCTTATTATGTCAATAAGATTTGACAAGTAGGTACCTATCCACATTAATTATAAGTACAATAGTAACCTTTATTTCTCTCTTTCCAGGATTATGGCTGCATGCTCTTCTTACTGTTACAAGACATCCGCCACAGTCAGATGATAGCTTTATATTAAGAAATCTATGTAGAAGGTGTGCAGAAATAAGGTAATTATCGAGATTGTAAATCTGTTGCTTTATATATTCCTTAACTCAATTTTTTGACTTTAAGGTTTAGCCTCACAAACTAGCACTGGGCCCGCGTAGTGGATTACTGTCTATTTTCCTCTCCTAGAGAGGAGCTCGAGTCCCGGCAGTGGGAACATTAAAAAAGGCTGATGATGATGATGATACATAAACACGTAGTTTCACTTACAGTTTCACCATTCTCTTTGATTTTAGGAGAAAAACAAATAATTTAAGACTAAAAATATTAATCTAATGTAAGGTAGATTTGAAATTTTGTTGTTGATAATGACATTTTCACCTAGCCAGCTTATTTAGTTTAGAGGCTTACTGAGCTGTTTTTAGGGTTCCGCAGTCAAATGGCAAAAAACGGAACGCTTATGGATTCGTCATTTCTGTCTGTCTGTCTGTCTATCCGTCCGTATGTCACAGCCACTTTTTTCCGAAACTATAAGAACTAAACTGTTGAAATTTGGTAAGAAGATGTATTCTGTGAGCCGCATTTAAGATTTTCACACAAAAATAATAATAAAAAAAAAACAATAAATTTTGGAGGTTCCCCATACTATACTTACTTAGGATCCTATATCCCCTAGCTGGGGCAGAGGGCGTCGACAGTAGTCACCCACCGTGATCGGTCTTGAGCTTTACGCTTCACCTCGCTCCCTGTCAATTCGATGACCGTCGCTTCTGCTGAGGACGGCCACGCTTTCTTTTCCCTTGGGGATTCCAGTCCAACGCCTGTTTAGGTATGTGATCGGAATCCCTCCTAAGCGTGTGACCAATCCATCTCCACTTCTGAGGCTTGATCTGGAGGTCGATCGGGCCTTCGTGGCATTTCTCCAACAGCTCTACGTTAGAGATGTTTTCGGGCCAGTAAATTCCGAGGATGCGACGAAGACGTCGGTTTACGAAAATCTGGATTTGGTATAAGATCTCTTTTGTCACCTTCCACGTGTCCCACCCGTAAAGCTGCACGGATTTGACGTTGAACCCGAAGAGTTTAAGTTTAACCCTTCGGGTCTATTTCCGTGATTTTCAGTCTCAGCAGCGCAAAGGTACCACGGGCTTTGGCAATTCTAGAAGTGACGTCTTTTTAGGTACCTCCAGTTTCCGCCACGACGCTTCCGAGATGCGTGTGGACGCGTTCCACTGCTTCTGTGTCGATTAGCAACGGTGAAGAGTTCTTCACCCCTGTACGTATTTCCTGGGTCTTCTGCGAATTAATTATTAGTCCAGTCTTCGCTGCCTCCTGACGAAGGTCATTTAATTTTGCTTGCATATCGGCGTGTGTATGACTCAGCAGGCATATGTCATCGGCATAGTCCAGGTCTTCTAAAACGCTTTATAGTCTCCACTCTATCCCTCGGGGCCTGTCATCGTCATTGTCATCGTAATTGCGAAGCAGAATTCCGTCGAGAACGACTATGAAGAGAAGGTGCAAGAGGAGGCAGCCTTGGCGGTCATCTGCATGCACCGCGATGTCTTCCGAGATGAGGCCGTCGCGTCGTGAGCCACTTGCATATTTCCTATAAATGCTCTCTAGTAGGCGGACTAATTTTGACGGCACTCCAATTTCCAAAAGGTGAGACCAATGGCTGGACCATTCAACGTATCAAAGTCGATAAAAGTGAGATATATCTCCCTTTACCATTCTGATGTCTGTTCGAGCATGATACGGAGTATAATTTGGTCCGTGCACGAACGCTCCAAACGGAAATTTGCCTGCTCTTTGTGCAAAAAGGGGTTCCACGACTTTCGACAGCCTATCCATGATCGGGCCTTGGTTGAGGCCATGGTCCGGAGCGAGGAGGAGTGGCAGGCGGTCGCCGACTTCTGCGAAGCAGTACATAATGCTCGCAAAGGAGGAGGCCGAACGCATCAGGCAACGGCGGTATCGCCGCCGCCGCCGCAACCGGGATTCTGATCCCGATTTCCGGCCACCGTAGGCGCGGGCTTGCGGATAGTGAGCAATGGGTAGCGCACTGTCCGGCCGTCCGGTAACTGTCCGGACCAAGCCCAAGTCGTCGACGGCGCGCAGCAACAGCAGTGACCCAGACGGGTCGAAGCCTACTGGGGCCAGTGTTATCCGAAAGGGCGCTCGAGCCCCGATAAGAAGGCTAGAAGGAACGGGGTGGGTCTTTTAGTCAGTAAGAGTCTGACACTATCTCCCGCTCCGCCCAAGAGCGGGGGATGTCAATGCATGATTTTTTCCCACCATAAAAAAAAGCCTATCCATGATTATCCTACAGAAGACTTAAGATGGTATTGACAGCAGTGCAATGCCTCTACAGTTATCGCATGAGATCACCTTTCTTTGGCACGGTAATTAAGAGCCCTCTGTTCCAGTCGTCCGGGAGTAATTCAGCGGTCCAGATCTTTTTGATTAAAGGCGTCAGTACGTCGACAGCGGAGGTTAGGTCTGCTTGTAACATTTCCGCAGTAGTCATGTCGAGTCCTGGAGCCTTGCCTGTCTTCAAAGAGAGAACCGCTTCAGCTACTTCTGAGGCTGACGGTGGTTCTATATTGATGTCAAGGAGCCGGGATAGTGAGGAATTGATCGGCAGTGCTTCAGGCGTTGGAGTTGCTGTTAATCTGAAGACCTCAAAGTGTTGGCGCCAGTGTTGTAGTTGCCTATCTGATGTTACAATGAGCTGCTCCTCTTTAGATCTAAGCGGTTTCTTTTTGTGCCTGCTGTTTCTTACCAAGGTCTTAGTGGTTTTATACAGCTCTTTCAGGTTACCTTTAAATATAGTTATTTATTAGTAGTATAACGTAAGTTAGGTTATGTTTGTAAGTTTGGAGTAAAGCTTCAAACTTCTTTTCTCTATGAAAAAATGAAAAATTAAGCAATTCAATGAGCAATTGAATGAATTGCTTGATAAAATTTTGTTTTCATAGTAACAAACTTTATAGATATTTAGGTTTTTGAACATATTTAATTAAAATTAATATTTTTGAAATTACCTACTATTATTTTAACCTAAAATATTATTTTTAAAATTTTTGTTTCAAAACTGTTATAAACCAATATTTATAATTATATAAATTATTGAAATATTACTTATTAACCTAACCTTAAACATAAAAAAAATATTTGTTGGTAAAAAAAATATGTATTTAAGATTATTCTGTACTTTTTTACCAACAAATATTTTTTAACTAAATTGGTCTTGTCAATTGGGTGGGATTCGAACCGACAGCCATACGTTTTGAAAATTTCAACTTTCTACCTTATACGGTTTCTGAGATACAGATACAGCCTGCTAACAGACGGTCAGGCAGACAGACAGAGGCTTAGGGTCTCGTTGGCTCTCTTCTGTTAAAGAAACTTGAAAGCAAAAGCACGAGTTACTAAAAACATCCGAATCGATTCAAGTATGCCTATAAAAGACGATTATCTCCAGGATCCCATTCCCATCATCAGATTTTGACCTTATGATCATGGGACCATCTGGGAAGTTGGTACAATCTTTCATTGTACAGTAAGGAGGCAAAAGTCCATAGGAACGTTAAAGATTACATTGCTATGAACCGAGCGAGCGCGATGCGTATGTGTGCGCATGTATGAGTATCCACATTCCACAGATAACACACACTAAGGAACTGTCGTCGCACTGAGCAAAACATTATTATTTTTCTGTTCTTACCATAGCATTGATAAAATTCGCGCAAATACGTCATGTGCTGGTAGCCGTGTGAACTAAGTGTTGGATTCGCAAATCACGTAACCCGAGTTCGAATCATGGTCGGTCCGTTGCAGTTATTTTTTACTTTGAAAATTCCCAATCTATAGTGATAGTCTTTTTTAAAATTTCTATGAAAAATACTATTGTATTTTTTGCACTAAATAGTTGCAAATTACGAATGTGATCTATTAACCACAAGAAGAATCACATTCGTAATTTGCAATTATTTAGTTGTTACATCTTTTCGATGTTGTAAGGTGGAAATAAAAAGACGTGTTTAATAAAAATGTTTATGCTTTATATTTACAAATTAAACATTTATGAGAATTGTGACGTCGAATAGCAAAAAGTTATCTTGTAACCGTTATCTATGTTACACGTAAGATTGTTTGTTGGAAGTATACCCACTTAGACCATTCATATTATGAATAACGTAACAATGAACGGATATTCAAATTTTAATAAAATAAAATATAGGTAATTGTTTATATCCAGTTATTTATTGAAAAGTGATTTATGATTTAGACTTTGTAAACATTTTATTTTTGTGTAACGTCACAATTAATGTATTGAGGTCATAGCTTAATTGTTCATTTTCTTGACGAAAAGAAGATTGAAACTAAACCTCAATTTCTGTTAAAAGAACTTTAGTTCTCACAAGATGAGCAAAATAAAATGAACTATAATATTATGTTATAACAGTGCGGGTAGAAGAATAAAAAACGAAATAGACTCATGATTATTGTCAACAAAATTGATAGGGAGTTCACTGCATTCTTAAGATGAGGCGATGGCACAAATTAAAAGATATAGCTGTTTTAAACGAAAGTAAACACAATATAATACAGTGTTTGTTAACGAATAATCACAGATATGTTAAAATAAAATGGTAGGCCCTTTAGTTTAGTTAACATTAAACATTTAGTGCGAAACGTAATCGTTCTTGTTTGTGCCTCTCTGTCAAGTACGGCTTTTTAGCAGGTTTTCTGTGATGCACGCCTTCAGCGTGAAGTGCACGGCAAACAGTATCCATCGAGGTGTCATATAATTCCGCAAAATGTCTCGTTGGTGCGAAACCATTCGTTTCGTATACGTCCACCATATGTCGTCGCTGCGCCTCGCTAATAAGCTTCGGTCTCCCACTTCTCTTTCGACTAGCAAGGCTACCTTCTTCCTCATATCTTTTTAGCCAAAGATTTACAGTATTTTTCTAAAATAAAATAAAAAATATATATTAGGCAGCTATACCTACTTCACTTCATTTTCATTATATAAAATGTTAATAATCATAATTATTGAATATAATTTTAAAATAAAACTGCATTTATTAATCCAATAACCAATCCAATAAACCCAACGATTTACGTATTTCTCTTCTAAACCTCTTATAGATACGATGAATGGATTCATAAATGGCATACGTTTTAATTAGAAGATTAATTTGTAATAAAGTTACAATTCATTAATAGCTATTATACTCACATTCAGTCCGGTTTCTTCAGATATTTGTGTTTTATTAAAACCACTTTTATGCAGCCCAATGATAGTCGCCCTCACTTCAATACTAATATTAGCCTGCATTTTGCGAATATTACAATACTGTCAACCACACGTCACTAACCAACAACTACAACGAAACGACAGTTCATTTCGGTCAAGTTAAAACTCATAAACCTCGTCTACCTCGCAGAAATCTAATTCTTTATTTAGTTTTTTTTGTGATCTACCTTTCTAACTCTAAGAAATGTGTGAACAAGTTAAAGAATAATTTAATATATGTAATGCAAATACATAACTTCCAATCGGGTAAGAACTTACAAAAAGTCAATAATTGCGTGGGATTTGAACTTGCGGCACACTGATTTGCGCTTCAATCTATGTGCCTATACCACTGGGCCATCTTGACTTATGCTAAGTTGATGAAATTGTGAATTTCAATCATTTGTTGGCGAAACTTGAAAATAAAAGGTCGTAAGTCAAACTAAACGTCAAACGAATACGTTTTAAGAATTCCTATCGACTTTTGGAAGTGAGTGTACGAGGCCGACACTGATAGTTTTTTGAAAATTGAACTCTGCTAATATTATTGAGTACTAATTTCATTCATTTCTTACTTGTTTTACGATTTGGCGGCAAATTGAAATTTGTCTGTGGCACGCCAGTATGTATTTAACACGAGAAAATTTTCGTATAGTCTGTCTAAAAGTCAACCGACTCGGGAATTTTGTATAATATTTAATCATTTAAAAAATATTTATATTCAATATTTTTTATAAGGTTCTTCTATTAATAAATAATGATCTGGACCTCTTAATCAACCTTGGTTATTGAATCAGTGTTGATTACATCAGATTTCATTTTATCCTAATAATTACCCATGTCGTTTGACTTTTTAGACAGACCTTACTATAATTTTTTATGACTTTCGGTTTCATTTAAGTCAATAAGAATGTTATGACAGACTTCGATTGGCCTTTCACGATGAAGCCCCTTCTCGGGCCACTGTTTATAACTGGTTTAATGAGTTTAAACGTGGTCGCACCAATCTCAACGATGCTCTGCGTGAGGGACGGCCTTCTAAGGCGACGACTGAAGAAAACACCAGTGTTGTGCAGTGTATGATAGAGACTGATCCAAGAGTAACCTTAGGAGGGACAAGCTTAGGCATCGGTATGAGTCAAGTGCACAAAATCCTCCACGAACATTTAGCCGTTAGGAAGCTTTGTACCCGGTGGATACCTTATTATTTGACCGAAACCCAAAAACTCCGTCGTGTTGATTGGTGCCGTGAAATGATACAAAGATTTAACGGAGGTAACTCAAAAGCTGTGTTCGACATACTTACGGGTGACGAAAGCTGGATTTATTGCTATGACCCGGAAACCAAAAGGCAATCTGCTCAGTGGGTGTTTCCTCCCGAGGAGTTGCCAACTAAATTGAAGAGACGTTGAAGTCCAAGAAAAAAGATGGTGGCCTCATTCTTCGGAAGGACCGGTCATTATGCGACAATTGTTTTAGAAGATCAAAAGTCAGTTACTGCAGAGTGGTATATTATCAAATGTTTGCTCACGTGACACGTGTGTCTTGGAAAAACTTCGAGAGAAACGACCTCGCAATGAGATCCTCCTTCACCACGACAACGCCTCCTCGCACACCACCGAACGAACGATCAACTATTTGGCGTCGTCAGACGTGGAATTGCTGGATCACCCGCCATATAGCCCCTACCTCGCACCTTTCGATTTTTATTTATTCCCGAAAATAAAAGAAAAACTTCGAGGAAAACATTTTATGGACGCCAAGGTGGCGTTCCAGAAGGCCATCGAAGAGACCCCTTAAGGATGAGTGGGCCAAGTGCTTTTCTCGGTGGTTTTATCGAAAGCAGCGATATATCGATGTGAATGGAATCAATTTTTAACCGACTTCAAAAAAGGAGGAGGTTCTCAATTCGACCGTATATGTTATTTAATTTTGTTCGCGGATAACTTTGTCGTTTATGGACCGATTTGCAATTTTTTTTCCGTTCATATGATATGCTTCCAGATTGGTCCAATTTTTTCAAAATCCATTTCTGATGATAGAATCCATGAGGAATCGAGGGAACTCCTCAATAGGCAACCATACAATTATTTTTATATTATCATTGAGGGCTTATGCATTTACAGTCAAAAAGTGACATTTGATGAAGTGGAACTGGTGAAGAAGACCAGAAATGCCCAACGGAACTTCATACACAAACAGATATCACAATTAACATAGTTATGCGACTATGACAATACAAATAAATGAATAGTTCTGAATAGATATGTTGAAAATGGTATCGTCGAAGTGATCTGATAATGATGATGGAGCCGGGAGATAGGCACCGGAACTCAGTAATTAATTATTGTATCCTAGCCGCGTTTGGGCTTATTAGAATTGTCATGAGATGCACTTTGGCTATACGGTATTATAATAATATAATAATATTGGGCTGATTGCAATTTTCATGAGAAAAAGGTACTCTGGCTACAAGTGTATTGCAACTAAAAAGTGCGAATTAAAAAACTTTAAACAAAAAAAAGAATAACCGACTTCACTAAAAAAATAGGTACACTAAAAAGGTCAAAATAACTTTAATTTCGAAAGTCGGTGTTACCTAAGAAACTGACACTAGCGAGAAACGTACCTACCAATTTTTTTTAGTGAAGTCAGTTATTTTTTTTTTTTGTACTTAGAAAGTTTTTTATGAAAATATATAATAAAAATAATAGCTTGCTAGTTTGCTCATTTGTTGATTTTCTAAGAACTTTCAGTGTCACCCTCTCGTACTTCTGCAAACTTCGTCTAATTTTTTTTTTTTCTAATTTCAGAGCTGGTTTAAATTTGGACGACGAAAATGCAAAAGAACTGGCAAAACCGTTGAATATATTTATATGTATCATAGCAAAGTATTTTGGACAACATGACTTAGGTGACTATGAACTTCATGACTCTAAAGTAGGCCAAATTTATTATGATACAAAAGTAAAGCAGATAATTTACGAATAATTATGTTAAATCAACGAGAAAACATACTGGCTACCGCAAACACGTGTACATTACCGCAGCTGGAAAGTTGCACGTAGAGCGATATGAGTGGAACGTATAATTAGTGCGTCATCTGGTGTAGATGTGCGCGACATATAAAATTAGTGCGTCTTGTCGTTTTGGAAAAAAATGGAAAAAACGATTCCAGCTGGGGTAACGTTACCGCAGCAAGAAAATTTTTAAAAACTGATCGGAGAGAAAAAAATTGTATATGAGCAGGTAGCTTATGCTTGTGCAAAGATGTGCCCCGAAAATATAATCGGTGCGTCTTCAGGTTTTCGAGATATTGCATTTCCTGCTGGAGTAACGTTTTGCAGAATCGTGTATCTCTAAAACTATTATATGTGCGGTTGTACTATAAACATACACGGGTAGCTCTTCATATGTGCGCATATGTGACAGAATTCGATTTATAGAAATATGTATAATTCTCGAGTAATAGCACTTTTTTGAAAAATCGAAAATATGTCACAGCGCTTTAACGAGAAAACTAATGAGCTCTCTGAAATCGGTTTTTAGTCCCGCTAGACGTTTATTATAGGCACATATCAGTTCCAAAAGCGCACATGCACGCGTTATTGAATAATCCTGCTAAAAGTAGAGACGACGATGCCCTAAGTTTGACGTCACCGTACAAGAAACTGGCTTAATACAATATGTAAAGGTATTTACCAATAATTAGTGCGTATAATCAAGTGATATATAGTGAAAATACAGCTTCGAATATCTCGTACATAAGAAAATATAATAAGAAAAGCAAACATGTAGATAACGGCTGGCTACCCGACCAAATTCGAATGGTCACAAAAAAGCGACGGATTAGTACATACACATGACCTTCTTTATTGAACGTGTTAAGCCTTAGTTTTTGTCTGTACAGTCGCGTTCAAATGTGTGTTAGAAATAATAATATGATCTGATTTTAATAATAATAGGTATAATAAGTGTCTATTTGTAAAATACATACGCTTTGAATACTAGATATAACTAACTAATACAACAACACGAACCACTAATAGATAAATTTCATACTTAAGTAGGTGTATTTGAAACTAGCTTCTAGCGGCTTCAAAACAAAAAGGAGGCCGTATTAAAAAAAATTGAAGCTGTTCATCTTAGCTGTACGCCACTTAAACGGAGTTGATACGTTTGATTATTCATGAAAATAATAAGTATGCGATATATTATGATGCATGTTTATTTAACAATTAAACGTGTGCCGCTTATTTAGCCACGATATTCAATACCGCCAAAGCTCAAGCATGTCCGTTCACTGCTAAATCTGTCTGATCACCTTTGCTCTTGCTTTTTAGAATGTATCCTTGGAATGTATTGCCTTCAGCTCTTGGGAGTTGAAATTTCCTTAAACTTTGGGCAGTTCATTGAGTACAAAGCTACGGTAGCTGCTAGGAAACTCGACATTCATGATAAGATTAGATGGCACTCAGTGGCGGATTAGCCATGTAGCAAGAGTAGCAAATGCTACAGACCCCCCATTTGGGGGCCCTGCGTGTTCAGGGATCCCGCATTTTTGAACTTAAAAAAAACTTGTCAAAATATGTGTACTGTATGAAACCTAAATACACCTGATTTCTTTGGATGTGATGAGATAGTCACTTTGCTTCAAACTTTCCTGCAAGCAAACTACAGAATAGAAGGTCTCTTAGAATTTGCTCCATCATCGTACTTTTTACGCAACTGACCATGGAGTTATTGGTGTATAAAAGCCTTGTTTTCAAGCTTATATTTAGAAAAGGTAGCTTTAGCCAGCACATTCCTGCGCGCGAAGCCGCCAGCTAAAACTACTTAATTTTAATATGTTTAGCCTCGGTTAAGCTTAATTTTAAAAACCCTACCTACTAAGAATAAGCATAAACAAGGCTTTTAGGGAATTGCATATTTTGTGTGCCTATGCGAATATTACACTGCCTGTGCGTAGTGACATTTGGCTCTGAAACGTAGTCGTTCACAATGCGCCTCATCAGATAGTTTTAAGTTACAGAAAGAGCAATGAAGAGGAAGATAAGCTTAAGTGGCAGTAAACTGGGGACATTGCTCTCAATCGCCGAGAGGTTCTGGTATGGCGATCGGATACCTCAAGACGCAGCGTTGAAAAGGCCTAGCAATAAGGGTACCAATAACCTTTTTTTTTTGTAAGGCTTACGTGAAGTCGATGGAGGCGTGCTAAACAGGACCGGCCGTTGTGGTGATACTTGGGAGAATCCTTTGTCTAGATGAACGCCTTTCAGCTGAAATGATGATGACGATCGATGTTGGCATGTTGAATATGTTGATGAGATCAATCTCTCAGAAAGATTATTCCAATTAAAGATTGGCTTAATCTGACCTTTCCAAAGAAAAATAAAAAATATTGCATCCTATTAGAAGGAGGCCCCTTGGTCGAATTTGCTACAGACCCCGCGCCGGTTCAATCCGGCACTAACGGCGCTTCACACCAGGACAGCATCGAATGTTATACAAAGCATAGGTCCATTCATTTGTAGAGCCACATGTGGGCGGTGGGTCTTTCAATTAGCACTTCCCAAGAATTGAATAAAACAAATTGTGTGTTATCGATTTTTTTTATTAATTTGGATGATATATAATATCGTTCAAATGTTCAAGAACACAATTTTGACAATTCTTATTTTTTTTTTATACTCTGCCCCACACAACGTTTGATAAATAATTCGTTATCATCTTTCGATTCGGTCAAACTCTATTCCAGGGCATGGTCTACTACCCGTGTGACAATAATTCACTCAAATGCGTTCATGCATGAAGAAGTAACAAACATACAATAAATGTTTCTTATCAAGTATATTATTCTGTTTATTCATGTAATGTGTTATTGTGTTTATTACATGTAAATTACATTTTGAAATATTTCAATGTAAATTATGTAATACATTTAAAAACATAAAAATAGTAGTCCACCGGTATCGGGAACAGGATCCGATCGCCTAACGAGAGCCTCCTAAGGTGTTGGTCGAGACTCTTGGCTATTAAGCCATTGGCCGTCACGACTATCAGCACAATGATTGCTCTATCCACTTCCCTTATTATTATTATCCAATAAAAAGTTTATTTTTTATTTCTTTTCTACTTCAGTGTACTGATGTACAACACGTGTCAATTGAGTCATGAGTAAAGTTAAGAAGGTCATGTGTATGTACTAATCCGTCGCTTTTTTGTGACCATTCGAATTTGGTCGGGAAGCCAGCCGTTATCTACATGTTTGCTTTTCTTATTATATTTTCTTATGTACGAGATATTCGAAGCTGTATTTTCACTATATATCACTTGATTATACGCACTAATTATTGGTAAATACCTTCACATATTGTATTAAGCCAGTTTCTTGTACGTTGACGTCAAACTTAGGGCATCGTCGTCTCTACTTTTAGCAGGATTATTCAATAACGCGTGCATGTGCGCTTTTGGAACTGATATGTGCTTATAATAAACGTCTAGCGGGACTGAAAACCGATTTCAGAGAGCTCATTAGTTTTCTCGTTAAAGCGCTGTGACATATTTTCGATTTTTCAAAAAAGTGCTATTTCTCGAGAATTATACATATTTCTATAAATCGAATTCTGTCACATATGCGCACATATGAAGAGCTACCCGTGTATGTTTATAGTACAACCGCACATATAATAGTTTTAGAGATACACGATTCTGCAAAACGTTACTCCAGCAGGAAATGCAATATCTCGAAAACCTGAAGACGCACCGATTATATTTTCGGGGCACATCTTTGCACAAGCATAAGCTACCTGCTCATATACAATTTTTTTCTCTCCGATCAGTTTTTAAAAATTTTCTTGCTGCGGTAACGTTACCCCAGCTGGAATCGTTTTTTCCATTTTTTTCCAAAACGACAAGACGCACTAATTTTATATGTCGCGCACATCTACACCAGATGACGCACTAATTATACGTTCCACTCATATCGCTCTACGTGCAACTTTCCAGCTGCGGTAATGTACACCGCAAACACCTGTCCGAAAAGCACGTTGACAGTACCTAAAATACAGTGTATTTGTTTTTTAAAAAGGTTTTAAATTTAATCAAATTGTCGCCATTGTAGCCAGCTTTTGACTAGTTTGATGAAGTTACTCATTTTCACTAGAAGACACGAGTCCATTTTAAGAATATTCATTGTATATATTGTCTTTATGATATGGGTAGGTACATGTTGACTGAAATAAATTGATTATTATTACTCTCTTTATTCATTTTTAACAATTATATTTTTAAATATTTTTTTTTTTTACTTTTTTTTTCTACTTAGTTCTTGTCTTTATTATAAATAATTCGTTACTCTACATAAACAAACAAACTTAAACTATTTATACTAAAACCTAAATAAATACCTAACGTATATAAATAAAATAAAGAAAACACAAAGTGCACTCAGGCGTCGTAGTACTCCTCCACATCGCTGTCATCCGGGAATATGCCCAGAAGACTGCCAGCATTACCACGTTGAATGACAACGCTAATACTTTGAGCGTCGAACGAGCCAGCCCTCTGGTCAGGCAAGGTGTCGATCAGTCAGCGAGAAATTTCCTTAAAAAGGAGACGCGCATTCGGACCCCATGACCCAAGCGTTTCGACCCCAAAAGGCTCAAAACTGTAATTACCAATAAGGTTACAGTATTTGCGCCGTTTAAGGGTCCCAGCAGCCGCAGCGGCAGCGCCAGCACAGCCAGCCGTACATGGAATGTGGGATGGCGCAAGGGTGTCGACGCAGGTTGCGTCCCACACCAGAGGCCTACCCAACTTCCACGGTATCAACGTCATACCATCTGGTCTCTTTCCATCGTCACGTACCAAGCCATTTGGTTCTAAAACAGCGGGTACGCCGGCGGTGACAAGAGTTCGACCAATAATATCATTGATGCTAGCGTGTCGAGCTATGCGGCCAAAATTATAAAAAAAAAACATTTAAAAATATAAACTATAGTTATCCGCCGGTGTCGGGAGCAGGGTCCAAGTTACCGGTGGTTAGGGCTCCAGAGACAGGAAACTCACAATTCGAGCCGTATCGAGGAGTACTGCCTTCTGTATCAGGCCCTTGATCTACCCGTGCAACGATAGCTTCGACAGATGGTCGTCGAAGTTTTTGGCTATAAGGCCATTAGCGGTCACGAAAATCGGCACAATGATAGCCGAGTCCACATTCCACATGTCGACAACCTCGTGTGCTAAGTCGAGATATTTTATTTGTTTTTCTTAATCAGCATTTACGAGATTCTCGTCATGCGGGATGGTAACATGGACTATCATTGCGCGGCGCGCTTATCGGTCTATCACCACAATGACCGGCTTATTGGCTACAATAGTCCGGTCAGTAATGATAGACCAATCCTAGTACATCGTGACATAGTCATTTTCAAGAACTGGGTCGGGCACATACCTCTAGTACGGTACCTCAAAATCCACTTGGTTGTATTTGAAAGAAAGTTGCTGGTGAAGAACCCTGGCTACTTGGTTATAACTGTGCAAGTACTCGCCTCAGCCAGACCAGAACAACCGGAGATAATATGTCTGATAGACTCACCCAGACGATGGCGATGCCCGACACACGGCAATCGTCCCGTCTTTCATAATAAGTCTCCAGTAGTTGTTCGTCAAGATAACTTCGTCCATAATCGCACAGAGACCTTCAGTTTTCCCAAAGAGGTTGCTGAATCTTAACCAGGCCTCGGACGCCGGAAAATCTGCATCAGGGTATTTTTTTTGGTGGGGAAAATCATCCAATGACAACCCCCGCTCTTGGGCGGAGCGGGAGATAGTGTTAGACTCTTACTGACTAAAAAACTCACTCCGTTCCTTCAAACTTTCATACCGGGGCTCGAGTTCCCTTTCGGATAACCCTGGCCCCAGTAGGCTTCGACCCGGCTGGGTCCCTGCTGTTGCTGACAACTACTTGAGGCGCGCGGGAACAGAGCTATCCATTGCTCACTGTCGGCAAGCCCGCGCCTACGGTGGCTGGAAATCGGGATCGGAATCCCGGCGGCGGCGAGAGCGCCGTTGCCTGATGCGGTCTGCCTCCTCCTTTGCGAGCATTACTGCTTTGCAGAAGTCAGCGACCGCCTGCCATTCCTCCTCGCTCCTGACCATGGCCTCAAACAAGGCCCGGCGCGAGTGGTCTCCGCCGCCGATCGCCCCCACGAGGGCACGGCGATGCTCGACCCGAGCAGGGCACACCTCCACTGAGTGCTCCACCGTTTCCTCCGGGCGTCCCGCACAGTGGCGACACCTGGGCGTCACTTCCGCTTTAATCCGGAACAGGAACCTCCCAAACTTGCCATGCCCGGTGAGGACCTGTGTCATGCGGAAGGTAAGGACGCCGTGAGATCTTTTCTATAGTAGGGTGGAGTAGGAAAGAGCGGGGCGAAGGCGCGGGCAAAAGCTAGTTAATATATAAATAGGTTTTCATTTCAACTCGATTACTCCACGCGTTCCCGAGATAAAGGGTCTTGACAGACAGACAGACATACGGACAAAATAGTGATCCTTTAAGGGTTCTTTTGAGGTACGGAACCTTAAAAAGCGAAATAACTGAATACTTAGTCTAGAAACAATACTACCTACACGAAACATTATTTCGTAAAATACTGTTTCCCGCGTCTTTAGTTACTACTCCACTCCTATTGGTCGTAGCGTGATGACATAGCCTTCCTCAATAAATAGGTTATTGACTGATGTTACTGTTTCTAAACAAACCATATTCAGGTTAAGCATAAACTAAAAAAAAATAAGGTTGTCTATCATTACGCTACGATCAAAATAAGCAAAGCAGTAACCATAGACGCAGGTGAAACTACGGGGGACAGTGTATTAATAAATAATTTTCAACACACTTCCTCGAAAACTGACTCGCACTACAATTAGGTTCATTATGTCGCCTATAATTATCATCCTCGTGTTTTTTTTTTCTTTATCACAACAAACGCTTTCCTCTTTCCCATTTCGAATTTTTAAGCAAAGAGGCGCAGATTTTTGAGGTTTTAAATAATTAATGAAAATGACATGGCCGGAATCAGTAAAGCTGTGAAAAATATTCATGTACACAGACAAACGGTACGTCGTATTAAAGCTTAAGGGTACGGCTTAACAGTAGTTTAAGTTTAATGATCAGCAAACAAGCGAAATACGCTATAAATAAAATTTCAAAAAAAAGCCTAATCATTTTAAATAGCAATGATGTCGCTACAATAACACGTTAAAGTGACAGTGACAGTAAGTTAGTATGAGAACGCCTTTCAGACATCTTTCCACAGATTTGAAATTGTATGAAACACTAGAGGTAGGTACATATTCATAGAGGCCTAGTGAAGAATGAGTCGAAAATCAAAATATTAAGTAAAACGTTATCATATTGATGCATTTTGGTAACAGTCACTTTCACATGTCAACATAAACAAACCGCGATATCGAAGAAGAGCTCGTCATCTTTATTCTGTCTAATAAGTCAACTGACTTGGGAGTTTATCAAGAAAATAAAAAATATGTTGTTGGCAACGCCAATTTTAATTATCACCAAAAATCGTGTATACAATCTGGATTGATTACGACAACGTCAAAACGAACCGATGAGAACGATACAAAAGGGTAGGTTATTCCTTTCTACTAGTGAGTGTGTCTTGTCTTGAGTGGCAATGGGCAGGGCACATTGCTCGCAGAACAGATGGCTGTTGGGGCCGAAAGGTTCTGGAGTGGCGACCGCGCACCGGAAGACGCAGCGTGGAAGGCCCCCTACAAGGTGGACCGATGACCTGGTGAAGGTTGCGGAAAACCGATGGACGCGAGACGCACAGGAACGTTCGTTATGGCGACACTTCGGGGAGGCCTATGTCCAACAGTGGACGTATATCGGCTGAAATGAATGAATGAAGAGTGTGTGTGAGACTAGTTCTACGACGATAGATATTCTTCTTAGAAAGAAGTTCGAGATGTTAATGATACATTATATTATAGAGATCTACGTTAAAAAACTAATAAGTATATTATATAGGTATACATTGTGAGTACGGCATTAGGAGTACTGGAATAATAACCATGTGTTATAAGTGATAAAAAAAGTTTTGATTTAGTAAATCTATGGTTAACCTAGTTAAAATAGGTCTCGAAGTTGTGGATGTGTGATTATGTCTACCTCGGAGACACAGTCCAGTTGGGTAGATCTAATTTCTAAAAAGAGGTCAATCGTCGAATCCAACTCGGCTCAGCAGCGTTCGGGAAACTACGCAACAACTAAGAAGATACCTTCTCGTCCAACATACTACAGTGTTTCAAGCAGAGTTCATAATCACTACGTTCTAAGGCCCGTATTAATAAACGATGCTCAACTCCGTCCTCAAGTGTGATATCATTTGATCCCCGATTATACGATGACAGAAGCTCAAGATCTTTGCTAATTAATAAACACATGAGTACAGGATCTCAATTACCAAAATCAGCTCCTCAATGCGCTGTACTCAAGCTTAGCTTACGTGAACGATTACGTCACATTGGCCGAAGTTTAAAATAAAATGCCTTTTAACCTTTCAATCGTGGAAATTACAGACACAATAGAAAGATAATAGGTGCGCGAGGCGGCGTTAGCTTGGGATTTAATAAATTAACGGGAATATAAAATACCGAATCTTGAACAAATCTGTTTTTTTTTTTTACTTACTTGGCAATCCAAAAGGATTTGAAGCATTTCTTACATCAATTTTTGATAAACGATATCGCAAAGGCCATAAAATAGCATAATAGTACTCTCTATTTCGTCGTAATACCTAATTAATTCGACCCAAAATGTTTACAAACTCCATGTTTCGCGCTACGATAATCACGACCTCAAGTCCCGGTCGGTCTACACTCATGATCTGGCAGCTAAGTACCTACAGAGATCGTTGTAAACTTAAGTTTCGAGTTTCGTTTATTGATCAGACAACACTCGGATGATGCCGTAAACCTAAGCTGAGCTTGAGCTCGAACTTGAGCTTGAGCTTAAGCTTGTGAATCTCGTTTATTAATACGATCAAGACCTCAAGCTTGGTATTAAGTACGAGATCTTGGGCTGAGGAACGTTTATTAATACGGGCCTAAGGCCCGTATTAATAAACGTTCCTCAGCCCAAGATCTCGTACTTATTACCAAGCTTGACGAGATTCACAAGCTTAAGCTCAAGTTCGAGCTCAAGCTCAGCTTAGGTTTACGGCATCAGCCGAGTGTTGTCTGATTAATAAACGAAACTCAAAACTTAAGTTTACAACAATCTCTGTACTTGTACTTGTGTAACAATCTCTGTAATCGAGCTATGTTTTGTAGTCTCTGAAGCTAAGAAAGTGATTATGACTCAAGTCTTGCCTGAACTGCATCAGAGACACATAGCTCAATTTTGTACTTTGCAGCTGAGTACACACTGCAGTACGCAATGGTTTAAATAAAATAGGTACACATAGTAAAGTAGTTACTGATTATTTGCTTAGCTTTTTAAGTAAATTGTATATTAGGAAGTTATGTAAAATTAAAAATAACGACTTTGCAAAGTCGGAAATTAAGGAAGCAGACAAAATAAAAAAAGCCCAACAACAAAATAAAGATTTGTAAAATATTTTTTACACCATCTGCTCGATAATGTCGTTTTATACGTCATACAAACCTCACTTAAAGCATGTCATTATATACCTAGGGAGATAATGCAGTATGGCCGATCCCTAGGGAATAATGAGATTTGAATTTGGAGCATCAAGAATCGTCAACATTGTGAATTAAAATATAGGCGCATCGAACAAGTTGACTCGAAATTCAAACCAAAGAGTATGTAATCACTATGATTTAAACTGGCCACTAACAAAAAAAAGAAAATAGATAGTCTGTCTAATAAGTCAACCGACTTGAGAATTTTGTATAATATTTAATCAAATATTCGGTAATTTTTATAAGTTTCTTCTGTTAGTAAACAATAATCTCTATCTTTTAATCAACCTTGATTATTGAACTCGTGTGGACTACATCAGATTTCATTAAATCCTAATAATTACCCAAGTCGTTTAACTTATTAGACAGACTCTACTGACGACCCGGGAGCATTATAGAAAATTGAAACTATAGAATCTTGGAGGAGTGAATTTTGTTTGTTTGATGAACTTGTAAATATAATACTTATATTTCTCTAATTTATGATTTGGTCGACCAAATTCTTTTAATTATCTCACAGATGGTGTAAAAAGTAGAGTATGCAACACGGGGATAAAGCTGTCTTTGTCTTGGGCGGCTTAAATTCCTCACTTCACTCAGGTTTCTTTATTAACTCCCTCGCAATGCTCGGGAGTTAATTTTATAAATCCCTCACTATCGTTCGGGATTAAATCAGCAACCTTCGTTTCGTTCGGAATTCAATATGCCGCCCGCGACTTAAAGACACTGCTTTATCCCCTAGTCACATAAACTACTATTTCATTACTCATACTCTGAAAGTGGGTCTGAAGTTGCCTGAGGAGCGGGCTGAAAGTGATACTTTTCATCCCTAGGGAGTTTTACTTTACAACTGACAGCTGTCAAATTATTAAAAAAAAACTAGTTCTATCTTCACGTTTCTATTGAACCACGTTCCAATTTTCCATACAGCCAGTCAATCACAGCGCGATATAAAATTGAAATAACTTAAAGATAAGTATTAAATAAATAATATTATATTTTTAAGTGATTTATTTGTTAACTATTTCTTTAAAATACTTTATTTTTGAAAGATTACAATTAATTTCTAATTTTTCTTTAATGAGGCTGAATAGCTGGCTGGCCGCAAAAAAAAAAAACAAAATGGCGGGAAAGTCGCAATCAATCGTTGTTTTTTTCGAGTTTCGTTTACATTTCCGTACAACAGAAATTCGTATTAACACGTTATGTTTATCAGATTAAAATAGTGATTTAACGCCTAATTTCATAAGAGAAGAGGCTAAAGCAGTAGTGGAATACCTTTTACCGCCTAAATCAGAAGAAAGATACCTACTTAAAATCATAGGTACGATGACTCAGGTTTTACAAACTTTTTATTTTATTTTTAGTTTCCTCGTATTCGTAATGAAAAGCACAGTGTTTACCTCGGGATGAAAGTAACCCATTTAACCCCACGAATTAGCGACCTCGCTTCGCTCGCCCGCCAACTCCTTCTCGGGACGAAATGAGTTACTTTCACCCCTAGTGTAACAATGTACTATTTCATTACTCATACTCTGAAAGTAGGTCTGAAGTTGCCTGAGGAGCGGGCTGAAAGTGATACTTTTCATCCCTAGGGAGTTTTACTTTACATCTGACAGCTGTCAAATTATAAAAAAAAAACTAGTTCTATCTTCATATTTTTATTGAACCATGTTCAAATTTTCCATACAGCCAGTCAATCACAGCGCGATATAAAATTGAAATAACTTAAAGACAAGTATTAATTAAATAATGTTATTGATTTATTTGTTCAACTATTTCTCTAAAAATACTTTATTTTTAAAAGATTACAATTAATTTCAAATTTTTCATCAATGAGGCTGAATAGCTGGCCGGCTGCAGAAAAAAAACAAAACAAAATGGCGCGAAAATGGCAATCAGTCGTTGGTTTTTTCGAGTTTTGTTTACGTTTTCGTACAACAGAGATTTGTATTAACACGTTATGTTTATCAGATTAAAATAGTGATTTAACGCCTAATTTCATAAGAGAAGAGGCTAAAGCAGTAGTGGAATACCTTTTACCGCCTAAATCAGAAGAAAGATACCTACTTAAAATCATAGGTACGACGACTCAGGTTTTACAAACTTTTTATTTTATTTTTAGTTTCCTCGTATTCGTAATGAAAAGCACAGTGTTTACCTCTGGGTGAAAGTAACCCATTTAACCCCTCGAATTGGCGACCTCGCTTCTCTCGCCCGCCAACTCCTTCTCGGGACGAAATGAGTTACTTTCACCCCTAGTGTAACAATGTACTATTGCATTTATCAATCAAAATGTTACCTATGTAGAAATATCATTCGTGGCCTAGTTAATATTATTTTCTCCTATTTTATTAAATGTGGTATGCAATAGCCATGATTGGTAATTCTATGTAACAACTAAAAAAAAAAAAAACAGTTCAGCTGAGTTCATCGATAAATGAGTACATCACTATGTCATCGACACAGTTTGGATACAGTCGATAAATATACACAACACTAGAGCTGTCAAAAGAATACTGTTAATTTGGCAGCATTGACTGAGCGATATTGTTCTTAGGTTGCTCATAAAAACGATACATTACTTTTTGATGTGTGCGTGAGCTCAACCCAATGTTCTATAGTACCGTATTAATAAACGATGCTCAACTCCGTCCTCAAGTGTGATATCATATGATCCCCGATTATACGATGACAGAAGCTCAAGATCTTTGCTAATTAATAAACACATGAGTACAGGATCTCAATTACCAAGATCAGCTCCTCAATGCGTACTCAAGCTTTGCTTACGTGAACGATTACCTACGTCATATTGGCCGAAGTTTAAAATAAAATGCCTTATAATAGGAATATAAAATATCGAATCTTGATCAAATCTGTTTTTTTTTTATTTACCTGGCAATCCAAAAGGATTTGAAGCATTTCTTACATAAATTTTTGATAAACGATATCGCAAAGGCCATAAAATAGCATAATAGTACCTACTCTCTATTTAGTCGTAATACCTAATTAATTCGACTCAAAATATTTACAAACTCCATTACGATAATCACGACCTCAAGTCTCGGTCGGTCTACACTCATGATCTGGTAGGTTACCCTGGGGCACGCCCATCCTTACTAAAGACCCCGAGGACGTCGCCCCATTTATGGATAGGTACTTTTTGCTGCCTGTAAGATAAATAGGAAAAAACAAGATCAGCAGCTCTTCCACGAATTACGTAATGATATTGAAAATAAAAACAAAAAATATATATAAAATAGGCGATATGTACACTGTTTGAGAAATCATTGCTTTGACTTGCTATATTATTTATCACACAAATGTCTCTGAATAAAAAAACATATAATTGTCGAAAACAGAAACTTTTTCAACTGAGTGATGGGTGATGAGTATATTGACGTGATGGGTGAAAAATGTCTTATCAGTTCTCCTCCTTTGGACGTATTTAAATGGACCAGCAGCCCTATACGAATCTTTTTCTATGTCCAAGCATTCTTACTTCATACATTTTGTTTATTAAACCCTTTCTGAACTTACATAAACTGCTCTTTTACCTAAACGGCGGGCCTGTAGGAACATTAAGGGTCAACTCACACCAAAAGAGCGTCGAAGCGCAGCGAAGCGGATCGCAGTTTCAGTGTCATATGAGTTTTAACTTTATTTTCATTGCTATAATACTTATTATCGCATGAGAAACTCGAACGAGTCGCGCGGATGCCCGCGGCGCCGCGGGAATTCCAGCAAATTCTATGAACGGTAAACGGGTCGCTGCCCTTCGCCGCTCTTTCGGTGTGAGTTGACCCTAACAATGAAACACTATATCCATATCGTTAATTTTTAATGAAAAATTCATTTTACAAAATTCAGGTATAGCTATTCAACCAATTAAAAGTAATACAAATGATTTACTCATAAAACAAGTTTCTTAATGCATTAGGTACTTACATAAAATATGATCCATTATAATCTTAAATTAGGTATAATTTTAAAATAATAAAAATATATTATATAATGTTTATATTCGAGAATTGGACGTAGCTCAGCTAAAATGTTCAATCCTCTTCACCATGTTAAAAAAAAAATGTTAAATTTTTATGAATAATGAACCTGCGGTTTTTAAGCTTTTAAATAGTTTTTGGTAAGTATCAAAGGATTTTAGTACTATCTTAAAAAAGATTGATACATTTTGCTTTGCTTTCTGATTTGAATAGAATAAGATCAAAATTGAACCAGCTTTTTTTACCAAGCCGAAATGTTGCAACTTTTTAATTTTTTTACAGGGCATTCTACTTTGATATATGCAAATTGTTACAGCGCGTCGAAACAAACTTTAAACAATTTTGATGCAAGCCTTTAAATAGTCAGCCTATTTTTTCTGGACGCGTAAAGTAACAAAACAAAAATACCATTAGATCAAAAATAAATAGTTTTGTGTTTTCATTGAATTATTTGTATTTGTTTAGGATTAAATGTTATTTTATAAGACTGTCTAATTATTAAGTAATAATTACTGTTTGAGCTGGCTTTTGTTGTTTATGGTATCCTTAACTACATGGTTAAGAGGGTCCTTTTTTCCACTCGCCTATCGTCAACATCGAGCATGGTTTAAAAGCTTGATGCTTTATTTATAGCAATCCAACGCGTTCCTTGATGAAGAGGAAACACAAAAAAGAGAGAACGCCTGAAAATCTGTTGTCATTTGGTAATACCGTGATTTACTCGAATATTTCACAAACTTGTTCCAGAAAATAAGCGTTTTTATAAAACTCAAAAAAATGTCATTCAAATGTTGATTAAATATGCAAGGCTCCTTTGTCACATTTTTTTGATTTTTAAATTTTTGGGTACATTTACATACAAAAATTTATAAATTGATTTCAATAGAAGCCTAGATAATATCCACAAGACATCTATGTTTCCAAAATATCTAATGAAAAAATGTGTAATAATTTCATAATCGCATAAGAGTAGAGAAACACTCGACGCCGTGTGAACGTACCGTAACGCCCGCAGTACTCTGAAACGTGGGTTCAGTACTATACGGTTGCTAGCGGGAGACAGTCGTTTAAAAAATGAATGCATACTTTTTAAAAATTATTGGTGTATATTTAGTTTGTAAGAGACGACGACGGCAAGTAAAAAGACTGGGTACGTCAGATCCTTGAAGCTAGATGTTTCGAAAGTGCATTTGTCAACTTAAGGGCCAAGCGCCCGAAAAGTGCCATAAAACAGTGATTTTCTGAGGCCTACTCCTCTGTAACGGCTAGGTCAATTGGTTTCAAAAAAATATATGTTTATTATAGATTCCGCAGAGAAAATGGATTTAAAGCGCTTTCCGGGCGTTGCTGGCCGCAAATAAATGCACAGATTTGCGTACTGCCGCCTAGGCGAGTGCGAGAGTTGCGTTCACATAATTTCGGTCAGATGGTTTATTAAACTTAAACCATAAACTCAAACATCCGCGCAAATTTTTCAATTATTTTCGTATTTCAATTATTTTGATGAATTACTAGCAAGGTTGGAGAATAGAATAAAACGTCAAGACATGTTTCGTGCTGTTATACCTTTAATTGAAAAACTGGCGCTTTGAGAATACACAATAAATCGACTCATATCGACTGTACTCCCAGGGCACGGGCGTTCTGAGTCGCTGTGAAACGATGAATGAGCTGCGACTAGATCGCGGCAGTATTAGGCGGGTCCAGGCGCGGGACGCGGGTAGCGCTACACGGGCTCAACCGCGTCGCTGTGAAATGATGTTCTAACGCCTAACATGTGCTCTCGCTCCGGGCGCCTGTACTGACAGCCCGTACGGATTGTCCATACAGCAGTGAAACCAGCCTTAGGGTCCGTCCCCATCACCACAGCGCGGCGCCGCCACCGTGCAACGGCACAGCACCGTTGCGTGCGTTGGTAGGGCGGTTGAATTTTAGAATGACTGGACGCGCCTCCGTAAACGTAACAAAAAAGTCTGTTTCGATATTTTCCACCATTTTGTTTTAAACACATGCGCGCACGCCAACTGCGAAGTGTCGACTGAGAAATCCGAGAATACGCGCGCGGCGCACCGTTCGCGGCACGGTGCTGTTGTACGGTGGCGGCGCCGTGCCGTGGTGATGGGGACGGGCTCTGTAATAAAAAGTTTTTTGATAATTGCAGTTACAATTATCAAAAAACTTTTTATTACTTTGCATCCGTTTGTGATTAGGTTAGAGTTTAAGAAGTAAGGTGACGTGGTCGGTAGAAACCAATGTTGTAAACTGGTAGTTGCTGCTTTATATATGTCGCAGGAAAATGAGGATATTAGAGATAGGGACGAAATCCCTGATATCCTCATGTCCCTGCGACTTATATAATTTTCACTACATAGAAACCAGTCTATTAGCATTGCCATAACAATGAAAATATCAGAAATATTACATCTTCTAGCCTGGGATGTAAATACAAAATGAAGCATATAATTTGCACTATCAGAAATAAAACTATTTTAAAGTAATGCTGGGTACAATCTCTTCCTCCACTGCATCTATCGTTTTAAAACTTCTTGGTTCGACATGATATACGTGGACGTGACTAATCATATTAGCTAATGCAGCAAAAAATCGATTTGCATTCCAGTTATCGGTTCACGATACATAAAAGACCGCAAAAGTTCTAATGTGGCCACAGCATTAGCACGATATGGCTTCGGCTCGTATTCATTTTTGACATCGAATTCTGGAATTAAGGCTTCATAGTGCAAACATGTCTTTGGTTTCGTAATGGAAATTTTAATAAATTTGATAATGATAAAATTTAATGTTCAAATGAATACGACACTATTATTTATTTCTTTATGTTCATAACACGGGTAGCTGCTGTAGGAATACTCAGTCTAGTAATAAAAACAAAGTGGATCTTATGAAGAACGACTTGAAACCATTTAATCCTAGAACGAATTTATTTCTAATTTGGTTGGACGTAAAAATAGTTGGACTGCAGAACTTTAAACATAATTATAGAACTTGACCGTCATACATTTTTAACTATATTATACCACTCCAAGAGTTTAAGATTAAAAGAGTGGTGGTCGAAACGGACAATATTTTTTTATTTATAAAAGGAGCCCCCAACCAAAGCTGAGCCTCGATAGACCCATTTTTTGTTCAATTTTGATAGAGAGTGATATTCCTATAACTCGATAGAGTAATAAATCTTGCAGACGTACGTACTGTAGTTTGTAGTCTACTGTCAGTGCTTAACAATGAGCAGACAATTAGATTTCTTATACTGAGGGTTTAATAGAATGGTGAACACTAGTGCTTATAACCGAAAGCAGTTAATATTTTTATCTAAAAAAAAAATGGTTGCCTGTAAAGTCGGTTTTACGGGCGAAGATTTTACGTGACAACGTCTCTAGTGCTGCGCGCGCGGCAGACCGATCATAGTTGAGTGGGAGAGAGGCGCAAGGCATTCGGCGGGCCTCTCTCTCGTTCGGTGACTCATCGTAACGTTACCGAGCGTTACACTTTTTCATAAGTGACTCCCAGCCGCAACCTAATTTAAGACGTTGTCACGTCAAAAAATAATACTTAGTCATATTCCTATATTAATAATGAGTCTTAATCATAACTTAAAATACAACCTATAACATTATTACAAAACAATTTACTTAACTTAATTTTGCTAGTTGCACCATTTGAACGGAAATCGCGTAAACCTTTGAATATGATATAATACGCGATTTCACGGAAACTAACAAGAACGATGTGCAAGTAAAGCTAACTCTGTATAGTCAGGTGTTGATTAGAAATTTCCGCACACAATAAGTACATTACGTTCAAATAAAAGTAGCTGCCAAATAATAGATACTATTTACACAGTAAAGACAAGCATGACGGGAATTTAGTTAAACATGATAAGTATGCAAGACTATGCAGAATTACCTTTACGCAACTACGAATCCCAATATTTCGATTAGGGTCAGTAGACAAAAATTGGGATAATGTACTTACGTTGCTAACGAGAGATTTAACAATGTTTTAAAACAAAATTATGATTTCTTTTCATCTGCTACAAGTATTTACATATTCTAATTATCCTAATGATCGTTACTGATATAATTATATAGGCACTGCTTAAACTAATTATTTTAATATCATCAACAGAGCTGATGACATTATTGTATCAAAAGTATGTCGCACTTTACTAGTACTAAGAATAAGTAAATAGCTATAGTTAGACAATCCTGAACCTGACTCTACAATCGAAATATTAAAGTTACGTAGGCCAACGTTATTGACAATCTGTACTTCGCTGAAGTAAATGAGAAATGCACAAACTTATTATACAGCCATGACATCGTTACTAACATCATTGTTGGAAGCGCAGCATCTTCTCAGTTCTTAAATTCACGAGTGGAATAAGGTAAATACTTTATACAAGTAAGTTTACTCAAAGTTCGAGTTGAACATGTTTATGTTTAGATCTTCAAAGGTGGCAGTTCCGCTCTGGTCCAGTATCTGCAGCATGTCGGACAGCTCGTGCGGCGCGTGCGCGCCCTCCGCGCCGCCCGCGCCCGCCGCCGCGCCCGCGCCGCCCTGCCACGACCACATGCCTGCAACACATCACCAACACCAAACTCATTTTGCAATATTACGTAGGACCGCTAATAACACTACTGTTTCACAAATATTCTTCAATTTTATACAGTTTAGAAAGTTAATAAGAGCTTAAAGAAGTATCATCTAATTGTCGCTACCAATTTTCATAATGTTCGCAACAAAATTTCAAAAAACAGAGTCCTAAAGTTTCCTTTGACAAAATATTTTATCAAAGGAGTATGAAAAGTTCTGCCCACCCCCAATAGCGTTAATGTGCTTATGAATACGTCGTAGCCAGCTCTTAGAACTCATCCCTTCATGACATGACCAACCATTTCATAACCATTTCAGTAACAAAATAAAGTCAGTTCTTGAAAACTCTTCTCCGTGGTGATTATTTCATGGCTGTATTATGCTAAAACTACTTTTCAATACACTTGCTTAGAGAGTGACTCTTACTGCACTGCACTTAGGTACATAATGGCCCTTGTTACCAAACTGTGACATTTTGATTACTATTACGAACTAGTGCTATAATGTAGTTAAACCTTATTGTTCAACCTCTCCCCCGCCATAATTATATGACATGTAATCGTATCAGGATGGGCCCAGGTCGTCCCCCACGAGTCGCCGGTCAACCTCCGTTTAGTCATTGAGAGGTAAATAAAAAAAATATGGGCGCGTATATGAAAGCAGATTTTTACCGCCACAAAAGTTTACTAGTTTTACAGTTATTTTCTTAACAAGTGTATTGAAAACCGTCGTATGATACACGTGAGTAATTAATGATTACCGTTCTCGGCTCTCTTAAGACCCTCGCCGCGGCTCGGGTCTAAATGCCGCCTCGTCGGTAATCACTAACATTACACACTTATATCATATGAGCCCCGATGCAAAACAGTTCGTCTAGTGTGAAATTTTCTCTGTGAGATTTTTTCTAACTTTATTATTTTTGTATACATAAATAAAATATTAAGCTGTTCTACTATCACATGTCGCGTTACTTAAGCTATTTTTTAATTATGAACCAATAAACTATTTTAGCTTTTTAAATTTTATTTTTACATATCCTGTTTTAAATTCGAAGAAGTTTTATGCAAAATAGTTCGTCTAATTGTTGATCGATGCAAAAGAGTTCTTCTATCGGTGAGTTGAATAAGATTATACCTTCTTTGTACAATTATATTGCATAATTTAAATTTGTAAAAGTAATTCTGTGTCATTTGTGAAGTGAGCAGTACAAATTCTGAAAATTTCAGTTTTTTTTAACAATGGGTCGTGGCAAACCCGTGTGTGAAGAGCTTCGAAAGCGAATAGTTTGTGGGGTCGATGCTGACAAATCAAGTTACCAAATATCTAAAGACTTGATACTTCCCACGTCTACAGTCCAATCTATCATTCAGCACTATAAAAAGAATAGAACAACTTCTTTTTTAAAGAAAACTGGTCGACCACGCATCACAAGTGCAGCAGAACTCACGGTGCAATGGAAGGACATGATTCACAAAGACGTCTCAGTTGATATTTGAAAGAGTCCTAAAAAGAATGGGTTACGGATTTTACACCGCTAAGGAAAAACCACTGTTGACTGCTGTACAAAAGAACAAGAGGTTGAAGTTTGCTCGTGATCATTTAAATTGGACTTCCGATCAGTGGCGTAGTATCATTTAGAGTGAAGTGTCCAAAGTAGTTAGAAAAAGTAGTTAAGTAATCGTAATCACGATTACTACGATAAGTTCCTTTTCGAGTTAAATCTCAATAACTTTTTTTTAAATCATGGAATCAGTTTTTTTATACCACATTAGAATTTGCATTTAATGGACATATTTTTTCATTAATGAGCACCGACAGTGTAGTACATTTATTTTTGAATATTTGAAGACTATAGTTAAAATTCGAAATAAACAACTTTTTTCTTAAAATATTTTTAAGTTAACAGTAAAACAGTTATTTGCGTATTATAGCATAATATACAAAAAACAAAATAGAAAAATTATTTTTTTTGTTTTTTTTTTTTTTTTTTTTTAAATTAAGAGCCAAATTAGTGTCGCAAGATATTGTTTATCTAAATAAAAATATAAAGATCAGTTTTATTCTGAGACCTGTGGTAAAAAGTGGTTTTAAACTGTGGTATGTGATGGCTGAATATTTGGTATATCGACCCGTTATCGTTGGACCACTATTTACGCCACACCCTGTGTAAAAATGAACAATAATAAATGCGATGATTAAGAGACCTATAAATAATGCCTTAAAGATATTACTAAGATACACGGGTTTGAAAATTATGTACACTGTTTTTCCAATAGTCTAGTAAATGGGCTTCTCAACTACAATTAGTTATTTTTAATAAACTGAAAGTGATGTATGTAGCTAGATTGGAAAACCGATTTCGTGGCATCGATTTTGGGGAATTAGATGCTTATCCTATTATCGATATAGTTACTATTATTTTACTATGAAACCTAGATAAAGGTAGAATAAAACAAAAAAGTTTCAATTTTTTTTTTTTGCTTTCGCCGTTACAAGAGTCCTCCGGGTGGGTCGTCATGCTTACCACCCTCTTTAAGGCCGTCACTAGATATTTTAAAGCTGTTAGGCACCGTAAAAATGTCAACTTCGTGCCCGATTTATTAAGACATTAACTCCGAAAAAATTGAAAATAATCAAGTTTTAATAGTACTACAGATTCTTCTTAATAAGCTCTTCTTCTCTTCTGTTCTCTTGTAACTCAAGACTTGCGTGATGAAGTTCAAACTCGACGGTGCTTAGCTTACATACCGCCATACCACTGTAGCGTGTGTGCAAAAGCCTTTTGACCACCGCTGACATGTACGTATGACAGTCGCTATATGTTCTAAACGCTAATAAATCTTATAGAATAGTATTGTTTTTTTTACTTGTATCGTTAATTATGTAGCTAGACTTATCCTAATTTATATTATTTGAACTGTTTACAATTTATTCCACACATAATCACAAAAACGAACACTACAAAATCGTAGCTTGGCGCTGAGAGCACGTGTTTAGCCAAGAGAAAAATTCAAATTCAAAAATATTTCACATAAAGCACTTATAAAACGTCAGGAACTGGTGTACGGTATCAACTGGCAACAGAGTCCACGGTTAGTAGAGAATACTCACCGTGCGAGGGGTGCGGGTGGTGGTTGTGGTGGTAGTGCGCGGCAGGCGGCAGGTAGGCGGGCGCGGGCGGCGAGCGCGCCGGCGACGCGTCCGCCGCGCTGCCCGCCGCCTCACCGCTGTACGCGTAACTCTCGCCGCCGCCGCCGCCGCCGCTCTGTCGAAACAAAACACTTTTTAAAATATTGTAATTGGAAACATTCTTCCGCAGCGTTAAGTGGTCCAGCTGAAGTGGGGGCAATGACTTCCCAGTCATGTCCGGTGGCGACTGGGATTTTTTATTCCCACTTTTGCCTCCCCCCGCGGGGGCGAGCTGGGAATGAACGCAGCACGCGGGCGCAAAAACTGCTCAAGCAGCAACATATGGTCCTTCGAGAGGGATATTAACCAACGAATTATGTTCCTTTTTTGCCTTGCGTTCCAGGGCCCCGGGGTTCATTTTCACTTAACCCATGGCCCCATGAATACTTACGGTGCGCAGGGTGGTCCAGGTGGTGTGCGGCGGGGTGTTGGTGGGGCGGTGCGGCGAGTACTCGGGCGCGTAGTGCGGTGCGTAGGGAGGTGCTGGTGCGGCCGGTGCCACACCCGCCTCGCCCGGAGACCGAGCGCCTACGCCGCCGCCACCGGTCACTAACACAAACAATGTTTTTATGAGTGGTAGGGAATGCAAACCGAAAAACCGGTTTTTCGAGTTTTTTTTATTACTTTCAAATGACACTGTTCTTTTAGCAAACATTGTTTTAAAACGCTGTTGAGGCTTGATATCAGCCGTAGGTCTGTTTATATATGTGTACCATTATGATAGCTATACTGTACTGTGTATACTGTACAGTTCTTCTGTTTACTGTCATTAAAAATCGAGGCTGGTCGAGTGTTGTGAGAACAGGCGGCGTCCTGAATGATCATCATACGGCGTCAGTAATGGTTTGGTAAGGGTATGAACGGAATGACCAAAATTCATTTTCGTGAATATGTGTTACTCTGACTTCAGCTAAAGAGTATCAAGATACTATCCTAAACGCCATAGCAAAGCCTCTTTAAGCCTTTCTCTTTTTAATAACATACTAGGGTTTTTTCAGCAAGACTCAGCATCCCGTTACAAGGCACGCCCTACCCAGGTTTGCCTTGCAGCGAGTGTTGTGGACTTCATTAAGGCTGATGATTGACCTTTGGAAAGCCCAAACCTCAACCCCTGAACTACAAATTGAGATCTATATTACAGGGTGTTTCACGGCAGAGTTAGGATTTTAAATTTGAATATTTTAAAAACCGTTGCAAGTAAGCGCGGGATGAGGGGCGCAGTAGCTTCGTCATTCGTGCGGATTCGTTAGTCACGATGTCGCAGTGGTCGGGAGAGCACCGCGCATTCGCTATCGAAGCGTTTTTGAAAGGTGGAGAATCGTACGTCGTGGCTCGGAGACAGTTTTGTTCTCACTACAATATCAGACGTTTACGCTATGGACCAAGTGAAAATTTGATTCGTAAATGGATTATCAAGTTTCGAGCTACCGGTTCCGCTATAAATCAACCGCGTCCAGGCCCAAGCAGAACTTCAAGGACGGAAGAAACATTAAACGAAGTTGCAGCTAGCGTTCGACGCAATCCACGCTTATCAATACGCAAAAGAGCGGCGGCTTTAAACGTCACCAAATCCACCGTAGAGCGGATTTTAAAACGTGATTTGAAATTGCATCCCTATAAAATACAGATAGTGCAGGAAATAAATGAAAATGACTACAATTTACGTAAAAGTTTTTGCCAGACAATCATAGAGAGATTTCGCACTTTGAATACTGTGTTTTGGAGTGATGAAGCACATTTCCATTTGAATGGATATGTAAACAAACAAAATTGTCGCTTTTGGTCAGATGTCAATCCCAGACAAAAACATCAAAGACCGCTGCATAGCCCAAAAGTGACAGTGTGGCGTGCTCTTTCGATCAATGGAATAATCGGGCCGTATTTTTTTGAAAATGCGAAGGGTGCTGCGATAACTGTTTCTGGTGAGGCGTATCGGCAAATGATATCCAATTATTTTATACCCCAACTTCGAGAGCATCCAGCCTACAGCTCAAGAACGTGGTTTCAGCAGGATGGAGCCACTTGCCACACTGCAAGAGCCACTATGGACCAACTTCGTGAATTGTTTCCTCAGAAATTGATATCTCGCTTTGGTGATATTGCGTGGCCTCCGAGATCGCCCGATTTGACCCCCATGGACTTTTTCCTATGGGGGTACCTTAAGAGCAAAGTTTATGTCAATACTCCGAGGAATATCGCTAAGCTAAAACAAATTTCCAACGAGAGATACGTGACATCGATCCGGCTATGCTTAGGCGCGTTATGCAATATGCGATGAATCGATTCCGTGAGTGCGTGCTACGAAATGGAAGACATCTGGAAGATGTAATCTTTAAAAAATAAAATCCGCACTGTATTTCAATAATTTTCAATAAAAATGTTTTCACAAAAATATGCAAATTGACTTTTATTTCATTCCAAAACCCTAACTCTGCCGTGAGACACCCTGTAGACGGCATGGGCTGCACGTAACAATAATTAAATGTACTTAAAAATTATTTACGATCAGCAGTGGACAACTTTTCAATGATCACCGTGCGTAAACCAATAGACGCGTGACCCGCATAAAAGGCTAGTGGTGGATATTTAGAGTAGAAGATATTGATTTCTGGCTTGGATTCGTTATGTATGACATCATTCTGAGACATCGGTTTTTATAAAGTTAGGTTTTTTTTTTTTAAGAATTCATTGTCATATTAGGTATACAATTTTTTTTTAATAGAATATTATGAAAATAATTTAAAAAATAATTATTTAGAATATCACAAGCAATTTAAAATTTTCACTTGAAAATCAATTTTAAAACCGGTTACCCGGTTAACCGTTTTTTTTTAGGAAACCCAATAATAAAACCGGTTTTTAGTTTTAGCGGTTTTTGCATTCCCTAATGAGTGGTTTCTCGCAGGTCAACTTATGTAGGCGTCGTCTGCTGAACCGAACTTGCCCATGGCGTTTTTTAATAAAATTAAAAATATTTTTCAATTGCGTATTGACTTCTTCTCGGGACGAAATAAATTACTTTCACCCCAAGGTAAGCACTGTGCTTTTCATTACGAATACAAAGAAAGTAAAAATAAAGTAAAAAGTTTGTAAAACCTGACTCATTGTATAAGTCGGTGCATTAAAGAAAGGAATCTTAAATGGCGGCATTTAATTGCGTTGACAGATAGTACAGTCAGCATATAAAATTTCAAGTTAAAGTTTTTTTTAAATTTAAAATAATAAAAACAACAGTCACATTAATTTCTAACTAGCTTCTCAACTCAACAACAATAACAAACAGGTAACAACGGAAAAATAACAGAAAACTATAACAAGATATTGATGAAAAGGATCACTGAGCGCGTCAAAACAGCGTGGAAGCTAATCAAGACAATTTTTATTTTTCTGTTTACGGTACGCGCGAGAGTGAGTATAGACGGCACTAGTGTGCGAGCGAGAGAACATGATAAGCGCCGCCATTTAAGATTCCGTTCTTTACTGAACCAGGTTATAACTTTGATTTTAGGTAGGTATCTTTCTTCTGATTTAGGCGGTAAAAGGTTTTCCACTACTGCTTTACCCTATTGTCTTATGAAATTAGGCGTTAAATCACTATTTTAATCTGATAAACATAATGTGTTAATACAAATCTCTGTTGTACGGAAATTTAAATAAAACTCGAAAAAACCAACGACTGATTGTCACTTTCCCGCCATTTTGTTTTTTTTTTCTGTGGTGGCCAGCTATTCAGCCTCATTAATGAAAAATTAGAAATTAATTGTAATCTTTTAAAAATAAAGTATTTTAAAGAAATAGTTGAACAAATAAATCACTAACATAATATTATTAATATAATATTATTTAATGAATACTTATCTTTAACTTATTTCAATTTTATATCGCGCTGTGATTGGAAATTGGCTGTATGGGAAATTGGAACATGGTTCAATAGAAATGTGAAGATAGAAATAGTTTTTTTTTAATAATTTGACAGCTGTAAGTTGTAAAGTAAAACCCCCTATGGATGAAAAGTATCACTTTCAGCCTGCTCCTCAGGCAACTTCAGATCTACTTTCAGAGTATGAGTAGTGAAAATGTAATTTAACGTCAGTATTTTACTAAATGTGGTTGGTGCTTTTTCTCCTGTACTTCACAATTCAATTAAATACGTGTTTTAAGATGGTTTTACTTATTTTAGGTAACATTTTAAATGAAAAATAGTCCGCCATCTTTTAAATCCATTTTCTTTGCAAAATATTGAGATTTACATATGCAATGTTCACTTTGAAGAATATTTAACCATCAATTTTTATGTGTGAAAAATGTTTCTAAAGATCCAAGCCGTTTCGAATGAGTAGGGATAAGTTGCGAAATTGCTAAATATTTTTTTTTTTCACAAGTATTAATAGCACCAAAAAATCAAATGTAGATAATGTTGTTCATGAATCTATAATAAACATAATAATTTTTTTTCAAACCTATTAACCTGGCCGTTACCGAGGAGTAGGCTTCAGAAAGTCACTATTTTATGGCGCTTTTCGGGCGCTTGGGTCTTCAAGCAATAATCGTGCCTAGGCAAATAGAGGTCCAGAGCAAATTGGAGGTGTGGTGGCATAGACTGGAGAGTGTTGGCTTAAAATTGAGTAGAACGAAAACCGAGTACTTGTTCTGCGATTTTGGCGGTCTCTCAGGTTCTGTGCCCTTAGCTCTCGCTGGAACGCCCATACCAATCTGCTCCGACTTTCGGTACCTCGGGTCGCTTATCCAAGGAGATGGTGAGGTAGACCGAGACATAACACATCGGATCAATTCAGTATGGATGAAATGGCGACAGGTCACTGAAACAACTTGTGACCCACCGATGCCCTTCAAGTTGAAGGGTAAAATCTACAAGTCCGTGATAAGACCTGTCATACTGTATGGATCAAAATGTTGTGCTGTGAAAAAGACGGATGAAAAAAGAATTCCATGTAGCGGAGATGAGAATGTTGAGATGGATGTGTGGTGTAACGAGATTGGATAAAGTGAGGAATGAGTATGGAAGTTTGAAAGTGGCGCCAGTGACTGACAAGTTGAAGGGGAATTGTTTGTCTTGGTATGGTCATGTAAAGAGGAGGGATGAAATGCATGTTACACAAAGAGTTATGAGTATACATGTGGATGGGTGGAGATGGAGAGGGAGGCCAAAGAAAAGATGGATAGATTGCGTGAAGAGCGATATGAAAGAAAAGGAAGTTAGTGATAGCATGACGAGTGACAGGGTAGAATGGAAGTAAAAAAACGTGTTGCGCCGACCCCAAATAAGATGGGACAAGGGCAGGAAGAAGAAGGTTCGTGCCTAGGCAAAGTAAAAGAAATACTATTAACTTTGCCTGGCCATTTTTGAGGTAATTTCTTAGAAATTGTGAAATAAATCCTATAATCGACTGTTTTAATAGGACTATAAGGTCTTGATTTGCATTTTGTTTTTCTGAAATATCAAAATTTGTATTAAGGGCATTTTTACCGGTACAATAATACTAACTAACGTCAAATCTAAACAAATCTTTTAGAAAAAACTTAATGTTAGCCAAGTTTAATCAGCCTGTAACGGCTTTGCTGTATCATCATTTTAATCAAAAGACGTCCACTGTTGGCTCTTGGCCTCCCTCAAGTATGGCCATAACCTGGGTAACATATAGGTAGGTATGGCACATTGCTCGCAAAACAGATGGTCGATGGGGACGAAAGGGAGTGGCGACCACGCACCGGAAGACGCAGTATTGGAAGGCCTTCCACATAGTGAATTGATGACCTGGTGAGGGTTGCGGGAACCCCATGGATCCGAGATGCACAGGGCCCGCTCTGCTGTTTTGTTTAAGCTGGGCTGACACGAAATGTCAAATAGTATGACATTTTGCGCGCACTTAATTTGAAAGTCAATATTCGCTTTCGCATTAGCGAGTATTAAGTTTGAATATTCGCATTCGCGACATCGAATTTTGATAATATTCTTTGTTATGTACCAGTGAAGCCCTTTCAAATGATATCAAACACAGTGTATCTTAACATTTTATATAATACATTACTTTTTGACCGCTAAAGGGCGTCACATAAAATTTGAGCAATATTTTGGAAATGTACCAGTGAAGCCCTTTCAAATAATACCAAACACGACGTATTTAGCGCCATTTTTAGGATTCCTAGTTGACTACAACTAGGAACCCTTATAGTTTCGCTGTCTGTCTGTCTGTCCGTCCTCCTGGACTAACAGATTACTAGGTAAACCCCGTGGTTTAACCTGTGTTTTTAATTATTGCCGCCCAGAAAGTCGGTGTCTGTTATCGGGGTATACAATGCTGTTATCAGAGCAGTCTATTTACATCTAGTATTTACAAAAAAGCTTCTGCTGATATTGAACTTCAATATCAGAAGTCTTTTTGTTTTGATGTGGAAGATCATTTAATGATTTCTCTTAATCTTAGGTGGAGCAATCTGATTCGCCTCTCAGAGGCTTGTGTACTAGGGCCACGGGTTTCCTTTTCAGGAATTCCCCGCGGCTTTAGCGAGCATTGGCCTTGCTGGGCCCCCACGGTTTTGCTGACATCTCTTTGAACCACGCGTGGAAAATCGTATTGTGTATTTTTTGGACGCAAACCAATCAATTACTTATCACTGGGAAAGACGTCTAATATCTATTTAAATACATGAATGAAAAAACGCCTTATAGGGATAAGTCGCAAAATATCTATTTAGGTACAAAAATTTTATTTCTTCATTATTCGTAAAATAACAAAATTTTGTAATAAATAATGTTTACTTGTTGTAACTACGTGCCTTTCAGGTAACATTACACTCAAACATTTAGAGTCTATTCACTTTTAGTACTATTTTGAACCAATTTTCAATAAGCGTCCACCATTATTCAGATTCAGTGCGGATCACCTAAATTCTCGCAGTTTTTTGAGAGATAAATATAATAAGAATGCGTATTGTGATGTATGGCGATCTCGTTTTTGTTGTTCGTTAATAACTCTAACGACAAAAGGTATAAATTCGTATGACTTTTGAAGTTTGGTTAAAAAACGTATTTTATTTTTTAATTTGCAAAAAAAACGACAAAAAGTTCCACCACTGGGGGGTCCAGAATCATGTAGATCTACTGGATCTATGGTATTCGTTTGTGCGTCGATGTCAAAGACACCTTGAATATCATGATATGACGGACGAAAATGCGCAATTAGCACCTGAGTGACAATTTGCTGCAAACGGTCAAGACGTGGAGCCTACCTTGACCGAAAGCAGCGCGTGAACAAGCTTGCTTTATGTGCTAAGCGAAGGTCAGATGTTGATCGAGGATTTAATGGATTCTAAAGACTGTTCAAATTCAACGACGGATACAGAGTTGAATGTGATTACCATAAAATAATAATTACCTGGTGGAGCATGGTGTTGTTGATGAAGATTAGGCGCTTGGGCTTGATATACGTCACGGTGACGTAAATGGTAATCGTAATTTTCTTCGGGGGCCGCTTCACCGGTAGTGCTTCCTAATGACCGGCTAGAAATACAAACATAAATTGTAAGTCAAACAAAATTATTTTTTAATTAATGAATAACTTAAAATACATACTTAGCTAGTGTGTTAGTGCAAACGATGTATTCCACGTCATCATTGTAAGGGTTTAAAAAGGCGAAGGCTGAAGTTCTTAACCAAACCCACTCTCTACTTTTGGTGCGAAACCGGTACATCAGTGATATGATTTGACCTTTCAATTTCAATACTGAAACAAATAATTTATCATTATTTGCCTGCCATTAATTAAACAAAAAAAGTAATTCTAAAACGGATTATTTAATGAAATATAATGGTCAAATGCGAGCTTATCAATATAATTAAGAAGCAAAAACGGGTTGGTCTGAATTTTCTTGGCTTTACAAAATATTGTAAACAAATTTTAAGCACCAATTTGCTCAAAGTGCATTTTAAGTGATCGGAGCCTGTCAATCCAGTTCAATGATGCCCATTTTTGTGTCTTTAGGATTATATCGCGAACCTGATATAAACTAGCGCTTGACTGCGATCCCACCTGATGATAAGCAGTGATACAATCTCTGATGGTGAGGCGCACTAGTTTATTAAGAGTCTATTCACTCTAGCCTTGAAGACACCCAAATTATAACCGTACGAGAAAACCGCAACAGGAAAATTGTTCCAATTCTTCGACGTACGGGGTATAAACGACGCACAGTGTTTTATAAACCTAAAAAAAGTGTCATCGTCTTTTTATTCCAAATTCGTATAGATTGATTCAAAAGAAACGCTAGAGTAAAATATCCAAGTTTCTAGTACATCTTGATGTTTTTTGAAAATGCGTAAATTTTTATCCGGATTATTATTAAATAAAAAATCATAGTAAATTACTAGTCAAAATTATCAGTAAGCTGATTAAACTTATACATGAAGATTTCAAAGGCGCAAATTACTAAGTTATCAAAAATAATTTAGATTCATTTAAATCGCCGTTTTTATATTTTCAGTTTTATTTTTTAACTCGACAATCCCTTAATTTCGCTAATTGATTTTTTTTTACATAAAAATGCTTTATATAATAATAATAATAATGCTCTTTATTTCCAAGTAACAATAAGACTCATGAGTGTTAGTAATAATAAAACAACCTTACAACTATGTTAGTGACACAAATACATTTACAAATTATAAAACCACAAACAAACAAAACAAAAAAATGAATCATTGCTTCAGCATCCCAGCTGAGATACTGGAGCAACGATTCACTATGCAGCAGTCTAGCCTGTTCGCAATCATGCCCAGGATGCCGCTGGGACTGGCTCGTACCCTACGCAGCAGCGATGCGCATCTTTTACGCATTAACGCATAGAAGCAATCAATACGCATTTCCGCAAACATCCCTGATGTGCTACAGAAGCGTGGCAGCCCCATCAACACCCTGAAAGCATTATTATATTGCACGCGAAGGGCACTGTACGATTTTTGCGTAAAACGTACCCACAGGCTACAGGTATAAAAAGATGAACAGAAAGTCCTAAAAAGTGTTTTCTTAACCTCCGTAGAAGCACGCTTAAACCTGTGAGCAATCATGTTCGCTCTAACCGACAGCGCCCTCCACTTTCTCTCAATGTCGTCATCGTCCTTAAGGCTAGCGGTCAAGATATGCCCAAGGTACTTAAACGAGTGCACTCTCGATAACGGCAATCCATCAATCTTTATTGGAGGCACCGTCACTGGGCACCTTCCACCAGCCTCAAACACCATCACAACACTCTTCTGTACATTGTACACTAGGCCATGAGCTCTGGCGTACCTCTCACATACACTCACAAGTTTTCTCAGGCTACAGACTGAGGCACTGAGTAGCACCATGTCATCTGCATAACTAATGTTATTGACGCATATACCATCAATGTAACATCCGACTCTGGTGCTGCTCAGTTCCACAATCAGCTGGTCCATGTACAGGTTAAAGAGTGTAGGAGAACTCAAAAGAAGAGGCTATATGTGGCCTATACACACAAAAAAAAACAAAGCCCGAATTAGTGTTGTAAGAAACTCAAGTCTTGGAGTCTCATTTAATAAGACTTGAACTCTTTTTGGAGACTCGAGTCTTTTAAATTAAACTTAAGAGCTCAAATCCTTTAGAATTTAGAGTCTTTTGTAAAAAGACTTGAGTCCTGCCAAAAAGAACTCAAAGACTTAAGTCTTTTGAAAAGAACTCATGACCGAGTCCGCCAATAGCTATAGTTTGAAGTAAATAAAATAGCAATTAACAAATTATTGATTTAGTACGTAAATTTTATATTTTTTGTATTTATCTACTAAATTGTTTTAGTGTATTGAGCCACGAAGACAGGCACATTGAAGCCCTTATAGTTTTATTTCCTCGGATTCGTCGTTTGGTAATTAAATTTCCTGATTTAGAAAAGGCCTGCTCGCTTCGTATATAACTTAATATACTGGGTGAAGATGGTCTTACTTTATCGTCTTGACTAGTCATGTTGATAATTTAATATTATTTTAGTAGCTACAATTTTAAAGTGACAAAATACGTTCGTAACAAAAATATATTTGCCTACCTACTCTCTTTCTGTCAAAACTACCAGAAAAATAATCGCCGAAATCACTTTCGTCACACCAATTCAATTTCATGACTCAGTCTAACTTAAAAGACTCGAAAGGACTCAAAGGACTCAGGAATCATGTGACTAACTTGTCCTAGTCTTAAAACTCTACTCAAGTCCCGAAATGAAGACTAAAAGACTCGAGTTTCTGACAACAATAGCCCGAATCCGTGGACTAACGAAGGTATAATCATTCAATTATATTGTTAGGGTTGGCACTTACAACCATTGTAAACCCGACTATAAATTGATTGCCGAAATATATCATATTTATCGTTCGTGTTTTAATCAAAGACTACGATTTGACAATACGAATGTTGCATGTTTTTTCCATTTCATAAATAGTGAGGTACCGCAACCGATACTGACCAAAAAACCGAAAAAAATTCGTAAAAATAATTTCGTTTTTTATGCAACTAATTATGATCAGCTTTTGTATTTCCTGACGGTAATTTGATAGACGCAAATACTCATAAAATAAATGATAATTTAAGCTTAAGAATTGAAAGACTAGCTAAAGCTGTCATTTTATTTTTTCGTCTCGATTTGGTGATGACGAAAACATTTAGGTAGGTACGCAAGCTGATATTTTTGCTGACACATTATTACAATTAATAGTACCTATTGATATTATTAATAATGACTTCGGTTTGAAAACGAATAATAAATCATTGTAAAAACATACCCAAGTCCTTCTTCGTGTACTATTTTCGTGCGGATCTCATAGTATATGTATGTATCGAAATTGTAGCAATAAAAAAAAGAAATGTGTGTCGGTTTCTTACAATGCGGACGTTTGTATTTACAGCTTAACGACCAATGAAGATAACTTTTTTAATTCTAAAGCTTAAAAGGAAGCCACCTAAAAATGTGGGTCCAAGTTTATTCATGCGATCAGTCCAATTGACTGTAATCAGATAGATTGCAGTAAATAAAACTTTTGGTAGGTTAGAGCTACTGCCTTAACATTCGTTAGTCATACAGCACATTTATTCTTTTCAGTCGATTGATTGGGTTTCGTAATAAAAGCATGTTTGTCAATGGGTTGGGACGGAGCTTTAATTGCCCAGCATAGTTATCCATTTATTTTGACTTCTGACAGTCTTCATATTTAGGTACTCATGTATTTCCGTGTTACGTGTGAACCAGGCTGCACCACATAAGGTCCGCTATTTAAAAACGGCTTTTATGGTTCTGGATGCATCGGATTTCCCTGCCCGCTGAAGGCAACTGTGGGCACTAACCAACCTCAAAGCGTGCGGGCGCTACTCACCGAGGCTGCGGGTGACCGAAGCTCGCGCGATTCTACTAGTTCCTTGCCATTCCAGCGGGAGCCGTAAACAACTGCGCACACCACGGCCGTAAAACGCGTCGTGAAATGTGTTTTAATTTTTTACATACATATCTCTAGCATTCTACAGAAGTAGCAGGCCCGCAACTGCGTCGGACATGGGTGAAAACCGCTTCGTGAGTTCTTAGCCTAAGTAAAAGGCGGAGTGTTAAAAAATATGCTAATATTTTTGATTATTTTAGTTTTCAATTCATATTAGACTCTATATAAACACACACATACAGTATCTTAGTCCTACTTTCCATGAAGGTTCTAATGTTAAAAAAACCGGTATGAAAAATCGAATTTGGAGACATCACTTTTACTAAAAATCTGGCAACATATTTTCAGAATTTGACAATTGCACATATCAAATCATAGTCTTTAATTAAAAAATGAACCATACACATTGTATTTGATTCGAACTGTTGTGTTGTGTTTGTGATATCTCTGTGGTTAAGAGCGCTTTGACTAAATTAGGGTTTAGGTAAATCAGAAGACGGGCGGCAGCAGTCGCGCTCGATACGTCTAGTGAGGTACGCGACGCACACATGCAAACCGTTACGCGGAACAAACAAACATGAGGCTTTGCCATTATCATTATTATTATTTTTTTAAATAAATTATTAACTCATTTTTTGCTTTGCGTACAACAATTATTTTAAAATATTATTTTACTTATAAATAGACCAATTTTTTTTTCAAGTATTATAGCAATGCCTCCCTAATTACTAAATAATTTTTATTTAAATTTGGATCACACTTTCATAGATAAAAATTACAGAAAATTGACGATATTTTTCAGTTTTACAGAATTATTTTTGGTATATTACTGTATGAATCGTAATAAATTGGACATTTAAAAAAATGGTTATATGATTATATCTTCGGCGTACCAAAGCATCAAAAGATTACCAAAAGCATAATTTTATGAAACACCCTTTGCGGAAATAAGGAATTTACTGATGTACGTGAACAAATTGATATATTTATTTAAAACACTCCCAAGATTAATGATCAAACTTTCTTAGGCGTATTTTTGTTTTTTTTTTTTTTTGTGCTGTATCTAAAGCATAATCAGACGTCAAAACTCGAATCAAACGCTCAAATTCAAGAAAAAATGTGACAGCGCTCTTAAGGCCCGCTTTTCATGCACGAGGTTGCCGGTTCCATACCGGGCAAGTACAAAGGTTTTTTTAAGTTCATATGTACTTTCCAAGTTTATTATAGACTGGCTGGCAAAGGAAAAAATCATGAAGAAACCTGGACGGTATGCTCTATTAACGTGTCTCCAAATACAAACCCCGGTGGATGCAGGAGTATTATGGAATGTGAAAATAAAGCATATTGGGCAATGGGTAATGTGACTATATAGTTTTTTTTATTCACACACTCAATACATACACTCGCATAATCAATAATAAATATTCATATTGAGTTAGCGAGAAATGGGAATATATTATATTATACCGAGGTACTTGTGGAAGTGTTGAGGTGTACTATATTGCTGGAAGTACGGTCAATATCCCTATCAACGTCTTACTGATATTCTTATTCTTCTCTTAGAATATCAGAGCTCTATTCCTTGTCAGCTTTCAGTTCCGTAGGATCGTTACTGCCCAACCGCCTTGCGAGTTTATTATTATTAATATTTGGATTCAGCTTGATTTTACAAAAAAAAAAAAAACAAAGTTGCAATAATTTTAATTTTAAGAAATAATAATAAACAACACTTGAAGAATTTAAATGATGAACTTGTTCACCAAATAGACAACTAATTATAATCATTAATTCATTAAACCCCAAGCGAACGCCGGCTTTCGCGCACCTATTCTCTTTCTATTGTGTCTGCAATTTCCACGATTGAAATGTTAAACTTATTTGCAGAAATTATATATATCAAAATCAAAAACCAAAAATAAATCAATCAAACAATCATTAGAATCATAGTTTCAGTACAAGCTACGTTACTTTTTGGTGTACAATAAAGTTTATTCTATTCTATTATTTTCTGCAGTCAATATTTCGTGATCGTATACAGGAAAAGTTTTTAACCAGAGCACAAATTTTGGGGTTCCTTCTATTTGGCAGAATCTTGATACTCCGATTTTTATTTGGCATAACTCACATGGCATAATCTTATTTAATCGAATATTTTTAAGGCATAAAAATTATTTAGCATAACTTTTGTTTGGCAGAATATTTACGTGTCCGAATTTACAATGGCATACTTTTATCTTGGCAGAATTTTGTTTCGCATAATTACCTTTGCCATAATTAATATTATGCATAATTTTGTTTAACATAACATTTAATTTGAGATACGATTATTTGGTATGGGTGTATATTTGAACATCAAAAATTAAAATAGATGTATCTTCTTGTAAAAATTAGTGTTAAAAACATCAAAAACTTATAATATATGGAATAAAACTGATAATTTAAATAAAGTAAATTTATGCTGTCGAATGGCTAGATAACCTACGTGCAATGTATTTAAAATCGAATGGTCTGCAAAAGTGACATAGAATGTTCTAAATATAGCATGTATTGGTAGCATTTTCAATATTAAATTAAATTTGTGTCATAAAAAGTCAATACCTAGTGCTGCAAAATTTTGTGACAGAAACGAATCGCTGCGAAACCGGCTTTACGCAGTCTTGTCTGCCCTACCCCTAGAGTGTAATTTAAATCCGCGTAGGCGCGGAGGGGTAGGGCGGCCCGCGAGCTGAGGAGCAGGTGGTTTGAAGGCCCGCCACCGCGGCTGAGGCTGGCCGGCGAAGCCGGCCAGCAAGCCGAAGCTGCGGTGGTGAGCGTTAAAACCATCTGTAACGATAAGCTCGCGTGGCGCCGCCCAAACCCCGCAGCGCCGGAGCCGTGACAGAAACAATGCTTGCTGCATGTTGCATGCCTGCTTGCATGCTGCATGCCTGCTGCATGTTGCACGCCTGCTTGCATGCTGCATGCATGCTGCATGTTGCATGCCTGCTTGCATGCTACATGCATGCTGCATGTTGCATGCCTGCTTGCATGTTGTATGCCTGTTTGCATGCTACATGCATCCAAGCCGACAATATTTTTGTAATTAGCATTTAGGTTAGCGTTTTGATATTAGTAGTAATATCATGGTGTGTAAGAGGTAGCAATTAACGTTATAGTCGCATGTGTGTGGCGAAAAAAATCAGTTCTGCCTTTTAATGACTATCGATATAAAATGTATGCCAAAAGACGATTCTGACTGTGAATTTTCTGCGATATGATGGTTCTGCTTTTTAATTATTATGGATATAAACATTATGCCTAAAGATGATTCTGACTAACAAAATTATGAGTTTTGAATGTATGACAACTGAGTGTATGCGAAATGATTTTCTGCGAAATGAAGTTTATGCTATCCGTTGTTATGCAAAACAATATTATGACGTAAAAAGTTCTGCTATAAAAGGTAGACCCCAAATTTTGACATTATAAACTTAAATATATTTTAATAAACACATTTTTTTTAGTTAATAGTAAAAAATTAAGTTATCGCTTACGAGACTTATTTATTTAGAAACATATTTTATGGTCGCTTGCCAATCGGGCGCCCGGTCGACCGACTTACGCGTCGTCGCGTCGACCGGTCGCCCGACCACGCTGGTATCAGCTGAGTTTTTGTAGGCAAGTACTTCGTTGCGCCACAAAATAGATAGGTACAGAAGACAATCTCATGTATATACTTCACATTTTATACCTACGCTCGGTGGACGCACACTATGAGCGTTTAAGCCAGAACTGTTCGACGAGTGATCCGAGACGCGACCGAGATATCGTGTCCGTGAGCGGTATCTATATGTGCGTAGCTCGAGCGCGCTTTGTATGTAGATTGACTTCTGTACCTATCTATTTTGTGGTTGCGCTTGCATAATCGATGCGATGGCGCCGATGTAAGTACCGCATACAACGACCGCAATTTCGCACTACTTTTTAAGTTTAGGATGTGATTTAAAATTATTTGTAAACGTATTTCCAATTTTTCCTTCATACTTTCATGGGCTTGGGCCTATCAAAATGCAGAAAATAAATCATAATAAGTAATGATTTTTACATTAAAATTATAACATTTAGGTAGGTATGATGATACACATGATATAATTTAAATTTAAACAATTGCATTCTGGCGTATTTAAAAAAAAGGAATTAACTACTTACTTATTTACAACAATATCCAATCAAAAAGAACGTAACACACAAGATTGTTTATAATTTCTTAACTCTACATTTCGTTAATCACAGACAATAGTATTTAAGGTATTGTATATTTATAGTATTTAAGGTATTGTTCGAAGTGACCTCCTCCTTTTTCCAGGCATAAACGTGCACGTTTAAATAAGTTTCCATTTAGTTTGTTTAGGACACTAATATCACTTTTCACTTCATTAAAAGCGTTATTTATTTTTTGTTTTATGTCATCTAGGCTCTGAGCCTCTTCTACATACACCCGGCGTTTCACTTCTCCCCAGAGAAAAAATCACAGGGTGTGAGGTCTGGGGACCTAGTGCATAGCTTGGGGTTTGGAACTGGCCGTGATCAAGCAGCCTTTGATGGGATGGGATGGTTTTGCTACCAATGACAAAATTTTCACCATCAAGGAATATTAGAACAAGCAAACTGATCGAGTGTAAGCTTGTAACCTTATATCCAAAGAGCACTCTCAATAGGTTATTAGAGTCCTGAATGATCATCATGCGGGATCAGTAATGGTTTGGTAAGGTATAAACGGAATGACCAAAGTTCACTTTCGTGAAAATGGGCTACTTTAACTTCAGCTAAAGAGTATGAAGATACTATCCTAAACGCCATAGCAAAGCCTTTTAAAACTTCTCTCTTTTTGATAACACTAGGGATTTTTCAGCAAAACTCAGCATCCGGCTAATTTTTATATTCCATCCATATCCCGGAAAGTTCTATATATAAGTATCTATCGAAATATTTTTTTTTTGCATTGTTTTTTTATTTTTTTACTATGTAAGTGGAGATAATATGTTGTTGTTGAATGTTATAAATCACAATAATTCAACATTTTTCGTTTTAATCAACATAACAAACAAAACTAATAAAAAAATATTTTTACAAAATTGACAACCCTAACCTCGATTCGATGCGGATAAAATATATTCATCATACTTTTGTTACTCCTCGGATTCGGGCTTTTATTTTTTTGTGTGTATAGGCCACATGTAAAGTATTTTAAGAAAAAAAAAATTAAAAAAAAATGATAACGGCGATTTAAATGAAAATATAAGTTTAATCAGCTTGCTGATAATTTTGACTAGTAATTTATTGTTTTTTTTTTTTTTAATAATAATCCGGATAAAAATTTACGCATTCTCAAAACTTTATATCTAAACATCAAGATGTACTAGAAACTTGGATATTTTACTCTAGCGTTTCTTTTGAATGAATCTATACGAATTTGAAATAAAAACACGATTACACTTTTTTTGGGTTTGTAAAACACTGTGCGATGAGGGGAAACGCTTAGTCCGGACCGTAGAGGTTTCAACAACGTATGGGTGTCTACTCGTCGTAAGTCAGGTTGTTCCTAAAGTAGAATTGAGATGGCGGAATCAAGTCATGCAATTCCTGCGCACACTCTCCAAAATGCATCCTGTAAAACAACGAAACGCTGGCTACCCTACGCTTGTGCTCAAGGTTTTGAGGGTTGGACTTAACCAAATCTGGATCACCAATTAACCTCTTCGCACGCCTTTCCACCGAGTCCAAAGCTGCCAGGTAGCATTTTGCAGCACCAGCCCATATGTGGCTGCAGTACTCCACACACGAACGGACCTGTGCTTTGTATAAATTAAAGGTATAATAAGCTCATTAGAGCCACACGGCACCCACCCCACACCGCCTCGTCGCACGGCGACCACTCGTTGTCGACAGGTGGTCCACGGATGGACTCCGGGTTATCACCAACAAACGTCGCGCGGTCAACCAGTGGACGTCGCTTGGTTCACGAATATTCGAGTAGTTTTTTTTTTATTCATTTTGAAAGCAAAAAACGATACGTCCGACTCGTTCGAAGGAAAGCCTGGGATTGTCCCTTCAATCCCAGCCTGAGTCCGGGTGGGGAGCGGCACATTTATAAGTATCGTCCTCGCGTGAACCATTCATTCGCGGGCAGCGCGCGGTCCACTCGGGACCCGCGCGTAGGCTATAATTTTTTTTAATGTGTAAATAAAAATATTTTGAATTTATAAAGAATACTAGCCGCAGGAGGCGAGGCGGTGCGGAGTGGGTGCCGTTGGCTCTAATGAGTTGTGACCTTAAAAGCTGTCCCAGTGTGAAGTACTGCCGGACTTTTGCGAGAACTCCGAGTTTTCTAGCAGCTACCTTGGCTCTGGACTCAATGAACCGCCCAAAATTCAAGTTTGAGGAAATTTCAACTCCCAAAAGCTGAAGACGGTCGGTGCACTCCAGGGATACATTCCGAAAAGTAGGAGCTAAGATGAACGGGCTCCTTTTGGCGGTGAACAGACAGGCTTGTTCTTTGACGGCGTTGAATCCCACCAGATTGGCTTCACCCCACTTGGAGACTGCCTGAAGTGAGATTCGTACGCTCTACCATAATCTCTCTTTCGCACCGGATTAGCTCCTTACTAGACCAAGCACTGGGCAGGTATCTCTCTACAACTGTGCTATCATCTGCATACCATAGATACCGGGCATCAGCACATCGTTGATATGCAGCAGGAAAAGAGTTGCAGAGAGAACAGACCCTTGAGGAACTCCGAAATTAGTCGTTATGGGCTCTGATGAGCATCCGTCGACTACAACTCGGAGAGATCGTTCAGTCAGGAAGTTTTTAACCCAGTTAATCACACCAGGGGAAATGGCGTGCGCTGGAATCTTACTCAAAAGGCTAGCGTGCCATTACCTGTCAAAAGCCTTCGAGACGTCTAAGAAAACGATAATCACTTCCCATTCCTCTCGAGGGCCATTTTTATGGTGGGAAAAAATCATCTATGACATCCCCCGCTCTTGGGCGGAGCGGGAGATAGTGTCAGACTCTTACTGACTAAAAGACCCACCCCGGTCCTTCTAGCCTTTCATACCGGGGCTCGAGCTCCGTTTCGGATAACCCTGGCCCCAGTAGGCTTCGACCCGGCTGGGTCCCTGCTGTTGCTGACAACTCCTTGAGGCGCGCGGGAACAGTGCGCGCCGTCGAAGACTTGGGCTTGGTCCGGACAGTTACCGGAGGGCCACACTGTCCGCAAGCCCGCACCTACGGTCGCCGGAAATCGGGATCAGAATCCCGGCGGCGGCGAGAACGCCGTTGCCTGATGCGTTCGGCCTCCTCCTTTGCGAAAATTACTGCTTCGCAGAAGTCGGCGACCGCCTGCCACTCCTCCTCGCTCCGGACCATGGCCTCAACCAAGGCCCGGCGCGAGAGGTCTCCGCCGCCGATCGCCCGCACGAGGGCACGGCGATGCTCCGCCCAAGCAGGGCACACCTCGACTGTGTGCTCCACCGTGTCATCCGGTCATTTCGCACAGTGCCGACACCCGGGCGTCACTTCCGCACGAATCCGGAGCAGGAACCTCCCGAACGAACCATATCCGGTGAGGACCTGCGTCATACGGAAGGTGAGGACGCCGTGAGGTCTTTCCAGCCACGACGCAAAGAGGGGACTTACCGCCATGATTGTGGCGTGCCCATCCTCTCGATGGCCTCGCCACACAAATGGGTGGGATACACTAGTAGGTCCCCAGTAGACCGGTTGCGGCCAAACCCGTCCTGTCGGTCACTGAGGAGATTGTTACCTTCCAGGTATGCTATGGGGGGCGAATTCAATATACGCTCCATAATCTTGCAGAGTATGCAGGTTACCGAAATCGGCCGGTAGTTGGCAGGATCGGCACGGCTGCCCTTTTTGAGCACGGGTTGCACGTTGGCAAGCTTCCAGAACTTTAGCACTATACTAATCCTAAGTTTAATACGCACTATACTAATCCGTTAGTTCTACTATTGGGGCAATTATTAAGTTTAGGTAAAAAAAATGAATTTACCTTGGTCAAAGTTATCTCGCATGTGCTGTTGGTCCTCCGGGTGATAGAACTCGTAACAGAGCTTGCCTAGTAGATCGGCAGGCGCATACCCAACTACCTGTGTTGCCCGTTGATCGGCAAATGTGAAACGACCGTCCACTGAGTGGCGAGAAACAAATTCGACTCCACCGCTACATAAACTACTCTCTGAAGAGTTTGGCGTTGACGTCACCTATAAAAATAACGGCTCACGTAACTATTTGGTTTATTACAATTTCTATGAATGTTTTTTTACAAGCCAGTCACATATATATACCTGTAGCCTTCCAATCGCAACTAGACAACAATGGGATGTATCAAGTTCTTCCTGAATGGGACGATCCATCTGCATACCTGGAAAAAGATCTGATATGCCAACATACATAAAACTATGTTTCTTTATGTTTTAAGACATAGAACTCATAGCAAATGTTACGTTTAAAACAAATTATATTACTTTGTAGTTTAATGCGACACACGTATTTTTGCAAACAAATTTTCAAAGCCTTATTTCTTATTTAAATCACAGCATAGAATAGAATATTTACGTTGCGGTATACCAATTCAACGCTATTAATTTTACAGGAATGCCAAAGCTAAAGTACCAAATGTAAGAAAGAAAATATGTTTTAGTACCTATCGAAACTGTGTGTATTCAAAGAGCCAAGTCAGCTGCAGCTGCTATGAGCCGTTAAAGGGTGGCTCGGACGGAGACGAAGGTTTCTACATTATTTTATTATTGCTTTATGCCATCGAAAACTTAAAATTCGAAGAGTAGAATACGTCGTAGAATAGTCTAAGAAGTATAAATACGTCTCAACTTGCGTAAAGCGAATTCAATTAATAAAAGTAATAAATGTTTAATTTTTATCCAGTATAGATAGGGATTTGCAGTTATCTAATAACACTGGGGAACAAAAAAAAAAAAATCTGCGGCACGTATTTTGTTAATGGGTTTTTGTAAACACTTGTATTAGACATACATCGTATGCATTTACTTATTTTGGATTGACTCTGGTTTTTGAGATAAACAAAAGAAATCCATGAAAAATTAAACGTAAATTACTAAAAATATATTAATTTGACTAAATCCTGCTAATTTTTAATATCTGTTCATGCGTTTAGTTATAACCATTTTACTAATTAACTATTAGAACTTGAAATCATTAGTTCATGTTCTATTTTTTAATTTAAAAGTGTGTTTTTGTCTTGAAAAATATGAGTTCGCTACGAAAACTTTGTATTAACAACCTTAACAGTTTTTGTTTTATTTTATTTTGTATAGAAAAGCAGCGAAAAACGATCACGGAGTTCATGATAAAAACTTATCAAGCATACTTTGGGATAAAGCTTGCACCAAATAATAACTTTGGGGTGTCCAATAATCCAAGCCCAAGTCGTCGACGGCGCGCACTGTTCCCGCGCGCCTCAAGGAGTTGCCAGCAACAGCAGGGACCCAGCCGGGTCGAAGCCTACTGGGGCCAGGGTTATCCGAAAGGGCGCTCGAGCCCCGGTATGAAGGCTAGAAGGAACGGGGTGGGTCTTTTAGTCAGTAAGAGTCTGACACTATCTCCCGCTCCGCCCAAGGGCGGGGGATGTCAATGCATGATTTTTCCCACCATAAAAAAAGGGCGTCAAGGAGAATGTAAATGGCTTTAATTTGCTGATGATATGGACTGAGTCTACTAATCACTTAAATGGCTATTACTTTATTACAGTAAATGTGAAAGGTATCACCAGTGTAAAAAAATCTACTTTACTCAGGGTCACAAATCCGTAGTGATAAAAGACACTGAATCTGTAAACATTATTCACCACAAATAAAATCTGAAGCTAGCTATGCTTCAGATTCAATTTGTGGTGCTTTGTTTTAATAGTCAAACATTTTTTGGAGAATCATAAATCATCTGACTATTCAGAATTGGTTGCTAAAATGCTTCAAAATTTTCACAAATTAGGCGCTAATATGAGCATTAAATTGCATTTTTTTACACAGCCATTTCCCAGATTCCCAGATAATCTTGAAGATTACAATGAGGAACAAAGAGAACGGTCCCGCCAGGACCTCAGGATAAGGGAAGAAAGATACCAAGATCAACGTGACCGCCACATGATGGCAGACTACTCTTGGGGTTTTTAAAAAGGAATTGTCCTGAGCAAAACCATAACAGAAAAGCTTACATGAAAGGTTTTTTTGTAATTTCTTTTTAGGTATTTGATGAATAGCATATATATATATTTTGGTTTTATATCCTTCTTGTAAAGGTAAAAAGGTAATCTTAGTAAAAAATATTTTTTCAATACATATGGTATTTTAAGCTATTGCATAGCTTCTATCGCGGGCCTTGAGCGTGGAGACCGAATCCAGAAATTTTGTAACGAAAATAACCTAACACCCCCCACTCATTTGTTTTTTGAGCGTGGTGACCGATAAGAAAACAAATTAGTGAACAATCAATCAAAATTCAATTCAATGTGTGAAAGTGTAACTTCAATTAATATCAAAGAAAAAAAAAACAAAGGAAAAAAAATACTGCATAAATAAAATAAATAAATAATTATAATTGCATAAGTTGATAAAAATGCTGTGCAATAGCTTTATCGCGGCAGTCCCCGAGTGCCACACGTCTTTTTTTTTATTTAGGTTTTTTTCAGTGAAATAGTTAAAAGTCTTTATGTCAAAAACTAGAGCCTATTTGACAAACCTAATAATTTTCTAGTATTCAGCACACTGGTCTTATACGGAATTGACTATATGCAACCATGGCGCAAAATGACTATTCCCCAGTGTAATCATGTTGCTTTAGAACTGCTATATCTTTTTTCAAACTGTGCTCTCAGATAAGGCTGAGCATCTCAAAACCGATATGACATAAACTATCCGAGATTGCAAATATATCGCGGTCTGTGGTACACTGAGATTAAAATAATGATTTAGCTAAGGTACCTGGAAATATTAAAAACAGTTTCACAAATGTACAAAGTTACCTGTAGGAGGCCAATTTTTTATGTATCCAGTGCAATGAACAACGGCATAATTATGACCGTCATGTGAAGGGCCTAGTGAGTTGCGTGCACGCAGTCTTCCTAGGTGAGCACCTTCAGCCGATCCGCCGACACGCATACGACAAATGAAACCACGGCGAGAACCCATCACTTGACGCATGGATGCTATAATTGATAGTTTTATATTTGATCATATGGATTATTGAACGGTATTAACGTATCTTATAAATATTTATGTGCTACTTACATTGGTGACCTTCTTTCTTAACAGTTCCAGTCTTAAGATCCAAAATACGACCCGTGTTTTGAGGTTCTTGAGTGCTTAACTGTTCTCTTACTTTTTCTACATCATCTGGGTGTACTTGGTCGTATAGGCAAGAAGAGTACCACTCCCCCTAAAATAAAGTAATGCGTAAAGCGGATGTATTTGCACTTTATATTATGATGTAAAATATAATAAGGTGGGCGCCAAATAAACGTGGAATAACGGCTAATGAACCTCCTACATTTATTGACATTCATACTTTCAAAAACGGAATTAAGGGGCCGGCGACGGATAAATTTCCATACAAACGTAATACCACGCTCATTTGCAATTGGAGCATATTTCCAACATATGATGATGATATTCGGTTATACACAATATTTATCTAGGTTCCTATAGCTGAACGCAGAGGGTCATGGCAATACGGATGGTGCGGGAATACCGCACGATTTCCCGCGAAGTGGCGAGCCTTCTTTCTGGCCCACCACCGTGGAATCTGGAGGCAACAGTCCTTGCACACATGCACGATATGCGCGTGGAGATACAACACCAGGGTGAAAGTCCGCTAACGCGACAGGTCACGGCATGGCAGACAGATTTCCGGCGGGATCTCATAGTGAAATGGCGTTAGCGACTATCGCAATCCAGTGCTGGGCACGCTACAATATGGCAGTAAGCCCCCTCTTTGAGGCGTGACTGGAAAAACCTCACGGCGTCCTTACTTTCCGCATGACACAGGTCCTCATCGGACATGACAAGTTCGGTTGGTTCCTGTACCGGATTCGTGCGGAAGTGACGCCCGGGTATCGCCACTGTGTGGAACGCCCGGAGGACGTGGTGGAGCACTCAGTCGAGGTGTGCCCGGCTTGGGCGAAGCATCGCCGTGCCCTCGGGAGGCAGAGACCTCTCGCGCCGGGCCTTGGTTCAGGCCGTGGTCCGGAGCAGGAGCAGTGCCAGACAGTCGCCTCCTTCTGCGATGCAGTAATGCTAGCAAAGGAGGAGGTCGACCGCATCAGGCAACGGCGCTCACGCCGCCGCCGGGATTCCGATCCCGACTTCCGGCCACCGTAGGCGCGGGCTTGCGAACGGCGAGCAATGGCTGTCCGACCGTCTGGTAACTGCCCGGACCAAGCCCAAGTCGTCGACGGCGCGCACTGTTCCCGCACGCCTCAAGTTGTCAGCAATAGCAGGGGCCCAGCTGGGTCGAAGCCTACAGGGGCCAGGGTTAGTTTCGAAAGAGTAGCTCGAGCCCCGATATGAAGGCACGAAGGAACGGGGTGGATTTTTAGTCAGTAAGAGTCTGACATTATCTCCCCGCTCCGCCCAAAAGCGGCGGTTGTTATTAGACGATTTTCCCACCATAAAAAAAAACATCTATCATGATCTTTTACCTTTTTAACCGACTTCGAAAAGGAGGAGGTTCTATGTTCGGCTGAATGTATGTTTTTTTTTATGTATGTACACCGATAACTCGGTCAATTCTGGACCGATTAATTTTGAAGTTGGTCCCATTGAAATATTGTTATGATCTGATCATGGACTTCGAAGATATGGCACAGAACTCCTCATAGGATAACAGCAGAATTGTCGTAACAAGTAAAATTGCTTTGTTTATACGCATAGTCTGAACGAAAAGGGGGAGGGGATATATCGGACTGATCTAATGATGAAGCCAGAAGTTAAATTAATGTAATCTAACCGTGTTTGGGATTATTAGAATCGTTATGAGATGCTTTCCTGCTATAAGGTATTTAAGTTTGGCTGAGAGGTACTTTTTAGTGGTGGTACCATAACTAAAAAGTGTAAAATAAAAAACTTTTTACACAACAAAATACAACTGACTTCAATGTTAAAAAAAACACTGATGTCGGTTGTATTTTTTTGTAAAAAGTTTTTTGAAAAACAATTCATTGATGATTTTTCGAGTAACTTCAATATATTGGAGATATTAGGAAAAGGTACTTTATTTTAAGTTACGGTAATAATATCATACAGTATTCCAACTTCATACAAACGTCTCAACGATCTCGCGGTACGCTCGGGATGCAGACTGTCGCGACTGTGCCGCAGTGACGATCGGACGGTGTGTTGATTTTTAACTTATTGTTATTACCACATATTTACATATTTAATATAACGAGTAGGATATTTTGTGCTGTTTTTACGAATTTATGCAACCATGCATGAATTCGTCAATAACTTTTTTTAATATTACCTGGAAACTCTGAAAGGTATTTACTAGGAGGTAGGTACATAATTTATTTATTTATTTATTTATTTATTATAATCTTTATTGTACACCAAATAAACAAAACTACAGGACAAACATATAAAAGAAAAAGTGCACAATGGGCGGTCTTATCGCACAGGGCGATCTCTTACAGACAACCTTTGGATGGACTGAGAGAAAGGAGATAGATTAAGGGTTGTCAGTGTACAAACATCAGATATAATACTAACAAGATACATTAACACAAATACATACATACAATACAAAAAAAAAATATACTAATAAATATCAAATATATAGTTGAACCAGGAGAAGAAAATATATCAAAGAGAAAGGTAATGCTCCTTCACCATCTTTTTAAATGTTGGTAGCGTTTGAGCACGCCTTACTTCTACGGCATAATGTATGTCTTTTTAATGCATAAGTATTTCCTTTTATCTCCCGAATATAAGATTTCTGGATTAATAAATAAAGTGAATAGAGTAAAGAAAAGTGATTGACACGAGTGAAATAGGCGGTTCATGAATCATGATACGGCAGGTACGATTGTGTTAAAACCTCGGGGCATGTGTGTTTTGTTTTGTTACTTTGTGTAATGTATTTTATTATTAATAACACAGGTCAACAAAATTTAAAAAAGTTTTTGGTGCCGGTAATCTTCTGTTATGATTTCAGTGACTGAAAGATTGAAAGGAAATCGTTTGTCTTGGTATGGTCATGTAAAGAGGAGAGATGAAAAGCATGTTGCTAAAAGAGTTATGAATTTACATGTGGATGGATGGAGAGGGAGGCCAAAGAAAAGATGGATGGATTGTGTGAGAAGTGATATGAATGAAAAGGGAGTTAGTGATAGCGTGACGAGTGACAATACAGAATGGAAGAAATAAACGTGTTGCGCCGACCCCAAATAAGATGGGACAAGGGCAGGAAGAAGAAGAAGAATCTTCTGTTATAATTTGATGAAAGACTTGATATTAAGTCGCTTAGACCTATTTTTGAACGTGAAAACTAAGTGTCAAAAAATACTGATTTCGGTATGTTGACTGTATAATTAGCCTCAAATAAGAACTTCGATGAAAAACAACGATTTTACCATTTTAGTCAATAATTTGGAATCTGTGGCATGGAAATCTTTCGTCAAACTCGTCAAAATTTTTTTATGAATTGTAAAGGCAGAAAATTATATGGAATCGATCAGAACCTTCTAGATAACATCAAAAATGATGGCTATTACATGAGCATAAACGTACACAGCCACTTGGACCAGATCCCTTAAAATGTTTGTACCTACAGCAAGAACACTGAGAGCGCTTCGATTTGAATATAAAAAAGATAGAAAATGGGTCCCAAGGTCGCTGTGATGAGCTTATGAGGGCAGATTACTGTTGTACACACGGGAGGATTAAAAACATGCCCATTGTAAAAAAAAAAAAAAACAAAAGAAGTTTCCTAACTATATAATAACGTAGAATGTTTAAAATTTGTTTATTTTGCTTTTTTGAGTTGGATTAAAAAATAAGTACGCGGTTGTAATCCTGGCAACCAATATACTAAAAATAAGTTAAAATTTTGGCGGCACTAAAATCACTGTTGACCTGTGTAATAGTTGTTTATTGTAAGGTTTGTATGAATAAGACTAGAAAAAATAAATTTGACCGTCTGTCTGTCACTGTTCTTAGGGATTCGTAGCGAAATGGCAATGGCAAAAAAAAAAATTTAATAATAAAAAATACCCGACTGCGTAAAAAAATACTTTATATAAAACTGAAAAGAATATTAAACAAGTTAAGTCCACAGTTCAGCAACAGCCGGAACCCACATTAGATAGAATGATTTTAGTCTAGATTATTTTAATGGGTCCCGACTGTTGCTGAACTGTGGACTGAACTTGTTTATTAATCTTTTCAGTTTTTATTTAAAGTATTTTTTTACGTAGTCGGGGTTTTTTTTAAATTATTTTTTTATTTTACACTTTTTAGTTACAATCATAATATCACTATTTATTCACTATATTTTAGACGTAAAATCACTATAAAGTTCAAAAACCGACCTAGGCATTTGCCTCAGTACAAAATAGATAACATGGATTTCCTGTTGTACTTTTCTTTAATAAGGTCATGAAATACTATTTTGAAATCCTCATGAAAAGCCCTTTAATTTGATACCCATATTAATTGAAAAAAATAAAATTTTACTCTATCATATCTCACAGTCGATTTTTTTTTTTTAACGTGACCTATCTAAGAACACTTGGGTTATCAAGACAAATCTAACGATATGTAAATTATAAAAATCTGTTCAGCGGTTTGGAAGATATGAGGTAATAAAGAATATTACATACATACAAATATACAAGATACGCGCGAAAATCATAACCCTTCTTGCAGTCGGGTAAAAACCACATGCATTTTTTTTGAAAACTTTCTATTCAATTCAAAAAGTATTTTATTTGTTTATACACCGTTAAAGGGTGTAGCAGGATAAGGTAGGGCCAGCGGCCCCCACGAGGTTTTGGCAAAATAAATTATATTTGTAATAATTGTATTTATATCAGTGACATGTATTATTACTGTTGACGTCATTTTAGCCTTCTATCTCACTTCGTTGCGGAGGTAATTGACTAAAATGTTAATTTTTCAAAATTAGTTTTTTCAAAAACTATTATAGCTACACTAAAAAAACTTTTGTTTTTTTTTTGTTTTACTTTAATTAAAATTAACTTTTCACTTTAATTGTTTTACATCATATATTTTTTGTAGATTTTATTTACCTTAATTACTACTTAAAAAAAAAAATTTCATAGTTTATGAAGAGGTAGTGATATATATTATATATTTTTTCCTATGATTGATTGTAGTAATTAAGCTAAGTAAAATCTACAAAAAATGTATAATGTAGAACAATTTATTCTCTAACAAACCGTTTTAGTTTTATTAGTGTCGCTATAATAGTCAAATAACTCCTGAAAGAAGTGAGACGGAAGGCTAAAATCACGTCAACAGTACTAATACTTGTCACTAATGTAATACCACAATTTATTTTGGAAATAACTCTCGAGGGCCGCTGGCCCTACCTTATTCTGCAAGAACCTTTTAATCGTTTTAATCCCGTGGAGGGTCGATCCGGTACATGAAACACTATCGATTTTAATAAAATTAAAAAATAAAGTAACTTTTTTTCAAAACTCGTATTAATTTACGCATGTACGAAATTAATTTCCTTAAGAAAACATCAGCTGAGCGAGTTCAATGACATGTAAGATAGTAGTCGGCGTTGCGTACAAACTACATTATAGATCATTGAACTCGCTAAACGCTAACTCACAAAAAGTATATATAATTTACAATCACAAAACTAAATGGAATCACAAAAGTAGACAAATGTAATTAAAATGCTGGAAGCGGGCAGCCTTATCGCATAATTACGTACCGCGCAGCTGTAGGCATTTATTTCAAAGATACGGCCGAGTTACAATACTGTTTGATATTATTAACGTGGTTAAGTTTATCTAGCTTTGTATTATGTAGTCCTTTAATCTCAAAGAAACGAAAGTGTTTTCGTGTGCTATTTTATGTATGTCTCTATTTGGTTCCGAAAGAACTCTTATTAAATACAAAAATGATTATGATAAATTTAAACAAATGCTAATTCAGTTGAATTTTTTTGTAATAAATATTAAAGTGTTTTATAAAGTGGTATTTGCTCAGAATTCTGACATCATCTGTATGTTAGTTATCTCAACGACATGGCACATTTCTACATCTATAGATTGATTGATTTATATAATTAAGTAACATACCTGAGAGTAGTTCAGTACTGGTGCTATACTATCACTGACGTAAATGATTCGTCCAGTGTCGCAACTTACAACGAATAAAAATCCATCAGCCGCTTCTAGAATTAAATGTTTTAGTTCTTGATCTGTTAAGAAGGATGGTTTGTAAGTACCGTCCGTTGAAGTGTTGCCAGTGCCTACAATAAGACAATCAATTTATAAACAACAACTTATGCATACTTTATTTTAGTTACGGAACCGCGTCTACACTAACACGAATGTATGCTCTTGTTGAATCCAAACTTCGATATAGTGTCCAATTCTGGGGGAAAAGCTACGGTTACAATTCTCAGCGAGCCTTCATACTACAAAAAAGAGCAATACGAACAATTGTTAGAATCTCACAAAGAGAAAGTTGTCGATCTCATTTTCAGGTTTAAATATCTTGACATTGCCCAGCCTATACGTACTCGTATTGTTAGTTAATTTTAAAAAAATATGTCCATGAATACGAGTCTGAGGACGTGAGAATAGCCAGCGAAAATACTCGTAGAAGACTTTAAAAATAAAATTGTACCTAACATTAACATTGCTAAACATAGTCCTCATTACCAAGCTGTACAAATTTTTAACAAACTGCCAGTGGATTTAAAATATTTGTTGTACTCTAGCTCTTTTAAGACAAAGCTCAAAGCATTTCTGTTAGAAAAAAACTTGTATTCCTTAGACGAATTATAAATTTAATATTATTTCCAAAGGACATTGAAAAAAATGGCCTATGAACTAACACGCATGAAACATTTACTATAATTAATAGTTCTTTTAATAATATACATTACAAATATTTCAATGCAACGGATACTTTTTAATTTCGAAATCATTTTAAAAAGTATAGACCAGGGTAGAAGCCTTCAAAAATAATAAAAAGTGAAAAAAAAAATAGTAGGATGAAACCCATTAGAAAAGGAGGAAAATATTATAAAAATGAAAGGAAAAATAATTTACGGGCGATCTGAGGTCGGGAAGGGGGTGGGGGTGACTTTTTAAGGGGAAAAAACGGTTTTTCTCGATTTCCGGCAAAACTAAAAGTCCTATGGAAAAAAGTCAAATGGCAAAGTTGTAGGTAATAAAAAGATCTAAAACTTTTGTATTAACACTTTTTTCACATAACCTCAAAATTTATGTGAAAAATTCAAAAAACCATGTTTTTGGTTTTTAGGGTTCCGTAGCCAAATGGCAAAAAACGGAACCCTTATAGATTCGTCATGTCTGTCTGTCTGTCTGTCTGTCTGTCTGTCTGTCTGTCTGTCCGTCCGTATGTCACAGCCACTTTTTTCCGAAACTATAAGAGCTATACATTTGAAACTTTGTAAGTAGATGTATTCTGTGAACCGCATTAAGATTTTCACACAAAAATAGAAAAAAAGCAATACATTTTGGGGGTCCCCATACATAGAACTGAAACGCAAAATTTTTTTTTTCATCAAACTCATGCGTGTGGGGTATCTATAGATAGGTCTTCAAAAATGATACTGAGGTTTCTAATATCATTTTTTTCTAAACTGAATAGTTAGCGCGAGAGACACTTCCAAAGTGGTAAAATGTGTGTGTCCCCCCCTCTAACTTCTAAGATAAGAGAATGATAAAACTAAAAAAAATATATGATGTACATTACTATAAAAACTACCAACGAAAATTGGTTTGAACGAAATCCAGTTAGTAGTTTTTTTTTAATGCGTCATAAACCGAAAAAAATACACTATTATTAAAACATCGATCAAAGTTACAACACATTACAAGAACTTTTATATTATGTTACTTGCTGCTACGGAACCCTTCATGAGCGAGTCCGACTCGCACTTGGCCGGTTTTTTTTATTTTTATCTCTTTAAAAAAAAAATATTTTATCACGAAATTTGGTGAAAACTTACCTTTTTATGTCCCAAATACGCTGTAATTTATTTGATTAGAAATATTTATTTTTTCACCTTATTTTGAATAAATATCGAAAAATCACCCTAATTTTCAATCGAAAATTCACCCGTCAAAATATCTTTTTTTTTTTAAGTTTATATGGTGTCTGTTCGTTGAAATCTCTACTTTCCGATGGTTAAAAAACCGGCCAACTGCGAGTCGGACTCACCCATGGAGGGTTCCGTAGCAGCAAGTAACGTAATATAAAAAGTAGTTCGTTGTAACTTTGATCGATGTTTTAATAATAGTATATTTTTTTAGATTTGACGTATTAAAATAAAAAACTACTAACTAGATCTCGTTCAAACCAATTTTCGTTGGTAGTTTACATAGTAATGTACATCATATATTTTTTTTAGTTTTATCATTCTCTTATTTTAGAAGTTAAGAGGGGGGGACACACATTATACCACTTTGGAAGTGTCTCTCGCGTAAACTGTTCAACTTAGAAAAAAATGATATTAGAAACCTCAATATCATTTTTGAAGACCAATCCATAGATACCCCACACGTATGGGTTTGATGAAAAAAAAATTTTTTGGTTTTCAGTTCAAGTGTATTTTTATAAACGATGTTGTTTATTATACTGTATTTTGAATACTGGCTAGGCTAACGGTTGTTACAGCTGCTACGAAATATTAGGTATGTATGTAGTAAGACCCGGACCCGCCTAGCCCCTTCCCCACTTCTCTATGAAATACCTTTTGATGTGCTAAAATTTTTCGTAGGTGACTCAGGTATATATAAGTTATCTAAAAATAGTTATAAATAGGCATCTACGCATATAACTTAAAGAAGATTCAACTCCTTTCTCCAAATATTGTAGACGTCTTATTAAGTATTAATTTTATCAACTTATTTGTTTGTTAATTATAGTAGTATATTTTGATTTGCAATTTTTTTTTGTTATCTATGTAACATGTAATTTTACGTTTTTCGAGTAATTAAAGTGTAAATTTTAATAAATAGCTCTACATTGAATATAATAATTGAAAAAAAAATATTCAAATTCGAGTTTTTTTCGATGTTTTGCATTTCCTGAGAAGATTTAATAAGGTAGAGTGCGTCTACTGAAAGCGTAACCTGGAGTTTTTTTTATAAATTAAATTGGCAACATTGTTTTGCCGAAAAAAATCACGTCAAAGTCTATGGTCGCAGTTGTCAGTTTTGTAAACAGATATTTACTTTTTAAGAATAATTGCTTAATTATGGGAAAAACAATAAACAGTAACGTGCGAAAACTGCTACATACTATGGTTAATAAGTTCAAAGAAAAACAAGAAGAGAAAGAAGGTGTTTTCAATGAAAACCAACAATGTTTACATACGATTTCAGAATTTTTAAGTTAGTATGACGTTATAATCTTGATCCTTGTCGACTAATATTATTAGATATAATGATAATTTAATTTTATATATATTTAGGATATAATGATAATTTGTTTTTCTTATATTTTTAGATAATCGGACATATTGCGAATTTCATAATGGACAAAAACATTAAACAAAGAAGGCTTTTGGTGAATCGATTTAATCAAAAACACATGATAGTGCGTTCAAAAGCAGTTGAGATGTAATGAAAGATTTGCCTCATTTTGTCTGATAGAGCATCAAAATCTTCAACTGAAGTTAAAATTGCGAAAGTGAAGGAAATAGTGAATGAAATCCTAGTTCAAGTTTTAGAGCTGTTGAACTTTTTGTGTCTCACAAGTCGATCCGTATCATTTGAAACAATCATTGGAATATAAAACATGTTCCCACTTGACTAATCCCAAAAGATCTGAATTTTTTCTATGCTAAAACGAATCGATTCCAACCCAACAACCATGAAACACATTAGTGTTGACGAGACGTGATGAAGTTGAAATCATGTTGACCATTTTATTTGACTATCGCGGTGTTGTGCACTTGGTATTCTTGCCAGAAGGCCAAATGTTAAATAAAGAATATTATTTGAATATTATATAGCGCCATTTTTTTTCCGATTTGAAAAATCAACCTATGACAACCCCCGCTCTTGGGCGGAGCGGGAGATAGTGTCAGACTCTTACTGACTAAAAAACCCATCCCGTTCCTTCAAGCCTTCATACCGGGGCTCGAGCGCCCTTTCGGATAACCCTGGCCCCAGTAGGCTTCGACCCGGCTGGGCCACTGCTGTTGCTGACAACTCCTTGAGGCGCGCGGGAACAGTGCACACCGTTGACGACCTGGGCTTGGTCCGGACAGTTACCGGACGGCCGGACAGCGAGCTACCCATTGATCACTGTCCGCAAGCCCGTGCCTACGGTGGCCGGAAATTGGGATCAGTATCCCGACGCTGGCGGCGGCGGCGATAACGCCGTTGCCTGATGCTCGGAGCGAGAGGTCTCCGCCGCCGATCGCCCCCACGAGGGCACGGCGATGATCCGCCCAAGCGGAGCACACCTCGACTGTATGCTCCACCGTGTCCTCTGGGCATTCCGCACAGTGGCGACACCCGGGCGTCACTTCCGCATGAATCCAGAGTAGGTACCTCCCGAACGAACCATGTCCGGTGAGGACCTGCGTCATGCGGAAGGTAAGAACGCCATGAGGTCTTTCCAGCCACGCCATATAGCGACATTTGAGAGATAAGATAAAATAAAATAATTTGGGATAATAACTAACATTTTGTGTGTTATTGACCTTTACCATACACCCACCAAATAAATAAGTCTACACACATGTTTTTGACTAGGATTAACTATTATACAATTGTTATAAATGAAAAAAATACTCTAGTATCAAAACTTTTTTCTCCTACTATTTCAATAATACCACATTCAAAATTTTTGATTGTAACCTCCTTTTCTCAGGTCACGCTTTCATTAGACGGACTCTAACATATATATTTTTTTTCACCATCGGAACGGATCCTACTGTTCAAGTAGAGATTTCAACGAACAGACATCATAAATAAACTTTTTGAAAAAAAAAAAAAAAAGATATTTTGACGGGTGAATTTTCGATTGAAAATTAGGGTCATTTTTCGATATTTATTCAAAATAAGGTGAAAAAATAAATATTTCTAATCAAATAAATTACAGCGTATTTGGGACATAAAAAGGTAAGTTTTCACCAAATTTCGTGATAAAATATTTTTTTTGTAAGAGATAAAAATAAAAAACCAAAAACATGGTTTTTTGAATTTTTCACATAAATTTTGAGGTTATGTGAAAAAAGTGTTAATATAGTCTGTCTAATAAGTCAACCGACTTGGGAATTTTGCATAATATTTAATGATTTAAAAAATACAAATATTTGGTACTTTTTATAAGTTTCTTCTGTTAGTAAACAATGATCTCTATCTCCTAATCAATCTTGATGATTGAACCCGTGTTGACTACATCAGATTTAATTAAATCCTATTAATTACCCAAGTCGTTTAACTTATTAGACAGACTCTACAAAAGTTTTAGATCTTTTTATTACCTACAACTTTGCCATTTGACTTTTTTCCATGGGACTTTTAGTTTTGCCGGAAATCGAGAAAAACCGTTTTTTCCCCTTAAAAAGTCACCCCCACCCCCTTCCCGAACTCAGATCGCCCGTAAATTATTTTTCCTTTCATTTTTATAATATTCTCCTCCTTTTCTAATGGGTTTCATCGAACTATTATTTTTTTCGTTTTAAAAATTATCGACACTGGTCTAGTATTCACTTGATCACTTTCGTCATAATCCTTGGTGTTCTTATTTTTTGGTTCAATTTGAGCTTTTTAATAGGCAAAGGTATTATAGCTCATACAGCCAAACCTTTGTAACAGCACTTTGTCTTAAATTGCATGTCATTTTTTAGAATTTTTGTATTAATATAAAATATAAATAACAAATACAATTTAAATTGTTCCAGATAAATAAATTATGTATATGTGACACGGGTACATCAGCTTTACCTCTTAAGGCTTTCATATGAGCTACTGCCATACGAAGTATAGTGAGCTTGTCCGGCTTCCGCGCGAGGGCGGAGCATGTCGGAACCATATCAGACAGTTCCGTAATGTATGCCGTCATCTTGTTTCTTCGACGACGTTCAATTTCACAGTGGTTCTCGCGGCTGGAAATAAGATGCTTAGGTTAGGTTAGGTTATTACATAACTAAAAAAAGTGATAGTTGTTCATGTCTATTTTTTTTTTTTATTAGACATGTATATATATATATATCTCTATCAATTTTCCAGTACGGGTTCGCAAATTAATTAAAGAATTCTCAAAATCAATTCTAATTATAGAATACAAAAAAAAAAGAATCACAATTATCACGTTACGCTAAATTACATACTGTTATTCATGATTAGTCATTAAAAATAAGACACGTATTCAATCTTCACACAGTAACCTAGCGAGGCGTGTCGCGGTTGTGGGAACATCGCAGACTTTGATACTTTGTATATTTTTATTGATTCCAAGTCAACCACTAAGATTATTGTCTGATTGGTTGACTTCGAATCCATTAAAATCAATAAATTGATGGTAATGTATAGAATTTCTTAGAAATACCTAGCAATGTGAGTAGGAATCGCAGCTTTTGAGTGTTCACCCAAGCAATTTGTGGCAGATCCCTAGATTTTTTTTTGACGTGGGATATCATCAAATTAAATATCTACTCACGCTACGGGTGGAGCGGCTTTGTCAGACTTATACTGACTAAAATCTACCTATGTTCTTTCAGTTGCCCGTTACGTTCTTGGGCCACGGTAACTCTTTCGAATATTCACGTAGCCCAACTTCAGGTTGATAACGTGTCGTCTCGTGTGTTGTCTTTGTGGTCCGTCCGTCTGTCTGTCTGTCTGTCAAGACCTTTTATCTCGAGAACGCATGGAGGTATTGAGTTGAACTTAAAACCATATACTCAGGTATGCGGTCCCTTTAAGCTGTGAAAAAATCAAACTTCTAAGTTCACCTATATTTTGCACAGGTATAGGAACAATCTGAAAAGAGTAAATTTGTTGTTACCAACGTCACAATTATTTTTTTTGCAATTTGGAAAAATCTTCGAGACTCCAATCGGGAATTGTAGTTTGCACGGAATCCTCAGTGCGCGAGTCCGACTCGCACTTGCCCAGTTTTTTTAACCCAAAGGTTGACTGGTAGAGAATGTCTTTTGGATTTTTCTAGAAAAAACAAAGAACATAATATATATTGAATAATATGTACCGTAAAACAGGGTGAATAAAGACCTAGACTAGAATAGAAACAAAACTTTGGTTTAGTTTTTCACTTTGATACTATAATATCGATCGGCCTCTAACAAAGCATCGATTTTTTTAGAATAACAATTGCTGTAAAAAATATTCAAATATCGAGAAAGGATATCTTTAAAGTTTTGTCTCTATTCACCCCATTTTACTGTATAGAAACCAAAATGTTTCGTGTAAAACGTGTGTGAAAAACGAAAATTATGCGTTTTTCAAGGATATCCAAGTTGTACAGACGTATGCACAATCGGCGCTCGAGGGTATAAGACCGCCTATGTACCCCTACTGTTCATGTAGTGTAAATAAATAAAACGAAACAAATATTTCTACTGGTAAATCTAGAGAATGCAAAAAACGCCAAAATTAAAAACCGTTTTTTTTTTGGGATTGCGTAAATTATTTCTTTAAGTTAACTGATTGTGAAATTCAGGCCGCCTTCACTTTGTATTTCTTTAATTTTAATATAAATAGAAACTCACCTATAAAAAAAAATAAATTAAAATGCATAAATATATTTGCGTTTTGTATTTCAACACAGTAGGTACAATATAAATCAACAAGATCAACTACGCGTAATATAGTCATTATAAATATCACAAATAAGTGAAAATTTTAAATTGCTTGTGAAATTCAAAAGAAATTTATACCTAATATAGCCATGAATTCTGTTAAAAATAAAAAAAATCTTAACTTCATAAAAACGAATATCTTAGAAGAATGATGTCATACATAGAGAATATAAATCAGAAATCATACATAATTCTACTCAAAATATCCACTCTTACCCTTAAAACACAGGTTTTTAAGCGTTCAGGCCATGCGTCTATCGGTTTACGAACATGGATTGGAAATTCGTCCACCACTGATCGTAAAGAATTTGTTAAGGATTTTTCATTATTGTTACGTTTGGAGCAGCCAATGTCCTCTAATATAGATCTCAATTTGTAGTTCAAGGGCTGAGGTCTGGGCTAGCCGAAAGTCAATCATCAGCCTTAATGAAGTCCGAAACATTCGCTGCAAGGCAAGCCTGGGTAGTGCATGTCTTGTGACCGGATACTGAGTCCCTAGAAAACCCTAGTATGTTATCAAAAAGAGAGAGAGAATAGTATCTTTATACTCTTTAGCTGAAGTTATATATCAATTTCCAAAGCCCATGTTCACGAAAATGAACATTGGTAATTCCGTGATACTCTTACAAAACCATTACTGATCGGTAGCAAAAATATCCCTGAGTTTTCCATCAGTTTAACGAACAAGCAAATATTTTGATCTTTAGATTTTTTTCTACATAAGCGACTCGTTTAAGTTAATGGTGTTACGATTAGTAAAAACCTCATGATAGGCGATAGCGATCTAGGAGGTGGATATTCCATCTTCGAATAAGAATTTTTGTGTCCTTATGAGATTTTAATTCTGGCCCTGACAGCATTCACTACCAGTTAACACAACACACGGCTGGCCTGGATTTTTAATGATCGTAAACAGAAGAAGTGTACAGTTGGTGTAGCTATCACTATAGTACATTTGTATAAACAAACCTACGCCTTATTAATACGATAATTGCTAAAAAAAAATAGTGAAATTTGAAAGTAATAAAAAAAAACATCGAAAAACCGGTTACTTGAAAAAAAAACACCGGGTTTTTTAATCATTAAAAATATGCCGGTATAATAATCAGTTTTTCGGTTTTCGGGTTAACCGGTTTGCATTTCCCAGTAGGTACTCGATTTCAAATTCTTAATTCAGAAATTAGAGTCTAAGAAATATTTTGATGATCTGTCTACTACTATTTACGAAAATCTGCTGCAGCGCTACATTAGCATTATGTCGTCTAACAGAACTGTTAAAATTTAAAGCGCTGATAGCTTTTAGAGGATACTACTACTTTTTTCGCGATCTAAACGTCTTAACTGCGCTATGAATTTCGTAGTACTTACGCGTTTAGTTCAACATAGTGTAATGACATGTTATCCATATAGGTTTTTATACCGCAGAAGTGACACAAGCTACGTGTTTTCACGTGATAGACGAATATCCTCTTGAAGATATTTTAACAATTTTTCTCTTTTCGGCTTACCAGAGTGAACAAACTTGAAATTAAATTATAATTTGTGAAGGACTAAATCTCAATAATAGTAATGATGACTCAGTGATGTATCACATAAATTACACATATGACTACAAATTCAACTAAACCTAATTTATATTTGAATACTAATCTATGTATACATAATATCTAAGTAAGTTACTTATTCTACTTATTGTCGGCAACATTGCGTCATTATTTTTTACAATAACGTCATTATTCTCACAATGTGACATTATCAGCAACAACGATTTTTAATGATTTTGAAAAATATCTAAAATAAATGGTCTGCTTGGAGTGCCTTCATTACAATATACTATATATTTGATATATCTGGCCTTAAATAGAAGCTCTGCCGCGAGGTTTAGAAAATCTTGATTATTTTTGTCAAGAAAATTGTTTTGAGGAGATCCGCCCAGTTACGTAATACCTCAGTGCTTACGAATGACAGAATGCTTAACCACAAAACTTAGCGATAAAAACTGATACTCAATGATTTGCTGGCATTTCTTGCTGAGTTTTTACTGTATCGAAAAACAGACGTATTCCTATTCATAATTATTGAATTTGAAGGAATTCATTGGTACCTATTATTTATACAAAAAAGAAAAATATTATATAAAATAAAAAAAATTAAAAAAAAAACGGAATAAAAAATCATGCGAAGTTCGTGTTCACTAAAGCAGATGTAGGTAAAAACCCGGTTTTTGTGGGAAGGAACATCTGCATGTTTTAGTCTATGATTGTAAAATGGAAAAGCTTTTAAATAAAATAATATAATTTCTAACATACTATTACGAAATTTGAAGCTATTAAATTGCTTGAATAATCAATTATTTTATTTTCATGACTACTCAATTATTATTTACGTCCCAAATTCACTTTCTTTTGAATTTATAAGCGCCGCTCTCACACTATGAACGTCAAAATTGCACTGGTCATCAATGTCAATTTGCCTAGAAATCAGTGCAATGGATTCGTTTGAAGTGAGTGTTCAGCACGCCTTATCTAGTACGTAGTACATATAGATCGATGGTTCTATGTTAGTGTGAAGAAAAGATTTTAAACAGTTCTCCGAGTCAACCGCACATCAAATCTTTGGCCTGATTCTTGCTAGAAAGCCCCTTGGTTACCCTATCCCTATCATAGGTTTGCATAATATTTATAACCGACAGGCAAGACCAAGTTTCGTAAAACATGTCAAAACTCTAAGATTTGCATGTATATATACCTACTTCTTTTTCTTGTTAAACCACCATGTTTACTATATATCAATGAAGGTTATCCCTCGGTTTTCTATACAGGGGATTTCCTTGAGAATATTCGAACGTGACAATATGTTCCTCACCTTGCAAATCTTTCCTTATCCTGAATATTGTCCTCCTCCATCCTTGTATACTTCCCACCACTTGCGTCGTCTTCATCTGACCTATGATGAGAAGATAATATTTATAATAATTGCTCAGTAATACACAATAATTTTAAGACCAATATTTCATTTAATTATCATAGCAGAATCACGGTAGCCTAATATTATAATATAATAGATCAGAAGTTATATTGTAACTATTTTATTCTGAAGAAAAGAGCCATTACTTGATTTCCATTTCCACTCATCGATTTCCATTATTTTTTTTTAATTTAGGTATTATATAAGAGACGACTTAATATGCAAATAAACAATACAAAAAAACCGCATGAATGAATTATTTCAAAAGTACATAATTAAAAATTTATAAAATTGAAAATGTATAATTTTAACATATTATTTAGTAACAATGCTAAAATTGAAAAAATGTATAAGATTGTACAAAAATAACTAACAATGATGTAATCAGTATCGGTGCAGTATTGATAAAAATAATAAAATCCATACTACATAGTTTGTATTATAAACGAGAAAGTACCCAACTGGACAGAATTATACTCCATCTGTTTAAGTAGTTAACTAAATGTAAACAATATTAGCATGTCATTTATCGAAAAATATTTCTAAAAAAATTATCTAAAAATGTTTACAATTAGGTAATTACCTAAACCGATGTTAAGCAATTAACTAAATTTAAATAATCTTTTTATATCTTTTAAACGATTTATTTTATATAAAAAGACCAGATTGTTTACCTACAGTTAACTACCTAAACCGATGGAGTATAGGTTAGGTTTAGGTACTTTAATATTACAAACAGGCATGTTTGTTACGATTTCTCGGATAAAGTACTGAACCGGTTTTAATGAACTTTGTACGGATAAAGCTTTGCCTAACCCTTTTTATCTGTCTTCGACTTAGATTTCGCGACTGCAATAACCGACATCCACGCGTACGAAGCCGCCGGCAGAAGCTAGTATAAAATATGTTGTATTTTAAATTGCTGACGACGAAAAAGGGCCCGTGGACTTAGCGAGTGTCAACCCTTTTGGGCCCATACTGTTTAATTTATTGAGGAATAACAAGCAACTGCAAAATAATTGTTATTTTGCAGTTCACTGCATTATCCGCAGATTCTTCTTCATCTTCTTCCTGCCCTTATCCCATATTACTTGGGGTCGGCGCAACACGTTCTTTTCTTCCATTCTATCCCGTCATCCGTCAAACTATCACTAACTCCCTTTTCTTTCATATCACTCCTCACACAATCCATCCGTCTTTTCTTCGGCCTTCCACTCCCTCTCCATCCATCTACATGTATACTCAGAACTCTTTTAGTAATATGCGCTTCATCCCTCCTCTTCACATGACCATACCAAGACAAACAATTCCCCTTCAACTTGTCAGTCACTGGCGCCACCTTCAAACTATGGAAGTTTCTCACATTCCTCATTCTATCCAATCTCGTCACACCACACATCCATCTCAACATTCTCATCTCTGCTACATGCAATCTTTTTTCATCCTTCTTTTTCACAGCCCAACATTCTGATCCATACAGTATGACAGGTCTTATGACGGACTTGTAAATTTTGCCCTTCCAATTGAGGGGCATACGTGGGTCGCAAGTTGTTCCCGTGACCTGTCGCCATTTCATCCATCCTGCGTTGATCCGACGTGTTACGTCTCGGTTTACCTCACCATCCCCTTGGACAAGCGACCCGAGGTACCGAAAGTCGGAACAGATTGGTATGGGCGTTCCAGCGAGAGCTAAAGGCACAGGGTTGGAGAAGAAAACAAGTACTTCGTTTTGGTTCTACTCAATTTCAGGCCAACACTCTCCAGTCTGTGCCACCATACCTCCAATCTGTTTTGGACCTCTAGGCCACTTCTGCAATCAGCATAATGTCGTCGGCAAACAGCATACACCTGGGAGCCTCATCCTGAATTTCCGACGTCAGAGCGTCCATTATCATCAGGAAGAGGTAAGGGCTGAGAGCCAATACTTGATGTAAGCCGACAGCCACATTGAAGTTTCCAGTGGTGCCCACTGTGGAACGGACTTGGGTACAACATCGACTGTACATCGCTCGGATCAACTGCACATACTTCCCAGGCACACCTTTCTCCTTAAGGGCCCACCACGGAACCTCTCGAGGTACCCGGTCGTATGCCTTTTCGAGGTCAACAAATACCATGTGCAATTTTTATGCGCATCTCTGAATTTCTCGCATAGCTGGCGCAAAGCGAAAATGGCATCCGTTGTACCCCGAACAGGCATAATACCGAATTGGTTCTGTGAAATTTCAGTCTCTTCTCTCAACCGCCTCTCAATAACTTTCTCCTAGGCTTTCATAGTATGTGACATTAGCTTTATTCCTCTATAATTGTTGCACTCAAGCACATCACCTTTGTTTTTATAGATGGGTACCAAAGAACTGTTGCACCAATCATCAGGTATGGCTGCTTCCTGCAACAACTTATTGAAGAATAAAGCTAACCACATCCATCCATCCAGTCGCAATAACTTCTACACTTTAACGGGTATTCCATCTGGACTGTATTATTCGCAGATTATACATTTTTATTAAACAGTAGTTGCCACTAGATCGCATTATTTTGTAAAAAAAATCATTGGTCACAGATCGGAGACTACGCTCGTTTAATTTGTAAACGACTACGTTTACCTGAGACAGACTTCCAGTTGGGTCTAACTTCGAGCCAACTACGAGTAAAGTCAATCGTCAAAACTAACTCAGTTGGGCAGCATTCGGGAACCTGCGCGGTATCCTCTTGTCCAATATACCAATGTCTCAAGACGAAAGTCTATGACCAGTGCGTATTGCCAGTGATGACGTATGGCTCCGAAATGGTCGCTTACAATTGGCCTCATTAGACGATTTCCAGTCACCCAAAGGACAATGGAGAAGCTGGGGCCTTGCTGTTGCTGACAACTCCTTGAGGCGCAAGAGAACAGTGCGCGGTCCAGAGTTACCGGACGGTCGGATAGCGAGCTACCCATTGCTCACCATCCTCAAGCCCGCGTCTACGGCAGCCGGAAACCGGGATCGGAATCCCGGCGGCGGCGAGAGCGCCGTTGCCTGATGCGGTCGGCCTCCTCCTTTGCTAGTATTACTGCTTCGCAGAAGGAGGCGACTGCCTGCCACTCCTCCTCCCTCCGGACCACGGCCTAAAACCAAGGCCTGGCGCGAGAGGTCTCCGACGAAGGCGTTGGCAATGTCCAAGCACACTGACCGTCCGAAATGTACGGCCCCACCCGTGTTAGGCGCGCGACGAGGCGGTTTGCAATGACTCTTTCAAAGAGCTTGCCCACCTCGTAGAGCAGCACAATGGGCCGGTACGCGGACGGAGAGTCCGCAGGGCGCCCAAGCTTCGCGATGAAGACCAGTTTTCCCGTCTTCCCGCGAAGTGGGAACTGGCCCCTCTCCAAGCATGTGCTGAAAGGCCCTCTTAGTCGAGGCCCGAGAACCTCTATGGCCAGGAACCAGGCTTTAGGTAAGCCGTCGGGTCCTGGGGCGGTGTTCTTGGCACTAAGCCTTTGTACCACTCTGGAGCATCGTCGTCGTTGTCGCTATTGCGGTCTGCGTCAGACACCGCAGGTGGCGGAGCAATGGCAGAGTTTTTCCCGTACTTTTTTGTACGAGCGCCCTCACGGGTCCGAGACCCCAGCCACATGTTTCGGGCCTCGAGTTTGGCCCACCCACTGTATCTCCGCTCGGAGGGTCCTCCGTTTCTCTGGCCTCTGCATCCGGTGGGCGGATGCGGCGCCTGCAGTGTCTAGCGTGCCGGCGTCGCGCGTGATAGCACGCGTTGCGCAGTGCCACGATCTCCGGCGACTACCTGGCACTTAGCACGTCCTGGACGGACTCGGGACATTGCCGCATCGCAAATTTACGACATGGCCCCCCGGAACCACTCCGCCTCGACGTCGATGTCGAGAGGCCTGTCCGGTGCTTGCACCCAGGCCTGTACCATCGCGGCTTCCAGGAGGAACTCCCGGTCTATCTGTTTCAGCGCCCACCGCGGACCACAAGTGCTCTGTCGGACCGGCGCGAGGTTTGGGCGGAGACGTCAAACCGAATGTACCGGTGATCGAAGTCTCCACCTAATCCATAACGTACCAGTCGACGACACACGGCGACAGAGCAGGGCTGGCGAACGAAATGTCCCCACTGATTCACCCCGCATCCGCACACACGTGGGGACAGAAGCCCAGTTCAGGATGACCAGGCCCAGCTCCAAAGCCCAGTCCTCCACCATCTGACCCCGCTCGTTCGTGTACCGGGAACCCCAAATCATTTTCCAGGCGTTGAAGTCCCCGCAAACGACCACGGGGAGGGAACCAAACCCAGCGACGACGGCATTAAGCACCATAAGGGAGACGTAGAGTTCGCCGAGAGATCTGCTCGGGGACAGGTGCCTATCACTGCAATGTCCCCAAACCGTGCTGCCACGCACCCCGTCCCCTCGTAATGGCCTCGAGGCGGCGACTAAATTAGCGTCACCGAGCCGTCCAGGTCCTGCACCCAGTTTCCACGGGGTAACATGGACTGGGTGTCCATACTTAGATAATTACTCGATACGAATACTGTACGACTGATTTTGATCTTCAAGATGATACAAATGTGGACCCGACTTTGCTAACTCACATCGTGATCGTAACATAATTTCTACACATACATTAAAAATCAAAATTAATAAACAAACGAAATATGAACAGCAGCATAATTTATTATGACTGATCAAGTGATCATAAATTATGGGAAAAACCAGTGCGATGAAACGTTACTTTGCTGAATTTCTTTGGTGTAGTATAATTCGACAACATTAATAGGTACCTATCTAGAAAAAGGCAAATTTATGTCAATTAAAGAAGTTAGTTCTTAAGCAAATTCCATGATCTTAATAGAGCTAGGCTAAATTTCAGAGCCCCCATTTTTCTAAAGATAACACTTTTCTCAGAACAAAATGTGGAAAAGAGCAGCGTTAGTAGGTAGGTACTTTGAATGTACACATAGGTTCTTACCTGCTCGCTTGAGTCGACGGATAATTTAGGACCAGTTTGATTTGCTAATCTTTACTTTTAGCGCTATTTACAAAAGAGCGAAAATAAAAATAACGCCTAAAAACCACGAAAGGGCACCGGTGGGGGGCTTTTGTAGGTAAACAAAAGCTCCAACATGTACATTGTAGTACCAATAGGTAAAACAGGACCCTATTAATAAGACTCCGATGTCCGAGTGTCTGTCTGTCTGGCACCAGGCTGTATCTCATGTACCGTGCGTGACATATATGTAGACAGACAGAAATCTTCACGGACGATGTATTTCTGTTGCCATGTACGCATGTCTAGTATTTGTTGCTATAACAACAAATACTAGACATTCGTACTAACCTTTTTTGTATTTGTTATAGGGAAATTGGAACTGGAGGAGTTAAGCATCAACACATATCTGCCATTATACATTGCTGGAGCATTGGATTTAATTGGTGGCCCCTTCATTCATTATAAAGTGAATTTTACTAATTTACGAGATTATTCCTTAGTAACTCACCCAACACTGCCAGCACGGCGTTTTTGTATATCCTTTGCAGGGTCAGCCCCTATAAAGATAGGATTAAGTTTATTTTAACTGTCTACTATATATTTGTCACAGGTTGAAAACAATCCTAGAAGGGAAGTAAGTTCAAGTTAATAATTATACTCAGTTATATGCCGATTTTTTATTATTTTTTTTTTAAGAAATTTTATACTATACCTCACGGAATTTCATACAAACTGGCCAGTCCATTCTCAAAAATCAATTAACCGATTTTGATATAACTCAGTGCACATACACAAGGTAACTAGATCGACAAAGAATGATGGCCAAAACGGGCGTAAGTCCAACAGAATTGAAATATATCTGAAAAGCTTATAATTTTTACTCTATTTCCATGACAGCAAGTAGCAAAGTCGCCGGAGAACAGAGATAGGGCCAATTGAAAAAAAAAATACATTTTTCTGTATTTAATCATAAATACCGAAGATTTGACTACATCAGTCACGTTTAAAAAAAGTTCGTTTGCTCGAATTCAACCTCTACTATTCCGCGCGGAAGCCGCCTCTCATACTGTCACCGCATTGCTGCGCGCAGTATCGCAGTCGTTGTTTACTTGGTTTTTTACCTCCGTTATGGTTTTTCCGGTATCATAAATTGATTATTAACTGCCACCATAAGTGGCAACAGTTCTTGTTGTTCCGATGGGATGTAGCGGTGGTGCAACCCAGAGCTAGGCACGCCATATTTATGGCAGTAAGTCCCCTGTTTGAGGAGTGGCTGGAAAGACAACACGACGTCTTCACCTTACGCAAGACACATATTCTCACTGGACATTGTAAGTTCGGGAGGTTCTTGCACCGGATGCGTGCGGAGGAATTGCCCGGGTGTCGGGGCACTGTATAGACAGCCCGCAGGACATGGTGGTGCATACGGTAGAGGTGTGCTCCACTAATGCAAGCATTAGGAGACGGCCGCACAAGTGAGGGTAAGGCCATTATGCCCCCCCCCCCCCCGCCGCCGGGATTCGAACGCTATTTCCAGCCAATGTAAACGCGGGGTTGCAGACGACGAGCAATGGGTAGCTCGCCGTCTACGAGCAATGAAGCACAGGGTCTAAGCACTTTATATCCATTGATATGAAGTGCTTATACCCCAACCAAAGACAGGAATGAAACAATGAAATGAGTCTCGTTTAATAACATTTGTCGGGAATGCAAAAACCGCCAAAATTACAAACCGATTTTTTTTTTTCGGTTTTCCTAATAACAAACCAGGTTAACCGGGGAAATTAGTTTTTATTAAATTTTATTTTTAAGTGAATTTTTATTTGCGTGTAACATTCTAAATAAATATTTTTAAACTTATCTTGGAACTTATCTATTAAAAAATATAAGGTGACTGGTAATTAGTGTACGATACTTGAACACGTGATTGTATTCATGATAACCAACAACTTTTACTATGGGAATATACCTGAAATCGCATTTATGTTTGCCAAATGTACTGAAGAACTGATATTTTTTTCGCGATTTCGGCTTTGCTCCCATAATAAAAATTGTTTGTTGTATACCTAATATGAATCGTGTTAAAAATAAAAAAACCGGTCAAGTGCGAGTCGGACTCGCCCATGAAGGGTTCCGTAACAGCAAGTAACATAATATTAAAGTTCTTGTAATGTGTTGTAACTTTGATCGATGTTTTGATAATAGTGTATTTTTTTCGATGTATGATGCATTAAAAAAAACTACTTACTAGATTTCGTTCAAACCAATTTTCGTTGGTAGTTTTTATAGTAATGTACATCATATATTTTTTTTAGTTTTATCATTCTCTTATTTTAGAAGTTAGAGGGGGGGGGGACACATTTTACCACTTTGGAAGTGTCTCTCGCGCAAACTATTCAGTTTAGAAAAAATTATATTAGGAACCTCAGTATGATTTTTGAAGACCTATCCATAGATACTCCACACGCATGGTCCTGGACCATGCGTGTGGTCCAGGACGTAGGTGAACCACTAATTAAAATTTTTAATCATAACGTTTTCATATTTTTTTTGGCACAATATAGATTTTATAACCTACTTTTTACCAGTATAGAAAAATTAAAATAATAACTTCTTGTGACTTTACCACGACTTTGTGACGGGGCTGTTCTCAAGCGGCTCCTGCCCAACCTTAGGGGTCTAGACGCCTCCTACTGGAGGCTCTACGCGGGAATCGTTCGGTCCATGGGCCCTTTATGGGGCGCAAATGTGGGCGCCGTCGCTGCGTCAGCAACACTAACCTTAGCTGAACCCATGCCAGAGGGTCATGGTAATACGGATGGTGGGTTGATACCGCACGGTTTCGCGCGAAGCGGCGAGCCTCCTTGCTGGCCAGCCGCCATGGGATCTGGAGGCAAGAGTCCTTGCACACATGCACGATTTACGCGTGAATATGCAATGCCGGGGCGAAAGTCCGTTGACGCGACAGGTCGCGACATGGCGACTTAATTTCCGCGTGCCTCAAGGAGTTGTCAACAATAGCAGGGACCCAGCCGGATTGAAGCCTACTGAGGCCAGCGTAATCCGAAAGGGAAGCTCGGCCACGGTATGAAAGGCAAGAAGGAACGGGGTGGGTTTTATAGCCAGTAAGAGCTTGACACTATCTCCCGCTCCGCTCAAGGGCGGGGTATATCATTTGGATGATTTTTAATTTTTTACCCAACAAAAAAAAAACGGCTATGTGACCCTCCCCCTCCCCCATGGCGCTAAAGCTGGAGCCGCCCTTGGTTGGGTGTAACTTGATATCTCAATATGTCAAGATTTAAACATTTCCTTAGAATGTCCATAACTTGAAAACTCAATTTGTCAATTTATATTAAGAAGGAAAACGAAACTATTTTGTGTATAAGTTGAATTATCAAATACCTAATGAATATTATTTTGGTCACTTTGCATAAAATGAAATATCAACAAAAGCACATAGATTGTGCTGACCGATCTTCGTAAATGATGTCAGCAGATCGTTTTTGCTGATTTCAATATTGTAAACAACATTGTTTAAGTGCTCTGCGACTCATGACTTGGCTACTTGGCCACAAGAGTTTTATCCATAGAAATATAAAAAACAGGAGAAGTGGCAAGGGGGCGTGTGCATGTCCGCGCGAAAAGTACAAAATGCGCACATTCGAGCAAACGGTCGACAGTTATAAACTTCCGAGAGTCGCGACACATGATCGTAAACACAGGGTCTAGCAAAATAAGGTAGGGCCAGCGACCCCCGAGAGGTTTTCCCAAAATAAATTGTGGTATTACATTAGTGACAAGTATTATTACTGTTGACGTGATTTTAGCCTTCCGTCTCACTTCGTTCAGGTTCAGGAGTTATTTCACTAAATAGACAAAAACGTAGGTATTTTTCCAAATTATTTTTTTCAAAAACTATTATAGCGACACTAATAAAACTAAAACGGTTTGTTAGAGAATAAATTGCTCTATATTATATATTTTTTGTAGATTTTATTTACCTTAATTACTATTTAAAAAAAATAAAAATATTATTTTTTAATTTTTTATTCATAATTTACGAAGAGGTACAATCTCAGACAAAATATATAATATAGATCATTATGTCTAGTATTATCACGTAAAATTACATTAATATCAGATGGGTGCAACACTTCCAAAACAAAATTAAAACTGATCATGACCATTCTGGCTAGGACTGGACTTTACATCTGTCTTTTGAATATACGTTTTTGTAAATATATATGTCATCGTAAAATTGTAAATACCGTTAGATTATGATCTATCTCGCGAGATTGTTAACTGACGAAAAATTTAAACCGTAACATACTGCCCAATTAATAGCATTATTTTTTGGTACTAAGATCTATGGAAGTGAAACTGTTAAATCCCAACCTGTCGCGCGTTAAAGTTTTAATTGTCCGAAGGCTATCTCTGATTGGTCAGTCATACAGTTGTCTGTTCTGTGTCCATAGAGTAGGTAATAAGACACATGTGTCAGTCAAATAAAATAAATACATTTAAGGAATTGTGACATCAAGTATTTATTTATTATTTTATGGGTAATCAATAACTCTTACACTATATGATAACCAAAAAATCAGAATTTGAAAAAAAATCTCCACATAATATGTTTTTTTGTAGATTTTATTTACCTTATTTACGCTATTAAAAAAAAAATATTTTTTGTTCATAGTTCACGAAGAGATACAATCACAGTTCATACTTTATAGTTATATATATAGATCAAATATAGCTCACTACGTCTAGTATTACCATAAAATTGCATTAATTTCAAATGGTTACAACAACCCAAAAAAAAAAAAAATTCTCTTGACTACCCTGGCTGGTAAAGAATTGATTGATTTGAAGCTCGCATAAAACAGTACGTACCGTCGACGGCTCGGTTCGAACGGTTACCGGACCGAGCCCGATGACCACCTGCCATTCCTACTCGTTTCGGACCATGGCTTGTACAAGGGCCTGGCGTGAGAGCGTTGCCGCGTTGCTGATCGTTGCCGCCGACCGCCCTCATGAGGACACGGCAGTGCTCCACCCAAGCGGGGTGGAGCACTCTACCGTAAGCTCCACCGTGCCCTATCCTATTATCCACACAATGGTTACGGGTGTTTCTTTCGTACAAATCAGTTGCAAGAAACTCCCGAACTTACTATGTCCGACCTGCATCATGCAGAAGGATGACGCATGTGACATCAAGTATTTATTTTATTATTATTTAATATGTAATCAATCATTCTGACATCATATACAAAAAAAAGTATAACAAAAAAAATCATTTTTTTTTGTTATACTTTTTTTTTTAATAGTAATTAAGGTAAATAAAATCTACAAAAAATATATAATGTAGAACAATTTATTTTCTAACAAGTTTTATTAGTGTAGCTATAATAGTTTTTGAAAAAAATAATATTGAAAAATTAACATTTTAGTCAATTATCTCCGTAACGAAGTGATATAGAAGGCTAAAATCACGTCAACAGTAATAATACATGTCACTGATATAATACCATAATTTATTTTGCCAAAACCTCGTGGGGGCCGCTGGCCCTACCTTATCCTGCTACACCCTTTAAAAGGCCGTGATGTTCAGTGGTTTAATGCAAGAAATGAAGTGATAAGACAAGCCTGGGTCATAAAGGAATGTCTTACCATATGTAAATACAAGTTTAATGCTATATTTGTCTTTAAAATCAGTAAAAACAACAAATATTGTATCATCCCTTGCTGCTACTACGTTATTTTTATTTCCAAATATCAAAGCGACTGTATTACTCGTTTAGTAAATACATAGCTCTTTAACCACTACCAAATTTTAACCCCTTAGTAACCAGCAATGTAAAAATAACATAAAGATACTTTATCAGTGCGGTGTATTTCGTAATACCAGCCGCTGTTAGTAATTGCCGTCAGCCGGCCGCAGTCAGTGAAGTACCTAATAGATCCCTTCATGTAGACTATCGACCATAATATCGAAGTGAATTAATGTAAATATTTTTATTTTATTTTACAGAGTAGTAGAGAAATACGTTATTAACTGTCGGAAAGTAAGTTGGTTAAATTGTAAGTTAGTAGTCGATATACAACTTTTTTTGGTTTTGGATATCGTATATTATGGCAGTATTTTACAGTTATTTCCTTACTTTTTGTGATTTTGATATTTTCCCTTCCTTCTCAAAGTCTTCAAAAGCTTCGAATGCGCTATAATAATGAGCATGGATGCGTGACGCACAAAACCGGTCGTTGTGGCGACGCTTGGCGAGGCCTATTTCCAACAGTGGATGTCTTTCGGCTGATATGATGATGATGAATGAGCATAATTCAGATAAATGATTAAAAGTGTTTTAAAAAACACTTTTACACGTCAATTTTTTTTCGTCAGTTTATGCTAGATGAGGCCGGTGTTTCCTATCTGACTACCCCTGAGAAGAAACACCGAAACAAACTCACGGGTCAAAGGCTCTTTTAAAGTCCATACAGTAAATATGTAATGGTCAAATCACATGAGAACCATGCAGATTTGTCCGAGATGGTCTTTTGAAGAAAGAACCATACAGATTTGAGTGGGCCTGTCCAATCAGTATGCATTTGCCAAATCAGTAAGCATTTGCCAGTATTCGACAAGCTCAACTTAGGACTACTAAGGAGCTCCACGACTTGACGAACAATACCAAAGAAAGGACATTTGGGTAGGCCGCAGAAAATACTCAAATTGCTAGACATACGTTAAAATTACTGAATAGAAAAGAAAAAGCAATCAATATAGTCCTCACATTTACAGTAATCTAAGGAAATTAATAGTTTACAAAATATTTAGCAAGGTAAATATTTATAACAAAGAAAAATAAAATACTTTAAGTACTTAAAATGTATACACGTCAATTTGTAAAATAAAATAAGAATAATCTCCAATGTCAAATTGTAAGAAAATAAATAAAAAGAAAAAGCACATTTGAAAAGAAATATAATTAGAAAAAATACAAAAAGCAGATAAAAATAAAAATGTCAACAGTTGTATTAGGTACTGGAGCAGGTCAATCCCAAGCCTTCTCGTCCTGAATATAGTCCTTTACAGTGTAAAAAGCCTTTTGACAAAGTTTACGTTTTACAAATGATTTGAACTTATTAAGGCTTAGTTGTTGAATATGACTAGGAAGTTTATTATAGAAGTGTATACATCAGTCAGACAGTCAGTGTCAGTGAGGCATCTAAATGAGTCCCCTATTTTTTTGAGCCTGGTTGCAGGAACTACAAATTTATGTTTGTTTCTTGTATTAAAATTATGAATATCATTGTATTTTTTAAACATGTCTATATTTTTATGGGCATACAAAATATTCTCGTAAATATACTGTTAAGGCGCAGTCATTACATTAATTTCTTTAAATTTATCTCTGAGGGAGTATCTGGGACTTAATTTATAAATTGAACGAATAGCCTTTTTCTGTAAAACGAAAATTGTCTGTATATCAGCGGCATTTCCCCATAATAGAATACAGTACGACATGACGCTATGAAAATAGCTAAAGTAAACTAAACGGGCTGTCTCTAAATCAGTTAAATTTCGAATTTGTCTTACAGCATATTATGCTGCTGAACTAAGTGTTTTCGACAATTTGTCTATATGTGGGCCCCACTGAAGCTTAGCGTCTAGAGTAATGCCCAAGAACACTGTAGTATCTTCAGGACTCAACTCTTTACCTTTTATTAGCACACTGGTTTCTACTTGCCTCACATGAGGCATGGTAAACTTAATACATTTGGTTTTTTTTTCATTAAGAAGCAGGTTATTTACATTAAACCAGTGTACTATTTTTGAAAGAGCTATATTTATATCGTCAGTAACCTGCTGCTGACGTTTAAGTTTAAACAAAAGTGAAGTGTCGTCTGCAAACAACACTATATTATGATTGTCTTCTATGAGGTAAGGTAAGAACATAGCTTAAAATAAAGCAACATGTTTTAGCTTTTTATTTGTTATGCGTGGATGCGTGTTATATTTTGTATTCCTCCGCGACACAGACAAACGATAACTAAAATGTTATTTTATTTAGTTATCATTTTTATCTTTGTTTTCAGTATCCCGATTTTTTTTTTTAATGCAATGGATTGATGCTACTGGAAGGCCAGCTTATTGATTGCCTAAAAAAGTATAGTACCAATGCTCAATTCACTTTCGACCAGAAATGTTTCAGCCTCTAAAAAAACGCCATCTCTCAAATCCCTAAATCACCCTAACTCAACCGGGCTTGGGCTGCGCTCAAGCGGCTCCTGCCCAATCTTGGGGGTCCAGATGCCTCCTGCCGGAAGCTCTACGCGGGGATCGTTCGGTCCATGGCCCTCTACGGGGCGCCGGTGTGGGCGCCGTCGCTAAAAAAGCAACCGGCGTCCATGCTGAACGCCTGCCAGGGAGGGGGTCATGGCAATAAGAATGGTGCGGGGATACCGTACGGTCTCCCGCGAAGCGGCGAGCCTTCTGGCTGGCCTACCACCGTGGGATCTGGAGGCACCAGTCCTTGCACACATGCACGATATGCGCGTGGAGATGCAACGCCGGGGTGAAAGTCCGCGACAGGTCACGGCATGGCGAACAGAGCTCCAGCGGGATCTTACGGTGAAATGGCGTCAACGGCTATCGCAACCCAGTGCTGGGCACGCCACAATCATGGCGGTAAGTCCCCTCTTTGAGGCGTGGCTGGAAAGACCACACGGCGTCCTTACCTTCCGCATGACGCAGGTCCTCACCGGACATGGTTCGTTCGGGAGGTTCCTGCACCGTATTCGTGCGGAAGTGACGCCCAGGTGTCGCCACTGTGCGAAATGCCAGGAGGACACGGTGAAGCACACAGTCGAGGTGTGCCCTGCTTGGGCGGAGCATCGCCGTCCCCTCGTGGGGGCGATCGGCGGCGGAGACCTCTCGCGCCGGGCCTTGGTTGAGGCCATGGTCCGGAGCGAGGAGGAGTGGCAGGCCGTCGCCGACTTCTGCGAAGCAGTAATGCTCGCAAAGAAGGAGGCCGAACGCATCAGGCAACGGCGTTATCACCGCCGCCGCCGCCGGGATTCTGATCCCGATTTCCGGCCACCGTAGGCGCGGGTTTGCGGACAGTGAGCAATGGGTAGCTCGATGTCCGGCCGTCCAGTAACTGTCCGGACCAAGCCCAAGTCGTCGACGGCGCGCACTGTTCCCGCGCGCCTCAAGGAGTTGTCAGCAACAGCAGGGACCCAGTCGGGTCGAAGCCTACTGGGGCCAGGGTTATCCGAAAGGGCGCTCGAGCCCGGGGTATGAAGACTAGAAGGAACGGGGTGGGTCTTTTAGTCAGTAAGAGTCTGACACTATCTCTATTGTCATCCCCCGCTCCGCCCAAGAGCGGGGGATGACAATGCATGATTTTTTCCCACCCTATAAAAAAAATCCCTAAATCAAGACTAGACCAAATTTTTGTAATTTAAAGTTTTTCCTTTTAATAACTCGTTTTTTCATGTGTAAGTAATTTATAATTCATAATATAAAACTTTTCAGAATTCTATAGTAGTGCGTGTTCCATTTCGCCAATTTTTCGTATTTGATATTGTCGTTCTAAAATGCCGTATAATTGCCTAATGGGAATAAAAAGAGTTTTTTTTTTAAACCATTTTGGTTGTTCTACTTTTATATACATATATATTATATTATTAACTGGAAGCATTCACTTTTATTTAATTTGTTATTGGTACTCAAAAAAAATAGCACGATAAAAAACTAAAAAAAAACGGCCAAGTGCGAGTCGGACTCGCCCATGAAGGGTTCCGTAGCAGCAAGTAACATAATATTAAAGTTCTTGTAATGTGTTGTAACTTTGATCGATGTTTTGATAATAGTGTATTTTTTTCGATGTATGATGCATTAAAAAAAACTACTTACTAGATTTCGTTCAAACCAATTTTCGTTGGTAGTTTTTATAGTAATGTACATCATATATTTTTTTTAGTTTTATCATTCTCTTATTTTAGAAGTTAGAGGGGGGGGGGACACATTTTACCACTTTGGAAGTGTCTCTCGCGCAAACTATTCAGTTTAGAAAAAAATGATATTAGGAACCTCAGTATGATTTTTGAAGACCTATCCATAGATTAGAGGAGGTATTTAAGTCACTGGCAGCCTCATGGTACACCAAAGGCATTGACGTCGGTAACAAATGGCTAACAAATCTCCGATTTGCCGACGATATAGTCCTTTTTGCCCCCACGGCTCAGGAGCTACAATCAATGCTCCAAGAACTGAGCACGGCTAGCCTCAAGGTGGGACTTGCAATGAACCGGTCCAAAACAAAGGTGATGACTAACAGCATCAAATGTAGGGTCGAGGTAGATGCGCAGGAAATACATTATGTCGATGAGTATATCTACTTGGGCTAGTTAGTATCTTTCGAAAACCGACAGGAAAAGGAGATCGATCGGCGAATCCAGAACGCCTGGAAAAGCTACTGGTCCATGAAGACGCTAATGAAGGGTGATCTGCCGATCTCCCTGAAGCGCAAGCTCATCGACATGTGTATCCTACCCATCCTAACCTACGGTGCTCAGACCTGGTCTCTCACCGAACTACAAAAGTTTCGCCTTGGGGTTTGCCAGAGAGCTATGGAGCGCAGCATTTTGGGCGTAAAAAGAGCAGACCGAATACGAAACGAAACGTTGCGCTCCATAACAGGTATCATAGACGTGGGCAAAAAGGCTGCCAGGCTCAAATGGGAATGGGCGGGTCATGTCAGCCGCATGCATAGGGACCGCTGGGCGAGCGTCGCCACACAGTGGGTCCCTACTGAATTAAAGCGCCGTCGAGGTCGGCCTAGAAAGAGGTGGCGGGATGATCTGGACGCGTACCGCAAGGACTGGTTTGAGACGGCGCAGGAGAAGAAAGTTTGGAAAGACTTGGGGGAGGCCTTTGCCCAGCAGTGGGACAGAAACGGCTAGAAAAAAAAAAAAAAAAAAAATCCATAGATACTCCACACGCATGGGTTTGAAGAACAAAAAAAAAATATTTTTTTTTTTTATATATTCGTACTTATAGTTTCGGAAAAAAGTGGCTGTGACATACGGACGGACAGACAGACAGACAGACAGACAGACATGACGAGTCTATTAGGGTTCCGTTTTTTGCCATTTGGCTACGGAACCCTAAAAATCGATTTCTATTTAGTCAATCACTAGCGTAAATGTAAAATAAATGGCTTTTACACAGCACATCGACAGTTGTATGTTGTTAATGTGTGCGTAAGTTGTACGATGCAAGGAAAATAAACGCTGTTTCTAGAGTGATAAGGTTTATAATTAACTGTGTAGTTTGATCTGATTTATGATTTGTGGATGTATGCGCGACTGCGTAAGTATTCCTGTACGTGTAGTAGTGTCGATAGTGTAAGAAGGAGAAACTGGAGACACAGTGTTCCGATACAATTTTTACTACTTAGCATATCTCCTCCTTTCTTATATCTATGGTTTTATCAAATACTCTATTTAGTAATATTGTTTAGTTGTCAACTTTTCTACGAAAGGGAAGCGATCAAGAAGCGCAGGGAAAATTTTGATCGCCAATTTCTTCATTTTGACGGGGCCTCTGATTTAATTCCATTACGAGACCAAAGCAACATCAATGCCGAATAGTATATACCATAAAATGCCGAAGTTTTGTCTGCAAAAAGCAACAAGCGACCGAACACCGCTCCGCGGGATACTGCTTTACCATGACAACGCGCCCGCGCTTTCAGCGCTCAAAACGAGAGACTTCCCGGATACCACACCAGTGACAGTCTTGGGGCACCAAGTTCTGATCTGGCACCGTGTGACTTCTTTTTATTCCCCAAAACTAATAAATGTACTGAAAGGGCAGTTTTCATCACCGGAACACGCGCTAGCAGCGTTCGAGAAGGCCGTAGAAGAGGTGTTTGCGGCAGACTGGAAAAAATGTTTTGGAAATTTGTTTAGGCGCATGAAACTTTGTATAGAGGCTCGTGGAGAGTTCTATAAAAAGATTTAATAAAAATGATTTATCCATAAAAGTTAGTCTTTAAATTTCTCAAAACGTTCTGAGTGTCTCACATATATCGATCATAAAATATATTCACAACGGAAAGGGCCGGCAAAGCAAAGTATGCTTCTTATCAAATGATTGGAAACTCAACAGGCAGTCAATGTGAAATCGATTTTATCGACAAAACATATAATGAACCACTGAACAATTTAAGACCAAAATTAGACGAAGATCCATTGTCTGTGGTTTAATTAAGCATTTGATTAGTTAATTTTACTTAATGTATAAATTATAAACAAAACGCCGTGATTATCAATGTCTGATTAATTATTATTAAGAACCAGCCTTTGGCCGCGGTTTCGCTCCCGCTCTTCCCTACTCCACCGTACTATACCCTACTCTACTCTACCCTAATTTTCATTTCTTTACCATAAGAACCTTCTCCTCACAATAACAGACACATTAAAAAAAAATTTTGCGAAATTGGTCCTACATTCAGTATCGTCAGCGGCAACATAGGCAATATTCCCGGTAAAATACTGGGAATATTGAATATTAAGAGACAATTTGTCAATATGTAATTATGAACACAGTTGCTCTAGTGAAGTTTATCCAGTAAAAAAAAGTTTATTTTTATCTATGTACAATCAACCGGAGACTATAAATATCACAGATGAAGTGGATGGATACATAAATATGCCTATTGAGCCTGAAAACACCAATGTATTAATGGGGTGGAAAAAACAAAAAGAATTGTCTGTGTCAACCTTAGCTCAAATAGCATTTGAAATTTCGTCTATACCAGCGACAAGGGTTCCTAGTGAATAAGCCTTTTCAAAGTCTGCTAATTTAATAGCAAAAAAAAGAAAGAGGCTGAGCAACAAAAATATCCAGGCATCAATGTGCTTATCGTCATGGTTAAAAATTGAATAATCATTCATTGTCTATTAAAGTTTTCTTTTTTCTATCTTTTTATTTAATTTTTTTTATAAGTACTTACCACATTAAAACAAAAATATTTCATTTTAATATTATCAGGTATATAAATACAGCTCGAGTTTCGAGTTTTTTTTAAACCTGTTGGGTATGGCTAGTGTTATTTATATAATTTTGATTCTGGCACTCAAAATAACTGGCACTAGTTGCAATTCTGTCGGTCTTATGCCCAGGTTTCATAGAAATTTGCCTGTGAACCTTTAGTTACAATTATTTATTTTTTTTAATTCAATGTGACGGTTAGGGCAATTTCAAGCATTAATTAAAAAGGTTATTTTGAACTCTTCACACTGTATTTTAAAATAAAAAGAATCTTGAACATTGTTGCTATCAAATTTTATGAAATTTGGTTTGCTTTACAATTTTGTACAATCTGGATGAAATCCCTAATTTTAATTGTTTAATGGATGGCTTATTTATCAAGAACAGAAATTCCTAATCCATAGCTTTGTTTGGAACAAATTATCAGCTTAACTTTTTGAATGTCTTAAGTTACACAGTTCGACATGAGTCTATTGTGTCTCTAATTATGGCATTTGATGAGTTAAAAAGACAAATATGCATGTATATTCACAAAACAACTAGGGAAGGAGCAGAGAGCTCTATATAAACAGAAGCAGAGTGAGGCAAGGATATGCAGTGGATCAATATCCACAACTGTGTGAGGTATCATTGTTCTGTATATTTAATAATTCAGATAAGTCATATACCTCTACCCAATAGTCTTTTTACCCCAAAGCTCTGCTAAGAAGTTATTCTATTGATGGGTATCACACATCTCTATAGTATATATTTGTATGTATGTATAGCTATATATTTTATTAAATATGCGTTTTTATATGTATGTTTGGTTTTAGCTTTATATATAATTCTATAATTGTTTTAAATAATATTTTCTTTATTTTTTATGCACCTGCTATTTTATCTCTGCACTACCCTAGGTTGACTGGTAGAGAATGCCTAAGGCATTAAGTCCGCCTTTGTATCTTTTATTACATAAAGGTTAAATAAATAAATCTCTGGTGGAAATGCACCCTAAATCAGATACTTAATCAGAAATTTACAACTAATTTAACCTGAATAAATCAAAGTCAGCTGTAAGTTTAGTAATTATCACATTAAAAAACTCAATAGGTCTCCTGAGGTACAAACATGTTATTAGAAACGTAACCTAATAAAAAAATACTGTTTTCTGTCAGCAAGCAAAATATTTTTTTTTGTCAACTGTTTCTTTTTCTTAACCTATGAGGTTAATTGCTTGTTAAGTAAGAAATAAACTTAAGTACAGATCAAGTTCTGATTTTTTTTAATAGACAGCTACACTATTCCCGGAAGTCATTGGCTGCTTTAGGGTATATTCTAATGACTTCCACGCGGACAAAGTCGCGGGCAGAATCTACATATTTTAGAATCTTATCACAGGTTCTTATATAATTAATACTTTTGTTTGTTGCTAGTCAAATGCATTAACTCTTAGCCATAGCTTTTCCATTTCTAACTTGGTGAGTTAGTAACAACGCGTCACGAGGTCCAATGTCAAATTGAAAAATAGGTCGATAACTTCTATGATGTGTAACGTTTAGCTACCCATGCGTAAGTCATAATCAAAGTATCAAGTATCATAACAATTAGTACATTAGGCAGTGATTAATATTTTATCGATTTCATTTAGCTAAATGCGTGGATTTCCAATCAAAAACAAAAAAAATATCACCAACCGGGGATAGTGGGAGCCACGGCAGACATCGGTCAGTAAACTCATTAGTCCACGTTCTGGTGATCACTAACAAATATTAAAACAAAGCTGTTCAATTCCACAACAAATACGTTCACTAGCGCACAAAGTAACACGTATGTTTACAGATCTTCATTGATACAACACAAACGCCATTTTTCATTTTCATTTCGTTGCAATTAGTGTTGCCAACTAAAGGGCCTATTTACACGTAAAGCACCGTACGCACCATCTATCTTGGCGTACAATTGCTGAAACGGATCTTGAACGCTCGGCGTTAGAGTGGGGATCGCTTTGCGCATTCCATACATTGGCGAGCCAATCGTCTTCGTTGTTAGATACATGCAGCAATGCAGGGAACGAATCAGGACGGCTATGAGGCGATGGCGCGGCGAGTTAATTACTGTCTTACTGTCACTCCTAGCCCCCGCGTCTCACTTCCCTCCACTAAAGAGACCGAATATTTGACTTCTATGCAACTCGAAGCCAGCGCTCAAGATCCGTGACGGCAATTATACGTCCCGCCAAGGCCACGTCGTTGCTAGATGTGGTAGCATAATACGCACTATCCAGCTCCTGGATGTCACAAATTATACGTAGGTGTAATCGAACCATTATTCTGCGAAAATTAAACGAATTACAGTAGTTTTGAATAAAAACTTTGTACTTCTTCGTTGTACCTACGATCTTTTCATTTCAATGGCATACAATTTTAAGTATAGTCTGTCTAATAAGTCAACCGACTTGGGAATTTTGTATAATATTTAATCATTTAAAAAATACTTATATTCGATACTTTTCATAAGGTTCTTCTGTTAGTAAACAGTGATCTCTATGTCCTAATCAACCTTGAGTATTGAACCCGTGTTGACTACATCAGATTTAATTAAATCCTAATAATTACCCAAGTCGTTTAACTTATTAGACAGACTCTAGTCGTATTGTCGTACGATCACCACTTTTTTGTACCTGGCAGCCCTGATTTATCGTTTATTTATCCTGTGGTGTAATGTAATAAAATGGCCTTGGCGGAACCATAGTACATTATAATATGATACATGTAAGTGTATAATGTTGGTGATTACCGCTGAAGCGGTATTTAGATCCGAGCCGAAGGCAAGGATCTTAGGAGAGCCGAGGATGGTAATCGCCAATATTCACGTGTATCATACGACGTTTTTCGACACACTTGAGAAGAAAAATTTTACAAATTAATTAATTATTACTTTATTAGCAAAACTGTTTTTTTTTTTTGTGGTATGGCGGTAATAAATTGTTCTTTCTTATGCGCGCGCATCCAAAATGGTGGCCATAGACTAGCAATTCCTTTATTTTTAGGTAGGTACCTATGTACATACTTATTTCGAAATCGAATGCTAATTTTAACCGACTTCGCAAAGGAGGAGATTCAATTTTCGGCTGAATGTATGTTTTTTTTTTTTATTTATTTATGTTCACCGATATCTCAGTCAATGTGTAACGATTTTGAAAATTATTTTATTGATTGAAAGGAATATTTTTATGATCTGATCATGAATTTTTGAAGATATGCAACAGAACTCGTTACAAGTTGCTTTGTTTATACGTCTTGTCAATGACTGAGTTGACTGACTGTCAGAAAGTGGGGGGGGAGGTGTATCGAACTGATCTAGGTAATGATGAAGCCAGAGAGCAAAAAAAAAATTAAATTAATGTAATCTAACCGTGTTTGGGGGATTATTAGAATCCTTATGAGATGCACTGTGGCTAGTTATTTAAGTTGGTCTGAGGTACTTTTTAGTGGTGGTATAACTAAAAAGTGTAAAATAAAAAACTTTTTACCGGCCCCCGCGCCCCGCGCCCAATCGCGAGCTCTCGCTGCCCATGACGCGACGTTGTGTGTATTTGATGCGACGTGCACTCACAACCATATTACCATAAACTTAACATACCTACCGCTCACAACACAACTAAAGATAATATAATTTACAACTTCCAAGCGTGAAATAGATAGTAAGGTCGATTTTCCTGGGTTTTTTTTGACAGTTGAAATATTCCCAAAGTTTCGGAATATTTCGGAATACTTCCGAAGTATTCGACGGGAATGATTCGGAATTTTTCCCGCCAGCATCTACAGTCTGTCAAGAAAGTCATGAAAAGAAGGGAGGGCGCCACTATCATTAAACATGGTATCCCAATAAATTTCGACAGATATTGATACTTTTATTTATAAAATAATAATTACCGATTTACGGTCCCTTTATTGCCGTGTAGGTACATAATTTTATCGATCTATCTGACACTCGTCTGTCTATTTAATACATGCTTGCAAACGAGTTTTGACTTTCATTGGTAGTGGCTCCCTATAAATAAAAGTACTAACTCTGTCGTAGTGGCGAACAACATTTTTATTAGAACTAATTTTCATTCAAGTGACGTTTAATTTTAACTGATACATAATAAATAGTTATAGTAGTTCTCATTTATTTATTAAAACTTTATCCAACACAAAAGTACAAAGGCGGAGTTAATGCCTTAGGCATTCTCTACCAGTTTGAATTTTGTTTTATAAACATTGCGACGAAACCAGACTTCTCTATTTGCTTATTAGGATAATTATATGTTTATCCTACGTACCTACACGTAAGAGTTTATCAAAACAGACATTCTTCTGAATATCTGGTTTTATATTCATAAGAACGTCTGGTTTGATCAACCCTTGTTTTCGTCCTTTCAGCTACTAGCATTTATGTACTTACTACAAAGTGCAAATCACGATGTTTTGCCTCTCTGCACTGCCGTCAGCATGGCGCTGAGTATCGATAGGTATGAGCTCATTGCAAAAATAAAAAGTTTATGAAATAAATCTTTATTAATCCGAATCCAAATAATCAGAGTAGAGGTATTAGACTCAAGAAATGTTGCTGAAACTTCTTCAAAAACCGGCCAACATCTGACTCGTAGTTTGTTTCGTAGGTCGGCCTTTCCTGTGTTTTCCAAGCGTTGAAAATTTATCTCCATTCTTCATGCCTTAGTCCACAATGCGCTGGACTGTACTTTCGGAAACACCTGAAGTCAATAAAGATAATTATGTTAAATATACAAATACATTTATCATACCTAAATAAAAAACACCAAAATATCAAAACCGTTAAGTAGTAGTATAATAAATCGTAGGTAAATTTCATAACCTTAGCAAGACATAAACAATGTTAAAGATAGATTAATTGTACTTAAAAACAGAAGATTGTTAAAACATTATATTTCCGTTAGTGTGTTAAACTTTAGAATATATTTACGTACCGGTTAACTTTGCTGTTCGACCATAAACATCGTCTTTGTTCGTCCCAGCACTCCCACCTTTAATTTCGGCCATACACCCTTGAAAAACTTTAAATATAATATGTCTCGCACCGCTCTTATAAACATTTCGATTCATTTGTATCTTAACGCTTACACGATTAAAAAACTCGAAATAGCACTGAAATATTATAAAAAATCAACCACACAGATACGACGTGACAGTTCAGGTACTCAGCTTATTTATTTTTTTTTCCAATTTTATGGCATGGCCTTTTGGCCTTTCAGTAATCTGTGGCCATGTACTCAGCTTAACAATTATTCAGTGTTGCTAGTATTAGCAAAAACAGTAGTTCCCAAAACATTCTTTTCATGACTTTCTTGACAGACTGTATATTCCCAGCCAATATCCATGCAGTTCAGACCATAGATTATACACTTATACTGGGTTCAGACGGTCGAGTGTCACGTGACTACTGACTGGCTGGCAATAAGATTTCATAAGGGCGGGAAACTCAAAGAGCGCGAATCGTTTAAACGAAATTTTTACTACATTATTTTATTATTAGCAATAAGTAGTGCAAAAATCACGATCAAATAGTTAGAAAGCTTTCATTACATGGATGGCGATGAGGACAGGGGTCCAGATGGACCCAATTCAAAGAGAGCGGCTAAAGTGGCCAAGCGCCACATAGACGCACAGCAGCAGCAGGAAAAGGAAAGTTATAATTTTGCTCCTTTTCTAAAAACTAATTATATCAGACAGTACCCAGAGCATTCTTGTAATACTGAATTTAAAGTTTATGTTGAGTCTCAGGAGAAAAAGGAGAAATTCGGAAATAAAAGCCCAATATATTTAAATCATATATTTACAACTGAAATAAAGGGTGTGGTGGCTCTGCAAAGAGTCAACGCAAATAAAATTGTTGTTGTATTTAAATTGGCGAACACAGCTAACAACTTCATAGCCAACTCTAGATTTTTGAAAAAATATAATTTGAAAGCGTATATACCGTAAAACGGGGTGAATAGAACTCGCGGGGTGAATAGAAAAAAATCTTGGGAAAATTTCAAACGTTTTATATGGCAAAATCGGTGCTCCCAGTAGAAAAACCGCATCTTAAGCAATTTGGTGGTATTATTTTTCTTAGTCTGGCAATGTTTTATTTGTGGCAACATCGCTAAAAAACATCAAAACCGAATGTCAAAGTTGACAACAAAACAAATAGTAAAATGTACGTGAGTTTGAATCTCCATATTTCGGTGAATTTTGGTGTTATTAGTTTAAAATTTCTTCAAATTACGGCCAGTGCAATTATAAATATATTGGGCTATAATTATTGAGGAAAGAATATACATTATTATATTAAATTGTTCTTATTTCATAAGCCTTATTTTCTTTAATTTTTCGAGGTGATTAGACACACGAAAGGGGTAAATAGACACGCCTGAGGGGTTAATGGACATGCGAATATGGTTAATAGACACAGCAAAGGGGTGATTAGTTACGAAAGAGGGGTGATTAAACATGATTATGTCAGGGCTGCCACTAAGTTTAAAGCACCGTTGGTAGTGGTTACCTACGGTTCAAATTTCAAATTATATTATTTTAAAGGCAAAGTGCATTTTTTGTTTTAATTCGAGTTAGAAGTTTAAGTTTTTTTAGAATTTGTTGATTTAGTTATTATTAATAATTATTGATTTTGATTGATATTGATTATATCTTTATTAATTTTTAAGGTACACTATTTTTTAGGTTTGTTTTCGAGTTACACTCTAAATTTGTTTTGTTTTGTTGATTTTAAATACAAGGTGTCGTTTTGAAGCTGCAAAATATTTCAGGAGGTAATTATGTTAGTGATTCTCGACCCGAATCAATAATAAAATGAGTAGGTATTTTTTGTTTTCTTATTTTTGGAAATCGGTATGTGTGAACTACGTTTCTTAAAAAGCAGCCAGTCTGATACCTGCCTTATAACCGCGCTTTCTTTCACACACACAAACACGGAAAAATAAAGGGCGTTTTCACACACACTAACTCGCAACGATAGTTTCATAAATAATGTATCATCCAATCATCATCCCGCACGCCACACCTTAGCCACGCCCCCGCTGCCATCGATCAATCGAATTAGTTTAGTATAATTAAAATATAAAATATGTATTACTGATTATTGACCAGGTATCGTTTTTTCACATGATTATTTATGAGTTTTATTACAACCTCCTAAAATATTGTGCAGTTTTAAAACTGCACCTTGTATATGATTTTGTATAGATACTCGAGTTTCATTTGATTGCCTTTATCTTAAACAATATTCAGGCAAACTACAATGAGGCAGCCCTACGATTTTTTTCTAATCACCCCTCAGGTGTATCTATTGTCCCCTGATGGGAGGTAAATAGAAATCACGTATATTTTGTAGTTTTTTTTATTAACTATAAACATATCCGAATAGAAATTAATATATTTCAATAGTTTGGCCTAAGACTCAACAATTGCATCCTTAAAAAAATGGGTATCAATTCTACAACATTACGTAAATCGTTACCGAAGATCGAAAACCTATCTATTCACCCCGTTTTACGGTACCGGCAGCCCAAATTGAAAAAACAGGAGTCATACGCTTTGTGCCTATTAACATTTCTACCAAGGAATTATATACAAAATTGTCATCTCACTTTGAAATTATTGCAGTGCGACGCTTTACAAAGAAGGTAGGGCAGCAGCGAGTTCCTTTACAAACTGTTAGCTTGACCTTTCTATCAAATAATCTTCCTGAAAATGTACAATATGATCTATTCTCATATAGGGTTTTTGATTATGTTCCGCCTCTGCAGCAATGTTTCCGATGCTTCAAATTCAATCATTCAGCCCGTGTTTGTAATGGTAAGCAACGTTGTAGTTGTTGTGCTGGAGAACATCTTTACACAGAATGTAACAAGCCTGATGAACTCTGCTGCGCTAACTGTGGGGGAGCTCATTTAGCTGTATCTAGATCTTGTCCTATTAAAATTCAAAAAATGATTGAAAAACAAAAGAAAATTACTTATGCTAGTGTTGTAGAAACTAAAACATATGAACAAACCTTTCCAACTATTTCCGAAAATCTTAATAAAACCAAAAATGTTGTAAATAATAATTCAAATAAAACTACACCAGTAAATAAAATTGTACAAAAAGTAAATAAAGCTGTAAATAAAGTTAATGATAGTATCTATACTACACAGGCTCCCGAAATAAATTTAAAAGAACAATTATTAAATAATTCAGATTTAAACTCGGCTATTATTCGCACTATACTTCAAATTAGTAATAAGGGTGATGGAACTCCAATTAATAGTAAAACAGTTAACGATATGTTACATAAAAATCTTTCTTAAATCTATGGATATAAATAGCACATCATCACAGTCTCACTTACGAATAGCACAGTTTAATATACAGAGTGCATATAATAAAAAACCCTTACTAATAGATTTTTTAGTAAACGAAAATATTGACATTTGTCTCTTAAATGAAACATGGTTTAAAGATAATAGATTATTTAGTATTCCTGGATATAATTTACATTTTCGTAATGCAAGCAATAAACACGGAGGTGTAGCAATATTAATACGTCCTTCTTTTAAATATAAACAGTTAGATACTCAATTTTATGAAGACTTACAAAGCATAGCTGTATTATTAACTACAGAATATGGTATTCTTTCAGTTTTGTGTGTTTATTCCCCACCTACAAATGGACATGTGAGAATGAACAGATTACGAAATTTAATTAATTCATTGCCTACACCTGTTTTTATTAGTGGTGATTTCAATGCGCATCATATTGCCTTTGGCTGTGTCTCCACAAAGGGTCGCGGACAGCAGCTTTATGATATTATTGATGACTCTAATTTGTGTATACTAAATGATGGTAGTTGTACAACTATTCAATATCCAAATCGTAAACCATCAGCTATCGATGTTACTTTTGTCAGTCCATGTATTGCTCCACTTTGTGACTGGTCAGTTTACGATAATAACATGGGTAGTTATCACTTTCCAACAATTACTTCTATATTATTGAGTGTAGATAAATATAGAGTAAATCCTCCCACAGAAAAATACTTATATAGTAGGTCTGATTGGAGGCGATATAGTGAGCTTTCTAAAGACTTTTTTAGTAATATAAATGTGGTAGATAAAGATCCGCTACAAACATATAACCTTTTTTGCGGTCAACTTAATGCTTTAAAAGATGAGTGTGTTCCTAAGTTTGTTCGAACATCGCATTATAAAAGTAAACCTCCAGCACCATGGTGGAATGATAGATGTAAACAGAGCGTTATCAATTCTTATGAAGCATTAAAGTACTATAGGAAAAATCCTACTATTGAAAATTTCATCAATTACAAGAGGTTGGATGCTATAAAGAAAAAGATAATTGCTGAAGAAAAAAGAAATGGTTGGAATAGTTTGTGTAACAGTTTTAATAGGACAACTCCCATTAGCAAAATTTGGAATAACATTAAAATGTTTAAAAATCGTGGAAAGATTAATAATAGGTCTTATTCTGATGTATTCATTAATTCGTTTTTAGATAAATTGACAGATAAGGCTGTAGAGGTCCCTAACTTAGAAACATATTTTAATGTTCATAATGATAGCGAAAATGCGAAATTTCTCTTAGAAAAGTTTACATTTCAGGAATTTTCAGCATCTTTAAATTCACGTAGAGATACAACACCTGGTTTAGATGGTTTTCCTTATATCTTAGTCAAAAATCTTCATCAATCAGTTCAAAAACTTTTTTTAGACATTCTTAATAATTTATGGACTAAACAGATTATTCCTGAATCTTGGAAGACTCAATGTGTGATACCTATTTTAAAAACTGATAAGTCTCCAGATAGCGCCGATTCATATCGACCTATTTCATTGTCATCTTGTATAGGTAAAATACTAGAAACTATGTTAAAAACTCGTCTTGACTGGTATGTTGAACATAATGGGATTTTACCAAACATTCAATATGGCTTCAGACGAGGGCGAAGTTGTGCAGACAGCTTTGTATCCTTTGTCTCCGATCTGAAACACGCGAGAAATAATAAACTTAACGCAATATGTGCTTTCTTAGATGTACAAGGAGCATTTGATAGTGTACAGCCAGGAATTTTAGTTAAAGTTTTATCGAAAATTGGTATACCTGGTCTCATATGCAAATGGATTTTTAGATTTTTGTATAACAGAACCATATATGTCAAATATAATAATATTATACACGGACCTAAAACTGCATCAAAAGGGACAATGCAAGGGGCAGTGTTGTCCCCTTTGCTCTATAATCTCTACTGTAGTGCAATTTGTAAATATGTGAATAATCATAATGTAAATATCCTGCAATTTGCTGATGACCTTGTTTTATATTGTACAAACAGAAATATTAATCAAGCTGCAAGTATTTTGAATGATGCTCTAAAGGAATTACATACATATTATAATAAGTTGGAACTCAAAATCAATTCTAGTAAAAGTAGAGTAGTAGTGTTTGGTCAGGATTTACCTAGCACTGATATAAAGTTTAACAATGAAATCATTCCACATACAGATAGGCATAAATTTTTAGGTATAATCATAGATAAGAAACTTTCTTTTGAACATCATTTAAAATACATTGCCCAAAATTCTTTAAAAGGTCTTAACATTCTTCGATGTTTAGCTGGTGTTTCATGGGGTGCAGACCCTAAGACTCTTACATATCTATATAAATCTATTGTCCGAAGTCATTTTGATTATAGTTGCCTTGCATATATTAATATTAATAGTAAGTTTGTAAATAGATTAGATATAATACAGAATAAGGGTCTCAGAATAATATCAGGTGCTATGTGTTCTACACCTATTAGAGCTATGGAAGTAGAAACAGCAATAATGCCATTAACACTTCGCAGATTACTCTTAGCTCAACGCTTTTGTCTCAAATTATTATCCTGTAAGAATCAATTAGTAATGAACAAAATTTTACCTTATCCTGTTCAATGTAGCACTCCTACGGTAACTGGTGAGGAACTTCTTTACCATCAACATCCAGAACTCTCTCAAGTACTTCTAAAAATAAAAAGTAAATTTGATAAAGTTTTCTCTGATTGTTTATGGCCATGCTATTCAACACAATTGCAAATTTTATTTAATTCATTAAACCCCAAGCGAACGCCGGCGTTCGCGCACCTATTGTCTTTCAATTGTGTCTGCAATTATCACAATTGAAAGGTTAAAGTACCAAAATCTATTGATGCCTCAGTTTGCACCAATCAAGATCTAGGTAATTTCATAGATCACAATAAGGAATATTATAAAATTTATACTGATGGGAGTAAAGGAGAGTCTCATGTTCGTAGTGCTGTTTATGACCCCCAAATTAAATATGTACAAAGTTTTGTTTTAGATAATAGATGCAGTATATTTACTGCTGAGGCATATGCAGTTTTAGAAGCACTTAAGCACATTGATTCTGTGGACAAATGTACACACTTTTTAATCCTTACCGATTCTCTAAGTTTAATAAAGAGTTTAAAAGGTTTAAACATTAACTTTAAATCAAATTATTTGCTTTTTAAAATTAAAATTATTTTAAATAATCTTAGCTCTAAAGGAAAAGGAGTTTTTTTCATGTGGATTCCTTCACATAGAGGTATAAGTGAAAATGAAATTGCTGATAAAGCTGCATATAATGGAACTAATTCAATAGATGTAAGTGCTGTTGTTAGGACTCCTTTTACTGATTGTTATACTGACATTAATATGGAAATAGATGAAGTTTGGAGAAGATTTTGGAAAAAAGATCAAGAACAGAAAGGCAAATGGTATGGCAGCATACAAATGGACTTACCCAGAAAACCCTGGTATTACAAGTTGAAGACTGCTAGCAGAGACTTCATTACAACAATAAATAGACTCCGATTTGGGCATAACACCGCACCCGCTCATTTGAACAGACTCAACATAATTGAAGATGCAACATGCACAGCTTGTAGAAAGTTCCCAGGAACAGCAGAGCATATTATATTCAGTTGTGAAGAATATAACTTCCAACGTCTCATACTTGCGAGTGAACTTTGTGACATATCTGAAGAAATGTCAACAAATATTGAATCCCGCTGCCTTATCGATTTGCTACAAAATAAAGACTGCTTTTTGCCGTTATATAATTATATTAAAAATACCATCGGAAAAATATAAAGAAAATTTACACGAGTGAAGAGTTATCAGGATATGATGGAAATTATAAAAATGAAGAAATGGCACAAAGGCCAAAAGGCCATGCCATAAAATTGGAAAAAAAAAAAAAAAAGATTTCATAATACGGATAAGCAAGGCAGTTCATTTTACGGCGTAAATTGACTGGAATTAAGAGCTTGTTAGATTCATCATTATTTGTGACGTATTTATATTGTGAATTTTCATTTTTCACGAATATTGTTAGTAGTATTTTATACGTTGGTAACATTTATGAAGCTTGAATCTAATGTTGAAGTACCTGCCTAAGATAATAATGTTGTGTTTACAAACATAAAACGCCAAACTTATAAAAAGCCTTATTGATGATAATGTTGTAAATTGTAATGTAATTATTAATAATCTTTGTAATTTATAACTACTAAGACTTTGTCTACTAAAATATAAGAAGTTGTGTGTTGTGCGACAAACTGAGATTTGTAGAAGGTGGAAGGACATTCGATGTTTAAGTGTCAACCCACAGGCTTGACACTTGGACGTCAGGACTTTCCTATAAATAAGATTGGTTTCTATTAAAGTCCTTTTACAGTCTGTCAAGAAAGTCATGAAAAGAAGGGAGGGCGCTACCATCATTACCACCTATTAAACGGCTCAAATAAAGTCTTATCTCAAAGAACGTTTTAAGTTCCTTCATGACACACATACTAGACATTTGAGATCATCGGAGAACTTGAAACTTTTGATGCCCTTGCATTCTACCAAATTCTGCGACAAATCGTTTACGGTTCAGGCGGTGCGATTATGGAACGCTTTGCCATTGTCAATGAGACAAGCCCAGTCGCTAGGTTCTTTTAAAAACCTTGTCAAAGAACATTACCTTTTTCTCTAATATTACTGTGACACTGCCAAATTTAATTTCTTCCATCGCTAATCTTTATTATATTCTTTTCTTTTTGGCTTCCACTTAATTGTTACACATGATATTTATATATATTGTATGTATTTATATGTTGTATATATTCATAAATGTATTTATGTACTTGTATATATTTTTTTTGTTTTTCCCCCTTAATTAATTTGTCCCTTGATTTGCTTGAAGCACACCGCAGACTACCCCCTTTTTTAGTTTAAGTTCTTATTGTTACGCCATTAAACGTGAACACGCCATATCTCCGAGAAAATAGCAAATAGCACATAATAATTAAAACGCATTGCTGTTGGAAAGGTCTAGAATGGTTGGACGTAGTCAGTCTTAGAAAAATCTCGAAACATCCACAACATACCTACAAGTAGTAGTAGGCATTTATCTAACCGTAAGGGAAATTGTACTCTCCGACGTTAAAAATAGAGTCGAAATTCGCATGAACGTGACTATTATTATTACGAGCAATAAAAATGATTTATGACTTCGAGAAGCGATTCAATTGTTCTGGAATTCTGGATAAATCCGGGAACGTCGGTATCTAGAATTTTCTTGGCTCCGCATATAAATACGAGCCCCCGGCCGGAAGCGAGTCAGTTGTGATTTCGACTGCGATCAAGAGCGAACTACCCTAGTACTTGAAGTGATTTTACTTAACGACTAAAGCGATAGTGTAACGGTACTCTAGTGTTAATTGCGATTCGGATTATTGTTGACTGGACTAATTGTTATTGTTTGTGGTAAATAAAGTTCTCTCGTCAGTAAATCGGCATTTGATTACCCACGTACGTAACATTATATTCCATCCCAAGGTTGTCTGGAAGACATCGCTTTCAGCGATAAGACCGCCGCTGTGCACATAGGTTTAAGTTTCTGTGAAATTGTTACTATTTTGGTGTACAATAAAGTTTATCCTATTCTCTGGTTAAAGATATTTATTGCTCATAAAGAAATTTACATTTCACTTAAATGAGATTAAAATTTAGAACTATGGTAAATCATTCATACTTCGACAATCGAACTTGCTATACAAATATGTTAGGTACTATTAATTAATGTACAGAAAAAGCAATTTAATATTGTGATAGAAAAACTTGGTTTGTGGGTATTTCCGAAAACATTGTTATTATAAACTAATTGAAACTACCTCGCTTGCAGAAAAAGAATGCGGTCTTGTTGTCACAATACAGAGAAGTCACTCAGTAGTACAACTTACGCAACATTCAAGTTTTTAATTTTTATACATATCTATTATTAAAATATTTAATTATTTTAAGCTTATGTTATAATTACATTTTGAACAATGTGTTTTTTTAGTAGGGTCTTAAAAATGTTGAACGAAATCGCATTCCTTATTCTATTCTATTCTATTCTAATAAAATTGGTAGAATCGCTTCTCCCTTACGTCAGTGTCATTTGAAACACCAAAGGATAACGTGCTCACGAAAAGTAATTAATTATGCCGGTTTGTGCAATCAGACTGTACCGCAATTATGTGGGAAAACCGTATAATAATACCAAGATCACTTTTCATCGGTAAGTTTTATTATTTACCCACTATTATTTTAAGAAACACGATTTTTTTTTCGTTTTTTTGGAAGTTATTCTGATTAGCCAGTGTTGTCAGTTTTTTACTAGAGAGATTTGGCGAAACTATGGGAGACATAACACAAATATTATTACGTAATCTTTTGATCAGGAGAACATTATTATGTCAATAAATCAATTTAAAAATTACATTATTTATTAAATCACTAAATGATAACTTAGCTTTGCCTACAAAATAAATAAAACCCATGACGTCATGCTCTAAATAGTATTTTTGTTAGTTCTTTCTAATATTTTGGGTTTCAGATTTCCTACGGATCCCATACCTACTAGCAAATTGCTGGAGAGACATTATACTGTGGACTCGAAATTAAAACCAGTGGAAATCCCACAGGACTTCAGTCGTGTGTTTTTCTGATGATGATTTATATTTTACAAAAAAGGGTTTAAGACGGCTAAAGAACTAAAATTACTGATTGTCTCCGATCTTGAACACGCCTATTTTGTCATCCATACCATCAGGTGAGATGGTGGTCAAACGCGAACCTATCAATAAAAAATAAAAGACTGTTATTTTTTTCTCTCTATTTTTGTCTTACATCTTGGACTTTATACTTTTTATTTGTTTGTTTTATTTACGTACATATAAGCACATGTAAGCAGAGAATTGTGTGTCTTAAAGTCTGTGTTAAATAAATGTATTTTTTTTCTTTCTTTAATTTACAAAATATTATTTCATTCAACCTATTTTGTTAAACTTTCTTCATTATAAATAACAGTTAAAAGGAAAGTTAATCATTTGGAGCAGGCATCCCTAAACATGCACACCTTGACAGTTTGACGACAATAAGTACACAAGCGGTACTCACACATATCTTGCAATTGGAGACGGTTTTAGTGCATTCGTTTGTTTGCATTGCTCTGTCTAGACAAGTATAAAATCAAAGGTTTGACGTTTATGTCATGTGTCAGGAGAAACTGTTGTGGTCTGAGTTTTTTATCGTTTATAAAGTAAATAATCGTCATTATTATACCAAAAGTGATTAAAAGTGCTAGCAGGGATATTATCTTGAGAGTCAAACGTGTTTGTGAAGAGAAATGAGAAAATATTGGGCCTACGGTACCACTTTCCAAAATTAGACCCATTTGTCAAATAATTTTTCGGGTGACATTCACAAATAAATTTCCCTAAATATGCGTAGGTACCTGATACAATGGATTCATCCGATTCCTCAGTTATAGAAGACTAGCTGGATTCTGATTCTGAAAGTGCTACTACGTGATAGAGTAAGATATCGATGCTTCCGGCAACAAATGTCGTAAACGCCATTTTGGCGAAAATGAGTTAAGAATGCAGCCCTACTTAATTTTTGGCGCTGCGTCGATCTAAAAATGTGAATAAAATATTCGCCTAAAAAAATACTTTTACACCCAAAATTTTTACTAGTATAATCAAGATTTTTTAGAAAAGAGGGTATGTATAACTCATATTGCTTAGAACCGAATAACCGTGCAGGTCGTATAATACAACGTACAAACAGCTGTCGGTCGTAAAAACATGAATACATAATTAATTGTAATTACACCCCACAATCATTTTTAAAACGTAAGCTCTGCTGAGAAACAATTGTCGTAATGTCACTTGGTCTTGGAGAATCAACAAAATCCTTGTGTGCCCGACAAATGCAACAGGAAATGCTTTGAAATAAATGAAGAGAAACGAAAGACTATTCACGAATTTTACTGGTCTCTCGATAATCAGCGCAGAAAAGATTGGATTGTACGATGTGCACGACCAGTACCCGTAAACAGAAAAAGGACTGAGTCTCCTAATAGTAGAAGAAACATTACTTACGAATATTATATCAACGAAGGCGAAGGCCTTAGACAAGTCTGCCAGAAGTTCATATTAAACACATTAGACGTAACACAAAAATTTTTACTATATACACTTACAAACTCCAAAGAGGGTATGGCAGAAACTGAAAAGAGAACAAGACATTACGCATCAAAATATTCGGAAGCAGCAAAAAATTATGTAAGAGAATTTATAAATAAGTTGCCAGTAACGCCATCGCATTACGCTCGAAAAGAAAGTAGTCGTGTCTATTTATCTCAAGATGTAAAAAATATTTCAAACCTATATCAAATCTATTTATTTGACTGCACAAAGGAAGAAAAAGAAAAAGTAAGTGAAGGGGTTTTTAGGAATATATTTTGTCAGGATTATAGTCACGTAGGCTTCCACATTCCTAAAAAGGACAAATGCATCGTGTGTGTTAAAGCAGAAAATCAAAAAGATATAACTGAAGAGGAACAAGAAAAGTTACAAGATCACATCCTAGAAAAGAAAGCAAGCTATAGAAGGTTTGCTGCTCATCAAAAACTACATACTCTTAACAATGATACTGTCACTTCTAGTTTCGACTTGCAAAAAGTCTTAAACACCCCTCATGATCAAAACAGCTATATACGGATAAACTACCAATTACCGCAGCTAAATACAAAGATCTGCAACGATTGTGTGATCAGGGGACAATACACAAACGGTTTCATGCCGAATACAAACAGCTTCCTTGTCAGTCTCATAATGTCATTGATACTCTTCCTGAGACTGACGAGGAAGATGAAATTTCTGATTAATTATCTTCTATCAGAAAATCAGGTCTTCAAATTTCTGGTTAATAATCTTCTATCCAATGACAGAAGATTATTAATCAGAAATTTGAAGACCTGATTTTCTATAACTCGTCGTCGTATTATGTTTGCATCTACTTTTTTATTATCTTGTCGATAACACTTTCCCATTTTCACCAACGACACTAAAAGTTAGGTAGACCATAGTACAGAAGCTTTCCGAACAAACAAGATCTAGAAAGATGAACTATCTAAATTTTTAAGGGCGTTGGTGAAAATGGGCATTGTTTATTAAAATTATTAGAACAGTAAGCTTGGTAGAATGTTTACTTATTTTTTTTTGTAATTCATTATCAATACGTTTTAAAAAAATGTCGTGATTATAAAATCTTCTTGAAATCAATGAAACAAAATGATTACTTAACATTTTGAATTATGTCTGGCTGGTTAAGTACGCCGTTGGAGGTAGAACACTATAGGCATCTTGTAACAAACGCTTGATTAAATTATACGGGACGATGCCTATAATATACTTACTTAAGTGTATTTTTATTCCTTTAGGACCTGCCAGGTCCTAAAGGTATAAAAATTTCGAGCCGCGACACAAACAATGATGATGAATGATGATTGATGTACAAGATCCTCTAACGGAAATTTAAGTGATTGGTTTAGACATTTTTTTACTTTGAATTTGTATTAGTGCCTTGCTTAACCATTATTTTGATTGATCGATGACGGTCAATGAATAAAAAACCTTTTTTAATTATGTCAATTTGTGTTTTATTTTATTGTTTTTATTACAAGTAATGAAAACTCAACTTACAGTCTTAAATTCATTGATTTGCTTCAGATATTTACGTTTGTTACATACCATCGCATCAGATCGTGGTGTTTACACTCATTTTTATTTCAGTATATGGTTTTTAAAACCAAACCCAGAACTATTGTATTTAAAAACTGGTGCATACTTCTAACTTCCGTTAGACAAATCGTTCTCCATTGATTTGTTAGTGGTCGTAAATACCAACTTTTTGAATTTTCTGGGGTGTATGTCCAAGCTAACTTTTAAAATAAGGCTTTGACATAAATAGCAATAATATATTATGAAACACCATCATATTTTACGTATTTCTTGTATAGAACACAATTTTACAACTTTTAAAGTTAAAAAGATATAAGCCAAAAACGAAATTATTTTTTGTTTTTCGTTGATTACCAAAAGTGCTATTTTGGTGTTTACGACCTTTGTTGTCGGAAGCATCGATATTCAATAAAAGTTTCACAAGGTTCATGACTTTTTAGTATTTTTTCTTATTAGTTAGGTTGGCAACATTAAGAGCGCCCCCAGCTGCGCGCCAAGTTATCGTGCGAGGACTCTAGATGGCGGCTCCAGACCTTAAGGCGAAGTCGGTTTATTAAGGCGATGTCTGTACAACTATGATGTATAAAATCTTTGGTAGACACTGACAATCGCTTTTGACGTAATTCGGAACTAAGGGTATGTAATCACTATGATAGGTAAGCGTTCCAAATGAGAATTGGACCGATTCCTATGTTTTGACGTCTCGTCGTACTGTCAAATCGAAGAAATTTTGGCAAAATCAGTGTTGCCAACGTATCACTTTCAGTGCTAGATTTAGCACTATTTTCACAAGGCCATTACTGAAATCGAACATACAGCACCTAGCACTCAATCTAGCACCATTTAATAGTCAAGCGAAATTTTCAAATTATATTGAAACGCACACACGCACAGCATTCGTGTCTTGTAACAAACACATTCGTATGACTGACACATAGATTTATTATCTATGGAATTACACATAGACAATAAGTTTATGAGTTTTTGGTGGGATTTCTTCGTGTGATGTTCAGTGACTGTTATTTGCAAATTGATTCATAGTGGATATTCAGAAATCCTCTACTGGCGACGCTAGCTCGCTCAATAGCTGGAGGCATGAGCGTGTGAGCCTGGATAGTGGTGTGATTAGTGTGGTGCGAGGCTGGCGAGGCACTGGCCAGGATATTCTTCTACAAGTCTTCTTTTTTTTTTGTTTGTTTGTAAATATGTATCATATAAATAACAGTTTTTATGTAAAAAAAGGTAATTCATGAACAAAAAAATACTCATGTGATTTTATTTCATAGCACTATTTTTGGAAATCCATAGCAATCTAGCACTATTTGAGAATATTTTTAGCACTTATTGCCTTGGTGGTATAGAGTTGGCATCACTGGGCAAAATCAGGCAAAATTTAAGAATTCAGAAATGATTAAAATTGGAGAGCTGGATTCTGATTAAACTTTTTTCGTTCACAGTTCAATAATAAATTAAATTTTTCGTAAATTAATTCCTCGATTTGACAGTAAATCGTGACGTCACAACATGGCGGGCGATCCTATTCTCATTTGGAACGCATTGTATTAATTTATGAAATTGTGATTTGTTGTGACTGGCATAGTTGCATCGGGTCTAGTTGTAGTACATAGTTCCGTAAATTATAATATAAATACTAGTTCGTCTTCGTTTGTTGCGATGAATGCTAAAGATAAGCTTTATTTTCGTTAATATTATTTTTATTTAACAAAAAGCGATTATAAAACAAGTGCATATTGTCTAAAACTTTATTTATATTATCCGTTAAAAAATTGCCAAAATGGCCATGAACGTGAAAGACTTGTGTAGATTATGTGCTAAGAAAGACGAGTATTCAAAAGATCTATTGGATGAAAGTAATAGAAATGTTCTTAAACTACTACAAGATTTCATACAAATCATTGTAAGTACTATCTCATTTATCTTATAACTTAAAGAAGTCTATCAGGTATACATATTACAAAGCCTATCAGAAAAGATTTACGTCGCCGTGTGTGCTCAGCAAGGATTGACTGTAAATAACACGTAAATGAATATTTAGTTATCATTCTGTTCTTTCAATAATTATTTGTGTCTAGTTTGCAACGTGAAATGACTGTCTCTTTTAAACAGCTTTTGTTAGACAGAGAAAATATTGTGTAAAAAAATAACTTTTTCAACTTCATATAGAACAGCTGATTTCATATTATCTTATTTCTTTGTTTTAGATTTTCGAGAACGACAATTTGCCAACGAAGATTTGTTTGAATTGTGAAGAAAAAATGGTGTCATTCCAACTATTTGTATTAGAATGTTATAAGGCTCAAGATACACTCAAAAAATTGTATGATGAAAATTATAATTCACTTGATATCAAACTAGAACAGACACAGGCAGCTGTAGATTTTGGTGTCCCAATAAAATCTGAGGTTTGTTTATTTTCATAATATTATTATATATTCTTTACTGTACACCACATAAACAAAAATACAGGACAAATAGAATAATAAGTTAATAATCAGTTAGTTTCATGTTATTCTTAGATATTACTCAAGTACTGGCAATTGACTTTTATATGGTTTAATGTCAATTACTCTGCTTACTACAGTAAAACAAGGTGAATAGAGACTTAAGGGTGAATAGAGACAAAACTTTAAAGGGTTTTTTCTCGTTATCTGAATATTTTTTGCAGCATTTAACTATATCAATTTATTAATGAATTTTTATTCTAAAAAATCGATGCTTTGTTAGAGGCCGATATTATGACATCAAAGTGAAAAACCAAACCAAAGTTTTGTCTTTTCACCCCTAAGTCTCTATTCACCCCGTTTTACGGTATATCATTACACCATTACTTTAAGGCAATGATTGAAATGAGAAAATAGATTAATTGATGTAATAACATCAAATTAATCTATTTTCTCATTTCATTTCCCAAAGGAGATATCTAAGCGAACGTCATTGCGCAGGCCAAGTTCCAGCATCAGTCCGCGCGCATGCCGTGCACTATTTACATAAACCATTTCGACCCACTTTTGATCATCTGTAGCTCAGTGCCTTTGTACCTACGTAAACATATATTAATTCATTAAACCCCAAGCGAACGCCGGCGTTCGCGCACCTATTGTCTTTCTATTGTGTCGGTGATTTCCACGATTGAAAGGTTTATGTTCAAGCAGTATGCCAAATTTCATAGATATAGCTTCAGTAGATCCTGGAATATAATCCAATGAATATAGCTAATTTTGGCACTGACTCACTGACCGGTAATCAAAACCTCTAGGCCTCTTCCAATTGTCCTAGCGTTATGAAATTTGGCACACAGGTTGTGTGTTAAATGTGATAGATAATCAAAAAAATAAGAAATTTAGGAAATCTGTCAAGCGTGAGTTGGGTCAATCTAATATCGAATTTTCAATAAAAATATTTATGAACCAGTGATATGAGAATACAAAGAGGATGGGGGGAGTTAAGGGGTATAAAATAATTCATAAGAAATTTAAGAAATCTGTCAAGCTTGAGATGGCTTAATCGAATATCAAATTTTTAATAAAATATATATACAGGGTGTGGCGTAAATAGTGGTCCAATGTTAACGGGTCGATATACCATATATTGATTGAAAACCACTTTTAACATAGGTCTCGGAATAAAACTGATCTTTATCTTTTTTTAAAAACAATACCTTGCCATACTAATTTGGCTCTAATTTCAACAAAAAACATTATTTTCCTATTTTGTTTTTTGTATATTACTGCTTTATTACGCAAATAACTGTTTTTCTGTAAACTTAAAAATATTATAGAAAAACATTGTTTATTTCAAATTTTAACTATAGTCTTCAGATGATCACTAGACTTTGTTCGCAAATGGTGTAAAAGAAATGTCTAAACTGTCGGTGCCCGTTATTGAAAAAATATGTTCATTAAATACAGATTCTAATGTGGTAGGTATTAAAAAAACTGATACCATGATTTAAAAAAAAGTTATTGAGATTTAACTTGAAAAGGAGCTGAATTTGAAAAAAATACACTATTTAAATTAAGTATGTTACCGATGTTGCATAATATCTTGGACCTAATTTTAAATAACATTTAACATAACTATTTACTAGTAGTTATTTAGGGTCAAGCAAAATGGTAAAAAAAGGTCAAAAATTCCCAGATTTGGCCGGATAACAAATCAGACTATGTCAAGATGTAATAAAAATCTAACTAGTCAATTTTGACTGAAAATGCTTCAATGTGATCTCGTAAGTTGCATGCGCTTCTAGTTTCTGTGTTTATCTTTACCGTTAAATTCCTTCATTGTTCTTCCTGGACCCTGATTTGCGTCTGTTTGGACTTCTTTGTTTTTATGATCTCTACGACGTTGGCTACATTATTTGGACTACGACTTGCTTGACAATTATACAAACCTGCAGTGCAGTGACGATTTTACGATGTCTCAGTACACACCACAGGAAAATGCCAAAATGCAAATTATTTATGGCGAATGCAGAGGCATTGGTAGAGATGCAGTCCGACTTTATCGGGAAAATATCCAGGTTATCGTGTATTTGGTAGAGTACACACCGCATATTCTGAGGATACCCGGCAGAGGCGTAGTCGGTGCAAGTAAGTCCCGACCAAGGGTTTACAATGACGACGAAGCGTTACATTTAGTCCACGAAGATCTATCTACTTCAATTTGTGTCAGATCATTTATCCGACGATGCAAAGCGTCCATAACCGCCAGTAGTGGTCACTTCAAAAATTTAGTCTAAAGATTTAGCTAACTATCATTTAATAAATATTTGAATTTTTTGAGTAGTTGATTTATTTGAAAATTTAGAAAATAGGAAAACTTAGAAATTAGGAATGATTTTTTTCATAAGGTGAAGTTTATATTCTTCATTAAAAGCTAAAAAACCGGCCATGTGCGAGTCGGACTCGCCCATGGAGGGTTCCGTAGCAGCAAGTAAAATTATATAAAAGTTCTTGTAGTTCGTTGTAACTTTGATCGATGTTTTAATAATAGTGTATTTTCTTTAGATTTATGACGTATTAAAAAAAAAACTACTTACTAGATCTCGTTCAAATCAATTTTCGTTGGTAGTTTGCATGGTAATATACATCATATATTTCTTTTACTTTTATCATTCTCTTATTTTAGAAGTTACAGGGGACGACGACACATTTTACCACTTTGAAAGTGTCTCTCGCGTAAACTATTCAATTTAGAAAAAAAAATATATTAGAAACCTTAATATCATTTTTGAAGACCTATCCATAGACACCCCATACGTATGGATTTAATGAAAAAAAAATTTTGATTTTCAGTTCTAAGTATGGGGACCCCCAAAATTTATTGCTTTTTTTCTATTTTTGTGTGAAAATCTTAATGCGGTTCACAGAATACATCTACTTACTAAGTTTCAACAGTATAGCTCTTATAGTTTCGGAAAAAAGTGGCTGTGACATACGGACGGACAGACAGACATGACGAATCTATAAGGGTTCCGTTTTTTGCCATTTGGCTACGGAACCCTAAAAACGACTTCTAGTTAGGTCCAAGATATTTTGCAACATCGATAACGTACTTAAATTAAATAGTGGATTTTTTTCAAATTCAGCTCCTTTTCATGTTAAATGACAATAACTTTTTTTTTAAATCGTGGTACCAGTTTTTTTATACCACATTAGAATCTGTATTTAATGGACATATTTTTTCAATAATGGGCACCGACAGTGTAGTACATTTCTTTTACACCATTCGCGCCCAAAGTCTATTGATTATCTGAAGACTATAGTTAAAATTTGAAATAAACAATTTTAAGTGGGAAGTAAAACAGTTATTTGCGTGTTATAGCACATGTATTCAGCAGTTATATGCAAAGGAAAAAATAGGAAAATAATGTTTTTTGTTGAAATAAGAGCCAAATTAGTGTCGCAAGGTGTTGTTTTTCAAAAAAAAAAATATAAATATCAGTTTTATTCTGAGACATAAGGTAAAAAGTGGTTTTAAATTGTGGTGTGTGATAGCTGAATACATGGTGTATCGACCCCTTAACGTTGGACCACTATTTACGCCACACCCTGTGTAAATGAACCAGTGATAAAATGAGAATACGATCGTCGGTATAAAATATTGTCATGTATACATAATGCTCACTATATAGCTTATTAAATACTTACCTAAAAAATCATAAAAGTTGCTTTGAAACTCAAAATGACTTCTAAGGTTAACTATGGACGAGGGCGTGGCACAAAAAGAAAAAAGTATGAATGATTTCTTAAAAAAAAAGTTTTGAAATCCCACCAAAAACATACCTGTTAAAAAGGGGGCCAAGTTCCTATCGGCCAATTGTTCGCATAAAAAAGGGTTGAAATCCAATCCAATGCCAAGTTTAGATGCACTTTAAAATCGATCATAATCATCTTCATCAACAGCCTGATCCACTGGTAAACATTTGCTATTCCCAAGACTTGCCACCACACCCAGACCTCCACCTTCCGCATCCAGCCACTACCCGCCACCGTATTCACGTCAACGGTCCATCTGACGGAAATTCACTTTACCATACATCTAACTTAAAATAGGTATAGCTGTGAGAATACGTAGATACTTGGTTAAAAATATCTATAATTATAATACTTCTGAACTTGGCAGGTTTTCGTGCTGTACGTACCACTTGATTAATGGTATAACAGTGTCACAAGATTGCTTGTTTGTATAGACAAGCAATTTTGTGACACTGTTATATTAGACTAGCTTTTGCCAGCGGCTTTGCTCGTGTACATAATATATGGCCTGTGTCACTTAGGAATAAAGTAGCTTTCTAACGGTGAAAAATTTTTAGCAATTCGACTAGTATTTCCAGAGATTACCTCCTCTCATCCTACAAACAAAAAAACATCAAAACAGAAAAACAAACTTTGCCTTTTTATTACATTAGTATAGACTAGCTTTTGCCCGCGACTTCGTTCGCATGGAATAGTGACTTCCGGAAATTTCAGTACTGAATTGATGCCGACTCTTGACCAATAGATGGCACTGTATGTCCGGAATAATTTTTTTTTTTTTTGCTATAAAAACTATCCTATGTCCTTTCTCAAGTTCCAAACTATGTCTGTACCAAATTTCACACAAATCGGTTCAGTAGTTTAGGCGTGAAGCAAAGACAGACAGACAGAGTTACTTTCGCATTTATAATATTAGTTTGGATATTAGTTTGGATTACATAAAATTATCAGACTTCTAACTTTAAATACTGATACTGTCTTAAAACACATGGCGTGTATTATGTGTAGTTCTTAGGGCAGCCTAAGACGGCCCACTGACCCAAATATATGTTATACAATTTTATAAAATTTTCTTGATTCCCGTGCATTTTTTATAATTACCCTTGTGGTTATTGAATATGGCCAAAATTGGAATTTGCGTCAAATGAGTGCTGCGCAAATGAGCTAGTAAAGAGAGCATGATGGAGAGTACGATCATTTGTTCTGTGTCTGGGTGTAATTTATCTATAATATGTATGTATTTCAAAATATATAAGTATGTTTATCAGTTGTCTGGTACCCATAACACAAGCTCTGCTTAGCTTGGGACTAGACGGCGTTGTGTGATAGTTGTGGAAATATTATTATTATATTATTATATTATTATTACATGTTTCTTTAGATGATGCTCAAGCTGGGTCAGTTGAGTCAGTTCATGACAGTATGTTGTGACAATTGTGTGATAAATCAAACACTTCAGGATAAATTGTATAAATATTTTATTTACTTTGATCAACACAATTTCATACTTATCGTTCTATTAACAATCATTTACAAATACACGGATTAGTCGGACATGTTCACTGTTCAACAACTCAAAGCAGACTGACTGACTCTGTCCAAAATGACAGTTACAAACTCAATGTTTCCTACCACAAACTTTCACAAATACTCGGTCGACTAACCGACCAATCAGAGCAAAGTAAACAGTATCTAACATCAATTGACTAATTAATATACATTATTTATTTATTACTAGCTGTGCCCCGCGGTTTCACCCGCGTTTTTCTCGTTTCCGTGGAAATACCGAGATAAAATATTGCCTATAATTGCCTCCCTCAATAAATGGACTAATGAATATTTAAACAGTTTTCATATCAGATCAGTATTTCCCAAGATTAACGCGTTCATAAATGTATTTATTATACTCTTCAAAGATCTTATACTTACAATCATCAACAAATATATTTCGAAAAAGATTATTACAGGATTTTATGTTGATAAAAAACTCTATGGCCCATAACTCATTAAAAGGTACCAACTCTTAACATCTTACACACGTGATAACTTTTAAACGAAATATCCGATTGAGATGAAACAAAAAGTATTTTACTTCTACATAAATACTCTTGATAACATAATGCTTAATTTCGATAAAGATTAATATTACGATACATATTTAACGTAGTTTTTTTTTCTTCACACGATTTAATAATTATTTTGAACACAAAATCGGTTATTGTGATTAAACCATGATAGCTAGATATATGTTCTCGTGGACTTTTTTGTAGGTCTTAATGGGATCTACAAACCCGTAGTACATCATTTTGTTCTATTGTCAATAGATTTTGCAGCGCACGCAAAAATAGGTTTTCGATTTTACACCTTGTGTTACAAAATAGCAATTTTATTACGGATCCCTAATTTTGAAAACAAAAAAACATAGCCTATAGCCTTCCTCGATAAATGGACTACCCAACACTGAAAGAATCATTCAAATCGGACCAGTAGTTCCAGAGATTAGCGCGTTCAAACAAACAAACAAACAAACTCTTCCGCTTTATAATATTATATATAATATATATAATATATTAGTATAGATTTATTATATTCTTTATTGTACACCGCATGAACAAAAAAGATACAGGACAAACATTATTCAAAATAAGTGTACAATGGGCGGCCTTATCGCACAGGGCGATCTCTTACAGACAACCTTTGGATGGACTGAAAGAGAGGAGAAAGATATAGGGCTGTCAGTGTACATCAGAATAATACAAATATAAAATAACAACACAAATACATACATACATTACAAAAAATATACTAATAAATATTAAATATGTAATCAAGCCAGGAGAAGACAAAATCAAAGTGAAAGGTAATGCTCCTTCACCATTCTTTTAAACGTACATACATTAGGGTTTCTCTAATAATTAACTGCAAGTAAATATTTCATTTTAACAATATATTTATACAAAACAAATGCATAAAGTCTAATATTATAAATTATTACTTATAGTCTGTGCGGAAAGTAAACCATCGTGCATCGTGGGATTTGAGGGCGCTGCTGTAGATAAATATCGTTTTTGTTATGTCAGCAACATTGTGACGTCATTATAGTGCGACTGTTTATTCTTGATATTTTGAAACTATGTTAGACTAGCGGCTTCACCCTATAATAAAAATTATCCTATAGGCTGCATTTGCTCACCTAAAGAAACTACAAAGTTATAGCTTATGTGCTATATTATTGTAACGTTAATGATTAAGTTCATCTGTCTAGTAATTTTTGCGCGACACATCCATACATACCTCCATCCATCTTCACAAACTTTCGCATTTATAATATTAGTAGCCTATTTATTGAACTTGCTCACGTGATGAAACTTAGCAAAAAATAGGTTATAAGCTATATTATTGCAACGTTTATCATTAAATTCATCCGTTTATAAGTTTTTGCGTAATGTCGACACCTGGAGGAGGCCAATGTCGAACAGTGGATTTCTTTTGATTGTAATGATGGTGAACATTTAAATGCAAACACGAACCGGTAAAGGAAAATAGCGTGAAGAAACTGCTGTACTGCTTATCTAGGTAGGTTCCACCAACGACAACTTACCCAGTTCCAACGAAAATGGTTTTATCACTTTGACTGGGATCGGTCTATTATCACTGACTGAAATATTGTAGCTAGCAGCAAGTTTATGTTTACCCTAGTTAAATTCATAGATAAAAATGAGACACACTACCACTTTCTCGTTGTCTTCCTCGGTACATTTTTCCCTTTTGCTAATCAATGAAAAATATGAACATAATGACTATGAAAATAAAGTACACTTCAGAATTTGTAATGTTGCTTCGTAAAAAATCTATTTAACCTGTAAGGGACCATCTCGTATATAAGATCCTTGGGATCACTTTGTTGTCCGTCTGTTAATCTGTTAAGACCCTTTAACTCGAGAACGCTTGGAGGTATCGAGTTAAAATTAAAACCATACACTCAAATCTGCGGTCTTTTGAAGTTGTGAAAAAATCAGACTTCTGAATAACGAAAAAAAATGATACGGCCGTTTATGTCGCAAAAAAAAACATATATTTTGATACTCAAGGGAATCAAAGTTCAAAGGGGTGACGTTGACCTAGAAAAGAAGACCTCCTGAAATTTGGCATAAATCAAGGTCTCATAGAATAAGTACAGGGAAAAATCTGAAAATAGTAAATTTGTAGATACGCCACAAAAAAAAAAATGCGGTTCGGAAAAATCTTTGTAACTCAATTCGGGAATTGATTTCATAGGTAAATTTGTACAGAATCCTCAGTGCGTGAGTCCGACTCGCACTTGCCCTTTTTTATTTTAGTTACTGTATCCTTACTTAAGCCTGAAAAGAAAAATTCTAAGTTAGTCGAAATGCATTATAAATTTAAAGTATCAATACTCTTTATACTAGCCATCGAATATATTGATCAAAACAAAATAAACAAATATCGTCATGTTTAAATGAATTTCCGTTTAATTTATATATATATTTGGAAATAACAGGGATAGGAGTTCACCTAGGAAGTCCAAAAACATTAAAATAAAAATGTTACGTATAAAAAAAAACAGCATACCAATGTTTCCCAAGTTCGTGACTTTGTTTTCATCAATAATGGTGTGATTTGCCATTTGTTATGTTTGGCAAAACTGTAATATATATATAATATTAAATATTAATTCCCTTGCAGCTCAGTGATAATTTTTATCACATTTCTGAAGATTTCAATTAAAAATCGCAATAAAATAACATAATAAACAAACCCTCTGTCAACATTATATGACGTTTGGCATTTGACGGATTGCTGGGTTGGGTTGCTACTTAAAATCTTTAATTTTGTTTTCACTTTACGCCACGACGGTTCTTTTATCGCACAGACAATAACGTCTATAACGAATGCCTAAACTTCATGTAACCACTAGCGCCATCTATCGCTTATCATTGGAAGTTGAACGATTTATGAATATTTTGTTTAAAAAATCATTACCCGGCATTATGGCCGATTGCCATCCGACATCGACCGATCTCCTGACGCACGATTACAATTAAAATGATAGGCTATTTTCATTCCCAAACTCAACCGGGCTGGGGCCGCTCTCAAGCGGCTCCTGCCTAACCTTGGGGGTCCAGACGCCTCCTCCTATTTGCATACTGTTTTAGTTATCACCGTCCTTTGTGGGCCCGTTCTTAGGGTTCCGTATTTATTAGAGTTCCGTACTTATGTTAATGTCACAATTAGCCTTTTTCAAACTCATAAGTGGGAACACTTATTGTCACGGACGGGGAACTACGGAACCCTACACTGAGCGTGGCCCGAGCCGACACGCTCTTGGCCGGTTTTGGAATATTTCAAAAACATGGTCAAATATTAACAAAATATTTGACTAGGTTCGGGATAGGTTAGGTTAGGTTAGAAAAGAGATGAAGCAAGTTAGTTTCACTATGGTATACAAGATAGGGAAAGAGACGGAAAGGCAAACCATTCAGGAAACGAGAAGATGATGTGGTCAAAGCAGCTGGAAAAACATGGGGTAGACTGAAATGGAAGAGAGAGGATTAGAAATATGTTGGAGAAGGCTTTAAGTAGGGTTTCAGGCAATCAACTCTAAATACTCAATTCAGAAACCCATCCTCGGCATATCTAGTCTTGTATTCATGAATAAAATCCTAGAATCAATACATGATTATAAAGTAATGAATTATCATCTACATATAGATAGACCCATGTGGTTCCATGCCAACATCACTCTTATTACAAAGCCACCATTATTTTTTTGCCTGTCTATCACTGATGAAACAGAATAGTGAGACAGTTGTGACTTTCACAGAGTGTATATTGCTATTGTATTGCCGATATAACAAAAAATAATAAAAATAAAATAAACTTTAAATCCTCTAAAAAATTAAGAACAAGGCCTGGCTGTCTTTTTATTTTGTCACAAACTACTTATAGCATAATTTTTAGGTAATTAATAATATTTTCAATATTTGCAGGTTAAAGATGAAGTTACAGCAGATGATATAGTTTGTAAGTTGCATTAAAAAATATTCTACATTAGGGTAAAAAACTGCTGTCATGTTTTTTCATTGTTTTGTTCGATTTTAATCAATCAAAAAAATCATCATTAAATTAGAAATAGTTTTGAGCAGATATCAAAGTAATCAGTAAAACTATAACAACATGAACATGATACTTAAAAAAGAGTAATTATTAAACATACATCGAAAAAGAGCTTAACTTTTTATATATTACATTTACAGCTGCATTGAACAATGAGGCAGCTTTATCAGTGATAGATGTTTTCCATGATAGTCACAGTGATCATGATGACGCTGATATCCACAATGCTGCTGAAGATAATGACGATGAAGATTATCTCGACGACATTGCTATAGCAGAACTTAAGCCTAAACGTAAGCGTATCAGAAGAAAGGATATAACTGAACAGGAGGCAGAAGAGTTTAGACAAATTCTCAGAAAGCCTAATTTGAAAGTGAAAGATTTTGTAAAGTAAGTTAAAGTTTAATTTATGTATGGTATCTATTGATGTGTTTTATTTACTGTTATTGATATACTTACGTATAGCTATATGCATATGTATGTGTTATATGATTTGTGATTATATGTATGTGTGATTTGTGTACACCATAGATATCCGGAGATATGCCTTCATTGCGGAATAGTAAGGAGTCCTAGTGAGGCCGCTTATTTCCTACCAAAATAATTACAATATTCACAAATAGTGTATTTACGACACACATTTAAAATTTGCACACGCACACTAAGAAGAAAGCACCTACACTAAATCAATTTCTAATAGCACACATCAATAGAATGGGCGGAGCGTGCGCTTGTAAACACATAATATTTCATTCAATGCACAGGCATGCAAATAGGGAGTCGAAAAAGAAGGTCAATAATTTGATCGATATTTAATTTTAGCACATTCGAGTAATACAATTAAGTACATACTTTGTTTTATTTTCTTCAAATTATTTTTTTATGTACCTAAGTTTCCGAAAATAGAGTTTACTTTTAATAAAATAAAATAGAAATATATTTTTTAGTATCGTATTACCGGTTAAAAGGGCCGTTCTCTGTTATATCATGCTGTATTATTATATACCTAATATACTACTTAATCTTAAAAAAAAATATCATAAATTTAAACAGTTAGGTAAATTTTATACTCACATTTAAACTCCAGCTTCAACACAATTTTTTATAGAATTAAAATAAAGTCATCTAGAAAATTAGTTCTATTTTATTAACCGACTCCTAAAAAAGGAGGAGGTTCTCAATTCGGATGTTTGTATATTTTTTTTATGTATGATTCTAGCAGTGTTTGAGCTTATTAGAATTGTCATGAGATGCACTTTGGCTATATGATACTATCGAACTGATCTGATGATGAGATAATGGAGAAAAAAAAATTGTCATGAGAAAAAGGTACTCGGGCTGTAAGTGTATTGCAACTGAAAAGTGTGAAATAAAAAAACTTAAAAAAAAAATATAACCGACTTCACTAAAAAAAACACTAAAACGATTCAAATAGCGATGTATCGCGAATTTTTTAAATCAAACTTCGAACATTGACCGCTGCTTTGCCTTATGATTGACTAAGGTGGCCTACTCGGTCAATATTATTGTGCAATATTAATCTTTTAGGACCCATCTTACAAAACCGCCAAATAACCAGATTTTTCATAATAATAATTGAATATTTTTGAATAGCAAACACAAATGATTGTAACATTTAGCAAAAAAAAAAAACTTTACGAAGTTATATTTGTTTTTCATCTCTATCTTTTTAGTATAATTTACGTTTTTACACTTCACGAGTATTGAAATTGAACATTAAATTAACTACTAATTTAACATGTAATATTACAATATCCATTGAAATATATATATATAAACAAAAAAACAGTATTGGAACTGAAATAAAACGCATATCGATAAAATCAGTCACACCCCTCGGAAAGATTCGGGATAGTTCAAGCTAGTTCGTGTCGCTCTGGACGTAGGTTAGTAAATTATTTAAAAAATGATTTAAAATATAAAACATTGACTTAATTGTTTACTTACCGGTGGCAGGACACGCCATTTGTCTTTAGGTTGACGATATTCGACCTACTTTTACATTTAATTACTGCACAATTCGGCATATTGTTTTTTTACACATCAATAGCACACTGTACGCAATTGCAAAGTGACTGAATGAATCGTACAGCCGCCGTTCAAATAATTTGACCATTTGGTCCTAATGTGCGCCCACGTGCCACGCCCCCATGGCATATCCCTCGATATCCTTGGTGTACACTGTGTCTACATCTTTTAGGCAACCCTGTCGCAGGTCTGCTGTAAGAAATTTCATTTGAAATAAGCAATACCTTTGTGCCCTTTTATCTGTATTTTTTTTTTCATTTTTAAATGTGTGTGTACATAAATTAATTAAATTTTAATTAGTTTAGCAACATGAATGTAATGCATTTTGGTTCAATCAATTTTATGTAATTATTTTAACATTTTAGATTGCAGTGCGATTTCTGTGGTGAAAAACTGAAGACATGGAGTGGCTTGCGAGTACATTACTCTAAAGTGCATAAGAGTGAACCATATGTTTACTGCTTGTGTGGCTTTGCAGTACGATCTAAAAGTGTTCTTTATAAACATGTGTCAGACCATAAAATAGAAAGTAGAAAATTAAGAAAGAATTCAGAAGAATCTGAGGATGATGAAAAACAAGAATTTAAATATGAAAGTTTGAATGTGAAAGATTTTATTAGGTATTGGTCAATTTAATTTTGTAGTATTTTACCAGATCCTTAATCGGTTTTAAATTATGGTTGCAATGTGTTTGCGACTTCTACTAATTAATAAATAGTTTTAAATTTTATTTTTTTACAGGTTTTTATGTGCTCATTGTGACAAGGAGTGTTCTAGTTGGTACCGACTGAAAGCACATTGTGAGTATGCTCACAAAGTATCCCCCGTGGTATCTTGTGTCTGTGGCATCACTCTTAAATCTAAGTCGGTCATGTACAAGCATGTACAAGACCATAGGAATCCCAATGTACTGTCGTAAGTATCATTATACTAACGCTTAATAAACCAATCGGGAATTTGAGTTTTTTTTATTATTGGTATCAAAAAGTAACTTATATCCAAAATCGCAAAAAAAAAAATTTTTGCAACCCTAATTAAGTTAGAACCCCTTCAAATCTTTTGGAAGGCAAAACTGTTGACTGATGAAAGTGAAAGGAAAGGAAAGGGAAATATTTGAATTGGTAATTACTACTTACAGATGGGTTTCTACCCGTTAAATACCGGGTAAACACCCAAAATACCCAAATGGTGGGTATTTAATTTTTCCACATTTTTAAATTGTTTTATACATTTTTAGCAATAAAGAAATGTTATCCAATATGTTTTATGCATGAAATGTACATGGTGTCGGGAAATAATAGTTTTCTACTAACAAATCATATAAAAATTGCACGGCCGCAACTTTTAAGTGTTATATTAGGTCCTTACATATGAAATTAGCGTTTTGTCGTACTGACCACTTTGATCTGAAATATATCTCCTCTTTGGTTAAGAATTCCAAATTCAAATTTATAAATTAACTAGCGACCCGCCCCGGCTTCGCACGGGTGCAATGCTCTTGCCGCACCGGGCGGCCGGCCGGTACCGCCGCAAACGCTACGTCCCGCAATTTTTAAATCTGTAATATCTTCGAAAATATTCACTTAAATCATACGGTGTAAAGGGCCATATAGATCTATATTAAATAAACAATGTATTCAAGGTATTTAATTGGTTAAGGATTAATGCTGTATTCGTTAAAATCGTTTCGAAAATTAGCCATTATTTGTCGTAAAAAGAAAATGACAAAAAAAAGTTATTGTGGGTTATCCATAAGAGATAGACATATACCATCACGGACTTTTCTGTAGACCTTTTCAATGTGACATTATTTTAATAAAACTCGTAGAGTTCAGCCTGCGTTTGCAATGTAAGCGGAAAAAATGTAATTATTTACGACATCACATTAGAAACCTCAAAAATAACAGTAATTCTCCACTATTTAATGGATGTTATTATACATATAAACCTTCCTCTTGAATCACTCTATCTATTAAAAACCGCATCAAAATCCGTTGCGTAGTTTCAAAGATTTAAGCATACAAAGGGACATAGGGACAGAGAAAGCGACTTTGTTTTATACTATGTAGTGATGATTTAGCTGGTACATTTGAGTTTTTAAAACAGTTATTCATTTTTTTTCCTCATTATTTTTTCTTTGGCGTCTCTTATTGCCGCACTATGGAAAACAGGAAGTTTCGGTATATTTACGAGTACGAGTTGTACCGTGGCACCAGTGCTGCAGAAACAGCTCCAAGTATTAAAGATGTGTACGGCGCTGGTGTCGCAAAAGTAAGCTTTGCTCAACCGACATAATAATGAAGGGAATCATTATTTGTGATAAAAAGTGGATACTGCACGATAATCAGAAGCGCTCGTCGCAATGGCCGAACCCTGGAGACCCAGCCAAATCCTGCCCTAAACGAAAATAGACTCAGAAAAAGTTACTTTTGAGTGTTTGGTGGACTAGCGCCGGCGTCGTGCGCTACAGCTTTCTAAAATCTGGCCAAACGATTACAGCAGATATCTATTGCCAGCAACTCCGCCGCCTTTGAATATCGTGTCATAACAAATAATTATTGTTAAAATACATTTGTTAAACGTGACTCAACAAACTCTTGGGTGTACGAGATGAAGAACTGAAACGGCACAACTAGTAAACTCGCGTATATGCTCAAAACTAGTGACAATGAAGATATTTGTTATTAACTAAAAATCTACCAATAAAAGATTGAAATTAATATTTAAAAAACATGCTGAATGTTCATCATCATCATCATCATCATATCAGCCGAAAGATGTCCACTGTTGGACGTAGGCTAGGCCTCCTCCAAGCGTCGCCAAAACGACCGGTCCTGTGCGTCACGTATCTATCGGATACCTGCGACCCTGACCAGGTCATCGATCCACCTTGTTGGAGGCCTTCCAACGCTGTCTTCCAGTACGTGGTCGCCACTCCAGAACCTTTCATCCCCATCGACTATCTGTTCTGCGTGCAATATTTATTTATCTTCCTTACAACTATCATACCTAATGCGATAGTGCGGTCTTAAAATTTAATAAATATAAAACTTGAAAACAAAAAACAATCTAGAACTTACCGACATCGATACTTAAAAACACAACACTTAAAATAAACAAATATATACCAGCTTATAGCCAACTCTAATCAACCCTATAACATAAAATAAACAATTGCATTTTTGCGAATTCACTCGAACTACATGTAAATATATCAATATTTACGTGAAGCTGGTTAATAATTCGGATTGCACGGGTCAATGGCGTTTTGGCAAGAAGATTGGTCCTGGCTACTGGAACGGCTAGCAGTAATATGCAATATGCCCTGCCCCTGGCGCTTAAGTTTGGCGACTCTTCGAGCTATGTCGGTAACCTTGGTTCTCCTGCGGATATCTTCGGCCTGTATTAATAAACGATGCTCAACTCCGTCCTCAAGTGCGATATTATTTGATCCCCGATTATACGATGACAGAAGCTCAAGATCTTTGCTAATTAATAAACACATGAGTACAGGATCTCAGTTACCGAGATCAGCTCCTCAATGCGCTGTACTCAAGCTTAGCTTACGTGAACGATTACGTCACATTGGCCGAAGTTTAAAATAAAATGCCTTTTAATGGGAATATAAAATACCGAATCTTGAACAAATCTGATTCATTTTTTTTTTATTTACTTGGCAATCCAAAAGGATTTGAAGCATTTCTTACAAAAAATTTTGATAAACGATATCACAGAGGCCATAAAATATAACAATAGTACTCTCTATTTCATCGTAATACCTGATTAATTCGACTCAAAATATTTACAAACTCCATGTTTCCCGCTACGCTAATCATGACCTCAAGTCCCGGTCGGTCTACACTCATGATCTGGCAGCTCAAGTACAGAGATTGTTGTAAACTTAAGTTTCGAGTTTCGTTTATTAATCAGACAACACTCGCCTGATGCCGTAAACCTAAGCTGAGCTTGAGCTCGAACTTGAGCTCGAACTTAAGCTTGTGAATCTCATTTATTAATACGATCAAGACTTCAAGCTTGGTATCAAGTACGAGATCTTGGGCTGATGAACGTTTATTAATACGGGCCTTCGACTGGCCGCCTTACGTTAAAGAAAATATATTATACTGATTCCAAATGAAATTAAGTGAAAAGAACAATGAAACAAAGAAAGATATTTTATTTAGGACACGTACACGAGATACATACACACAATAATAATAATAATAATAATAGCCGTCGACGTGGGTATGCACCGAGATGTGGTGGCGGTGGACAAGGGCCTCACCCCGCTCTCCTTAGCTAACGAGAACTGGCGCAAACCTTTAGTAATGGATACTAATGACCGCAGGGAAGTATGGCAGGGCAAGGAGCTTCACGGACGCTTTTACCGGGCCTTACATGGGCCCGATGTAGACCTATTAGCGTCCGTATCTTGGCTACGTTTCGGTGACCTCTTCGGGGAAACCGAAGGTTTTGTTTTTGCAATTATGGACGAAGTTATGATGACGAACAATTACCGGAAATACATTGTGAAGGATGGTACGGTTGACATCTGTCGGGCATGCCACCGGCCCGGAGAATCAATCCGTCACATTATTTCTGGGTGTTCTCGTCTGGCTAACGGAGACTATTTGCATAGACACAACCTCGTAGCCAGGATTATTCACCAGCAATATATTAATATTATTTTTTATATTTTTAAATGTTTTTTTTAATGTAATTTTTAAGAAATATTTAAAAATGTAAATAATATGTATATATATATAATAAATGGAATAATAATATTTCCACAACTATCACACAACGCCGTCTAGTCCAAGCTAAGCAGAGCTTGTGTTATGGGTACCAGACAACTGATAAACATACTTATATATTTCTAAATACATACATATTATAGATAAATTACACCCAGACACAGAACAAATGATTATGCTCATCACACAAACATTTGTCCTAGGTGGGAATCGAACCCACGACCTCCGGCATAGCAGTCAGGGTCACTAACCACTAGAAAAACAGGCCAGTCAATGTAGAAACAACATGTAAAACCATAGATATAAGAAAGGAGGAGATATGCTAAGTAGTAAAAATTGTATCGGAACACTGTGTCTCCAGTTTCTCCTTACACTATCGACACTACTACACGTACAGGAATACTTGCGCAGTCGCGCATACATCCACGAAACATAAATCAGATTTAAATACAGTTAATTATAAACCTTATTATTTCGTTTATTCGTAAGCATATGAATTATATTTTTAAATATTAAATATAAAATAAAAAACATTTAAAACTATAAAAAATAGTAGCCCACCGGTATCGGGAACAGGGTTCAAGCCACCGGCGGACAGGGCTCCAGAGAAAGGAACCTCCTGACTATACGAGCCGTGTCCAGCAATACTGCTTTTTGAATGAAGCCCTTGATCCAGTTGACTAACGAGAGCCTCCTAACGTGTTGGTCGGGGCTCTTGGTTATTAAGCCATTGGCTGAAACAACTATCGGTACATCATCATTTTTTTTATCTTTCTCGGCTTTCACGAGGTTCGCGTCATGCGGAACGGATATGTCAACAATCATTGCACGCCTCTCGCTTCGGTCCACCACCACTATATCAGGTCAATGATGATGGGTCGATCCCAGTACAAAGTTATATGACCATTGTCCACTGCCACTACATTTCGATGCATATCCACGTCGGTAGCAAGGAAATATTCCCTGAGACTGCATACCTCGCGGTTGTGTAGACTCTTAGCATTTAAAAAACCTCGACCCCCACATTTCCGCCGGATATACAGCCTCATCATCGACGATCGTGGGTGTTGCATTCGGTATGCAGTTAGCAGTGTACGGACCCGCCTATCCAGGGCGTCAAGTTCCGTTTGAGTCCATTTGAGTACGCCGAAAGAGTACATCTTTCGGCGTACTCTACTAACCCAACCGTTGAAGGCGCACACTTTGTTCCCGCCTGAAAGAAGGCTATTGAATACCTTTTTCAGGCGTCCAAAGAAACGGTCCTTCAACGATTGCTTCATGTCAGTGATACTGATGCCTAGAGCTTCCGACATACCCAAATACTTATAGGTTTCGGTTGGAGAGAGCACACCAAACACCATCCTGATGGCCATCGTTTATACCGCGTACGTCGAAGGACTGGAACAGTCTGCCTGCTGCGGTCTCCCCGTCCGATTATAATTTGGGTGTCTTCAAGGCTAGAGTGGCTCTTAATAAACTAGTGCGCCTCACTATCAAAGGTTGCATCGCTACTACTATCAGGTGGGATCGCAGTCAAGCACTAGTTTATCTCAATTAAAAAAATAAAAAAAAACTACTGAAGGTTTCAGTTACCTTCAGTAGCCAAAGTCAAAGTCAAAAGTTTTTTTATTTCACATAGGCCTACATGGGCACTTATAAAACGTCAGAAGCCAGTGCACGGTTCGAAATTGGTCTTTTCCTATGGAGAAGAACCGGCAAGAAACTCCATGGTTACTCTTTTAAAAAAATGGTTGTACTTACAATATTTACATATAACAGTATTAAAAGGTATTATTTAAGAACAGTGTAAACAGGTCTATATTGTACTCAAAAGCACAATAAAAATAATCATTTAAAAAAAGCGAGTCAAAATATGAAGTAATCTAAGAATTCGTTTCTAGCTCCATTAGTTGCAGATTGTTGGGGGCAAAGAGCTTTAAGTCATCCATATAAAGGAGGTGAGATATAACTTGACCACCTCTCTTCAACCGATAGCCTAGTCCTGAATTCTCCAGCAGTGTGCTTAGAGGATTCAAGGCTAGACAAAACCAAAGCGGACTCAAACTATGACCCTGGAATATACCTCGCTCGATCCTTACAGGTTCGCTATTTCTCTGGATATTTCGACATCCTGGATAGCGGAGGACCGTATTTCATTACCTCATACACGACATCAGGAAGGTGTGTAGTGTTGTATCAATTTTATACAATTCCAGCACCCTCGTGAGCCATGTATGAGGAACAGAGTCATAGGCCTTTCTATAGTCTATCCAACATGTCGACAGATCCTTTCGGGAATGTCGAACCTGCTGGCTAAGAGTCATATCTATAATTTTTAGGCTCCGCAGTACTACCTGATTTATGGAGCAGGTGGGTTATTCCTGTTGTTAGGAACTGGGGCAGCGACCCTGACTATAAGGCAGACTGAAACTGATATGCCAAGTTAGCATGCGATCTTGTAAACCACTTAATCCAGAAATTGTGCAGCCCGTCCGGCCCTGGAGATTTCCAGTTAGGCAACGGATGGACTGCACGAGCTACATCTTGGGGGCTGATGTCGATTGCCCCCATTTGTGGTATTGGATCGCACGCTCGCCCGACCTCCCGAGTTCAGTCACCCTTGGTGTGACTGACAGGCACCGACCAGATGCTGCGCCAGAATGAACTCATGGCATCATCATCCGGGAGGCGCGTGTTAGTCACACCTTGGTCCGGTCGCTCCCGAGCCCTATAAACACACCTTTCATTACTCCGGAATGTGCGATTCTGGGTGTATCGCTCAACCCGCCGCTTGTACCTGCGGATACGGTTTGCCCATGCATACACCTTCCGCTTCAGGAAGTTGATGCGCTCTGTGACTCGGGACATACAGGGTGGCCAGAACATTGACGTCCAAAAATAAAATTTAGGTCCCTCATATCGTGAGGTATTCGAATCAGGGTCCATGTATGTACCGCGACTTTTCATAGTTTTCGACTTATGAATTTTTTTCTGTCTTTTTGAGAATAATCGACCTGACCAATCTAAAAATTAAAAAAAAAAGTACATGGCTTTTGTCGAGATTTTTTATTTGCAACTGAATCCTCATGAATAGCACTTTTATGCAGAAAATAATCAGCTTCGTAACTGTGATGACAGTTATGAAAAAGTTGGTCTAAAGTGAAAAAATTACGTTCGGTAAATTATGACTTAGCATTTCAACTTTAAATAAAAAAATTAAACAGGAGACTTTATGGTTCCTAAGCAGACTTCAAGAATGCGCCAGACTTTCAGCTTTCATAATCATAAAAAAAATTGGTTGCCTGTAAAGTCGGTATACGGGCGAAAGTTTTACGTGACAACGACTTTCGAGTGGAAGGGACGCGTGCCTTTCACTTTTTATGTCTGTCTCTCTCGCTCTTAGGCGGGCTAACCATGCCCGAGTGGAAGGGACGCGTGCCTCTCACTCGCTCTCATTGTGAGCGCATAACGTGAGCGGAGCGTAACGCAGTTTCATGAAGTGTCACCCGGCAAACCAATTTATAAGACGTTGTCACGTCAAAAATAGTACTTAGTGGAGCTAATTTGGCTAAATCAGCCTTCAAAAACTGCGAGGTAGAAAATTCTTAACCCTTGAGACCCCAAGCATATAAATTTAATAATTCGGTCTCTTCTATCTCTCTCTTCGGTCTCTCTCTAAGAGTAATGCCTTCGTTTACAACCCATGGTACACGAGAAAATATCGCGCGAATTTTTTGAATCTTAGCTTTTCTTGCAGTCATTTTTGGTTAGCAAAGTATTCGTCAGATGGCTAATTTTAAGAATTTTCTACCTCGCAGTTTTTGAAGGCTGATTTAAGACAAAGTAGCCCCATTTAGTATTTTTTTTTATAATTATTAAAGCTGAGAGTCTGGCGCATTCTTAATGCCTAATTAGGAACCATGAAGTCACCTGTTTAAATTTTTTATTTTAAGTTGAAAAGCTAAGTCATAATTTACCGAACGTAATTTTTTCACTTTAGACCAACTTTTTCATAACTGTCATCACAGTTACGAAGCTGATTATTTTATGCATAAAAGTACTACTCATGAAGATTCAGCTGCAAAAAAAAAAATCTCGACAAAGCCATGTAATTTTTTTAAAATTTTTAACTCGAAAACTATAAAAAGTCGCGGAGCATACATGGGGGTGATTCGGATACCCCACGATACGAGGGACCTAAATTTGCACGCCACAATCATAGCAGTAAGTCCCCACTTTGAGGCGTGGCTGGAAAGACCTCACGGCGTCCTTACCTTCCGCATGACGCAGGTTCTCACCGGACATGGTTCGTTCGGGAGATTCCTGCACTCGATTCATGCGGAAGTGACGCCCGGGTGTCGCCACTGTGCGGAACGCCCGGAGGACACGGTGGAGCACACAGTCGAGGTGTGCCCTGTTTGGGCGGAGCATCGCCGTGCCCTCGTGGGGGCGATCAGCGGCGGAGACCTCTCGCGCCGGGCCCTGGTTGAGGCCATGGTCCGGAGCGAGGAGGAGTGGCAGGCGGTCGCCGACTTCTGCGAAGCAGTAATGCTCGCAAAGGAGGAGGCCGAACGCATCAGGCAACGGCGTTATCGCCGCCGCCGTCGCCGGGATTCCGATTTGCGGCCAACGTAGACGCGGGCTTGCGGACAGTGAGCAATGGGTAGCTCGCTGTCCGGCCGTCCGGTAACTGTCCGGACCAAGCCCAAGTCGTCGACGGCGCGCACTTTTCCAACACAACTTAAAAAACACGATTCTACCAAGTAAACAAGCTGAAGACCTACCAGCTCACTTTAGAGATCCAGAACAAATAAATAATCACTTTTTAAATGTCCCTGGCAACCACGTCTGCGATGCTGAGCAAAAAAACTTCTTTGAGTCCCATCGTTTCGGTGACAATAGCTATTCATTCGCATTGAAACCAGTTACCCCCAATCAAATCTTGAAATACTTTCACGAACTTAAGTCTAATGCTGAAGGCTGTGATATGATATGACCGTGAACTTAGCAGATCATTTTCCAGCAGAGCATAAAAAAATGAGAGTTCTAGTCGCATGCAGCATAGTTCTGGAGTTCCTGATACTTTTCAGGAAAAGTTCTGATGATTTTCCTGAAAAAAATGCCAAATGAAAATATGATCTGCTAACTTCCGGTAGCAGATCATTTTTTCCAAAAGCAAAATTTTAAAAGTGCTTTAGATGGACAAAGGTAAGTTCTATAGTTCCTAATTACTTTTAGTAATAGTTCTGTCAATTAGAGGTCGCAAAAAAATAAAAACGTATCAACGTAATACCAAAAAAAAAAAAACAAATAAATATCATGAAACGACCGATAATTACGCAATACAACAGTTTTCACATATAAATCTGACCATAATAAGCACATGAGATGTTGTATAAACAAAGAAATGCAAAACACAACACATTCGACTTCACAGCACAGCAAGGTTGAAGAAGTCGATAAGTGAAAATTACGAATATTTTCAGTGTTCAAGTATAAAAAAAAATCATTAGAAACTTCTGGAAGTTCCTGAGACCGGTAACTCCTTAGTTTCTTATATAAATATATTAGTTTTACACAAAATGGTAGAAAACAAACCCAGAACTCCGACACAAGTATAAGCAGAGCATGGTTGAAAATGGCGGTAAGTGATAATTAGGAATATTTTCAGTGTTCTAGTAAAAAAATCATAAAAAAACTGCTGAAAGTACCCAAGACCGGGAACTCTTCAGTTTCTTATATAACTATATATGTGCTATATGAAATCATAAATGTCAAACCTAAAACTCCGACACAAGTATCAGCAGAGCATGGTTGAAGATGGTGAAATGTGAAAATTACGAATATTTTCAGTGTTGAAGAATAAAAAAATGATAAATAACTTCTGGATATAGCCAAGACCGGGAACTCTACAGTTTCTGATACAATTATCTTTTTTCTATATGAAAACGTAAACATCAGACCCAGAACTCCGACACAAGCATCAGCAGAGCATGGTTGAAGATGGAGATAAGTGAAAATTAAGAATATTTTTAGAGTTCTAGTAAAAAAATGATAAAAAACTCCTGGAAGGACTAGAGACCGAGAACTCTTCAGTATCATATACAACTGTACCTGTTATATATGAAAACTTAAACATCAGACCCAGAACTCCGACACAAGTATCAGCAGAGCATGGTTGAAGATGGCGATAAGTGAAAATTACGAATATTTTTAGAGTTCTAGTAAAAAAATCATAAAAAACTTCTGGAAAGACCCGAGACCGAGAACTCTTCAGTTTCTTATACAAATGTGCTTGTACTATATGAAAACGTAAACATCGAGCTCAGAACTTCGACACAAATATCAGCAGAGCATGGTTGAAGATGGTGGTATGTGAAAATTACGAATATTTTCAGTGTTGAAGAATAAAAAAATGATAAAAACCTTCTGGATGTAGCCAAGACCGGGAACTCTTCAGTATCTTATACAACTATACTTGTACTATGTGAAAATTTAAACATCAAACCCAGAACTCCGACACAAGTATCAGCAGAGCATGGTTGAATATGGTGAAATGTGAAAATTATGAATATTTTCAGTGTTAATGAATTAAAAAAATTATAAAAAACTTCTGGATGTAGCCAAGACCGGAAACTCTTCAGTTTCTGATACAAATATACTTGTTCTATATGAAAACGTGAACATCAGACCCAGAACTCCGACACAAGTATCAGCAGAGCATGGTTGAAGATGGCGATAAGTGAAAATTACGAATATTTTTAGAGTTCTAGTAAAAAATTGATAAAAAACTTCTAGAAGGACGAGAGACCGAGAACTCTTCAATATCTTATACAACTATACTTTTTCTATATGAAAACGTAAACGTCAGACCCAGAACTCCGACACAAGTATCAGCAGAGCATGGTTGAAGATGGCGATAAGTGAAAATTACGAATATTTTTAGAGTTCTAGTAGAAAAATGATAAAAAACTTCTGGAAGGACTAGAGAACGAGAACTCTTAAGTATCTTATACAACTATACTTGTTCTATATGAAAACGTAAACATCAGATCCAGAACTCCGACACAAGTATCAGCAGAGCATGGTTGAAGATGGCGATAAGTGAAAATTACGAATATTTTTAGAGTTCTAGTAAAAAAATCATAAAAAACTTCTGGAAAGACCCGAGACCAAGAACTCTTCAGTTTCTTATACAAATGTACTTGTACTATATGAAAACGTAAACATCTAGCCCAGAACTCCGACACAAATATCAGCAGAGCATGGTTGAAGATGGTGGTATGTGAAAATTACGAATATTTTCAGTGTTGAAGAATAAAAAAATTATAAAAACCTTCTGGATGTAGCCAAGACCAGAAACTCTTCAGTTTCTGACACAGTTATATTTGTTCTATACGAAAACTTAAACATCAGACCCAGAACTCCGACACAAGTATCAGCAGAGCATGGTTGAAGATGGCGATAAGTGAAAAATACGAATATTTTTAGAGTTCTAGTAGAAAAATGATAAAAAACTTCTGGAAGGACTAGAGACCGAGAACTCTTTAGTATCTTATACAACTACACTTGTTCTATATGAAAACGTAAACACCAGACCCAGAACTCCGACACAAGTATCAGCAGAGCATGGTTGAATATGGTGAAATGTGAAAATTATGAATATTTTCAGTGTTGAAGAATAAAAAAATGATAAAAAACTTCTGGATATAGCCAAGACCGGAAACTCTTCAGTTTCTGATACAATTATATCTGTTCTATATGAAAACGTAAACATCAGACCCGGAACTCCGACACAAGTATCAGCAGAGCATGGTTGAAGATGGCGATAAGTGAAAACTGCGAATATTTCTAGAGTTCTAGTAGAAAAATGATAAAAAACTTCTGGAAGGACTAGAGACCGAGAACTCTTCAGTTTCTTATACAAATGTACTTGTTCTATATGAAAACGTAAACACCAGACCCAGAACTCCGACACAAGTATCAGCAGAGCATGGTTGAATATGGTGAAATGTGAAAATTATGAATATTTTCAGTGTTGAAGAATAAAAAAATGATAAAAAACTTCTGGATATAGCCAAGACCGGGAACTCTTCAGTTTCTGATACAGTTATATCTGTTCTATATGAAAACGTAAACATCAGACCCAGAACTCTGACACAAGTATCAGCAGAGCATGGTTGAAGATGGCGATAAGTGAAAATTACGAATATTTTTAGAGTTCTAGTAGAAAAAAACCGGCCAAGTGCGAGTCGGACTCGCCCATGAAGGGTTCCGTAGCAGCAAGTAACATAATGTAAAAGTTCTTGTAATGTGTTGTAAGTTTGATCGATGTTTATCGTTAACGTCGAACCCAGAACTCCGACACAACTATCAGCAGAGCATGGTTGAAGATGGCGATAAGCGAAAATTACGAGTATTTTCAGTTTTCTAGTCAAAATTCATAAAAATCATCTGAAAGTACCCAAGACCTAGAACTCTTCTGGATCCCACGGTGGATCCCACGCCTTGGTGACGCTCACTTCGCAACGGGCTGTGCAGCAGAAATCGTAATATTTTAATTTTGCCATAACTTCAAAACCAAATGTCCAATTTTAATCATTTAAAGATCAAACATTATTTACATAAACTCTACGTAGTGATGAAATAATTTATTTTGATAAGGATTAATAGCATGAGTAAAATAAATGCGTTTAAATGTAGTCAAAAAAAAATTCAAGATTTTTAAATAAAAAAATGGTTGTGTTGCCTCCCTCGACATAGATAGGTATAGTGTGTCGCGGACTTTTTTGTAGATATTTATAAGATCTACAATTAGTTAGAACATTTTATGGTTCTATCCTTTATAGTTTTGGCAGCGTACGCAAAATAAGTAACTTTTCTGGTTGATTTTTTACACCTTGTGTCCGAAAAAAACAAATATCTTACGGAACCCTATTTTTTTCCAAAATAAAATTTAGCCTATGTTACTCGTGGATAATGAAGCTTTCGAATGGTGAAAGAATTTTTAAAAACGGTCCATTAGTTTTTGAGCCTATTCATTACAACCAAACAAACAAAGTTTTTCTTTTTATAATATTAGTGAAGATACAGATGTACGCGCTGAGTTTATTCATGTCTCTCTAGATGGCGTTGGCATCGAATTAGAAGTCGCTATGGTTTCGTTACAAGCGAAAGTATATATCTATCAAACATTTTTCGCAAAAACTATTGTAAAATAACTCTTGTAGGTATTTAGCAATTCTAGGCGATCTACAATCACATCAGTATTTAGATAGTATTGAATTGATAAAATAGTATCATTGCGGTGTTTTTGATAGATTGTTATTTTGTTTCATGTGTTATTTGTTTTTGTTATATTTGTTACTTGCTTTCGTTATAATTGTTACCTGTTTTTGTTATATTTGTTACTTGTTTTCGTTAAAATTGTTTCTTGTTTCCGTTATAACTGTTACTAGTTTTCGCTATAACGGTTACTTGTTTCCGTTATAACTGTTACTTGCTTTTGTTATTAACTGTTACTTGTTTTCGTTATAGCAGTTACTTTTATTTGTTATTCATTATTTGTTAATTTGTTTGTTACTGTGTTAAGTTACATCTCGATAACATAATTTTAAAAATGCCGGGAAAAATACCATACGACAAAATTGCCTTACGGCAAATTCTATCGGGTGTTGATTGCCGCACCATTGATGATAAAGGGCGTCTATATCCTCCTTCGCATGGTGTTTATAAAATAGTGTCGAAACTTATGGCGGATAAGGGGTCTATGATCACGCCTAAGCATGTCCACACAATTATTAACAGCAATCGTGGTGGGCTAAGAGATCTCATTGTTAATGTTTTTGAGATTACGGAGCCAGAATTAAGCATGTCTAGTAGTGACGGTAATTATAGTTTCGAAAGGAGTGCAGAGCAGACTACAGATATTGAAATGACTAGTTTATCTTCCATTAAGTTAAACTTAGTTATTTCTCAAGAGAAATGGCAAAGTATTAAACCACAAGAAAAAGTATATGGTAAGCGAATATATTGGAAATTGCGTGAAGGGTGGGCAGATGTGATAGCTGAAGCTTTGTGGGTACAACACAGAGTGGATTGTGTTGTTGTATTCAAAAATCATAACGTTTATAACAGTGCCACAGCGAAATACTTTTTGACAGTTGATGGATATTGCCGCGAGTGTCACGCAAAGATTTTTTGTACACTTATAAAAAGACCTTCAACTGGTGTAGACGTCATTATTCAGTGTAAACTTGAAGGCATAAATGCAACATTACACACGGGAATAATAAAAAGACAATTGAGGGGAGCGCGTCGCATAGAGGTAGCGGATTACCTGATTAACGGCTGTAAAGATGCAGTTTCATGGCGAAGAAAAGAAGCCGGTCGTATTAAAGAATTTGGCGGTAAAAATCCCCCGATCCTACCAACAAACGAAGTTGTTCGCAAAGCCAAAGAACAGCGGCTATTAAGCAAATATGGGTTGCAGTTCGGAAACCCTTCACTCAATTTGCTTAATAGTGCTGAACATGGAAAGTTAGTTGGATGTATACAATCCATAGGGTTGTTTAAATTTAACTGCATGTACTGGTTGCCCGAGCAACTCCAAATTTATATTTCCCGTTGCCGAAAAGATCCGAACGCAACACTAGCAATCGATGCTACTGGCGGTATAGCAAAGCGAGATAAATCGCATAATCCGCACATTTTTTTATACCAGTGCGTGCTTGTGACTCGAGAAGGTAGCGTACCAACTTTTCAAATGGTATCAGCAGATCAGCGAGCCATTATTGTAACTAGTTTTCTGAGCCACATTCTTGCAGCAAACGCTCCGATTCCACCAATCGTGGTTACTGATTTCGGCTGGTCTTTGTTAATAGCAGTTGCACAAATATTTGGCCAGTGCGCCAGTTTTAATGATTATTTACAAAGATGTTATGACGCTGTTGTAAATAAATCAACGTCATTGCCATCTACTTTTATGCGATTGGATGTGTGTCATCTAATTTCCATGGTTTCACGATGGCCCTGTTTGAAGGGCAAAGAAAAATATTTAGTCAGGCGATTTTATAAGCGGTGTATAGGAAAAGCCCACCAAATTACAAATTTCATTGAACTGACTTACTTTTTAGAATCAGTTGTCGTTGTTGCACTAAGTAGACATATTGGCTCTGGAGTTGATGGTAATATTTTGCCGTCGGTAGAACGATTAAACTTTTTAAATACGGCAATAAAAGGAGTATACGATGGTGAAGAAAATGACAGCTACAAAGCTGCATGTAGTGACGAAGAGAACATTCAAAGCCATAAATCTGACGATCACGAAATGGAAGGTGATATGGACAAGAACGGCTGGAAATCATGGCGTGACACCTTATATGACACAGCCGTTAAAATAGCTGACCAGTCTTCAGAAGGTGATACAATTAACGCGTGTTATAGCGTTGATTTTGCACAGAGGCTAAAAAAGTACCTACTGCCTTACTTACCTTTGTGGACAGCAATCATGGTACCAATTTTCGGTAGAGGCTCCGTGTCCGCTACCTCCGCTGCGGTCGAAGCCGAATTTGCTGATTTGAAACATCGCGACTTCAGAGGGGATATACCGATGCGTATTGATCGTTTCGTGATGCAGCATCTAGAACGCATCGACGAAAAAATCAAAGAGCGTAGCAATGAGTCCGATGCTTTTCCACTTAAGACTAAAGATGAAGCACAATTCTCAGAACACTATATCCATAATGCTGAAGCTCAAAGTAAGAAGGAGAGCATGGGGGTTCAGAATATAATTAGTATTGAAGATAGCGATAATAAAAACGAAAATGTTCAACTTTGTAATGACTGGAATGTCAAGGAAGAATGGGGAGGTTTCAATAAAAATATTGAACCAGAATTTCTGGAATCACCCAAAAAAAAACGTAAGACCTATCAAACATGTCTCAATTTTTGTCCCGAATGGGAACTAATTAAAGATTTTAAAACGGCTCATACGCCAATTTTACTAAATGGCAATATCTCAGGGCCAGTGCAATTTGTAGACCACAAATTAAACTTGACATCAACCTGTGCATTCGACTCACTTTTTCAGTATATTCTCAGCGGGTTACTAGTTAATAAAAAATATTACCAACAACTTATTTCATCGAATTGTCCAATTGTGAAACTGGCTCAAGACGTAATCATGGAAAAAATGATTAAAAAGAAACATTATTTAGAACGTGCAAAAATATTAGTAGACATTGACATATTCAAAAATTCTATTGTAACCTACACCAAAAACTTAAAGCGGTTAGACGCAGAATGCAACGTTGCTCATTTAGCACAATTCATATTTGCAAACGAACCTAGCTATTCGTGCCGTGTTGATTGCATATGCGGATACTCAAACGAAAGACCGTATACATTCATAAGCATCAATATTGACATGATTCTTTGCCATGGTCCCCATCTAATGCAGGTAGCAATAGATGAAGCCATGGCAACTAAACGATCATGTAATGATTGTGAAAACGAATTGTTGTGTACAAACAGTTTTGGATCACACCTCATCATCGACACATCTGCCGTTACCGATCCTGGCTATTCAAAAAGACCAGATATAATAATTCATAGGTTAGATTCGGTAGCTAAGACTGTAAAAATGGGAGAAAAAACATACGTACTAGCTGCTATAATAAACTATAATATTGACCAAAAGCACTATGTAACCTACGGGTTAACAGGCGACTTATGGCATAGATACGATGGTCTTAACAAGCAACGTAAAACAGTCAATTCAAGGACGACAATAACTCCACATTTAATAATATATGCAATAATATAAAAAAACACTACATTCAATTTTTTTTTTTATTAAACTGGCCTCTAAAAGTATTTGTGATTTTTGCTTATCGCCATTTTCAACCATGCTCTGATACTTGTGTCGGAGTTCTGGGTTTGACTTTTACGGTTTCATATAAAACACATTTATTTGTATATGAAACTGATAGTTGTGTCAAAGTTTTGGGTTTAATTTTGTAATGTCATCTAGAATAGATATAGTTGTATAAGAAACTGAAGAGTTCCCGGTCTTGGCTACATCCAGAAGGTTTTTATCATTTTTTTATTCTTCAACACTGAAAATATTCGTAATTTTCACATACCACCATCTTCAACCATGCTCTGCTGATACTTGTGTGGGAGTTCTGGGCTTGATGTTTACGTTTTCATATGGTACAAGTACATTTGTATAAGAAACTGAAGAGTTCTCGGTCTCGGGTCTTTCCAGAAGTTTTTTATGATTTTTTTACTAGAACTCTAAAAATATTCGTAATTTTCACTTATCGCCATCTTCAACCATGCTCTGCTGATACTTGTGTCGGAGTTCTGGGTCTGATGTTTAAGTTTTCATATATAACAAGTATAATTGTATAAGATACTGAAGAGTTCTCGGTCTCTAGTCCTTCCAGTTTTTTATCATTTTTTTACTAGAACTCTAAAAATATTCGTAATTTTCACTTATCACCACAACCATGCTCTGCTGATACTTGTATCGGAGTTCTGGGTCTGATGTTTACGTTTTCATATAGAACAAATATAATTGTATCAGAAACTGAAGAGTTCCCGGTCTTGGCTACATCCAGAAGGTTTTTATCATTTTTTTATTCTTCAACACTGAAAATATTCGTAATTTTCACATACCACCATCTTCGACCATGCTCTGCTGATACTTGTGTCGGAGTTCTGGGCTTGATGTTTACGTTTTCATATAGTACAAGTAAATTGTATAAGAAACTGAAAAGTTCTCGGTCTCGGGTCTTTCCAGAAGTTTTTTATGATTTTTTTACTAGGACTCTAAAAATATTCGTAATTTTCACTTATCGCCATCTTCAACCATGCTCTGCTGATACTTGTGTCGGAGTTCTGGGTCTGATGTTTAAGTTTTCGTATAGAACAAATATAACCGTGTCAGAAACTGAAGAGTTCCTGGTCTTAGCTACATCCAGAAGGTTTTTATCATTTTTTTTTTTCAACACTGAAAATATTCGTAATTTTCACATACCACCATCTTCAACCATGCTCTGCTGATATTTGTGTCAAAGTTCTGGGCTTGATGTTTACGTTTTCATATAGAACAAGTACATTTGTATAAGAAATTGAAGAGTTCTTGGTCTCGGGTCTTTCCAGAAGTTTTTTATGATTTTTTTACTAGAACTCTAAAAATATTCGTAATTTTCACTTATCGCCATCTTCAATCATTCTCTGCTGATACTTGTGTCGGAGTTCTGGGTCTGATGTTTAAGTTTTCATATAGAGCAAGTATAGTTGTATAAGATACTGAAGAGTTCTTGGTCTCTAGTCCTTCTAGAAGTTTTTTATAAATTTTTTACTAGAACTCTAAAAATATTCGTAATTTTCACTTATCGCCATCTTCAACCATGCTCTGCTGATACTTGTGTCGGAGTTCTGGGTCTGATGTTTACGTTTTCATATAGTACAAGTAAATTGTATAAGAAACTGAAAAGTTCTCGGTCTCGGGTCTTTCCAGAAGTTTTTTATGATTTTTTTACTAGAACTCTAAAAATATTCGTAATTTTCACTTATCGCCATCTTCAACCATGCTCTGCTGATACTTGTGTCGGAGTTCTGGGTCTGATGTTTAAGTTTTCATATAGAGCAAGTATAGTTGTATAAGATACTGAAGAGTTCTTGGTCTCTAGTCCTTCTAGAAGTTTTTTATAAATTTTTTACTAGAACTCTAAAAATATTCGTAATTTTCACTTATCGCCATCTTCAACCATGCTCTGCTGATACTTGTGTCGGAGTTCTGGGTCTGATGTTTACGTTTTCATATAGTACAAGTAAATTGTAAAAGAAACTGAAAAGTTCTCGGTCTCGGGTCTTTCCAGAAGTTTTTTATGATTTTTTTACTAGAACTCTAAAAATATTCGTAATTTTCACTTATCGCCATCTTCAACCATGCTCTGCTGATACTTGTGTCGGAGTTCTGGGTCTGATGTTTAAGTTTTCATGTATAACAAGTACAGTTGTATAAGATACTGAAGAGTTCTTGGTCTCTAGTCTTTCCAGGAGGTTTTTATAAATTTTTTACTAGAACTCTAAAAATATTCTTAATTTTCACTTATCGCCATCTTCAACCATGCTCTGCTGATGCTTGTGTCGGAGTTCTGGGTCTGATGTTTACGTTTTCATATAGAAAAAAGATAATTGTATCAGAAACTGTAGAGTTCCCGGTCTTGGCTATATCCAGAAGTTATTTATCATTTTTTTATTCTTCAACACTGAAAATATTCGTAATTTTCACATTTCACCATCTTCAACCATGCTCTGCTGATACTTGTGTCGGAGTTTTAGGTTTGACATTTATGATTTCATATAGCACATATATAGTTATATAAGAAACTGAAGAGTTCCCGGTCTTGGGTACTTTCAGCAGTTTTTTTATGATTTTTTTACTTGAACACTGAAAATATTCCTAATTATCACTTACCGCCATTTTCAACCATGCTCTGCTTATACTTGTGTCGGAGTTCTGGGTTTGTTTTCTACCATTTTGTGTAAAACTAATATATTTATATAAGAAACTAAGGAGTTACCGGTCTCAGGAACTTCCAGAAGTTTCTAATGATTTTTTTTTATACTTGAACACTGAAAATATTCGTAATTTTCACTTATCGACTTCTTCAACCTTGCTGTGCTGTGAAGTCGAATGTGTTGTGTTTTGCATTTCTTTGTTTATACAACATCTCATGTGCTTATTATGGTCAGATTTATATGTGAAAACTGTTGTATTGCGTAATTATCGGTCGTTTCATGATATTTATTTGTTTTTTTTTTTTTTGGTATTACGTTGATACGTTTTTATTTTTTTGCGACCTCTAATTGACAGAACTATTACTAAAAGTAATTAGGAACTATAGAACTCACCTTTGTCCATCTAAAGCACTTTTAAAATTTTGCTTTTGGAAAAAATGATCTGCTACCGGAAGTTAGCAGATCATATTTTCATTTGACATTTTTTTCAGGAAAATCACCAGAACTTTTCCTGAAAAGTATCAGGAACTCCAGAACTATGCTGCATGCGACTAGAACTCTCATTTTTTTATGCTCTGCTGGAAAATGATCTGCTAAGTTCACGGTCATTGATATGATTACCTTGAATATGCTTATATCTACCCTTCCATACACGCTTAACACCATAACAGATATAATAAACTATTCGATCGGCTCAGCAACGTTCCCTGACATCTGGAAGATTGCAATCGTTAGACCATTCCCTAAAAAAACGAATCCAACAGATTTGAAGGACCTCAGACCCATCAGTATTCTGCCCTGCCTATCCAAGATAGCCGAGAGGGCCGTGTGCCAGCAGTTGACACAATATTTAGAAAATCAGAAAATACTCCCAGAACTACAGTCAGGTTTTCGAAAACAGCGTGGTACTGCTACGGCTCTTTTGGATGTTACAGATAACATTTTGGCGGCACAGGATAAGGGCATGTGTACACTGCTGGTGCTACTCGATTTCTCGCGAGCCTTTGACTGCATTAATATTGACTTGTTCCTCTCAAAACTGAATTATTACGGATTTGACCAAAATGCGATAAACTGGTTCCGAAGTTACCTTACTAACCGTAAGCAGCGTGTAGAAATCCGTTTGAGCAATGGCTCATCCCTTGAGTCGTCACTCACCCCGGTTAAAAGAGGCGTTCCGCAAGGCTCTATACTGGGCCCCATAATATTTATTTTGTATTGCGCAGACATTATAAAGTCTCTGAAGCGATGTAGGTATCATGTTTACGCTGATGACGTGCAAGTATATATTTCTTTTAAGCCTAGTGACTATGGCAGCGCGTTAAAGGATCTCAACGATGATCTCAACAGTATAGCATGTTGGGCTGAGAACAATGGTTTGGTACTTAATCCGACCAAAACTAAATACTTGCTCTTCGGAACCAAGTGCCAAATCAATTTAGTACCGGTAACACTCAACGTTACTCTACTGGGTGAGACGGTCTGTCGAGTTAGTGAAGCACGTAATCTGGGACTGATTATGGACGCGGAATTGAGGTACGAAGCGCACGTGGCAACAGCGGTGCGCACTTGTTTCTATCGGTTGAAGGTTCTTTATAAAATAAGGTCTTACCTATCCGAGGAGCTGCGAATTCAACTAGTTGAGTCGCTCGTACTCTCAAATTTAAATTACGCGAACACAGTTATTGGTCCCCGTCTGTTGGCAAGAACGGAACGATTGGTTCAGAGAGTGCAAAACGCCTGCGCCCGTTTCTGTTTTAAAATTCCACCAAGAACCCACGTGACACCGTTTTTAAATAAGCACTCAATCCTAAAGATGAAGTCACGTCGTAAGCTGCACCTGGCTTGCCTACTTTTTGGAGTCATAAAGTACAAGCAACCGACCTACTTGTACACTAAACTAAGTTGGATCGCTGGTAGAAGAGAATGCGCCAGCAGACAGTGCTCGCAGCAGCTTTCTACGCTACCTCACAAGACAGCGGCTTTTAGAGGCAGTTTTAGGTACGCCGCTTCTAAATGTTGGAACAATATTCCCCCGCCAATAAGGAACATAAAATGTCTCAATACATTCAGGACTCGATTACGGCAGTTTCTAATTGCCTCGCAAAAGGAACAAGGCATGGCTGTTTCGAACACGTCCATTATATAGCTCGTTAGCGTGTTTTTATGTTTTTATGTTTCCAAGTCATTCTTCTTGATGTAATTTTGTGCCGCATACTAAATCTGTTGCAACTTTCTGTACACACCACACTTCACACTTTACACATAACACACACATAGTCTTTTTCGACAGACTCAGCTCGACGTCAGTATGCCACTACAGGGACCCAGCAGAATACCAGCGTCAGGTATATTTGCCTGACACATGCTGAGTTGGGCTCCCATTTGATGCATCCGTGAAGCACACACTGCACTATGCATTTTTTGTTTTTTTGTTTGCCACACAAAACTTTTAAGCTTTACTTTTTTTTTGGATTTTATTACTTTTTATGCTTTTATGTTTAATTTTTTAAAGTTTTTTTTTTTTGTTTCTGTATGTAATTCAATGTATCTATATCTGTGATTGTTTACATTTTCTATTTATTTAATTTTTATTAGTTTTGTGTTTAGGTTTATTTTTGTAATTTTATTGTGCTTTTGTGTATTGTGTGTTAATTTTGTTGCATCAAATAAATGTTTTATCTATCTATCTATCTGTATAGTCTCGGGGGCTGATGTCAGTTCAAGAAAACTCCCTTCTCACAAAGTGCATCACTCTTGGGCGAGTGTTGCCCTCCCTGAAGCAAATTAGTTTGCCGATAAGTGCTCTAGCCCCACCGATACGACGCTCGATCCTGTACTGCCAGGCCGGAATAGTTGGTTTTGGTCGTGTAGCTACGTCACTGTTTGGGAATTTGACGTGAGCTACACGACATGCCGCTACGGCCGCGCAGTACATGATCGAGTGTGTATCGGTGAGATCTTCGCAGTCATCAAAATAATTTGACAACTGCGAATCCAGAGCAGCCACCAGCGCCCTATTCTTGTCACACATGGGCAAACGAGATATGCGTGGCCTAAGTTCGGGAGGTATATTGCGATATTCCCGAATCGCACACTCCAAAGTTCTCCTCAGTCCACTATTGCACTTAGTGACCGTGTCAGAACTCACCTCGTCTGTGTGGAAAGATATGTGGCTGGACGGTGGTACCAGTGTGGTGGATCGACGTCCTCTTACTCCAAGTGGACCTCTCAAACATCCGAGGACTGCACTCCAATCTCAATGCGGTCCACCACCGCCTTGAGACTGAGAATCCCCACTTGCTTTTCTTGACGGAGACGAAGATCAGATGTCCGTTAGATGCGGCGTATCTCGACTACCCGGGATACTCTTTGGAGCATCATTTCCTGCAGCGTGCCGGGGTCTGTGTTTACGTCCGCAATGACATCTGCTGCCAGCGTCACTGTCACCTTGAGGACCCTAATTTCTCAACGTTGTGGTTGTTGGTGGACACCGGTGTGGACCAAATTGTGTATTCCTTTGTCTACCGATCGCACAGCGGTGACCAGAAGAAGAATCAACTGTTTGGCCACCTCAGTGAGGCCTTCGATAAGGTTCACATCGGCTCCCTGATGCGCAGTTTGTCGCTCTGGGTGATTTTAACGCCTGTCACCAAGACTGGCTTTTCCCGTAGCAGAAGATCGACCACGCTGGGAGAGAAGCGCGAATCTTTGCGGTATCTATTGGTCTCTCCTAGATGGTAAGTCAAGCGACTTGGGTGCCTGATGTGGTCGGTCATACTGCCAATTGTCTGGACCTTCTGCTGACCACCGATCTGGACAGATGTATCGTAACAGTTTCCTCACCAGTTGGAACTTAAGATCACTGTCTGGTGAAGTCTGTATCGTCATTCTCTCCACCTGATTGCGACGTCTGCGACTCACGCGGTGAACGGCGAATGTGGCGTTACAACTTAGCAGATTGGGATGAGATGCGGCACTTCTTTGCGTCTTATCCTTGGCAGCAAGTCTGCTTCTCTTCCGAAGAACGAGTCGAGTTGTGCAGACGCTATTACCGATGTGATACGTCAAGCTATGGAGTATTTCATCCCTTATCGTGATGTACTCATCGGTGGCTCAGCTCGCCCATGGTTCAACGCCGATTGCGTTCAAGCTGAACAGCGTAAGCATTGGCGTATCTTGCCTGGGAAGCTCGTGACCGCAAAGCTCCGGATCTCAGCTCAAAGAAGAAAATCTTTAACCTTGCTGCTAAGTCCTACAAGAAGGCATTCAGGAAGTCTTGGTTCGACCGTATCACCCATATTGGCACAAAGCTCTCTGCACAGCCGTCCGGTAGCAGAGCATTCTGGTCCCTTGCCAAGTCGGTCGAAGCGAACTTCTGTTGGCCTTCATTGCCTCCGCTAGCTAAACCTGATGGAACACTGGCTCATACGGCGAGAGAGAAAGCGGCTCTCTTTGCATCTCTCTTCGCCCATAATTCTCGTCTTGACACTGGCAGTGCTACTCCACCGACTCTACCTCACTGCGACACTTCCATGCCTGAGGTTCTCATAAGGAACAAAGAAGTTCTGAGAGCACTGTGTCGTCTAGACGTGAACAAAGCTAGTGGACAGGATGGTATACAAGCGATTGTTCTCAAGGCCTGTGCGCCCGAGTTGTCTCCTGTATTGACACGCTTGTATCGCCTCTCATTTAGAACTGGTATAGTGCCCAAGTCCTGGAAGCTTGCCAACGTGCAACCCGTGCCCGTGCCGATCCTGCAAACTATCTGCCGATTTCAATAACCTCCATACTATGCAAGATTATGGAGCGTGTATTGAACTCGCGCCTCATGGCATACCTGGAAAGTAACGATCTCCTCAGTGGCCAACAGTACGAATTTCGCCGCAATCGGTCTACTGGGGACCTACTAGTGTATGCCACCCGCTTCTGGGGCGAGACCCTCGAGAGGAATGGGGAAGCGATTGCCGTTACCTTAGACGTCTCGAAGGCCTTCGACAGGTTATGGCATGCTAGCCTTTTGAGTAAGTTTCCAGCGTACGGCATTTTCCCTGGTGTGATTAACTGGGTAACAGACATCCTGAGTGAACGGACTTTCCGAGTTGTTGTCGATGGATGCTCATCAGAACCCATAACGACTAATACTTAAGGGTCTGTTCTGTCTGCAACCACATTCCTTCTGCATATCAACGATCTACTGATGCCCGGTATCTATGGGTATGCAGATGATAGCACAGTTGTAGAGAGATACCTGCCTAGTGCTCTGGCTAGTAAGGAGCTAATCTGGTGCGAAAGAGAGGCTATGGTAGAGCGTACAAATATCTCACTTCAGGCAGTCTCCGAGTGGGGTGAAGCCAATCTGGTGGGATTCAACGCCTCCAAAACACAAGCGTGTATGTTCATCGCCAAAAGGAGCCCGTTCACCTTGGCTCCTACTTTTCATAATTTTTCCCGGGAGTACACCGACCGCTTTCAGCTCTTGGGGTTTGAAATTTCCTCAGACGTTAACTATGGGCGGTTCATTGTGTCCAAAGCCAAGGTAGCTGCTAGGAAACTAGGCGTTCTTGCAAAAGTTCGGCGGTACTTCACACCGGGACAACTTTTAATGTTATACAAAGCATAGTCCCGTTCGTGTGTGGAGTACTGCAGTCACTTATGGGCTGGTGCTGCAAAATGCTACCTGGCAGCTTTGGACTCGGTGGAAAGGCGTGCAAAGAGGCTAATTGGTGATCCAGATTTGGTTAAGTCCAACCTTCAAAGCCTTGAGCATAGGCGTAGAGTAGCCAGCCTTTCGGTGTTTTACAGGATGCATTTTGGAGAGTGTGCGCAGGAATTGCATGACTTGATTCCGTCATCGCAATTCTACCATCGGACAAGCCGACGAACGGCGAGTATCCAACCTTATGTTGTTGAAACCTCTACGGTCCGGATCAAGCGTTTTTTCTCGTCGTTTGTAACACGTACATCGAGAGACTGGAACAATTTGCCTGCTGTGGTCTGCCCGTCTGATTATAATTTAGGTGTCTTTAAGGCAAGAGTGAATAGGCTCTTAATAAACTACTGCCACTTCTCTTGTTCTTTTATATTTCTATGTGTAAATAAAAAAAGTACGTTATATGTGTTATTTACTTTATACAAATTTGAAAATCAGTTGATGAAAATTTTACATTTATGCAAAAGGTATTGTTCATTTAACAAAAACAATAAATAGGCGTTGAAACGTAAAAACATATGAAAGTAACCGAACTTATAACATGAATGTGTTAAAATTATGTAAGCGAACTAAAATTCAACTAACTTTATTAAATAAAAGATTCCAAAAATTGTTAAAGGTAACCCATGCTTTTGAGTATTTACCGGGTAAAAACCCTGTTTACACCGAAATTGGGTATATATCCGGTAAATACCTGATGGGTTTTTACCCACCGCCCATCTATGTTACTACTTCATTTTGTAACCAATTTTGAATTGGTTATCAGAAAAAGATTTTTTACCCGACTGCGGAGGGATTTTGACAGGCTATATGTATGTATGTGAGTATGTTCATATGTTCCCTTATAGCTCCTAATCTACATATGGGAACTCTACATATGAGGTATCGTTAGAACGGTCCTAATCGTCCGCTGAACATAGACCGTATGACGTGGCACAAAACTCGACATAGCGCCCTCTAGCGGACAAAAAGAGATATGATACAAAAAAAAATGGATGAAAAAGAATTTATAAATACGCCTTGTTTGGCATCATTTGATAGGGCTCCATCCACTTATACATTTCCAAAATATTACTCAAATTTAAAGTGACGATCTCTAGCGGACAAAAACTAATGTGTTAAAAAAAGTTTAAGATAAATACATCGTGTTTGATATCATTTCTAAAAGGGCTTCACTGGCACTTATGAAAAAATTTCATCAATATTCAATGTAGCACCCTGTAGTGGACAAAACGTTTTGTGTTCAAAAAATAAGATAAAAATACGTCATGTTTGGCATCATTTGAAAGGGCTTCAGTCTACGCAGCTGTATCACTGCTTCACAAATGAACAGGAATTTTATGTTAATTATCTAGTTTCTTAATTTAACAATTTAGCGTTTACAAGTAAAAGGTATAGAAGCACGGTGATTTAACACCAAAATTGTTTAAATAATAAAAAACTAAAACCCGACTACGACAAAAAATAACAACACTGAAAAAGTATGAATCATACTTTTGTTTTTGATATTATTTGGTTTCGATGTCTGAGTAGTCTGGGGACAGCATCCTTCTGAAATGTATTTATCCTAAGCGAACACTATACTGGGATGAAACCCGTAACCTCTAGGTCTACTAATTTGGAATCTAAACCACTTCAGGCGTTGAGGTGTAATGGACCACAAACAAAATGTTTGCTACTTCGTTCAACGTAGTGTTGAAAAACTCCATTTGATACACGTAGGCAATAACCTTTTACTCTAAGGTCTAACTATCCGCTTTGGCTACAACGACAAAGTTTGGCTTTATCTACAATAAAGTACTTATTGTTGTCTAAACAAATTTTGTTGAGTGTATGCTTGTTAAACTTAAATAGAATCTGATCAAAATAAATGGGAATAAATAAACCTGCTTCAGGAAATGTTTTAGATAGTGGTAAACATAATTATTCTATATTGACTAATTAATGTATGATAAAACTTTTTCAGATGCGACAAGTGTCCAAGAATAACGAAAACACTCTCTGCCTTAAATAAACATAAGATGAGACATATACCAAAATCAGAGAGAAAGTTCTGTTGTTCTTCATGTGACAAGATATTTACTTCTAACGATGCATTGAAATCTCACGAAAGGTCACATATCCCAATAGAAGAGCGGAAAATATATCGTTGTGATATGTGCAACATGAGGTAAGTTTGAAGTGAAACTCACAGCTTTTGATACGAGGGTAGATAGAATTATTCGCGGCCTAACACATAAATACTTGAACTATTTTAATGTAACTGACCTCATTCGATTTGCTTATTCTCTGGTTGTCACATTGTAAAATTCTATCGCAATAGCATTATCTGTTTTTAAATTACACTGAATTTTGTGAGCCTAAGTGCAACGTTTTTAAAGAATAGAGAAAATTGAGCAAAGTGCCGTCATCAAATACCTGTTTAAAAAAAAAACTAACTGCAAAAGAGATTCACGAAGATATGTCAACAACAAGAGGGAGAATCTGCACCGTCGTATACATACGACTATGAAAAAGTGGGTTGCAGAATTTAAACGCGGACGAGAGAGTATTGAAGATCACCCTCGCTCCGGCCGGCCTACGACGTCTACGACTGAAGAAAACACCGGGAAAATCTGTGATCTGATATTGGCAGATCGGAGATTGACCATCAGGGAGATTGCAGACACTATTGGCATCTCGTGGCTTTGAATTACTGCACCATCCCGCCAATTCCCCTGATTTGGCACCTTCAGACTTTCATTTATTCCCAAACCTAACAAAAATTTTCATCAAATGAGGAGGTCGAAGCTGCGGTGGGTGACTTTTTTTGAAGGCCTTGAAGAAACTTTCTTTTTTATGACTGGCGCTGGAAACCAGATGGAAGAAGTGCATTAAGTGGAGATTACGTGGAAAAAATAAAATTACTTTTGCTTATATTTTATATTGTTTTCTTGCTGAGGCCGCAAAATTTTCAATCCATCCTCGTAGATTCGAATGTTGGATATCATCTAATAACTTCTTCCGCCTTTTCGGTGCAGCTAACTAACTTATTGGTAAAAATCCACCCGTGGAACGCAAAAGGCTTCAGGTGGAACGATACAGGTGAGTTTTAGTCAGTAAAAGTCTGCCACCATCTCAAGAGCGGGAGAAGTCATTTGATGATTTCTCAACTTTCATATTTAATTCCTTAACGTTTTACAATTTGCGTGCTAGATTTTGAGCAAAACTTAAGCTGTTCAATCTTACACACGTAAATCTTATAAACTCTGTTGTCTTGAATCTTATTATGTAACCAGATTAAGCACTGAGTATAGATAGGCCTTCACTGTAGGGCACCGCTGGTGGCGGAACCAGTCGCGTCATCAACGTAATGTATACCGCTTGGTTGCGCAAAACTATATATTTGGTCGATAGCGCAATTGAACGCGTCGCCACTGGATATTTATTTATTTAAACTTCATGTACAATAGTGGTACATAGGCGGACTTAATGCCACAAGGCATTCTCTACCAGTCAACCTTTGGGTTAAAAAAGAGAACACTGTGGTAGGTTTGCACAATAAACAAATACATAACATCCGGATATTCCAAATTAAAAAAAAAAAAAAAAACAAAAAAAAACTTGCCATAACCCACCGTCACTTATTGTCAGTGCAAAATTTCTTGCTGTAATGCTGATTTTTATTTGCTAAGGCGATTATCACACTGCCACGCACCCCGCAGCGTAGCGCGTGAATGCGTGTCTTAATGTTCCTAGTAAGTATCTCCGTTTGTATAGAAAACACGCACAGTCCAATACACCGAAACTGCATCCACAGGCGTTCATGCAGATCACGCACCTACATGCGGAGAAATACGCACTCACGCGCGTGGGTGCGGAGCGACACGCAAGGTATGCCACACTGCGCCCCGCAGTGCCGTGCGTGATTTGGGTTGGGTTGTGTGTTTGAAAATGGAACTCGATATCGATCGATTTATAATATTATGATCAGAGGTCGGAGTAGGTAGATTTATTTTATATACTTGCGTCAAGAAATTATAATATGGACATACCATTTTATCCATAATGTTCGGGAAGTACCGGAAAAAGTTCCGGGATTGGAATTATGGAATAAAATAAAATAAAAAATTGAATTCAATGAACAATTATTTTTAATTTGTATAAAATAAAATACTGATTTCTTTCACACTGGCAGCGTAGATTGATATTATTAATACGTTTTTCAGCTTAAACACAAATTCGTGCTAATTTCAAAATTCCGGAACAAATATCACAATAAATATGAAGTTCCGGTATTTTGGAGGCATATCCATATTATCCCCTACGTTTGACGTCAACGACCTTAAATCAATCTACCTACTCCGACCTCTGATTATGATTTATGATTGTTTCGTTGAATTAATTTTTTAATTTTATTTTTGTGTTATTTCATTATAGTATTTCACATATTAACATATTATGAGTCAGACTTAATTTTCCAGGTTAATTACCTGGAAATTTTTCAATCACCATAACCCTGTTTTTAACTCTAATTATATCGATATAACTAACTACTAGTAGTATTACTTACCTCAATGTTACCCAAAGCTTCTCCTCTCGTGTAATACAAAGACGAAAATTCTTATTTTTTCCAGTAATGCCACTTCGTATTTTGCTTAGCAAATAGTCAAAAGATGCATTTGACATTCGCGGCGTATCGTTGAAGAATTTGTCTTCATATTTTCTTAAATCCCAGTAATTTCGAACAAATGACCCACGCAACGATCTTGTTTGTAGAAAAACCATACAGTTAGTATAACTGCAGCATCTTGAATGAGTTCTACACTAATAACCATTTTTAATATACATCAAAACAGATGCGACGCTCTGCACTGCACTATCACCACAGCGAACTGCTTTGAATGAAATGAGTCAGAGCCTGCTTGAATTTACAAGATGCACCTACGCGCGTGAGTGCGTGAAAAACACGCATGATGATGCAGATCTGCACTCGCGCTTGTACGCGCTTAGGTGCGTTGAAATTACATAAAAAACTAAAACATTTTTTAAGTCTATTTTCAACTTATTTTTCGGGGCGAATCAAAAATTGATTCGGTGTCAGAAAGCACTTGGTTCAATGATGTAGGGGAAAGCTATTAATGTTTGAAGGCACATTCTGAAAGATTAGCATTACTGCAAGGAATAGCCGACTCATTAGAAAACGTTTTCCAGCTTTAATAGGTATCATCAGTTTGAAAGTGTGCAGAGCAGATAAACAGATATTTTGTAGGAAGCCACGTGTTTTCACGTCTATCATCTTGAAGATATTTTATCATTTTTTTCTCTTTTCGGCTGACCAGACTGAACAAACTTGAAATATAATTATTATAGTTTATGAAGGACTAAACCTTAATAACAGTAATGATCACTTAGTGATGTTTCATTTATTTACACATGTGACTATAAATTCAACTGAACCTCATTTATATTTGAATACTAATCTATGTATACATAATACATAATATCTAGGTAGGTACGTAATGCCTCAGTGCTAAAGAATGACAGAATGCTTAACCACAAAACTTAGCGATGAAAACTGATACTCAATGATTTTATGGCATTCAGGGCCGGTTTATGCATGTCGGGGCCCCTAGGCAATGCACGTCTCGGGCCCCCCTAAAATGTGTCCCCCCCTCTAACTTTTGAAACATAAGTTGAGATTTTTTCATATTTTCTAAAAATATGAAAAAATCTCAAGAATTATTTTGAAATTGACGGGTTAAACAGTTTTAGAAAAGTTATACAAAATAATTTCTGAACTAAGTTTGCGTATTTTATTGTTTTTCTATGTAGTTTTTTGATTCAATTCTATATTATGAAAATTGATATAAACAAAATTATCAGCAAAAGTAAATGAATATGCTCTGCACTCAGTCACACGTTGCTAATGAAAAATTGTGTTTTATTAAACTCCATCTGTTGACAGCTTTTCGCATAATCCAATGCTAGGATTGCTAGTTAAATGGCATGTCATCGAAAATTCATTATTTTTTTACTGTTTATGAAACAGTCCATTTTTTTCCTGACGCGCGGGGCCCTAGAACCTGGCGGGGCCCCTAGTTGCCTACATTGCCTAATGGATAAAACGGCCCTGCTGGCATTTGATATTATATATAGAAAAACAGACGTACCTATTCATAATTGTTGAATTTGACGGAATTTATTGGTACCTATTTTTTAACCAAAAAAGAAAAAATATTAAATAAAACATTAAAAAAAAAACCAAACGGAATAAAACATCATGCTAAGTTCGTGTTCACTAAAGACGGTTTTTGTGGGAGGGAATATCTGCATGTTTTAGTCTATGATTGTAAAATAGAAAAGCTTTTAAATAAAATAATATAATTTCTAACATACTATTACGATATTTGAAGCTTAATTAATTTGTCCCTTGATTTGCTTGAAGCACACCGCAGACTACCCCCTTATCTAGTTTAAGTTCTTATATTCCATCCCAAGGTTGTCTGGAAGACATCGCTTTCAGCGATAAGACCGCCGCTGTGCACATAGGTTTAAGTTTCTGTGAAATTGTTACTATTTTGGTGTACAATAAAGTTTATTCTATTCTATTCTATTCAAACGGAATAAAACATCATGCTAAGTTCGTGTTCACTAAAGACGGTTTTTGTGGGAGGGAATATCTGCATGTTTTAGTCTATGATTGTAAAATAGAAAAGCTTTTAAATAAAATAATATAATTTCTAACATACTATTACGATATTTGAAGCTATTAAATTGCCAAAATAATCAAATTTTGTTCTAAATTGCCTTAGCATGTTCCTGATAGAAGTTTTATGTAGTTAAAAGATAATACCGCCAATGCCGAGGAGAGATCAACCGAACAATTCGAAAATACCCGACCCCATCAAATCAGGAAAAATCATAACAGCGCGAACGCGAAATAGCCCAGCACCATCTCTCGGGGAATTGCGTTACTAATGAATACTTAAGTACCAGAAGAAGTTTTCGGTGGTAATTTTGGATTGCGAGAACCGATTTTAATCATTCTTTTTTTTTTTGAAAGAAGAAACGTTCAGGATAATAAAATATGTATGTACACGAAGTTAAATAAAATTCTTGCATATACAATTATACTACAAACTTAGTCCAGAAATTATTTTATTGAACCTTTTTGTCTTTTTTGTACAAAAACTGTTCTTTCCATCAAGTTCAAAATGATTTTCCTAGAAAGTCCGTAAAAACTTCTACTTGCCAGATTTTTTTCATATTTTCTAAACTTATGGTTCAAAAGTTAGGGGGGGGATATTGTTTTTTACTTTTGGAGCGATTATTTCCGAAATTATTGACATAATCAAAAAATGATTTCAGTAAACCCCTTTTCATTTTTAAACACCTATCCAACAATATATCGTACGTTAGGGTTGAAAATAAAAATAAAAACTCCCACTTTACAGATAGGGGGGCTACCCTAATATTTTTTTTCTTCCAATTTTTATTTTAGCACTTTGTCGGCGTTGTTGATATACATATTGATACCAAATTTCAGCTTTCTAGTGCTAACGGTTATATATGATAAATTTAGTATATTAAATAATATAACGCGGGTGGGTTGCCTGAGAAATTCCTGGCCAAACATTTTTTTTTTTTTATTAAATTCTTCGGTGTGTTTAACGAATAAATTTAATACTAATCGAAAGAGCCTTTAGAACATAAAAATGTTGGGTTGCCTATTTGTTTCCTGGCATTTATACCTGGCAACCCATAGTTAATGGGTTGCCAGGTATAAACAGGTATGTTTAAACAGGTGTGTTTATTTTGATATACAACAAATTATATATAAAAAAAAAACGCTGTTTCATTACGAATACGATGTTATAGTGTTGTCTGTAAAAAAATCTGGTATGAATAACGGTTGTGCATTTTTCTAACCAAAAATTAAATTTTTAATTTTTAATAAATGATAGTCTGGCCAGAAATTTCTCAGGCAACCCACCCGCGTTATATTATTTAATACACTAAATGTATAATAAAATACGTTTCATCCATTAAACAGACCGGTGAAGGTCGTTCTTAATCGGATCTTAGACTATAAGGGTTCCTAGTTGACTACGGAACCCTAAAAAGAAAAGCCTACTCTAGCAAAATTGTTGCACAAAATGCGAAACGAAATCGATTTTAACGGTAGTCGTAACACTTTATGGACAATTATGAGGGGAATAAGATTTTATTTAAAAAAAAAAGCAGGCCTAAAAGGGAGGCGTTAATGGAGAGGTACGGTATTGTGGGTGGCGTTATTGGTAGTTCAAAGAATTGCAGGACAATCGAAATGAAGCCCAGCTTTGTATACTTTATCCAAAAATAGTTTTTACAGTTAACAAAAAAAAAAATATATAATTCTTAAAAGTAACGAAATATAAGTTAATATCCCTAATATTAAGTAACTAGCTGTGCCCGAGACTTCGTTCGCGTGGATGTCGGAACATAACAATGTATTTTTTAGTGCGAAGCGCTGTTGGAGGCACTGACCAGATTCAGTATTTTAATACTTTTTGAATATATTTTAGTAAGTTTTCGGAGAGTCAGTATATCTGGTCACACTGGTTGGAGGATACCGACACAAATATAATTTAATATTAAATATTCTTCATAAACAACATTAGCTGTGGAACCATCTGGAGCGTACACAAAAAGATTAATGGGGTTGTTTACGCGTGAAAGAGCTACGTATAGTTGACCATGGGAAAAGCATCCAATACTTAGATCCACCCCCGCAACGGATGATATCTGGCCCTAAGCTTTATTAATCGTCATGGCATAATACAGACTGACTGGGAATTTCACTCGTTTGTAAGAGAAAGGAAAGTTGTTAGGAATTAGCCTCACTTCACGATCTTCTTCTAATTCTTGGGACCTACTTAGTCTCACCCTTTTCGTATCTCGGCTATGCTGCGAAAGGTTTGTTATTTTTACATAAGGCATTTAAAAAAAACTGAACCAAACTAATAAAAACCAAATAATTCAACAATTCACAACAACACAAACTTGAAACTTTTACAATGAGAATTAAGTTAAAGACCAACAAAATATCAAACTAAGAAGTAAACAAATCTACTCGACTCAAATTGAAAATTTACAATTGCCAAGATACAATTTACTTTGCACTTCAATTTAGACTGAATCCAACCTAACCTTTTAATCTAGTAAAACGAATAAACTAACGATTTACAATGTTATCAAGTCAAGACCTTACAAGGAAGAGTGATAAATATTACGTGACGTAATGTCATCAATGCGTGTAAGCAACAATGGATAATTATTTACTTCTTGTAAGCAGCCACAGTACATGCTTGGCAGTGCTTATGTGTAGTGTATTGGTTAAATAAATCACAGTAATCTTAATTTGTTAGGAAGTGTTTATAATAAATTAACTGGTCTTTGTTTCTTTCATAGTGAAACTTAAAATTCTACATTAAACCTGTAAAGTAGTTAAAATGTCAAAATATTTAGTGCTATTTTGAAATTGATTTTTTGTGCAGATATGACAGTTAATGCAGTGATGCTATTGTTATAAAATAGAAATATTATGTACTAGCTTTTGCCCGCGGCTTCGCTCGCGTTAAATTCGGGGTAACATGGTTCCCCTTTCTGTGGGGGTCTAGAAAGAGACAAAAAGTAGTCTATATCACTCTCCATCCCCTATCTCCACTTAAAAAATCACGTCAATTCGTAACTCCGTTTTGCCGTGAAAGACGGACAAACAGACACATTCACACTTTTTCATGTATAATATTAGTAAGTATGGATCTTAGCTCCACTGCGGGTGACGTAACCTACGACAAACTTATTATTTGCAGTTGGTACAGTAATCGGGTCTAGGGCGCGGGCCAGACAGAAGAGACGTGAGACGCAGACGGGGTGCGGACATTTGTCTCTACCGCGTCCTTTTCATACAAAATGTATAGAAGCGTCGCGACGCGAAACATACAGAAGAGACGGCGCGGGCGCAGCGCTTTTACGTCTGCGCCCTTTGTTCAAAACACACAGAAGAGACGGGGCGCGGACGCGGCGGAGACAAGGACGGGATGCGGCGTGGACGAAGACGGGGCGCAGGGTGGTATGCCAGCCGCGTCGCGCCGGCCGAGCGGTCTCACTCTCTCGTCTCACCCAATCAGACTGTTGAATGCTGACTGCGCGACTGCGTCGCGTCTCCGCCCCGTCTCTTCTATATAATTTAAAAAGTCACGTCCGCGTCTCGTCTCCGCCCCTTCTGCGACGCGTCGTAGTCTTTCGTCTTTTCTGTGTGGCCCGCGCCTAGGGATCGAACCGCAAAATTGAAATAAATAAACAGTGTAACGAGAATATTTTCCGCAGTCTATCCCGCGTTTCGCGCGCTAACGCGAAGCACGCACCTGCCGCCCGCGCCCCTACCGCTCCTCAAGTCGCTGGTCGGCCCTACACGCCCTTAGTGCTTGTTCACGTTGAAACGCGCGGACGAGGTGGCGGGCGCGGTCGCGAAAACATGGCGAATTCGTGTTCACATTGGCCGCCAGGCGTTTGCGCGTCACACCCGCCTGGCGACAAGTTCATACCATTTGAACTTACTGACGACGCGGGTGTATCGCGCGCTCCTCCGCTAGTTCGACGTGAACAGACACAAACATTTCAAGCGTTTGATACAGCCGCGAGCTCGCCGCGCGCGCCACTCGCTAGCATGCCCGCTACTTAGACTGCACGTGCGTTTCGTACGTGAACACTTCGATATTAAGCCATATGTTTGATATTTCGTGACCGCGCTCGCCACCGCGCCCGCGAGTCAACGTGAACGAGTACTTAGATATAGCACGTGCGCGCGTGACTGCGTCGCGCGGCGACCTACCTGTACCTAGACTTCTGTGATTGTATCTAGACCTATTCTGTGTATTGTGTAATCGTCATCATCACCTATAATCAATAAACTTTGTACAACAGTTTTTTTCCTGCTCAAAACTATATTACAAATAATTCTACCATATCAAAAGCAGTTTAATATTGTAACTTCTGTTATATGTTTTACCTTTATATAAGTATAGTTATTTAAATTATGTCTATTAGACGAGTAAATAATTTTGTATGTAAATTATAAATATTACTTGAATAAATCGTTACCTATCCCAACCATTTTTGTTTTTTATTCATGTTGCTTTTATGTTTGAATAGTTAATTTAATTAATTAATTTAACTTAATATAAATTATAATTTGATTTCAATAATCATAGTCCAATATTATAAACACAAAACTACTAAAAGAAGCACGACGGATTTGAACTTACGACCGTGTCAATATAAGTAATGTTATGACCATTAGACTAATTTAATTTACGATTTTATTTATGATGAAATTAACAAGTGCATTATGAGACAAAACCGTATTCAAAGTTTACCTACCTTATCGTTTCCTCTTAAAGATCAAATTGACGTGACAGTATTCTATAATATTTGACTACCTACCTATCGTTATATTCGTTTAAATTATTATGCTCCGAATTGATTATCATGTATCTTCTGCTAATTGCAGAATGTTCTAATTCGTCTAACTTTTGGGGTGTCTTATAATATTACCTTCTGCTGTCACGTGGGTCAGATTTCTTGGGTCTTTGTGTGTACAAAAACCACTTTTCTACAGTTTTTTATATGTATAGATTTCATTGCTAAAATATAAAAATACTATTTTTCCGTATTGTTAACATTACGGTAAAGGGAATTGTTACGTGAAATAAAACGCACTATAGTGCGATCATATTGGTCACGCTTGCTCATCTAGAGCATTAGATTTATCGCTCTGCGAATTGGATAACATAATTATGAATGCAGTGTAAGCGTCTGTATTTCCCGGCAGGTTCACGACTCGGTCGTCGGCGGCGTCGCACAAGCGCGTGGTGCACGACAAGATCAAGGGCTACGTGTGCGACCTGTGCGGCTACGCGTGCGGCACCAACGGCGAGCTGCGCCAGCACCGCGCCATACACAGCGACGACAAGCCTTTCGTCTGCAGGAAATGCTCCAAACGGTTAGCTCATCATTTTGACTACGTGCTTGTTTCAATAATTTGTTTCTTTGTGTATATAAAGTACAGTAAGCTGTTCACCCTAGCTGTACGCCATTTAAACGGAGTTGATACGTTTGATTATTCATGAAAATAAGAAGTATGCGATATATACTACTCTGTCAAGAAAGTACCGGGAAAAGATCAATAATACACAAAATTTTTGTTATTCATCCAAATTTATTTTATCACCTTCAATGTATATACCTCATCAGAAACGATACACTTACGCCAACGAATAATCCAATCATCAAAACATTTTTTAAACGCTGTTTTCGAAATTAAGTTCAGTTTTCGCCGCGAATTCTCCTTTATGTCTTCTACAGATTGAAAACGGGTGCCACGAAGTGGTAATTTGAGCTTAGGAAAAAGATAGAAGTCGGCTGGAGCCATATCTGGTGAATATCGTGGCTGCTCGATGGAATTAATGTTGAGTGTATGGTCAAAAATTCGTTCACAAAGATGGCCTTGTGCGGCGGCGCATAATCGTGGTGCAAAATCCAAGAATTTTCTTTCCACAAATCTGGCCTTTTTCGTCGAATTTGCTCTCTTAAATGCCGCATAACGCTCAAATAATATTCTTTGTTTATCCTTCCAGTAAGAATTCCGATACCGCGATAGTCAAAGAAAACAATCAACATGACTTTGAGTTTTGATCGACTTTGTCGTGGTTTTTTCGGTTTTGGTTCAGTTGGAAGGCGCCACTTCGAAGCTTGTTGACTTGTTTGCATGTCAAACTCGTAAACCCACGTCTCGTCGCCAGTAACAATGCGTTGCATGAATGTAGTGTCGGAATTTACTCGTTCTAGCATGTCCTCAGCGACTCTCATGCGATTGAGTTTTTGGAGAAAATTCAGGTCTTTTGGGACTAGCCGAGCGGCAACATGTTTCACACTCAAATGATTAGTTAAAATGGTACGGATCGACTCGTGAGGTACAGAAAGTTCGGCGGCTATCTCTCTCAAACTTGAATGAGGATTTTCAGTCACTATTTCCTTCACTTTTGCGATGTTAACTTCAGATGCAGAGGTTGATGGCCTACCAGAGCGAGGCAAATCTTCCATCACATCACGACCGCTTTTCTTTTTAATTATTTTTTTACAATTTGACATTGGAGATTATTCTTATTTTATTTTACAAATTGACGTGTATACATTTTAAGTATCTACTTAAAGTATTTTTTTTCCTTTGACACAAATATTTACTTTGCTAAATATTTTGTAAACTATTAATTTCCTTAGATTACTGTAAATGTGAGGACTATGTTGATTGCTTTTTCTTTTCTATTCAGTAATTTTAACGTATGTCTGGCAATTTGAGTATTTTCTGCGGCCTACCCAAATGTCCTTTCTTTGGTATTGTTCGTCAAGTCGTGGAGCTCCTTAGTAGTTCTAAGTTGAGCTTGTCGAATACTGGCAAATGCTTACACTGATTGGACAGGTCCACTCAAATCTGTATGGTTCTTTCTTCAAAAGACCATCTCAGACAAATCTGCATGGTTCTCATGTGATTTGACCATTACATATTTACTGTATGGACTTTAAAAGAGCCTTTGACCCGTGAGTTTGTTTCGGTGTTTCTTCTCAGGGGTAGTCAGATAGGAAACACCGGCCTCATCTAGCATAAACTGACGAAAAAAAAATTGACGTGTAAAAGTGTTTTTTAAAACACTTTTAATCATTTATCTGAATTTATTATGCTCATTCATCATCATCATATCAGCTGAAAGACATCCACTGTTGGAAATAGGCCTCGCCAAGCGTCGCCACAACGACCGGTTTTGTGCGTCACGCATCCATGCTCATTATTATAGCGCATTCGAAGCTTTTGAAGACTTTGAGAAGGAAGGGAAAATATCAAAATCACAAAAAGTAAGGAAATAACTGTAAGATACTGCCATAATATACGATATCCAAAACCAAAAAAAGTTGTCCATCGACTACTAACTTACAATTTAACCAACTTACTTTCCGACAGTTAATAACGTATTTCTCTACTACTCTGTAAAATAAAATAAAAATATTTACATTAATTCACTTCGATATTATGGTCGATAGTCTTTATGAAGGGATCTATTAGGTACTTCACTGACTGCGGCCGGCTGACGGCAAATACTAACAGCGGCTGGTATTACGAAATACACCGCACTGATAAAGTATCTTTATGTTATTTTTACATTGCTGGTCCAGTTACTAAGGGGTTAAAATTTGGTAGTGGTTAAAGGGCTATTTATTTATTTATTTAAAAAACTTCATGCAACACAAAGGTACAAAGGCGGACTTAATGCCTTAGGCATTCTCTACCAGTCAACCTAGGGTGGTGAAGAGAAAACATGGCAGGTGCATAAAAAAAAAAAATAGTTTTATAAGAAAACAAGTGTACAAATATTTATTATTATTTATTTATTTATTTAGCTATGTATTTACTATCCGAGTAATACAGTCGCTTTGATATTTGGAAATAAAAATAACGTAGTACCAGCAAGGGATATTACAATATTTGTTGTTTTTACTGATTTTAAAGATAAATATAGCATTAAACTTGTATTTACATATGGTAAGTCAAACTCTTGTAGTTACGCCGCTGACTGCAGGTATTACTATCCAAAACTCCTCGTTTAAGTAAACCAGTTGAATGGAATACCTTTTCTATTCGCGATCATCTTTTGAAAGCTTCTTTGTCTCATGAAAACTAAAATAGTTAGTAATATGATTGTTTTTATTTTTTTTTTTTGTTTTAATAAAAATAAAACAACTTGGTTTACAGTTTTAAGACTTATTCAAACCTGAAGACGCACATGGACACGCACGAGGACACGTCTTACGAGTGCTACATTTGTCGACGAGTGCTGAACAGTCGCCGCACACTGCGTAAACACTTGCTAGTGCACGAAGACAAATGTAGGCATGTGTGCTCGTACTGCAACAAGGCGTTCAAGAGGAGACAAACTTTGAAGGTAATTATTGAAGGTTTGGTAATTTTACCCATATTTTGGATTTTGTGCTCTAAAACCTTTCACGGATATTTTTTTACACTGTATTTCATACTATTAGAAAGGTAATTAAATTGGCTTTCAATTAGTGTATGAAATGTTTTCAGTATCTATTCACATTTATCACAAAAACTGCTTTAACATAAAGAGTTATGATGTGCGATTTTTTGCTCTCGAGTTTAGTTTTTAGTCGCCAAAATGTATAAAAAATGAGTACGGAGGTGATCCTGAGGGCAATATCCGTAGCCTTTAGTATTGGCTGCCTCTTTTTTCTTGAGGTGTTAAATCATCAATAATACATACCTATACATTCTCCCACTCTGGGAGAATGGCAGAAATTATTGATACTAAAACTCTCCTCATTCATTTGCCCCTTACCTTACGTCTCAGGGCCACTAAATTTAGCACGCCAGACTATTGCTACGGTAAATTTCCACTTTAAAGAGTGGCCACAAAAGCGTTATGGCGTCCTCACTTTCCACTTGACACAGGTCCTCACCGGAAATTAGTGTTCACGCCGCACAGTGTTTTATAAACCCAAAAAAGTAACATTACCTTTTTATTCCAAATTCGTATAGATTGATTCAAAAGAAACGCTAGAGTAAAATACCCAAGTTTCTAGTACATCTAGATGATGAGATATAAATTTTGAAAATGCGTAAATTTTTATCCGGATTATTTAAGAATTATCAGGAAGCTGATTAAACTCATATATAAAGATTTTAAAGTCGCAAATTACAAAGTCTCATTACAATTACAAAGTTATCAAAAATTATTTAGGTTCATTTAAGTCGCCGTTATCATTTTTTTTTTTAATATTTTCGATTTTATTTTTTAACTCGAAAATCCCTCAATTTCGCTACTTGATTTTTATACATAAAAATGCTTTGTATGTGACCTATAGACACAAAAAAATCAAAGCCCGGATCCGTGGACTAACGAAATTATGATGAATAAATTTGTTTACCCGAACCGAGGTTAGGGCTGTCAATTTTGTAGAAATAGATTTTTGGTTAATTTTGTTTATGTTGATTAAAACGAAAAATGTTGAATTATTTTGATTTATAACACTCCAATATCCACATAAATTGTGAAAAATTAAAAATATTTGTAAATAAAATAATTTCAATACATCGATAACTTCGGGCTATGGAAGGAATATAAAAGTTAGTGCCCGATGCAATTTCTATAGGTCTGGTCTGGCGCTTGATGACTGACGTCATAGTACAACGCTTGCCCAGCCTCGAAATTTAAAAATGCCTCTTTGACATTTAAGTGAACAAAGACTAGTGTGTTACAATTACTAGAACAACGTTTTGCGAGTAAAAATTTTTGCAGTTATTTAGCGGCAATTGACGGCAAAGTACTAGACTACTACTACGACTAAGTACTAGGTGTAGTATACGATATTTAATACGCCATTGCAAATGTGTTGTCTATATTCTCGGAATCAATCAATCAATCTTCACCAGAAGGGCAAGCAGTACAGGTAAGAAAAAAACGTATCCAAGATGTGATAAAATTGATGTATTGGTAGGTGTCGATCTTCCTAATTCTGGAACCACTAATGATGGCAACACAAGTCGCATAGTTTTGGCAGATGAAAACAGTATAACTAGTTCAATCATTCAATTTTTCGGGTTTATTGGAAAAATACATGAAATTTATACTTTGTAAATTTCTTGAAAGTTTCGAATGTTATAATGAATAAAACAACAGTATTGGAAAGAAACGGGAATTTCGCCTGCTTTTTTCAACGCTAGTCCCGAAAGAAGTGAGACAACTTTCTATAACAAATAAAAACCACGCAGATAAAACCGCAGAAATAACATAATATATGTTATGGACCGGATGATTAATGCGGGCATTATAAATAATTTTTCATAACTTTGTAATTTGCGCCTTAAAATCTTCATGTATGAGTTTAATCAACTTCCTGATAACTTTGACTAGTAATTTATTATGATTTTTTCATTAAGAGTCCTTTTACGTTTCGGCTTTACGCAAATTTAGGTATTTTACGCACCGAGCGCTCGAGCGGACGGCTAACTGCGCCACCGATACTTTCATTCATACTTCTCGCTCGCACTTAATACGGCGACTAAACGATCTGGATTTTCCGTAACTTAAAGTTTCTTAGGATGAAGGTTAGTAGGTGGAAATTGTTGACGTGTTATTTCAATTTTATAAAATGAATTTATATTAATTGATTTTTCTTATATTATTTTTTATGAAATATGTTTACATATTTTTTTTAATTGTTATGCAGTAATCGATTATAATATCTACAGTCAATAGCATATTTGTATTAATTGCATATATTACTAGCTGTGCCCCGCGGTTTCACCCGCGTTTTTCTCGTTTCCGTGGAAATACCGAGATAAAATATTGCCTATAATTGCCTCCCTCAATAAATGGACTATTGAATATTTAAACAGTTTTCATATCAGATCAGTATTTCCCAAGATTACCGCGTTCATAGATGTATTTATTATACTCTTCAAAGATCTTATACTTACAATCATCAACAAATATATTTCGAAAAAGATTTTTACAGGATTTTATGTTGATAAAAAACTCTATGGCCCATAACTCATTAATAGGTACCAACTCTTAACATCTTACACACGTGATAACTTTTAAACGAAATATCCGATTGAGATGAAACAAAAATTATTTTACTTCTACATAAATACTCTTGATAACATAATGCTTAATTTCGATAAAGATTAATATTACGATACATATTTAACGTAGTTTTTTTTCTTCAGACGATTTAATAATTATTTTGAACACAAAATCGGTTATTGTGATTAAACCATGATAGCTAGGTATATGTTCTCGCGGACTTTTTTGTAGGTCTTAATGGGATCTACAAACCCGTAGTACATCATTTTATTCTTTTGTCAATAGTTTTTGCAGCGCACGCAAAAATAGGTTTTCGATTTTACACCTTGTGTTACAAAATAGCAATTTTATTACGGATCCCTAATTTTGAAAAAACAAACAAACACACTCTTCCGCTTTAAAATATTAGTATAGATAGTAGTATGGTTGCTTGCAACAACCAAATGTAATAGAATAGAATAAACTTTATTGTTCACCAAAATACTCGTACTAACAATTTCACAGAAAATTAAATATTATTAATGGAATATATTTAATTAACAAATATATTAATTATGGAAAGAGAAGAATGAAGAGAGTATTTTTTTAATTATTACCCGACAACGGAGGGAACTTACGATTTTGACGGGCTATGTATGTATGTATGTTTGTGAGTATGTTCATTTATTCCTTATAGCTCCTAATCTACTTATCAGAACTCGACACATGAGGTATCGTTAGAACAGTCTTAATCGTTCGCTGAACATATGCTATGTGACGTGTCACAAAACACGATATGGCGCCCTCTAGCGGACAAAAAGTAATGTGTTAAAAATAAAAATGGAGATAAATACGCCGTGTTTGGTATCATTTGAAAGGGCTTAACTTGTGTATTTCCAATATGTTGCTCAAATTTAAAGTGACGCCCTCTAGCGGACAAAAGATAATGTGATAAATGTTAAGATAAATACACCGTGTTTGATATCATTTGAAAGGGCTTCACCGGTACTTTGCAAAAATATCAAAAAACAATGTGTCTCGTGGTCAAAAAGTTTTGTGTTAAAAAAAAGATAGTCCTCTAATGATGTCGTCCTGTCAGTGCGTGCCTGAAGGTTAGCAGCGTGGCTCCCCATTTCACTTCCTTCTCCTCTCCTCCATTCACTCTCAAATTATGAAAAGGAACGGAAAGAGTAAAGTTAAACAGCGGCTGCACTCCCTCTCTCACAAAGTGCACCTCTCAAATATACGAGGTCTGCAGTTAAATCTCGTTGCAGTCCATCACCACCTGGAGACTGAAAAAACTAGCTCTACTATTCCTTACGGAGACGCAGATCAGAGGTCCGTCCGACGTGTCGTATCTTTCATACCCAGGGTTTACCTTGGAGCACAACTTCAAACCACTCGCGGGCGTATGTATGTGTGCCCGGAACCACATCTGCTATCGGCGTCTCCGCAATCTTGAAGACTCCAGGTTCTCAACGCTTTGGGCTTTGGTCGCCACAGGCCTAGATAAAATAATCTACGCTTGTGTTTACCGCTCGCATAGTGGAGACGTCAGGGCTCACACAGCATCTGAGTGAGGCGGCAGATGCGGCTCAGCAGCGGTACCCTTCCGCCCAATTGGTGTTACTGGGGGACTTTAATGCGCACCACCAAGAGTGGCTTTTTCTAGCGCTGGAATTGAATCTCACCCAGCTGGTTCAGGGGGCAACGAAGGTACCTGATGTGGATTCGCACACAGCCAATTGCTTGGACCTTCTAATGACCACAGATCCAGACCGCTACTTAGTGTCGATATCTTCGCCTTTAGGCAGTTCTGACCACTGTCTGGTTAAATCTGTGTCTATTTACTCCTCGCCCGATCCTAGACCTAGAGGCACTCGGCGTGTTTGGCGATACAGTTCAGCAGATTGGGATGGCATGCGGTCTTTCTTCGCATGATATCCTTGGCAGCCCACCTGCTTTTCTTCGAAGGATGCATCGTCGTGCGCTGATGCCGTGACACATGTGTTACGACACGGAATGGAGTACTACATCCCATACTCTGACGTAGCAATGTCGGACCAAGTTCGAACTTGGTTTGGCGCCGAGTGTTCTCGCGCCGACGCGAAAAACATGCGGCATACCAAGCTTGGGCCGATGCTCGTATGCGCAAAGCCAGCGACGTGACTCTTAAGAAGAAGGCCTTTAACAGGGCTGCCAAGTCCTGCAAAAAGATGTTGAGAAAGTCTCGGTTCGACCACATTAGCCGAACAGGGAACAAACTTGCTTCATACCCCGCTGGTAGTAAAGCGTTTTGGTCCCTGGCAAAGTCGGTTGAATCGAACTTCTTCTGCCGTCCCTCACTACTGACCCTCACTCTTCCGCCACTACTGAGTCCCGACGGGACACTGGCCCACACCGCTGAGGAGAAAGCAAACCTAGTGCAGCCTGTGCCCAAGAAGGGCAGTAGAGCTGACCCGGCAAACTACCGACACATCTCTGTTACGTCCATCCTCTGTATGAGTATGAAACGGGTAATTAATAGAAGCTTCTGGCACACCTGGAAGCTAACGACATCCTCAGCGACCAGCAATACGGCTTTCATCAAAATCGGTCTACTGGGGACCTTCTAACGTATGCCATTCACATCTGGAGCGAGGCCATTGAGAAGCATGGGGAAGCGCTTGCCGTGTCCCTTGATATCTCGAAGGCCTTCGATAGGGTCTGGCACGAAAGCCTTATTGCTAAACTTCCTTCCTTCGGTCTATTCACTGGTCTGTGTGATTGGATCGCAGACTTCTTCTCATTCGAGTGGTAATTGATGGATGCTCGTCCCTGGATGGATGTAATTGATGGATGGTGCTCACTGTTTTTGCTGCACATAACCCGGAACTTTTGGGTATGCAGACGACAGCACTGTTGCTGAGAGATATGTGTCTAACGCACGAGCTAGTGGGTCACAGATCCAGTCATTTCGAGAAGCTATGGTTGAACGCTTGAACTCATCCTTAGAGGCAGTCTCAGAATGGGGCAATGCCAATCTGGTCAAGTTCAATGTGACGAAAACCCAGGCGTGTCATTTCTCCGCTGAACGGAGCCAACTCCACCCGGCTCCATCTTTCCGGGGTGTAACCATGCCAATTACAGACCACATTGAACTTCTTGGGGTAACGCTATCGTCTACCCTTAATTTCGGCTCCTACATCGAGGCAAAAGCCCAACTAGCTGCCAAAAAATTGGGGATCTTAGCAAAGGTGAGACGGTATTTCACCCCGGAACAGCTGCTCAACCTCTATCAAGCGCAAGTTCGATCGTGTATGGAGTACTGCTCTCATCGTTGGGATGGGTCAGCCTAATACCAGCTGGATGCACTAGTCTATTGAAAAGCGTGCCAAGAAGATGGCAATGATGTTCTTGTGAAGTCAAAACTCTAAAGTCTTGAGCATCGACGCCGAGTTGCTAGCCGGTCTGTTTTCTATCGTTTACACTTCGGGGAGTGTGCACTAGAGTTACACAATTTAATTCCGCCAAGTCCGTTCCATCATCGGACCACAAGACGTACGGCTTTGCGCCACCGATACATGGTGGACATCCCACCTATACGTACAAAGCGTTTTAGGAGTACATTCATTATGCGTACAGCTAAGGAATGGAATTCCTTGCCGGAGTCTGTGTTTCCTGTTAACTATAACCTAGGGGTCTTAAGTCAAGAGTGAATAGATTGCTTCTAGGCAATCGTGCTCCATCGTTGGCCACATCATCTCTTACCATCAGGTGAGATTGTGGTCTAACGCAAGCCTATCCATTATAAAAAAAAAAGATATATACGTCGTATTTGGTATCATTTCAAAGGTCTTCACGTAAATATGCTTCTTTTTCAACCGCTTGTGTCATTGTTATTTCTGCAGTTTTCTTCCACATTTTTGTTACTGTGTCATGGCATTTGCTAAATAACCGGAAAGATAAGGTAGGCAAATCCATCGAAGCAGACAGTTCATTTAGATTTGAAAGTCCAATGCCAGTTATTATCGCCACCGAAACCGCACCTAAATTGACATTCATGTCATTGTCAACATTATTTTTGGAAATTTTTAAATTAAAAAACGTTTTACAAAAAAATAAATAACAAAAACCATCAAAATCGTTTTAATTTCGGAATTCGGTATTTTTCGATATTGTTTGTTTCTTATCTAACACCGACTTCCGAAATTAAAATGATTTTGATGATTTTAGTGTTTCTTTTTAGTGAAGTCGGTTACTTATTTTTGTAAAAAGTTTTTTTATTTCACACTTTTTAGTGGCAATACACTTACAGTCAGAGTACCTTTTTCTCATGGCGATTCCAATTAACTCAAAACCTGCTTGGAGACATTGTTTTATTATGAAGTTCCCGTGTCTACCTTCCGGCTCCATCATCATCATCAGATTAGTTCGATAGTACCTTATAGCCAAAGTGCATCTCATGACAATTCTAATAAGCCCAAATACAAGTAGGTAGGAACGGTGCTTATCTTCCGGCTCCATCATCATCATCAGGTCACTTCAATGATACTATTTTCAACATACCTATTCAAACCATTCATTTATTTATTTTATCGTAGTCGCATAACTTCGTTCCAAAAAAATACTATCCTATTTTATGTACATTTCGACAGCACTATTTTAACATCTTCGAAACCATGAAAACGATATACATGACGAAAAAGTTGATAATTTCTGACAGCCGCCATCTTAGATTTACATTTTGAAAGCACTTTCGGCTTCAACAACCTCAAAAACCATGAAAAAGACACCCATATCGAAAAAGTTGATAATTTATTGCAGCCACTATCTTGAATTTACATTTTGACAGTACAATCGGTTTCAACACCCTCGAAAACCACGAAAATGACACCCATGACGAAAAATTTAATAATTTCTTGCAGCCGCCATCTTGGATTTATATTTTGACAGTACTATCGGTTTCAACATCCTCGAAAAACATGAAAACGACACCCATGACGAAAAATGTAATAATTTCTTGCAGCCGCCATCTTGGATTTATATTTTGACAGTACTATCGGCTTCAACACCCTCGAAAACCATGAAAACGACACCCATGACGAAAAATTTAATAATTTCTTGCAGCCGGCATCTTGGATTTATATTTAGACAGTACTATCGGTTTCAACATCGTCGAAAACCATGAAAACGACACCCATGACGAAAAATTTAATAATTTCTTGCAGCCGCCATCTTGGATTTATATTTTGACAGAACTATCGGCTTCAACACCCTCGAAAACCATGAAAAAGACACCCATTTCGAAAAAGTTGATAATTTATTGCAGCCGCCATCTTGGATTCACATTTTGACAGAACTATCGGCTTCAACACCCTCGAAAACCATGAAAAAGACACCCATATCGAAAAAGTTGATATATATATATATATATATATTATATATATATAAATCAACTTTTCTAGCCCCCTTTCACTTCTGGAAGGGAACTTCGTTCCAATAAGCGACTATCTGTGTGTGAACTTTACACATATTGAATACCGTTAGAAAATAAATACAAAGATCAAAAACGGCGTTCGTAGTTCACACGCACACAACAGCAATGCGGTAGCGTCTACGCGACAATCAGCGCACACAATGATAGTATAGGAACGAAGGCGCGCGGGAAATAAACTGACATAGGTCCGACCTCGACAAGCGCTCGCGCGGTACTAGTCGCGGATGGCTCGCGCAGTGAAATATATAGTATTTTTATTTATTTAATTACAAAATAATAGTAGCGATTAAAAAAATAAAAAAAATACTATAGTTTAAGCAAATGTTGATGATTATTTTGGTATAAATTTTACGCCTAAATAATGTAGAACTTTGGAGATATTGGGGCTTGTTTCGAAGCCTTTTCGGTCGATAATTGAATTATGTAGATTTTTTATTTTTTTACACAAAAGACATATAACGAAAATGTACTCAATAATTTTTGAAGTTAAGGATATTTGACAGCTAATTAATATTAGTTTTGGAGGTAGATATTCAGTAGAATCTCCAAATTAGAGCTGCCAAATCACGCCTCCGTGAGTTTTTGCCTAAACATGCATCGGAAGAAAGCTTATTACTAAATAATTAAACAAGTTATCTAAAATCGGTTAAATAGTTAATATAGTAGAGAAAACAAACTATTTTTGACAATAATTGTTATTTCATTTAACGAACGTAAAACATACAATTTCAACGTCGAACACTTGCAATTTCGCGTTTTTTTGTAAAAGGCCTCTTAAAAATCCGGATAAAAATTTACGTATTTTCAAAAATTTATATCTCATCATCTAGATGTACTAGAAACTTGGGTATTTTACTCTAGCGTTTCTTTTGAATCAATCTATACGAATTTGGAATAAAAATACGATGTCACTTTTTTGGGTTTATAAAACACTGTGCGCTGTGACCGTGAGGTCTTGCCAGCCAATTTACATGATACGTAGGTAATCTGCATATATTATGTTCACCGTTTTGCATGCAGTAACAGACACGATTTTGGGAAAAATCGTTTTGTTTTGAATTTAATGAACTTCATATTAGTTTTTTCACTGATCATTTTTTGTTATTACCTCAATCTTCTGGGCAAAACAAAATCTACCTTATAACATTATTATAAAAAATACAAATCTTTCCTCTTTATAATATTAAGTATAGATATCACTTAGGAATAAAGTAGCTTTCTATTGGTGACAAAATTTTATAAAGTATGTAATGTAAAAAGGTTTTTATTTTACACTTTTTAGTTATGGTACCACCACTAAAAAGTACCCCTCAGCCAAACTTTTCTCATTCATCTCATAACGATTCTAATAATCCCAAACACGGTTAAATTACATTAATTTACCTTCTGGCTTCATCATCAGATCAGTTCGATACATCCTTTCCCTTTTTTCTTTCAGTCAGTCATCGACTTCACGTATAAACAAAGTAATTTTTCTTGTTACGACAGTTCTGCTGTGATCCTATGAGGAATTCTGTTTTATATCTTCGAAGTTCATGGATCAGATCATAACAATATTTCTATGGGACCAACTTGGAAACATAACCTTTCAATCAAAAAAATAATTTTTAAAATCGGTTTACAATTGACCGAGATATCGGTGAACACACATAAAAAATAAAAATAAAATAAAAAAAACACATACAGCCGAACATAGAACCTCCTTCTTTTCGAAGTCGGTTAAAAACAATCTTTACCTCTTTATAATATAATTAATAATAATAAGTAAAGAATCATCAAAAGGACATTGCCAATCTTGGTATGGGAGTTGAACCAAGTCACAGTAATGATATCATGCAGTATGTAACTCGGCCGTATCTTTGAAATAAATGCCTACAGCCGCGCGGTACATAAACATGCGATACGGCCGCCCGCCTCCAGCATTTTAATTACATTAGCCTACTTTGTGTGTCCATTTACTTTTGTGATTGTAAATATACTTTTTTATATAAACAAATAAAATACTTTGTGAATTGAATAGGAAGTTTTCAGTAAAAATGCGTGTAGTTTTTAGTTTCGTTTTTTGCCATTTGGCTACGGAACTCTAAAAACTGTTTTTAATGATACATGTTGTTATAGCAGCCGCAGAAATACTTAATTTGAGAAAACGACACACAACTATCTAGTGACAGACGGACGGTCAAATTTATTTTTTCTAGTATTATTCATGCACAAAGTACAACAAACAACTATTATTAATAATAAAATACCACTTTGCTTTGAATTATATTATACTATGCTTGACAACATGGTCAGTGACCTTGACCAAGGTCAAATTGATAAAATGTTATCGAAACAAAATTGATCTGTGTTATTTAGAGAGGTAGCGCTCGGCGGCGGTCTGGCTTTTCATCATATACCATGCGATGATGCGAGTATCTATTTTGACCATGTGAACAATATGATATTAAACTAGTGTCTGTCTTAAAAGTCAAACGACTTTGGTAATTATTAGGGTAAAATGAAATCGACGGCGCGCACTGTTCCCGCGCGCCTCAAGGAGTTGTCAGCAACAGCAGGGACCCAGCCGGGTCGAAGCCTACTGGGGCCAGGGTTATCCGAAAGGGCGCTCGAGCCCCGGTATGAAGACTAGAAGGAACGGGGTGGGTCTTTTAGTCAGGAAGAGTCTGACACTATCTCCCGCTCCGCCCAAGAGCGGGGGTTGTCATTGGATGATTTTTCCCACCATAAAAAAAAGGGTAAAATGAAATCTTATGTAGTTAACACTGGTAAATATTATACAAAATTCCCTACTATAGTTGTAGTATAGGGTCAAGGCAAGCATATCGATATAGAGTTGAATCGAATTTCAAACAAATATGGAGTTAGAGTTAGGAATCTATATGCTATGTACCTACATTTTCTAGTTGAAAATGTATTCTACATTTTTCATAAACGCAAAGTCGAAAATTTATACTCTACCTAAATCCGTATGCCTTGACCTGATAATGAATGATTTGGTTGCATTTACGTTTAGCGTCACTATGTATTAAACGTGTATATTTAACCTTTTGAATGTCTTATGTTACACAGTTCGACAAAAGCAATTGTCTTTCTATTGTGTCTCTAATTACGGCATTAAAAGAGTTAAGTAAGTGTAACGTTTTGAACAGGTGCACATGTACACGCACACGGGCGACAAGCCGCTGTCGTGCGCCTGGTGCGACGAGCGCTTCTCGTACGCGTCCACACTGCGCTCGCACCGCCTGCGCTGCCACGCCGACCAGCTGGCCGCGCGCTCGCGAGCCTGCAACGCCTACGATGTGCAAGCGGTGAGCAACCACCACACAATACGATTTCAACTCGAAATTCGAGATCATTATCAAATTTTTAAACATGTAACACTGTCATAGCAAGTTCATATCCGATTGCAACTCGTTTTTTTAGGGCCGTTTCAGTACAAGTGACTACTTACAAATGATACGAAACTAAAGTCGATGTTTGAATTGAATTTGAAAAAAACGTTAAGTTTCAAACGTTGTTATTTATTTATTTATTTGTAATAAGCATATAGTTATTGGCACGGATCTTGAGCGCTGGCTTAAAGTTGTGCTGAAGTAAAAAATTCGGTCTTTTTAGTGGTGCGACGTGAGACGCGGGGGCGGGGAATGTCAGTGATTGGCTCGCGGCGCCGAACACACACACACGAAGGGAAATCAATTATTACGATTTACCATTTCGCAGATATATCAATCTTGAGCTACATTGAAATTATTTAGAAGGCCTCATTCCGTGGATCTATTTATAAGTCGGAATTATCTGTCTATCCTAGACCCTAAAATATTCTCGCTCCCTAATGTTACTTCACTTCCGGATATATTAAGCGGACTTGGAGTGATATACTACATATCCAATCTTTTAACGGATATATTTAGCCCATGCCTAGTAATGTTGTCAATACGGAAAAACAGTGTTGCAATATTTTTAACAATAAAATTACTTAATATTAGGGAGATGTAACTGATATTTCGTTACTTTTAACAATTGCCGTATTGTTTTCTTTTGGAAACTGTAAAAACTATTTTTGAATAAAGTATAGGACGCTGGGCTCCATTCCGATTGTCCTGCAATTATTTCAAATACCGAAAACACCACGCCACAATATTGTAGCTCTCTATTGATACTTCATTTTAGACCGGCTTTTTTTAAATAAAATCCCATTCCCCTCACAATTCTCCAAAAAGTGTTTCCAAAAAGGGTTTGACATGCGAATTATAAAGCCAAGCATTCTCTTAGCTTTAATAACTACACTTCTGGACACATCTATTGGCCCCCCTTAGAGTTTAGGTTTCGATGGCCCCTACCGAAATATGATTGCTAGATTGAACAAAAACTGTTGATGCAGTTTTAAACCTGATACATTTTACCATCTTTTTCGATCGTATTGTTTTAAATTTGAATTCAGAATACCATACGACATGGAGCTACGCCTAACAAGTCGGATATGCGCCTTGTTAAAGGCAATTGATTTTTGAATAAAAAACATGTTTTATCAAATAAAGGTTTAATTTAATAACGCGTGTTGCCTCCATGGGCATCTACCACAGCTCTCATACGATTAGGCATAGAGTTTATCAACCGCTCTATGAAATTTTGAGGGATCATCTCCCATTCCTCTTCTATGGCAGTTTTCAACTCCTGCATCGTCTGGGCAACTGGCTGACGAGCCCTAACACGTCTTTTTAGCTCGTCCCACATGTGCTCAATGGGGTTCATGTCTGGGCTACTGGCTGGCCAGTCCATAACTGTGATGTTCACATCCCGAAGATATTCCCTGACGATGCCGGCCGCATGGGCTCGTTCATTATCATGCATAAAAAAGAAATTTGGGCCCACATAGTCCGCGTATGGTATCACGTGAGGTTCTAAGCACTCAGGAATGTACCTTTCAGCATTTAATGTTGGCAGCCGTGGTCCTGTAACAACCTCAAGTTGAGTTTTGCCGCTCGCGGATATACCGCCCCAGACAGTCCATGAGCCACCGCCATAAGCAACCCTCTCTTCAAAGCAGCATTGTGCGAAACGCTCTCCCTTACGTCGGTAGACCTTCTTCCTTCCATCATTGCCATGTAACACAATTTTAGACTCATCAGAAAAGAGTATACGGCTCCAATCTTGCTGTGTCCAATTTAAATGACTACGTGCGAAATGAAGGCGCGCTGTTCGGTGGGCTCGCGTTAGTTAGGGCCCATTAACTGGCTTGTGTGGTACCATATCGCGTTCTTTTAACCTTCTCCGAACAGTTCGAGCGCTCACAGATACTCCGTGGAAGTCGCGAAGTTGGTTTTGTATCTCAATGGAGGTAAGGTGACGATTTCTCAAGCTGGTCGTCACGATGAATCGATCCTGCCTTTCAGTTGTGACCCGAGATCGTGGCCTTCCTTGGCGACGAACAAAGCCGCCAGTCTCTAGGTACCTCCGATAAACATTTCGGACCGCAGATCGACTTAAATTAAGTTGAGCACTCACGTTTCTTTGGCTGTGTCCGGCCTCAATAAGTGCCACAGCTTGGGCGGCGACTTCAGGTGAAGTATCCGTAGATTATTGATAGAACCTCACCTTAATGTTAAGAATAAGTAATGTTTGTTGCAAAACCAAAGATATCAATCACTTTTTTAAGAATTAAATCCAAGTAAACCAATAAAACCAAGTTTTCTTAGTATTCGATTGTTTGATATCAACAAACAGGCTCCAAATTGTCTTTTGTTTCTTTAAATTCTGTGTTCGAAATTCAAAAAAAGACTATTGAATGAAATTGGGAATGTGCCAGGTTCAAAACTGCATAAAAACTTTTTGCTCGACCTAATATAAAATTTTAGCTAGGACCAAACGAAACTGAAAATACAAGGTGGGCCAATAGATGTGTCCAGGAGTGTATTATAAATAAACTATTTTAACTTTTACATATTTAATAAATAAAACCTTTCATTTTTTTTTTTCTCTTTATAAACAAAATCAACCTCATTCTTATTTTTATTTGAACAGCCTAGCTAGAGTAGCTAGTCTATGGCCGCCATTTTTGATGCGCGCGCATAAGAAGAAAGATCAAAATTTTTCCGCTGTACAAAAAAAAACAGTTTTGCTGATAAAGCAATAATTAATTAATTTGTAAAAAAAATTCTTCTCAAGTGTGTCGAAAAACGTATGATACACGTGAATATTGACGGTTACCGTCCTCGGCTCAACATTATACACTTGTATCATAATGTACTATTATGACTGGCATACAGGCGTTGGAAACCAGATGGAAGATGTGCATTAAGTGGAGATTACATTACGCGGAAAAAAAAAATACTTTTGTTTATATTTTATATTGTTTTCTTGCTGAGGCTGCGAACTTCAATCCATCCTCGTAAATTATAAGTAGGTATATATATATACTAGCTGACCCGGCAAACTTCGTACCGCCTAATAGTTACCTTTTATCTAAGCTGTCAACTCTACCTACTCTACCCTACTCTACCTTACTCTACCCTACTCTACCCTACCCTACTCTACCATACCCTACTATATCCTACCCTACTCTACCCTACCCTACTCTACCCTACCAAATTGTGAATCTAAACCATTCCCAGATCCCCTTGAACACACACAAAAAATTTCATCAAAATTGGTCCAGTCGTTTGAGAGAAGTTCAGTGACATACACACTCACAGAAGAATTATATATATAAAGATATCTATAAAATATAACTTTTGAAGACAGATATTTTTTTAAGTGAACTGGAAGTCAGTTCCACAGTCGTACTGCATGAAAAGAGGAGTTGGAATAGAAATTAGTATTACAGGATGAGAAATTAAGGTGGTATTTAAAGTGGGATCTGCATTGGGCGTTGGCAGGTCGAGTGAACGAAAAACGATCACGCAGGTAGCCAGGGTACGCAGGATTGAAAAGGATGTTGTAAAGAAGACATAATACTCGAGTGTTCCTAACGAAGACGGATAGGGAGCCACTTGAGATCCTTGTGAAATTAAGAGACATGGTCGTATTTTCTTAAGCCAAAACCAACACGAATGCACGGGTTTTGCAAGCACTCAAGCTTATTTAATAGCCTCAGTGGCATCCAGGTAGCAGGCATAGTCGATGATCCGCTGAATCAAAGTTTGAGCTCAATATATTTTGGTTTTAAATGGCAAGAACTTTTGAAGGGATTTAAGGCTGTGGAAGGAAAAGTGTACTTTATTAACCTTATCTACTTGCGCTCGCCAAGAGATATTGCTGGCACTAGTGACACTGAGATTCTTGGCTGAGTCAGAGTACGCAATAGTCGAGCCATTGAAAGATAAAGGCGACAAAGAAGAAATGTCAAGCGCATTGCGATAGTAATGACTGCCTATGATCATGGCCTGGGACTTGGAAGGATTAACATGTAAGCCGTAGGACTTGGCCCACTGATTAATACTTTCCAGGTAACGATTGATGCGATTAATCTCTGAGTCTGTATCAGTCAATAAGAATTGACGATCCCCTCCGACGTAACGCTTTTTTGCGCAACTACTCGATGTCTGTTACGGTGCGCCCGGCTGAAATCGCGCGATTTCTCCGCGATCACTAAACCTTCGATATCTCAGCAATAACGCAATGTCAAGTACATTACACCAAGACTAAGACAGCATTTTACTTACCTGCGGCTGCACCGGAGTAACCGCTCGCTGTTGAAGGCTCAGATATGACAGCAGATTCTGTTATTGGATGTTGGTCTGAAAAATAAACCACATTATATTGAGTATCTACTTATATAAATATCTCGTAATTTATAAACTTAAAACATGTAATTAGATTGGAAAGTAGGTATATAATAAATTTGATTAAGAAAATTCCAAGGAAACAGGGTATATTAAATTCCTAAAAATGAACTGAAAATGTGTGAAGTAAAAAAGTCTACAATACAGACTTTTTTACTTAGAGCAGATCAACTCAATTAGATGATAGAAGTTTAAATATTTCTGCAATTAAATATGTGATGATAAAAATGATCAACTTACCAGTATCCAGAATGGCAATCCCATCCCAGATGTTGATGGTTGCTCAGTTTGGTGGACCATCATGTTCAAGTTTAAGGTCGGATCAGCATTCTTGGTGTTTGTTGCACAAACTTATATGATTATAAATAAATTTGTCTCCTCTCTGTTACGTTGTTCCATCTAGCACAGCCTTCCATTGATAATATTTTTGGACGTTTTCCACATCTTGGCTCTTTGGGTCCGGAAAATGGTGCAGAGGGCCTGAAATTATACAATTATAATGTTAATATAATTTATATGATAGGGAATAAATGATAAACATTTATAGGCTGTTCTACTGTTCAGCAATGATGTAATGACGATAGGTAGAAAGTATTGATGGCTCATTAAATAATAAAAAAATATCGTAATGGAAACTTTGCTTTCTTCTAGTAGTTGCAGTACAATAGTAGTACAAATATTATTATCTATCTAGTTTGGGTATTACAATCGTTTGGTAAGTAACCGAAGTGGTGGCTGCGCGTAACCAAGGCAAATGGTTCAATATATTTGCCGCGTACTAAGTACACCAAAATGTTTTGCTATTACTTTTAAACTAGGTATTTAAATTTTAGACTTACAAAATAGCACACTAAACGATGTTTAGCGAGCATGATTTTAAACGTGAGCAACTGGCTGCTCACGTTTTCAATCATGCCCGCCAAAGAGCATGTAAAGTAAGAGGCGGGACTCCCATAGAAAAAACCGATGTATAAAACGTGCGTCTTCGATCAATACCAACCTAACAGAATTAAAGAACTATGGCCGACTACATACTGCCAACATAATGACATTCCTAGTGATGTCCTGGGTTGTGCAAAAATTTATCGATTTGGGCAATTTTTCTCAACGAGGATTGCTTTGTATTTTCAGAAAATACAAAAATAAAAATTCGAAACTCAAATTGTTTTAATACATATTTATTCAACATATTCAATTTACCCATGTTATTTATTTATTTGGCAAGTGTAGGAAAACAAACATGAGATGAGAAAATGGTAATAAATAATTACTTGAGTCAACAAGTTTTCTAGTGACTTACACATTTAACTCATCTCAAAAACTACTGAAAGGATTTTAATAAAACTTGCACTGATAATTGCACTTTTCAAGACAGGTTATATTTTTTATATCTTATGTACTTTCTGTATTACTGAAGATAACTCTGTAAACATAAATTATATCATTAAAGCTGACCTCTGCAATATATTGTGAAACATGGACCTAAAAAAAAAGGTTTTTTTTAGGTCCATCTTATGAAATCAGAATGTGCTACATAGTTCTTACCACTATATGAGAGCTGCACCTTGTCAGTTCTTCTGACTGGTAATGGTTCACTGCTAGCAATGTATGTAGTGGCAATTGAACTAAAATCCGTGTATACGTGAGATTTTCAGACTCGGAACAACTTCAGTGAAGTTTTTTTCTTTTCCCTGTCGTTTTGAACTATTCTTTACACCTAAAAATTAGGTGATGAGTTATTTTGCTTATAAATTACACAAGTGTATATTTATTATAAAATGTAATAAAATAACTTATATGTCAGGTAGAGATGTTCCGTTGCCAGCAATATTGCCGAGAAGTGGGAATATTGGTGGCAATATTGCCCAAAGTATGAATATTGGTGACAATATTGCCAGCAAAATCCCACTTCGGGCAATATAACCGGCAACGGTGGTACATCTCGACAGGCAACATATACCTACATGCAAGGAATTTTATCATGGTATAACATACTAATTGAAAATATATTGATTTCACTTCCCTAAATCCTTATCATCGTCTGCTTAAGTTTAAAGATGTCCTCTGCTAAACATAGGCTTCTTTGGTGTTTCTATAACAAAAAATCGATGTCGATAAAATATCCTGGTTAATTACCCAACACTACGTATGTTTTGCATAATTTTATTTTTCGGTTATAATGCTCTAAATGTTCAAAGATTAAACTTGAATTGAGTTCTTTAAAGAAATAGATAACGAATTATGCTTACAGTCCTACATCTAATGGAAATCTTGCCATAAAAAGACGTTTGTTTTCAACAACCCGGCAAGATCTAATACCACAAACACGCGTTTCTTTTTTCATATTGAGATCGTAAACATTGTTATAAAACTATATTTCGAAGATATGCGACATTCACCAACCCGCACTGGGCCAGCGTGGTGGTTTACGGCCCATTCCCTCTCCTAGAGAGAAGGCTTGAGTCCCAGCAGTGGGAACATTAAAAAGCTGATTATGCTATAGTTATATAGTTGTTGTTTGTTACTAAATATTAGTAGCGCAGTCCTGACCATCATTCACTAAAGATAGCGTCCTTTAGAATGATGATTACAATAAATTGTTTCAAGTTTAGTTCGTAGTTTTCTGAATTTACACTAACGTGGACTATTGGTAGAATTTTGAAATAGAGTTTTATTGTAATGAAGTATTGTAGGCAAAAAACTGTGTCACTTCTGCGGCATAAAAATCTATATGGATTACATGTCATTACACTATGTTGAACTAAACGCGTAAGTACTTCGAAATTCATGGCGCTTACCTAAGGCGTTTTGGTCGCGAAAAAATTATCCTCTAAAAGCTATCAGCGCTTTATATTTTAATAGTTCTATTAAACGACATAATGCCAATGTAGCGCTGCAGCAGATTTTCGTTTTAACTTTTCAATATTTTGACAAATATTTTCCATGAAAGGGCCTGCCTGTCTATCACTAGAATATAAGTCAATGGGAGAGACAGTGATCACAATGTATTTGAACCTCAAATTTCACAGTATTTATCATGCAAAACATTGAAAAATGTCCATAACAATAAAGATTCTTCAAAGATCTTAAAATTTACACATTTTATTTGATGTTTGTGCACTAAGTTCTTTTCAATACAATAACGTAGGTAAAATATACGTGTGTCGCAAGTCGAGCATTGTTTTCAGATCCCGTAATATTACGGTGTCGGCACTTAAAGGGTCAATAAAATCATCATCATCATCAACAGCCTTTTTAATGTTCCCACTGTTGGGATTCAAACCTCCTCTCTAGAAGAGAGAATGGGCCGTAATCCGTGGTGGAATACGCACGTTAACAAAATATCAATAACAATTACATACAAAAGGTTATTCTATTAAAATCTCTTTTTGCATTACGACCTTATGTGTAGGAGGTATCGATTTGATTCAAACTGAAAACAAAACTGCAAACTGTAAAGCCTTATTCATTGAAAATATTTATACTCGTTTTTTAATTTTCAGAATTACATCAAGAATGACGTGGCGCCTGTAAATGTTCCCGATGCAGTAGCAAAGAACGAAGTTGAGGCTATGTAATGCTAACTTGAGATATTATGTACATGATATTATCTCATACTGATGTGAGCCCTTTATAATTTGTGAACATTTTTCTAGAATAATACAATTGGTTATATTGATAATAAAATGTAGCTATCGTTAGGTTAAGTACAATACAATATTTGTATTATGTTTTATAGTTTTAATTGTGAACTAATAATGTTTACATTTTTTTAGTTAGGTAAAAAATTACACCTATGTACATATATGAAATAGTAATGGTACACCACAGAGCCAGGAAAAGCTGCGCATGTGCCACATTTTTATAATTTTTATTTAACTTCGACTTAATAACTTCTTCAACTTAATAATCGTTTATTTCTCATTATAAGTCAGGTCTTGCTAAGTGTGTCATCTCGACAGCTCAACCATCTCGCAACCTCGCGAGTTACTTGCTGTGACGGCATTTTACACTTTTAACTAGCGCACGGGAGAATATGACTATTACACAACAAACATTTTGTGACTGTATTTATAATCATCCTAAATGGATGATTATTAATTATTATCCATTACCATGCGCTAGTCAGCCTGCAAAACTACTGCAACTTCTTGTATATTTTTAGTGGACTACTTAAGAGCCCGGCGAATGACACTCGCAACTGCCAGTTGACGCGTATTCAAAATTCGTTCGCGGAATATCTCTGTTTGACAAAAACAAGTGACGGATTGACGCAGCTGGGCGTGTGAATGTGAGCGTCTTACAATTTATTGTTAGTAAAATGAGGTATATTTATTGTTTGCTTTATTTTTGCCGAATACTTCGGGGAATTGTTTGTGAATGTACGAACTAGTAATGCGTTTTTTGGAAATTTTATTACCGCGCCAATATCTCGACATATTATGATAACAATAGCAGACATGTCATACAAAGGTGGTCTTTTTTTACGGTGGGACAATCATCTAATGACATCCCCCGCTCTTGGGTGGAGCGGGAGATAGTGTCAGACTTTTACTGACTAAATCCTAACGAAGGGAGAGTCATACCAGGCGGCGGTCGAACTAGCGAAACGCAAGGTTGCAACACCCTCCAACCAGCCTTGGCCCCACCGACATCATGTCATATGGGCCGAATCGCAATAAGACGGCTGCGGACACAGCCCGCCCATATAAATATGAGCGCTATCACCGCAGCCGCTTCTTGACTCCTTTACAAATTTCCTCATCCTGTCCCCATGTTGCCTTTCCCCCTATCCTGGGGCGGCATACTAACGGTCCACCCTCACGTGGATAAGACAAACACACAGTACGGGTTCGCTGCCTGCTTACTCCTTAGTCTGTGCCATTCGTGTTCGAACTCTTTTAGATGCTGGAATTCGGCCTCTGAGGCCATGAGGTTGCAGTAGTAAACCGGTCTCTCATCCAAGCAAGTGATCCCGTCCATCATCTTTCGTCGCTGTTCGTCACAGCGACGAAAGATATATATGTATAAGGGTGGCATCGCCACAGAACGTGATCAAAATTTTCGTCCTCGTCACTGCAATAGCACACGCTAACCTCACATAACCGCATATCATACAGTTTCTTCCAGAAATATCCAAGTCCAGTCAGGATCTGCGAGACTTTGTAGTCCGGCTCGACCCAAGTTGCCTTGAGCCTATTCTTCACGTCAGGGAGGTATCAATGAAGTTCCATCCCCTTCTCTTCCTGCTCTCATCTCCGCTGCCAATTAGCCACAGCCTCACTTGCAATAACCCTGCTCCCTATCCTGAACCGCAACGCAGAGTTGCAACAGTCGTGAAGAGGATCCAGCAGTTGGGACTCGAGGTGGCACTGCACAAGTTCGAGAGCATGTGTTTTCATGGCTCTCGGAACGAGCCACCGCCGGTTTCTCAAATAACGATACATGTTTACAAGTATCTGGGACTCGTCCTCGACAGCCGATAATATTTGAGGAACACTTCCGACGTCTGGTTCCCAAACGTGTTACTTGTTTTATATTCTGTGTTTGCGCCTTGTGCTGTACATAATTATTTTTCTTTCTTTCAAACTGGATTAGACTGCGGGCACTCAAGCGGCTCCTGTCCAACCTGGGCTGTCCAGACGCCTCCGGCTGGAGGCTCTACGCAGGCCTCGTTCGGTCCATGCCTTTTTTTTTATTGTGGGAAAAAATCATGCATTGACATCCCCCGCTCTTGGGCGGAGCGGGAGATAGTGTTAGACTCTTACTGACTAAAACACCCACCCTGTTCCTTCTAGCCTTCATACAGGGGCTCGAGCGCCCTTTCGGATAACCCTGGCCCCAGTAGGCTTCGACCCGGCTGGGTCCCTGCTGTTGCTGACAGGTCTTATCACGGACTTGTAGATTTTACCCTTTAACTTGAGGGGCATCAGTGGGTCACAAGTTGTTCCAGTGACCTGTCACCATTTCATCCATCCTGAATTGATCCGATGTGTTATGTCTCGGTCTACCTCCCCATCTCCTTGGATAAGCGACCCGAGGTACCGAAAGTCGCAGCAGATTGGTATGGGCGTTCCAGCGTGAGCTAAGGGCACAGAACCTGAGAGACTGCCAAAATCGCGGAATAAGTACCTACTCAGTTTTCGTTCTACTTAATTTTAAGCCAACACTCTCCAGTCTATGGCACCACACCTCCAATTTGCTCTGGACCCCTAGGCCACTCTCGGCAACCAGCAAAATGTGCATGTCCCCTATACAGGTAAAAAATACCAGCGACTATAGAGTTTGGGTTGTGTGTGGTTACTTGGGCAGATAACAGGCAGTAAGGGTGTATAAAATACCTAGTACTTACCTTGCTTTCGTAAAAGTATAAAGCTCAATTTTTAGGGTTCCGTACCTCAAAAGGAAAAAAACGGAACCCTTATAGGATCACTTTGTTGTTCGTCCGTCCGTCTGTCTGTCAATACCCTTTATCTCGACTTAAGTTAACGAATAAAAAAGATACGGCCGTTTATCACGCAAAAAAGTTGTATATTTTGATACTATCAAACATCGAAATTCATAGGGCGTAATACCTAAAGCAGGTCATAATCAAAATGAAGTCGCTCGACAGCTAAATTTTAGCCGCTTCCCTAATCGTCTGGTATACCAGAGGTTTCAAGAGACCCGTGGGTATATTCGGCGACCAGGATCTGGCCGTTGGCGCATAGGATCAGGGTGCGATTATCGTTTTCCAGTAACAACTACTTTGAGAAATCGGCTACTGAACACGATTGAACTGACACAAGCTTCCAGAAGTTCCCAATGTCAGTGTTAATCAGCGGACGATTAGGAAAAGACTGGGTGAAGCAGGCCTGACTGCAAATCTCTCAGCAAATGGTACCAAATTGACCACAGCTCACCGACAAGCCCCGCAATAATTTTCCACGAAACACTTAAATTGGGTGTATGCCTAATGGCAGGCTGTTGTGTTTTCTGATAAGTGCAGAATGAATTAGATGACCATGATTGTCTGCTTGTGAGACATAAGAAGGGTCCTATTTCATGTAAATAAAACCCGAAAACTGTGGTAATACTTGTATATTTAACGATTTTTTTTTATACAGAGTTCATAAAAGAATACGTGAGGTGAAATCGAATACATGATTTTCAAAAGTCGGGCATCTTCTAAAAATAATTGGTAGACGTCATTATGTTCCTGTTGAAGTTTGCTGAGCTGTGACTAATAAAAGGATGTGGTGATGCTGGTCACATTCGTGTAGGCGCTTGCAGCTGCGCCAATAATAGATGCTATAGGGTCTACAGAAGGTCATCATGGTAATTTTAACAATGCTGCATAAGCGAACAAGTAGGTTTTGGAGGCATTTTGGGGTGGCATAATGTTGGACACTAAAACTGACATTGTATTCATCACTGGGCCTTTACAGGCCTAATATCGTGAGGGTTGACGTCTTTATGATACATCAAAAAAGTGCTTGAAGAATATGTGAACCTGCTTGTGTGGCTTGTGGTAGATTTTTTTTCCTTATTGCAGAACAACACCAGATCGCATGTCGCTAGAACAGTTTCGGTTTCGACTGCAGACGTTGGAATCATTTCCATAGAGAGGCCAGTTCGTAGTTCTGATCTCAATCCAATTAAGAGTATCTGGAATGACCTTGAAAGAAGACTTGGTACAAAAAGCCTGGCTCTCCACGCCTCCAAGAGCTTCAATTTGTCATTGACGAGGAGTGGGACGTTATGCCCTAAGATTTCATGTTAAAATTAATACGGTTGATGAAAAATCGAGTAACAGCTGTAAATAGGGCTAAGGGAGGGGATACACTTTATTGACAATCAGGAGGACCAAGAATTTTAAGTTTGACTCGTGAAATTTGGTAATTTTTCCCATGTTGGATTTTGTGCTCTAAACCCTTTCAAGAATATTTTTTTACACTGTATCTCATATCATTAGAAAGGTAATTAAATAGGCTTTCAAATAGTGTATGAAATGTTTTCAATATCTATACACATTCATGACAAAAACTGTCCTGAACAAAAAGAGTTATGATGTGCGACTTTTTTGCTCTCGAGTGTATATAAAAAACAAAGAAAATCCAAAGGTTTTTCTTACTCATTCGCCTTCAATTTTGTTAAATATCAAGTAATTATATGCAAAATTAAAAAAAGAAATTAAACTAGAGAAAAACAAAGCAAAATATGATGTCCGACAATGTAAGCGTCATTTCAGTGAACGCTGTTTCGATTGCTAGAAAAAAATATGATTCTGAACTTGGCCTGTAGATAGGTATGGCACAATGTGGTCCGAGACGTAAACAAAGCGGCTATTAAGAGATTTTTTCGCCAAAATAATTATAAATAAGTGGTAAGTACCTTTCAACTCATTATTTACACAGCGTACATCAATAGGTCATCATACCGAGACTGCGTTTATTAACTCAGAATATTGAGTTATAATTTTTTGTAGTGTTTAAAACGAACAATAACCTTAAATATTTTACAATGACCTAGCCAAAGATTAGGGTTTATATAGCTGCCGTTTAAAAAAAAAATACATTATTCGAAAAAGTCTATCCGGGAACGCTCAATTCGGAAACGTTCCCGGACTTGACGGAGCGTTCGCGAAATAATGATGACGTTCCCGAGATGACTATTTAAGTACTAAAGTAATATCTGTTATAAATAATAACTAATTAATTTAGTAAATGATATATTATGATACTAACATAGTTTTTTAATTATTGTCCAACTTTATTTTACCGCTGTGAAGACTCATGACTATGAGGCTGAAAAACATGAGAAAAGGTGCAGGAAGACAAAGTCGGAGCATACCGTAAAATAAAACTACAGGAAAAAACCAATGCTAAAATTAACCGTATGTATGAGGCTTTAGAGAAAAGATTAAGAGCATTCAAAATAAAGAACAAGGGCAAGTTCGAATACCAACAACTAACAGCAAAGTCTAGGCATTGGTAAAAAATGTTGACGTAACTCCTGAACCTTGACATGGTAAAGGACATACAGATGGTGTAGGAATAAGGGGATACCTACGTCAGTGCGAAAGCCGTATCATCGAAGTTTGTTTCTTCGAAAACTTTTCAACGATATCTCTATACTGCGACTCCTTGTTAAGTCGACTTTTTGTTACTGCGATGGTTCGTTACATCGAAAAACTTTACTGCGAACGATTTTAAAGCGAAAACATCATACTGCGAAGCCTTGTTCAATGGAAGTCTTATTACTAAACACAGGAATACTTAACTTTTAATTTCGTTACGATTTTCAACACCTAACGTTTATTTTTAGAATATTTTACATAAATGTTTATAACTTTTTAGGGTTCCGTAGTCAACTAGGAAGCCTTATAGTTTCGCCATGTCTGTCTGTCCGTCTGTCTGTCCGTCTGTCTGTCCATCCTCGCTTAATCTCTGGGACCGTTAGCACTAGAAAGCTGAAATTTGGTACCAATATGTATATCAATCACGCCGACAAAGTGGTCAAATAAAAATTAGAAAAATATGTTTTATTAGGGTAGCCCCCCTATATGTAAAGTAAGAAGTGTTTTTTTTTTTAATTTCAACCCTAACGTGTGATATATTGTTTGATAGGTATTTAAAAATGAATAGGGGTTTACTAAAATATTTTTTTGATAATGTCAATAATTTCGAAAAATATTCGCAAAAAAAAAAAACAAAAAACAATGTGTCCTCCCCCCCTCTAACTTTTGAACCAAGAGTTTAGAAAATATGAAAAAAATCTAAAACATTAGAACTTTATAAGGACTTTCTAGGAAAATTATTTTGAACTTGATGGAATGAACAGTTTTTGTACAAAAAAGACAAAAGGGTTCTACAAAATAATTTCGGGACTAAGTTTGTAGTATAATCGTATATGCAGGCATTTTTCTAACCTCATACGTGGGTACACTTATTGTGAATTTGTGACGGACGGGAAACTTTGGAACCCTACACTGAGCGTGGCCCGACATGCTCTTGGCCGGTTTTTTTTTTTTTATGGGAAAAATCATCCAATGACAACCCCCGCTCTTGGGCGGAGTGGGAGATAGTGTCAGATTCTTACTGACTAAAAAACCCATCCCGTTCCTTCAAGCCTTCATACCGGGGCTCGGGCGCCCTTTCGGATAATCCTGGCCCCAGTAGGCTTCGACACGGCTGGGCCCCTGGTGTTGCTGACACCACCTTGAGGCGCGCGGGAACAGTACGCGCCGTCGACGACATGGGCTTGGTCCGGACGGCTGGACAGCGAGCTACCCATTGCTCACTGTCCGCAAGCCCGTGTCTACGGTGGCTGGAAATCGGGATCGGAATCCCGGCGGCGGCGAGAGCGCCGTTGCCCGATGCGGTCGGCCTCCTCCTTAGCGATCATTACTGCTTCGCAAAAGCCGGCGTTCCGCACAGTGGTGACACCCGGGCGTCTCTTCCACTTTATTTATTTATTTATTTAAACTTCATGTACAGTAGTGGTACATAGGCGGACTTAATGCAACAAGGCATTCTCTCCCAGTCAACCTTTGGGTTAAAAAGAGATCACTGTGGTAGGTTTGCACAATAAACAAATAACAAATTACGAAAACGAAAAAAAAACATAATAAGTTATTTATATATAATATATAATAAAATACATAAATATGCTAAAATAATGAACTAATAAATAATATAAAAAAATATCAAATCTTAAAGAGAACTTAATAACAATTCTGACGAAGAACAAACTAAGGTTGAGAGGACTTCAAGTAGTAGTTCCGAATTTTACGTTTGAAGGAAAATTTACTTTCGGCTTTTTTGATGTCTAGGGGAAGTAAATTCCAGAGTTTTATGGTGGAAACAGCGTAAGAATTGGACATAAAACCAGTACGGTGAGAAGGAATCTGAAGAAGCATGTTTTTGGATGCACGAAGGTTGAGATTATGAGAACTGCCCAACACTTTAAAATATTGTTTTAAATAATCAGGAGCACAAGGATCGTTCATTACGGTGAAGAGCATGCAGAGGGATCTGAGGGATCTCCTGAGACGGATAGGCAGCCATTTAAGCTGAGAACGGAAGGAAGAAATGTGGTCATATTTACGAAGCCCGAATATAAAACGAATGCAGTTATTGAGAAGTCGATCCAATTTGTTACTTTAATTTGGTACTTTAATTCGGAACAGGAACCTCCCGAACCTCCCGAACTTACGCCGCCGCGGCGGCGGCGTAAGACGCCACCTTACGTTGCTGGCCAGAGGCCGCTAGCGGAGGGCGCAGCACGATGCCCTCCAGCAGGGACAGCTGCTGCTGGATGCGCAGCTGGAACTGCTGCTGCTGCTGTTGCAGCTGCTGCTGGAAAGCAGCCAGTTCCCGCTGCACCAGCGTTAGCAGCTGGCTCTCCGGTTCAGGCTGGGCCTGGGCCCCCCCTCCCGTCGTCGGCTCCTGGCAGCCACCACTGTTGGGCGCCTTCGCGAGCTCAGCTCGGATTTCGGCCCGGAGCTCGGCCCGGAGCTCAGCCTGGAGCTCGCTCCGGATTATAGCCACCCTCTTTTCGAGAGAGGCGTCAAAAGCCTCCCGGAGGGACGCCGCGTGACGTTGGGCCGTCCTCTCCCTTGACGTCCTCTCTCTCTTGCGGCTCATGTCCCGCAACAGGGTGACTGCCAGCTTCTGGAGGGACTCCATGTCGGAGTCCGCTTTAGCACGCCTCTGGCTCAGATGCTCCAAGAGGTCCCTCTCTGAGCCGGCCGCTTCGGGATGACGCCCCTCCGCGGCAAGTCTGGTGGCTCGCTGAGCGGAGTCTGTGGCCGTTAGCCCCCTCCCCTTTCCGCGGGACCGGCCCGCACCACGGCTGATGGTGGGAATTTTGCTCCTCCCCTCATAGCTAGAGCCAGACGATCCGTCTTCCCTCCTGGCAGACGCGGAGCGCTTCCGGGAGCGACCCGAGTTTCTCCCATCGCACGCAGCCCCCTCCACTTTCGAGCGGTCGTCATTCCTCCTTACGAACTCGCGCCTCGGGGAGAAACCCGAGTTTCTCCCAGAATCGCCAGCCATCTCCTCCGCCTCCGAGCCCTCCGAGCCCCCTCTTGGATGCCGCGTCGGACTCCGACCGCGCATCACTCCCTGGTTTTGTAAAGAATTTTGATTTTTCCATATTTGTTCCCACGAGTAAAAACTTTGGGTACTTGCTCAAACACGTGGTTCGCACTAGTGACTAATTTAGCTACCCATTAGTCAAGCTAACAACCTCCCTCACGGTGCGCCGCCGCTTGGAGGTTTGGGGTAATTTTTTATAGAGGTTGTCTTCCTCGCGGCCCGGGCGGTTAAGCCAAGACCCTCGTCCCCCATCAAAAGTCAGAAACATGACCTTGGACAATCTCTGGGGCTACGAGAATAACGGTGGCAGAAGGAGGAGCAAGCCTTCCTCCTGCCTGCCCGGCGGCAGTGTGAGTGCACACCGAGCCCGCTCTTACTTCGCACTGTGCCCTCTGCAATAGCAGAGGGACACGCGTTGAAGTGATCCGACAGACAGAACATTCGCAGACGGCCATCGAGGCCCCTTAGGTAGCAATACCCAAGGGGGTCGTTGGCCGCCTCCCAGGGTGCACCGTCCCGCAGACTGGCCTTCGCTCCGGACGTAACCGCAAGGGAACTACAGCCTGCAGGCACTCGTAGAGGTTTTCTGTCATGGCACCCCTTCCTAACCTACCTGAAAAGTCACTTGTGGTAATGGACAACGCTCCGTATCACTGCACTCAAATAGATAAAGCACCTACAATGTCAAGTATTAAACGTGACATGCAGAAATGGCTGCGAGAAAAGAGAGTATATTTTGAAGATACTTGGACAAAAGCTGTATTATTTGAATTAATTAAACAAAACAAAGGTCCACATACATATGCCGTGGAGGCATTATTAAAATCTCACAATCATCTCTTTTAATGGGGAAGATTTTGTGTTCAGAGGGCGCCACGTGTATGATCTATTTACATTCTGTGGTTTGGAGCGGTTCTTATGAAATTGTATGAAATATTTTTGTATTGACGATGTTTTGTACCTGGAAATTAAATCAGCTCAAAGAGGAATTAAAGAGGGGTGCGACCTGTAGTGGAAGAAAGGCAGACCTTGTAGAGAGGTTAGTAAATAAAAGTAAAAAAAAATACTGCAGTATTTTATATTTTCTTGGTGAATGTTTTTACTGATTAACAATAAGCTCTTGACCCTATGAACTTTCATCCTTTTGTTTATTATTGTTTGTGTAAATCAAAAGCTAAGCTATCTTCTGTTTTTGTAGAATTCTGTATGATAGAAATTTTAACTTCACCGATAAATCATGTCCCCCAGAACCAGTACAAATCGTAGTTATGGTCATACCAACAGACGATTATTAAAAAGATATAAACAGCAATACCCCATTGCCACCATTAAATAAACATCAAATACAAGAATATTTTGGAGAGTGAGTATATTGTTAGCTCATTTAAACTTTTTGTACCTTTCTATGACCATTTTTCCTAAGCAGGAGAAAAGTATGTTGTGTTACTCTACTTAATTAACACAGTTTTATAATCATTTTCTGTAAAATGATGCCCACATAATCGTAAATATGTAGATTGGTATTTTACCAATTCTGGTCGTTTTATTGCTTTAGCCCACAATCTTTTCCTATTTTTATCTTTTGGGAATAAATGATTACCATTTTCTTTACATCCCGGTCCTGCACAGTTCGTCATTTTAATTATTTATATCTAATAGAATGCCAAAAAGTTATAAATAACGCTGCATAGAATAAGCATAATGGATCATAAGAATAGCGACACCTAGCGGGAAAAAATGGCAAAAATCTTCCCCATTGCGTATCATGGGTTAGTGGCGTGTGTTCTTAGATATGGCATAATTTTTTGGGGTAATTCTACCGACAAATATCTCGCCTTTAAGGCACAGAAACGATGCATTCGGGCTATGTTTGGTCTAAAATCTACGGAGAGCTGTGTGCCTTTCTTTAAAAAGCACAATATCCTTCCATTACCGTCACTATACATATTTGAAGTAGCAGCTTTCGTCAAACAAAATCCTCATTTTTTACTTTAGCATCTATAGCTTTCAATCGGACCCAGAGGGACGCAAGTCGTCTTTGTGTTCCAAAAGCGAATACTGCCTTGATGTATAAAAGTGTCTTTCACATGGCATCAGTTGTATTTAATAAATTACCAAAAGAACTAAAAAGTCTACATGTTAACTTATTTTAAAAAAATCTAAGAAGTTTACTATGTCAAAAATGTTATTATTGTGTATCGGATTTTTTATTAGATAAATTCTGACATGTAATTGTAATTTTTGTAATGTAATGTTTGCTTCTTTGACATTTAAATCCGAATTATTATGACATTTACCTAACAAATTATTTTGACATTTACTTACTTATAAAATATTTTGACATTTACCTAACAAATTATTTTGACATTTACATAACAATTTAATTTGACTTCTTGACTTTATTGTACTCAAATAATGCAATCATTTGTGTAATTAATTTCTTGTTTAATACGAGTAAATTCTTTTTAAATTTATTATTTTTGTATGCCTATAATAGGCTGATCCTAGCGCACTTTAATGTAAACATTACCAACTACTGTACTTATGTATCACAAATCACAAATAAAATATTTCTGATTTCTGATGAATTGCTAAGATTGCCGCCTTACCACTGCGATCTCAATCCGATCGAAAAAATGTAAAGAGACGGGTAGCGGATTAAAACGTGGGCCAAGATCCAAAAGAAATTGTACGCCTAACAGAAGAGGCTTTTGAGACTGTTACAGCGGAAGATTGGGCTGTTCAATGTAAACATGTACAGCATTTGGAGGAAGAATATTTAAAAAATGATGGTCTTATGGATGAAGCAATGGATCGATTTATTATATCCACGGCTAGTGATAGTGAAACAGAATCTAATTCTGTTTCTATTCACTCTTCTGATAGTGATCATAGTATGACCGATCGATAATTATTCAATAAAAAATTGAATAAAAGTTTTAAATGTTATTTTATTTTTCTAATTTAAAGTTGGTCGAACATCTCCATTTTATATTTTAGAAATTACAGGAAGATTTATTTTTCACTAATCTGACCTTAGCAGTATGGACTAGGGAATGCAAACCGGTTAACTCGAAAACCGAAAAACCGGTTTTTCGGCATATTTTTAAAGATTTAAAAAACCGGTTTATTTTTTCAAGTAACCGGTTTTTTCGGTTTTTTTTATTACATTCAAATGACACGATTTTTTTATTAAATATTGTTTAAAACTCTGTTAAGGCTTGATATCAATCGTAGGTTTGTTTATATATACGTGCCATAGTGATAGCGAAACCAACTGCACAGTTTTTCTGTTTACGATCATTAAAAATTCAGGCCGGCCACGTGTTGTGAGAACAGGCAATGAAGGGCCAGAATTAAAATCTCGTAAGGACACAGAAATTCTTATGCACAGATAGAATACCCACCGTTGTTACTCATCATAATATCATTTCCTTAAACAAGTCGCATTTAAAGAAGAGAGTGAAAAGATCAAAATCTTTGTTTGTTCGTTACACTGATGAAAAACTCAGGGATATTCTTGCTTTGGGCGGATGCCTTCGTGGGGGCAATCGGCGGCGGAGACCTCTCGCGCCGGGCCTTGGTTCAGACCATGGTCCGGAGCGAGGATGAGTGGCAGGCGTTCGCCGACTTCTACGAAGCAGTAATGCTCGCAAAAGAGGAGGCTGACCGCATCAAGCAACGGCGCTCTCGCAGCCGCCGTCGGGATTCTAATCCCGATTTCCGGCCACCGTAGGCGCGGGCTTGCAGACAGTGAGCAATGTGTAGTTCGCTGTCTGGCCATCCGGTAACTGTCCGGACCGAGCCCAAGTCGTCAACGGCGCTCACTGTTCCCGCGCGCCTCAAGGAGTTGTCAGCAAAAGCAGGGCCCTGCCGGGTCGAAGCCTACTGGGGCCAGGGTTATCCGAAAAGGAACTCGAGCCCCGGAATGAAGGCTAGAAGGAACAGGGTGGGCTTTTAGTCAGTAAGAGTCTGACACCGTCTCCTGCTCCGCCCAAGAGCGGGTGTTGTCATTGGATGATTTTTCCTACCATAAAAAGGATATTCTAGCAAGAATATCCTTTTTATGGTGGGAAAATTGTCACAATCAAGGAAAATTACAACAAGCAAAACAATTGGGTGTAAGCTTGTAACTCCAAAGAACACTCTAAACAGTTATCAGAGTCCTGAATGATCATCATGCGGCATCAGTAATGGTTCATTTTCGTGAAAATGGGCTACTCTAACTTCAGCTAAAGAGTATCAAGATACTATCCTAAACGCCATAGCAAAGCCTCTTAAAGCCTCTCTCTTTTTGATAACATACTAGGTTTTTTCAGGATGCTTACAACGAGTGTTTCGGACTTCATTAAGGCTGATGATTAACCTTTGACTAGCCCATACCTCAACCCCTGAACTACAAATTGAGATCTACTATATTAGAGGGCATGGCCTTCACCTAACAATAATTAAAAATTCTTTACAATCAGCGGTGGACAACTTTCCAATGATCACCGTGCGTAAACCGATGACGCGTGGCCTGAACGCCTAAAAACTTGTGTTAAGGGTAACGGTGGATATTTTGAGTAGAGTTAAATTAACTTCTGGCTTAGATTCTCTATATATAACATCATTCTGAGACATTCATTTTTATGAAGTTATTTTTTTTTTTATCTTTGACAGAATTCATGGCCATATTAAGTATACAGTATATTTTTTCAATAGATAAGTTTCAAAATAATTATTTAGAATTTCACAAGCAAAAAAAGTTAAATTTTTCACTTAAAAATAAATTTCAAAATTAACTAATTTTAAAACCGGTTACCCGGTTAACCGGTTTTTTTTTAGAAAACCCGAAAAAAAAACCGGTTTGTAATTTTGGCGGTTTTTGCATTCCCTAGTATGGACATCAAATGCTATTATATTAAAAATACATTCTATTAAAAACATTTTTTTTCTTATCTAACTATTCGGGCAGGTACCTAGTTAATAAAATGAAAGTAAATGAACTATAAATTATTTCCCCATATTTAACTGTGGCAACATTATGTCGCGCGAATACAGCGCTGCGTCTGCGGGACTTCTTTCGTGAAATGGACTCTAAATCAACTAGGTACAACTGTCTGTGCACTGTTCTAGCTAAAAGTGTGGTTCGTAAACATTGAATTATAATTTTGTATATCAATGTTCGTAAAAGATTAATTTGATGACTAGCACTTTGACAGTGCCTTCGTTTGGAAGAACGTTTTTTTTTTTACTATAACTTTGGAGGTATGCGGAACAGAGAGTAAAGTCCCGCAAACCTTCGTTGAAAAGGGAGGATCCTCCGACCAGACAGGTGTTATAGTCTGGTGGGCGACTGCCCGATAGATGATTTCGGGTTGTCGTATATGTTCAAATCGCGCGGAGAACTTTGATTGCGCGATACAGGATTTCGTACTTTCTTCGTAGTTCTTATGTGGCGCCATAGATGTCGCTACATCACTCCCCTCCGGAGATCGGAGATCGATGGTTCTTGATGCGCGCCAGGCCAGCGTAGGTTGGTTCCAGTGGGTCGGAACCGATGCCGCATAGTTCTCGGTGAGTCGGAACTGTCTGCGGTGATGCCCCAGTGAGTCGGGGTGTTGGTATCCCAGTGAGTCGGGGTGATGATGTCCCAGTGAGTCGGGGTGATGTCCCAGTGAGTCGGGATGATGCCCCAGTGAGTCGGGGTGATAATGTCCCAGTGAGTCGGGATGATGCTGCAGGCTCCAGTGAGTCGGAGTAGTGCTGCTGGCTCTAGTGAGTCGGAGCGGTGCTTGTGCGACGTAGGGCTTGACTGTTGGCGTCGACCAGGAGAGGTTCTTCGTGGCTCTTCATGTGACTGGCCGAAGGTGCGGTGTGCCAAGCCAAGGTCGCTGATGAGGCTGAAGGTGATGACCAGGTATGACCAGGTAGGCATGCTGGTGGTCAGGATACCCTCTATAGCCGTGGATGCTGGCTGTATGGCTCGCTGCTCGAAAGCTTGAGGAAGTGATGATGACGTCACGAAGTAGTAGCTGCACGAAGGCTGCGCTGACGTTCTTTGTCGAGGGTCACCAGTTTGGAGGTATGCGGAACAGAGAGTAAAGTCCCGCATACTTCCTTTGAAAAGGGAGGATCCTCCGACCAGACAGGTGTTATAGTCTGGTGGGCGACTGCCCGATAGATGATTTCGGGTTGTCGTATATGTTCAAATCGCGCGGAGAACTTTGATTGCGCGATACAGGATTTCGTACTTTCTTCGTAGTTCTTATGTGGCGCCATAGATGTCGCTACATAACTATTAATAAGTTTCGAAGCGAAGGTGGCACTGATATACGCATACGAAGCCTAGAATCCCTGAATTCTCTTACAGATGCCCTGAAAAACCTGGGAGGCCTAATTTATCATTTGGAGAAAGGTTTGCTGGATGAAAAAAGCTCGCTAAAAGATGGCCGCCATGGTTCATGTACGCCATGATCCATAAAGGACTAAACTACAGAAACCAGGCACTGATAGATAAATAGAAACATAAACCCCCTAAATTTTTCTACTTGGTGTAGTTCTGAAAACATATAATGACAACCTTTATCATTAACTTCGGTTACTAAGTTTCATACACACGGAATGAGATTTTGCATACATCTAAATTCTTCCTTTTTATCCTCTCGAAGATTTAATTTCCAACCCCTTTTTAGTACTTGCCTATATCATAAAAGGAAGCCTTGTGCAAAGTTTCATGCTTCTAGACCCAGTGGTTTCAGTTGTGCGTTATTATGTCAATCAGTCAGGTATAGATTCCTGTTTGACTGAATGTCAAAAAAAGTCCGACAAAATTATGTCACCCTACAAAATTTTCTCCTTTAAAAACACATTAAACTTGATAACTGTTAAAATAAAACACTCTTCAAAATATAAAACATTTTAAACTTTAGTGATATTTACTCAATTTCTGGTGTAGAGCCCGTCTAACGAAAGCGTGACCTGAGAAAAGGAGGTTAAAACCAAAAATTTTGTATGTGGTATTATTGAAACAGTAGGAGAAAAAAGTTTTGATACTTGAGTATTTTTTATCTAAGATAATTGTATAATAGTTATAGGAACTTAAATTTTAGTCAAAAAGGTGTGTGTAGACTTAAGCTAGAACTACACTACACCGACGCACACGTGTGAGACATCTCAGACGTGTGCGGCAGGTGTGCATACTATACCGACGCAACGCGTAACACGTGTGATGCGCATTACAACCTTTGATTTCATCGGAGGATTAAAACAGATCAAGCTCGCTTTTTCATTTTTTGGTCAGTTCATTTGTATACAAGTTTGGGTTAAGTAAATAAACGCTAAAACATGGAACACTCTACGGGACATTGAAAAGATTGGACTTTTCCTATTTTCTCCGTCCGTCCGTCCGTCCGCACAAAAATAGAAAAAAAGCAATACATTTTGGGGGTCCCCATACTTAGAACTGAAACTCAAAAAAAATTTTTTCATCAAATCCATACGTGTGGGGTATCTATGGATAGGTCTTCAAAAATGATACTGAGGTTTCTAATATAATTTTTATCTAAACTGAATATTTTGCGCGAGAGACACTTCCAAAGTGGTAAAATGTGTGTCCCCCCCCCTCTAACTTCTAAAATAAGAGAATGATAAAACTAAAAAAAATATATGATGTACATTACTATAAAAACTACCAACGAAAATTGGTTTGAACGAAATCTAGTAAGTAGTTTTTTTTTAATGCGTCATAAATCGAAAAAAATATACTATTATTAAAACATTGATCAAAGTTACAACACATTACAAGAACTTTTATATTATGTTACTTACTGCTACGGAACCCTTCATGGGCGAGTCCGACTCGCACTTGGCCGGTTTTTTTGAATTTCGAACACAGAATTTAAAGAAACAAAAGACAATTTGGAGCCTGTTTGTTGAATCGAATACTAAGAAATCTTGGTTTTATTGGTTTACTTGGATTTAATTCTTGAAATAGTGATTGATATCTTTGGTTTTGCAACAAACATTACTTATTCTTAACATTAAGGTGAGGTTCTATCAATAATCTATGGATACTTCACCTGAAGTCGCCGCCCAAGCTGTGGCACTCAGGCCGGACACAGCCAAAGAAACGTGAGTGCTCAACATAATTTAAGTCGATCTGCGGTCCGAAATGTTTATCGGTGGTACCTAGAGACTGGCGGCTTGGTTCGTCGCCAAGGAAGGCCACGATCTCGGGTCACAACTGAAAGGCAGGATCGATTCATCGTGACGACCAGCTTGAGAAATCGTCACCTTACCTCCATTGAGATACAAAACCAACTTCGCGACTTCCACGGAGTATCTGTGAGCGCTCGAACTGTTCGGAGAAGGTTAAAAGAACGCGATATGGTACCACACAAGCCAGCTAATGGGCCCAAACTAACGCGAGCCCACCGAACATCGCGTCTTCATTTCGCACGCAGTCATTTAAATTGGACACAGCAAAATTGGAGCCGTGTACTCTTTTCTGATGAGTCTAAAATTGTGTTACATGGCAATGATGGAAGGAAGAAGGAAGAAGGACGTACCGTTGCTTATGGCGGTGGCTCATGGACTGTCTGGGGCGGTATACCCGCGAGCGGCAAAACTCAACTTGAGGTTGTTACAGGACCACGGCTGCCAACATTAAATGCTGAAAGGTACATTCGTGAGTGCTTAGAACCTCACGTGATACCATACGCGGACTATGTGGGCCCAAATTTCCTTTTTATGCATGATAATGCAAGAGCCCATGCGGCCGGCATCGTCAGGCCATCTTCGGGATGTGAACATCACAGTTATGGACTGGCCAGCCAGAAGCCCAGACATGAACCCCATTGAACACATGTGGCACGAGCTAAAAAGACGTGTTAGGGCTCGTCAGCCAGTTGCCCAGACGATGCAGGAGTTGAAAACTGCCATAGAAGAGGAATTTGAGATTATCCCTCAAAATTTCATAGAGCGGTTGATAAACTCTATGCCTAATCGTATGAGAGCTGTGGTAGATGCCCATGGAGGCAACACGCGTTATTAAATTAAACCTTTATTTGATAAAACATGTTTTTTATTCAAAAATCAATTGCCTTTAACAAGGCGCATATCCGACTTGTTAGGCGTAGCTCCATGTCGTATGGTATTCTGAATTCAAATTTAAAACAATACGATCGAAAAAGATGGTAAAATGTATCAGGTTTAAAAATGCATCAACAGTTTTTGTTCAATCTAGCAATCATATTTCGGTAGGGGCCATCGAAACCTAAACTCTAAGGTGGGCCAATAGATTTGTCCAGAAGTGTATTTCATGCCCTAGTTTTGGTTTCACAATTGACTCCGTGTTACACACGTAAAACAGAGTAAGAATATTAAGACTTTATTAAGCCAAAATTGCAGAATTTAGGAACACTCGTCCCGCACCATAAGAGGATTGAGTGTTCTAAATAAACCTTCGTAAATTCCAAATTAAACGTTAAAATCAATTGAATTTTTTCGAATAGTTTTTACTAATGCAACACAATTAAACCACATACAAATATTAAACAAATATCTAGTACCTAAATGAGATACGAGGGTGTAGTATTTACTCAGGTTAGAGGATTGAGTGTTCCAGTTAAAGGTCCACCACTTTTTTCTCATCGATTTCACAATTGTTTTATCTTCACCATGAAGTTATCACAATTATTTCCTAAATCCTTTCTTGATTTCGTATAAATGTAATGAACTTTTAAAAAAGAACACTCAATCCACACGCACACGGCGAGGCGAATGGCGGAGCGAGGTGAATGTGGCGAGTTTGTTCTTTGATTGAACGCAGTAGATTTGTCAAATGATGTTGGCACACAATAATTCTCTGACATTTGGTTATCTCTGTGTGTATTGTTTATGAAAGTCACATCAGTGAGTGACGAGTGTAAATGTGTGAGAACTAAAATGGCGATTCAAGTAACATATTCTGGAGCGTAACATTTTATTATTTTTGAAAGTATCTATAAATAACTTTGTCGTGTCGATAAGTCTTTTATTAACAGTGTTAAATATTCAATCGAGTCTATCATGCGTTCAGTAGTCGAAATTGGGGCCAGCGTGCCTGCTTTCCTTGGAAAATTATGGAAACTGGTCAATGATACAGAGACCAATCATCTTATTTCTTGGAGCCCTGTAAGTGTTTAGAATTATATAACAACCTAAAAACATGTCTCATTCTGTTCACTAACATCTTTTTTAACTTCGAGGCATAAAAGTACGAGATTTTCCAATAGAAAGTCTTTACGAAAACAACCTATAAACGTTGTAAGGTGACTTGATAAATAAATAAATAGTTTACAGGTCACGTTTACTACCATGCTCTCGGCCTCTGACGTGAATTAATTGGTGATACTTATTTTATGAAGGCCGGGGAAAGATTTTAGGCTGTTGGTTTCATAATATAATGTTTCCCAATCGATTGCTATTGATTTTGGGGATGTTTTGTTTGTGTACTTGATGTGGTACATAAAAATATTATTGTTACGGGCATTTTGGAATGAAAGTAATATTGAAGAAAAGGATTTTTTTATGCATTTCTTAGAAAAAAAAATATTTGAAAATGCACCTGGACCTGTTAGGTCATAACATTATTAATTATAGTATGTTAATGTATGTCATGTGTAGTAGACACAGTAAAACAATCAATACTGTGTATATGCCTGTTCAGTCTGCAATGTATGCTAATTATGTATATTTTGTCAGCAACCATGTCTGTTATTAAATGAATTGCTATACCTGCACCTGTAAATTCCTTTCAACATTGTTTCTGTATGATTTACATTATTGTGTTCATTTATTGTATTACAGGGAGGAAAAACATTTGTTATAAAAAATCAGGCAGACTTTGCTAGGGAGCTTCTTCCTCTATACTACAAACATAACAATATGGCAAGCTTTATTCGGCAGTTGAACATGTATGGATTTCATAAGATCACATCTGTAGAAAATGGTGGCTTGCGCTATGAAAAAGATGAAATAGAATTTTCTCACCCTTGTTTTATGAAAGGTCATGCATATTTATTAGAGCACATTAAAAGAAAGATCGCCAATCCAAAGTCAATAGTTACTAGTAGTGAAAGCGGTGAGAAAGTTCTTCTTAAACCAGAACTCATGAACAAAGTACTAACAGATGTGAAACAAATGAAAGGCAAGCAGGAGAGCCTTGATGCCAAGTTCAGTGCCATGAAACAGGAGAATGAAGCATTATGGAGAGAAGTGGCCATTCTGAGACAGAAGCATATAAAACAACAGCAAATTGTTAATAATGTCAGTATATTTTACATTAAAAACTATATAAGGTCGTCATATAACAATTTATGTATGAGCATCAGCATAGTAAAATTAAACTGTTTTTAGCTTATCCAATTCTTGATGTCACTAGTGCAGCCAACTAGACCACCTAATGCTACTGGGAACAATGTTGGCGTGAAGAGACCATACCAGTTGATGATCAACAGTGCAGCTCACAATGTTGCAGACGGGGCTTATCCCGGCAGGTTAAAGAATATGAAATTGGACAAAGATGCTTTATTGGATGAGTTAAGTGAAGATAATTTGGTAAGTTTTCATATTTCTGGCTCTTATTTCAATGGTATACTGCAAAACCCTGCTAAGCCAAATTTTTGGCAAAAAATTGTTAAATACATGAAAATTCTTACCTTTTTGAGCTTTTTCTACTAGTAAAACTGACTAAGCTAGAGAAACAGTTTAGAAGATATTTTGTGATAAAAACAGTTAAACATAACAAAGTGCTCATTGTTCAATTGGTAAAATACTAAGAACAATTTCTTTTAAAAAATTAGTCTATATTCTTAACAAATGTTAACAGGCAAAAAAAGCTAAGTTTTAATCTCTTTTTCTTTTCTATAGACTAACCTTTCAATCGTGGAAATTACAGACAATAGAAAGACAATAGGTGCGTGAACGCTGGCATTTGCTTGGGGTTTAATGAATTAAATGAAATGTTTGTTTCATATATCACATTCAGTAAATACAATTCAAAAGAGCATAAACAGTTTTAGCAGAACAACTTTGTTGATTTCACTGTTGTAACTTTACTGCAAAAAACCTAATGCAATACCAAATTATTACTATTAATAATATAAAGTTGATACAAAAGTGACTAAACTAGTTACATTAGCTAGTTTAAGCAATACAATAACATTGTCAGGGGCTTCACCATGACATGTTAAAATAGCAGGCATGTGAGCAAAACTACTGTATAATATAAAAGACGTTCACTGCTGGACATAGGCCTCCCCCAAGTGTGACCACCTGTCAGATTTCAGCAATTCTCATCAGGTCATCGGTCCGCCTTATAGAAGGGGTTCCAAGGCTTCGTCTTACGGTTCATGGTCGCAACTCCAGAAATTTTAGGCCTCATCAACTGTAAATTAGCAAGTTATGTGCAGAGCCCGCTGCCACTTAAGTTTGGCAATTCTTGAGGGGAGACATTTTTCTAGAAGTTAGACCTAGATACTTATCTGGACTATTTGTCCCAGATAAATGTTTACAACTTCGAGTATAGTCTCCAATCTTGATAAGAGTGAGTGCTACATGGGTTTTTACCATGACCTTGGTTTTATCCATGCTTATTTTAAGACCCTCTCTTCAATCGAAGGTGAGTGACGTACTCGACATTAACATTAAAGATTAGCCCTCTTCAGTCCAGAACCTTGAAGTCATCCTCCATTGCAGTGGACAGTTTCGGATAAATACCTTCTGTCACACACTCCGCTGCGGTTGGATAGATTTCTAAGTCTAGTCCTGAAATTAGATATGTCAATCCGTTAGCGGTAGCGTTTTTGTACAAACACTCCAGCACTTAGAAGTATTGATAGTTTGGTACTGTTGCGTTACAAAGCTGAAGTGTGCAGTACAGTCAAAATCTCTTTCATCAAAGGCTTTCTCATAGTCCACAAACTCTAAACAAAGCTGCAGATATATTCTTACTAGCAAGCCACACAGACCATTCTATGGCATCAGAAATATAGTGGTGCACATCTGATCACATCAACTTCTCGCTGCGGAAAGGTGATTGCCCACCCGTGAAATTGGATAATGTCACGCTCCCTCATCGAGATACTCTAAGGCTCCTTGGGTTGAGCAGTTGAGATGTACAACCGCTGTTTTATGTGGAAAAATCATTTAAAGACCAAGAGACAAGATCAATATTCGATTCAAAACCTACACTGGGTAATGGGACACAATAGCATATGGAATGTTGACTATAAACTCCTTATCTACAAAGTAATCCTTAAGCCAGTGTGGTTCTTTGGAATTCAACTATGGGGAAGTGTCTACAAATTAAGGATTAGCATAATACAGAGAATGCTAACATGATTTTGAGAGGTTCCTTAGGCGGTTATCTCACTGCCACGCGCCACGCAGAGTAGCGCGTGAAAACGCTCCTACGCACGTACTTGCGTGAGTGCTGATCTGCATCATCGTGTAACTTTTTTACGCATTCACACGCGTAGGTGCGTCTTGTAAATTCACGCAGGCAAGCATTCATTTCATACAAAATCACGCACGGTGCTACGAGACTCAGTGTGGCATACCACGCGTGTCGCCCCGTACCCACGCGCGTGAGTGCGTGTTTCTCCGCATGTAGGTGCGTAAATTGCATGCACGCGCGTGGATGGAGTTTCAGTGTGTTGGACTGTGCGTGTTTTCTATACAAACGGAGATACTTACAAGCAACGTTAAGACATGCATTCACGTGCTACGCTGCGGGGTGCGTGGCTGTGTGATAACCGTCTTAGTTCATTACCAACACTGAAATCCACGACACACTAAATATGAATTAATGAAAAATTAATTTCGATCGAAGACGAAAACCATCATTCATGATCGATAGAATTGATTGACGCTTGCTAGACTGTGTAATGGTCGCCTTAAATAATATAGATTGAAAATTAGTTCGTTTTTTTTTAACTTGTGATTACTAAAGCATTGAGGCTATTCTGAAATTATAATTTAATTCAGTATAAACTTTTAAAATGCAATAACACCGAACTGACTTGACTACACTTAGGTGGTTTTTGCAGTAAACCCTTGATTTTAGAGTATATTAATTCTAAAATTCAGTTATTCTATGAATTTGTACCTTTTAGGAGGATGGACCTACTATACATGAATTGGCACATGATGATTTGATGCCTAATGAAAGTACTCAAGACTCCATATCTGGTTCTGAGTTTGTTAATGTTGACTTGTCCAATATGACCAATGCCAACGCTAGCCACAGCCCAGGTGATCCCACAACCTCCATGTATCATGTCACTATGGAAGATGGAGATGATCCTGAAACAGGTACTTGTAATTAATTATTCTCTATGTTCAAATAAATATCTCAAACAATTATCAAATTTTCTTTTTATTTTAGTTGGCAACAGATTAGTATATCAGATAGCCCGCAGTAATGGTATCCAGAGAAATACAGACAATATGCCCATCATCACATCAACTTCTCCATCTCCTGCAACACCTCCAATGGATCACTCTCCCATAGAACAAGTGGTAAACAATGTGATGGGGTCACCATCACCTGTTGTTGTTAAAATTGAACAGCTGCCATCCAAACAAAAAGGCCGTAATCATTCTGCAAATAGAAGCACAGTAACATCCATAGACAAAAGTCTTTCATCTGGAAATTACAACTCATTAAACCCATCAGCTGATTTGAAACTTCCAGCAGAAATATTTGCTAGTGATGATTCAGTAAGTGACGCTGGGGTTGCTACTGCAGATGACTTAAGCATGCAAAATGCATTGCAAGATCTGGTTGATGAATCACTTGTAACAGCATCAAAGGACAAAATGCTTGGTGGTATCAATATTAAAATAGAAAGACCAGAGTTGAAAGCTAATAGGAAATCAAAGAAAGCCAACAAAAGTACTGAGAGTACCTTAAATCTGGCTGATATCAAAACGGAACTACAGGATGATATTGATTGGAACAATATGACTCTGGCTACTGTAAACAACAACACTAATAGGTTCCAAACAAGGTATGTTTTTGATTCAATCACACTTTTATTCTTGTTCTATGCACCCTTTTTAATTACAGTGCATTATTTATTATGGAACATCAAATTCAAATCTTGCAGTATGGTACATTATGTATGTTGTTTCAAAATTCAGGAATAGGAGAGATAACCTCAGCAAAAATCGGGAAGAATATTCTTCCATCTATGGAACAAATTCAAACAAGTATGTTGATATATATTAATCATTATTATTCTGAGTTACAGATGCAGATGTGGCCTTGTATAAATATTTATTGAAAGAATTCTAAGCTGTAATATTACAATACCTATGTGTATGTGTGGTTAGAAACTTTAATAAGTATCTATATTAGACAAGCAATCACTGCCAAAGCTTAATTGTAAATTATGCCTAGCAAATTTTAACGCATTGTTGTATGATTGTCAAAATAAGATAAATCTAGTCTGTCTGTAAGTGTTTTACTAATATTGGTTTTGGGAAAATACTACTTAGCTACTTTTTAGCGATCTGAACCCTAATAATGTCATCCCATCCTTCCAAAGTTGCTCAGATATTGGGCACTATATCAATGATATTTTTAAGGTAGGTGTATTCTATGAGCCTATAAGGTCTACTGAACAATGGATTACATAATATGATGAAATTACGAAAAGCAAAATTAGAGTGAACAACAAAAAAAAATTATAAAAAATAAAAACTATGTATAAATGATGGCCAGGTTTTTCTGTAAATATAATTGATATACCTTTTAAAATGTTTCAGGAATGATATTGACGACCATTTGGATGCGATGCAAACAGACCTCGAATCGCTTAGAGAGCTGCTTCGAACCGATAGCTACGCTTTCGACACCAACACGTTATTAGGCGTATGTAATTTTAATATATTAAACCTTATGCTAAAACCATCTTTAAGCATCCATTACATTTGTAGAAAAGTAAATAGTTAAGAGTAGATTTTAAAATATAGAGAGAGAAACCTTATCTTTGTTTTCGGCTAGCTTTTTTCAAAATATACTTAAATTTTGGGTCGATTTGTGATCCTTTTTCCTTTTTTTAGTGAAAGCCCGCCATCTGTTTTCATGGTCTTTATTGCTTACATAGTCATTGTAAACATATTAAATAGTGGGCGCAGGGTATAATGAATTTGTGTGGATTATTATGCCTACATACTACTCATAAGTGAATGTGAAAAATAATGTTTAGTTGAAAAAAAAAGTAGGTAGTATATAACAACTATAAAACATCCTCAAAAAAGTGAAAAATAAATTAGATAAGTACACAAAGATTGTGGCAAAAAAAAAAATGGAACATTTAATGACAATGAAACTTGAGTAGAGATGTGCCTTTGCCGGCTATATTGCCCGAAGTATGAATATTGGTGGCAATATTGCCAGTAAAATTCCCATATTATCGGCAACGGCACATCTTTGCACTTGAGGTTCTTCACAGTGGAAACGTAGCTATCTTACAGTTCTCAACCTCTAGAAGTCTAGAGGTATCAAATTGAATTTAAAAAAATCCATTTCTAACTAATCGTTTAACAGTTTAAACATTGCAAAAAATACATAAAAAAATGTTTTATATGTGTAAACTGTGATGAGGCTTTTTCGCCTAAAATGTGTGTACCTACTTATTGTTTAGCTCTTTACCTCTCGAGGTGCAGATACAAATTGGACAATGGTATGAAACTTCGTTAATAATGAATGCGCCCATTGGAATCACACGCATACACACATACAACAGGTCCAATCTGTAGCGCTCTTTAGCATAGATATTTTAGATCGTTAGGTTGGTAGTACTGCGCAAGTCACGTTGCAGTCAACGTGTAGTGTCCGCGTGTAGAGCCTTGTGCGGCAGTCGGCACTCGCTTGCCGATCTCACGCACACTTCGCACGTGTCTGACCGTCTGCATGCTAAAGACCGGTTCACAACACAAAAACAATACAGATAACTTCTTGTTGTTATGATTGTTTTGATTAATTTTCAATCCAAATTGCGGGTTATTTTACTTTTAGTTAGATTGTACGTCATAATTAGGATCCATTGGGTATATAATGTTTCATTTAGTTACGGACTTCATACTTCTATAACATATTTGAACACTAATCAATAATAGAAAAACGCATAAAATATTTTTGTATTGTCCTTAGACTGCAGATTCAAGAATGTTACCTTCGATGTCTCTCGCTCTAACTTCCCGTCAGCCTACGTCAAATAATTATGTAATAGTTATATTTAATAAACAGGACTAATAGATTCTAGATAAATATGATTCATGTATATTTAGTTTTTACCACCCCCAACCCCCATTTTGGGGTACAAAATGAATGATTATAATTATGATTACTAATATTGACATTCCTTTCACTATGTCATTATTCAGTATCTTTGAAGGTATTAAACATTTTACTTTGAAGAACTAACGCTTGTCGCGATAATTACACAACGTAGCTAATATTATAATGTTAGTCCAGTCAATATCGACACAAAAAAACACAAACATCGCAAACACGTATGTAACTACAATTTTTTTATATGTTGTTAGGTTCATTGCGAGTAGTTTACACCCAAGTTTGCCGTCCGTCCGTCCGTCCGTCCGCCCGTCGAAACCATAAGAGCTATACTGATGAAACTTAGTGAGTAGATGTATTCTGTAAACCACATTAACTTGTTCACACAAAAATAGAAAAAGAAGCAATACATTTTGGGGGTTCCCATACATACAAAATTTATTTTTCATCAAACCCATACGTGTGGAGTATCTATGGATAGGTCTTCAAAAATGATATTGAGGGTTCTATTATAATTTTTTTCTAAACTGAAAAGTTTGTGCAAAAGACACTTCCAAAGTGGTAAAATGTGTATCCCCTCACTGTAACTTCTAAAATAAAAGAATGATAAAACTAAAAAAATATATGATGTACATTACCATGCAAACCGCCAACGAAAATTGGTTTGAACGAGATCTAGTTAGTAGTTTTTTTTAATACGTCATAAATATAAAAAAATACACTATTATTAAAACATCGATCAAAGTACAACGAACTACAAGAACTTTTATATTATGTTACTTGCTGCTACGGAACCCTCCATGGGCGAGTCCCACTCGCACTTGTCCGGTTATTTAGTTTCTTTGGAAAACCTAACGAAGCATTTTTCAAGATCCTTGTTTAGTACTTTAATAAAGATAACTTTTGCTTCAACTTGAGCGAAACTTGAGCAAAATTTGTTCATTGTTTGTGAAGATACAGCAAGTCGAAAGATGAGCAATTCTATCGGAATACTCGGAAAACCGTAAAATTCTGTCACTTGTTTAAAGTGGTGGCTTACAAATGCAAAAAGATTGCTTAGGGTCGTGCACTTACAAGAAGCAAGTGCACGACACGACCCTAAGCTACCTTTTTTTTGGCTGGGCTCAAGTGCTCTGTCCTATGTTCCTTTTACCAAGGTCGAAATTGCAATAACGCCATCTCTATCGTCTTGGATGAGAAGGATAAGAATATGGAAGACCCAACACCCATCTCCACCTCCAGAAAACATTATCCCTCCTTCTCCACTCCCCCCCCCCCCGCTGATCTAGACTGGATGAGACCTGGTCCTTCCAAAAGGGCGAAAGTCTAAACTGTTTTGATTTACCCACTCAGGAAACCATAAATGATACATTCATGTAAGATGTGAAATTTGCACTCTTGGTTTTTTTTTTATTATTTAACTAGCTGAACCGGTGGACTTCATACAGCCTTATAGTCAATAAATGTAGTATATCTTTCGATATAGTCAACCGATTGCGATAAAACAAAGCCGAAGTAATATATCGAGTCACACACCATTTTAATGTATAAAAGTTATCAACATCGATTTCCTACATTTTACGTGATGCGCGCAAAACTAAAAACTTATACAGATTTATTATACGTATAGACGGACACGATATTTTACTATTTTTGTTATTTTTGAGGAAACTATGAAGCCTAGATGCGTTTCTTTGGTATCAAATTTAAGCGAATTAAATTTTCTACAAATTCTTTCCTAATACTTTTCTCTGGGACTATTAATTTAGTCAGTACGTGTCTTTGAATATGTTGCAAACACGAAAGGATCACTTTAAAAAAATATGCCTACTTTGACAAGCTGTATCTCTGCAGCCAATAGACCTAGAGTGCTGAAATTTAGCTCAAATTGTAGTATATTGTAGTATACTTTATTACTGTGTAATGAAATATACTTGAAAAACGCTTTCTTTAGGTAGATTTTTCGAAAAAACTAAAAAAAGTGCCAAAATTTCGCAGTTTTCGAGCACCATGGGAGTAGCACAGGGTTGTCAGGGTTGCAAACTTAGGTGTAAACTACTTTCAAGAAACTAGAACATATAAAAAAATTGTAGAAACATGCGCGTTTGCGATGTTTGATGTCGATTTTGACTGGGCTATGTATTGATATATTCGTCATAATTATTATCTAATATATTGTCGTTGTTATTACACTTAATGATATATTGTTTTTTGTAGGGATTATTTAATAATAAAATTAATATTATTTCAGCTATTTGGGTCTGATGATCCATTCTATGGCCTGCCCTATAACTCGATGGAGGACAGAACGAAAACGGCTAATAACGGTGAGTTACTAGCTACTTAGATATATTATATAATATAATACTGTATGTTTTTCTTCAAATAAACATACCTAGAATGCCCAAAGGAAGCAGAGGTACTGTGTCGAGATTTCATCTTTATATTCGACTTCCCATAGGTCTGTGGGAATCATGAAGGTTTCTGTTTCATTCATAACGCATAGTAATCACATGCTTCACAAAACCCAACAAAGTAACTTATTCTCTTATTCAATCACATTCATACTAATAGAGCTTGTACGAAATCAGTAATGATGTATGCATTGAGCATATGTAAAAAAATATATATCTGGTTAGGGCTCGTTCCCACTTAGACGGACCGTATGTTTATTGGCCGTGTCTTTTCACCATGCACCTGCCAGTGCTTGTGTAATGGACTCCAGCGCAGAGGTGGTAATTAAAGACTCATAAATCTAAGATGTACCATTCGATGTTCGCAAAATGATTGTTCCCCAGTGTAATCTAAAAGACGGACTAATTACATTTTTTACGGCAACTGACCTATTAGACTATTAGGTGGTACGAAGTTCGCCGCGTCAGCTAGTATTCAAGGCACGTAGTAAGATCCTTGTGACTCTTTAAATTCACTTGTGTATGAATATTCGTTAAAAATATCAGAACAATCGAACTTATAAATAACGAACCGTTTTTAATCCAAGTTTCTTTTAATACGAGGGCGGGTCAATCAGTCCTTGACTTTTCGTATTTCCTGCCTTTAAATTTAAAGGAAAACACTGCCCCTGTCAACAGTACTCCATCTGTTGACTCCTGGCAAAGTTTGAACAAGCTGCGATATTTAGTTTGTATTTGACAGCAGTTGATAACAGAATACCGCATGATTTGAGTAGAAATGTCGTGTGCTCATTATGCATTTTTTTTTGCGGCAAAAATTCATCACTCAAACCAAAGCTAACTAGTTTACTGAATTTCATTGTGGCCGTATAAGCACGAAACATGCCGAACGTTCTGGTCACTCAGTTGAGGTCTCCATACCCGAAACAATCGAAAAAATTCACGATGCGGCGTTGGCCGGAAGTTGAAAGTGAGATATTGTGGAAGCCAGAGACATCTCACATGGCTCAGTGGTTTCAATTTTGTATGATCATGGGTATGAGAAAGCTTTTCGCAAGATGGGTGCCGCGTTTACTCACAATCGACCACAAACACAATCTTGTGACAACTTCGCAGGAGTGTTTGGCATTGTTAAATCGCAATATGGACGACTTTTTGCGCTGTTTCACAACCGTAGATGAAACATGGATCCACCACAATACACCAGACACATATAGATAGCAATCAAAACAGTGGGTTTGTCGGGTTGAATCGGCGCTAAAGAAGGAAAAATGGGTTTGACAGCCAATAAAGTCATGGCGACCGTTTTTTGGGATCCATCGGGATTCATCACCATTGACTATCTTCAAAAGGTTAAAACAATCAATGGTGAATATTATGCCAATGTATTGGGCCGATTTGATGAGGATTTGAAGAAAAAACGAATGCATTTGCTTTTAAAAAAGTTCTTTTGCACCAGGACAATGCAAGGGTGCACACATGTGCAGTTTCCTTGGCTAAAATCCATCAATTAGGCTACAAATTGCTCCCTCATCCACCCTATTCTCCTGATTTAGCTCCGAGTGACTACTTCTTGTTTCCAAACTTAAGGAAATGACTTGACTCCAATAATGAAGTCATCTCGCAAACAAGTAGTTATTTTGATGATCTCCACAAATAAATACAAAATGGAGAAACGTTGGACAAAGTGTATAGAGCTTGATTAAAGAAGACTATGTTAAAAAATAAAATTATTTAAAACCCAAAACCCTGTGTTACATTCAAAAAGTCACGGACTTACCTGCCCTCGTTTATATAATAATATATAAAAATTAATCCCTATTTCCTTGGTCACGCCATTTACGCGTGAACGGCTGGACCGATTTCGCTAATACTTTTTTTTTATTTTGAGGTGAATGAATTTTTTTAATTGAAGAAATGGAAAAAAAAGAAATTAGGGTAGGGTATAGTAGGGTGGAGTAGGGAAGAGCGGTAGCGAAGCCGCGCGGGCAAAAGCTAGTATTTAATAATATTAAGTTTTTAGTTGACATCCAACTGTCAACGGAAATGCATAAAAATTGTGTAAGTTATTGGCACATCAGTACATCGAAGTACTTAAGCGTTTGTACGAATTTAGGACCAGACCTCGAAACCTATCCTCTTGCAGCGGGGTGTGAGTCAGGGAGATGTTATTTCTCCGAAACTGTTCACGGCCGCAATGGATGATGTTTTCAAGGTTCTGAACTCTAGAGAATGAATGTCAATGGCAAGTTTATCACTTACCGGCGACTACTACTTACTACTACTACGGCGACTTACGAGGATGGATTGAAAAGTTCGCGGCCTCAGCAAGAAAACAATATAAAATAGAAACAAAAGTAATTTTATTTTTCACGTAATCTCCACTTAATGCACTTTTTCCATTTGGTTTCCAACGCCTGTATGCATATGTAGTCATAAAAAAGTTTCTTCAAGGCCTTCAAAAAAGACACCCACCGCAGCTTCGACCTCCTCATTTGATGAAAATTTTTATCCTTTTTAAAAATTTAAATGAATTATCCTGATGGAAAAACACTTTCTTGATGAGTTATCCTGGCCTTTTCTCTTTGACTGTTTCACGCAAACTCCGTAAAAGGGTGCAGTAATAAGCCGAGTTTATAGTTTCGCCTTTTGCAAGGTAGTCCACCGTGATGACACCCTCAGCATCCCTAAAAACTGACGCCATCATCTTGCCAGCTGACAAAATTGCTTTGGCTTTTTTTGGAGTCGGTTCATCAGGTTTTTTCCACTGCTTGGTATGCTGTTTTGACTCTGGGGTGTAGTGGTGTACCCAGGTTTCATCCATTGTCATAAATCTGGCCAAAAAAATCTTGTGGGTCAGCCTCAAACATTTCCATACAGTCGGGAGAAATCGTGAGCCGTATTCGTTTTTGTTCAACTGAAAGCAATCTGGGTACCCACCGCGCAGAAACCTCAGAAAATCCAAATTCATTGACTATGATGTTTTGTGTTCGTTTATACGAGATGCCAATAGTGTCTGCAATCTCCCTGATGGTCAATCTCCGATCTGCCAATATCAGATAACAGATTTTCCCGATGTTTTCTTCAGTCGTAGACGTCGTAGGCCGGCCGGAGCGAGGGTCATCTTCAATACTCTCTCGTCCGCTTTTAAATTCTGCAACCCACTTTTTCACAGTCGTATACGACGGAGCAGATTCCTCCAATGTTGTTGACATATCTTCGTGAATCTATTTTGGAGTTTTTTTTTAAACAGGTATTTGATGACCGCACGTTGCTCAATTTTCTCCATTCTTTAATGACGCCGCACTTAGGCTTACAAAATTCAGTCTAATTTAAAAACAGATCATGCTATTGCGATAGAATTTTACAATGTGACAACCAGAGAGTAAGCAAATCGAATGAGGTCAGTTACCTTAAAATAGTTCAAGTATTTATGTGTTAGGCCGCGAATATTTCGATCTACCCTCGTAGTCGTGGCTGGACAAAAAGAGTGGGTCTTAAAATGTTTTTGTCTGTTTTTATTTACCTTGATTACCTGAAAATTGGCCGTTTAAGCAAGCTAGCAGATAGGCATGCGTTCTTAGTACATACTAACAGTACTCAATCGTCCACATTTCCTTCGTTAGAAAATACGTGACGTCTGGCAGCCCTGGGATCTTACTCTATTAGATTTGACAGGCTTTAATTAGCAGAAGACGTAAAAATGTGCACTACGAAGACGTTTGAAACATTAATGAGTGAATTAGGAAATGGTAAAACAAAATTAGTAAATAAACGAAACAAAGCGCAGAAGCTGAAATAGTGTTTGCGAGGTGACCCGCGGTTACCGCGGAGTAGGAGGGAGGCACAATGGGGTCATCAATTCGGCAGATTTAGACTAACCGATTCGAACGCAAAGACGACTCTTCACTTTGGCACAACGTTAGTCTAAAAACCCATATCCGTGATTTCTCGGTTTAAATATGAACAGTGCCATGTAAATATTACTGCCATTGACATATCCGTCTCTTTAGACGGTTCTAGAAAACAGACGGTCAGTTTTGGTGAGAACGGGACCTTAAGTTCTTTTCACTACGTATAAAATTAAGAGCATATTAAATACTAACCTACAACATCACTCAAACCAATTTGCACACGCACGACTTCCATCAACATATCATTGAGATCTAAAAGGCCACTATGTATCGCTTGCCTGGATGAACAGGGAATTAACTCAAAAAGTTGGATTTTTAGGAGAGTAGTTGGTTTTCCCATTAATTGTTAAAAACCACTACATATATTTTTAACTTATTTCTTTGGCTATATTTTGTTAACTTTATGATTTAGTTGTGTTATGCATTAAAGATGATACCTACCTACTTGAAATTAGTTAGTATTGTTATGGTTTTAACCGTTTAAAAGACGATGCATCAAAACGTCCTCCCTACTCTTACATCGACAGATTTGAAATGTAATTTATGATAAGCAATAAAAAAAATGAACATTAAAAATGGCATTTATTTCAGGCAATCAATAGCACCCATACCACAATCACAAAACAACATACACACACGTAAGGACATGACATACATAATAACACTATCGGACATAGCGACAAATATGTCTGCACAGCAATTTCCGATATAAGGGCAATCAAATCTGCCGGCAATCATTGCTAGAGCTCTGTTGGACCTGCCTCGCACGCTGTGCACCAAGGACGCGCACCGCTTGCGCATGGTGGTGTGAAAACAGTCTGTGCGCGCTTCCGCAAGCATGACCGAAGCACTAAAGAAGCGCGGCAGCCCCAATACCGCCCTGAACGCTTTATTGTGCTGGATACGGAGGGCACTGTAGACCGCTTGTGTGTAGGAAACCCATAGGCTGCACGTGTATAATGAAGTGCAAAAAGCTTTTAAAAGAGTGATCTTGACTTCATTTGAACACCGTGCAAACTTACGGGCTATCATATTTGCTTTTTTTGACAGTGCCCGTCGCTAACTTTTGATGTGACATTGTCCCTCACGTCGGCCGTTAACCAATTCCTCAAGTATTTAAATTGGTCCACCCGTTCCTAAGGTGCATCATTCAGGCGAAGAGGTGGTACATATTGAGGGTACTTGGGGCCAGCCTGAAAGACTATTTACACGTCGACACTTACTAGAAGGACTGTCCTTATGTTTACCTTCTTGGTACCCCGTCAAAAACTGCGAAAATACCCGTTTTAGGTGCTTGTCAGAGTTCTCAGCAAGATAATAATTGGTTCTAATGGTCTTGGCACCATTTAAGCCTATATTTGCACACCCTTCTGCTTTTACGCATATCGCGATATATGTTTCCTCCCTTGGGTTTACCGGACTTTGCCCAATCGATAAATTTTGTTATGACCACCCGGTGAGCCTGTGACGTTTTTGTTCCACCCTACTACACGCGAGCCAGCCGCCACCGAGCTGTCACAATTACAGAGTACAGTCTATCTAGGGCACGTTTGTGACCGTGATCACGGCAGTACAAGTCAGCACACTGCATACACTCAATAGGGAAGTCAATTAGCCTTAGTCTCCTATTGTATTCGTTAGTATACAAAGCAATATATTCCTTAATACGCTCACCCCACACCACGCCTTTATTAACACACGACCCTATGAGACACCGTTTGCAATCGATAAGCAATCTTGAGGCACAATTTCAAAACTACATACGGCTGTTGACCGGCCATTCCTGCCGTTCACGATATTTCGATTAAGATACATTTCTAATCTGTTGGTGTTATTTTGTACCAAAAAAATAAAATATTAAAATTTGATTTTCTCGTTAAACCCTGCACTTTTGAGAGACATCGCCATTGTAAAAAATCTTACCTTACAAAGATCTTTCGATTGAGATACAATTCAAATAGGTTGGTGTTATTTTGTACCAAAAAATAATAATATTGAAATTGTTAAAAAAAATATTATCAATTGCTTTAAGCAATTGATAATATTTTTGTTTTTTTTTTTGCTTATCGCAATTGCTTATCATAATAAGAGAATTTAAACATTTAAGGCCATTCTGACAACAGAATGCTACGAAGATCTAAGTGCAATTCAAGAATCACACGAAATACCAACAATAAAGTGATTCCATTTTGTACTATTTATTTATGTCAGAAAATAGTTGGAAAATAATTTATTAGCACAAATAAATAAGAATATTTTTATACGTATTTAAAAAAAAATATTGTTTATTACAGAAAATAAAGTAACGAGTAATAATAGGTACCTTATGACAAGCAATTGCCCAAATTTGTACGGGGATCCGAGCCAACTTACGTCAAACCAAATTTACTTTCAAGAGTTTAATTTTTATTTAACTTTTCACTACCTAAAATATTTTGTTAATATTTAACCACATTTTTTAAATATTCAAAAAAGGCCGACAAATCTAAGAAGTACCGTTTGACGTTTCATACTTTTTAAGCCGCAATAACTATGTATAGGCGTAACTCACACTATTTCTATTATCTTTTCCATGTAAAACGATTGAATTATGAAGCTATTTTTATTTTATCACAAGACATACAATGTTAAATATTCTACAAATTTAAATCTTTAAATAAAAAAGCAAAATAACCCATCTATACAATAGATAGCTTTTTTCTAGACTTTGTTTCAAAGTCACGTAGTAAGGTCCGTTACCGTAGTCTTGGGGCCTTTTAAATTCACCTATTTAATTATTTAGTACAGCAAAATAGCCATTAATACTATAAAAAAAGTAAAAAAACTGAAACCCGACTACGACAAAAAAAAGACGCTGAAAAAAATTTTAATTACGTGTGACTGCGGCTTTTCTTTTTGTTCTGTTCTTGTTTTTTACCATCCTGAAAATCTTATTTCATTCTTTTTCAGCGTCTTTGTTTTGTCGTAGTCGGGTTTTAGTTTTTTACTTTATTTTTATTTAAACAATTTTAGTGTTAAATCATTGTGCTTCTATACTATTTACGTGAAATCCTTTCAAATGATACCAAAAACTATTATTCTTTTATTTTAACACAAAAGTTTTTGTCCTCTAGAGGGCGCCACATTGAGTTTTGATGAGTAGTTTTTTAAGTACAAGAGAAGCCCTTTCAAATGATACCAAACACGGCGTATTTATCTCCATTTTTATTTTTAATACATTACTTTTTGTCCGCTAGAGGGCGTTATATCGATTTTTGTGACACGTGACGTAGCGTATGTTCAGCGGACGATTAAGTCGAGGGAAAGAGAAGGTCGAGTTCTGATTTTTAGATTAGGAGCTATGAGGAAACAGATGAACATACTCACATAAATACTACTCTGTCAAGAAAGTATCGGGAAAAGATCAATAATACACAAAATTTTTGTTATTTATCCAAAAAAATTTATCACCTTCAAAGTAATGCCCCTTCAGAAACGATACACTTACGCCAACGAATAATCCAATCATCAAAACATTTTTAAACGCTGTTTCCGAAATTGAGTTCAGTTCTCGCCGCGAATTCTCCTTTATGTCTTCTACAGATTGAAAACGGGTGCCACGAAGTGGTAATTTGAGTTTAGGAAAAAGATAGAAGTCGGCTGGAGCCGCTGATCGATGGTATTAGTTGAGTGTTTGGTCAAAAATTCGTTCTCAATGATGGCCTTGTACGAAGGCGCATTATCGTGGTACAAAATCCAAGAATTTTTTTTTTTTCAACAATTCTGGCCTTTTTCAAAATGACTTTTGTATGGCATTTTGAATAAATTGCATGACAATCCATGGTCGGAAGTTCATTTAGGCTTAGCTAAGTTTAGGGAAACGTATTTTATCAGGAGTGCAGAGAATGAAATAGAGCATTATGTAAATAGTTGTATGTTATTAAGAACGAAAGAAATGTAATCGGTTAGCCCAGTTACAGCCCGACGTGGTGAATGATTTGATGGAAAAAGTCGGCATCGATGACTTAGGGCCTTTTAGGAAATCGCCGTATGGCAACATATATATTGTTAGTTTAGAATATGCTGCAAGGTATGCAGTTTGCAGAGCGGTACCCAAAGCAACAGCCCAGAGGATCAGCGACTTTCTGATAGAGGATATTTTTTGTCGATTTGGTGGTGTCAAGAAAGCTGTATCCCAGGGCGGCGTCCTCCACCATGTAGCGTATGTCTTTGTAAAGCGAGTTTAGCAGGGCAACGTTGTTTGATGAGCGTGGATTGACAGACAGTAATAATGTAAGAACATTGTGATAGTTATTTATCGTTGACCCTAACTTATGCTCACTTTACAAAGAAGTACGTTACAGTATTGTTTTTAGGTTTCCGTAGCTCAAAAGGAAAAAAACGGAACCCTTATAGGATCACTTTGTTGTCCGTCCGTCCGACTGTCTGTCGGTCTGTCAAGACCCTTTATCTCGGGAACGCGTGCAGGTATCGAGCCGAAATTAAAACTATATACTCAGGACTGCGGTCCCTTGAAGCTGTGAAATAATGAAACCTCTGAGATGGCGAAAAAAAAAGATACGGCCGTTTATGTCACAAAAAACGTATACTTCGGCACTCAAAGGAATCAAAATTCATAAGGTACCCGTTGACCTAGAATTCTGAAATTTGATCAAGGTTTCATAGTACAAACATCAATACATATTACATTAATTTACTCGGCCTCTCTGTGCTCATGTGAGCATAAAGTATTAAATAAATAAATAAGTATAGGAAAAAATCTGAAAACTGTAAATTTGTAGTTATGTCACAAAAAAAAAACTTTTTTTCGTGATTCGGAAAAATCTTCGTAACTCGTTTCCGAAACTGTTTTCATAGGTAAGTTTATACGGAACTTTTAGTGCGTGAGTCCGATTCGCACTTAGCCAGATTTTTTATGAATAACTCAATTTTGCAGAGTAATTTTCTATTAAATGTTGTTTCCGTAAATATTTTCTCAGTATTTTTGGCAGTTTCTATAAAGAATTTCAAACACACTACCTGACGTGCTGGAAAAAAACTAAGCACAGATTCATGATTAGCACACCCCATTTACAAGGACCTATTAAACTTGAAACACTTTTGCATAAAAAATAAATGTAGGCCTGTGAAATTGTATATCTTGTGATAAAATAAAAATAGCTTCATAATTACTTGGTTTTACAGAAAAAATAATTTAATTTGTGTGAGTTACTCCTACACAAACTTATTTCGGCTTGAAAAGTGTGAAACGTCAAACGATACTTCGTAGATTTGATGGCTTATAGAAAGTGATATTTTTTAAACATAACATAAAGTCCGGGCGGTAGCGTTGCAAACGAAAAAGCCATAATAAGCCGGCTGATATTGTCACTAATGGTTGATCTTATATGACCAATAAGTAAACCAACTGTCAACTGCACAAGTAGCGGTGGGTGCGGGAGTGGGTGGTTCCGGAAGTGGTAAAAAAAATGAAGTCATAATACGCCGCCTGAAACTTTTTTTTAAATATTTTACATCATACTGAGATGAAATAAAATCTTCAGCTGCATGGTGGAGGGTGGGTTATGCGTCAGCCGGTCGCATGAAGTTGTAAAAAAACATGTAAAATTAAGTTACACCTTTTTTTATGGTAGGAAAAACCCCCGCTCTTGGGCGGAGCGGGAGATAGTGTCAGACTCTTATTAACTAAACGACCCACCCTGTTCCTTCTAGCCTTCATACCCACCCTCCACCATGCAGCTGAAGATTTTATTTCATCTCAGTATGATGTAAAATATTTTTCATTACTCATACTCTGAAAGTAGGTCTGAAGTTGCCTGAGGAGCGGGCTGAAAGTGATACTTTTCATCCCTAGGGAGTTTTACTTTACAACTGACAGCTGTCAAATTATAAAAAAAAAACTAATTCTATCTTCACATTTCTATTGAACTATGTTGCAATTTTCCATACAGCCAGTCAATCACAGCACGATATAAAATTGAAATAACTTAAAGACAAGTATTAATTAAATAATGTTATTGATTTATTTGTTCAACTATTTCTTTAAAATACTTTATTTTTAAAAGATTACAATTAATTTCAAATTTTTCATTAATGAGGCTGAATAGCTGGCCGGCCGCAGAAAAAAAAACAAAACAAAATGGCGGGAAAATGGCAATCAGTCGTTGGTTTTTTCGAGTTTTGTTTACGTTTTCGTACAACAGAGATTTGTATTAACATGTTATGTTTATCAGATTAAAATAGTGATTTAACGCTTAATTTCTTATGAGAAGAGGCTAAAACAGTAGTGGAATACCTTTTACCGCCTAAATCAGAAGAAAGATACCTACTTAAAATCATAGGTACGACGACTCAGGTTTTACAAACTTTTTATTGTATTTTTAGTTTCCTCGTATTCGTATTGAAAAGCACAGTGTTTACCTCGGGGTGAAAGTAACCCATTTAACCCCTCGAATTAGCGACCTCGCTTCGCTCGCCCGCCAACTCCTTCTCGGGAGGAAATGAGTTACTTTCACCCCTAGTGTAACAATGTACTATTTTACACCACCTGCTCGATAATGTCGTTTTACACGTCATACAAACCTCACTTAAAGCAAGTCATTATATGCCTAGGGAGATAATGCAGTATGGCCGATCCCTAGGGAATAATGAGATTTGAATTTGGAGCATCAAGAATCGTCAACATTGTGAATTAAAATGTAGGCACATCGAACAAGTTGACTCGAAATTCAAACCAAAGAGTATGTAATCACTATGATTCAAACTGGCAACTAACAAAAAAAAAGAAAATAGAATATAAAAGATAATAGAATATGTGCGTACAATGACGACACGGGAGCATTATAGAAAATTGAAACTATAGAATCTTGGAGTAGTGAATTTTGTTTGTTTGATGAACTTGTAAATATAATACTTATATTTCTCTAATATATGATTTGGTCGACCAAATTGTCTTTTAATTATCTCACAGATGGTGTAAAAAGTAGAGTATGCAACACGGGGATAAAGCTGTCTTTGTCTTGGGCAGCTTAAATTCCTCACTTCACTCAGGTTTCTTTATTAACTCCCTCGTAATGCTCGGGAGTTAATTTTATAAATCCCTCACTATCGTTCGGGATTAAAATCAACAACCTTCGTTTCGTTCGGAATTTAACATGCCACCCGCGACTTAAAGACACTGCTTTATCCCCTAGTCACATAAACTACTATTAAAAAAAGTTTCAGGCGGCGTATTATGACTTCATTTTTTTTACCACTTCCGGAACCACCCACTCCCGCACCCACCGCTACTTGTGCAGCTGACTCTTGGTTCACTTATCAGTCATTCGAGATCTATCGAACAAGGTGGTAACCGATCGGCCTAAAAACACTACCTAAAATGCGACGCTACCGCCCGGATTATTATCTTGTAAAGGCTTGTACTTTTCAAGGTTACTTGTAATATATTCAACCATCGAACGACAAACTAAGGGTCAACACGTGCGAAAATATCGAGAATACTACACTGCTGCTCGACCCGTTTCACGTCTCACATTGTTATCATATACTACAAATGTCTTTTCATTAGAAACATCTCATATTTTTTATTACGACTACATTATTACGTAAAATCCAATGATTTTGAGATAAGGCCCTGTTCTTCGAAACAAACGATATGTGTGCATTTGTGTTTTCAGTTATATTCACGTTTATGTTAATTGTAGATACAACCAAACAGTATCCGATGATTGATTTTGATTGGCTGATCGGTAACAGCGAGGCCTCCCCTGCAAAGTAGCCTGTTGCTACCTCAACTTGCAAGATTTTTTCAACGCTGACCGCGTCTCGACCACGTGACGTGGTGGATATTTTTGGAAGGGTTGTAATAGACATGCTGGTTCCGGTCTGTGCTTCTACTGAAAATAGTTAGATTGTGTCACAACAAAATTGAATCAAATGGACATTAACTGATTAAATACCTACCAATAAAAACATATCATTGAAAACTGAATAGTGATTTTTTGTGGGGAAATAAAACCGCAAATAAGTTTGACCTGACTGCGGGTCCAAGCCGCGCCGTTTTCGCACCAAGCCGTTTAAAAATATTAAGAAATATCATTTTGCCGTCACATTTTATAAAGACAGTTTGCTGTGAAAATATTGTATATGTGTAACTAAAATATGTTAATTAAGGCACAATAGTTATAAAATAAATGTTAAATATATATAATTATATTTTATTGTTAATTAAAGCAAAGAAGCAGAAAGGTGAGATTTCGAATGTAAGCAGTGATGACACTCGCGTCCAGCACCTGTTTACCGAGGATAATGGTAGTAATTAAGTTCTCGCATACTTTACGCCAAAGTAGATTTGTGACAAAATAGATTTTGCACGATTTTATTGTAGAAATTAGTTTACTTAAGGTTAAACTAGTCGCAGGCTCGAACTCGTTGATCGTTGAGGCTAAAAAGTGCGCTTTCTCATCTTACAACGATGTTCGACAGCGATAGTATCAAGTATAAGAAGTTGGACGCTAGTCTATATGCACAACGTATTATTTGCACGCATACAAACCGTTCCGAACTGAAACGACAATAGAAGATGCGCAAAAAATTGAAAGGAGTGCTTTAGAAAATCGAGTTTTATGAAAAAAACATTGCATACATTTATTATAAATAAACTGTATAGAATTCTTCGGTAATTAAGTTTTGTTGGTACCGACTTCATTTTGGAGATTTTATATGGTTTTTGTTACATATAAAGTTACGTTAAAATCATCAAAAAATAGAACCGTAGTTGGCTCATAACTTTTCAAAGGCTTTTTTTTTGTTACAAAACTATCAATAATATAAAACGATATCATGTTTGGTTTTGGATGTAAGTAAAATGTGAAACCGTGGAGTAGTACCCCCCGAAAATTGTATGGAAAAAGTATCGACTAGTGTAATCTTAAAGAGCGCGGCGATGGATGAATTATTCATACAAACGTAATACCAAAATAATTTGCGGTTCGAGCTTTTTTCAACCCTATTATTATGATATTCTGATTTACACAATATTAATCTAGGTTCCTACTTTCTACGTCTTTCTTTTTTTAAGCGAATTGCTGTTCGCATATTTTTTCAGCGTAAATAGCATGTTTTTACTTTGTTTTTTTTTTTTTTTCTGTATTATAAACAACAATATGTTTACTACGTACAAACATAGCTTATATTAAAAATTTCAAATGCTTTGGTACTTCTTTTTTAGGGGAAATCATCTAATGATCAGTTTCAGACTTTTACTATTTAAAACGCATTCCTATGTTCCTTCTTTGCCTTGCGTTCCAAAGCTCCAGGTTTTCCTTTCTAGAAGCGAACCCTCGACCTTACTGTGCCCCTACGGTTTTGCTGACATCTTGAGGGGCGCGTGGAACATTACGCGCCGTCAAAGACTTGGACTCGCTCCGGACGGTTATCGGAATGCCGGACGGCGAGCTACCCAATGCTCGCGTCCACTGTCGCCGTCGACGGCGCGTCCCACCCGCGCCCTAAAGAGATGTCAGCAAACCGTAGGGGCCCAACATGGTCGAAGCCTACGGGGCATGGGTTGTGCAAAAGAGAACCCCGGGGCTGTGAAACGAAGGTAAGGTATAGGAGTGGGTTTTAGTCAGTAAACGTAATACGCCCTTCCGGCCCGCCCATGAGCGGGAGAAGTTATTGTATCCCACAAAAAATACCTAACGCTTTTAGGTACGCAATTTACTTTTTTCTTCACTAGTGCGGTGCAGTGCACGTGCTCGCTTCCGCCACAATTGATTACATTTATCGTATCAGTTTATTTGTATCTTCGTAATTGTATTGTAAAACGACGTTTCATACCGACTCCCTATGTATGACGTATCTGCTACTTATCCTAATATGTTGCACGCAAATAAAATTTCCTAAAAACGCATTACTGGTCGGCACATTCACTAACGATTCCCCAAAGTATTCGGCAAAAATAAAGCAAATAATTAAAATTATTTGGACTTTTCTTCGACTCGAGTCGATATCCACTAACGTACACACACATAGCTGCGCACTGCGTCAATACCTCGCTTGTTTTTGTCAAACAGAGGTAGCAATATTCCGCGAACGAATTGCTTGAAGTTGCGAATGTCCTACGCCGGGCGCTTAAATTCTGAAATCTGTAAAACTTAAACCCATGATATTACAATACGGCCGACGTATCTTGGTGAGTCCGAACTTTGCGCAGTAGGTTGCGCAACATAGAAGATACGATTAAGAACGACCTTCACCGGTCTGTTTAATGGATGAAATTTATTTTATGACAAATCTAGTATATATTTAATAATATAACGTGGGTGGGTTGCCTAAGAAATTCCTGGCCGAAATTTTTTTTTTTTTTTTGGAAAATGCTAATACTAGATTTGTCATAAAACGTTTCATCCATTAAACAGACTGGTGAAGGTCGTTCGGATCTTGGACTAAAAGCGTGATGACGTGAGCGGTTTGGAGGTCTAGGCTAGATATTGATTTTTATTGGTTTAGAATTTATTAACTTTTGTTTATCACACATAAGAGGTAAATTTAATCTCTGAAAGAACTTGTTCGATTGCTAAAAAGTTTTCATCGATAGAAAGCTGCTTTATTCCTAAGTGGCATAGGCTATATTTTAAAGGCGCGGGCGAAGCCGCGGGTAAAGCTAGTATGAGATATTAAACGAATTAGGTTTACAAATATAGTGAATTGTGTCGTTAGTAACCGAGATTTTGATTGTAATAAACAAAAAAAACTACTACATATTTTTTTTATGACTTTTTTTTTTGTTTTTTTAATTTTTATTTTATATCAGTTATTTACGTATGACTACTTGAACAACGTCTGTTTGAGAATATTTTAAAACTCCTTATAACATTGAATATAAATATATTCTTATAACTTTATTTCTATCGATTTTAATAAAAACGTATAAACAACATCCTCACACACGCGTATTGGATATCTCTCTTTGCTTACTTCGTAAAGGCCTATCCCCACACATCAGTGCCGTGTCGGGGACGGGGCAGGAACGTGTCCGTGACGAGATTGGGCATCCGTGTCCTGTCAGAGGTTGTTGACACACGTCAGTAACGTGACAGTGTCTTCCACGCCTTCTATTACTGTATTCCTTGTTCGAGTAAGGTAGTCTAAGTGTAGTATGCTTACAATTTTAACATACCTTCGCAGTTTAATTATCGTCCAATTTTATTCCATAATTATTTGGTTTTTATATTTCGGGTTAGATAAGTCGTACAATACGCTATATAAGCGTAGTCTCTATTAATAACTCATCATTAGGGTTCCGTAGCCAAATGGCATAAAAACGGAACCCTTATAGATTTGTCATGTCTGTCTGTCTGTCTGTCCGTCCGTCCGTCCGTCCGTCCGTATGTCACAGCCTAAACTATAAGAGAAATACTGTTGAAACTTTGTAAGTAAATGTATTCTGAGAACCGCATTAAGATTATCACATAAAAATAGAAAAAAAGCAATAAATTTTGGGGGTCCCCATACTTAAAACTGAAACTCAAAAATTTTTTTTTCATCAAACCCATACGTGTGGGGTATCTATGGATAGGTCTTTAAAAATGATACTGAGGTTTCTAATATCATTTTTTTCTAAACTGAATAGTTTGCGCGAGAGACACTTCCAAAGTGGTAAAATGTGTGTCCCCCCCCCCCCTCTTTTTTCTAAAATAAGCGAATGATAAAACTAAAAAAAATATATGATGTACATTACTATAAAAACTAACAACGAAAATTGGTTTGAATGAAATCCAGTAAGCAGTTTTTTTTAATGCGTCATAAATCGAAAAAAAATACACTATTAATAAAACATCGATCAAAGTTACAACACATTACAAGAACTTTAATATTATGTTACTTGCTGCTACGGAACCCTTCATGGGCGAGTCCGACTCGCACTTGGCCGGTTTTTTCATTTTTACCATCAATAAAGTCTGTCAAACTGCAATTAAAAATTATCAACACGAGCGTGGCACGGCGTGGAATCAGAACGCTTCACACGCCACGGTGTCCCTGCCCACGGCCCTGACACTGACACTCCGTTGCCGGCACGGGTACGGATATCTATGTGTGATCGATCGTGTTCATAGAAAATGTATGCATCGATATTTTTTAGACTCCTGACGAAACACGTTCTTGCCCCTTCCCTGCTACTGCAATGATGTGTGGTACCTTAAAGCCTTGTGTCTATTCAGTAATGCTTGGTGCGCGGTAATATGTCCCACTCACATGTTATGGTGTCATTTTCGAGTCGTAATCTCTGTCTTGATCACTGGCGGTTATATAAGTTTTCGTTGTTTATTATTATTAAATTGTAAAGTTTTTCTTTAATTCGAAAGTAATTTTTGCAGCTTTTTAAAGTGTTTTAATATTTATTTTATTTATTCTTGGTCCCTGTCTTAAAAACAAATATCGTGTTTTGGTTTAAAATAATAAATGGCAATAAAAGTTTTTTTTACGAGTGTACATACACTAAAGTTCGCAGAGCCTATGTTCAGAGACTCGCCAAATTACGTCGGCCGTATTGTACATAATATATCATTGATAGTTTTGAGTACATTTTAGTGCTTTTATTTTTAGACGCAATTATGTTTTAAGTGTCTGTCATCGGTTTCTGAAAGCTACGTTAGTATGATGTTGTTATGTCACCCGAAAAAGCGCAGTGCATTATATTTACTTTGTTTACAATTATTTTTAAATGCTTACGAGCTTGGAATTATTCTAAAGCTGCATTTTAATAGCGGTTACGTTTTGTTTATAAACTTTGGGCCTGGGTTGTATGTATATTATACGTAGTGATTTATTTTAAGTTGAACGTTATGCTGTAGGTATGATATTGCTCTCAAATAATTATTATATCACTAAGGATTGACAACTATTAATATGTAATACTTAACTATTGATTATTTTCAAGTAGGTATTCGCATGGTTCATTCACTAAACGATATTGTTTTATTATATTATAACTGTTCTTATTGTAGGTGAATGGTCTCTAGTGTTTTAGGCTTAATCTTTACATTATAATGTTAGTATGTAGTAAACTGCAGTCGGTCATAATTTTATTATTAAAAATACCAATAATATTTTTTTGGGCAACTTTCAGTTGAAGGGAATCAGCTAATCTCGTATACAGGGAATATTCCAGACTTTGAGGATATAAACATGCCCGATCTGGAGTGCGATAATTCTCAGGAGTCGTGTGTGTCTCCCAGCCCCGGGAGCTCGACGTTGAACACGCCGCTGGTGCAGGTGCGCTCGCCTTCCTTTACGTTGAAACCATGAGGAAAGCCTACAAAACGACGCCGCAAGCAGAAGCGTTTGTCCAAAAAGTGAAGATTTTCACCTCGGTAGTATTTCGTGTGGACTGACTTCGATATCTTATTAGTATTAGTATAGTCTATACATGCAACTAAGAATGATTGTTTTGATTGACTTTATAGATTGTTGTAGCAGACAAACATAACTTGTTTGTTTGTTCATTAGTTTGTTCGCTACTTAAACCTTAAACGAACTAATTTACAAAAGATGTTTGTTTTGCGATGCAATGGGCAATTTGCAATGGGCAGGGGCACATTGCTCGCAGAACGGATGGCCGTTGGGGCCGAAAGGTTCTGGAGTGGCGACCGCGTACCGAAAAACGCAGCGTTGGAAGGCCTCCTACAAGGTGGACTGACGACCTGGTGAAGGTAGCGGGAATCCGATGGATGCGGGACGCACATGATCGTTCGTTGTGGCGCCGCTTGGGTGAGGCCTATGTCCAGCAGTGGACGTCTGTCGGCTGATATGATGATGATGTTTGTTTTGCGATAATAAATGTAGAAGCCAAGAGCATGCGAGTAAATGTTTGGTTATATTTGAAACACATAACAAAATATGATGTGAATTTCTGCTTTATTTATCAATTTGAGATTTACAAGCAAAAATTGATCAAAAATCGAGGCACGAGCGATTCATCCATATTTTCTATCTGTTCTAAGTCACGGGATATGGCTAATATTACATACATTGTATATTACTATGCCTGTTGTTCACACACTTTATTCGCCAAAATAATATTGGGCGTGCGTAGTTGTTCATACTCGTTTCAAACGTCTCTGGCACGGTGACTGCTACGCCGTATGCACCTTTTTAATCAACAAGTATCTGTAGCGGTCAATACAACACTGACGACCGTACCTACAAAAATATGGTTAGTTAAAGTGTGCGTTCAAGCGGCTTTACGTTGTGTGATTAATTAAAATGTCATAGTGATCATAATGTAAGCACAGCTTTGTTTTGTTATGAAAAAGAACAGTCTGATAACTTATGTGTGTATTTTTGTTAACCTTTATACAGATGCAACTAGTGATTATGTGATACATTAACATAAGCTCGTACAGAACAATAAATTGATTTAAATTGTTTTGATATCAGATAAATTTAAAAATGAGTATTTTATATAGCACTATGGCATGTCAGTATGTAAATTGCGTGACTGGGGTTCATTGCACTTGTCCAAAAAATTTAATTTTAATAAAACAGCAAAATAAAGTCATAAAGAAGCCAACCCACAAACCCACAAAAATTAGTAAGTATCTAAGTAATAGAAAGCATGACTGTGATTGTTGTTACAATTACGTTGGTGCCTTAAAAAAGTTGAACAGTTACAGTGATTTCAAATTTGTATGCGAACGGTTCAGGACTTATCTATTAAAGAAACAACGAAAGACAACATTATTATGCACCGCCCTTTACATATGCAAAACCATGTAAGTCATGAGTCTGAAGTCTGAAATATTTCCACTATTCAACACAAAAAATCTCAAAAAAAAAATAATCATATTTTAGGTGTTGGTGGTACATATTGTAGGTGTATACAATACATATTGTACTGGAAGGTTACATATAAAATTCTCAACCTGCCAACACGCGCGTGGATGACTAATGGTTAAGTTGGAAGATAGGATAACTCTATCTAGCCGCCCCTCAATTTTTGCCGATGGGCATTTGCCCAGCTTGTTCCCCATTAGATCGGGCCCTGGCACTAACCATTAGGTTCCTATTAGGGGCCAGTCAAAATCGTCATCGAATATCGCAAACGCGCATGTAACTACGATTTTTTTATATGTTGTTAGGTCCCTTGAGAGTAGTTTACACCCAAGTTTGCGACCCTGAAATGCCCTGTGCTACCCCCATGGTGCTCGAAAAACTGCGAGATTTTGGCACTTCTTTTAGTTTTTTCGAAAAAAATACACGAAGATAGTGTAATTTTACAACATATAAAAAATCGTAATTACATGCGCGTTTGCGTACGTAACACAAAAAAGCACAAACATTTTTTGTGTCGATATTGACTGGCCTTTTAAAGATCCGTGATATTGAAATCACTTCATCTTTCCATCGATTGTTTGTAGCTTAGGATTTTCACTAAAATATAAAACTCAAAATGTGAAGTGGTCGACGTGAATTGAATGCTAACTAATCATGCCGAGAGGTACCATCTCCCAAGTTGCGGGATTACACTGAGGGCCACTGGGTTTTAGTCAGTCTCACACTCCGTTTCGCTCCACTCATAGCGGAAGAAGTCATTCAATGATTTTCTAGGAGAAAAAATGTACTCTCTACCTAGGGTTTATTTATGTTAGTGCATTGAACCAGATTTTGTTTATTCAGTGCGGCAGTTGAACTGCTTTTATTGAATTTTACACAAGGATAGATAAATAATATTTACAAAATGTATTATAAATATGTTTAAAAAAAATATGATTCGTTTATGTGTGTACTATAAAACGTCTTTGTTTACTATACTATACTGCCTGTTTCTTGTATCAGGGCAGATAAATAAGGTTTTATGGGTACGGTGTGTACGTATATAAAATCGAAGTATATATTGTTTAATATATTAAATTACATTTTATGTTGTAAATTAGCCAAACATCCCATTTTACGCTATCTCAAAAATGCATTAAAATCTCCCACAACATAGATAATATTAGGTATGTTCCTTATAGCTCAACTAGCTTGCATCACAAATTGAAATTAAAGGACACTGATACTTTTAAATAATTGCAACTTTTAAAATTGTCTACCTTCTAACAATTATGGTCGTATTTGACTTAATTTCCTTACATAAACACTTATAATAAGTACCTAATGCTGAAATTTTGTAATATACTGCAGAACTACATTTATTTACAAATTAATCTTATAAAGTTCGTATACATAATTATACCACAATAGTTTTAATTACAATTATGATACTACATACAGCCATTGTATTATATTCATTAAAATAGGTATGTTTATGAACAAAGTTAAGTAAGATTAAAGAAAATCAAGTACCTATCTAAGAATATATTATCTATGTTATTTTTAAATTTATTGTAATAAAATATTGAAATTTTAAAACTGTTTGCATTTACACACTTTATTTTTTTTAAGTGAGAAATCATCTAATGACTTCTCGCGCTCCAGGCCGGAGCGCGAAGGCGTGTCAGGGTCCGTTCAAGTATTACGTAAGCAGATTTTTTGCAAAGATTAACTCTCCCTTGTCAGCAAAAGTAAGCAAAGCTCTCACCCCCCTCCCCCCATGCTTAGGTAAACATTGGTACGAGTATTTGTCAATGTGTTGGTTTCGTTATTCACTCGCTGCCCGACGCTCGCCCCGTGCTCCGCGCCCGCTCAGTGCTACGTGCCCCCTCCTACGTCTCGCCGCGCCCGCTCGCCGTGACGTCATCGGTGGTCGCTGACCACACTACTATCGGAAGCCCCCTTTTTCAAGGCAGTGGTCGATAGACTATTACCGTATCGGAAAATTCGAAAAACGTCAAATCAAATCAAAGCATTTATTTCAAATAGACCATTTACAGGCACTTTTGAATAGTCAAATGTCGGTCAGTCCAAGAAAAGTGAAGCTAAATGGCACGTTCCAAAGAGTAGGTCTCTATGGAGAAGAACGTGCAAGAAACTCCATGGACACTCTTTTAAATCATATATGTGTTATTCTTCGTGTTTTAATCAAAGACTACGATTTGACAATACGAATGTTGCATGTTTTTTCCATTTCATAAATAGTGAGGTACCGCAACCGATACTAACCAAAAAACCGAAAAAAAAATCGTAAAAATAATTTCGTTTTTTATGCAACTAATTATGATCAGCTTTTGTATTTTCTGAAAGTAATTTGGTAGACATATATATCTCTAGCATTCTACAGAAGTGAAAACCGCTTCGTGAGTTCTTAGCCTAAGTAAAAGGCGGAGTGTTAAAAAATAAGGTAATATTTTTGATTATTTTAGTTTTCAATTCATATTAGACTTTATATAAACACACACATACAGTATCTTAGTCCTATTTTCCATAAAGGTTCTAATGTTAAAAAACCGGTATGAAAAATCGAATTTGGAGACATCACTTTTACTAAAAATCTGGCAACATATTTTCAGAAATTGACATTTGCACATGTCAAATCATAGTCTTTAATTAAAAAATGAACGATACATATAATGCTTGGTTACATATTACTTGTTGCTTCTATCATGTGAGCACAATGTCGATAGTGAAATAAAAATGTAAAATAATTAAAAAATAGAAACTGAATTAAGCCACTGGCAGCTAAGAGATGACCAGTCCCATCTGACGGCACCCGTTCACGAGCATGACGCGTGCATCAGCCCCACTCAGCTCAACCATTTTGAAGGGAACTGAACGACCCAATAACACGTGCCACCAACAGCGAGACATTTGAGTGAGCATGACAAACTCTCAACTGCCATGCTCGTAATGTCAAAAATAAAAAAATAAAAAGTTGTAACCTAATAAAAATGCTCCATGGTGCTTCACATTCACAAACTTGGAAAAAGTGCTTCTACATTATACAATGCAATTGTGTCTTTCAAATTAAAAAATAATAAAATTAGTTTCCAACTAATGAACTAATTAGTACGCCCTAGTGGTAGTGGAGCTGGACCAGCATTGAGCCAAGCATTTTTATCTTGAATATAATCCTCCAACTTATAATATGCTTGCCTGCATAGTGTGCGTTTAATACAAGATTTGAATTTCGTTTCATTGAGTTCTAATATTTGGGGAGGTATTTTATTATAACATTTCAAACAGTACCCCATGAAAGAAGAGGCCACTTTAGCCAGTCTGAAACCTGGTTGAACCAATTGATCCCTATTTCTTGTTACATAATTATGTCTATCGCCTCTTTTGCTAAAAAGATGAAGATTTTTTCTAACATACATTATGTTTTCATAGATATATTGACAAGGTACTGTCATTATGTTAATATCTTTAAACAGTTCCCTTAAAGAATCGCACCGGCGGAGATTGTAAATCGCTCTGATGGCTCTTTTCTGTAATATAAAGATTGACTCGATGTCAGCAGCCCGTCCCCATAGTAAGATACCGTACGACATGACACTATGAAAATAACTAAAATAGACTAGTCTAGCGGTATCAACATCCGTAAATTGGCGGATTTTTCTAACAGCATATGCAGCTGAGCTAAGCCGCCCTGCAAGAGAAGTTAAGTGAGGACCCCATTGTAGCCTTGAATCAAGCGTAATCCCCAGGAAAATCGTTTTATCAACAAATTCTAGTTTTTCATTATTCAATACAATGTCACAATCACTACTTTTGACATTCGGTAAGGAAAATCTTATGCATTTAGTTTTTTTCCCATTTAGAACCAGATTATTAGCAGTGAACCAGTTTTGAACCTGCAATAGGGCGCTATTTTCGTTGTCAAGATTGTTAGTTTTTCTATTTATCTTAAAAATCAAAGAAGTGTCGTCAGCAAACAACACCATATTAAGTTTATTTTGCATATATTAAGTTTACGTTGTGCCCCTTAAGGGAAAAGCCACAGTTTTGTGGTCCTTGGCGGGAAAACCTCACGGTGTTAACAAACCAAGGGGGTGTTGCCTCAATTCACCCGCAGAACCCCTTCAGGGCTAGGCAGTCATTTGGAGTCGGGAGCTAGGTCTTAGCCTTGGGGGTGGCCCCTCGTCAGACCTATAACTCGCGAGTTTTCTTCCAGCTACACACCTGGTGTCGGTTGGGGTGTCTATCCCTTCGCACCAGACCCTGACAGGGCCCGATCGCACATTAAGATTGGCGATCGGGTTACAAGCTTAGGGCTCACCATTAGGTACTCACCTCCCAGCGTGCACAACCCTTGCTGGGAGGGTCACTCACCCCCGGGCCCGTCCACCCTGGGACTTAGGTTTTTAGGGACTTAGGATCACTCCTAAGTGCACATGAGTTGAAGACTCACGTCTTTACCTCATGTTGCCCCCTACTAGGCCCCGCCCCAACTACGTCTTGGGAAGAATGCAAGGTATTAGTCGCATTCTTTCAGAATGTACTACTAAAGGATCCAAATTTCCTCAACGACTATGGTGAGAAATTCCGAACCTTTGCTGGTCTCCGGAAGGCCGCCCACGCCACCTCACCCGTCTCGCCCATGCCCGCTGACGAGGGTGAATATTTACCCTCGTCATCCTCATCGGTGGAACCCATCATCGTTGAAGAATCTCAGGCCCCGTCCACGGGATTGCCTCCCACTCGCCCTATTTCTTCCCAAATAGAGGGAAATGCCACTTCATCGACCCGAGGCTATGGACACGTCAATGCCCATAGACAACAACTCAAGACTGAGTTCCAGGAGTCCTCCGATGACGACTTCCAAGTCATCCTAGGAGGAAAAAGGAAGGCCAAGTCGAATGCCCAGGCCAGCAAGGCCAAAAAGACCGTGGTCTCCGCCCCCGCCCCCGCTACCACCCATAGTAGCAAACCTGTCCCAGGTTCACAGCCTTCGCAGTCTAGCTGCAACCCCTCCGTTTCTGCAAAGAAGCAACGTCCCCCACCGCCCCTGTACATACAGGACAAGGCAATATGGACGGACGTCTCCAAGATGTTTAGTGACCGAAGTATCAACTACACAAATGCTCGTGCATGCCAACAGGGCATCAAAGTCCAGGTCCCGACAGTTGCTGACTTATATATATCGGGAACTTATCCGCTCCCTTCGAGAGAGGAACGTGTCCTTCCACACGTACTCTCTCCCCGAAGACACGCCGACTCGAGTGGTCATAAGACTCGTCCCAAAGGAAAAACCAACGGACGATATCAAGTCCGATCTCTTAGCGCAGAACATCCCAGTGTCTGCAGTCCATCGCCTTCACAGGGTCAGAGGCAAGGAACAGTACGACATGGTACTGGTCGTCTGCGATCCCACCGAGGGGCACCACCCAATTTTTAAAATAAAGTCGGCCTGCTCCCTCACATCTCTATTGAGAAGCTTTTCAAGCCAACAATAGTTGGGCGATGTCACCGTTGCCAACTATATGGTCATGCGCAGTCCAACTGCTACGCAAAACCCAGATGCGTCAAATATCTGGGCGAACACGGTACATCAAACTGCCCCCGTCCGAAAGACCGCTCTCTATAATAATAATGATAATAACAGACGATCCTGGCTGCGCTTTGGTGATCTCTTTTTTTGGAAACCGAAGGTTTTGTCTTTGCAAATATGGATGAAGTTATGATGACGAACAACTACCGGAAATGTATTGTGAAGGACTGCACGGTTGACATCTGTCAGGCGTGCCACCGGCCCGGAGAATCAATCCACATTATTTCTGGGTGTTCTCATTTAGCTAACGGAGACTATTTGCACAGACACAACCTTGTAGCCAGGATTATCCATCAGCAACTTGCTCTTAATTACAATCTTGTTGAATCAGAAGTACCGTACTATAGGTATGTGCCCGACCCAGTTCTCGAGAATGGCAGCGTCACATTGTATTGGGATCGATCTATCATCACTGACAGGACTATTGTTGGCAATAAATCTGACATAGTGGTGAGAGATCGGCAAGAGCGTCGCACAATGATGGTTGGTAAAGCGGTCCCTCATGACGAGAATCCTCATGTCGTGAAAGCTGTGAAGGATAAACAAACTAAATATCTTGACTTGGCTCGCGAGGTTCGACAACATGTGGGAAGTGGATAGAACAATCATTGTGCCGATAGTCGTGACGGCCAATGGCTTAATAGCCAAGAGTCTCGATCAACATCTGCGGAGGCTCTCGTTAGGCAGTTGGATCAAGGGCTTGAACTAGAAGGCAGTACTCCTTGACACGGCGCGTATTGTCCGGAGGTTCCTCTCTAAGGAGCCCTAACCACCGGTAGCTTGGACCCTGTTCCCGATGCCGGTGGGCTACTATTTTTTGTATTTTTAAATGTTTTTTTTTTTTAATATCCTTTTTTATAAGAAATATTTAAAAATATAATCAATATGTATAAATATGAAATAATAATAATAATTTATTTCAGACTCATTTACATCCATGTGTTAGTACATTTGCAAGCTTATAAACTAGTGTTAGGTAGTTAATAGAGGGCGTGTATCTAGGAATCTGTAAACTGACAAAGGGACAGGTTTTTACAATAATACATTTAAAAAACTTATACAATGTTATAATATTAATCATTATTCTACATTCTCATTAAAAAAAGCTTCAATAGTTGAGAGATTTATCAGAACTATGAATAAATCTAAATTGTATACAGAATTTAGCTTGAGAAGTAATTATAACTGGCTAAATAACACCCTCAATAATATAGTAATATAATTTACAAAAAAAAAAAAAATTAAACAGACTTCAATGTATAAAACACTGAAAAGCAAGTACAAAACAACTTGTAATTTTGGAAGTCGGTGTTAGATAAGTAATGAAGAGACAAAACTATCTAAGAAACACCAACTTCCTAAATTAAAGTTATTTTGTACTTTTCAGTGTTTTTTACATTGAAGGCGGTTTTTTTTTTGTGAAAAGTTTTGTGTGTCTTCCAAAATACAATAACACTAGCAGCGCCATCTACCGGCGTGATAAAATAGAGCGCCTTACTAACAACAATAAGCACTTGTGTATACCTATATAAATCAGGTAGTTTAGAATATGCTCATAAGGTGGCAGCACCAAATAATGTCGCGTTAATTATTTTGCTATACCGGAAAATTGACCCGGTAATGACAATATGAATGGTTCTTTGGACCAATCAAATACCTATCTTACAACGTGTGCCTACTGCATCTGACCGTTCATTATCTGATCGTTTTAGTATCGAGAGCATTAGGTGTGGTTAGGTGCTCTTTTTTATCACGACAATATAGATGGCGCTACTAGTGTACGTCTCATAACTGCAAACTAAACACTAGCAGCGCCACGCTTGTGGCCACGCTCCCGCCCGCCAGTCGTACCGAACGTCGCATCGATACAAATACGAGTAAGAGGCACACTGACGGTCGAGAACGTCACATATATGTATAGCGTCGAGAATGATAGTGTCAGCCAGTGCTTCGCTGTTTGCGTACACTGCTTGTGTAATCCGAGGCTGATTGTAAATGCAATCTATACTGTAATTTTAACATTGCCGCGAGTTTTTATTATGACAGATTCGTGTGATACTGTCCATTTAAAAAATAAGTTCTATTTTAGTTCAGTGAGTTGACGTTACGAGACGAATCAATTAATCGTGCCTGTATCTGCAGTAGATTTAAAAAGTTCAAATTAGTGGTAGAACGTATCATCCAAATTTAAGATAAAAATGTGCGGATTATTGCTTACGTTATGTTTTGAGTTTCATGAATTTCGCGAACAGAGGCGCTTTAATCAGATTTTCAGATCATGAAATATAACTAAGCGTACTTGTGTAAGTATTCCAACAGCGCCGATACGGCAATTGTTAAAGTGCTAATGAATTTTATTAATTGCCGATTTTTCAAAATGCCTTCATACAATCAAGAAATTAACGTGGATCTAAATTCTAATGAAAATGGTGCCTTGAAGACTGATGCCAAAGACGGCAAAATCGATGAGGGTCGGTACATGTCGACCGACCAAGTCCCAAACAATGCGCCGGGAGGTTTAAACGCTGATCAGAGGGTTGCCTTTGCTTTGAGGGATTTTTTGAGTCCAGCGAGCACTGCTCTCAGTGATGAGGAGCCATCCCCCTCTGACCTGTCACAGAGCCTGCCTTTCATAGATGAGCAGGTGGATGGAGAAGACGCCACCCACTCCGAAGAGGAGCAACCACAAAGCCGTGACACGGAGGACGTGCTGAACAACGCCGCGTGCCGCCTCAGGCGGTGGCGCGCTGCGTCGAGGAAGCTGCGGCGACCGCGTATCATAAACAACTTGTGCTCCAAAGACGATAAAGACAGCAATGTGAGCCAAGTGCGCAGCGGCGGTCACACGGACCTGGCGGACCGGCTGCGCAGCCTGGCGGCGGCAGGCAGCATGTCGGCGTCGGCGGGCGAGCTGCTGTCGCTGGCACCGCCGCCACCAGCAGCCACCGCGCCGCCGTCCCCTGGCTGTCTGGTCTCACCCTCGCTAGCAGACCAGAGCTCCGGAGACTATTTCGTAAGTCTTCAAGTTTCCTTACCACGTCACATTACAATAATTTACAGTCGGCTGAGACTAAGAAGAGACTACCTGTAAACGTTCTTATCAAAAGTCATTTATGTACAACGGCGACGCGGAGGCTGATTATTTACACAACACAAGTACGTACTTAAGCAAGTATTTGCGTACCGAAGACGCACGCACATCGTTGAAAACAAAGTATTCTTCTACGTAGGTGTACATTAAAACTTACCGCTCGTGCCATGAATTTTTACATAGTCGTTAACATTAAATTAATTGCTAAGATGCGCCACTTTTTTACAAAAATGATATTTCGGCTGAAATGATGCTAGTAAAAGAGACAGGAAACCTTCGAAACCTTCAAGGATCAATCCGAAAAAAATATAAAAATCCTCTCAAATCTGTCCTGTCGCAGGTCTGCTGGAAGAAATTTCGTTAGAAAAAAGCAGGTCCTTTGTACTCTTTTATCCTTATTTGTTCTTTTCGATTTTAAATGTGTGTGTGTACATAAATAAATAAATAAAAATACAATCAATACCTATGTAGGTACCTACTAGAGATGTAACGAACGAATATTCGCATTCACATTCGCGAATATTCGTATATTTGGCGAACGTCTTTGACAAACAAAAAGGTATGAAATAGATATAGAATAACAAAATGACCGATATGATTTTATAATTTTAATTTAGTGTTTTAAGCTATTGCATAACTTCTATCGCGGGCCTTGAGCGTGGAGATCGAATCCAGAAATTCCGTAACGAAAATAATCTAATACCCCCCACTCATTTGTTTTTTGAGCGTGGCAGAATTAGTAAAGATAGATCCTTAATTTTGTCACTCATTGCAAAGTCCAAATAGCCGACTTAGAAACTTGTCCGATACAGATGTAAGGCGACCTGAGTTCGAATCCCCAGTCCCGCCAATTTTTTTAATCAAGTTTTTGGCCAATTGTTTAACTTTGGGGTACTGTGTTTGCTTTTGACTATTTGCTATGCCACTGAAAAGAACTCCTCCATATACTTCTAAGGGCAATTCCAAGATGGATACTAACCATAGTCCAACACCAGCCACTGACACCGATTACGAGAGCTCAAGTCAGGTTCACGCCAGAAACCGGCCTCGTAAGCGTTCTTTTGACCACGAACTGACTGTAACCTTATCAGACACCAAGAAAACCCTTGAAACTTTTAAATTTCAACAGAACTCCATACAGGAAAGTATTAATGGGATTCAGAAACAAAACAGCGAAATCGAAAAATCTATAAAATTTATGGAAAAACATTATGAGGAAATGAAAGACAAACTTAATTTTCATGGAAACTGAGAAACGTACACATTTAGCCTACATACAAACACTTGAGCTGAAAGTGGAAAGCCTTGAGAGGTCTCAAAAGCAAACCAGCATTGAGATTAGGAATATACCTGTCCAAAAAAGGGAAACAAAGGAGGATTTTCTGAAGATTATGTGTCAAGGGTAGAACTGGCAACCAAAGTAGCTGTTAATGAAGCTCACATTAGAGATGTCTTTCGCTTAAATGCTGACAAAGGTGGAAGTAGACCAATCATAGTGGACTTTTCATCAGTAGTATTAAAAGAACGGACTTTAACTTTAACTTCCGTGAAAAAACATAATCAGGCAAATAAAAGCAACAAATTAAATACATCTCATTTGGAACTCGACGGTCGCCCTCAATCAATATATCTCATTGAATGTCTTACCCAAAAGGCAAGAAGACCTGGCACAATTTGGCACATATTTTGGGCATAATCAGTAACTTCCTACTATTGATATTTTATTAGATCTGGTTGTGGTCGGGTCAGGAACCGTGATCCCCAGCCCGACCACAATCGTACTCTTATTACTCAAAAAGTACAAGGCACAAATTCCTGGGATAAGTGGCACAATAAAACACAATTAAAATAACCATTTTGTGCCATAGTAAAATCTCCGTTCCATGTCGTGGTCGGGTCAGGAATCACAACACGTCTACAGGCCGCCTTCATGTCGCAATATAAGTAGATTCTGTGATTGCCTCGATCAGTGTTTTGCATTACTGAAGGCATAACTGCCTTCAGTAATGCAAGTCAGTAATTGTGATAGGAGACATTAATATTAATATCTCCCCAAGTAGTAAAGACCCTAACTGTAGTACTTATCTAGATCAGATGGCTTATCACGGATTTCTTCCTGCCCATGTCCTCCCTACTCGTAATACTAGCTGTCTTGATCACGTGATGCTTAGATCTGATAAATTTTCAGCTACTTATGTACTAGACTCATTCATCACTGATCACGCACCACTAGTTTTGATTGTAAAATAAAAAGGAACACTGTCAAATCTTCTTTTTTAAAGAATTACTATTCCTCTTTGGTCCCAGCACTGGCCGACACTGATTTCAGTGCATTTTTTTCTGCCAGTGGTGCCAATGTATGCGCTAACATTCTCGTAGACTTGGTTTCATCGATTATCCTTACACACTCAACACCTATAACTATACCTCATCCTCAGAGAACAATCAAGCCATGGTTGACACCAGGCTTGTTACCGTGCATCAGGCATAGAGACAGGTTGCACAAGAAAGCAAACCTAAATAGAAACAATGCAATAATGCAAGTCACTTATACGAGGTACCGTAACTTTTGCAACAACCTTTTGAAAAAACTAAAAACTAATTATGAAAAAACTGAATTCCAAAAGAATAAAAATAATCCAAAGGGAATGTGGAATACTATAAACAAAATAGCCAACCTTAAGCAAATTTTACCCTCTCCTCGTGAATTACTGACTCTTACTCCAGATCTTATTGAGTCTTTAAACACAGTAAATAACTACTTTGCTGGAATAGGAGAAAAACTAGCTAATGATATATTGCAAAAGCAGGATATTACTGGAATACGATCACGCACCTCAATTATAGGCGACTAGAGATTCCATGGTACTGTTCCAGACGGACTGTGAGGAAATAGAATCCATTATTGTGGATTTAAAAACTGAGTTTGCTACTGGGATTGACCACATACCAACACTAGTTGTAAAAAGTGCAAAGACGAGTCTAATTCCTCCACTTACACATATGTGTAATCTGTGCGGGAATATCCGGGAAAACCCCAGTACTTAATACTGGGGTTATCCCGGATATTTTAAAGAGAGCTTTGGTCCATCCGATTTATAAGAGAGGCAACAGAAGCAGTGTCGGAAACTACAGACCAATATCTGTGCTAACAGCTATTTCTAAAATTCTGGAGAAACTATTAAACAACAGACTAACAAAATGTTTTCATCAGAATAATGTTATTGCAGAAAATCAATTTGGTTTTGTGAAAGGTAAGTCAACAGAGGATGCTGCTTTATTGCTTTCAGAGATTGTAGCTCGCAACTTAGACAACAAAGAGAAAGTCATAGGTATTTTCCTCGATTTGTCTAAGGCTTTCGATACTGTTTCTGTTCCAATATAGCTCTCAAAAATGGAATCGGTTGGCATTCGCGGGCTCGCACTGGTTACAATCTAATATCTAATCTAATTTATAATCTTCAATCCTGAATGTGGCCTTGGACGACCGAGCATGGCAGCAAGCCACATTTCCTATCCGGCTAGGTTGCCTCGGCCCACAAAATTTCCAGTATAAGTTTACCAGCTTTCCTCTCCTCGGTGCACAGTACTGAAACATTAACCAGGAATATTTTATCTTCCTCACTGGTTGATGTTGAAGTACCATGCTTGTCTGATGCGTTGAACGCTTGGAAAATGGCTTGTCCCAACATGGATTTGCCCGACAACCTTCCTCACAGAGACAGTGGGATGTGCCGCTCTATTGGGTCGCAAAAATTGTACGGAATAACCTATTAAATAAGTCGTCAAGTACTGCTGAGCGTGCGCGTCTACTGGCTGTGGGGAATGAGAGTTGGGTTTGTAGCATCAAGCACTCCCGTCATCCACCATAGGCACTATGATGGATAACGCCTCGTTTCGGCTCGCAACCTGTCTACCCTTAGGTGCAACTTGTGTTGCTCCACATCGGTGCCACTGTGGCGAAGCTGTCGACAGCCTCGGACACCATTGCCGGTCCTGTTGTAGGAAAACAGGCCGCATACCACGACACGCTAGCCTCAACGATTATTCGTCGAGCTCTTGTCACCGCTGGCGTACCTGCCTGTATTAGAATCAAATGGTTTGGTACGTGACGATGGGAAGAGATCATATGGTATGACGTTGGTACCGTGGAAGGTGGATACTGTGGGCAGACCTCTGGTGTAGGACGCAACCTGTGTCTTTAAACGGCGCAAATACTATAACCTTATTGGTAATTACAGGTTTGAGCCGTTTGGGGTCGAAACGCTTGGTTCATGGGGTCCGAGTGCGCGTCTCCTTTTCAAGGAAATTTCACGCCGACTGATCGACACTTAACGTGGCAATGCTGCCAGTCTTCTGGGGCACATTTCCGGACGACAGCGATGTGGAGGAGTACTTTGACGCCTGAGCGTACTTTGTAATTTTGTATTATATTTATGTACATAGTTAGGTTTTAATAAATAGTTTAGTTCGTATTTAAGTTTTTTTTATGTACATGTCGCATCAAGGGTTGCCTAGATGGGAAACATCGGGTCTTGGGTCGCGGTTCGATATACTTGTAGTTCTTGGTAGACGTGGCTGTAACGAAAGATAGATTCGATCGGGATGATTTTACTGACGACAGGTGAAACAAACACGTGCGTTGGTACTGAGTGTATGCCAAGGCTGTGCGAGGTAGGATGCCGCACCGCTCGGTCCTTCCTCCAGCCCTCGCTGCCTCCCTTCTACCGACGATCGTGTCCAAGCGGTGGAGCGCCTTGCATTTCCGGTGACGACATTATCTATCCACGACATTCATATATTATGTATTCAAAAATATAAAAACTAATAGTGTATTAGTAAACTATTCTATGTAGTTAACAAATTTTATTCCTAGTACAATTTTTCACGCGTGGCAACAGAGTTTTTTGGTTTAGACAAGAAAGTTGTGAAATGTGATTTAACGTTAGAATTTTACAAAATGTGGTCAGTGCTTTTTCTCCTAAACTTCACAATTTGATCATTTACGTGTTTAAACTGTTTTTACTTATTTTAGGTAAAATTTTAAATGACCAATAGTCCTCCATCTTTCTATCTATGTATTGAACTTATAAATCGAGTTTATGTTGAAAAATCAAGAAAAATAATAGTATGTAAAAATTTTATGAATAATTTACAAAACTTTGCAGGTTGACAGTTTTTAGTTTGATAGCAAACGTGCAAACTAGTGTAATTTCGATTCTTGAAGCGCAATGAACTCGGAACCCACAGGACGAAAAAATCAAAAAGACTGCTCTACTTTGCCTACTTTCTGAAATACAAAAAGCGGTTTAGAGTTTATAGTCCGCTTAAATATGAGCACTATCAATACGCTACGGTACCAAATCTGTTAATTTTAAAATACATTTTAACTAGGTACAGTACTAATGCGTAAAGTAGAGGAAATACTATTAACTTTGCCTGGCCATTTCGAAGGTAATTTCTTAGGAATTGTTGTTGTTTGTTATATTGTGGTTGTGTGTTGTGATGTTGTGTTGTTGTTGAATTGTTATTGTTATTGTTGTGGTTTATGTCTAGGTCTTACACCTATAATGGACTATTTTAATAGGAGTTTAAGATTCTGATTTGCATTTTTTTTTTCTTTACAAGTCACGTACGAACTTTTCTACCTATTTAATTTGCAAATTAAAAAAAAAAGATCTAAATTGGTGTAAAGTTAGGGCATTTTGCCAGTACAATAATTCAGCCAAAAGACGTCCAGTATTAGCCTACCTCAAGTGTCGCCATAACGATCGGTGCCCTGCCCGGGCACATTGATCGCAGAACAGATGGACGATGGGGACGAAAGTTTCTGTAGTGGCGACCACGCACCGGAAGACGCGGCATTGGAAGGCCACCCGCAAAGGGTGACCGATGACCTGGTGAGGATGGATCCAAGACGCACAGAACCGGTTCTGCTATGTTTTGTTTGCTGAGCTGACACGAAATGGCAAACTGTATGGAACTAGGTACATTTTGCGCGCACTTTGTTTGAAAGTCAATATTCGCGTTTGAATATTCGCAGTCAACATTCGCTACATCACTAATAGGTACCTGGGTAAGTTATCGTATTGGTAGCTGGTGGCACGGTTAGTTTTCGCGGTTTGTCTAAACCACAGCGCAGTGCCAGGTTGTAATATAACACACAGATATTAATAGATATTGGACATATTATTTACTGACACCTATGGTTCATATTTTGTGGGCTTGTCTTACTAAAACTGACATGAGTAAACAACAGAATTAGGTACTCAATATTTACACCTTGGGATTTTTTTTTTATATTTGAGTACCTACTATTCATTAGCAAGTGTTATCTGTCTAGAAAACTACAAGGTTTACCCACTCTAAAATGACATGGTGGAACGACCATAATTAAAACGACGACCTTTTTTAATCGGCTACCTTTAATACACAAAGTTCACCTACCTACTAGTTTTAATTTATTTATTAGCGCGCTACGATACGACACATTCGGAAATATATACATTATTATTATATTACTCGTCGCTATAACTTGCGATATACAGACAACCATTCATTCGTCAGCATTAGAATTGTACCTTAAATACATCCTACTACCTTTCACGCGAAAATGAAGTAGTCATTGTAGGCCAGAAGTTTATTGACAGCTTCTGCTCATTTTAAACTTTTTTAAATCTCTGGAAATCCACAAATATACTTAATAAAAGAGAACACTAAGAAAAATTATTTTATTAAAATTAACTATATTACATTATTATTACCAAGCGCTTGGTAAAAATGAAAACAAGATATATATTGGTTGGCTCCATAAAAAAAATCGCGAATCTGACTCTAACATACGGTTTCAAACGTGTTTTTCTATGAGATTATTTGACAGAAATATTTGAAACTTACATAAAACAATCAACCTTGGTCTTTAGAAGAGAATTGTAAAAAAAAAATTGGAAAAAGTACGATATTTTTTTATAAAATTAAAATTGATTTTGCGGGGCCGCGAAGTCGACACAGGCCAGTGCTCGCCAAGGCGTGTCAAAGAGCGGACACGTCGCTTTTTCGATTTTTATGTTTTATTTAGTTAGTTATTTTGAAATAGTTTTTTTTTTTTATTTATAGGTTACTTACATTGTTAATCTTATAGAAGTTAGTTTGTTAGTATTTAGAATTAAATTAATTATTATTTAAAATATAAAATGGGAAATAAAAAAAAAAAGATTTAATAATTTAAAAAATTAAAACCTAAGGGTCAATTTATACTAGCACAGAGTCAAAGCGCATCGAAGCGTCAAATTCTTTTCAACTCAAGCGAAGCCGCACGAATGCGCGCGTATTCGCCAGGATACGCGCGCGCTCTTTTACGTGTAATAATGGGCATCAACAGCAGTGATATTAAATTGGCCAATTTCCGACTGATGACGCGTAGGTTCGCTAGTGGGCGCATGGATACGCGAGAATGCGCGCGCACCAATCAGCGTTGTTCATGCGCAGACGCGCGAATTCCGAAGAATGCACGCGTCTTTTTAAAATCTCTGAAGTAATGTGTACGTTACGCTGTGGAGTTAAGGTTGAATTTGTTATGTATAGTTTTGGATAGACGCTTCGTTGCGCTTCGACTCTGCGCTAGTATAAATTGACCCTAAGGCGTATCGAAAAATGTTATTCGAAAAACGTGAGTACCTATCTATGTATTTCTTATTATTATTCTACTACTAGCTATGACTTCGTTCGCGTTGACTATAGAATTTTGAATTTATTTTTTCTAAAATAAAAGTAGCCTATATTACTCCTTATTACATCATTTACCAGCCAAAAAAAGTCCCGTCAAAATCGGTCCAGCCATTTCAGAGATTAACCGGAACAAATAGACAGACAGACAGACAAAAATTGTAAAAAATGTTATTTTGGTGTATGTATCGTTTCATATGCATGTAGTAAAAAGCGATTATTTCAATATTACAAACAGACAATTCAATTTTATTTATACTTATCTATAGATTTAAATGGTGGTAATTTTAAATGAAATAATGTGTGAACTAACAAATCAAAAATTCGGTTTATATAACTCTAGGCTAACGCACGAGACCATGGTGGCGACACTAGGGATGCCTATGTGGGCCTCCCCCAAGTGTCGCTACAATGGTGGCCTCCTCAAGTGTCGCCACAATGGCCTCGTGCATTGGCCACCATTGCGGACGACATAGTAGTGGTGGCTGAGACTATGGAGGAGCTCAGCACAATGCTAAATGACCTCAATAGTGCTTCCGAAAGAGTGGGTCTTAGAATGAACATGGATAAAACCAAAATCATGATTACCAATACTAACCATGTAGCGCGTACTCCTATCAAGGTCGAAAACTCTTCACTCGAAGTGGTTGATGATTACGACTACCTCGGACAGACACTCCAGTTGGGTAGGTGTAACTTTTATTTTAGAAAAAATAAATTCAAAATCCTGTAGACCACGCGAAGTCGCGGGCACAGCTAGTAGTAGAGTCACCATTTTTCGAAAAACTTTTTTCGATATGCCGTAGGTTTTAATTATTTAAATGATCTTTTTTTTTATATATAACAAACCAACAATTCGGTTTATGAAACGCTAGGATAACGCACGAGACCATTGTGGCGACACCAGGGAGGCCTATGTGCCCCCCCCCCCCAAGTGTCCAACGCGCGAGACCATTGTGGCGACACTTAGGGAAGCCCACATATGCCTCCCCCAAGTGTCGCCACAATGGCTGGACATCTAACAGTGGACGTCTGTCGGCTGCAATGATGAACTATACTTTTCTCCTATTTCCAAGAATAATGAAGTTATACATGGTCGCGCGATGGTTTAAGGCCCAAGCGCCCGAAAAGTGCCATAAAACAGTGACTTTCTGAAGCCTACTCTTCAGTAACGGCCAGGTTCATAGATATAAGATGTTTTTTTTATATTTCTATGGCCAGCAGGTTAATAATAGTTTTGAAAAAAATATATGTTTATTATAGATTCCTGACCAATATTATCAAACTTTTGTCTAAAAAAAATATTCAGCAATTTCGCAACTTTTCCTTACTCCTTCGAAACGACTTGGGTCTTTAGAAAAAAAATTTACACAATACAATTGGTGGTTAAATATTCTTCAAAATGAAAATAGCATATTATGTAAATCAGTCAATATTTCGCAAAGAAAATTGATTTAAAGGTCAGCCAGGGGCCTTCCGGGCGCTGTTGGCCGCAAATAAATGCACAGATTTGCGTACTGCCGCCTAGGCGGGTGCTAGAGGTGAAATCGGCGCATGTGTACAATCGCGCGCAGTAATTCTTAGTGTTTTATTAAGGGTTTTTTTTTTCATTTTTATTTCGTACGTTTGAACCATAGTAACTTAACATATAACACTAGTTTTTGCTTGTAATTATCTTGTAAGTAGGTAAATTCAGAAAAATTAAAAATAAAAGTAAATAATTACTATATTTAATACATAAAATTGTAGGAAAATTAATCATCCGACAGTGGTGATATTCCTTCCATTCATCCATCTTGGGATATTGAAGTAGAAGATTGAGGGTGGAAGCACGAGCCTAAGGGTACAAGGTCACAACGTTGTCGTCAGACATTTCGGAGTCATTATCATCACTCTCTTCGCTGTCGGAGTGTCATCAGTAACATCAATAATAATTAATAATTTTTACCACTACGTACCTACAGATACGATAACACAAGCTGTACGCAACAGTACCCAAGTACAAATAGTACAATCCAATGAGACGCGTGAACGCAACGCGGGAATTGAAGAGCAAGTGATCTACCAATGATGTGTCGCCGTCGGCGCACACCCGCCCCCCTCACGCTGCACTTCACCAAATAGACCTTAGAATTGAATACTGCGAAGGGGCATCCTTCCACTTTTGCCTAACGATCTTAAACCACCGCGCGACCTGTACCTTACGAATACGTACTGGACTGTGACACTAGGCAAGCGTACGCCATGTAGGACACAACCAGCGCGATCAACTCGCCACTCGCTGCGCCGACGAATTGGCGGGGAACGGTGTACCGAATTTTTACCTACATGAAGTACTACAACCCCGTCATAATAGCAAGTTAATGACGTCATCGGTACGTCGTCAGTCACCCATGGCTATATTAAAATGTAGACTACATATTCATAAACAACACTAGCAGTGTCGCACAGCTGTTCCGTTATCCCGAACCAACGACGAACACATGGTCGTTTTCCCGAAGTTGCGGCGCTTATCCTTACAAATCTTATATTAGGCTAGCTTTTGCTTGCGACTTCATCCGCGTAGAAGCCGAAAATCTTTCCCGTCCTCTATTAAAAGTAACTTTGAAGGACAATTGGTGCTACCTAAGCTCATTGTGCATATTAGTAGATGGTTTATGGGGGTGGACGAATTTCCACAACGGGTTAGTTTATAGCAAGACTTACACAATATCAAATCAAATCAAAACATTTATTTCAAATAGACCATTTACAGGCACTTTTGAATAGTCAAATATCGGTCAGTCCAAGAAAAGTGAAGCTAAATTGCACGTTCCAAAGAGTAGGTCTCTATGGAGAAGAACGTGCAAGAAACTCCTACTCTAATTCCCCTAACTATCACTGGCAATGTTTGGCGAAAATCACAACACCTTCTCAAATAATGCATTATTTTAGAACAAAGGGTCTAGCAGAATAAGGCAGGGCCAGCGGCCCCCGAGAGGTATTTCCAAAATAAATTGTGGTATTACATTAGTGACAAGTATTATTACTGTTGACGTGATTTTAGCCTTCCGTCTCACTTCGTTCAGGAGTTATTTGTCTAAATAGACAAAAACGTAGGTATTTTTCAAAATTATAAAAAAAAAAAAACTATTATAGCGACACTAATAAAACTAAAACGGTTTGTTAGAGAATAAATTGCTCTATATTATATATATTTTGTAGATTTTATTTACCTTAATTACTAATTAAATATTTATTATTTTTTTTAATTATTATTCATAGTTTACGAAGAGGTACAATCACAGAAAAAATATATAAAATAGATCATTATGTCTAGTGTAGCGACATCTATGGCGCCACATAAGAACTACGAAGAAAGTACGAAATCCTGTATCGCGCAATCAAAGTTCTCCGCGCGATTTGAACATATACGACAACCCGAAATCATCTATCGGGCAGTAGCCCACCAGACTATAACACCTGTCTGGTCGGAGGATCCTCCCTTTTCAACGGAGGCGTGCGGGACTTTACTCTCTGTTCCGCATACCTCCAAACTGGTGACCCTCGACAAAGAACGTCAGCGCAGCCTTCGTGCAGCTACTACTTCGTGACGTCATCATCACTTCCTCAAGCTTTCGAGCAGCGAGCCATACAGCCAGCACCCACGGCTATAGAGGGTATCTTGACCACCAGCATGCCTACCTGGTCATACCTGGTCATCACCTTCAGCCTCATCAGCGACCTTGGCTTGGCACACCGCACCTTCGGCCAGTCACATGAAGAGCCATGAAGAACCTCTCCTGGTCGACGCCAACAGTCAAGCCCTACGTCGCACAAGCACCGCTCCGACTCACTGGAGCCAGCAGCACTACTCCGACTCACTGGAGCCTGCAGCATCATCCCGACTCACTGGGACATCATCACCCCGACTCACTGGGGCATCATCCCGACTCACTGGGATACCAACACCCCGACTCACTGGGGCATCACCGCAGACAGTTCCGACTCACCGAGAACTATGCGGCATCGGTTCCGACCCACTGGAACCAACCTACGCTGGCCTGGCGCGCATCAAGAACCATCGATCTCCGATCTCCGGAGGGGAGTGTTGTAGCGACATCTATGGCGCCACATAAGAACTACGAAGAAAGTACGAAATCCTGTATCGCGCAATCAAAGTTCTCCGCGCGATTTGAACATATACGACAACCCGAAATCATCTATCGGGCAGTAGCCCACCAGACTATAACACCTGTCTGGTCGGAGGATCCTCCCTTTTCAACGGAGGCCTGCGGGACTTTACTCTCTGTTCCGCATCCCTCCAAAAGTATTATCACGTAAAATTGCATTAATATCAGATGGGTGCAACACTTCCAAAAAAAAATTAAAACTGATCATGACCATTCTGGCTAGTACCTAAAGACTTCACATCTGTCTTTTGAATAAACGTTTTTGTAAATATATATGTCATCGTAAAATTGTAAATATATATTATATTCTTCCTAGGGATTAGTAGGGATTAAAATCAACAACCTTCGTTTCGTTTGGAATTCAACATGCCGCCCGCGACTTAAAGACACTGCTATATCCCCTAGTCACATAATAGTAGTTTATGTATAAGGTTCCTGATTTTTATCCCGAACGACAGTGAGGGATTTATAAAATTAACTCCCGAACATTGCGGGGGAGTTAATATAGAAACCTTAGTGAAGTGAGGAATTCAAGCCGCCCATGACAAAGACAGCTTTATCCCCGTGTTGCATACTCTACTTTTTACACTATCTGTGAGATAATTAAAAGACAATTTGGTCGACCAAATCATAATTATATTAGTGAAATATAAGTATTATATATACAAGTTCATCAAACAAACAAAATTCACTACTCCAAGATTCTATAGTTTCAATTTTCTATAACACTCCCGTCAGTAAGCAGGTTTTATTCTATTTTCTTATTTTTGTTAGTGACCAGTTTGAATTTCGAGTCGACTTGTTCGACGCACGTACATTTTAATTCACAATGTTGACGATTTTGATGTTCCAAATTCAAATCTCATTATTCTCTAGCGATTAGCCATACTGCATTATCTCCCTAGGGATAGAATGACTTGCTTTAATAGTAGTTTATGTGACTAGGGGATAAAGCAGTGTCTTTAAGTCGCGGGCGGCATGTTGAATTCCGAACGAAACGAAGGTTGCTGATATTAATCCCGAACGACAGTGAGGGATTTATAAAATTAACTCCCGAGCATCGCGAGGGAGTTAATAAAGAAACCTTTATCCCCGTGTTGCATACTATATTTTTTACACCATCTGTGAGATAATTAAAAGACAATTTGGTCGACCAAATAATATACTAGAGAAATATAAGTATTAGAGTCTGTCTAATAAGTTAAACGACTCGGGTAATTATCAGGATTTAATTAAATCTGATGTAGTCAACACGGGTTCAAAAATCAAGGTTAATTAAGAGATGGAGATCATTGTTTACTAACAGAAGAACCTTATGAAAAGTACCTATCGAAAATAATTATTTTTTAAATGATTAAATATTGTACAAAATTCCCAAGTCGGTTGACTTACTAGACAGACTTTATACGAGTAGGTATTTACAAGTTCACTACTCCAAGATTCTATAGTTTCAATTTTCTATAACGCTCCCGTCAGTACGCATGTTTTATTCTATTTTCTTATTTTTTGTTAGTGGCCAGTTTGAATCTTAGTGATTACATACTCTTTGGTTTGAATTTCAAGTCAACTTGTTCGATGCGCCTACATTTTAATTCACTATGTTGATGTTCCAAATTCAAATCTCATTATTCCCTAGGGATCGGCCATACTGCATTATCTCCCTAGGGATAGAATGACTTACTTTAAGTGAGGTTTGTATGACGTATAAAACGACATTATCGAGCAGGTGGTGTAAAAATGAGGTTTGTACGAGTATGACGTATAAAACGACATTATCGAGCAGGTGGTGTGAAAATAATATTATGAATATAGAAACGTCACAAAACAACACTGACTATAAATTACCCTGCTATTTAGGAAAGTTGACTAATAATGGCAATCTGGACGGTTCTTTAGTCCTGTCAAATATGTTATCAGTTAAACAAACGACTCAGGTAGGTCTTTATCTGAGTTGATAATAAAATGCGACTTGTTATTATTATGTACGCATTGTAGTAATTTCCTTCTTGAATTCTCATTATTTGAATGCATGTGGTGACGGTTGTCAGTTACGCTAATTCATTGATTGAAAGCAATATTATTTAATGAAGTGTTTAAATGATTTACTTCCTACTAGTTACTACTTTCGTTTCAACAAAAGAAGAGAACAGTAGAAGCCAACTACCCTGAGTTACATTGCATCATGCAGGTACTTATTATTTATTTTCATCGATATATATTATGTACTACGCACTAGATTAGGCGTGCCGAACACTCACTTCAAACGAGTCAGTTGTACCTTCTTACCCACAAATTGACATCCCCTCTTTGAGGCGTGGCTGGAAAGACCTCACGGCGTCCTTACCTTCCACACTGGACATGGCAAGTTCGGGAGGTTCCTGTTCCGGATTAAAGCGGAAGTGACGGACGGGTGTCGCCACTGTGCGGAACGCGCCCGGAGGTGGAGCACGGTGGAGCACACAGTCGAGGTGTGCGCTGCTTGGGCGGAGCATCGCCGTGCCTCTCGCGCCGGGCCTTGGTTGAGGCCATGGTCCGGAGCGAGGAAGAGTGGCAGACGGTCGCCGACTTCTGCGAAGCAGTAATGCTTGCTAAGGAGGAAGCCGACCGCATCAGGCAACGGCGCTCTCGCCGCCGCCGGGATTCCGATCCCGATTTTCAGCCACCGTAGGCGCGGGCTTGCGGATAGTGAGCAATGGGTAGCTCGCTGTCCGGCCGTCCGGTAACTGTCCGGACCAAGTCCAAGTCGTCGACGGCGCGCGCTGATCCCGCGCGCCTCAAGGAATTGTCAGCAACAGCAGGGGCCCAGCCGGGTCGAACTGGAGGTCCTACTGTGGCCAGGGTTATCCGAAAGGGCGCTCGAGCTTGAAGGAACGGGATGGGTTTTTTTGTCAGTAAGAGTGACACTATCTCCCGCTCCGCCTAAGAGCAGGGGTTGTAATTGGATGATTTTTCGCATCGAAAAAAAAAACCCACAAATTGACATTGATGACTTTAGTGCAATTTTGACGTTCATGCAGTGTGAGAGCGGCGCGTGAAAATTCAAATCAAAGTGAATTTGGGACGCAAATAATAATTCAGTAGTCATGAAAGTAAAATAATTCATTATTCAAGCAATTTAATAGCTTCAAATATCGTAATAGTATGTTAGAAATTATATTATTTTATTTAAAAGCTTTTCCATTTTACAATCATAAACTAAAACATGCAGATGTTCCCTCCCACAAAAACCGGGTATTTACCTACAACTGCTTTAGTGAACACGAACTTTACATGATGTTTTATTCATAATCATAATCATTTATTTGTTAAAACGTGGTAGGTATGTACATTACATGGTCTTAGGTTTTTTGAAAATAGGCTTTACAATGGAGACCTTAAGACGGTCCGGAAAAACACCATGACTTATACATAAATTAAGGATATGGCTCAAATGGTAAGAGATTAAATCTGCAACATTTTTTATGATCTTACATGCAATATCATCATAACCTACGCTATGGGTGTTTTTGAGACTTTTTATAATATTGAATATTTGCATTGGTTGACATGGAGCCACAAACATAAATTTTTGTTTGTTTAAAATCTGCGTAGTCGATTTTTTGCCTGCCCCCGCTATTGGTACAATTTTATCAATGAAATAGGCGTTAAACTTGTCGGCAATCAATTGAGGATTTTTAATTAATAAAAAATCTAAAAATCTAAATTCATACATGGAGGGAGTCTTACCCGGTCAGTAATCCATTAGATTTTTTTCTTTGGGGCTATTTTAAAGAAATAGTTCACCAAGGAGAGAACAATAGCGAACAAGAACTACGACAAAAGCTCGAATTTGCTAGGGTACAAGTTACTAACAACAGAGGTGCATTCCGTAGGTTACGTAGGAATTTTATTAGGCGGTGCAGATTATGTATTATGGTCAGAGGCAGGAATTTTGAGCATTTATTGTAAAATGTTTTGCTTAATAAAACAATTATTTCACAATCGTTGTTTTGTTTTTTCGTCCTAGAAAGATATTAGAGCCACTCATGGCCATGTGTAATACCTTTTCAGAATTCCTATTAAATGCGCCAAAACTTGTAATACAGGGTCACTTTTCGGTAGAGTATTTTTTTTTTCACAGTGGGGTCCGAAGTAAATAAAAAGTTATGATTTGAGAAAAAAATAAATCGTAAAACTTAATATTATCTTCAACACACCCAATAAACAACCATAAATTGCATGTCTAACGCAAGGACTCATTAGTACCAATCTAGTAAAAATTATGAAAAAGATACAGGATGTAGATTTTTTCGAATTTTAATAACAATTAGTTAAAAAAAGTCAATTTTCCCATAAAAACCCAAAATAAATTATAACTCTGCAGGGGTTGACCTTAAGGACCTCCCGTAGAACAACTTTTTGCAGCTGATGACCCCATCTAACCCGTAGTTGCGTTTGATCCACGACTTTTGGGCCACCCTGTAGAGAAGGCTTGAGTCGGCCGTAAGCCGTAATCCACCACGCGGACCCAGTGTGGGTTGGAGAATGTCACATGTCTTCGAATTGATTATGTATGTACTTTTTACACCACCTGCTCGATAATAGTAGATTATGTGACTAAGGGATAAAGTAGTGTCTTTAAGTCGCGGGCGGCATGTTGAATTCCGAACGAACCGAAGATTGTCAATTTTAATACCAAACGTCAGTAAGGGATTTACATAATTAACAACCGAGCATCGCGAAGGAGTTTATAAAGAAATCTGAGTGAAGTGAGGAATCCAAGCCACTCAAGACAAAGACAGCTTTATCCCCGTGTTGGATACTCTATTTTTTAAATATAATTAAAAGACAATTTATTATTTACAAATTAATTTTACTATCACTCAACATGTTTTGAGATTCGAAACAAACAAAATTCACTACTCTAAGATTCTATACTTGCAATTTTCTATGTTATTACTTTTATTTTAGAAACCTGTCAATAAACCACGTACATTTATTATCCAGTTTGTTTTTTCTTAGTGCCCAGTTTGGATTTCGAATAAACTCGTTCGATGCACGTACATTTTATCATGTTGACCACAGAGATGTTGACGATTTTTGATGTTCCAAATTTAAATTTCATTATTCCCTAAGGATCACCCATACTGCATTTTCCCCCTAGGGATAGAATGACTTGCTTTAAGTGATGGTTGTGTAACATATAAATTGTATATTGTCACTAACAAAACAACAACTGAATAAAAATACGTGGTATACTGACGAGTTTCTAAAAAGTAATGAAATAAAAAATTGAAACTATAGAATCTTAGAGAATTTTGTTTGTTTCAAATCTCAAAACATGTTGAGTGTCAATTAAGATTAACTTGTAAATAATAAATTGGTTTTTTAATTATCTCACAGATGGTGTAAAAAGTAGAGTTTCCAACACGGGAATAAAGCTGTCTTTGTCTTGGGCGGTTTAAATTCCTCACTTCACTGAGGTTTCTTTATTAACTTTTAATTATATAAATCCCTCACAGACAGATTAAAATCAGCAACCTTCGTTTCGTTCGGAATTCAGCATGCCGCCCGCGACCTAAAGACACTGCTTTATCCTCTATATTTGTACTACTCATTATTGTATTATTTGCATTTCTAGACTCTTTCAGTCTTTCACAGATGGTTCACCCACAGTTTTCTGGTACCCCTCATAATCCTACATGCTTGTTTGTTATGTAGTACGCAATTGTTTGCCTTATCGTTAGTGACATTAATCTGTGCTATTAATATGAAAAGGAAAGATTTATAATTTTATATTTTTGTTTGTAGTGAATAAACACAAAAACGACAGCCTCGATTTTAAAAATTCTTTACCAGCAGAATGCTACTGTATCTAGCATTGCCAAGCGTCGGGATAAAGCCGGACACGGTCACGCTTTTTTGTTGCGTGTCCGGCAAAACTAGGTGATGCCCGGCTTTTTAAATTTGACCATTTTTGCGTCAGGTACTTTGTCTCGCTGGCACAAGCAGAGCGGACATGCAATTAGTCCAGCAATTATATCACTTGATTTTATTGTTTTTTCATTAGAACTTAAAAAGATTTTATAAATTTTATTGTTATTATAAAGTCGTGTTAGACTTATGAAACAATGTCGGCCTTTTTGAAAAAATGTCCGGCTAAATAGAATAGTCTGTCCGGGTTTTCAGTTTCGAGACCTGGCTACCCTAACTGTATCACTGCCACTGAGTAAGAAGACATTTCATTCAACTTTCCCGCGGGCGGAAATTGTACATTATAATAAATTTGGTGAAAATTTGAGACTCGTACAGTCACACAGGACAGATACAGAATAAAACAAAAATGTTTACAGATCACATAAACTAACGTAGCACATAATATCATATCCTATCTATTGTATTATTCAACTCACTAAGTCCCGAATGTTATGTACTTAGTTCGTATCAATTTATTGGAACATTTTAAATGTGTGCAAAAAAGTACTCCTTTTCCAAAAACTTGCGGATTACTAGGGGTCGGAAGCAGTATCTTATATTTCGCCTAGGGATTTCCAATACCAAGAGCACGGTATCCCGTAATGCAGGATCTCGCACCTTTATAGCGATCATAATTGAAAAAATAACTCTTTTTATCATATAAAGTATTGAGAGAATGATTGTACTACTTATGAAATCAAAACAATTCCAATTACACAAAAACCGCGGGATCCGCGAGATTGCTGGCTTTAACTGGTTTTTCAGGATCTCCTAATTTCGACCAATTGAATAATCTAAGACATATCATGTCTGTCGGACAAACAGGGGTCTATTTTAAATAATATTAATATCTTTCACAAAGTTATTTTTCAACCTTGATTCAAATGAGATCAGTTACCATAGTCGTAAAGCAAATTTTCTTCATATGAAATTATACAGGTTGATTAAAAAACTCACATTTTTTGTTTAGGAAGATCGTGAATTGCATTGAACTATTAACAAATCAAAAGACAATACCCTAATATTTTTTCCAGGAAACAGTTTTTTCAACTCCCTGTAATATTTTATGATAATGCTTTCACGAAGTTTACACTACCGAGGAGATACTGATTGTATAATTCATTTAAATGATGTTTTATGATTTTAGCAGGATTTTATTTGAGCACTTTAAATGTTCATAATAAAGATTCTTATGGTGAATTTATGAAGTGGGTAGATTATGAAATCAACGATCAAAATACAAAGCGGTGCTCAAAGTTTAAAAAAACAGGATCAGGCCCGTCCGGCGCCCATGGCATCGGCAAGGAAAAGGATCCTTCGGTATCGTCGGGAACTACGCCATGGGTTTATAATGGAGGCGGGGCTTTACCATGACGTGAAAGGCCCGGCGAGCGCCACACTGTTAAAAACTATGCCTTGGCATGCATGTAGGGATGCCGAAAGATCGTTTTTCTTGCAGATGCCGATAATGGCCACCGGGCCTTAATAAGTCAACCGTGCGAGCGAGAAAGAGGGATGAAGCTATACACCCTATATAGCCCAATCCCTATAACGGTTTAGATTAGGTCTCTGATCTTTTCAAAGTGCTACGACTCAACTGCGGCATGTTTTATCTGTACGCAAAACATAAGCCCGAAACTACATATTGTGATAGAACGAGTTCAGCTAAAGATAACATGATGTGTGTAGTGATAGCCGGCCAACACCTACTGCTATACTTACCTATAAAAAAATTAATATAGGTATGTAAGAAGAAAATTTCAGAAAAGTTGAGAAGATAAGAGAAAGATGAGTGAAATTTCTTCTAAGACACGAAACATGTTTTTTTTTGACGAAGTTTCTCCTCTACCCCTTGCTGAGTGAGAAGACAGAGGCTTACAGCAAGTGACGTGTCTGAGCGTGGCGTTAGCGATTGTCAGAGAGTTAAAAATGTAACGGATTGACAAGTGCTTATTTTTAACATTTCGATATTTTTAACGCTGTTAGACACTTTGTCTAGAACCTTAGATGTATTGTCTACAGGCAGGCCGGGCACGGAGCACGCGGTCACGGCATGACCTGCACGCCGCACGCGGCCGCCACGACTAGCGTGCTTTATTGATTGGTTCGACCAAACGACTCACTTTAATCTTGACCAGTCACTTTACGTCACCAAATCTGTATAACAAAACACCCAACTCACTGTTTTTTTTATTTAACAATCAATATTTTTTTTCTTCAATTTGATATAAAAAATTCGGCGTGGTCATACATGCACCTGTACTTCAGTGTTCTTTGAAAACCAAAGATGTCATGAAAAATCATGCATTGACATCCCCCGCCCCTGGGCGGAGCGGGAGATAGTCTTACTGACTAAAAGACCCACCCCGTTCCTTCTAGCCTTCATACCGGGGCTCGAGCGCCCTTTCGGATAACCCTGGCCCCAGCAGGCTTCGACCCGGCTGGGTCCCTGCTGTTGCTGACAACTCCTTGAGGCGCGCGGGAACAGTGCGCGCCGTCGACGACTTGGGCTTGGTCCGGACAGTTACCGGACGGCCGGACAGCGAGCTACCCATTGCTCACTGTCCGCAAGCCCGCGCCTACGGTGGCTGGAAATCGGGATCGGAATCCCGGCGGCGGCGAGAGCGCCGTTGCCTGATGCGGTCGGCTTCCTCCTTAGCAAGCATTACTGCTTCGCAGAAGTCGGCGACCGCCTGCCACTCCTCCTCGCTCCGGACCATGGCCTCAACCAAGGCCCGGCGCGAGAGGTCTCCGCCGCCGATCGCCCCACGAGGGCACGGCGATGTTCCGCCCAAGCAGGGCACACCTCGACTGTGTGCTCCACCGTGTCCTCCGAGCGTTCCGCAGGAATCGAGTGCAGGAAACTCCCGAACGAACCATGTCTGGTGAGAACCTGCGTCATGCGGAAGGTAAGGACGCCGTGAGGTCTTTCCAGCCATGCCTCAAAGAGGGGACTTACCGCCATGATTGTGGCGTGCCCAGCACTGGGTTGCGATAGTCGTTGACGCCATTTCACCATGCGATCCCGCCGGAGCTCTGTCCGCCATGCCGTACCGAACAGCTGTCGGTTGTTGCTGTTCACACTAGACGCTGCCGACCCGACCTAATGTTAACACCACCGTCGGCACGGTCGTTTTACTGCCCGGATTGTCACAAAGCAGTCAGTCGTCAGTTGGCTTTTGTAAACGATGGACGACGATGACGTTTTAATTGTAATGTGGTATTTAAATAGTGCATCCAATTATTGCCCAGCGAAATGAAATTAGCAAACTTCAATAAGCGAATTAAGCGCCCCGCGCCCTCCATATTTAAAAGTGTCTTCTCCGCATACACGTCGACGAAACTGCTCGCGCGAGTGCCGAGAGCGGGGAATGAGCGGGTGAAAGGGTGGCAGGCGGACCAATGTGAACGACACTATTCTTGCCTGTACGCTAATATTAAGGACGCGTGAGCAAGATTCACTCGCTCGAATTTAGGTATCTTAGTCGCAATACATCGGCCTACGCGCACACACACATAGAGCCCATTGTTCGCCCAATTTTATACTTTAACCGAACATGTCTTGATATTTGAGGTATTTTTTTTTTTTTTAGTAAGTATTAATTGAGTCAAGCTGGTTTGATTTTTAATATCAGTGTTATTATATGGCAATATGTAATTGCCTGTTTATCCAGTTTCGAGTACTACTCGTATAGCAAAAATAAGTAGTTGCCATATCGTTACGGTTAATAACGACCAATTTCTTTGTAAACCTACGATTATTTCCCAGGCTTATTTATTTAAAAATATTATATTCAATTTTATATCAGACAATTAGGTACAACGCACAACCCCTCTCCGACATGAATTAAATCTTCAAACTCAATAAATACTCGTACGATGTCTAAAGCAAGTAGGTATTTCCAATTTAATATTCGATCTAATCGTAAAATACAGTTAAAACTATGAATAATTATGTATTTTTAACCGACTTCTAAAAAAGGAGGAGATTCTCAATTCGGATGTTTGAATTTTTTTTTTTGTATGTTCGCGCATAACTTCGTTGCTTGCCGACCGATTTGAAAACTTATTTTTTTGTTGGAAAGTGTATACTTCTCAAATGGTCCCATAGTCACCAAGTCGGGATCTGATGATGGAATCTTAGCGAATTCGAGGGAACTCCTCAAATATCATAAGCAACCGTATAGTTCTTTTGGTATTTTCATCAAAGACTTAAGCATTTACACTCAAAAAATTACATTTGATGAAGTAAAACTGGTGAAGAAGACCAGAAATGGCCAGTGGAAGTTCATACTCACACAGATATCACAATGAACATAGTTGTGCGACTACGATAATATACAAATAAATGAATGGTTCTGGATAGGTATGTTGAAAATGGTATCATCGAAGTGACCTGATGATGATGATGGAGCCGAAAGATAGGCACCGGAACGCCGTAATTAATCAATGTATCCTAGCCGTGTTTGGGTTTATTAGAATTGTTATGACATGCACTTTGGCAATAAGGTACTATCAAACTGATCTGATGATAATGATGATGAAGCTAGAAGATAGGCACCGGGACTCCGTAATTAATCAATGTATCCTACCCGTGTTTTGGCTATTTAGAAATATCATGAGATGCACCGCACTTTGACTATAAGGTACTATCAAACTGATCTGATGATGATGATGGAGCCGCAAGGTAGACACGGAAGCTTCATAATAAAACAATGAATTTATCCTAGCAGGGTTTGAGTTAATTGGCATTGTCATGAGAAAAAGGTACTCAAGCTGTAAGTCAGTGTATTACAACTAAAAAGTGTGAAATAAAAAACTTTTTCCAAAAAAAAAAAAATATAACCCACTTCACTAAAAAAAAACACTAAAACCATCAAAATAATTTTAACTTCGGAAGTCGGTGTATCTCGATATTGTTTGTTCCTTATTTGACACCGACTAGTGAAATCGGTTATATCTTTCTTGGATTTTTTTTTTCATAATTATAAGGACCAGACCCTATTTGTAGCATAACCAATTTCTGTATTGTATTTGTGCGAAAAGATTGTATGGGGCTGAATAATTTTAAAGCACGTAACAGTGTAACTGGGAGATGAATAAATCATTGTTAATTTGATATCATGATATTGTGGCAACTTTAATTCCTTGTATATCAAAATGGTAACAGGAAAAATTGATTTATAAATACACTAGCTTTTGCCCGCAGCTTCGCCCGCGTGGCGTAACCTAATGTTATTTCCCATAAATTTTGGACCTCCATTTTACACGCGTGAGCAGCGTAGTTCTTACTACCTTAATTCACATATACTACCATTGTTGGTGTTGTGTTAGTTAAGAAAACAAACACAAAACAAAAATGCAATTATAACTTTTCAACAACTTCCAAAAGAAAACACAGTCATCAGTCGTGCGTTATTGTCGTTCGGCTTATTAGCTAAAGAAACAGTAGGCAAAATATTGCGGGGGAGGATCAGTGACCGCGTCATACGTAGCTACTGAAGAGCGGAACTCGTGAACTCGTGAATTTAATTTTGAGAATTATTAAATTTATGAAAGCTTTCTAATGGTACGTTCGATTGAAATGATTCAAAAAGTAATTTACAGATACTGATATAGTCTTGAACGCAAAGAGATGAGAAGAGAAGATACTGATATAGTATTTTGATAAGAATTAATACCGTAATTATGTAAATAGCTTTCCAATAAATGCTTCATGAATGCCAATTTTTAAAAGTAGTTAAATGGATATATTATGTTAACCTTAAGAGATAGACATATGCCACCGCGAATTTTTCTGTAGACCTATATAAGATACACAATTCCGTTATACATTATTTTGTTATATCTTAAAGGGTTTAGGCAGCGTTTGCGTTAAAAGCTCCCACACGGCTTATTTTTTCCCGACACCTTCAACAAATAACGTTAATGTACACAAAAATACATACAAAAACTTAACAAATTATATACTAAAAGCTTCCTTAAGAATCACGCTATCGAGTGGTGAAAACTGCTTGAAAATCGGTGCAGTAAATTTTGAGTTTATCGCGAACAGATAGACAGACGCGGCGGGGGACTTTGTTTTATAATATGTAGTGAAAAGTGTCCTAATTTATCTTGGTACTCGAAGATATAGGCAAGCGTGCTCTATCGTCGGCCACATCATCGCTTACCATCAGGTGAGATTGTGGTCAAACGCGAGCCTATACATTATATAAAAAAAAGATATTGTTTTATTTTGTACTATACTCGAATTGCACTACGATGTCATACGTGTCATTCCTATATTCTAAGCTCGAACAAATTATTTTTATCGAGTTTCAAGGTTCATGACAAAATTCAACGCCCGGTTGAATTACTATAGGGTTATCCATCATCATCAGATCAGTTTGATAGTACTTTATAGCCAAAGTGCGGCGCATCTCATGATAATTCTAAATAGCCCAAACACGGGTAGGATACATTGATTAATTACGGAGTCCCGGTGCCTATCTTCTAGCATCATCATCATTATCATCAGATCAGTTTGATAGTACCTTATAGCCAAAGGGCATTTTATGACAATTCTAATAAGCCCAAACACGGCTAGGATACATTGATTAATTACGGAGTTCCGGTGCCTAACTTCCGGTTCCATCATCATCATCAAATCAGTTCCATAGTACCTTACAGCCAAAGTGCATCTCATGACAATTCTAATAAGCCCAAACATGGCTAGGACACACTGATTAACTACGGAGTTCCGGTGCCTATCTTCCGGCTCCATCATCATCAGGTGACTTCGATAGTACCTTATAGCCAAAGGGCATTTTATGACAATTCTAATAAGCCCAAACACGGCTAGGATACATTGATTAATTACGGAGTTCCGGTGCCTAACTTCCGGTTCCATCATCATCATCAAATCAGTTCCATAGTACCTTACAGCCAAAGTGCATCTCATGACAATTCTAATAAGCCCAAACATGGCTAGGACACATTGATTAACTACGGAGTTCCGGTGCCTATCTTCCGGCTCCATCATCATCATCAGGTCACTTCGACGGTACCATTTTTAACATAACTATTCAGAACCATTTATTTATTTTTATTGTCATAGTCGCTTAACTATCTACATTGTGATATCTATATATGTATGAAGTTCCGTTGGCCATTTCTGGTCTTTGATTTAGAATAAAACTCATTCTGTATCAGTAAGTCCATTATTACTCCATAATAACAATTTTAAAAATAATTATGATATTTGTACTTTTATTTCGGTCCAAAAAAGTAGCACGTCTTTGCAGTCGTAGTATACAAGTCGGCACACATTTTAGACGTATTTATTTTTTGTAAGAGAGCGATACGGACATCCGTTCACAAGCGCTTCTGAGCGCGGACTGACGCTAGACATCGCGCGTTCAATGAAAAATGTATGAAGAAATATTGAGAGTGGTTTTATTTTGGTCATAAATCATAAAGTTATTTATGTAGGTTCAAAATAATTATCTATAGGTGTTGAAGACTATATAAGCTATATTATTTTATGTTTTTTAAAGTAAAAATGTTTACTGGATTTAAGTTACGGGTTCCTACTCAGACTCTGTGTTTCGTTATTTTCTTGTATTGGTGCGTTGGTAAAATCGTATTTATATGAAAATTTTATATGAGACCGTAATATTTTTTTTATGCCATCCTGGAGATAAATATATTGTCTTTTATTTGATACCAAGATATACTCATAATTATGATTCCTAGAGCATCATAATTGTTCCCGAAAAACGTGATATTTGTCGAAATATGTGAATACGTCCTTAAGCCGATCCGGCAGAAATCCTGGCTGAAGGCTGGTAAAAATGTCGGCTCTGTTAGTTTTGTCGGGTCGCCCATATGTGAACGGCGCTATTATCCGACACTTTTGTCGGCCCGATAAAACTGTCGGTCCGACCTAATGTGAACCCGCTCTAACATAAAGAGGATGACGGGGGCTACATCTTGACAATAGCGCAAATACTTACACACTGAACAATAGACTAATTTCATTATTTTACCGTTCGGATAAAATATTTCACTTTTTTGACTTAATACACAAACGTGAGCCGACTGAAATCTAGAGCTGCGGGATTGTTTAAAAGAGTTAACAAATATACAAACAACAATAAATAAATAAACAAACAAATTGTAATAATTGTAAACTGTTTTTCTTTATTTATTAAGTTACCGTGGCCCTCAAAGGGATGGAAGATAGGTTTATCAGAAAATACGTAGTTACATGGGTCTTTTTCTCAGCAAAAGTTTTTTTAATGATTTCCCAACTCACAAAATAGGGCGGTATAACTACACTTTATTTACCTATTTAGTCTATTTTTGCCAATAAAACCACAAATGGGAAGTACAACGGGAAGTAGTTAGTAAAATACTCAATTTAATTCCAAGGTTACTCGGTCATATTGATTTTTTGCAAGTTATTGCTTCACCGAGGCTAGATTATACTCGTAGCAGTTACTCTCCCACCCAAACGGAAAATGGACGGTGTGAAACTCTAAACCTTTAAACCTGCTGGCTAATATTTCGATAAGAAGGGTGTTCCATGTAAACTTGCATGTTGAATCTTGACTCTTCCTGGTAAACTGCTTATGAACACTAATCCCCTAAGAGATGACAAGTACAGCAGTTCATTAGAAACCCATTTAAAATATTCACCTACATTGATATAATGACTCATTATACAGACATGTTCTGTTTTCCTGTTGGCTCCCTAAAGACGTCATGGGGGGCGTGGATGCAATCCAAACAATGATTTCAGTTCTAACGAGTAACGGTAACAGAACCGGTATGAAAGAAGTTCATGGACGTTCATTATAAGCTGTGTTAACTAATACTTGTGATAACGTAAGATATTATGATAAGAGGCGCGGAGAGTACACTTATGAAAATTATGCAATAGACAACATATACAATGACCAATAAGGTTCTTCCGGTAAGTTGAAGCAAAACGAAATAACCTTTATAAACTGAAGAAATGCTGAAGAAGTTTATGATAGAAATTGGATTTTGCTAAATTGATAGCGGAAAGGCTTGTCGTATGTACATTTATTTATGAGCACAACGTTGTTCACTGCATTTCAATGTCACTGTCAGAATCTGTTTTAAATAAGATTACACGAAACCTCGAATTTTTATTGAGCTTACACTATTCAACCTTCATGCAGAAGGTGACAGAATGTATTTAAAATTCTCACCAATACTGAAAAAAAAAAACAGTCACATATTAATTCATTTCATTACATTGAGCTTGCCAAACATCCGATGGATTACCACTTAAGCATTATCCAACGAAATTTTCTTATCTAGGTACCTACCTTTATTGATGGTATAATGTAATCATGTTTACAGAACGTATTAGTACCTAAGTATTAGTCACGTAGGTGAGGTTCCTACTTATTTCAATGTAATTGACATGAGGTGATTGGGTATGGTCTCTTCAGCAGAGTGAAGGCTAAATCAGTTAAGAAACCGCCATAACAATATCTTAAAGACTTGTATGACTTTTGCTTGTGTGCGTAAGTCTAAAAAGATCTATATGTCATTAAAACCGATTACTGATAGTTCGCTTTCCATCAAGTGAGATAGCGGTCCAGCGCGAACCTATCAGCTATAAATAAATAAAAAAAAAGAGTTTGGAAAGTCCAGATGTTTTTACAAGATGTAATAGTGCTCTGCAACCCTATACCGACGTATTAATGTGACAAAGCAGTGCGAAGCACGCTTTGGAGCAGTGGAGCGGCGCTTCGGCGGGTCGATCTCCTCGGCGGAGGAGCGCGGTGGCGGTGCTCGGCATCCGCGCCCTCATGACCCAAATTTTCGCAATGACGTCACCGAACAGCGACCACGATGTGGGTCGTGTCATGCGCCAGCACCGACCCACTCTGCACTCCGATATTGCACCAGATAAGATAGCAACAATCAAAGATATAATTTTAGGTCACGTAATCACGTTACCTTCTTCAGAACGACATTCGTGATATCTATTTGACTTATGGCTCAACTTCCAATAAACAGAATTGATTTCAACAAACACATTGACGTAGCGCCAGCGCGGCCTTGCTTCGAGTTGCTACATTAAACTACAAATATAAATAGGTACGAAATGTTAAATTATTTACGTTAATGGACAATTTTTATTCCTTAGACGAACTGAAAGATTTTCTCTGTAACTCCTTTTTATAATTTATCAGTTTTTAAATTTAATTCAGTCTAAAATTAAATACAAAATGTATTTCATTACTATAAACCACTTTCAGGGTACAAAATCTAATAAAATCGTCAAAACGGCTTCTTATTCTTTATTGTGCACAAAACTAATCAGGACAGCTGATGTAAACAGGTGTGTCTAACACACAATTGTGTTTTATAGTGGCTAGTTGTATACATATGTAATAACTGTGTCCATATGTGTAATAAAACTATGTAGCAGATGCAACTAAATATTGTTTCTCAGTGAAAGTTTTGGTATAACAATGAGCACGACGCATTTTATTAATTACAACAGTATTTGTAATAAATACTGTTCTAATTAATAAAACATAACACATGATTGAAGACTAAACTAGGAACTAGGCAGACGCAGCATTGGACGGCCTCCAACAAGGTGGATCGATGACCTGGTCAGGGTCGCGGGAATCCGATCGATACGTGATGCACAGGACCGGTCGTTGTGGCGACGCTTGGGGGAGGCCTATGTCCAACAGTGGACGTCTTTCCGCTGATATGATGATGATAACACATGACGGACCTGTTGGTCTGGTGGTCTTGACTGCTATGCCGATTCCCACCCAGGACAAATGTTTATGTGATGAGCATGATCATTTGTTCTGTGTCTGGGTGTAATTCATATTTATTACTAGCTGACCCGGCGGCGAACTTCGTACCGCCTAACAGTTGTGTGTGATACCTTTTATTTATTTATTTATTTACACTACTACAAGCGCACGGGGAATGTGTCCACTGGCGACTTGTTGCGTACGCGGCGATACTGAATAAAACCGGTTAAAGTAAACACAGTCGGTGGACAATCGTAGGGTCTATACGACGCACGTTGTTTGTTTTGTTAGATACGCGGTTAAATATTTTTACGTGGTGTTTTATTAAATAACTATAAACGTAGTATTTTGTTATTAATAATGGACGGTGGTTACCAATTGGGATTTTTAATTATACCTCCTGATAATTTTATCGCAGTTGTTGAATTGCTCAAGCAATTTTCGCGAATATTTCGATCTTAAAACTAATATTGTCAATGTTGGCAAAGAAATAGTAGATTACTTGAAAGACTACTTGAAAAAACTTTATGTTAGATTCTGAATTTACCACACCATTAAAAGAGAAATTATTATAAAAATAAAATTATTAGAGTAATTTGTAAAATATTCTGTCATACTGAATAATAAAACTATTTAACATATGTTTTATTTAATTTGTTTTGACCTATTTGTAACAACCCTACCAAAATAGGTAACAATTTTGCACGTTCATAAGAAGCTGTCTCTGTACGGTTTATTTACTCATCGTCGTCCTCCCCGCTAATTGTCGTATCTTACAAACTGGCGTATCTGCACTGATATTACCTACGTGTTCATAACATTATTTCCAATAAGTTTTCTCTAATCGTCGTATCTGTGTCGTTTACCGTTTAGAAGATATTCACGTATTTTGTTTCGCGTAAGTGTAAAAGAAAGGTAAAAATATCCTCACTACACTCGTACCTTAGGGCTTTAGGGCCACTACTAACTAAAAGAATATGCCGAGATTAATATAAAAAAACTTATTAATTCATTAATAAAGCTACAGGTAACGCAACTACAGGAATATATATGATTTTAACGCTCAACTGAAAAACGCTTGCCCTGGAAAAACATCAATTGCTAGTTAGGACAGTTAGCAGGGAGGGTGACCTCATATGGCTGAGCTGTCAACTCTATCCTACTCTACCCTATTCTACCCTACACTACCCTAAGTTTCATTTTTTTTTTTGTTAATTTTCATTCCATAAGAACCTTTTCCTCACAATAACAAACACAACAAGAAAAAAAGAATTGGCGAAATATATTCAGCTGCTCTTCGAGATTTGCGCTTAGCAACACATTTAGCGATTCATTTTTTATATTATAGACTAACTGATCCGGCAAACTTCTAGTCCTTTTAACTAAGCTGTCAAAGAAAACTGTCTTTTGTAAACTGTCTTTTCCGTGATTTTGTCCCGATTTTCTCACCGTTAAAACCTTCCCTGGACTTCCACGAATATTTCAAGACTAAAATTAGCCAAATCGGTTCAGCCGTTCTCGAGTTTTAGCGAGACTAACAGAATTGCAATTCATTTTTAGGGTTCCGTAGCCAAATGGCAAAAAACGGAACCCTTATAGATTCGTCATGACTGTCTGTCAGTCTGTCTGTCTGTCAGTTTGTCTGTCTGTCTGTCTGTCTTTCTGTCTGTCCGTCCGTCCGTATGTCACAGCCACTTTTTTCCGAAACTATACGAGCTATACTGTTGAAACTTTGTAAGTAGATGTATTCTGTGAACCGCATTAAGATTTTAACACAAAAATAGAAAAAAAACAAATAAATTTTGGGGGTCCCCATACATAGAACTGAAACTCAAAAATTTTTTTTTTCATCAAACCCATGCGTGTGGGGTATCTATGAATAGGTCTTCAAAAATGATACTAAGGTTTCTAATATCATTTTTTTCTAAACTGAATAGTTTGCGCGAGAGACACTTCCAAAGTGGTAAAATGTGTCCCCCCCCCCTCTAACTTCTAAAAAAAGAGAATGATAAAACTAAAAAAAATATATGATGTATATTACTATAAAAACTACCAACGAATTTGAACGAAATCTAGTAAGTAGTTTTTTTTTTAATGCGTCATAAATCGAAAAAAATATACTATTATTAAAACATCGATCAAAGTTACAACACATTACAAGAACTTTTATATTATGTTACTTGCTGCTACGGAACCCTTCATGGGCGAGTCCGACTCGCACTTGGCCGGTTTTTTATTTATATAGAAGAAGAAGATAGATGTACTATTTAGAAATGTAATTATGTATGTTTATCAGTTGTCAGTACTCATAGCACAAGCTCTGCTTAGTTTGGGACTAGATGGCGTTGTGTAAATTTGTAGAAATCAGTAGGTAAACGCCTTCAGCAGTTACTATGCTATGCAGGGTGCATGGGAACAAAACTTTGAGTTTATTTTATTATTATTTCTAACAAAGCATCGATGTTTAGTACAGTTAATGAATCAATTTAATAATCCAAGTTATATTTAGATAAGCTGGAAAAAAAAAACGTGAAAAACCTCTTAAAATTTTTGTTCCTGTTCACCTCGTTTGACTGTGTTATAGTTTCTAGATTGCAATATTATACATAGAGTGACTAAGTATTACATAAGTAAGATCGATGTACATAGGTCTCCAATAGTCTAGACGCGACGCAATATGATGGGCCGTCAGAGATCACCCACGTCACACTTACTTTCTCCTACCTTTATAACTAAACTAGCTTTTGCCCGCGGCTTCGCCCGCGTGGCATTAGGTACTTAAGGAATCGGGATAAAAGGTAGCCTATGTTCTTTCCATGTCAAAGGCTATATGCATGCCAAATTTCATCCAAATCCGTTCAGCCGTTTTTGCGTGATTAAGTTACAAACATCCACACTTTCACATTTATAATATTAGTTAGGATAAATACTGGCAAGTGCGAGTCGGACTCGCACACGAACGATTCCGTGCTACAATATTAAAATCGAGCAAAAAAAAAAACGCTGACAAAATAATGTTTCTTATTATTTATTTGCATGCCCATGCTATGTAGCGCCCACTCCTATCAAAGTCGGAGACTCTACACTCTGAAGTTTGTGGACGATTACGTCTACCTCGGACACAGTCCAGTTGGGTAGGTCTAAGTTCGAGAAAGAGGTCAACCGTCGAATCCAACTCGGTTGGGCAGCGTTCGGGAAGCTACGCGGTATCTTGTCGTCCAACATACCACAGTGTCTCAAGACGAAAGTCTGTAACCAGTGCGTGTTGCCAGTGATGACATATGGCTCCGAAACGTGGTCGCTCACAATGGACCTCATCAGAAGGCTTAAAGTCACCCAAAGAGCATTGGAAAGGGCTATGCTCGGGGTTTCCTTGAGTGATCGAATAAAAAAAGAAGATATCCGCAGGAAAACCAAGGTTGCCGCCATAGCACAAAGAATTGCCAAACTTAAGTGGCAATGGGCAAGGCACATTGCTCGCAGAACAGATGGCCGTTGTGGCCGAAAGGTTTTGGAGTGGCAACCGCGTACCAGAAGACGCAGTGTTGGAAGGCCTCCTACAAGGTGGACCGATGACCTGGTGAAGGTGGCAGGAAACCGATGGATGCAGGACGCACAGGAACGTTCGATGTGGCGACGTTTGGGGGAGGCCTATGTCCAACAGTGGGCGTGTATCGGCTGAAATGATGATGATGATTATTATTTATTTATTTTACAATTTATGTACACACAGTATAAAGAAGAAGATACAACATTATTATATATTATGTACAAAGGTACCTATTGCTTATTTCATGAAGAAATTTCTTCCAGCAGACCTACGAAAGGCAAGATCAGAAGACATGTATGATGTGTGTTTCTTGTATGGGAATCCCTCTATTAAGTTTATTTTATTATACATTAAATACATATAAACTGTAAAAAATCCAAATCTCGATTTCTTATGGCCGAATCGCCGAACGGACAGCGGAGGCTTAGTAATGTGGTTCCGTTGACACCGTTCGGTTACGGAACCCTAATAGAGAACTGTGTTTTAATAGACGAATGTGCTAAGAGAAGTATTTATCGACTTTATATTTTTACCTCTTTACCACGAGCGCACGTTTAATGACCACTAATTTGCTGTCGATATTAATAATTATGAGATTATAGTAGGTGCTATAAATGTAAATCGGATTAGCAGAGCTTTGCGTAAACACAAAAACTGTTGTTTTGGGCTATACGCTCCGAATAGTAGGCTAAAAGCGTAGCGTAAACATCTGTATTAACAGATCCAGATTTATGGTATTATAGATTAATGGGTCTGGGTGGAATTACGAGCGTTGTGAACCTCGTGCCCGAATAGCAACCGTTTCATTTGATGCTTGCCCCCCAGTCTAAAACGGCGTATGTACAGCCAATGGTCATTATTTTACGTTATGGTCTTTGAAAGTTTGCTCCGAAACGAGAGGGGCTCTAACGTGTGAGTGAAATGCACCGTAGGCGCGGACTTGCAGTTGCGTGCAGCAATGCGTAGCTCAGCGTCCTGGAACCGTTCAGGGGCCCAAGTCTGCTATTTTTATTAATCCGTCACTCCAAAACGATCCCATTGTTATTTTGCTAAAAGTATCTAATCTGCTAATTCATAATGATCGATCATTGATCGGTCAATAGAATTGTGGTAGAATGACAATACCGATCTTATTAAAATCACTAACTGCGCAATAACGTCGTAATGGTAGGTCACTCATAAATGGAATTGTCAAAATTTATGCAGATTACCACATACGTCAAATATTCATTTGTCATTATGTACGAGATTTCCATTCTATGCCATTTCTTTCAATGGAGTGTCAGTGGTTGACCATCGGAAAGTCATAATGACGCCATAAGCCATTATATTAGTAGATTACCAAAACTTGTCAAAATCAACAATTATGAAATCAATGATAGACCATTCTGACACTATTGTAATAGCAGACTTGAGGCCCTGACCGAGCCCAAGTCGTCGACGGCGCGTAGTGTTCCACGTGCGCTTCAAGGAGTTGTCAGCAACCGTAGGGACCAAGCAGGGTCGACGCCTACTGGGGCCATGGGTGATGCAAAATAGATCCCCGGGGCCCTGGAACAATGGCAAAGGAACAAGAGTGGGTTTTTAGTCAATAAAAATCTGATACTATCTCTAGGTCCACCCAAGAGCGGGGGATGTCGTTAGATGATTTTCCCACCTCAAAAAAACCTCGAAGAACGTATCATGCCAGTGTCATAACACCGTACATCGTAAACAGATGTTCATCTTCTCTGTCGTAACTGATCGTGCTATTTGTTTGATTAAGAATTGAATTGTCGAAAACAAACTTAGGTAATTATTTAGCACCAGAAACGTGGGTACATCTCAATGTATTGAGATAGCATCAGGGTGAATTTCCCAAATGACTTATTTTTTGTCTTCGGTGAAATTAGTATTTCAAAAAAGGAATATTGTACTGAATTATTTTTTTTAGTATTCAATAGGTAGTTATTGGGTTGTGGCAAAAATATAATTTGCGTAGGACTATTTACAAAGGTATAAATAAATCATAAACCTCTGTTTATTTCAAATCGGTGCTGTCCCTCTACTTTTTTTTACAAACAAACAAGCTCATACACTAATAAAAATAAGTAAGTTAAGATAACTTACTTATTCTATTTCATAGAATATTAGTTTTGTTATTAATATATAGCATATTCTATTACATAATTAACAAATATTACTGAGAGGCACAAACGTACTTGTCCTGCGAAATGTTCTCATATCGGTGGACAAAAATAATTTAAACCTAACTTTACATCGACGAGTCCGACAGCGTCCCCACCCCAATTTTATTTCCCTTGTTAGTGTGTGCGCAGTCAGGACGGACTAGTGTCAAATTGCTGCATATTCCCGCCAATAACGTTAGTAGGCCATTTCAGTTGCTCTCGGACAATTATTTTATATTATTGGTGATTGCATTTTTCTAGTGTAATAAGTAGTTTTATTATTGTTGTCTGGTTCTAACAGAGGTAGTAAGTGAATTAGCTTCATTGACTGTTATTGAATTTATCCTAGATATTATGCATTTTTTCTAATTTCCTAAAAAGTGTTTTTTTTTCTCACGTCGGTGTTCTCATATCGTTGTAATCGGTGGTCTGTATTACCACAGATGTGATAATTTTATACCGAAATGATAAGAAAAAAATCAATCGGTGTCTTATAACTAATATCGGTGTTTTGATTCATGATGAACGCAGAGTTTTGTCACTTCGGTGGATTGCTTTATCATATCGGTAGATCCCGTGTCATTTCGTTAAGTATATAAAGAAACAATGGAACATACAAATATACAAACAAACACATACATTATATGTATACATACATACTTACCTACATAGACTGCCAAAATCATTAGATACCACGATATCACTGGGTAGTAGGTGCATAAATGTATCATTAGGGGAAGTCTGTATTCGGTAATGTACGTCTATTTATAGGCAGTAGCGTAACTATATCATCTGAGGCCCGTGGCAAATTCATTAGATGGGGCCCCCGATAAATCACGTTACGTTGTGATTTCATTTTAATAATTTTTTTTTTATATTTTGGGTTACTTCTTCTGAGCTCGCGACCTCTGAGACCGGGGGCCCCGTCGAGCCTGGGGCCCATGGCATTTTGCCAGCCTTGCCACCCTATAGTTACGCCACTGTTTATAGGCTGAGATGATGATGGTGAGGTGGAGCAATTGAACGCATTAAAGGTTTCTCTAGAAAACAAGTATTTACTAGTTAAAAAAATAGTAAGTACATAATAATAAATAACAAAATAATTATTATATTATTATTATATCTAGCCCATACTGTCCTACTGCTGGGCAAAGGCCTCCTTCCACTCCTTCTAATGTTCCCGGTTTTGAGCCACCTCTTTCCAATTCCCGAGGAAGACATCCAAGACCATCTCCTTCTTGGTCTGCCGCGACCCCGTCGTGCGATTTCAGGGCAACAATTTTTAACGTTTTACTGGCCCACCGCTCGATAGGCATGCGGCAGACATGTCCAGCCCAGTCCCACCTAAGTTGGGCAGCCTTCTGAACTACGTTAACGATTTGCGTTTTGGAGCGCAGTTTAGTGTTTCGAACGCGATCCATTATTTTAACACCTAGACTAGACCAACACACAACAAAATAATAAATATGTAGATAAAAAGAAAACATCATAATAGATTTTTTTTTTTAAGAATGCTTAGCCAAAACTAAAGGAGGAGGAGAAAAAGAGAGAAAGATGTTGCTGGAAAGAATAAGAAAATCTAAAACCAAAAGTAATCCTGTGTTAAGAGAGCAGCATTTAAGAAAAGATAGAGAAAGTTTAGCTAGACGAAGTGCAGCCGGACCTATCCCAACCCGAGGCCAAATTACTGGACCTGCACGTCATTTGGCTTTGAATTGGGATAAGTGTAGCGTGAAAGAGTAACAAACATACAAACTTATTTCTCCCAAGGGCGAATACATAAACGTCGACTTGTCAATGAAAAGAAAAGTCATTAATTGAAAGAAATGTCATTGATAGCTTGACAGTTACGCTCGATAATTTTTTTTTTTAGCTTAACCACAACACAACACACCACAAAAAAAACCGACCAAGCTCGTCAGAAAAAATCAACGAAAAATTCCACCACCTGGGGGGTCCAGAATCATGTACTGGATCCCTGGTATTCGTTTGTGCGTCGATGTCAAAGACACCCTGTATAGGTACCTACCATTGACTTATATTCTAGTGATAGACAGGCCCTTTCATGGAAAATATTTGTCAAAATATTGAAAAGTTATAACGAAAATCTGCTGCAGCGCTACATTAGCATTATGTCGTCTAACAGAACTATTAAAATTTAAAGCGCTGATAGCTTTTATAGGATACTTTTTTCGCGATCAAAACGTCTTAAGCGCCATGAATTTCGTAGTACTTACGCGTTTAGTTCAACATAGTGTAATGACATGTTACCCATATAGATTTTTATACCGCAGAAGTGACACAGTTTTTTGCCTACAATACTTCATTACAATAAAACTCTATTTCAAGATTTTACCAATAGTCCACATTAGTGTAAATTCGGAAATCTACGGCTACTACTTTAATAAATAAGTGAATTCAAAATCGTGTAAAATAATGAAACCATTTATTGTAATCATCATTCTAAAGGACAGCTATCTTTAGTGAATGATGGTCAGGACTGCGCTGCTAATACTTAGTAACAAAATAATCAACAACTATAACTATAGCATAATTAGCTTTTTAATGTTTCCTACTGCTGGGACTCAAGCCTTCTCTCTAGGAGAGGGAGTGTAAACCACCACGCTGGCCCAGTGCGGGTTAGTGCCAGTTTCTTAACGATGTTTTCCTTCACCGTTTTTAAAGGCAGTGGTGATGAAATAAATTACATAAAAAACTAAAACTTTTTAAAAACCTATTTTCAACTTAATTTTTGGGGGCGAATCAAAAATTGATTCGAAATCAGAAATTTGCACTTGGTTTAATGATGTCGGGGAAAGCTATAAATGTTTGAAGGCATATTCTGAAGGAATAGCATTACTGCAAGGAATAGCCGACTCATTAGAAAACGTTTTCCAGCTTTAGTATCATCACTTTGAAAGTGTGCAGAGCAGATAAACAGACATTTTGTAGGAAGCCACGTGTTTTCACGTCTATCCTCTTGAAGATATTTTATCAATTTTTCTTTTTTCGGTTGACCAGAGTGAACACACTTGAAATGTAATTATAGTTTATGAAGGACTAAATCTCAATAACAGTAATGATCACTTAGTGATATATCACTTATATTACACATATGACTACAAATTCAACTAAACCTAATTTATATTTGAATACTAATCTATTTATACATAATATCTAGGTAGGTACGTAATACCTCGGTGCTTACGAATGACAGAATGCTTAACCACAAACCTTAGCGATGAAAACTGATACTCAATGATTTGGTGGCAATTCTTGCTGAGTTTTTACTGTATCGAAAAACAGACGTATTTCTATTCATAATTATTGAATTTCAAAGAATTTATTGGTGCCTATTATTTATACAAAAAAGAAAAAATATTATGTAAATAAAATAAGTAAAAAATAAACAAACGGAATAAAACAACATGCAAAGTTCGTGTTCACTAAAACAGTTGTAGGTAAAAATCCGGTTTTTGTGGGAGGGAACATCTGCATGTTTTAGTCTATGATTGTAAAATGGAAAAGCTTTTAAATAAAATTATATAATTTCTAACACACTATTACGAAATTTGAAGCTATTAAATTGCTTGAATAATCAATTATTTTATTTTTATGGCTACTGAATTATTATTTACGTCCCAAATTCAGTTTCTTTTGAATTTATAAGCTCCGCTCTCACACTGTATGAACGTCAAAATTGTACTAAAGTCATCAATGTCAATTTGCCTAGAATTCAGTGCAACGGATTCGTTTGAAGTGAATGTTCAGCACGCCCTATCTAGTACGTAGTACATATATATCGATGGTACCTACTAACTATTTCCTTTTTGATGTTCTAAGGTGTATAGATTATCATATCGGTGGATATGTATATCATTTCGGTAGATAAACTTATCATATCGGTGAACAGAAAAATAATCGGCGCCGATTTGTCATATCGGTGAACAGAAAAATAATCGGCGCCGATTTGTCATATCGGTGGTGGTGGTGATAGTGGGGTGGATAAATTCAGCTCGCTGTCCGGCCGTCCAGTAACTGTCCGGACCAAGCCCAAGTCGTCGACGGCGCGCACTGTTCCCGCGCGCCTCAAGGAGTTGTCAGCAACAGCAGGGGGAGCCGGGTCGAAGCCTACTGGGGCCAGGGTTATCCGAAAGGGCGCTCGAGCCCCGGTATGAAGGCTAGAAGGAACGGGGTGGGTCTTTTAGTCAGTAAGAGTCTGACACTATCTCCCGCTCCGCTCAAGGGCGGGGGATGTCAATGCATGATTTTTCCCACCATAAAAAAAAGGGTGGATAAATTCAAACTGAATTTTCTCCTTAGTCTTAAATGATACGTTGATGATATTACATTTGGGGGTATTTGATATCCTAAAAATTACATAAAACCTGAAAAAAATACAAAAAAATATAAATGAAAAAGTTCACCGGATGTGATAAAATAAATGACATTTGTTGAAATTGACCAATCAACATTTGTGAAACAGTCATACAATTAAATTGATGGTTTCATATTGATCAGATATACCTAGCTGTAATAGATTGTCGAAAACATGAAAGTCCAACCACCCGTCCAAATATCGCGTATTCTCGTGTCGATATTTTTGAGTGAGGTTTCCGACGTCTCAAGCAGAAGACTGCTGGCACTGCTGATACAGTTTTAGGGCTCCGTAGCCAAATGGAAAAATACGGAACCCTTATGGACTCGTCATGTCTATCTGTCTGTCCTTCCGTATGTCACAGCTACTTTTTTCCGGAACTATTACTATATCTAAAACTTTAAACGCTCGAGAGCAAAAAATTCGCACACCATAACTCTTTTTGTTAAGGCATTTTTTATCATGAATGTGAATATTTATTGAAAACGTCGTACACTATTTGAAATCCTTTTTCTTATGATTTCCTTTCTAATGATATGAAATACAGTGTAAAAATATCCTTGAAAGGGTTTAGAGCACAAAATCCAAAAAATGGGAAACATAAACAAATTTCACTTAAAAAAGAAAGAATGAGAGTCAAACTTAAAATTCTTCGTCATCCTGTTTGTCAATAAAGTGTATTATCCCTTAGCCTTATTTACTCGATTTTTCATCTGCCGTATTAATTTTACCATGAAATCTTAGGGTATAAACATCCCACTTCAAGTCAATGACTAATTGAAGCTCTTGGAGGCGTGGAGAGCCAGGCTTTTTGCATCAAGTCTTCTTTCAAGGTCATTCCAGATACTCTTAATTGGATTGAGATCAGAACTACGAGCTGGCCTCTCTATCGCAATGATTCCAACGTCTTACTTGTAGTCGCAAACTGTTCTAGCGGCATGCGATCTAGTGTTGTACTGCATTAAGGAAAAAAATCTACCATAAGTCACGCAAAAGGCTTCACATATTCTTCGAGCACTTTTTTGATGTATCATAAAACTGTCAACTCTCTTGATATCAGGCCTGTAATGGCTCAGTGATGAATACAATGTCAGTTTTAGTGACTGTATATATGTTCCATATAATTTAAAAAGATTTTAGAATTTGGTTGAGAATAAACTTTTAAATCAAACTGAATTGCGTTTTAATATATTTTGACTTACCACTTTTGCACTTAACTGTATCCACCAGTAGCTTTAGACAATAGTTTTTTTTTTTTTAATTTGTATATGGGACCAATCGACCACCAAAAATAAATAAAATAAATTGTGTGGTCGTTTGGGCCCGCGGGATCAACATCGAGCGGGCCCAAACGACTACAGACCCGTAGACCCCTACAGCATCCATCATAGTCAACTAAGCCATTCTGCACCTATCAGAAAACACAACAGCCAGCCATTAAGCATACATCCAATTTAAGTGTTTCGTGGCAAATTATTGCCGGGCTTGTCGTTGAGCTGTGGTCAATTTGCTTCCATTTGCCGAGTGATGTGAGTGTGTAGTCAGGCCTGCTTCACCCAGTTTTTTCCTAATCGTCCACTGACTTATACTGACATTGCAAACTTCTTGACGCTTTTGTGCCAGTTCAATCGTATTTAGTAACCGATTTCTCAAAGTACTTGTTACAGAAAAGCGATATTCACGCCCTGATCCTATGCGCCACCGGCCATATCCTGGTCGCCGAATATACCCTTTTTTTTTTTTTTTTTTTTCGATGGGAAAAATCATCTTATGACAACCCCCGCTCTTGGGCGGAGCGGGAGATAGTGTCAGACTCTTACTGACTAAAAAACCCATCCCGTTCCTTCAAGCCTTCATACCGGGGCTCGAGCGCCCTTTCGGATAACCCTGGCCCCAGTAGGCTTCGACCCGGCTGGGTCCCTGCTGTTGCTGACAACTCCTTGAGGCGCGCGGGAACAGCGCGCGCCGTCGACGACTTGGGCTTGGTCCGGATAGTTACCGGACGGCCGGAGCCGAATATACCCTCAGAATTCTTAAATCCTCTGGTATATCAGACGAACAGGAAAACAGCTAAAATTTTGCTGTTGTAATGTCAGTTGAAAGTAAAACTCCCTAGGGATGAAAAGTATCACTTTCAGCCCGCTCCTCAGGCAAATTCAGACCTACTTTCAGAGTATGAGTAATGAAAAAATATAATATTAAACCAAAATAATGTTTAATTTATTTTACATCAAATCAGTATTATATGCGAATTATTTACCCTGAAGAAATAAATATCAAACCACAGAACGATATATTCAAAAACAATAGATATAATTACGTATTATACATGTATGATCGCCGAACGGAGCAGTGTTATTATTGTAATATAGTTATACAGATAGACTAAGTTAAATTACGTCAATGAGACCTATATATTAATTGTTTGTCGGACACCTACACTAGTACGATTACTCTGACACGTACATACACTTATCGTATCGCTTTTAATTTACCTTTGTATACATACAAATGTTTTTACCGCTTGGACACAATAATACCTACCCACTACATTTGATTGGATTTGTAGGAATTCTGTTCTCATTTTTCCTCGATTCTCGTTACCTATTGCAAAATTATAAATCGAAAGCATTGTGTTCAAATTAAGCTCGAGGGTATCCTCAACTTTTTTCCTTAACTAAATAATGAATTAAAATCAAAGGTCTCAATGAAATAATGTTGATTTGGAACCGTGACTACCACATATTTTTTCAATATCCCGACCCTGATATCCGGCAACTGTAGTCTTGGGCTTGCGGACGGCGAGTAATGGGTAGCTCGCTGTCCGGCCGTCTGGTAACCGTCCGAACCGAACCCGAGTCCCAGGGCCGAAGTCTACTGGGGCTATGAGTTCGCTTCTGAAAGGAAAACTTTTGAGTCCTGAAACTTAAGACAAAGAAGAATAATGGCGTGGGTGATTAAAATCTGACTCGCTCTCTCGCCCCGCCCTAGACCGGGAGAAGTCATTGGATGATTTCTCACCTAAAAAAAAGTTTATTTTTATTTTATATAAACAGAATCTGTAAACAGTAGTTTTATTACAGAAGTAAAAACGTAGGTATAACTCACACCATTGTCCAAAATCACATTATGAAGTAAGAATAGGAGCTAAGTAATCGCAGCTTTTATAAAGCGGAAAACTGATATTATCCACAGCAATAATAGAAAAAAATACGTTATTCTTCAGGATAAATACTAGTTAAATAACTATAGTGTCAACAAAACATAATACAGATAATTATGGACGATAGAAAAAAAATCACAAAGGTGCCTCCAAAAATTTCTTCCATCGATTAAAACCGGACTAACTAATACATATGCAACAAATCTGGTTGTTTGTCGGATTATTCTACAAGCAACGTACCCTAGAGAGTTTTGTTTTAATTTTATAATCAAATCTAAGTATAGATTTTTACTAAATGGCTAAAATGCTTCATATTTGCTAGCATTGTGCCTTTGCGCATTTCTTTTTTTTATTTGCAGTGCGAGTAGGGTTGCCAGGTCTTGAAACCGAAAAGCCGGACATTTGGGTAAAAACGCCATTTAAAAAAAAGTAAAATCTGTTCTTCTAATCTTTTTAAATTCTAATTAAAATTAACAGATATAATTTCTAGTCCGCTCCACTAACGCTAGCGATACTAGGTAAAGTAGAAGTGGTAACACACTGACGTGACAAATCTAAAAAAATGTTCAAGTTTATAAATCCTTTTAAAGTCCGGACAAGCCGGACTCCGTTTAATTTGGCCGGACACGCAACCAAATGGCCTGATGTCCGGCTTTATACAGACGTCTGACAACGTAAAGCCCGAGTGTGACTGCGCTTTAGGTCTTGTAGACCTCTTGAACAAAATTTATAATTAAACTATTTTACATACATACACTTTTAATTATTCTAAAAGAAATAAATGCATTCGGTTTAAGGGCCGTTAGTCAGCAATAATTATTGCTGCTAAGTTATTATTTTTAATTTAAATTAAGATGTGTAAATGTGCCAAAATGTGTAAATCTTTCAAAAGTGTGTACACTTTTTCCATTTATCTACACTTCTACACTTAATATTAAAAAGAGGTAAAGTTTGATATCTTTTTTGTTTGTAGGAGGTAATCTCTGGAAATCTGGTCCGATAGCTAAAATTTTTCACCGATAGAAAGCTCCTTTATTCCTGAGTGATATTATGTATTTTAAATACGCAGGTGAAGCCGCCGGCAAAAGCTAGTACAACATGAATATAGTTCTTATATTCATTGTTAACCTGGTAATAGATATTAATATTCCGTTTCGAGTTAAATAAACAAATAGTCAGTTTAGTATATTGTCATCAATGGCCGGTCATTTCCGTATTATATACAATACGTATATAATATCATATTTTATATATAATATGGAATAAAATGAACTCTATGGGTCAACCGGCGTTTGTTTTGTATCGAGTTGAATTAGTCACAGCCAGAACCACAAATATTTAATTGATTAATATTCCTCCATATTTATTTCTGTCACGCACGTTACGATTCAACGCAACGCTCAAATGGTTTTGCTAAGAGATATCTGACTCCTGTTCTATTGCAGGTATAGTAAGCGAGAGCAAGCAGTGATATCTTTCCTTTCCTTATATCTTAAAGAATTATTAAATAATATCAAGGTACCACCCCATATTGATGATCTTATACGCACTGGCAACTGAAAAATTATTTACGTTGAACAGCATTCTATCTGGTTTTAACCAGGTTTCACAAAAACATAAGATATCCATATTATATTTATCTATTAATATTTCCACATTTAGAATCTTGCCAGAGAAGCGATTTATATTCTGATGGTATAATAAAATGTTACTATTGGGCTTCCCTTTTGTCGTTTCTAATAGTTTAAAGAATTTATATCAGTATTATTAGGTATACTAGATAATACTGATTTGTCACTTAACCTAGTCTCAGTTAAATTAATAACTACGTGTACATTATAAACTAATAAAGTAGCCAATAAACGTCGACTTTTTCTGGGTAGAAACATATGTTCCCATATCAAAACAAAATCACTAACAAAATTGTTAGCGTCAAAATACAATACACGGTCACAATGACGGCAAGATAAAATATGCATCAAGTTATTATTCATTTTACTGATCAGATAAACAGAATAAGGCAATGCACATAATATTAATTTACCTAATTTAAGTTTGGTGTCAATACCTTTAACTATGTCCTTTTTGGTAGCATTTAAACTATTTCCAATCAATTGCACCTCTGTGGTTTGCTCATTAATTTGTGTATTTTTATAGACAAGCTCATTGAAATGCTGGTGGTAACAATGACTAACAATGGTATGTCGACAATGGTTATTTAACAAAGATCCAAAACCTGTTCCTAATCTATCCGAATACACCAAAATGTTACTCTGATAAAGGTTTATGGATTCTGTAGTATGAGGTTCATAATGAGAGGATTCTGTAATTTCATGCAGAGGCATGGGAGGTGGCGGTGTGGGAGCACAATTACAGGTGAGATGGTTGGTCAATGACTCATAAGTACCTCTCTGCATTGTACTTCACCAAGTCCACCAACTCACAAGCCTCCTGCATGCGCTCATTCAACATTTGTTGACTAGATTCATACTTACATACAATTTCTTTTATTGTATTTAGCCCTACACAGTAGTTTCTTTTGAAGGGTCTGTGTATCAAAATTATGCATTATTTTGCTGTTTTCCAACTTATAATTACTTTCATTTAATTGTTTTTGTATCATCATATTATTGTCGTTATTTATCACGCAAGTAAAGAAAATATGGTCGAAAAAGCCTTTCTTAGGGGTAAATGAAATAAGAAAAAAGGTAAATAAAATATTAAAACGAACCAAATACAGGGTTTATGAGCATAACGCTATCTATGTATCTACAGCTTTGAATATTCTTAAATCATGATTATATCTGAAGTTGGATTTCATTTTTAACTTAATATAATTATGTATGTATATAATATACGTATTTTAATTCTCATAGTATTCATGAGACTGACCTGACATTACCGCATGAAATATTGCCAGTGAATTGAACTTTACACTATACAGAGAAATTTCAGTTCCTAAAACAACGATCAGCACAATATTATTTATACTAATTATCATTTTTTATAAATAAACTTGTTTTAATTTATCATCCATCAGGTCACGTTTGACGTAATTGTGGTTTTATATAAATAGATACCTACCCATTAAAATGATGTATAATTTAAAGCCCGGCAGTCTGAAACGTTTCACCGACCATACTGTCCGATCATAATATTTATTTATTAAAAAAAGCAAAGTATTTATATTATTTAATAGAATATGAGCACTAAAGTAATTGAAGTAAGTAACCATATATTATTTACTATTAATATTGCCGGGAAAAATAATTTGAATTTTTTTTTACGCGGCGTTTCTTAACATTTAATAAATGCTATAATATTGTTTTCTATCTACAGTCACCTATTTCAAAATAGGATACTTAAACTAAAAAAATGCTTTTGTTTCATTTGACATCTCGAAACGACATCGTTAAATTTTTTTATTGTATTATTTTATAAGTATTGCTATTGTATATTAACTGGCCTGTTGGTCTAGTGGTTAGTGGCCCTGTCTGGTATGCCGCTGGGTCGTAGGTTTGATTCCCACCCAGGACAAATGTTTGTGTGATGAGCACGATCATTAGTTCTGTGTCTGCGTGTAATTTATCTGTAATATGTATGTATTTAGAAATATATAAGTAGTATGCTTATATGCTTATCAGTTGTCTAGTACGCATCATAACGCAAGCTCTGCTTAGCTTGGGCTTAGACCTAGACGCCGTTGTGTAATATTTCAATAAAAAAAAACATTTAAGTAAAAATAAATAGTAGTCCTAGCTGCAATAGTCCTGCCAGTGATGATGGTGATATAGCAATTATTAGGAACTGGGTCGGGCTGTGGCGGTACTTGTAGTACGGTACATGAGAGTATTTCAGAGCAAGCTGCTGATGGATAATCCTGGCTACTAATTGTGCCTATGCAAGGACTCTCCGTTAGCTAGACGAGGACAACCGGAGATTGAATTGATTCATGACCGCACATTTGTCGACGCCAAATTCTATCCTGACGGCACTACGGAAGGTTTCAGTACCTCCATCAGTTGCAGGTTGTTGGGGGCAAAACGTTTCAAGTCATCCTTAAAAAGGAGGTGAGACATAACCTGACCACCTCTCTTCAACCGATAGCCTAAACCTGAATTCTTCAGCAGTGTGCTTAGAGGATTCAAGTCTAAGCAAAACTAACGCCACTAAAACTTACACCCTGGAATATACCTCGCTCGACCCTTACAGGTTCGCTATTCCTGTGAATATGTCGACATCCTGGATAGCGGAGGACCGTACTCCTTTGCCTCATACACGACATTAGGTAGGTGTGTAGTGTTGTATCAATTTTGTACAATTCTAGCACCCTCGTGAGCCATGTATGAGGAATAGAGTCATAGGCCTTCTTATAATCTATCCAACATGTCGACAGATCCTTTCGGGAACGTCGAACCTGTTGGCTAATGGTCGTATCAATGATGAGTAGCTTCTTAGTACCGCAGGACCCGTTTCTATATCTATTTTAAGAAGTCAACTTCTCAATTTCAAACTTCGAATTGGTCCCACAGAAATATTAATTTGATTTGATGATGAACTTCGAAGATATGAAACGGAAATCTTCATAGGATCACAGCAAATCTGTTGTAACAACTAAAATTGCTTTGTTTAGACATATTATAATTACGCTATGACTTTAAGTTTGACTGTATCCCTCAGTCGTTTTAGTTGTGGTACCACAACAAAAAAGGAAAAACAACCGACTTTAATGTAAAAAAAAAACAATTATATATTATTATTATTGTTCTAACTGTTCTGTTGGCCACCGAAATTTTTTATATATTCCTGATAATTAAAAAATTTAAACAAAACATCGCACGTGAAGAACGTTTGACGACTTCATTTTCTCTACGATTCAAAATAACTTGCATTATTTTCTAATATAGGGCGTTTGTTTTTAATGAAACACCATTTTTCCTGATATTTTTATTAAACTGTTATGTTAATTCCTTCCTCTTGTAAATACATGATCATCTAATAATTTAAGAGTGAGCCTAAATAAGCTATTTTATTGATGGCACTAATTTTGTTATACAGGGTTCAAGCCCGGAGTGCTGTGCTGATAACGCAGGCCTGGACTCCGCCAACAATGCTGGCACACCGGCGCCGCCTCCGGGGCCTCGCTACAAGCTGGCCTCCGAGGGATCCCTCAGAGTGTGCTGTTTCCAGCACACCAGAACTGTAGTAGACAAGATACTCGCCGCCAAGTTCCTAAGGCGATGGGAAACCCACGTACTTTGCCTAGATGAACATCACATTATTTCAAAAACGGTAAGATACGAGTATATTAGTTTTCTATTCAAAAAAAAACTTTTACAAAAATAAAATACATCAGAAAAAAAAAAACTAAAATATCGGTTAATTTTTTTTTATAAAAAGTTGTGTATTATACACTTTTTAATTATGGTACCACCACTAAAAAGTACTTGCCCCTCAGCCAAACCTAAATACCTTATTGCCAGAGTGCATCTCATGACAATTCTTAATTCCAAATACGGTTAGGTTACATTAATTTATTACAGAGTTCCGGTACCTACCTACCTTCCTTCATCATCAAATCAGTTCGATATTTCCTTTCCAAGAAAAATTGTTTCACCAGTTTTTAATGAGGATGAGCTGGGTCTATTAAATAATCTAAACGGCGGTAAGTCGTCGAAATTCACTTTTCTTATAAAAAAACTTCAATCCCACAAACGTGCGGGATCCCGCATTTCCGATCCCGCAATTGCGGGATCCCGAGTTTCGATTCCCTAGTTACGTCAGTTCTTTTGTGATCCTGTGAGGAGTTCCGTTCCATATCTTCGAGGTTCATGATCAGATCATAACAATATTTCTATAGGACCAACTAGGTAGCATAAACTTTCAATCAAAAAGAATATTTTCAAAATCGGTCCACAATTGACCAAGAAATCGGTGAACATACATAAAAAAAAACATTCAGTCGAACATACAACCTCCTTCTTTTTGAAGTCGGTTAACAAATGCGCAACATTATTTCTTTTGCGTAATACCATTTGCGTACTAGTCAGGATTTGGAAAACGAATACCAAAATAACGGTCATGTATCTAATAATAGCTTCGTTATTCTGACGTCATAACTACATTGTCGCTGAACTAATGTTCAGTGTATTTTTATATATCTACATATTATTATTAACTATAATCTATTTTTCCACAAACCTTTGTATTAATTACGATGATTGTTCGAAAAGTTATATCTAAGTATTTTCAGAAGTGTCATTGTCTAATATCCCACTATGATACCAACTCTTACAATGCCATGGGTAGTGCTAACGTGAATCCCTAGGAGAAGGCAAAGAAGGAACAGAAGTAGATTTTTAGTCAGTAAAAGTCTGACACGCCGTCCCGCTCCGCCCAAAAACGGGGGCATTTTCCCAGCTTAAAAAAACCGGCCAAGAGCATGTCGGGCCACGCTCAGTGTAGGGTTCCGTAGTTTCCCGTCCGTCACAAATTCACAATATGTGTACCTACCCACTTATGAGGTTAGAAAAATGCCTGCATATACGATTATACTACAAACTTAGTCCAGGAATTATTTTGTAGAACCCTTTTGTCTTTTTTGTACAAAAACTGTTCTTTCCATCAAGTTCAAAATAGTTTTCCTAGAAAGTCCTTATAAAGTTCTACTTTTCAGAATTTTTTCATATTTTCTAAACTCTTGGTTTAAAAGATAGAGGGACACACACACATTGTTTTTTGTTTTTTTTTTGCGATTATTTCCTTAGTTATTGACATTATCAAAAAATGATTTTAGTAAACCCCTATTCATTTTTAAATACCTATCCAACAATATATCACACGTTAGGGATAAAATTAAAAAAAAAATCACTTCCTACTTTACATATAGGGGGGCTACCCTAATAAAACATTTTTTTTCCAATTTTTATTTGACCACTTTGTCGGCGTGATTGATATACATATTGGTACCAAATTTCAGCTTTCTAGTGCTAACGGTCCCAGAGATTAAGCGAGGACGGACAGACAGACAGACATGGCGAAACTATAAGAGTTCCTAGTTGACTACGGAACCCTAAAAACCTCTTAAAATAAAAGCACCAAAATAGCGCGCTAAATTCAAATTTCCAAAAGTTTTCTTGCATTTCATATCATTTTCTAGTTGTATGTTGATTAAAATAAGATTGGCCGTAATACCATCTACACTAATATAATAAAGAGGTAAAGTTTATTTTTTTATTTTTTGTTTGTAGGAGATAATCTCTGGAAGTACTGGTCCGATTGCTAATTTTTTTTCAACGACAGAAAGCTGCTATTCTTGTGTGACATAGGCTATACTTTATGTACGCAGGTGAAGCCGTGTGCTGAAACTAGTAACTTAATAAAAATAGAATTTCGTGGGGTACCTTGGAACTCCCCCGTATTACCCCATTCTTATTATTGGACAGCAAAATAATAAAATTTCAACAATGCAATCTCTGGAATGATATACTAATGACGTGTAGGGACTGAAGTGAGTCCCAAATATTTACTCGACAATTACGCTTAATGGCTTTGACGTAAAGCTAATACTGATAATTATTTTATATTGTCAACAGTTTTTGGCTTTTCTAGGTACTTAGAGTAGGCGTCATTCAGTTATGCATATTTTATAACAATTGAATATCATGTTTAAATAGCTTGTAATCTTCGTAACATCTGTATAAACACGTTATTATATACGTCAACGATTACTCATTATACGTATTTTTTTCATAACTAGTGATCTGCACTAGGCACTTTGTCCCGGCTTCGAACGGGGGCAAATAATATGTACATATATGTTACCGACAATCTGTATAATTTTGGTATTATATACAATACCCAATGTTAACACATGAGGCATCCAGGCGATGAATGATACAAACAAAAACATATGATGGTCCATTACATACTTTACCTAGATTTTGTATACCATTCCTTAGAGTACCTAATAATAATAGTAATTAATAGATTTTGGTTCATATTTATCAATGTTTTATGTGGGTAGGTTGATTAACATATAAAATTAAAGACAAATGAAACAGGGGGCCTAGACAACGTTACATTTTCATCAACGATAACGAAATTCGATATCTCCGAAATGTATGGAACTGACATAAGCTTTCGAAGTGTCACGTGATCGATCGCTAATTGCTAGACAACGTCACACTGCGTTACGAAACGACAGCGAACTTCGATCAACATAAACGATATTCTCATACAAATGCTTAGACAAGTGGCACTTTTGACATTCGACTTCGCTGAGATCTCGAAATTCTCGTTCGACGGCTAAGCGAACTCTTGGACCCTGTAGAAAAGCAAAACAACATGGCTGATTATTAGTCAGCTGGTGGTTTTATTTGCATCAAGTGCGCGTGTTTCTCGTCTTTTGTTGTTTTTTTTTAATAAAAATGCATACATTGCGTTTACTACGGGCAGCACATAATGAAAGTGTGTGGTTGAGGCGTCAAAAACGATACAATTACCGGAAAAAAATGGAAAGAGTGGAAAATATGCCAGAGTTATTGTTTGTAGAAAATTTTAGATTAAATAAGAGCATTTTCTGGCAGCTCTGCAACGATTTGCGTGTTCACACTTCGTTAAGAGGATCTAGAGAAATTCCTTTGGAAATTAAGGTAACCTTACTGAAAAGTTTTCAAATAGCAAAAGTTAGACAATTGATTTGATGTTATCTACTAAAAAAGAAAATTTGTGTGTTTGGTTTCAATAATTTTATTTTCCTAATTACTTAATTGGTGTTTTAGGTGCTCACTGCTCTTAGTTTTCTTGCTACCGGATCCTATCAAAGGATCGTGGGTGTGAGTCAACAACTGACACAAAGAACAACAAGCCGGTGTATCTGGCAAGTTGTTGATGCCCTCAACCACCCCACAGTCCTGAACAAATGGATTAAATTTCCACAAACAATACAAGAAAGGTCATTAATCAAAGAACAGTAAGTGATCAAATTTTAATAAATATGTGTTAAGTAATTATTATGTTGAAGTATGTTTAGTGTATTACTTACTTATCAACATAAATTACTAACTTCATTTTCAGATTTCAAAGAAAGTAAAATTTGCCTGGTGTGATAGGATGCATTGATTGCACTCACATTGCAATAGTGAAACCAGCTGAAGAAGAGCATGCTTTCTATAATAGAAAAGGATATCATTCCTTAAATGTTCAAATGGTTTGTATTGAAATCATAATGTTATATTTAAATCTAGAAATAGTGTTGCTGCTATTATAACTGCCTATTTTGATTGTCAAAGCTGTGACTAATATTACAAAAAACAATATTTTCAGGTATGTGATCCTAGTTTAAATATTATAAATGTTAATGCTAAGTTTGGTGGAGCAACACATGATTACCACATATGGTCATCAAGTTTGGTAGAACCCTATATGCGTTACCTTCATGCAAATGGTGAACATGTTTGGTTACTTGATATGTATTTTATTTTAAATATATGCATTAGTTTAATATACTAAGTAAAATTTAAATATTACTTTAAATATTTTATAATTCAAAACTTTTTGCTTTCAGGTGATTCTGGTTATCCACAACGCCCCTGGCTTATGACCCCTATATTAAATGCTCCGCAGGGGTCTAGAGAGGAATTGTATACCACTCGTCATGTGCAAGCCAGGACATGCATTGAACGTTGCTTCGGATTACTTAAAACACGTTGGAGGTGTTTGCTTCGTGACAGGGCTCTTCATTATCATCCCACTGTTGCCAGCAAAATAACAATTGCATGTTGTGTGCTACACAACATCTCGCTTCATGCACATTTACCGGCTCCAAGTTATATTCCTGCTGCTGTGGATGATAATGATGACTCCAATACACAAATTAGCAACACCTCCACAGAAAATCGAAGCGAATTAATCCGAGGCAGGGCAATGCTCAATTATTTAATAAGTAGGTTATAGATTTAGTCAAGTTTAGCCATATTTATTAATTATAGAGTGTGTAATTGTTCATCTGCCACAATATTTGTACCCAGTTTTTTAATTTTAATTGTCATTTTATAGACCAATACTACTATAATAATTTTTATTAAATGTTTGATTTCTTGCTTGGTTAAACATTTAGCATATTTAAACAACTAGTGCTTGACTGCGATCGCATCTGATGGTAAGTAAGATGCAATTATTGATGGTGAGGTGCACTAATTTATTAAGAGCTTTTCACTCTTTCCTTAAAGACACTTGTAAATTAGCAATGTGTGTAATTAAATATAGGTAACTAAATTAGTAATGTAAGTAAGGTTGTTTGTTGTTTAGTTTGATTTTTTGTCAGTTTAAGCTGATAAAGATATTTAGTAGGTACTTCGTTTTATTATTATACTTAAATTTCTATAATTGTCTTTATCAGAAATATTAAACCATCAATGTAACCGTTTTTTTTTTATTGATATATTAATAATAAATCAGTCTCCAAATTATTATAATTGTAGAGACAAATAAAAACGAGATTTACTTTTTACTGGGTGTCATCAGTTTGTCCTAACTTATTTGAGATCAGTGGAATACTTAGTATTTTCCTTCTATATTCTTTCAGCCATCATCTTAGTATTCACATTATCCACTCGCTACAGTCTCATCCATAGAGTCCATACCGGATGTGTTGTTAAAATAAAAAAAATGCAATATAAAAGGTTTTAACTATCTGATTTAATTAATTTTCCTCATAGTAAAATAATTACTTAATAATAACTATGTACATGCACTAAATAAAAAATGAACAATTTATTCATTAAACTTAACAGTTACATTTTAAAGAAACTATCATTACCTACTTAAAATAAATATAAAACCTAATCAAAAACTATCATCAAAATATTAAATAATTATGGAGTGCCTAATCGCTCGGTGTCGTCTTTACTTCGATAGTGGTCAAACCATGCTTGCGCAATGTCTCCAAACCTGCGTAAGACTTGGTTACGCTCATGGTCGACCTCTATCCTACGAGTCTCCCGTTCATGGAGCTGTCTGTCCCGTTTCTCCTCCTGGCGAAGACGTAATTTTTCGATAGCAACGAACTCACTCGTTGCTCTATCAAATGGTGTGAGTGTACGCCTTCGGCGCGTCCTTAGTGTCGTGCGTGCAGGAGAAGCCGTTAGCCCAGACCTCGGGGTGGAGAACAACCGTCGCCTGCTGGTCGTTGGAGGAGTGGAAGGTGCAGACGGGACAGGTTGCACCCATGAACGTCTTGTTGCGGATTGATTTTGTGAGCGATTTTGTGATCCTTGAGCGAGAGTTTCTGGGTGTAGTGGCTGCCAGCTTATAGATGGAGTTACAGGCGCGGGTGATGATATTGGCTCTGTTAACAAAATAAGCTTTACCTGAGTGAAATTCAAATGCCTGCTTAACGCATTCATAAAATGTATTTTATGTAGGTAAACCTACCGTCGGCTGTTGTGATTTCAAAACCAATCGCGTCTTGTTCGTGCGTAGAAGGTGGTGGTGAGAGATGAGAAGTAGTAGCCTGCGTTGTGGATGGGATGAGCTGCAGTGGTCCCTGAAAAAAGTTTATCTATATATAAAATATATTGTATATGAAACCTCTTGTAATAATACTCATTTTATTACACAATGTGCATAAAGGTTAGATATGATTAATTTCCCATTTATTTATTTTTTCGATTTTTACGAGGTATGTTATGTAATGAAACTGATAATTTTGGTTGCTGATTTCTGTAATGTATTGTATATGGCACATGTAAGGCAGCATGCCTTCTTGTACCATTCATATATTCATGTACTTCTTGATTAGTAAAATCTATCACATTGTAGAATGTTAGTTGTTTATAATGAATACATTGAAGTTTACTCTGTAATTTAAAGTTCGAAAGGACGTTTTCGTTTTTGCTGCGGTTATAGCGCTTGGTTTATAGATAGATTTCTATTAAATTCAAAATTTTTTAAACCTGACACTTTGTTTTTAATAAGTTTGTGGACTATACTAAAATATAAGTCGATAGCCAATGCCACTTGAACTAGTGTTCTCGGATTTTAAGTATAAGCTCACCTTTTTTTTGCTGAGGTGTTTGGGTCGCATCGTTGTTTTTGAAAAAAAGCTTATGACATGAAAAAAATTGTAAGTATGGCGTGGCGGCTTTTTTATCAATTTATGTATGTGTTGTTGATGTAAATGAAATAGAAACTTTTGAATATATTGGTGTGTTTTCTTAATTATAACGAGTACCTCTTGTACAATAAACTGGAAAACACTCGCCCACCTTCTTTTCAAATTAGAATAACAATATACGAGTATTACTAATTAAATCTATGTTTTGTTTTAATCAAAATTTTAGCTTATTTCATAAGGATTCCAACGACATATGATTTATATAGCTCCCATACAATAGTTGTCGTCATTTTTATCACGGGCATGTTTAAAAAAATATTCGAGTGATCAGTCATTCCTGCATTTTAAATGGGCATGTGTAATACTTACGGCAAATCCTTGCTCGTGGATGCTTGCTTGACCCTCTACAGCCACATTTCCCATAATCGCTAGCACCCTTTCCTCAAAAGTTGTGAGGGTTTGGCGATTACTAGGCCCACCACCAGTACCACTTGCATGACGTCTTATTAAAGATGCTTTTTTTTTTGTTTTCGACTTCCAGTCTGCCCAAACCTACGAAATAAATTAAGCAATATGTAGCAAATATAAGGTAGGTAGTAAGAAGTAACCATGATTAGATGGCTGTTCAATTATTACCTTTTTCCATTTTTCTGTCGATTTGTTGACTCTACCACCAATCGAGTTCAATATTGTCACCAACTCACACCACAGACGCTCAGATTTCAATCGCCCTTGAAGCCCACTACGGGGATTAGAAAGATCGCCGTGACTGTAATCAAACAAAGAATAGTTAGGATCACGTCATTGTTTACATTGAGCATTTTCAGGTGATATGAATTGAGTCAAGTTCATGGTCGAGGTGAACACTCCCTTACCTTTCCATGAACTCCAAAATAGTTGAAAATTGTTCACCACTGGCTCGCATTCGTGACTCCATTATAATTATCCTAAAAATGAAAAAAAATAACCTGTTAGTTTCAGTTTGTTTATCATCATAAAAAAAAACCACAGTTATTGTTGTTCATAAAAGTAATGTGCAACTTACTTATGAATTCCTTGTTGAATTGGTTATTTTAACACCACCACTCGCCAATTTTACTTTTAACTAGGTATATTAGTTTACTTATAGTGAACACTTTGGTCATGAACAAAGCCTATACTAATACAGTTTACGATGAGTGTCTTACACAGAGGTTAGCTTAAAACTGAACGAATAATGTCTTAATATTTGATGGAAGCATAGGGTCTTGCTACAGTTCCCATGGTTCTTAAGTTAAGAGGTTAAAGGATGTTTTTTTGTCCGGGTTCGGGGTTTCGTGAGCACTTGAACGCCCATGCCGATCCCGTGACGTCACTCAGCACTCCAAAGCCGTCGCCGTCCTTCATGTTTTTAGAGCACAGCGATCGCCAACACCACTAATAACACTTTCACTCAGAAAAATTACCAAGAGTTGTTTGTTTATATTTGCCGCAACCCGATTGACGTATTTTTACGTCGGAATTTGACGTTTCATTTCGCGACCATAGTCAAGAAGTTATCTTTCTTTCGAATGCACACTTCGACTTAGCGATATGTTGGTCGATGTGACATTGTCTACCATTTTATAGTCGACATCGTTAAGGCGAAATCGAACTTCGAAGCGACTTCGACACGGAGCGAATGCGTCTTGTCTAGGCCCCCAGGACTCATTAGCTACCAACCTACAAAAAAACAAGTTTTTTTTCGGTAATATCTAGGTAGCTATTACCGAAAAGTATACTTACAATTACCGTCACGGTTCTTGAGCGCTTGGCGTCATAGTGGGGATCGCTTTGTGCATTCCATACATTGGCAAACCAGTCATCGTCGTTGTTAGATAAGTACAGCAGGCAGGGAACGAATTATGAGTAACGTCTATGACGCGATGGCGCGGCGAGCTAATCAGTGATAAGCCGCAGTGATTAAAGAGACCGAATATTTGACTTCTGCACAACTTGAAGCCAGCGCTCAAGATCCGTACCGGTAATTGTAATTTTTTGTATACTTTTCGGTGCGCCCAATGGGTAGGCAGTAGGCGAAAAGTATACATAAGGGTGCAATAAGAGCTAGAATGTAATTATAATGAACGAATAAATGTCCATAATGATAATTTAAATTTTCCTTTTAATACAGACAGAGATTTTTAACTTTTATTAATAAAAAATTGATAATGATAATTAATAAATTGATCTGGTAAGTATTTTGTTTTAATGTAATAATAACAACGATATAAAATAATGTAAATATTGTCTTCCTTTTTCGTCCAGGCGATATCTCTTTGGAATGCGCTCCCTTTGAATATCAGGATGGCAACAAGCCGATTTTCCTTTAAGGTGAAGGCACGTGAGCATTTTCGCAAGATTTTGGTAGAATCATCACAGCGCTGATTGGTTGGATTTGTTTTTTCACAACACATTATTTATTTGAATGTATGTATTTAAGTAGGTTTTTGTTTCTCTTCTGTTTGTCCATTTATTAAGTTGCACCTGCCATGTTATGTTTCTGCACCACCCTAAGGTCGACTGGCAGATAATGCCTAAGGCATTACGTCCGCCTTTGTACAGTTTTTTGCGCAAAAAGATTTAATAAATAAATAAATAAATATTTGCATGCCAAATGGTAAAATGTGGTTGAGCTTTAACATAAGCAGGTATCATAAGAACTATAATCATTGGCCAAGTTTTTAGTTAAAATGTTGAATAAAATTAAACTTAATATTGGTAAAGAGGTATCTTTGACAAACAGCTACTATAGGCACTATATTGTAACCTCAAGGCAACTAGTTTGGGTGAAAGAGCCCGAGCCAAGTAGAGACGTTAGGTACATGGGTAGGTCCAGAAAACGAATTGCTGGCCAAGTTTTTAGTTAAAATGTTGAATCAAATTAAACTTAATATTGGTAAAGAGGTATCTTTGACAAACAGCTACTATAGGCACTATATTGTAACCTCAAGGCAACTAGTTTGGGTGAAAGAGCCCGAGCCAAGTAGAGACGTTAGTACATGGGTAGGTCCAGAAAACGAATTGCTGGCCAAGTTTTTAGTTAAAATGTTGAATCAAATTAAACTTAATATTGGTAAAAAAGTATCTTTGACAAACTGGCATTACTCGTTACGTACAATTACTCGAGCATATAAGAATACCTTAAGATAAATAAATCATCACCACCTTACAAAATTCAGGAAGTAAGTCAGGTACTTACCGAATTATGTAAGGTTTTTTAACCCGTAAGTCCCAAATGGACTGAATGGAGTAATGATTTTTAACGAAACGGACGTAACTTTTTGTTTTTAATTTATACATTATACTTTATGATCTAGTATATATAGATCATTCAATAAATTCAAAATATTAATTTTAATTTCATAAGTGCAGTTGTAAAAAGCAAGCAAGTTGCAAGTTCTAATTCCGTTATAGTTTTCAGAACCTTTTTAATTCAAAATGACCACTTAAAAGTCTTAACTTAGTTAAACGCTATTATAGCGTCGTGTATTGTAAGTTGTGTTGAGAAATCCAATCCCTCATCAAAATTGCGATCTGCGAAATCATCGATCCTGCAGATTCCGCGGGGTTTGCGCAGTTTAATTTTTATTTAAGTGGTTATTTTATAAATAATAACAATACTACTTATTTAACCTTTCAATTGTGATAATTGCAGACACAATTGAAAGACAATAGGTGCGCGAACGCCGGCGTTCGCTTGGGGTTTAATGAATTAATTAATAATAATATTACAAAATATTTTGATAGAACCAGATTATTTTAAGGAACGATATAATAATTTAAGTATTCATTAAAAAAGGACAGCCCTCCACAAACTTTAAGGCGTATAGTCCCTTGAACCATCTGGCCGAAATTATGTGAACGCAACTCTCGCACTCGCCTAGGCGGCAGTACACAAATCTGTGCATTTATTTGCGGCCAGCAGCGCCCGGAAGGCGCTTTAAATCCAATTTCTCAGCGAGATATTGATTGATTTACATATGCATTGTTCACTTTGAAGAATATTTAACCACCAATTTTTATGTGTAAAAATGTTTCTAAAGGTCCAAGCCGTTTCGAAGGAGTAGGGAAAAGTTGCGAAAAGTTGCAAAATTGCTAGATATTTTTTTTTGACAAAAGTATTAATTGCACGAAAAAATCAAATGTTGATATTAATTATTGTTCATGAATCTATAATAAACATACATTTTTTTTTCAAACCAATTGACCTAGCCGTTACGGAGGAGTAGGCCTCAGAAAATCACTGTTTTATGGCACTTTTCGGGCGCTGGGCCCTTAAGGGCTTGCTCAGTAGACGAAACTGAACAACCTTCCACGATTTTTTTTTCAGGTAACGAAAATACAAATCGGCCTCGCCATACAAATTGTCCAATCAAGTTTATCATTCACATGTACAAATCGATAGTGTTTCATGTGCCGGATCTCCCTCCACGGGATTAAAACGAATAAAATTTAGCGGTGTATAATAGTAGAGAAAAGCCAATAATTTCAAAGATTTGTAACACCGTTAGTTCAATATAATATAAGTTTATATTTAAGAACAATAGCCACCTACAGAGTTCAGGGTTTCACTATTTGCTAAAACGAACCATCTTGTTTGTGTTGTTCGTATTCGTAAGAAGGAAAAAACATGATCTTGTTATTATAGTACAGCTACTGTATAAAGAATCTCCTAATCTCAAACAAGATTTTTATTTTTCACGGAAATTTCACGCTGCACTCTGAACGATAATCGATTGGCTTCGTTACAAGTGTTTCTATTCGTTTTATTAGCATGGATAGCAACGCAGACAGAATTGCCTTGCAAAAATAAGATGTGAAGTTTTATTCATGACTTATCTTTATTTTAGTAAAGCTGCTATGATTTATTTATTTTATAGGTTAGGTGTAGTTAGTTAGCACCTAGTTGCGATAAATCACATCGTTTCTTTTATGAAACGCTAGAAATTTTATATTCGCGGTATATGCCGAAAACCTATCTACTTACTGAACAAACTCCTTATTTCTTCTTTTTTCTAATGGGAAGTTATCAAATATCTTCTCGCTCTAGGTGGAGCGTAAGGGAGTGATTTTTTTATTGTTGATAGGCTCGCACTTGACCACTATCTCACCTGATGGAACGCGTAAGTTGTAGCTATCAATAAGCAGAGACTTCGGCAGGGAATTTCATTCCTTAGCTGTACGCATAATAGTGATAGTTTGACGGAAGACAGGACAGAATGGAAGAAAAAAACATGTTGCGCCGACCCCAAGTAATATGGGATAAGGGCAGGAAGAAGAAGAAGAAGAAGCTATACGCACAATGACAGTTTCAGACTTTAACTGAATAAAGTCAATTTGTGTTCCTTTAGTAGGTTGCTCTTTGCGTTCCAGTACCACTATTACCCTATAACAATCCTGCAGCCTTGGCAGGCATCAGCCATTTTTGGCACCATGCGTTTTGTTGATGTTTCTTTAAGGCATCCGCATTGTAAATATAAACTCCTAACATGTAATATATTAAAAGCTTATACAACACATAAAAGGCGTAAATGTGGTCTATTTACAGGCATAGTAACTGGAGCAAAGTTGCCTATTTCTTGTTTTACCCTGACGCCATTGGAATATCCCTTCTATTTATGGATTTGGCTTACCTCAATGCTGTGGTAGAATTTACCTAATAGTTAGCTATTTTGTACTTATTCTAATTTAAATATAGTTAACAATTGACCAATACAGTCATGTTGGTTGGTTGTTGCACGGAACAGTAAAAACAGTGGAAGAAGTAAGTAGGTTGGTTGGCTGTTTCTACATAAGAAACCAAATGTGTTCAGTACGCCACCGACATGACTACATGACAAATTAAATGTCGAAATTGAAGCGTGGCAGAGATCACGCTTTGCTGTTTGACGTGGCAGTCAAAGGGTTATATACCAGGCCAACTGAAGGAACACGGGGTAGTTTAATTCAGTAAGTCTGTTATTTCCTCGCGCTATACCCAGAAAGGGAAGAGATATATGATGGCTTTCATATGAAAAAAGAAAAATTAAATGCCTTCAGTCAAAACCTACCTGTCCCCCGATTTCTGGATGAAGACTGTGTAGTAAAATTTTTGTCAAACTCACTGTTAAAAAACTTGACAAACTTTTTAATGATTATAATTCAACGAATACATGCGTATTCGGGTCGCCAAACATGTTTTAATCTATATAATAACTTGACTCTACTGTACAAAAAATAAGAAGTATTAGTTTGTGTTGTTGTTTAGGTGGAGAAAACTTTAGCCTGAAAATTTTCAATATATATAAAAGGAGAAAGTGCATGACTGACAGACATATCTATCAACGCACAGCCGAAACTACTGGGACTAGGAACATGAAATTCCGCATTTTTATTTATTCACTAATTATAATTATATCAATTGCTTGCTATTTTTTTTTTGTTCCGTGTAGCAAGTATAGCAAGACGTACAGTATGCACCAAAGCGTATAGCAAGCGAACAAACCAACAATCTATGAACTATAAAAATTGATACAAACATTTATCATATTACTGCTATAAAAAAAAATTGGTTGCCTGTAAAGTCGGTATACGGGCGAAAGTTTTACGTGACAACGACTTTGAGTGGTAAAATAATTTTAATGTGAATATTCATTCGTATAGTAGGAAGAAGGCCTTTCACTTTTTATGTCTGTCTCTCTCGCTCTTAGGCGGGCTAACCATGCCCGAGTGGAAGGGACGCGTGCCTCTCACTCGCTCTCATTGTGAGCGCATAACGTGAGCGGAGCGTAACGCAGTTTCTTGAAGTGTCACCCGGCAAACCAATTTATACGACGTTGTCACGTCAAAATTTGTCGAATTTAGAATAAGTAGTCTTTTTTCCTTTCTTTATTCTTTGTTTGTATGCAAAATTTTATTCTTTGGGCTCATATGCCAACCTACTTGAAACTTAGCATAATTGGTGGGTAACCTAAGTAAATAATTAATGTTTTCATTATTTGTTTTTCAAAACTACGCCTATAAAACTATTTCGAGGGTGTTATAGCCGTTTATTTACTCATATGGTTAAAAGTTGTTTGGGTGTCTAATTTCTTGAGTTAATAAACTTGAAACTTGGCACAAATTCTACTCAAAATTAATAATAAAGACGGTTATAATTAGTTTTACAAAACTAGCCTCTAAATATGTTTCTGCTATCGCTGGCAAAGTTCAAGTATCAGATAAAACTGGTTCTGGCTGGCTATTAGTAATGACGTTATCATCTACACTTTTAAAACATACCTCTACAGCACTATTTCTATAAATAATGATACTGATTCCATATCTACCGCATGATTCGTTCTACATATAGGTAAAAGATAAACACAAAACCTATGTTTTTCCTTGAAGTAAGTGACAAGTTGTTTTGATGATAAGAATACTTCAATCAACAAATTATACGAGTAGGTACTATTAGTCATTTCACTTCTCATGACGTCACTAATTACTATTAGTTACAACAACAATCCACAATCAATCAAACGAAATGTATAAAAAGACATTATAATTAATAACTTTCCTTAATGGCGACTAAAATTGGAACCGGGTGTGGTTCTTATCTTTGTTTGATATCCATCAGTGTATCAGATGGCCATCGAATATATCGCGGCCCATCCACTTAGGCCTATATCTATGTACCTACATATAACACATATTCGCACTAGGTACAGAGCATAAGTGTTCATTGTTCTCTGTAATATCGTAAGTATGTTTATTATGTATACTTTGATAACACTGTTTGCAATCAATATTAGAGTGCTATTTACAAACTCGTTTGGCAAACCAAACATTTTACTCATCACAACATTAAACATCAACAATATCGTGATGCTCAATAGACGAGCTTCATAAATACATCTCAAATAAAGCAACGCCATATAAATTCCGGATTTAATTTTAATACATTGATTTTCAGGAAAAATATGCTTTATCAATTATGGTTTTTACCTAAATCATGTTCCCGTTCATAATTAATTGTTATGACGTTTTGTTGCCCCGGAAAGTACCAAAGTATATGAACAAAAATTCCATATACCTCATTAAGAACCTTAATAAAAATAATGCCTATTATGTATGACGTTTGCTGTTTAAATTAGATTGCAGCTTCGGCCCGAACCCTTCAACGAGGTCAGTGGGAGATAAGAGAGCGTTCGTGCGTCACCACTTTTATATTGAACGTCCGGCTACCGATATGTGATTGTTCACAGCATTATAATAATGCGTTGTGCGTTGCGGCTATGCTGCCGGCGTGGCACAGGCCCGCGGATTATACGCACCTCTTAAATAACTATTAGGTCCTTACATATAAAATTGGCTAAAGAGAGAGCAATCCAGGAGCCAAACTTGCCCGAGTGAAAGAAAATATTCAAAACATAAATGTTTACATTTACCTACATAAACGGCTTTTGGTGCTCAAAACAGTTCACCTTTGACGTCATGTCTACGCAGAACACATTTGCGTTTACTATCCAAACTCGATGTTCATCGTTAGCCTTTTGAGTTGCCACGAGTTGTTATATGCTCCGTATAGAAGTCTGCCCATTACATGACAGTTCGGTACGGTGTAATGCCACGTGTCAAGGAAATTTTTTATTCTTTTTATGGAACAGTATTAATTGCACTAGCGTATACCCCTGACAATGTTTAAAAAAATACTTTTTCATTACTCATACTCTGAAAGTAGGTCTGAAGTTGCCTGAGGAGCGGGCTAAAAGTGATACTTTTCATCCCTAGGGAGTTTTACTTTACAACTGACAGCTGTCAAATTATTAAAAAAAAAACTAGTTCTATCTTCACATTTCTATTGAACCATGTTCCAATTTTCCATACAGCCAGTCAATCACAGCGCGATATAAAATTGAAATAACTTAAAGACAAGTATTAATTAAATAATGTTAAATTTAAGTGATTTAGATTACAATTCATTTCTAATTTTTCATTAATGAGGCTGAATAGCTAGCCGGCCGCAGAAAAAAAAAACAAAATGGCGGGAAAGTGGCAATCAGTCGTTTGTTTTTTCGAGTTTCGTTTACATTTTCGTACAACAGAGATTTGTATTAACACGTTATGTTTATCAGATTAAAATAGTGATTTAACGCCTAATTTCTAAGAGAAGAGGCTAAAGCAGTAGTGGAATACCTTTTACCGCCTAAATCAGAAGAAAGATACTTACTTAAAATCATAAGTACGACGACTCAGGTTTTACAAACTTAAAATTTTATTTTTAGTTTCCTCGTATTCGTAATGAAAAGCACAGTGTTTACCTCGGGGTGAAAGTAACCCATTTAACCCCTCGAATTAGCGACCTCGCTTCGCTCGCCCGCCAACTCCTTCTCGGGAAGAAATGAGTTACTTTCACCCCTAGTGTAACAATGTACTATTTCATTACTCATACTCTGAAAGTAGGTCTGAAGTTGCCTGAGGCGCGGGCTGAAAGTGATACTTTTCATCCCTAGGGAGTTTTACTTTACAACTGACAGCTGTCAAATTATTAAAAAAAAAAACTTGAAGATAAGTATTAATTAAATAATGTTATATTTTAAGTGATTTATTTGTTCAACTATTTCTTTAAAATACTTTATTTTTAAAAGGTTACAATTAATTTATAATTTTTCATTAATGAGGTTGAATAGCTGGCCGGCCGCAGAAAAAAAAAACAAAATGGCGGGAAAGTGGCTATCAGTCGTTGGATTTTTCGAGTTTCGTTTACATTTCCGTACAACAGAGATTTGTATTAACACGTTATGTTTATCAGATTAAAATAGTGATTTAATGCCTAATTTCATAAGAGAAGAGACTAAAGCAAATTCAAATTGAAAACAGAAGTGACAGATTGACAATTTCAATCTGTCACTATAAATGATAAATGATCTTTTTTTTGCAAGTAGGTTTTATAAAAACACTTTAACACGTCAATTTTTTTTTTTTCGTCAAATAATGCTATATGAGGCCGGTGTTTCCTAGCTGACTACCCTGAGAAGAAACACCGAAACAAACTCAGGGGTCAAAGTCTCTTTTAAAGTCCATACAGCAAAACATGTAATGGTCAAATCATATGAGAACCATGCAGATTGAGCCTGAGATGGCCTTTTGAAGAAAGAACAGTCAGTGCAAGCATTTGTCAATATGCGTGTAGCTCAACTCAGGACTACTAAGGAGCTCAACGACTTGACGAACAATGCCAAAGAAAGGACATTTGGGTAGGCCACATCAAATACTCAAAACTGCCAGACATCATGTGAAAATAAAAGAAAAGGAAAGAGTAATCCACATAGTTCTCACATTCACAATAATAAAATTTACAAAAGTGTAAATATTGCAAATTGTAAAAAAAAGTATATAAAAAAATCAGTCAAATATTAAAATAAACATGTCATAATTGTAAAACAACAACAATCGTCAATAAAAAAAGGCAGTTAAAACAAAAAACCATTCAAATGATAATAATTATAGTGAGTAGGTTCTGGAGCAGGTCAATCCCAAGCCGTTTTATCCTAGAGATACTCTTTTATAGAATAAAAAAACCTTTTGGCAAAGTTTTCGCTCAACAAATATTTCGAATATTAACTATTTAATAGTACATTGTTACACTAGGGGTGAAAGTAACTCATTTCGTCCCGAGAAGGAGTTGGCAGCCGAGCGCAGCGAGGTCGCTAATTCGAGGGGTTAAATGGGTTACTTTCACCCCGAGGTAAACACTGCTTTTCATTACGAATACGAGAAAACTAAAAATAATATAAAAATTTTGTAAAACCTGAGTCGTCTTCGTACCTATGATTTTAAGTAGGTATCTTTCTTCTGATTTAGGCGGTAAAAGGTATCCTACTATTACTTTAGCCTCTTCTCTTATGAAATTAGGCGTTATCCACTATTTTAATCTGATAAAAATGGCGTGTTAATACAAATCTGCTGTACGTAAATGTAAACAAAACTCGAATAAACCAACGACTGAATGCCACTTTCCCGCCATTTTGTTTTTTTTTTCCTGTGACCGGCCAGCTATTCAGCCTCATTAAAAAAATTTGAAAGTAATTGTAATGTTTTAAAAATAAAGTATTTTAAAGAAATAGTTGAACAAATTAATCACTTAAAATATAGCGCTGTGATTGACTGGCTGCACGGAAAATTGGAACATGGTTCAATAGAAATGTGAAGATAGAGCTAGTTTTTTTTTTAAATTATTTGACAGCTGTTAGTTGTAAAGTAAAACTCCTTAGGGATGAAAAGTATCACTTTCAGCCCGCTCCTCAGGCAACTTCAGACCTACTTTCAGAGTATGAGTAATGAAAAAAAATATTATACTGTTAAAGACTATTTAGACGACAAGTCAATGGAACCAAGTTAGATTAATTGACGACACTGACTGTGAATATATTTGTACGCCATGTTATGGCAGGGTATTTGTCATAATCATCATCAGCCTTTTTAATGTTCCCACTGTTGGGACTCAGGCTTCCTCTCTAGGAGAGGGACTGGGCCGTAATCCACCACGCGGGCCCAGTGCGGGTTGGTATGTTAAGGGTATTTAAGTGACGCCCGGGTGCCGCCACTGTGCGGAACGCCCGGAGGACACGGTGGAGCACACAGCCGAGGTGTGCTCTGCTTGGGCGGAGCATCGTCGTGCCCTCGAGGGGGCGATCGGCGGCGGAGACCTCTCGCGCCGGGCCTTGGTTGAGGCCATGGTCCGGAGCGAGGAGGAGTGGCAGGCGGTCGCCGACTTCTGCGAAGCAGTAATGCTCGCAAAGGAGGAGGCCGGACGCATCAGGCAACGGCGTTATCGCCGCCGCCGTCGCCGGGATTCTGATTCCGATTTCCGGCCAACGTAGACGCGGGCTTGCGGACAGTGAGCAATGGGTAGCTCGCTGTCCGGCCGTCCGGTAACTGTCCGGACCAAGCCCAAGTCGTCGACGGCGCGCACTGTTGCCGCGCGCCTCAAGGAGTTGTGAGCAACAGCAGGGACCCAGCCGGATCGAAGCCTACTGGGGCCAGGGTTATCCGAAAGGGCGCTCGTGCCCCGGTATGAAGGCTAGAAGGAACGGGGTGGGTCTTTTAGTCAGTAAGAGTCTGACACTATCTCCCGCTCCGCCCAAGGGCGGGGGATGTCAATGCATGATTTTTTCCCACCATAAAAAAAAAGGTATTTATGCTGAAACAAATTTACTGTAACACCTTTTGTACCATATTATAGCAAATAAATCATTTGATTTGATTTATAGGCACCAGCAAAAAATACAATTTGTCTGTATGCTTTTTAATGGCACGCCGCACAAAGGTGCAGGTAGTACGGGCATGCGGAAAAATATTATTTTTAAATGAACGTTGCGTTTCTTCATAATACTTTATTAAAATGATATAATAAATGTACCAGTATACAAAGAGAAAGATATAATATATGTGTTTTTTTATTAACATGAAATAGATTATTACGCAACGGTCGATAACGGAGATTACCTAGTTATGATTGAAAACAAAAGGTTTCAAATGACCTTCTTCATTAAAAATGTAACAGCAAGTAATTACTCATTATTTCATTACAAATGATGATGAATCGATCTGTATTGCGGTTTGGATACACACAATATATAATGTTATGACTTAACTAAAAATAAAAGTTGATTATTATATAATTAAGTTTCTTATTATACTTGAAATATCAATATTTTTTGCACGAAATTTGTGATTTCTCGATGACCCTACCTTGGCATCATATAATTAAATACTGTATATTTACCCGTATTAATTTTAAGACTTGTTTCTACTAACATTCTAGTATGTGTGCACCAAATTGTAGACATTTTAAACAAAGGACTTTTTTCCGCCCTTGAGCCAATGTGCCGCGACGGTGTTGGTTGATAATGTCATGGTGGTATGGTAGACCATGTTGTGTTTCTTACTGCGCTTGATACGTTCCTAGCGCGGTCTAAATGATACGGTGTAATGGGCAAGCTTCTAATATTATAGCGGCCCAGACACGTGCGCCCGTGTCGATCTGTATTGCGGTTTGGATACAAAAAACTTCACGTAAACTTTACAAAGTCACAATAACACATTTACGTTTACATTTTACATTTAATAATGCACCACACTTCCACAATTTCAGGCTCGATTTTGATCTTTTGACTTTTAACTTTGTATTTTTCTGCCTTCTGATTGCTCTTTTAATGTATAAATAGTGTGAGAATCCTGGTACCCATAAGTTAAATCTTTCCTTGGGTACCAGATTCATTACAAATACTTACTTGTTGTTTTTGTTCTATAATACTCTTTGTTCTCTGTGTTGTTTGTAAGTGTTTGAGTATATTACATGTTTTAATCCAATAATAGTACATTGTTACACTAGGGGTGAAAGTAACTCATTTCGTCCCGAGAAGGAGTTGGCGGGCGAGCGAAGCGAGGTCGCTAATTCGAGGGGTTAAATGGGTTACTTTCACCCCGAGGTAAACACTGTGCTTTTCATTACGAATACGAGGAAACTAAAAATAAAATAAAAAGTTTGTAAAACCTGAGTCGTCGTACCTATGATTTTAAGTAGGTATCTTTCTTCTGATTTAGGCGGTAAAAGGTATTCCACTACTGCTTTAGCCTCTTCTCTTATGAAATTAGGCGTTAAATCACTATTTTAATCTGATAAACATAACGTGTTAATACAAACCTCTGTTGTACGGAAATGTAAACGAAACTCGAAAAAACCAACAACTGATTGCGACTTTCCCGCCATATTGTTTTTTTTTTCTGCGGCCGGCCAGCTATTCAGCCTCATTAATGAAAAATTAGAAATTAATTGTAATCTTTTAAAAATAAAGTATTTTAAAGAAATAGTTGAACAAATAAATCACTTAAAATATAACATTATTTAATTAATACTTGTCTTTAAGTTATTTTATATCGTGCTGTGATTGACTGGCTGTATGGAAAATTGGAACATGGTTCAATAGAAATGTGAAGATAGAACTAGTTTTTTTTTTATAATTTGACAGCTGTCAGTTGTAAAGTAAAACTCCCTAGGGATGAAAAGTATCACTTTCAGCCCGCTCCTCAGGCAACTTCAGACCTACTTTCAGAGTATGAGTAATGAAAAATAATTATTATTATAAAGATTTAATTTTAGAATTATTTATTTACAAATGGTACCACAATATATAATCTATAATATCGCTATTATCAAAGAGATTTATCCATTATCAAAGACATTATTGGAACTTAAAAGTAAGTTCAAGGTTGAATGAACTTACTAACTACTACTAAAAGAACTACTAACTTACTACTAAAAAACCCTCCTCTTTCGCAGGTATGCTGGATGAGATTTCTTTAGAAATAAGCGCCATTTTTGTACTATTCTTTTTTCGGATGGCGGGTGTACAAAATTTTTAAAATCATTGTACGGCTGTACGTGCACAGATTTTTAAGAGAGGTACATAAGTAAAGGTACACAGAATGTACCAAATAAGTGTAATAAATTTAGCCGGTATATCTGGAAATTACACCCGCCATTTTGATGCACACGATAGATCAGACAGTCAGTAACGGTTATCTTAAATATAACAGGTACACGTACATAGATAATATTATTAATTTCATTAAGCCCCAAGTGAACGCTGGCGTTCGCTCTCTCATAGTCTTGCTATTGTGTCCCTAATTACGGTATTCGTTAATATGGCCCATGTGGGCTCAGGTCAATGAAAATTTATAGAAAAAGAAACAGTAGGTAATTTTTAGCAGAATTGCAAACAAAAGACTAAAAACTGCATTCGCCATTTTCGTCTGCAGTGTAGACTGTCAGACGCGTGAACTACGCGCTAATGTCAGAGGTCGACGCAGCTAGACTAAAGTCTAAACGTTTAACAACGTCACTGTTCCATTTAGAAAATTGATAGTCAATAATTATGTTAAACTTCATAAAGTGCATTAAGAAATTATGAGCGTTGTTGACGTTTCAATACCTCGCTGTTGATTCGATTATAGCCGTTCTTAAAACAATAGGCAATAACAGTTTTCTGACGCACACTATCAAAACTATGTCATGTCCTTGTAGTTAACTATGACTATTTACTATAAAATATATAAATTAACGAATAAAACAAATACGGCCGTTTAAGTCACAAAAAACGTAGGTATTAGTCGACACTTTCAAAGGAATCAAAATTCATAGGGTACCTACTTCCCGTTGAACCAGAATCCTGAAATTTCACTTTATGCCAAGCAAAGTCTTATAGCACAGGCATAGCACAGGTATAGGAATAAATCTGAAAACATTAAATTTGTTGTTACGTTAAGGTCACAAAAAAAAAATTTGCAATTCAAAAAATCTTTGAGACTATTCGGGAATTGTAGTTTGTCGCTCATATCAGTGAGCGAGACCGACTCGCACTTGCCCAGTTAAAAAAAAAAACCTTTCTCTACACTCTCTCTACTATACTAGAATTAGTAATTATATCGTGGGTGTATTCACAAACATAAACTGCCTTAGACTCTGGACACCTATCACCTATGTGTAAGCCACACAAATATTTTGTTCCGCGTGAGGATCGAACGACGAGCAGCACAGCTAGGGTTGCCAACTTTTATTACAAGAAATGAAAGTATTTTTTTATTTAAGAAGAATATTAAACACTATAATAAAAAAATGAACAGTATTTTACATATTTTTTTACAGGTTTTTGCACAACTTATTATTTTACAGTCCTTTTAAAACTTTATACTCTTCAGCACAATTATAACTACAATTAAAGCGAATGAGCTCATTCGATTGTTTCTGAAACTGTTTTATTGTGGTTTGATAAAAAAAATGTGTGAGCGTCGAAGTCTAACATTTACGTGTATTGTATAGTGTTAAGCACTTGATGAAAACAGTATATTATACATTATTTTTGTTGAACAGTAAAAAGTATAACGTAGTGAAAAATAGAATAGTACTGTTTTTAATAGTGTAGTTGGCAACTCTAAGCACAGCAGACAATTGCTCAAGCATTGCGCCAACCGTGCTGTCTGTATAATAAATACAATGTTCGACCAAACGGGTGCAGAAAGTGGCACTCTATGTACCTAGGTAGGCTATCACTCCAGTAACTTATATTTTGTAAGCTTTGTTTTCCTTGAATTGTCTACATATATCAAGCAGTACGTAAATAGCTAATAAAAATAGCAAGTTATCATGCATGAAAATAGATGTCCCGATTACAATAATCCTATCAATAAACCGATCAAATTGTAAACATTGTCAACGACGAAATAAGTACCGAAGCTATGTACGTAGTTGTACCATAAACAATTCCAGATGGCATGTCATTAGGAAACGTTGGTAGTGAGTGGCAATTCGAAGTACGGGAATTCCATAATGTAAAAATTTTAGGATAAATGTAACTGTTAGGCAGCAGGTGGGATGTATACCTACTACTAATCGTATGGCAGTTAAAAAAGACAATAGGTACTTAAATAATGATAATTAATAAACACAACTTTTTAATATTTTTTTTAGAAAGAATACCTTATCTTAGTACTTAAGTGTTCATCATCACCATCATTTCAGCCGAATGACATTCACTGTTGGAACCCCAACCAACGGTGATAGGGCTCCCCAACCACGGAACAGTTCCGTGTCCCCAACCAATGGTCTTGTTCGTGTCTTATTCATCCGATTCCCGTGATTCTCACCAGGCTATCAGTCCACCTTGAGGGAGGCCTTCCGACGAAATTTTCAATAGTATTCGCAGTAATTATTGTATTATCAATCGATAGATCCTTCAGGTCTCGTACATAACGGAACGCATGGTCGCTAAAATGGGCCACTATGAGCTATGAAATGAACTTCAAACTTTAATGTTCACATTATTTGTACTTTGTATCGGTTGGAGCAAAAGGCGTCACGTGACTGTTTCTTATTATCACTAATACACAAGGCATATAAAAACGTGCCAGTGGCTTACGTACGTCATCCAATATCAGAATGATTTATGTATCAGTAAGACACCCGGCTGCACTCGACGGTTATCGTTCGTTTCGTAAATACTTAAACACGACGCCGACGTGTCAAAACTTTAAGACACCAAAGTCTTAGAATTTAAAAATAATGTCTCAACAACTAGATACCTATCCTATACTCCATCTGTGTAGGTAAGTAGATAACTAAACATAAACAATCTTGATACTTATGTCTTTTTATTTAAAATAAATCGTAGAAAAGACACACAAATATAATTTAACCTAACCTAACATCAAAGTTAATACCAAATTGTAAACATTTTTAGATCAAATTTATAGATCTTTTTTTAGATAAAAATCTTCTTAAGATTATTTACATTTAGTTAACTACGTAAACAGATAGAGTATATCTATTTTAAATAATAAAAGTTGTCAGTCAAAACACAATTGATGTAAAAAAAAAAAACTAATCCTAATGTCACGAGTATATTATATATAACAAGAGATAACCTCGCGTCAGTGAAATATAGTGTTTTGTGAATCGTTCAAAGTGTCTGTTACAATGCCAATAAGCCAAGCCTAAGTCTATCTTCCAGCTTCATCATCAGATCAGTATAAGAGATGCTCGGCTGACGAGTGATGGTCTAATTTCCCCTCTCCCTCCTCCCAACACACGTCTTTGCTCGTGCAGGAAGAAAGTCGTTCTCGGAAGCGAGCAGGACTCATGCATTCTTTGAATCCAACTGTGTCTTTTATTGTCACAAGGAAAACCCTACGTTGTTGTGTGTGTCTTCAGCATGATGATTTCTAATTATTGTTTTGTTGTGTATGCCATTCTATAAACATTCATTATGTATTGTAGCGTGCGTCCGCATCGTAATTAGGGAATACAATCTCGGGTCGAAATCGCAAATCCGAGATCTAGGATAATCTTAAAATAATATCTATTGTTAAATTTGAATGACTAAAAGTAAAAAACCGGCCAAGAGCGTGTCGGGCCACGCTCAGTGTAGGGTCCCGTAGTTTCCCGTTCGTTACAATACAATAAGTGTCCCCACTTAGATACTTAAACACAATTACAATTTCCCACTATACCAAAATTCTTAATACTAACAATGAACGACAGACAACGAGCAAGAACGAATACTTACCGCCAATACCAACCGAACAATTTGACAATATATACCCGACACCATCAATTAGGGAAAAATCTTAACAGCGCGAGCGCGAAGTAGCCCAAACTACAGCGCCATCTTTTGGGAAATTGGGTTACTAATTTATACAAACTAGACGAAAATCCAACATAACATGTTGGATTTTCGGTGGTAATTTTATAGTGCGTGAACCGATTTTAATAATTCTTTTTTTGTTTGAAAAAAGATACATTCAGAATAAAATATGTAAACTAAGTTAAAAAAAAATGCTTGCTTATATTATACGGTTAAATTACAAACTAAGTTCAAAAATTATTTTGTACCACTTTTTAAAAACTGTTTATCCTATCAAGTTCAAAATAATTTACCTCGAAATTCTTTATAAAGCTCTACTTTTGAGATTTTTTTCATATTTTTTAAACTTATGGTTCAAAAGTTAGAAAGGAGGGACACATTGTTTTTTACTTTTGGAGCGATTATTTCCGAAAATATTAACATTATCAAAAATTATTTTACTAAACCCCTATTCATTTATAAATACTTATCCAATAATATATTGAAATGAAAAATAAATCACTTCCCATTTTACTTGTACGGGAGGTACTCGTAGGTACCCCAGTAAAATATTTTTTTTTTTCACTTTTTACACAACTGCCCAAAAAAGGAGTATTATGTTTTCAGGGTTCATATATGTATGTATGTGAGTTTCTTTATACCACCATAACTTCTAAATGACTGAACTGATTTACATGTACCTATGTATCGTTAGGTACAATCCTTGCATTGCCCCGAGTAACATAGACTATTGAAAAAATATAGAAATGCAATGTGGTGGATAAGATAAATAAATGAACACCCAACCAATTATTTTTTTTATTTCAATCTGTTAATGCATATGATTATCGTCTAGGATTTTATTTATTTATTAGAACTGTATGCAACGCACAGGTACAAAGGCGGACTTAATGCCTTAGGCCTAAATGGCTTAGGATTTGACAAGTGGAATCCAAAAATATATATGTTACACTGCTAATCGGAACTGTTGAGTAAAAAACCGGCCAAGTGCGAGTCGAACTCGCCCATGAAGGGTTCCGTAGCAGCAAGTAACATAATATTAAAGTTCTTGTAATGTGTTGTAACTTTGATCGATGTTTTAATAATAGTGTATTTTTTTCGGTTTATGACGCATTAAAAAAAAACTACTTACTGGATTTCGTTCAAACCAATTTTCGTTGGTAGTTTTTATAGTAATGTACATCATATATTTTTTTTAGTTTTATCATTCTCTTATCTTAGAAGTTAGAGGGGGGGGGGACACACATTTTACCACTTTGGAAGTGTCTCTCGCGCAAACTATTCAGTTTAGAAAAAAATGATATTAGAAACCTCAGTATCATTTTTGAAGACCTATCCATAGATACCCCACACGCATGGGTTTGATGAAAAAAAAATTTTTGAGTTTCAGTTCTATGTATGGGGACCCCCAAAATTTATTGTTTTTTTTTCTATTTTTGTGTGAAAATCTTAATGCGGTTCACAGAATACATCTACTTACAAAGTTTCAACAGTATAGCTCTTATAGTTTCGGAAAAAAGTGGCTGTGACATACGGACGGACGGACAGACAGACAGACAGACAGACAGACAGACAGACAGACAGACAGACAGACAGACAGACAGACAGACAGACAGACAGACAGACAGACAGACAGACAGACAGACAGACAGACAGACAGACAGACAGACAGACAGACAGACAGACAGACAGACAGACAGACAGACAGACAGACAGACAGACAGACAGACAGACAGACAGACAGACAGACAGACAGACAGACAGACAGACAGACAGACAGACAGACATGACGAATCTATAAGGGTTCCGTTTTTTGCCATTTGGCTACGGAACCCTAAAAAGGCAGTTGATTTGTTGACAACAAAACAAGGCACGCCATCTAGTGGCAACTAAAAGAACTAGAGTTGGCGCGTTTTGTTTTATTTTATTATACTTACATACGTCCATGTTATGGTCCCAAAAAGTCATTATGTGCGCCAAATTAAAACAATCTTGTCAATAGGTAGGTTCGAAGCAGATAAACAGTTATTTTGGGCCGTGACAGACCACAAATTACAAGAGACAACACTGGACAGAGCCGTCATGAACCTAGGTCCTAAAATTTTTGCCAAAAGGACCAGCTTGACTTGAAGGACTTTGGAGCGTATTTCATCTGATTTAGCTATTTAATTATCATATTTTATTATCTTTTTCTTTAAACTATTAAACGAAACTTATCACTAAAAGAAATTACCTAAACTAAGAACCTAGCCTAAGAACTTATTTTATCTTTAAATTTCTAAAATAAAAATATATAATTAAAAAAAATTAAAAACACGACTGCCATGTCAAAAAAAATGAACTAAAAAGCAGAAAAGCAAGATGTTAGTTAAACAGTATACCTAAATAAATAACAATTTAAATCAGTCACTCATTCACTCACTGACTAATCACGATGTTTCGAAAACTACTTGGTCTACAAAACAAAATTGGCATCGCCGTCGGGGGGACCAATCTGTAGAATACTTTTTAAATATATAAAAAAATCCCCTAAATATATAAAAAGGGTTTTTATAATTCAATGGAAGTACCCTATGAATTTTGATTCCCTTGAGAGTGTCGAAATATACGTTTTTTGCGACATAAACGGCTGTATCTTTTTTTTCCTTCAAGAGACTGCAGACCTGAGTATATATATTTTAATTTTTTAATATATGTACAACTCGAAATCTCCACGCGTTCCCGAGACAAAAGGTCTTGACAGACAGACAAATAGAGGGACGGACAACAAAGTGATCCTAAAGGGTTCGTTTTTTTCTTTTTGATGTACGGAACCTTAAAAAAAGTTGGACGAAGTGGTGGTTGTCATCATGTAAGACTGAGCTCGACAGACGCGTTTCCCCTGACTATGATAGGATTATTGGTGTATGTGGACTAGGATAGGTTAAGTTTTTATTCAGACCTTATGAATGTGGGAATGCTAGAACGAACGGAGCGAGGTGTAAAATTGGATCATCCTATCATAAATATTTATTACATTAACAGTAAGAGAATTTAAGATGGACGATATGTTACCATTGTTTGCACACGTCGGGGCCTAAATAACCCGTTTATACTGCGGTATACACGCCTGAAAATAATTTAAGTTTACTATGCTGAACACACGGTTCTATAGCATAGCATTACAGGCTAAATTGGTCTGATAGTGGCAGGATAGAATAATAATGTAAACTAGTATCGTAGGTAGGGAGTGGCGCCGCCACGTGTCCACTGGAGGTGTTCGGGGGGATCACACTCCACCAGTCGTAACCCTGTTATTTATATTTTCGTACGTACCTACGTTCCGCTATTACTATCGAAATGTTACGCCACAAATGTCATTAATATGCTCTGACGTCAATCTCTAAAACAGAAAATAATACCTATTTTTCTTGCCAGTCCTCCAGCACAATACTTAATTTGTTTCATACTAAATAGCGGCACTCATTTCAATTAGTTATTTTTAGGCTTTTTATTATATATACTTAAATAAGTCTGACGTCAAAGCGTTATACCATTATAAATATTTAAACGGTTATTTTATATTATTAACTCTATCATTATTGTTATCGACGCAACTCTTTGATGTATTGTAATGTAGTTATTTATGAGGTTTAAACAATTACCTTACGTATATTTTGTAGTTTTAATTTTTTTATCTGATATAAACCAGTACTTGACTGCGATCCCACCTGATGGTAAGCAGTGATGCAATCGTTGATGGTAAGGCGCAGTAATTTATTAGGAGCCTATTCACTCTACTAGGTGTCTTTAACCTAAATTATAATCGTACGGGAAGAACGCAGCAGGCAAATTGTTCCAGTCCTTCAATGTACGTGGTATAAATGACCATGTCCGGACCGTAGAGGTTTCAACAATTTATTGAAGGAACCGTCCCACATTTACACAAAATCTCGGTAATCAAACCAATCCATAAAAAAAGATTTGCAGACCCGACTGTAATGGTAATAATAATCGATATCGTCCCATAGCGCTTTCTCGTCACGCCTGTATTCTTTCTGCGAGACATTTAATTTATTTAACTATAGCCAAAATGGATTCAGAAAAAAATAATCTTAAATATAATTAATTAAAAGAAATACGCTATAGATATTCTTCTGGATATGAGTAAGGTATACGATAGAGTTCAATATCCTCTTGAATAAACGGGATGGGATAGGTGTACGTGGCATAGCTCATAAATGGTTTACGTTTTATCTCGAAAACCGATCACAATATATATGTAGAAATTGAACACTACAATCATAGTACGCGACCACTGTAAATAAATCAATCCCACAAGGTAGCGTACTCGGATGTATATTATTTCTTATTTACATTAATGATCTCCCTAAAAAAATAGATGCCGTAAAAAACTACAGAAATGTCATCAGCAAATAAAACGTATTTGCTGATGACATTTCTGTAGTTTTTCCTTGCTTAAATAATCTGACCCTTAACAATGACAGTCATCGAATTCTATTCTATCTGACATATATGTATACTTGGTTAAATGAACATAATCTTGAACTAAATTTCTCTAAAACAAAAATAATGCAATTCAGACCTTACCAAAAACGAGCCCTTGACATAAAATTTACTTTTAACGACATTAGACTGCGTGGATACCTAATTTTACTTTATTGGGACTTAATATTGATACAAACCTAAACTAGTAATCCTATAAAGCACACGTAGTAACAAAATTTCTAGGTTTTCTTATGCGTTATCGGAACTAAAATGATCTACGGATTTTAAATCAGCAAAAGCAGCCTGTAGCGCATATGCGCACTCTTGGCTTCGTTATGATATAATGCAATAGTACAAACATTGGGGTAATAGTACAAACGCCGATAAACTATTTAAGCTACAAAAAAGATGTATACGCATCTTAACAAATATAGGATGTATGGACAGCTGTAGACCACACTTTATAAAACACAATATCCTAACGCTCACATCTCTGTGTATCTTTGAAATGTATCTGTTTTTCAGGAAAAATATGTCTCTTTTCCCCTTAAATAAGGATCATTACACAACCACGAAATTTGCGACACCAAAACGCAATACCGGTTTCGAAGCTGTCTATTTTCAATACAGGCCCTTATGTAATGTGTTTCAAGAATTACAATAAAATTCCAAAATCCCTAAAAGAAATTAAAGCAATCAATTTATTTAAAACAAAATTGTTCACTCATTTGAACCAGAAGTGCTACTATACATTGAAAGAGTTTTTTGAAGAAAAAATAAATAAATAATTAAATAAGCGTAAGTACATTATTGAATTGGTCTAATTCGTTATTACTAATGTTATTTTCATTATTATTATATTTTGACATTTAATTGATTTGACGTTATCCAATTATTTATATATTTTAATACTTGCAATATCAATAATTTTTGCTTTTCCTTTTTAAGTGTAATATTGAAAGTGATTTTTAAAATATATTTTATTTTATTGAAATTTATTATAAAGCAATCAATTTATTTAAAACAAAATTGTTCACTCATTTGAACCAGAAGTGCTACTATACATTGAAAGAGTTTTTTGAAGAAAAAATAAATAAATAATTAAATAAGCGTAAGTACATTATTGAATTGGTCTAATTCGTTATTACTAATGTTATTTTCATTATTATTATATTTTGACATTTAATTGATTTGACGTTATCCAATTATTTATATATTTTAATACTTGCAATATCAATAATTTTTGCTTTTCCTTTTTAAGTGTAATATTGAAAGTGATTTTTAAAATATATTTTATTTTATTGAAATTTATTCGTTTTGTTTTGCAGTACCCTTACAGGGTGTGTGTTTGAAACTTTTAATTTTATTCCAACCACTACAACATGTTTGCAATAAACTGATTTGATTTGATTTGAACAACGTAAGGGTGGATACTCGCCATACGTCGGTTTATCCGATGCAGATGTTAGAAATAACGGAATGGCCACACTTGGTTGACAGGTAGACTAGTAGAATGCCTAAGGCATTTAGTCCGCCTTTGTACCTATGCAGCTACGCGTTGCATGAAGTTTTAATAAATAAATAAATGGCGGAATCAAGTCATGTAATTCCTGCGCACACTCTCCAAAATGCAACCTGTAAAACACCGAAAGGCTGGCTATCCTACGCTTTTAAGATTGGATTTAACCAAATTTGGATCACCAATCAGCTGTGGAGTACCGCCGGACCTACGCAAGAACGCCTAGTTTCCTAGCAGCTACTTTGGCTTTGGACTCAATGAACCGCCCAAAATTGATGTCGGAGGAAATTTCAATACCGAAGAGCTGAAGGCGGTCGGTATAATCCAATGATACATTCTGAAAAATATGGATTCAAGCAAACATTTTTAAAGTGATCAGGCAGAAGTGACTGCGATGGTACATTTGTAATACCGGCAATTAGGTACTTGCTTGTGTTTATTAAAATAACACTGAATATAAATTCTTTCTATATACCAATTTAAAATGGTCTTAAAATGAAGCTGCAGTTAGCATTTCAAACATTGTATGAGGAATAGTGAGTGCGTGGTGGTAACATTTCGCTATCTCTTTGCGCGACCCAATAGCGGTGATGATGACGTCACATTGTAGTTTGTGCGAGTCTAACTGACTTCATTTTGAATGGATTTAAATTTGTAAAAAGTCTACTATTTTATACAAATAGTAAAAAGAGAATGAGTCAAGTAGACAATTGTTGAGTCAACCGATTGGAACGCATTGTTATTTCGAAGTATGTGAGCTCACATCATGCATCTGGGACGTCACTACTTAAATTAGATTTGTAATTGACACGGTTCGATATCGGTAGGCCTCTCATAGCGAGCTGCGAATCGTTCGAACAGCTTACCTGTGATTTTAGCCGGTAAAAGTCTGACACTCCCTCTTACTTGACCCAGAGCGGGACAAGTTATTTGATGATTTCTCACGTACAAAAAAGGGCCTCACATAGTACCTACGTGATCAGTGTACATTACATTATATTATATTTATTGTAGGTATCTGTGTATATTTACAAGAAGCCTAGCCTAGCCTTTTTTGTATAAGCTGTGTTACTTTTTGGTGTACAATAAAGTTTATTCTATTCTATTCTATGAATCGCCCCTATAGTCGAGCTCTTAATAACAACTTTACTGAGTCTCTTAAAAAAGCATTTCATCAATACTACCGAGCTGCTGAAACAGCTGAAGGCTTCAGGCTTATAACCAGCTGTCGCGACTAATTCACTTACCTTATCTCTTACATTGACCGATTATTAGGTTCAATTCAATAATAACAGGAAATATATTTGATTATGTTTATATTAAGTATTTATAACTATGCATTTATAAGACACAACCCATGTCTTATAAATGCATAGTTCTCTCAGGCTCGTGTACTCGTGCCCACTATACGTCAGAGTTTGTATATAACGAACTATGCATTTATAAGACATGGGTTGTGCTCGTGTACTCGTGCCCACTATACGTCAGAGTTTGTATATAACGTTATTCAGACGATTAATCCATCTGAGAGGAGACCATACTATGTCTTGTGCCGTAGCAGGGCCGGCCTGGGTCGCGACCGCGACTCGCTAGTACTCGTGACGTCATAGCCGGCGCGGCCATTGCTCCGTGACGTCGATGTCACACGTCGTACACTGGTCGGAGACCCGCCCACCGAGCTCACCGAGCGTTCTTCACACAAAGCGATGGCTGCGCCCTTCTCTATAGTTGACCTAATTTCCCATCGAAACTACGCAAGACACGAAAATAGGTTGCAAACTATTTACAGCATAGCACCAAAACGTCTATTGAGATATAATATTGAATATTAATGAGTGTGCAGTTACAGGTGCATTGTATTTATGCATTTCATGAAATATTGTTAGAAAATAATCAAAATGCATTTGTTGTATTACACTCTTGACCAGGTCCCTAGGTTTATGTAGTTTGGTATATTATATGTATAGCTACAAACAAAATGAAATTAACACGTTTATCAAATAGGGAAACTTTATAATTTGCTTTGATTTGCGTCATTGTGGTAGGAATCGGTATGATAATTAACTCCCTATCTATATCTACATAATATTATAAAAAAATATACATATATTTATAATTATATTCACAACAACTACTGAATTGATTTAAAAAATTCTTTGTGTATTGCTCATTTAGTAAAATAATGACTTTGACTTTGATTGTATCACCTCTAAAGTTTCTAAAAGTATTATTGCACCAAGTGAGCAGTATGTTTTTTCTACTTTTACAAGGGTAAATCCGCTGGCAAAAGCTAATTACTGATATAATGTAAAACTAACACTACTATGAAGCGCAAAAAATTAACCAAAATTACACAAATAAGAAAAGGTTGGTAAAAAAATAAACAATTACCTATACATTACGTTACTTTTCACCGGTTAGCTATGCTTTTCACGCAGTCTGGGTCCAAAGTCTGCTATTACAATAGTGGCAGAATGGTCTATCATTGATTTCATAATTATTGATTTTGAGTAAGTTGAGTAATCTATTATTATAATGCCGTCATTATGACTTTCCAATGATCAACCACTGACAACCATTGAAAGAAGTGGGATAGAATGGTAATCCCGTACATATTTACAAATGAATATCTTACTTATGCGGTAATCTGCAAAAATTTTGACAGTTCCTTTGATCAGTGACCAGTACCTACCATTAGAACGTCATTGTGCAATCATTACTTTTAATTAGCTCGAAATTGTCATTTAACCGCAACTCTATTACGAGACCATTGACCGATCAATGATCGATTATTATGAATTAGCAGATTAGGAACTTTTAGCAAAATTACATCTTAACAGTCCACAATCGCAATTCCTTTAACCCGGATAAGTTTAAATCCCCGAGACGAAAGCATACAGTTTGTTCATCCATCCCTGCTCATTCGAGGCTAGCTCAACGTTTTTATAATTTCCTTGGTTCCTATGTTTACAACAGAGTAAATGAAATCTTACATATGTACGAAATGACTAAATATAAATGTAAAACAACAGTAATGAACTGGCTCCTTGATTTGGACTATGAAGGCACAGAATATATTATCCAAATCATAAAGTAATTTTAATCATAATCATTTAAACACTATCACAGACATACATTATGCACCGCACACACCATACATTATACACAACACACATTTCAAATATTAATTTTCCTTTACTTGTAGCATGTCATTCTACGAATCTCTCTCGCTAAAAATCTTACAAACATTAGATTCATGTTTATGTGCCGCAACATGCGATTATGTTTAAAAGGGTGTGAGCCTGGAGATCTGCAACACAGGTCTCGAACTTAGTTCAGACTTCAGCTCTCACAAAGGCAAAATGTACAAATAAACTTCTGTTAAAATGTACCTTTTTGAGAGAAATAAATGATATATTATTATTATTTGGGACTTACGGGTTGAAAAACCTTACTTAATTCGGTAAGTACCTGACTTACTTCCTGAATTTTGTGAGGTGGTGATGATTTATTTATCTTAAGGTATTCTTATAGGCTCGAGTAATTATACGTAACGAGTAATGCCAGTTTGTCAAAGATACCTCTTTACCAATATTAAGTTTAATTTTAACTACAAACTTGGACAGGCAATTCATTTTCTGGACCTACCCATGTACCTAACGTCTCTACTTGGCTCGGGCTCTTTCACCCAAATTGGTTGCCTTGAGGTTACAATATAGTGCCTATAGTAGCTGTTTGTCAAAGATACCTCTTTACCAATATTCAACATTTTAACTAAAAACTTGGCCAACGATTATAGTTCTTATGATACCTACTTATGTTAGAGCTCAACCACATTTTACCATTCGGTATGCAAATATTTATTTATTGAATCTTTATGCACAAAAAATTGTACAAAGGCGGACTTAATGCCAGTCGTAAAATTGGATCATCCTATCATAAATATTTATTACATTAACAGTAAGAGAATTTAAGATGGACGATATGTTACCATTGTTTGCACACGTCGGGGCCTAAATAACCCGTTTATACTGCGGTATACACGCCTGAAAATAATTTAAGTTTACTATGCTGAACACACGGTTCTATAGCATAGCATTACAGGCTAAATTGGTCTGATAGTGGCAGGATAGAATAATAATGTAAACTAGTATCGTAGGTAGGGAGTGGCGCCGCCACGTGTCCACTGGAGGTGTTCGGGGGGATCACACTCCACCAGTCGTAACCCTGTTATTTATATTTTCGTACGTACCTACGTTCCGCTATTACTATCGAAATGTTACGCCACAAATGTCATTAATATGCTCTGACGTCAATCTCTAAAACAGAAAATAATACCTATTTTTCTTGCCAGTCCTCCAGCACAATACTTAATTTGTTTCATACTAAATAGCGGCACTCATTTCAATTAGTTATTTTTAGGCTTTTTATTATATATACTTAAATAAGTCTGACGTCAAAGCGTTATACCATTATAAATATTTAAACGGTTATTTTATATTATTAACTCTATCATTATTGTTATCGACGCAACTCTTTGATGTATTGTAATGTAGTTATTTATGAGGTTTAAACAATTACCTTACGTATATTTTGTAGTTTTAATTTTTTTATCTGATATAAACCAGTACTTGACTGCGATCCCACCTGATGGTAAGCAGTGATGCAATCGTTGATGGTAAGGCGCAGTAATTTATTAGGAGCCTATTCACTCTACTAGGTGTCTTTAACCTAAATTATAATCGTACGGGAAGAACGCAGCAGGCAAATTGTTCCAGTCCTTCAATGTACGTGGTATAAATGACCATGTCCGGACCGTAGAGGTTTCAACAATTTATTGAAGGAACCGTCCCACATTTACACAAAATCTCGGTAATCAAACCAATCCATAAAAAAAGATTTGCAGACCCGACTGTAATGGTAATAATAATCGATATCGTCCCATAGCGCTTTCTCGTCACGCCTGTATTCTTTCTGCGAGACATTTAATTTATTTAACTATAGCCAAAATGGATTCAGAAAAAAATAATCTTAAATATAATTAATTAAAAGAAATACGCTATAGATATTCTTCTGGATATGAGTAAGGTATACGATAGAGTTCAATATCCTCTTGAATAAACGGGATGGGATAGGTGTACGTGGCATAGCTCATAAATGGTTTACGTTTTATCTCGAAAACCGATCACAATATATATGTAGAAATTGAACACTACAATCATAGTACGCGACCACTGTAAATAAATCAATCCCACAAGGTAGCGTACTCGGATGTATATTATTTCTTATTTACATTAATGATCTCCCTAAAAAAATAGATGCCGTAAAAAACTACAGAAATGTCATCAGCAAATAAAACGTATTTGCTGATGACATTTCTGTAGTTTTTCCTTGCTTAAATAATCTGACCCTTAACAATGACAGTCATCGAATTCTATTCTATCTGACATATATGTATACTTGGTTAAATGAACATAATCTTGAACTAAATTTCTCTAAAACAAAAATAATGCAATTCAGACCTTACCAAAAACGAGCCCTTGACATAAAATTTACTTTTAACGACATTAGACTGCGTGGATACCTAATTTTACTTTATTGGGACTTAATATTGATACAAACCTAAACTAGTAATCCTATAAAGCACACGTAGTAACAAAATTTCTAGGTTTTCTTATGCGTTATCGGAACTAAAATGATCTACGGATTTTAAATCAGCAAAAGCAGCCTGTAGCGCATATGCGCACTCTTGGCTTCGTTATGATATAATGCAATAGTACAAACATTGGGGTAATAGTACAAACGCCGATAAACTATTTAAGCTACAAAAAAGATGTATACGCATCTTAACAAATATAGGATGTATGGACAGCTGTAGACCACACTTTATAAAACACAATATCCTAACGCTCACATCTCTGTGTATCTTTGAAATGTATCTGTTTTTCAGGAAAAATATGTCTCTTTTCCCCTTAAATAAGGATCATTACACAACCACGAAATTTGCGACACCAAAACGCAATACCGGTTTCGAAGCTGTCTATTTTCAATACAGGCCCTTATGTAATGTGTTTCAAGAATTACAATAAAATTCCAAAATCCCTAAAAGAAATTAAAGCAATCAATTTATTTAAAACAAAATTGTTCACTCATTTGAACCAGAAGTGCTACTATACATTGAAAGAGTTTTTTGAAGAAAAAATAAATAAATAATTAAATAAGCGTAAGTACATTATTGAATTGGTCTAATTCGTTATTACTAATGTTATTTTCATTATTATTATATTTTGACATTTAATTGATTTGACGTTATCCAATTATTTATATATTTTAATACTTGCAATATCAATAATTTTTGCTTTTCCTTTTTAAGTGTAATATTGAAAGTGATTTTTAAAATATATTTTATTTTATTGAAATTTATTATAAAGCAATCAATTTATTTAAAACAAAATTGTTCACTCATTTGAACCAGAAGTGCTACTATACATTGAAAGAGTTTTTTGAAGAAAAAATAAATAAATAATTAAATAAGCGTAAGTACATTATTGAATTGGTCTAATTCGTTATTACTAATGTTATTTTCATTATTATTATATTTTGACATTTAATTGATTTGACGTTATCCAATTATTTATATATTTTAATACTTGCAATATCAATAATTTTTGCTTTTCCTTTTTAAGTGTAATATTGAAAGTGATTTTTAAAATATATTTTATTTTATTGAAATTTATTCGTTTTGTTTTGCAGTACCCTTACAGGGTGTGTGTTTGAAACTTTTAATTTTATTCCAACCACTACAACATGTTTGCAATAAACTGATTTGATTTGATTTGAACAACGTAAGGGTGGATACTCGCCATACGTCGGTTTATCCGATGCAGATGTTAGAAATAACGGAATGGCCACACTTGGTTGACAGGTAGACTAGTAGAATGCCTAAGGCATTTAGTCCGCCTTTGTACCTATGCAGCTACGCGTTGCATGAAGTTTTAATAAATAAATAAATGGCGGAATCAAGTCATGTAATTCCTGCGCACACTCTCCAAAATGCAACCTGTAAAACACCGAAAGGCTGGCTATCCTACGCTTTTAAGATTGGATTTAACCAAATTTGGATCACCAATCAGCTGTGGAGTACCGCCGGACCTACGCAAGAACGCCTAGTTTCCTAGCAGCTACTTTGGCTTTGGACTCAATGAACCGCCCAAAATTGATGTCGGAGGAAATTTCAATACCGAAGAGCTGAAGGCGGTCGGTATAATCCAATGATACATTCTGAAAAATATGGATTCAAGCAAACATTTTTAAAGTGATCAGGCAGAAGTGACTGCGATGGTACATTTGTAATACCGGCAATTAGGTACTTGCTTGTGTTTATTAAAATAACACTGAATATAAATTCTTTCTATATACCAATTTAAAATGGTCTTAAAATGAAGCTGCAGTTAGCATTTCAAACATTGTATGAGGAATAGTGAGTGCGTGGTGGTAACATTTCGCTATCTCTTTGCGCGACCCAATAGCGGTGATGATGACGTCACATTGTAGTTTGTGCGAGTCTAACTGACTTCATTTTGAATGGATTTAAATTTGTAAAAAGTCTACTATTTTATACAAATAGTAAAAAGAGAATGAGTCAAGTAGACAATTGTTGAGTCAACCGATTGGAACGCATTGTTATTTCGAAGTATGTGAGCTCACATCATGCATCTGGGACGTCACTACTTAAATTAGATTTGTAATTGACACGGTTCGATATCGGTAGGCCTCTCATAGCGAGCTGCGAATCGTTCGAACAGCTTACCTGTGATTTTAGCCGGTAAAAGTCTGACACTCCCTCTTACTTGACCCAGAGCGGGACAAGTTATTTGATGATTTCTCACGTACAAAAAAGGGCCTCACATAGTACCTACGTGATCAGTGTACATTACATTATATTATATTTATTGTAGGTATCTGTGTATATTTACAAGAAGCCTAGCCTAGCCTTTTTTGTATAAGCTGTGTTACTTTTTGGTGTACAATAAAGTTTATTCTATTCTATTCTATGAATCGCCCCTATAGTCGAGCTCTTAATAACAACTTTACTGAGTCTCTTAAAAAAGCATTTCATCAATACTACCGAGCTGCTGAAACAGCTGAAGGCTTCAGGCTTATAACCAGCTGTCGCGACTAATTCACTTACCTTATCTCTTACATTGACCGATTATTAGGTTCAATTCAATAATAACAGGAAATATATTTGATTATGTTTATATTAAGTATTTATAACTATGCATTTATAAGACACAACCCATGTCTTATAAATGCATAGTTCTCTCAGGCTCGTGTACTCGTGCCCACTATACGTCAGAGTTTGTATATAACGAACTATGCATTTATAAGACATGGGTTGTGCTCGTGTACTCGTGCCCACTATACGTCAGAGTTTGTATATAACGTTATTCAGACGATTAATCCATCTGAGAGGAGACCATACTATGTCTTGTGCCGTAGCAGGGCCGGCCTGGGTCGCGACCGCGACTCGCTAGTACTCGTGACGTCATAGCCGGCGCGGCCATTGCTCCGTGACGTCGATGTCACACGTCGTACACTGGTCGGAGACCCGCCCACCGAGCTCACCGAGCGTTCTTCACACAAAGCGATGGCTGCGCCCTTCTCTATAGTTGACCTAATTTCCCATCGAAACTACGCAAGACACGAAAATAGGTTGCAAACTATTTACAGCATAGCACCAAAACGTCTATTGAGATATAATATTGAATATTAATGAGTGTGCAGTTACAGGTGCATTGTATTTATGCATTTCATGAAATATTGTTAGAAAATAATCAAAATGCATTTGTTGTATTACACTCTTGACCAGGTCCCTAGGTTTATGTAGTTTGGTATATTATATGTATAGCTACAAACAAAATGAAATTAACACGTTTATCAAATAGGGAAACTTTATAATTTGCTTTGATTTGCGTCATTGTGGTAGGAATCGGTATGATAATTAACTCCCTATCTATATCTACATAATATTATAAAAAAATATACATATATTTATAATTATATTCACAACAACTACTGAATTGATTTAAAAAATTCTTTGTGTATTGCTCATTTAGTAAAATAATGACTTTGACTTTGATTGTATCACCTCTAAAGTTTCTAAAAGTATTATTGCACCAAGTGAGCAGTATGTTTTTTCTACTTTTACAAGGGTAAATCCGCTGGCAAAAGCTAATTACTGATATAATGTAAAACTAACACTACTATGAAGCGCAAAAAATTAACCAAAATTACACAAATAAGAAAAGGTTGGTAAAAAAATAAACAATTACCTATACATTACGTTACTTTTCACCGGTTAGCTATGCTTTTCACGCAGTCTGGGTCCAAAGTCTGCTATTACAATAGTGGCAGAATGGTCTATCATTGATTTCATAATTATTGATTTTGAGTAAGTTGAGTAATCTATTATTATAATGCCGTCATTATGACTTTCCAATGATCAACCACTGACAACCATTGAAAGAAGTGGGATAGAATGGTAATCCCGTACATATTTACAAATGAATATCTTACTTATGCGGTAATCTGCAAAAATTTTGACAGTTCCTTTGATCAGTGACCAGTACCTACCATTAGAACGTCATTGTGCAATCATTACTTTTAATTAGCTCGAAATTGTCATTTAACCGCAACTCTATTACGAGACCATTGACCGATCAATGATCGATTATTATGAATTAGCAGATTAGGAACTTTTAGCAAAATTACATCTTAACAGTCCACAATCGCAATTCCTTTAACCCGGATAAGTTTAAATCCCCGAGACGAAAGCATACAGTTTGTTCATCCATCCCTGCTCATTCGAGGCTAGCTCAACGTTTTTATAATTTCCTTGGTTCCTATGTTTACAACAGAGTAAATGAAATCTTACATATGTACGAAATGACTAAATATAAATGTAAAACAACAGTAATGAACTGGCTCCTTGATTTGGACTATGAAGGCACAGAATATATTATCCAAATCATAAAGTAATTTTAATCATAATCATTTAAACACTATCACAGACATACATTATGCACCGCACACACCATACATTATACACAACACACATTTCAAATATTAATTTTCCTTTACTTGTAGCATGTCATTCTACGAATCTCTCTCGCTAAAAATCTTACAAACATTAGATTCATGTTTATGTGCCGCAACATGCGATTATGTTTAAAAGGGTGTGAGCCTGGAGATCTGCAACACAGGTCTCGAACTTAGTTCAGACTTCAGCTCTCACAAAGGCAAAATGTACAAATAAACTTCTGTTAAAATGTACCTTTTTGAGAGAAATAAATGATATATTATTATTATTTGGGACTTACGGGTTGAAAAACCTTACTTAATTCGGTAAGTACCTGACTTACTTCCTGAATTTTGTGAGGTGGTGATGATTTATTTATCTTAAGGTATTCTTATAGGCTCGAGTAATTATACGTAACGAGTAATGCCAGTTTGTCAAAGATACCTCTTTACCAATATTAAGTTTAATTTTAACTACAAACTTGGACAGGCAATTCATTTTCTGGACCTACCCATGTACCTAACGTCTCTACTTGGCTCGGGCTCTTTCACCCAAATTGGTTGCCTTGAGGTTACAATATAGTGCCTATAGTAGCTGTTTGTCAAAGATACCTCTTTACCAATATTCAACATTTTAACTAAAAACTTGGCCAACGATTATAGTTCTTATGATACCTACTTATGTTAGAGCTCAACCACATTTTACCATTCGGTATGCAAATATTTATTTATTGAATCTTTATGCACAAAAAATTGTACAAAGGCGGACTTAATGCCAGTCGACCTTAGGGCGGTGCAGAAACATACCATGGCAGGTGCATCTTATTAAATAGACAAACAGAAGAGAAACAAATACAATAGTAAATAAATATTTAAATAATAAAAAAACAAATCCAACCAATCAGTGCTGTGATGATTCTACCAACATCTTGCGAAAATGTTCACGAATCGGCTAGAATCCATCCTGATATTCAAAGGGAGCGCATTCCAAAGAGATATACGACGACGGAGAGATATACGGACGAAAGAGGAAGAAAATATTTACATTATTTTATATCGTTGTTAACAAAATACCAGATCAATTTATTAATTATCGTTATCAATTTTTTATTAATAAAAGTTAAAAATCTCTGTCTGTATTAAAAGGAAAATTTAAATTATCATTATGTACAATCATAATTATTCATTCATTATATTTAGATTCTAGACATTACAGAAAAGTATACTTATTTTTTTGGAGGTTGGTAGCTAATGAGTTCGTCCGTGACACTTTGTAATTCTAGGTACACCGAAGGTCAATCAAAACTTGACTCATGAAAACGTCTGTTTACTTTCACTATGACACATCATCGCGTCAAATCGCGTGCGCATGTAGATTTACCGAGACGAAACGGAAGTTCCGGAGCCGACTGTCTCTATGACTATAACTACTAATGGACTGTCTTCCCTAACTCAATTAGTTATCTATACTTTTGATATTATTAAAGCTAAAGATTTGTTTGTTTTGACAATTTTTTTATTTATTTATTAAAACTTCATGCAACACAAAGGTGCAAAAAATATGTTAGTATTAGATAGCCCATTTATCGAGGAAGGATTAATATTACTTTGACATCAGATTATGACCCACGGGAGCGGAGCAGTAAGCAGTAACCAAAGACGCGGGTGAAAACGCAGGGGATAGCTAGGTATATGTTTTAATAAAAATAAATGAACCTAAAGTTTACCTTTTCCTAGCCTTTATGTACATATGGAATAGAATGGATAAAAGACATTAAATATGGAATGGAATGCGCATGAATCAACCGAGTACAAATGTAGCGCCTTCTATCCACAGTTAGCATTCATGTGGTTTAATTAGGTCATTAGAGCTTTACTAAGTAAGCGAGTACTTTATTTAATGTTTACATATCCTTGTAGGTAGAATGAGGATAAATTGTGTAGCGTTTTAATGTAGGGTTAAAAAATAAAACAATATTCTAAAAAACCTAATAATTATTTCTAATAATTAAAAATTTCGTGTCAGAATGTTTGATATGGAACTCCTGAAATAGCTGGACCGATTATTATGGGTATTTTTTTATATATTGTACCCTTTATTCTAAAAAACAACATTCACCTGCATTTTTGTATTATTATTTTATATTATTATATTCAATCAAATCTTTAGATTATTTACCTTTTGCCGAAGCTATATTGGTAAATAAGTTTCATGGTTATTAACCAGTTTTACTTGTAGATTCGTCTTGATGAGACGAATCGATAGCTATAATTAACTTCATTTGGGGAAAAATGCAAATAGTTGGTTTTTCCAAGAAGGGTACGATATTTAGGTAGATCTGAGAATAGGTCAATAGGCTATTTTTTACGTTTCTACCCCCCTTACTCCATTTTTTTCTTTAATAATTTAAATTCATGCATCGGAATGGTTGGATCATTGAATCAATAATTATTGTTTCAGCCTTCCGGCTTGCTGGAGAACCCACTGTCGTACAGCTGTATGCAGGAGGTGTACTGCATCTCTCGCTGGGACCCCGCCAGGAAGTACTGCCTCAGAATAGTCATGCCCCACGGATCTCTCCTATTACAGGTTTGTTTTCAGCAAATATACAGGTAAAAATAAAACTTATGGCGGTTTGAATCACTGCCGTTAGCGAATCACTGCGCAGTAGCAAATTCAAGTGATTTAGCAGAATTGAGATGTCGTGGTATTGCTGTGCAGTGAAATGCAAACTTCACAAACGTCATTAAGTTTAAATTAAGTAAATTACATTAATTGGATTATTACTGCTAAACAAATAATAGGTACCTACTACATGCATATCGACGGTGAAGTGCCAATATCTACTACCTATCTTACATTTTTTGAGAAAATTAGTTGCTAGAGTCCGTCTAATGAAAGCGTAAAGTGACGCGAAAGTATTGAAATAGTCGGAGAAAAAAGTTTTGATAATTGAGTATTTTTTATATCGCGTTGTAATTGACTGGCTATATAGAAAGTTGGAACATGGTTCAATAGAAATGTCAAAATAGAACTAGTTTTTTTTTTTTTAATAATTTTACTGCTGACAGTTGAAAGTAAAACCACAAGCTCTTTAGGGATGAAAAGTATTACTTTCAACCCGCTCCTCAGGCAACTTCAGACCTACTTTCAGAGTATGAGTAATGAAATAGTACATTGTTACACTAGGGGTGAAAGTAACTCATTTCGTCCCGAGAAGGAGTTGGCGGGCGAGCGAAGCGAGGTCGCTAATTCGAGGGGTTAAATGGGTTACTTTCACCCCGAGGTAAACACTGTGCTTTTCATTACGAATACGAGGAAACTAAAAGTAAAATAAAAAGTTTGTAAAACCTGAGTCGTCGTACCTATGATTTTAAGTAGGTATCTTTCTTCTGATATAGGCGGTAAAAGGTATTCCTCTACTGCTTTAGCCTCTTCTCTTGTGAAATTAGGCGTTAAATCACTATTTTAATCTGATAAACATAACGTGTTAATACAAATCTCGTTGTACGGAAATTTAAACAAATCTCGAAAAAACCAACGACTGATTGCCACTTTCCCGCCATTTTGTTTTCTTTTTTCTGCGGCCGGCCAGCTATTCAGCCTCATTAATGAAAAATTAGAAATGAATTGTAATCTTTTAAAAATAAAGTATTTTAAAGAAATAGTTAACAAATAAATCACTTAAAAATATAATATTATTTATTTAATACTTATCTTTAAGTTATTTCAATTTTATATCGCGCTGTGATTGACTGGCTGTATGGAAAATTGGAACGTGGTTCAATAGAAACGTGAAGATAGAACTAGTTTTTTTTTAATAATTTGACAGCTGTCAGTTGTAAAGTAAAACTCCCTAGGGATGAAAAGTATCACTTTCAGCCCGCTCCTCAGGCAACTTCAGACCCACTTTCAGAGTATGAGTAATGAAAAGATTATTTAAATTTAGTTAATTAACTAACAGTGGTAAATGTGATAACCTAACCGAAAACCTATTTAAATACATTTTTTCGATAAAAGACATGTTAAGATTGTGTACATTTACCTAGTTTACTAATTAAATCGATGGAGTATAGGTTATTATTACTACAAATAAATTAATTAATTACAATTATTTGACTTCTCAATAAGCTAATCGATTTTTACAGTTATTACAAATTTTCGATTTCGACAGTTGGGAGTTACTGGTTCTTCACCGTCGATATTCCCAGATAATGCAATTAAGCAATGCATGAATGCACCTCAATATGGTGTTTTATTTTCCAGGCAAACGATGCTTATACACGGGACCAATGGTATCATTCCATTATATGGAGAGTGAGTAGACATTTATTTATTTCCTTCCTCTTGTTATCTCTAATTGTTTACGTAGAATAGGTACATATTCTAATAAACGCTTTTATTTTCCAGAGAAATATGATAAGGTACAGGAAGTTTCTTACAAAGACTGTCAGAAGAGAAGTCGTTTTAAAAGAATTAAAGGTAAATATGCGATAACAAACGATTTTTTAGTAAAATACAATGCTTTATTAATTCATAGCTGGCCCGGCTTCTTTGGTTACTAACACAACTACATTCCTCGATGAATGGGCTAAATAAAACACTAATAGTACATTGTTACCCTAGGGCGAAAGTAACTTATTTTGTCCCAAGAAGGAGTTGGTCGCTAATTCAAGGAACTAAATAGGTTACTTTCACCCCGAGGTAAACACTGTGCTCTTTTCATTACGAATACAAGGAAAGTAAAAATAAAATAAAAATGTTGTAAAACCTGAGTCGTCATACCTATGATTTTAAGTAGGTATCTTTCTTCTGATTTAGGCGGTAAAAGGTTTCAACATATTAAGATACCAGTATTACCTAACCACATCCAGACTACAAATAAAGACAATGTACCCATGGACCCACCGCTACCTTGGCTTGGCTTGGGTTTGGTGCCTGTTTGAAAATAAGTTAAAGGAGTTTTAATTCGTTGTCATTTATAAAGATTTCAAGGGCCCCTTGGTAGAATTTGCTACGGGCCCTACATAGGCTTATTCCGGCACTGCAAAACAGTAGTTCTTGAAAGTAGCGCGTTCAAGCAAACAAACAAAACTGATTAGCTTGCAGGTATACATAGATGTGATTTATTTTATTTCAGAATATGGTGGATTTCGTCATGACCACGCCTTTGCAAGACGAAAGTGTGACACGCGCGCCTATGGAGCTACTTACCGATTTGCTCTCGGAGGTAACATTAGAATCATAATCAATACACAAATACAATAAATAGCGCACCTATGAAAATGTTCATGTAAACACAAGCTTTTATATTGTGTGAATTCACTGCCTATAACACGAAATGTGATTCGTGATCTCCTCATGTAATCTATTGACGTAGGTAGATAACCAACACCAGATCTTATACACCCACGTGCGCTATTCAATCGTAGCCGCCATAACTGTGCTATTTCCACAAATATTTAAAATAATCTTAGTAAAGAATAAACAATTTCGCCATTCGTGACGAAAGCGGGTTGTGTCTTATCACGAAGCATGTACAGGACACGTGCTCAAATATTTACGGTCGCATTATTTGATACACGGTTAACATGCAAATAACATTTGCTTAAAACGTTCTTTTTGTTAACAAATACATCCTAATTGCGGATTCTGGGACCAGTGACACTAATGACAGTACTGATCCAAAACTAACGAAAACAATAATCAAATACATACAGCGATTTGCCAGTGTATGACAATATTTGAAGGTCACTATTAGAGCCGATGCTTAGGTAGGACTGCGAGATTTTAAAGTAACCATGGCCCTGGACCGCAAATGGCAGGAGAAGAAAAACAGGAGTTTTAGTCAGTAAAAGTGTGACACTCCCTCCCGCTCCACCCAGACCGAGAGAAATCATATGATGTTTGTAACACGTAAAAAAGAATACGACTACATACAATCTTAGCACTAAAACTAAGTAGATAATAATGGTTTCAAATTTTCATCTATCTGTATATTTTTATTGTATGAAGTTCGTACGTCATAGCTCTCCTCATTACATTTTCAGTATGTATGTAATAAGTACTTGTAGACGTTTTGGCAAGGTTATGTCAGAGTTAACGTCACTGCGGCGTTTATTCATTGCAGTTCTAAACAATTTATATATTACAGAACCAGGGACTCAAACCGTAACCGTAATAATGTGTTTTAACCCTGTTTTTTACGGTTCCGTAGTCAACTAGGAACCCTTATAGTTTCGCCATGTCTGTCTGTCTGTCTGTCCGTCCTCGCTTAATCTCTGTGACCGTTAGCACTAGAAAGCTGAAATTTGGTACCAATATGTATATCAATCACGCCGACAAAGTGGTAAAATAAAAAATGGAAAAAAATGTTTTATAGGGGGGCTACCCCTATATGTGAAGTGGGAGGTGATTTTTTTTTTAATTTCAACCCTAACGTGTGATATATCGTTGGATAGGTATTTAAAAATGAATAGGGGTTTACTAAAATCATTTTTTGATAATGTCAATAATTTCGGAAATAATCGCTCCAAAAATAAAAAAACAATGTGTCCCCCCTCTAACTTTTGAACCATAAGTTTAGAAAATATGAAAAAAAATCTGAAAAGTAGAACTTTATAAGGACTTTCTAGGAAAATTATTTTAACTTGATGGAAAGAACAGTTTTTGTACAAAAAAGACAAAAGTGTTCTACAAAATAATTTCTGGACTAAGTTTATAGAAGTGTATATGCAAGCATTTTTTTGACCTCATAAGTGGATACACTTATTGTGATGGACGGGAAACTACGGAACCCTACACTGAGCGTGGCCCGACATGCTCTTGGCCGGTTTTTAAAACAGTTTCAACAGAAAAACACTTTTAAATGTAACAAATACAATAATGCTACCAAATGAAACTGTAACCTTTTTTAAGTATGTTTTAATAAGTTTTGCCGAATCAAACTGTAACTTGTTATATATGTTAATAATTGTTAATATATGTAACTGAAATAATCAGTTTTAGTATAGCTTTAGGTATAAGTAATTTTACAGTACCTTAAATAAGCAAAATGCAAATTTGGCAACTGCGTTTACCTGTTACACTTATTAATACTGTTAACACTTTTATATCTGTTACAGATATGTTACGATTACACTTTTATAAGTGTTTTTGGTTAACACATTGAAAACACTCATAAAATAGTGTTACCTATTTGATTCTGTTACCAATTCAACATGTAACACTTATAATTCTGTAACCTTTATGAAGGCGTTTTTAAGTCCCTGTTACAGAACGAAATTGTATTCACATCTTTCAAAAAGTTTTACTTCTGGCGCTTTTTGTAAGACATTTCTCATTATTTTTTTATTTGGTATCATTCTACCATTCATTTCCCTGCTGTGTGCTTTTGTCTTGCCTAGCTTCAATAAAGATAAACTTATTGGCACAAATCATCTGTTTAATAAATTTCAGCTCCAATTACTGCCAGGGCTGGGTGGGGCAGTGCTCCAGGGCCCCAAGCTTAGGGGTCCCCAAAAACCTGATCAGCAAACTTCTTATTGAACTGATAAACAAAAATTCTCCGACCTTCGAAATCTCAATAAATAGATTGCAATACTACTAATTGAATTTCGGCAACTCATTTTAGTCAGTAAAAGTTTAACCAGAGCAGGAAAAGTTATTTGAAGATTTGTGACGTAAAAATAAGGGGTCTCTTGCCACAGCCACGAATGCTGCCACGAGAAGCTAGAAGTGGCCACAAAGTTGAGCGCACGATAGCCACTTGTGGCCGATGGCTGCTACTTTTTTTATCCTATACGTGCAGTATCCTATAAGTTTAAATGCGCGAATGACGTGTGACGGTGTTTTGTTAAGCCATGCGTGCAGTATCCTATAGGTTTAAATGCGCGAATGACGTGTGACGGTGTTTTGTTAAGCCATACGTGCAGTATCCTATAGGTTTAAATGCGTGAATGACGAGTGACGGTGTTTTGTTAACCCATATTTGCAGTATCATAAAGGTTTAAATGCGTGAATGACGAGTGACGGTGTTTTGTTAACCCATATTTGCAGTATCATAAAGGTTTAAATGCGTGAATGACGAGTGACGGTGTTTTGTTAACCCATATTTGCAGTATCATAAAGGTTTAAATGCGTGAATGACGAGTGACGGTGTTTTGTTAACCCATATTTGCAGTATCATAAAGGTTTAAATGCGTGAATGACGAGTGACGGTGTTTTGTTAACCCATATTTGCAGTATCATAAAGGTTTAAATGCGTGAATGACGAGTGACGGTGTTTTGTTAACCCATATTTGCAGTATCATAAAGGTTTAAACGCACGAGTGACGTGTGACAGTGTTTTGTATGCGATGATTGACGGTTTTTAGTATTGATTGTGAAAACCATCATTCTTGATTGATGGAATTGATTGACACTTGCATGATCGTGTAATGGTCGCCTTAGCGTGTGGTGGCCACCGACGTCAACCGTGTGCGGCGAATTCATATAAAATATATTAAAGTTACATAAAATATGCCGTATGTTTTGTGGTTGTTGACGTGTGCGGCAATCGTAAAACATACCCATAGATGTCCCCATAGGTAGCTACTTAATAACCATTTGAGTCAGTTGGCGAGTTGGATCCGATCAAAATCAAGAAGAATGTAAGAAGTAGAATGATGCTCAATGCTATTATAGTTGTATCCTTACGAGAGCCAGTTACAATTACCGGCACGGATCTTGAGCGCTGGCTTCAAGTTGCGCAGAAGTCAAATATTCGGTCTCTTTAGCGGTGCGAAACGAGACGCGGGGGCGGGGAGTTGCAGTGATTAGCTCGCCGCGCCATCGTGTCTTAGACGTCACTCGTGTCTAACAACGACGACGATTGGCTCGCCAATGTATGGATTACGCAAAGCGATCCCCACTCTGACGCAAAGCGCTCAAGATCCTTTCCGGTAATTGTACGGTGCATGTGAACTTCACAACACAGTCATCATCGTTTTGGGGTCACTCTCCATCCGCTTTCTATATGACGCTCGGTGTAACGCAACATTTGGTACTTACATAAAAAAACGAAATCTGAAATTGACGCATCGCTAGCCTCAATATCAGAATGCATCACACACATTTGTTTTTAAGTTTTGATACTATCTAAAACAGAATTTCAAAATGCAACCAATTATTTATATTTCGCGAGAAAAGCTGTGTCATTGGCCATTTTAAATAAAAATCTACATAATGAACTAAATCATCGTAATATTTGTAACACCCGCCATCAGTACAGCTATATATGTCTCCTGTACTGTATTTGCTTTGGTGGATTTACTAATTTTAATAAATAGACAGACATATTCTAATTTGTAATTTACTTGAAATTGTAGTTTTTACATGCTTTTATTTATTTTACTTTGATATTTAAGTTGATGAGTCAATTCCATTTCTTTAAAAAGTTAATTCATAAAGTAGGGGCAACTGAATGGGGAGGGCTGAATTTTGCGTACAAATGTTTGGTTTGGATGACAATGCCTATAGTTAGCTAAGAGACTTTGTAATTCTAAATCCTGTTTGGTAGACTCCCAAAGGCGGTAGGCGGTATTTATTTGTTTGTTTAAAACGTGGTAGGGGTGTAACATACAAGGGTTAAAAATTAGATCATAGGTACATATGACTAAAGCATGCAAAATGCTCAAAGTATTCCTTAAAGACACGAGTAAAAAACTAGTGAAAAAAAAAAGTTTAATTGCTAATTTTCAGAATAAGGAAAGCCCGGAGTGGGAGGAGTGGGCTGAGCAGGTGACGGTGGCGGCAGCGCCACTGCTGGCCGAGCGCGGCGCGACGGGCGAGCTGTGCGCGCTGCTGGCGCGCGTGTGCCGCCGCCGCCCGCGCGCAGCACCGCTTCCCGCACTGGCGCCGCCCGTACGCCGCGTGCTCACACGCAACGTCGACTTTGCGAAGGCCCCCAACGCCAGGCGGCTTGTTAGAGACTATATCAGGTGCTTACCTAACACACACAGTTAGGCGCTTACCCAGCCTTTTGTGTTATTTTTACCTCAGTTGAACTTCAGAACATTTATTTCACACTTTCCAAGAACAAAATAGTTAAATATTTGTATGTGGCTGAGTAAAATATAGAAATTAGGTAAAAATGATAAGATTCAATAGTTTAGCCCCTTGAGCCTTGTGACGGAGAGCGGACGAATAAAAAGCAAGAGGAATAAGACTCCATTTCATTGCTTTTGGGTACGGTACCCTAAAAACGTTAATTGTCAGGGCTAGATACTATTTACCTTTAATCATTTTTTTTTACTAACTTTAAATAGAAAAAGCACAATCAGACATTGGATAATAGGTTTTTACCTATGAAATTGCCGTTTTTATAAAACGGGTTGCTTTGAAGGTGTTACATACTCGTATTATTTTTGGATTGACTTGGAAATTTTACTAGTTCATATAAACTTTATATTAACGTACCTTACGTTGGATTCTTTTTGTTTTGTATTTTCTATAATATCGCAGAACAGCTTACCATCAACGTTTGACAAAAATGGTATCGACATCTATGATATCATTAACTAAAAAATTCAAAATCCTACATCGCGATATTAGAGTTATCTACCCGGTTAGAACATGGTATATAACAGCCGGTTGCAGTAGCAGCAACGGGCAGTTGTCCAGACCAGACATAACATCCGTCTGGTCGCAGGATCATCCTCCCTTTTCAACGGAGCTATGTGGTTCTTGAATCTTGTGGGATACTCTGTTCCGCATATCTCGTCATTGGCTCCCAGTTTGGTTGTACACAAAGAAATTATTTACCAGATTCTTGGTATTGTACGACCAAGAATCTGGTAAATATCCATAAAATGTCCTGAATGTCTGATGTGTCATAAGATTCAGCAAAAGCCTCTTTAAGGAAAAAATAAATTTTATTCTAATCATGTTAGTGACCTGCATGTCATTGTAGCAGCACTGTAACCTCATTTGGTTACAATACACATTATTAATTGCTTTTAGCAGACCCAATCAATTCGAGTAAGTACTTAAATGACGTCAATCGATTTAACGATAACTGTTAGCTATTGATAGGGCGTCGAGCACAGTGTACGGACATTAGCACACGAGACCGATGGCTATGGTATATGTATATTACATGCGATCAGTACCTAATGATACTGAATGACTGCATTAACGATCGAAGCATGACTTAGTAAACTTGAGCTATATAAGCAATTCGATAACTATTTAAATAACGGGTCCTCATATCTTAAAATCTGGGATGCGGAAACGTTTAAAAGGATCACCATGATTGGCCCTAGACTAGAACGCAAAAAGCCATTAAAAGAACATAAACGGATTTTAGTGATAGTCTGACACTCCCTCTCGTTCCACCTTAGAGCAGGAGTAGGTACTTCTTTGATGACATCCTAGCTCCAAAAATCTTAAGTTACCTGTCTATGAAAAAGAACAACTTTCTTCAAAAAAGTCTTTGATTCTTTAATAGGTAGCTACTTCTTAAATGATTACCGAAATAAAAATTGGGCATTTCATACTAAAGCGAAGTACATTAGACCGACACACACGTGTGACACGCCTGATTTGTCCCTAGAGTCAATGTCACGTGGCGTGGATCTAATGTAGCTCTAAAAGTCTAGTTGCCATAGGTATAAAATGTAAGCGGCGACACGCTTAGATCGGCGTACGTGGGCCACGCGTGCTCAACGTAGTTCTACCTTTATTGTAATCAGCTGGTGATTGATTGACTGAACGAAGAGTCCAGGTTTTTTTTGGAACTTATTAAGACCGTTGAGGCAGTCTTCAGTGCTTATGAACACCCATTTTCTGATAACTGATAGCTAAAAGTGGCCGTAGCATATTCATAATCGGGACATAAATAGCGCAGAAGGAAGCCTAGCCATCACTAGTAATTTAGATATTCTATTCCAAGTTGGCTTATTAATAAATCGTTTTGGATGTTGCACACTCAGGAAAGCAAGACCATCTAACAATACGTCCGAATGATCGAAATGAAGTATCATTGGTACTATTTTGGTCAACTGACCAAAACAACCATCATGAAAAACAACATATTTACTAAACAAATTGATTACCTTTCAGAAACTGGCTAGTCGCCAGTTCCGTCACTCAGTAAATTACAGAGCTCATAGATAGCGTACCTAAAGTTATGGAGGCAAAGAAAGACAAGTGGGAGCTTGCGATTTTTGGTCTCTTATGTATACACATAATGTTAGTAGGAGTGGTTATTTATTAGTATGTTTGTGTGGTGCAGTGCGCTGAGCGCGCACAACTCTGGCGGCGCGCTGGTGCGGCGCTTCGTGGAGGTGACGCACGGCGGGCGCGCCGCCTGCCCCTACCCGCGCGCCGCGCCCAACCTCGCCGCCGTGGCGCTGGCCGCGCTCGACGACCACTTCCGCGACGCCGCCACGCCGCACGTCTGCGACGACAGCGAGGATGAAGTGCTGTGCTTTGCTGATATCTTAGACCACATGTAAGTTGCTTTGAAATGTAGAAATTCTGTTTTACGAAAGAGGGTATGTTTTATATGTGTGTGTAGATCCACGTCCACATTGTTTATTTATACGTAAGCTATTTACTATGACGCCGAGCGCTCCAACCCGAGTTATACATACACAAAACAGAAATTATTTCTTTGTAAGTGTATTGAAAACATTCGTTTCACACATGTGTAGACACTGCACTTTGAATTTTGCCACAGTTCCAATGACAAACTTTCTCCACTTGTATTATCGTAATATAACCAAGTTTCGTAAAAAAACTAGATTTGTTCCGTGCTTTTTCAGGTGTGAATATTCGGACTGGGTGTGCGTGGTGGGCGGCGTGCTGCAGCCGGTGCCGCTGTGCGCGGGCGCGCTGCGCTGCCCGCGCGTGGCGGCGCGCCTGGCGCGGCTGCTGCGCGCGCTGGCCGCCTCGCGCGCGTGCGCCGCGCACGCCGCCGTGTGCGCCGCGCGCACGCTGCGCCTCCACCCGCCCTCGTGGCTGGCGGCGGCCGCGCCCTCCGACCCGCTGCTCGCCTTACCTCATGAAGACCTGACACAGCTCTGGGGAGATATGGTAAATTATCTCTACATTTCAGACGGCTTCTCGTTTAAATCTCACTTTAAAAAAGAATTGTAATAATTATTTAAATTTTTTTAGCTTGGAAGTCTACTCAATTGCTGCTGTAAACGAAAAAGTTTTCTTCAAAGTATGAGCAAGCAACTCCCTGATTTTGTACTAGTCGCTTTAACTGCCCACGTAAGTACCTTCATACGCTTCATTCCAATAAACTAGGAATAAGACCACAAGTGCACATATCTAATTTTCTTTAATTCCTACAGCCAGCTGCTATAGAGGCTCTGTGTTTATTTTTGGAATGGGAAGTGACGACCGGAGAACAAACCCAGTTGGAGATTATTGCTGCGCTGCAGGGCACCGAACTTGGACAGAAATATTATAAGGATTTGTGTGAAAGGCAACAAAACCTTCAAAGACTGGTGAGTTCTAGATACTTAAATTATTAACTATGTGATTAATAATAGACCAGTGGTCTACCATTGAATTTAGTCTTTTTTTTTTTCTTCTTTTTTTTATTATTATTGATCGACTCGCGTTTGACCACTATCTCACCTGATGGTAAGTGATGATGTGGCCGACGATGAAGCACGCTTGCTTGAAAAAATCATGCATTGACATCCCCCGCTCTTGGGCGGAGCGGGAGATAGTGTCAGACTCTTACTGACTAAAAGACCCACCCCGTTCCTTCTAGCCTTCATACCGGGGCTTGAGCGCCCTTTCGGATAACCCTGGCCCCAGTAGGCTTCGACCCGGCTGGGTCCCTGCTGTTGCTGACAACTCCTTGAGGCGCGCGGGAACAGTGCGCGCCGTCGACGACTTGGGCTTGGTCCGGAAAGTTACCGGACGGCCGGACAGTGAGCTACCCATTGCTCACTGTCCGCAAGCCCGCGCCTACGGTGGCCGGAAATCGGGATCAGAATCCCGGTTGCGGCGGCGGCGGCGATAACGCCGTTGCCTGATGCGTTCGGCCTCCTCCTTTGCGAGCATTACTGCTTCGCAGAAGTCGGCGACCGCCTGCCACTCCTCCTCGCTCCGGACCATGGCCTCAACCAAGGGCACGGCGATGCTCCGCCGAGCACGCTTGCCTAGAAGTCTATTTCCCATAAGTGTGTCCATGGCATCGCGATGGGCCCTATCAGATGATCAGCATTTTTTTTTTATAAAGGGTTGTTTGTATAACACTAACAACGTTACAGGATTATTACTAACATCATATACAATAACTTTTGTTCTATCAAAACGAATTTCATTTACCAAAAAACAAACCTTCAAGATTCAACTCTGTATTTTGCTATACCCACGTCTGTATGACGCAACGCAAGCGCATCAAGCACCCTCCCTGCTCGATCCCCGCTTTCCTGTGCTATTGTAATATCGCTTGCTTTGCATAGACTTCATAATATTTAGGAAGTTCAATTTAAATATTTTTTTACACCACCTGCTCGATAATGTCGTTTTATACGTCATACAAACCTCACTTAAAGCAAGTCATTCTGTCCCTAGGGAAATGCAGTATGGACGATCCCTAGGGAATAATGAGATTTGAATTGGGCACAACAAAAATCGTCAACATTGTGAATTAAAATGTACCTACGTGCATCGAACAAGTTGACTCGAAATTCAAACTGGCCACTAACAAAAAAAAAGAAAATAGAATTAAACGTGCTCACTGACGGGAGTGTTATAGAAAATTGAAACTATAGAATCTTGGAGTATTGAATTTTGTTTGTTTAATGAACTTGTAAACATAATACTAATTTAGGATTTGGTCGACCAAATTGTCTTTTAATTATCTCACACATGGTGTAAAAAGTAGAGTATACAACACGGGGATAAAGCTGTCTTTATTTTGGGCGGCTTTAATTCCTCACTTCACTCAGGTTTCTTTATTAACTCCCAATGTTCGGGAGTTAATTATATAAATCTCTCACTAATGTTCGGGATTAAAATCAACAACCTTCGTTTCGTTCGGAATTCAACATGACGCCCGAGACTTAAAGACACTGCTTTATCCCCTAGTCACATAATCTACTATTATTTTTGTACGAAAATCTGATGAACTAAAATATGGCAAATTCTAAAAGTCGTAGAACAAAAGTTGTTGTTTATGATGTTATTAACACAGATCTGAGAGTTTGCCAGTGTTTTACAAATAACGTTGTATGTCCTTAAAAATATATAGATACCATTTTGACCTCATACAGGTCTTTATAAATTGTAAGATTTCATCATTTAATTTGATTTTGTGGTTTGTCCTGTACGAGTCCCAAGTCATGTGTGTGATTTTGTTTTAATTGTTTCAGCAATCGGAAGGCGGGCCGCGTCGGCTAGCGCTGCCAGTGCGCGCCACGGATAACGACGTAGCGGAGCTGCTGGCCGGCGGCGCGCTCGGCAACCTCGAGTGCCTCTCGCTCGCCTTCACCAGTGTCACCAGTGCCTGTGCGCATCACCTCATCAAGGTATACTCACTTATATTTCGCTTACGGTAGCCAGCCTCAACCTAGATTTTCCAAGTACATAGGAAATCTTATAGTGGACAAGGGTAAGTGCACTCTCTGTTCCTTGACTCTCATAGTCTGATGGGACAGCAATCGGTACCCAAATACGGAGAGATCAGACGCAGAGCCGAAGGTTTTACTTGCTTTCCGAGGCACGTGAGTATTACACCACCAACTTCCAAACTCCGAGTTGCTACTAAGAAATTACCCATGGAAAAACGTAGCCTGACTCGGGAATCCAATCCATAACCTTACGCACAGCAATCGCACTTTGTAACCACCAGATCAACAGGCAGCAACTCATTATTATGTATGACGCACGAAAACACCTGTTTCCCAAAACATGTTTATGTAAAATATTTTTTTAATCTGACGTAAGTTAAGGCCTTGACACTTTTCAACTTTTACCCAATCTTGGTTAACTAAAAGATGAACGACATATTTGGATGTATTACCGATTTTATTATCGATGATATATCCAAATATTAAAAAAAATACTCAAAGTTATGCGCCTGGTTGGGTTTGAACCCGCGACCTACAATTCGTAAGTTGGGGCCGTTACTACTTGGCCACCACTGCTCTATCGGTGATATATCCGGTATTATATGATAAAGATGTATAGAATACAATATTTTACAGTTGCCGTCACTACGCTACTTGAACCTGTGGGCTACAAAGTTCGGCGACAGCGGTGTGCAACTGATTGCTGAACATCTTCCGAAGCTTCAGGTCCTTAACCTCTGCGAGACGCCCGTATCCGACAAAGGAATCGAGGCATTATCAGGTAATCATCACTTTAAACAACATAAAGGAAAGGTAGCATATTTAAAGTACATAATTTGCAATATTTGGATATCGCCATAAATGCAACGCCATAACTGTTCTTCACTATAATGCATGTTTAGCTCTCCGGATATAAAACGATACTTACGTTCACTACATTTATTAGGGTCGTCTGGAAGTTTATTAGGAAACTACGACCTTTCACATAATATACAGACGAGAAAAATTTCACAAAAAGCTGAAATTTCAACAAATATTTACCGTCACCTTTCTTCTCAGGTCTCTCAAACTTGCGGCGTTTAAACCTAAACAGCACGTTGTTGTCTGCCGAGGCGTTCTCCGCGCTGCGCCAGCGCCTGCCGCAGCTGCAGGAGTACGACGTGCGCTACACGGAGGCGTGGTGACACCGCGCGCCCGCATCCCCGCCCGCGCCCGCACCACGCGCGCTCGCACCATCCGCGCCCGAACCACGCGCGCCCGCACCCCCGGCGCCCGCGCTCCTCGTGCCCGCACCACTCGCGCCCGCACCTCTCGCGCCCACATCACACGCGCCCTCCGCGCCTGTCACTTCCACTATTTAGATTCACATACGATCTCAAAGCGCTTGATCCCAGTATTACAATATTCTTCCAATAAGTTCCACCACGAAGATATATCCACCAAAAATATTTAATTCTATTATACCTTTTATTGTCAATATTATTAATTTTTTTTTTGTCTATTTTTACACAGTTAAGTTATTCGATAATATATAAAAAAACTAATGTAAAGGCTCACTGAACCCTAATGTTGATATTATATAATTATGTTATGTATATGTACACATATGGACATTATTGCATTTTTAATATTGCCGGGAGCAGGTTGCCACGTAGATAGGTCTACATTATACTATTGTAGGTAGTTTTTTTATTGTGTACAGTTATATTTATTATTGTTAATTAGTTATTTGAGACGTTCTTGTTTATTACTGATAATCGCTTGTACCTTCGAAAAAAAAAAATGTGAGTAAATATCGTATTCACAGTTAATTTTTAAGTTACTCATTTGACTTTATTACTAAATAAAATACATATTTTTTACTATTCAAGGACTCTAAATCTGGTAATAATACGTTCATGGTAGAACTACACTGCACACACATGTGCCACGTAGGTACGCCTTTCTGGGAGCGTCGGTCTCCATACATTTCGCTTGGAAACTAGACGCACGACCACGCGATGTTGTTCTACGTACAAATCGAGCGTGGTCCACGTGTGCCTCGGTCTAATGTAGTTCTAGTTACTTTTCTAAATGTACCGTCAAAGACACTTGCGCCTGACCACCGTTAAGTTCATTTTTGCTTGCACTCAAAACGAAAACTTCAAAGGATTTGGTTTAGCGGCGCTGCGCCGCAGGATTCAAGTAAAAATTTTTTAAGTGATCAGGCAGAAATGACCGCGATGGTACGTAACTGAGAGGGCCCAAACATGCGATGCGATGACGACATATGACAATGCATCGTATAATTCTATGCCAGTCAATTCTGCGCCGTACGTATCTCATCGCAGTTTTATGTGTGAGCCTTGTACGATTACGCTTCAGTAACACTTTCTTGTACGGTAAAAAGTAGAAGGTCCCGTTTCCCAACTATTTCGTTCTTAAATCAGCCTCTAATAATATAAGTAGGTACCTATTCTAATAAAAAATTCATTAGGTGAGTTATTCAAAACTAATTAGATATCTAGGCTTAATATGTATTTAGGTGTCTACTCAAAGTTGAAGTTTGGGTCCAATTTCATTTGATCTTCTCATCTCTGGGCTACAAAATCAAAGCATATGTTAAAGGAGGATGCTCTAAGGTAACCTGCGTAAATCAATTTTTTTTTTTGCATTTTACAGTCAGCGTCAAGTCGAAAGAATCCGTACTACCTATTTATTTACGTAATTCAAAAAAGACAGCTGCGCAGTATTGCTTTTTTTTAGTGTGCGACCAATGGTGTCAGTTAATTTATAAACTTGTTCTATAGTGATGTGACCCTCACGAAAGCCAAAAAGGTGTTCAGGAATAACTTCATCTAGTTAAGGACGCGTTATGTTCGGTATAATTCTTTCAATAGAAGGCTGGTAGCAGCCTTCTCCCAGTGGTCGAAAAACTTCTGGTAAAACCCAGCCTCATGCGGAGGCGTTCCGGTCTTTGGCAACATAATTATTTGTGCAATCTTTCTCGCTCAGGGTAAATAGAGAATCTCATGCATGAATTAAAAAATATTGTGATTAGAGTGATTCCCTTCTTCGCTAGATGCTTCAACAGAGTTGCGTCTATCATATTATACCCTGGTGCTTTACCTTCCTCTAACCTCTTGCTCTCTCTGTGAGAGTCAGTATGGCGGGTGTACCTCAGCGAAATAAATTATAGTAATTACTGTTGAAACGTACGTATAATATACTATTCAGTACCTGGCTCTAAAATATCTGCACCTCCTTTAGGATGCAATTATTTCAAAATTAAGGTAGGTACACCCGCCATATTGACGTCAAGATAGCGGTTGTTCTGTAATAATTTATTATTTAACCATTATTCATTAAATATAATTGCACCAATAAAATGTACCTAAAAAGTACCTACCTCAAGTAGAAAAGACCACACACTTGATCAGTTAATGTCGTGTATCAGTCACGTGACACACGTCGTTGACATTCTTAACAATTAGTGCCGTATATTTCGAAGACTTTTAAAGATATTTTGAAAACTTAATTAATTAAAGAAATCAGAAAGAAAAAATCAACGCTAGAGACTCGTGACAAGTCCGTGCTTCTATCGCCGGGCAGTCTCCACGAACGAGCGATTATTCCGCCAGCGTATCGTCGCAACTCGTAACGGAATATCCGCGTGTCCGTTACGAATCGTTGTGGAATCGCCGCGTTTCTGCGACGAGGCGTTGTGCAATACGTTACTTGGTAGACAGGCAGTACAGAAATGACCTGAGTTTGACAGAGCGCTCGCCGCTCGCCGAGTCGCCGCGCTCTCACTGCGAGAGCGCCACGTCCCGTGCCAAGGGTGCGGCGTGCCTGCTGCCAGAAGCAACAGGCGGCAATACTCGTAGTATTGCCGTTTCACTCGATTCGGTTACTCGTCGCGTCGCTGCGATAATATCGCCGTGTGGAGATATGTTTCAAGAGTGTGATAATATCGCCTCGATTCTCTCGCTCGTGGAGATAAGCCATTTTCATTTCATGGTCCAGTGTCTGTCTGAAAGTGGAAATGGACAGGCCGCGTAGCTGAATACAGACAACCGATGGACGAGAAGATCAATAGAATAGAGAAAAGACCGAAAAAAAATATTTACGTACTACGCGTTCCAAATGAGAATGGGACCGATTCCTATGTTTTGACGTCTCGTCGTACTGTCAAATCGAAGAAATTTTGGCAAAATTGAAGAACTTAGAGATGAATTATATTGCAGAACTGAATTCTGAATAAACTTTCGTTCACAGTTCATAAATAAATTAAATTTTTCGTAAATGAATTAATGTTTAAAAATTTCTTTCCTCGATTTGACAGTAAATCGTGACGTCACAACATGGCGATCGATCTTAATCTCATTTGGAACCCATTGTAATTATCTATATAAAAATTTTCACAGGGTAAGTAAGACCAACTGAGAGGTTAATATCTCAGTTCGTCTTGCCCTATTGAAAGGCTATTTAATGAAGAAGGGTTACCTGGGCGCTTACTTACCTACACTTTAAATCAATCTTAGTTTAAGAACGTAACAATATAAACAAACACTTATGTCTGCCATATAAACGCTTTAGGATTACGACAGCCACTGTGTTATTTAATAAGATTTATTTATTTATTATAAACACCACCATTTTAGGTAATAAGGTTAGTTAGAAATAACGCTTTAAACTATAGGATTGTAGAATAAAAATTCTTTGGGCTGTGAGAAAGATAAACAACCGGTAGTGTGTAACTGTGCGTCTTGAAATGGTTTTCTTTATTGATTTACTTGCATTATCTATACCTAGCATCATCCCTATATACTAAATCAATATTTCAAATTGATAGTAGACGAATTATCCAAACTGATTGCATTACGATCATTTTGCAGAATGGTATACATACTTCATAGGTGTCTAGGTATTTAAATACATACTTATTTTCTTATTTAAAAACTTTGATCTATACATTATGTGGTAGGTATATTGAGATGGTAAAGCCAACCGTACAACAGTGAAATCGCCAAGTATAGAAGTATAGCTAGATTAGAGCGCGAGCAAGATAACTTGGCGCGTAGCTAGGGGCGTGCTTAATGTTTCCAGCCTAACAAATCTATTTTCCTCAATTTGACTAAAAACGCTCTTTCATAACACAGTGTAATTTAAAGAATTAATTTATTTAATTTTTACCTTTATTATTAAAAAAAGTCGTGAGAACTTTGTAAATCTTTTATTGAATATCTTAATAACTTAATTAGCACTTTTAGCTCCAGAATTCCACGCTAGTCTTTATCAAAAGATTCGGATAAGTCCATTGTTAATTTGTCCATTTTGAGATCCATTGACCTATTAGATTTAAAAAATATTTTCTTACAGAGATACATTGTCATTCTTCTGGCATTACAGTAACGCTTGCGCTTTTGTATTGTCTCTTGTAGGGGCTTTGTTTATTTATGTTCAGTGGTATGATGCATTATCCAGTACTACAACAAAATTCTGTTTTAGATTTGGTACTATTTAGTCTTTCATGGATGAAGTTTGCAGAATTCATACCGTCATAATAGTTACTTGATTAAAATTTAAACACATAATAGCAGACCATTTTCAACAAATTTCGTTTACTTGCTAGGTACCGCTCGGGTACGCATATTTAGGAAAATTTTATTGTGATGGTCACCCAAAAAATTATTTGACAAATGGGTCTAATTTTGGAAAATGGTACCGTTGGCCCAATATTTTCTCATTTCTCTTCACAAACACGTATGATTTTCAAGATAATATCGCTGCCAGCACTTTTAATCACTTTTGGTACAATAATGACCACTATTTACTTTAGAAACGATAAAAAAAACCCAGAACACAACACATTCTCCTGTCACATGACATAAACGTCAAACGATTAGTTTCCAATTTCGGCCACGCGCCAACTTCTCTTACGCTAGCTCTAGTATACTATTAAAAGTCTACATGCAATGTTAAAACGACTCAAGCTCCTGACGTACGATTGACTGTATCTTATCTTCATATTAACATAATTTCCGGCCTAATCTAACTAAAAAGTTTCTGTCTACAGATAAATAAATACTGTTCTATCTATTACTTACCTACATTTTTTTTAGACACATCTATGTAATTGAACATTACTTATATTGTATCAGTAATTTGTAAAGTTGATCTCTAAGACTTCTAAAAAAAGTAATATATATTCACGTAAGTAACTAGAATAGAAAATAGGTAAAATATTACTCAATTCTATCATAATAATAGATAATTATGATCGGCAGTGTGTCACCTGAACTAGTACCTACCTAGGCCGGAAATTGTTCGTCGAGTTACAAAATTATTGTCCTATCAAGCACCAATTATACTGGCATAAGTATTAGATCAACCTGCATTGCTAGATATAAAATTATATTGAAATAATTCACAATTCTAATTTTGCTCTGGCAAGATCTTGCATACAAGTGTAATATTTAGTTTATTGAGATGTGAACTGAATTACTGTTATTGAAATTATGTCATATAAAGAGATACAAGACTTATCCACCGTGCGAAGGCAGAAGTGTGAGTTTTTAATAAAATATTAAAATATTTTACGACTTTTTTTTCTACCATTTCACATCGTCTATTAACCATTGTCAGAGGCGATAAAATACACATACTTTCCCAGTAGCTTCTACTGGCTAAATCGCAATTGAAGACATAATGTATATGTAGGTATATACCTTTTTTTATGGTGGGAAAAAATCATCCTATGACAATCCCCGGTCTTGGGTGGAGCGGGAGACAGTGTCAGACTCTTACTGACTAAAAGACCCACCCCGTTCCTTCTAGCCTTCGCACCGGGGCTCGAGCTCCCTTTCGGATAACCCTGGCTCCAGTAGGCTTCGACCCGGCTGGGTCCCTGCTGTTGCTGACAACTCCTTGAGGCGCGCGGGAACAGTGCGCGCCGTCGACGACTTGGACTTGGTCCGGACAGTTACTGGACGGCCTGACAGCGAGGTATGTAGGTATATACCTGGTAGGTAAAATTGTAATATGGAAAAGCTGCAGTGAATGGTTCATCACTACACGAATACACGAAGAAGGCGGCCATCAGAGAGGAGTGGCAGCGTGTTGTGAAGCTTGCCACCAATACCTGAAGTGATGACCACGTCCACTCTGTCAAGAGTGATACCGATAAAGAGAGATGGAAATATTGTAAAAACAATCAGTTTTTTAAAAGTGTAACCATGGAACCTCTTGCCGATTCTTCTCAATAGGAAACGACAAGCAAGCACTCGTTTCTGACGTTTTATAAGCCCATGTAGGCCAATATGAAATAGAAATATTTTAAATACACTTGCTCCAAAAGTGACTCTTATTGCACTGCACTTAGGTACATAATAGCCCTTATTACATACATACTTACATAATAGCACTAGTGCTATAATGTAGTTAAAACCTTATTGTTCAACCTCTCCCCCGCCATAGTTGTAATTCATTATCGTATCGGGTCGTCCCCCACGAGTCACCGGTCAACCCCCGATTATTGATTTCAGTGAGTGTATTGAAAGATGAATTAAAAAAAAAATAGCCACGCATTTGAAAACAGATTTTTACCGCCACAAAGTTTATTAGTTTTACAGTTATTTTCTTCACAAGTGTATTGAAAAACGTCGTATGATACACGAGAGTAATTAATGATTACCGTTCTCGGCTCTCTTAATGGAAATGAGAAAAGGAGAAACTGACTGATTGTAATATCAACACACAGACGAAACTACAACTCAAGGCCTAGGTAGGAGTGAAATATTTTGACCCAGGTTTACTTTTATGATGTAGGGGAGCACTCCGAAAGGATTTTCCAAAGTTCACTCCCTAAGGGTCAGCGCAGACAGAGAGGAATAATTCTCGCGTGGTCTCGGGCATTTTCTGACGGATGGTGTATGTCAAAGCTTCCCGCGTATCTTCGAGGATGCGCGAGCATTTTTGTCAGGTTTTTTTTGTCACTTTATTTCAATAATTTTAAAGTTGATTTTCGGATGCCTTAATAAAATCCCCTCCGCTGCGCTGCTCTCTGTCTGAGCTGACCCTAAGGGGATGCAACGTGGGCCCAAAGTTTGTATGCAGAAACCTACTTTCACGCGGGCGAAGCCGCTGGTAGAAGTCGGTATGATATAAACTAGGGTTGTAACGGAGGCGGATGCGGAGGCGAAACACTGCCTCCGCATCCGGATCCCTATTTCCTTGGTCACGCCATCACACGTGAACGGCAGGACCGATTTCTCTAATTCTTTTTTGTTGTGTTTGTTACTGAGAGGAAAGGTTCATATGGAAAAAAAATGAAAATTAGGGTAGTGTAGGGTAGTGTCCCTACACTACCCTACTCTACTAGAGTAGGGTATAGTAGGGTGGAGCAGGGAAGAGCGGGAGCGAAGCCGCGCGGGGAAAAGCTAATAATAAAATCGTAAAATATATGACTCAAAAGACATAATAGTAGATTATGTGACTAGGGGATAAAGCATTGTCTTTATGTCGTTAGTGACACGTTGAATTCCGAACAAAACGAAAGTTCCTAATTTTAATGAGCATTGCGAGGGAAGTGAAGAACTTAAGCCGCCCAAGAAAAAGACAGCCTTATCCAAGTATTAGATACTCTACTTTTTACAACATCTGTGAGATAAATAAAAGACAATTGAGGAGGTTAGGAACCCGGAGGACACGGTGGAGCACACAATCGCAGTGTGCCCTGCTTGGGCGGAGCATCGCCGTGCCCTCGTGGGGTGATCAGCGGCGGAGACCTATCGCGCCGGGCCTTGGTCGAGGCCATGGTCCGGAGCGAGGAGGAGTGGCAGGCAGTGGCCGACTTCTGCGAAGCAGTAATGCTCGCTAAGGAGGAGGCCGACCACATCAGGCAACGGCGCTCTCGCCGCCGCCGGGATTCCGATCCCGATTTCCAGTCACCGTAGGCGCGGGCTTGTAGACAGTGAGCAATGGGTAGCTCGCTGTCCGGCCGTCTGGTAACAGTCCGGACCAAGCCCAAGTTGTCGACGGCGCGCGCTGTTCCCGCGCGCCTCAAGGAGTTGTCAGCAACAGCAGGGGCCCAGCCGGGTCGAAGCCTACTGGGGCCAGGGTTATCCGAAAGGGCGCTCGAGCACCGGTATGAAGGCTTGAAGGAACGGGATGGGTTTTTTAGTCAGTAAGAGTCTGACACTATCTCCCGCTCCGCCCAAGAGCGGGGGTTGTCATAAGATGATTTTTCCCATCGAATGACACTTATAATGCGTTCCAAATGAGAATAGGATCGCCCGCCATGTTGTGATGTCACGATTTACTGTCAAATCGAGGAAAGAAAGTTTTAAACATTAATTTACGAAAAATTTAATTTATTTATCAACTGTGAACGAAAAAAGTTTAATCAGAATCCAGTTCTTCAATTTTGCCAAAATTTCTTCGATTTGACAGTACGACGAGATGTCAAAACATAGGAATCGGTCCTATTCTCATTAGGAAAGTACAGTACGTATTTGGCTATTCTTGACTTTTTTTTTAATCCAGCTCAAAAGTTTGATTTTTATCCGAATCTGCAATATTAAAGATCAAAAAGAGCACGTTTTTCATAAAAAAATCAAACCGAAAAGCATCTTCCGGAACAAAAAGTAACATTTTTATTCAATCGAGTTCAATATCAGTGTCATTTTTCTTAGTAAATACACCGTAAGTTTCAAAAGGTAACATATTACATTGCTATTAAATATTGAATCAAATGGTGACATTTACATGGTATTGCATCAAAAGGTGTGTACTTTGTAGTATAGTGGCATAATTTTAAAACCTACCTAAATACTTAAAGTAGATTATCATCATCATCATCTTCCTGCCCTAGTACCGTTTTATTTGGGGTCGGCGCAACACGTTTTTTTCTTCCATTCTACCCTGTCACTCGTCACGCTATCGCTAACTCCCTTTTCTTTCATATCGCATCTCACACAAGCCATCCATCTTTTTTTTGGCCTCCGTCTTCCCTTCCATCCATCCACATGTAAACTCATAACTTTTTTAACAACATGCGTTTCATCCCTCCTTTTCCCATGACCATACCAAGACAAACGATTCCCTTTCAACTTTTCAGTAACTGGCGCCACTTTCAAACTTCCCCTAATATACTCATTTCTCACTTTATCCATTCTCGTCAAACCACACATCCATCTTAACATTCTCATCTCCGCTATAAGCAATCTTTTTTCATCCGTCTTTTTCACAGCCCTACATTCTGATCCATACAGTATGACAGGCCTTATCACGGACTTATAGATTTTACCCTTCAACTTGAGGGGCATCCGTGAGTCACAAGTGTTTCCCGTGACCTGTCGCTATTCCATCCATCCTGCGTTGATCCGACGTGTTACGTCCCGGTCCACCTCACCATCCCCTTGGACGAGCGACCCGAGGTACCGAAAGTCGGAACAGGCATTCCGGCGAGAGCTAAAGGCACAAAAAAAAGTAAAGTAGATTATAATATTACGCCATATCTCCGAGAAAATAACGATTAGCACGTAATAATTAAAACGCATTGCTGTTCGAAAGATCTAGAATGGTTGTGCGTAGCCAGACTTAGAAAAATCTCGAAACATCCACAAAGCAAGTACCACTAGTAGTTAGGTATTTATCTACCGATAAGGGAAATGGTACTCTCCTCTATTAAAAATAGAGTCGAAATTCGCATGAAAGTGAAGTACATCGTGCAAGAAAAATGATTTATGACTTCGAGAAGCGATTCAATTGTTCTGTATGTCGGTATCTAGAATTTTCTTGACTCCGCATATAAATACGAGCCCCCGGCCGGAAGCGAGTCTGTTGTGATTTCGACTGCGATCAAGAGCGAACTACCCTAGTACTTGAAGTGATTTTACTGAACGACCTAAGCGATAGTGTAACGGTACTCTAGTGTTAATTGCGATTCGGATTATTGTTGACTGGACTAATTTGTTATTGTTTGTGGTGAATAAAGTTGCTGTTAGTAAATCGGCATTTGATTAACCACGTACGTAACAATAATCTACAATATAATTGACACCATTATGACAAATAAAAATTCGATAATAATATTACAGATCAACTAAAATTTTTATTTTCCTAATTTATTCAAAAAACTGAATCGTAAAAATGTTACTTTTTGTTCTTAATCTTCTCATAATTATGTCATGATTGTCTCCTTTGTCATAGATATTAGTTCCGAATTACGTCAAAAGCGATTATATCGCGAATCCAACCAAATTTAATAGTCACAAAATATAAAGACCATAGTCTGTCTAAAAAGCCAACCGACTTGGGTATTTTGAATGATATTTAATTATTAAAAAAATACTTATATTCGATATAATTAATAATTATAAACTATAGATTTCGTATATTTGTTTTTAACAACATATATCAATAATACAAAAATTTTACCTTAAAATAAAATTTGTATTATGTTTCCTGAGGCGTCTGAAGTCCATTATGAGAGTACATCGTCTTTTTCCCACGCTTATTCGCTAGATTTCACAACTTCCGCTACCTAAATCGACTTCAGCGCCACCCGTGGCCGTACCTGGAACTAACTAACAGCACAGAGCAAGCCACCATTCGTTCGACATTGTTTGGCTCATAATGGTAATGATGATGATTGGTATACACCAGGAAGAAATTATTTGGACTTCAGACGTCTCAGGAAACATAATACAAATTTTATTTTAAGGTAAAATTTTTATATTATGTGTTCCGTTCGACGTCTGAAGTCCATTATGAGAGATCTGTTTGTTATCTCCTGGTGGCTTGCTTAGTAAAACGCAACAATGTGATTAATTGTTTTAATAATCATATAAGAAAGTACGATAACAAAAAATCAATTCACAAGGCAATCAATTTACAATTAGTGCAAACAATGTTGATCATTGATTAATTAACATAAGTTTACCACTCATAAATAATAATAAAGGTTTAAGAACCTGTAACAGTAAAGAATTGAGAAAGTGATTTCTCTGATTGAGATCTATTATCGAGGCTGGGGTTTATTACCTCTCTAAAATAATATTTTCTAAAAGTATGTTCATGGCGCCAGTTAGCTTTACTTAGAATATCATTGATTGGGTACTTTTCTAAATAGTTTAGAGATGAAACTGCTGACCTACAACTACCCGGAGAAGCATCTATACCTGCTTCGGAAAGAATACGTTTTATCTATCCACCGATAATTACAGAGCTGGCTGGTTTACGAGGCTCCCTTGTAGTGATAAATAGATTTGTCAGGGACCCTCTAACATTTTCTGAAATATCTACTAATTTTCGTAACCAAAATAAGGCATTTGTATTTTGATCTGGTGAAGCTAGCAACGTCCAACTCGATTGTTGGTATGACACTGAATCGGTTTTTGAGCCAAATACCGGATGCAAGGTTATCGAATTCCCATTGTCCTTAAAATGTTTTGAATCACAATGTAGGAGAGTCAGGTCGTGCACTCTACGCCCAGACGCCAGCAACAATATAGTGGCAGTACGCCTAGAAACATCATATAAGCTTTGCAAATTGACGTCAGTAGTTTTTAAATATTCGATCACTATTCTTGCATCCCATATTGCTAATTTTGGAGGAATTGCTCTAGCTAAAGATACGGCTTTTAAAATATGTTTCACTAAATGATTTGAGGAAATCTTAATATCGGAGAGAGTTTCACAAACCGATGCTATAACCAATTTGTGAACAAGAATAGTACGGTAAGCTAATCGATCCTCCAGAAAAAGTTTTGCTATGTACCGGGCTACGTCCGAGGGGGCTGGACGGCGATAATTTAGGTTATTTTGGTTGCACCATCTTACCCATTTGTTCCATATGGGGGTATAAGTCTTGATTGTTGAAGCTCTCCAGCACGTAGACAAAAGTTGCTTTTCTTCACTAGACCAGTTTTGAGTCAGAGAGTCCCAGCCGAAATGAGCCAGGCTTCCAGCTGTAGGTTGTGAATTTGAGCTGGGTGTCGGCCAGTCACTGTGTCCACCAATGATGTTTCCAGATTCCTGATTTTCATAGGACGAGTTATAGCGCGGTTCTTCAAATCTGGACGCCAAAAGGGTTTCTTCCACCTGGGTGCTACTATTATGTACTTTCCTTTCGACAAGTTGAGGTGGCGTAACACTCGCGGGAGCAGGGCTGGCGGAGGAAATATCCATGCCAGGTCGTAATTCCAACATCTGCTGAAAGCGTCGTGAAAGCAAGCGTTCGAGTCTGACAAGTCTAGAGAAACATAATTGCACACGACGTGAGCGACTTGTGAGGCGAACAAGTCTATGATTGGTCTTCCCCACACTTTGAATATTTTGTCTGTCGCCTCGCTCAGTAGGTGCCACTCGGAGCCTGCCTGGTTTCGAGAGAGGCGATCGGCTTCCGTGTTGTATTGTCCCGGAAGGTGGTGAGGGACTAGTACAACCTTGAGGCTGTCCGTTAGTGCCAGTAACTGTTTCGTCAACTTTAGGAGATTCTGTGACTTCGTTCCGCCCTGGTTTTTTATGTACGACACTACGGTTTTGTTGTCGCTTTGTAAGATCACCGTTGAATTTTTTAGATAATTTGCCTCGGATGATAATGCCGCTATTACTGCATACATCTCCTTCAAGTTGCAGTGCCACTTCAGTTGATGGCGATTCCAAGTGCCTCTTAGTGTTTTGCTGTTCACTATGGCCCCCCACTGAATATCTGAGGCGTCTGTGACCAGGTAATTCACTGGTAAGCTTTTCGGGTGAATGCAAGATTTCCGACTGACATTTTTTAACCACCAACCTAGTTCTCGTCGTACCTCTTCTGTGAACCGAGTCACCTGGCGTGGACTTTTCTGAAGACGATGGCTGTGGCGCTGCAACGTACGGCAATGCAACCTTCCCCGGTGGGAGACGAAGGTTGCAAAGTTGAGACGTCCCAAGAGGCGTTGCGCCTGCTTGAGGGTCCAACTGCCTGTTGCTAGGTGAGACAACAGGCACTGACGGATTTTGGAAACTTTGTCTTGGGGCAAACTCTTGTAGTTGTATTGCGTGTTCCAGACAATTCCCAGGAATTCTACACACCTTGTCGGGATTAGTACAGACTTTTCCATATTGATATTCCAACCCAGGGAGATGAGGAATTCCCTTGCTTGCTGGACCTGGGCTATTAAGGTCTCCCTGCTCTGATGGACTATCAAATAATCGTCTAAATATAAGACAAGGCGAATACCTCTGCTGCGTAACACTTCGGCAGTCCAGTTCGTGACTGACGCAAACATCTTTGGAGCAGCGGCCAGACCAAATGGAAGGCACGTCATTTGTAATAGCTGGCCTTCGTAGCTTATGCGAAGAAAACAGCGGTGTTTTTGAGATATTCGCAAATGATAATAGGCTTGGGTTAAATCGATCTTGACCATCCAGTCGCCCGCTTGTAAGAAATTGGGCATTTGGTGGTGATGAAAGAGATGAAATTGTTTTGGTTGCAAAAAACGGTTTAGTGCCTTTAGATTGAAAATAATTCGATTCTTTCCACTGTTTTTGGTTAAGATGAATAGCGGGGATATGAAGGATGGAGTTAAGGGTGCGACCTCGAGAATTTGGCTTTGAATCATAGTTTGAATTTCCAATGACATCGCTGAAGAGCATGGAGTTTGAAACTTTTTTAAAACGTCTAACGTTGGGAAAATAAGCGGAGGTGTCTGAATGAATGGAATGCGAGCCGCAGAAATTAATTTGAGAACTGATTTGGGGGGCCCATATTGGGCCCACACTTTTATGTAATGTTTCAGACAACCCCCCATAAACATCGAGTCATTTGCGACTGTTCCTGTTAACCTCATCCTTTCGCCCCCCTCTTTTCTTTTGATTGCCAGGATTGCGTCTGTTTTTGTGTTTTCCTTGCTTGGATTTATTTTGTTGATAATGAAAGGGTTTTTCATGGGAAGTAGAAGCTATCGGTGATTTGGCACGATCCGAAGATTTAAATCCATGCGAAGGCACTGCTTCTAATTTATCGATTCCGCCTATTTTTTGTATATACGCCGATAAAATTTGGGGGTTGAACACATATTCAGTTGAAGGCGGAATTTTTTCAATGTCTTCGCGAGTATATTTTCCTTTCAGTCCTTTAAGTAGAGCTTTACGCCGTCGCTGCAAAACCTCTGCACGTTTGCCGCAAATCATTTGCAAAATGTCGTGAGAAATAGTTTTGTACTCTGACTCATTACCAAATAACTCTTTAAGTTTACTGATAATCGCAGTTGACGAAAGCTGTGTATCTGGTCTAGACGACCATTCAATTAAATTTCGCAAACCTACATTTACCGTCTCATTTTGAGCTAAAAGGGCGTTTGATAAGGCGGCCAAACTACGTTCCATCAAACCCCATCGAAACGGTACGGAAGGGTCTTCGAACCGCCTCATTTCCTCGTTTACTTTCAATTCAGTAAACGCTGGAACGGCAACATATTTCTTTTGGACGTCAATGTAACGCACTGAGTTCCAATCTGGCGAGTCAAACCTTTGCATCGAAGCCAACTTAGTGACTCGGTCAGGATTAGCTTTGGATACAGATGGTTCCTTAATGGATACATCCAGGTCAGCAATATCGTCCAATTCCACTGCTGTACATGAAAACGGATCCCCTAAAGGTATATTAACTGGTACTGATCTAGGTACATCCGTTGAAGAAGAAGTATTGGGCTGCATTGTAGCGAAATTTGCATAAAATATCGAATTAACATGACTCACCAGCTGCTGCGACAACACTTCAAACCTTCGCTCCATTTCTTGCAATGATTCCCTTACTTGGGTCCGGCGCCGTCTTTTTGGAGGCAGTGTATCCTCTTCGCTCGAACTTGAACTTGAACCGCTAGACGGCCCCGCATTAACCCTTTTTCGTAACGGAGCGGATTCGCGACCGCTGAACGCGCTCGCGGGATTATCAACGCTCGAATCGGTAATTTTATCATTATCGGTCATTTTTTGAATAAGGAAAATAACGGAAAATTTTATGTGGGTAACGGAAAAAAAAAAAACTATACTTTGTAACTTTCCACTTTAGTTTCGAAAGATAATATTTGTAACTTTCTACTTTAGTCTCGAAAGATAAATAAATTTTACAGAAACTTTAAATAAAATGGAAGTAAGTTGAAATTAAAATCTAACGACAATCGCGCGGTACGAAGAACGACGCAACAATGTCGAACGAATGGTGGCTTGCTCTGTGCTGTTAGTTAGTTCCAGGTACGGCCACGGGTGGCGCTGAAGTCGATTTAGGTAGCGGAAGTTGTGAAATCTAGCGAATAAGCGTGGGAAAAAGACGATGTACTCTCATAATGGACTTCAGACGTCGAACGGAACACATAATATTTTTTTTCGCTAAGGTTTTTTTTTTATGGTGGGAAAAATCATGCATTGACATCCCCCGCCCTTGGGCGGAGCGGGAGATAGTGTCAGACTCTTACTGACTAAAAGACCCACCCCGTTCCTTCTAGCCTTCATACCGGGGCTCGAGCGTCCTTTCGGATAACCCTGGCCCCAGTAGGCCTCGACCCGGCTGGGTCCCTGCTGTTGCTGACAACTCCTTGAGGCGCGCGGGAACAGTGCGCTCCGTTTTCGCTAAGGTCACCATCACTAATTTTACTACCAATACTTTTCGTTACGACCGACAGCGCCGAAACGGCAAATAACAAGCAGACAGAATCGCACTTTGACAACCTCTTGTCCAGTGTGATAAATAGTAGAGGTCAGTGGTTGATGGAATTCGCAAACGCATGCGTTTGGCTGCATGCAACACGCCGTAATTAAATTAATAAATAATGTTAAAGGATGAATGGGGTTCAAAGAAAGTTTAAAAAATAACTCAAAATTATAAACCAGTTACAATAGAAATAACGATGTAAAAAATCGAAAATTTGCGACACGTAATATTTACCTTCTCTTGTACACTGAGACAGCATAGACAATAATGTCAGGAATCATGGTATAAACTGTGCCATGTAGTTTCAAAACGTTCACCTCTCTAGTAGCCTACAAAATGGCTACCACGAATGATTCGAAGGCGCCTGTGCGCCAAGTAAAAAGAGTGCAATTTGGTATATTATCTCCAGATGAAATCGTAAGTTTTGTTTTCAAACTCTAATTAAAGGTGGTGTTTGAAATATTACATAAATTTCATGGTTTTTAGTGCGCTAAATCGTAATTATCAGCAATTGTTATAGTGGCACGCAGTATGTGGTTGTGCTTGGCATTGGCAGATACAAACATTTACCATAAGTTTCCCTATTCTGAACTTTCTAAATATCTTGGAAGCTTACATTTATTAATTATCCATTACATTGGAGTTGGAGATAATTGTTTGGTCATTTCCGACTAATCTAGTAGTGATTGTTGCACAACAAGCTTTTATCAGGTTGAGGAGCCCATCCTCAACCTTCCGTTTGTAATGGACTCGATTATCAAGTACTTGTAAGCAAAAATTGTTAGCTTAAAAAATAAAGTAATTCTTCAATTACATATTGGTATAAATAAATAAATGATGTAGACAAATAGCATTTTGCATCAGTCTGTTTCAACTTGTGTGACAAGCTGTGGTTCACATTGTCTGATAATTTTTGATGTTTTGCTTGACTGTTGAATGTTTCATGTGCTTAGCTATTCATCTTCAATAAATAATGTTCAATAAAATTTTTAGCGACGGATGTCAGTTACCGAAGGGGGGATTCGGTTCCCCGAAACAATGGAGGGTGGCAGACCCAAGCTCGGCGGACTTATGGATCCGCGACAAGGGGTGATTGATAGAAGTTCCAGATGTCAAACCTGTGCTGGTAACATGACTGAGTGTCCGGGGCATTTTGGACATATTGATCTGGCAAAACCAGTTTTTCACATTGGTTTTATAACAAAAACAATAAAGATACTAAGATGTGTGTGTTTTTACTGCTCAAAGCTGCTTGTCAGCCCAGTAAGTAGTGTTATTTCTTATTTTAATGATTATCATAATTATTAGTGAAGAGGCTTATTACCAATTATTTGTTTTTTAGACTAACCCAAAGATAAAAGAAGTTGTGATGAAATCAAAAGGACAACCTCGTAAGAGACTTACATATGTGTATGACTTATGTAAAGGCAAGAATATTTGTGAGGGTGGTGAGGACATGGATATTGGAAAAGAAGGGGATGAAGCCAAAAGAGGTTCAGGGCATGGTGGCTGTGGTCATTACCAGCCCTCAATTAGAAGACAGGGGCTTGATCTGACAGCTGAATGGAAACATGCCAATGAAGATACACAGGAAAAGAAAATAATTATTACAGCAGAGAGGGTGTGGGAAATTCTTAAACATATCACAGGTATAATATATAGTGTATTAATTATTATATTACTACATATGTCATATAAACTAATATTACACTCGAGAGCAAAAAAATCGCACATCATAACTCTTTTGGTTAAGGCACTTTTTGTCATGAATGTGAATAGTTATTGAAAACATGTTGTACACTAATTGAAAGCCTATTTAATTACCTTTCTAATGATATGAAATGCTGTGTAAAAATATCCTTAAAAGGGCTTAGAACACAAAATCCAAAAAATTCTTGTTGTTCCTGTTTGTCAATAAAGTGTATTCCCTCCCTTAGCCTTATTTACAGCTGTTATTCGATTTTTCATCAACCATTTTAATTTTACCATGAAATCTTTGGTATAACGACCCATTTCTCGTCAATGACAAATTGAAGCTCTTGGAGGCGTGGAGAGCCAGGCTTTTTGCACCAATTCTTCTTTCAAGGTCATTCCAGATATGCTCAAATAGAATACAATCAGAATTACAAACTGGCCTCTATCGTAATGATTCCAGTGTCTTACATTAACCTTTCAATCGTGGAATTTACAGACACAATAGAGAGACAATAGGTGCGCGAACGCCGGCGTTCGCTTGGGGTTTAATGAATTAAGTTGCAAATTGTTCTAGCAACATGCAATCTGTGTTGTTTTGCATTAAGCAAAAAACATCTACCATAAGCCACACAAGTAGCTTCAAATATTCTTCGAGCACTTTTTTGATGTATCATAAAGCTGTCAACTCTCTCAATATCAGGCCAGTAATAGCCCAGTGATGAATACAATGTCAGTTTTAGTGTCCAAAATTATGCCACCCCAATTCGCTTCCAAAACCTACTTGATTGCTTATGCAGCATTGTTAAAATTGCCCAGATGACTTTCTGTAGGCCCTGCAGCATCCATCATGGTCATCTAAGTCATTCTGCACTTATCAAAAACACAGCCTGCCATTAGGCATACATTCAATTTAAGTGTTTCATGGCAAATAATTTGTCTTTGGCTTTTCGGTGAGCTGTGGTCAATTTTGTTCCATTTGTTCAACGATGTGTAGCGCGTATTCTCAGATCTCTCAGTCGATATTTTGCAGTTGGCGTGCGAGCGCGTGTACCTATAAACCAAAATGGAAAATATCGATACAGACTTCTTTGTTTCGTTTATGGAGGCACAACCAACCGCTTGCTTGCCGTGCTTTTGCACGGTGGGCGGTTGGTTGTACGATGGCGGCGCCGTGCCGCTGTACGGTGGCGGCCCCGCGCCGTGGTGATGGGGACTGGCCCATAGATAATCACAGTTAATAATTTTTAATATATATTATGACTATGCCCGTGGCTTTGCCCAAGTGAAAGGCAGAAATTACACCAAAATGAACATGACTCAATCCAAGGACCAATTTTTACTAATTTGTCTTACCAGTTAGCAGTTAAGCCCTTTGATCACCACAATATGATACATTAGACAAATAAATGGATTAAAAAACAATTTTAATGATATAATTATGTCATGGTGTTGTTGCATGTGTCACTTCTAGAGTTTGTTTGGGTGTATGTTAGGAAAGGAAACTTGTAAATATTTATAAAATTAAATGTTTAATATGGGTTTAACAAAGGTGCCTTTTTGTCTAACATGGGATGTGGCAGGGCGATGGTATGTAAGGACTGGTGAGCAGTGCACTCACAATCACAGGAACATTCCCCTTATCTAAATGCAATTCAGCATATTCCAGTCCCCAGGCTACAGTGTTTAAAAGTTAAGAGTTAAGAGGTTAAGAGTAAAATAAAACACGAATGTAAGTTGGCATCTAAATCAATTTTTCTGGTGGCTTTGTCCATGTGAGTCAGACATTGTTAGAAACTTACTTCAGGCATAGAACAAAGGATACCCCTTTGTTTTTCTCTAAGGATCAATAAATTTCAATACATGAAAATTGATCCAAAAGTTTAGGAAGCACAAAAACTGACATTCGTGGATGGTGAATATACCAAATACTTATACCTAGTTATGAATGTTCTCCACTGAGAATTGGACAAGTTTTTACCTGTGTTGAATTATTATAAAACGTCACGTATGTTATCTACTGATAGCTCCTGATACTTTAATAATAACTCATCACAAGAAATACTTGCAAATTTAGATCCTGCTACCGATCAACTGTTAGCCGCGTTTTGTTATTGTGATAAAACAAATGATTAAAAAAAGTTTCTTTGGAAAAGTTCTTTGTAATCATGAGTACAAAATCACGTGTTTAAGTATCGGTCACCAGTCTTTTTAGTATATATGTGCAACCTAGTATTTTTATTTAAAACACCTGCCTATTATTTTTATGTAAAGAAACTATGTACAAACATAACTGTATCATGAAAAATCACAAAGTTATAAGCTTGTTATATCAGCAAAAATACAAGGTTACTGGGCCATCCAGGTGAGGAGTTGTTTTGCACTTGCATCCAGCTGTTAGATGGCACTTAATGACCTGGCGTGACCTGTGTTGTACTTAGTGTTGGTGGTGTCCAACTTGTGGCCTTATAAATTATTTTTGACTGGCCTGTTGGTCTAGTGGTTAGTGACCCTGACTCCTATGCCGGAGGTCGTGGGTTCGATTCCCACCCAGGACAAATATTTGTGTGATGAGCACGATCATTTGTTCTGTGTCTGGGTGTAATTTATCTATAATATGTATGTATTTAGAAATATATAAGTATGTTTATCAGTTGTCTAATACTCATAACACAAGCTCTGCTTAGCTTGAGACTAGACAGCGTTGTGTGATAGTTGTGGAATATATAATATATATATTGTAATGTTATCTTAGACCATGATAAAGAAAACTTGATACAGGTCTGATAATACATACATTCAGGAGTGACATAAAAAAAAACTGTACAAGAGAAAGTCACCAATTGAAGAAATAGCAGCTGATTTTGTACGATTTTTATTTAAAATTTCATAAATATCAATAATATGGACATCCATGGGCATATGGTGATATAATCTGGGCAATCGTTAGTTTCAGGGTTATCCATTACTTACGCAACAACCTGTATATGAAACCAAAATATATTATTTATATTTTATATTACTATAAATAGGATTAATTGATAACAACAATGTAAACCCTCCTGTTAGTTGGACTTGCACATACTGGGTTTCCAGTACTGTAGTATTTTAGCACTCTAAACCTTTTAACCTCTCGATCTAGAATTTTGAAGCTTTGAAGCAAAATCTCCGTATATAATCGTCTTAAAATGCGTATAATTTCTCCTCTGTCAAATCCATTCTGCCCTGTGTTATAACCAGAGTAATGTAGAGTTCCAACCCAGGGCCTTTCTTTTATAACTCGAGTAGCTACCCTAGAGTTATGGCTTATAGTCCCTTGGCCAGATGGTTCTGGCCAAAATTATGTGGACGCACTTCTCGCACCCGCCTAGGCGGCAGTACGCAAATCTGTGCATTTATTTGCTGCTAACAGCGCCCGGAAAGCGCGCGGCTGACCTTTAAATCCATTTTCTTTGCGAAATTTTGACTGATTTACATGTTCCCTTTGAAGAATACTTAACCACCAATTTTAATGTGTAAAAATATTTCTAAAGATCCAAGCCGTTTCGAAGGAGTAGGGAAAGGTTGCGAAAACTTGCGAAATTGCAAAATATTTTTTTAGACAAAAGTATTAATACCACGAAAAAATCAAATGTTGATAATGTTCATGAATCTATAATAAACATACATTTTTTCAAACCTATTAACCTGGCCATTACCGAGGAGTAGGCTTCAGAAAGTCACTGTTTTATGGCACTTTTCGGGCGATTGGGCCCTAACCCACCTAACTCTAACTCTGAGCAGGGTACTCGTTTGCATTAAAAAATGCCAAAGTAGAACATTTACAATTCATTAGAGTTAACTCAAATTTGAACGCAGGGTGTAGGTCAGTAAAAAGCTGCTTTTTAAACCTTATCAACTTTAAGCTTCTACTGTAATTTTTTATGGTATACAATAAAAAGTAATAAGCTTCCAATACTATAGAACACTTTGTATGCAAGTTTGACTGCTTTTCTCAATAACTATATTTTCCTTGCAGATGAGGAATCTTTTATTCTGGGTATGGATCCAAAATTCGCAAGACCTGACTGGATGATAGTGACAGTGCTGCCTGTGCCTCCATTATCAGTCCGGCCTGCTGTAGTGATGTTTGGCTCGGCCAAGAATCAGGACGACTTGACACACAAACTTGCTGATATCATCAAAGCAAACAATGAACTTATGAGGAATGAACAGTCTGGTGCAGCGGCGCACGTGCTCGCTGAAAATATCAGATTACTGCAGTTTCATGTAGCCACATTTGTAGATAACGACATGCCTGGCATGCCAAAGTAAGTATCCTTTGTTATCATCGGTGTTAATATAGCTATAGTTTCAAACACTTTCAACTTCTTAGTAAGAAGCTAGAAAATTTGACAGCAGCCTAACTAAGGGATATCATGTTACCCAGTTACTGGGTTGTGGCTATAAGATAGGCAACTACGTCTGTTTGGACTGGAAATGAGAGATGTTAATACAGCATTGTTGTTAATTAATGTACCAGGGGGTTTGTATTTATACTAAAATAGGCCTATTTTAGTGCCACTATTAAAGAATTATAAGACTACAATAATTGATCATATAAGTGGCGCAAGATATCATGTCTTCAATATAATTATAATATTCTTTTTATTTATGTGAAAATTTTCTATTTTAGAGCCATGCAGAAATCAGGAAAACCGCTCAAAGCTATCAAGGCCCGACTAAAGGGAAAGGAAGGAAGAATTCGAGGAAATCTTATGGGCAAGCGTGTCGATTTCTCAGCGCGTACCGTCATCACACCTGATCCTAACTTGCGTATTGACCAAGTAGGAGTTCCTAGATCTATTGCTCAAAACTTGACATTCCCTGAGTTAGTAACGCCATTTAATATTGACAGAATGCAGGAACTTGTCCGTAGGGGCAATGCGCAATATCCCGGCGCTAAGTACATTGTTCGTGACAATGGAGAAAGAATAGATTTAAGATTTCATCCAAAACCTTCAGATTTGCATTTACAACATGGCTACAAAGTTGAGCGTCACTTGAGGGACGATGATCTTGTTATTTTCAACCGACAGCCTACACTCCACAAGATGAGTATGATGGGGCACAGAGTAAAAGTACTTCCATGGTCAACATTCCGTATGAATTTAAGTTGCACATCTCCGTATAACGCTGATTTCGACGGCGACGAGATGAATTTGCATGTACCTCAGTCCATGGAAACAAGAGCTGAGGTTGAGAACATACACATTACGCCACGACAAATTATTACGCCCCAAGCAAATAAACCCGTCATGGGTATTGTACAAGATACATTGACAGCTGTAAGGAAAATGACAAAGCGTGACGTGTTCCTCACGAAAGAACAAGTTATGAATCTACTCATGTTCTTGCCTACATGGGATGGTAAAATCCCACAGCCTTGCATTTTGAAACCACAACCACTGTGGACTGGTAAACAAATATTTACTCTCATTATCCCTGGTCCTGTAAATATGATTCGAACTCATTCCACACATCCCGATGAAGAAGACGACGGTCCTTATAAGTGGATATCTCCCGGAGATACGAAGGTAGTCGTGGAACATGGTGAACTACTAATGGGCATCCTGTGTAAGAAGTCACTTGGTGCTTCTGCAGGTTCCTTGCTACATATTTGCATGTTAGAATTGGGTCACGAAACTGCCGGTCGCTTCTACGGTAACATTCAGACCGTGATCAACAACTGGTTGCTGCTAGAAGGTCACTCTATCGGTATTGGTGATACTATTGCCGATCCTCAGACCTATCAAGAAATCCAGCGTGCCATCGTAAAAGCCAAAGAGGATGTCATAGAAGTCATTCAAAAAGCACACAACATGGAGTTGGAACCTACTCCCGGTAACACTCTCAGACAGACATTCGAAAATCAAGTGAACCGAATTCTGAACGACGCTCGTGACAAAACTGGTGGATCAGCTAAGAAATCTCTTACTGAGTACAATAACTTAAAGGCTATGGTGGTAGCTGGATCGAAGGGTTCCAACATTAACATTTCTCAGGTTATTGCCTGTGTAGGTCAACAGAACGTTGAAGGTAAACGTATCCCATTCGGATTTCGTAAAAGAACATTGCCGCATTTCATCAAAGACGATTACGGTCCCGAGTCCAGAGGTTTCGTAGAAAATTCATATCTTGCCGGTCTGACCCCATCCGAGTTTTATTTCCACGCTATGGGAGGTCGTGAGGGTCTTATTGATACTGCCGTAAAGACTGCTGAGACTGGATACATCCAACGTCGTTTGATAAAGGCTATGGAGTCTGTAATGGTTCACTATGACGGCACCGTTCGTAATTCGGTCGGGCAACTGATTCAGTTAAGATACGGTGAAGACGGTCTAGCTGGAGAAACTGTGGAGTTCCAGAATTTACCGACCGTCAAGTTGTCGAACAAGGCGTTTGAAAAGAAATTCAAATTCGATCCATCAAATGAGAGGTATTTGAAGAGGATCTTTAGTGAAGAAATCATCAAGGAGTTGACAGAATCTGGATATGTTATTAGCGATCTTGAGAGTGAATGGGAACAACTCAACAAAGACAGAGATGTGTTGCGTCAAATCTTCCCAAGTGGTGAATCTAAAGTTGTACTGCCTTGCAATTTCAAGAGGATGATTTGGAATGCACAAAAGACTTTCCATATAAATAAAAGAATGCCGACAGACCTCAGCCCCATTAAAGTCATATCAGGCGTAAAGGATCTGCTAAAAAAATGTGTCATAGTAGCGGGTGAAGACCGTCTCTCGAAGCAGGCTAATGAAAATGCTACACTACTATTCCAATGTTTGGTGCGTTCTACTTTATGCACGAAGTTCGTATCTGAAGAATATAGACTTTCACAAGTAGCTTTTGAGTGGTTGATTGGTGAAATCGAAACCCGATTCCAGCAGGCGCAAGTGAACCCCGGTGAGATGGTAGGCGCGCTCGCCGCTCAATCTCTCGGAGAGCCCGCTACGCAGATGACACTGAATACTTTCCATTTCGCTGGTGTGTCGTCCAAAAACGTAACGCTCGGTGTGCCGCGTCTTAAGGAAATTATCAATATCTCTAAGAAACCTAAAGCTCCATCTCTAACTGTGTTCTTGACTGGTGGTGCAGCCAGAGATGCAGAAAAAGCTAAAAATGTACTGTGCAGGCTGGAACACACGACGTTGCGCAAGGTCACCGCGAACACTGCCATTTATTACGACCCTGACCCACAAAACACAGTCATTGCTGAAGATCAAGAATTCGTTAATGTTTACTATGAAATGCCTGATTTTGACCCCACGAAAATATCTCCGTGGTTGCTACGTATTGAATTAGATCGCAAGAGGATGACAGATAAGAAATTAACTATGGAACAGATCGCGGAAAAGATAAACGCTGGATTTGGAGACGATTTGAATTGTATCTTCAATGACGACAACGCTGAAAAACTTGTGCTGCGTATTAGGATTATGAACAATGAAGAAAGTAAATTCCAAGATAATGATGAAGAAACTGTTGATAAAATGGAAGATGATATGTTCTTGAGATGTATTGAAGCTAACATGCTGTCCGACATGACTCTGCAGGGTATAGAAGCTATAGCTAAGGTGTACATGCATTTGCCACAGACTGAAGCTAAGAAACGTATAATAATCACAGAACAAGGAGAGTTCAAGGCTATTGCTGAGTGGTTGTTGGAAACTGATGGTACTTCATTGATGAAAGTACTGTCTGAGAGAGATGTAGATCCTATTAGGACATTCAGTAACGACATTTGCGAGATATTCCAAGTATTGGGCATTGAGGCCGTGCGTAAGTCAGTAGAGAAAGAAATGAACGCCGTGTTGCAGTTCTACGGTCTGTACGTGAACTACCGTCATCTGGCCTTGCTGTGTGACGTCATGACGGCTAAAGGTCATCTTATGGCTATCACTCGTCACGGTATCAACAGACAGGACACTGGTGCACTCATGAGATGCTCCTTCGAAGAAACTGTTGATGTGTTGCTTGATGCCGCTAGTCATGCTGAGGTGGACCCTATGAGAGGCGTATCTGAGAATATTATCATGGGTCAATTACCGCGAATGGGAACTGGTAAGATTTAATTTTCTATTTTTATTTGACTTCTTGACATTTTGATAATATTCATCACTGAGGAATTTTTTTTTTGTATTTTAGGTTGCTTCGATTTGCTACTCGACGCCGAAAAATGCAAGCAGGGTATGGAAATGGGCGGTCTTGGCGTGGGAGGAGTCGGAGGCGGCATGTACTTCGGCGTTGGTACTCCATCCATGACGCCGCTGATGACACCGTGGTCCACCCAGAACACACCTGGTTACGGAAGCAGTGCTTGGTCTCCAGGTCAAGGTAATCATTACTTTTGATATATTTAATAAAAAAAAAAATGATAATTTATGAAGTTGATGAGTTTTATACAATTTTATTTTTTATAGGTTATTCTCAAATAATTAGAATATCTAGTGACGTTATGTGATACTTTGTTACAGTGGGCAGCAGCATGACGCCGGGCGGGCCTTCGTTCTCGCCGTCGGGCGCGTCGGACGCGTCGGGCCTGTCGCCGGCCTACAGCGCGTGGTCGCCGCAGCCGGGCTCGCCGGGCTCGCCGGGCCCGCCGCTGTCCCCCTACACGTCGCCGGCGGGCGCGTCGCCGTCCTACTCGCCCACCAGCCCTGTGTACGCCCCCGCGTCGCCCAGCCTTACGCCCACGTCGCCGCACTACTCGCCGACCAGCCCGTCGTATTCACCGACTTCACCGAACTATTCACCGACCTCACCCATATATTCGCCGACGTCACCAAATTACTCTCCTACGTCCCCTGGCTACTCTCCCACATCGCCTAGTTATTCACCTACGTCACCGAGCTACTCTCCTACTTCACCGAGTTACTCCCCGACCAGTCCAGCGTATTCTCCGACTTCACCCAGCTACTCGCCGACGTCACCTAGTTACTCGCCAACGAGCCCGTCTTACTCGCCGACCAGTCCGTCGTACTCGCCGACCAGCCCAGCCTATTCGCCGACGTCTCCCGGCTATTCACCGTCATCGCCGAGCTACTCGCCTACTAGTCCTGTCTACAGTCCCGCTTCTCCGAGTTACTCGCCATCATCACCAAACTATACGCCGACATCACCCGCTTATTCTCCAACGAGCCCCTCTTACTCACCGACGTCACCAGCGTATTCACCGACTTCTCCCAGTTACTCACTATCCTCGCCTAAATATTCTCCATCTCCTAACTATTCTCCTACATCACCATCGGTGGCAGGCAGAAGCCCTACTTATTCACCGACGAGTCCACAGTACTCTCCCACGAATCCGCAGTACTCCCCTACAAGTCCAGCGTACTCGCCCTCTTCTCCGCAGCACCCGGGAAGCACTCGTTACTCACCATCCTCACCAAATTATTCACCATCTTCTCCAAATTATTCTCCGTCGTCACCGGGATATTCTCCGTCGTCCACGAAGTACTCCCCGACGTCCCCGACCTACACGCCGACGTCGCCCAACTATTCTCCGTCGTCGCCCGCCTACTCCCCGTCCTCGGCGGGTCCGACCACGTACTCCCCCACTTCGCCCACGTACTCCCCCACGTCGCCTAGTTACGATGACGTCGACGATTAATCTTTTAGTTTATTTTACTTTTTTGTCCCTATTTTATTGTTTTTGTGTTAATAATACTATTTGTAAATATTATAAACTCCCATATTCAATCGAGTAATAAATTACAAAAAATAAATAAAAAAAAAAGTAAAAATGTACTTTATGGTAGTATGTACAATAGTTACTTATTTAAGTTTATATCAAGTTAGAGAGCCCAGGCATCTGATTTAAGAGTTTGAAGTTGAGTATTTTTCAAACTAATTTAGCGAGACACTTGTCTTATTCGCATGAAGTATGATTAGCAAATGATTATTTTAGCAGAATGTCCTATTGATAAATACTCTTAATAATTGGACAGCGTTATGTAAGAACAGATTAAGCAACACTAGAGAGAACTTGAGAAAATGAGCTTTAAAGTTTTTAAATTGTCGCTGTGAGCTCATCATTTATTTTACGTGTATGATTTTTTTACTGTAAATTAAGATGTGTATAAAGTTTAGATTAATTCAGAATATATTACAGTGCAGAATATACTTTAAAAGATATAGCCGTTTTTCCGCTTTAATGCAAAATTCTCAAATTAAACAAAAATTATACCATTTCTCATGACTATATAAAATCAAATACCTCAAAATAACAAGGAATTAGCTGCCATTTTAGGCGGTTAGTTCGATATTGCGTTTTTAATAAATAAATTGAAACTGATTATCTACAACTTTTGTGGATATAAATCGTTTATGCATTTTAAAATCCTGTTTGTGTATTTTGTAACAGTAACTTAGCCGCATAATTCTTTATTACGTAACTAATGTGTGCAAAACTTCTAACAAATTTTGACATGTCGCTTAAATTCACCCTTTATAATAATTAGCTGAATACATAGTTAAAAATGCCTGGAATCGATCTGCATTCAAAACTATTTTTTTTTCTATTTTGTCGTTTAATTCGTTCTTACGTCCAGTCCAATTTGTCCTCATTTTATTTTATTGTGTTGTTATCGGTTTATGGTTTACGCATTATTTAACGCGTTTCGTTCTTTTCTTATTAGTTCTTATATTTATGTGTGGTATGTACTGTATCATTCCCATTTCTTTGTTTTTAGGACTTTTCCGAATAGGGTTTTTTAATTCCGAGAGAAAAAGTGAGATTGGACACATCCTAAAATTCAATTTCGCTGTTCGAAACTCGACCCTCGCATTTTGGGCATTTAAGTAGGGTTCGATACGGTTCTTAACTCGAAACTTTTTAATTCAGATGCCCTTATTTTTTTTCCCTACAAAATTTAATTACGGATTCGACATCTATATTTTTATTTTGTGGTGTTGTACAGATACCGGCACGAATTTTGAGCGCTCCGCGAAAGAACGGGGATCGCTTTACGCATCGTACACTGCGGCGTATGATGTTTATGAACAATCACTTTACCTACTAGGATTGCTCTCCATGCCCCCGCGTCTCACTTCATACCACTAAACAGACCCGAAATTTCACTTCTGCGCAAGTGGAAGTCATCGCTCAAGATCCGTGCCGATATCTGTAGTGTTGCTAAAACACTTCTACAATAAGGTTGATTTGATTTTTATTGACTAGAATAAGTAAAATTTACATAAATGATGTTAGTATTAAGTTTTGCCTTCATGGTAATATAAAAAAAAATGTTAAGCATTTTGTAGTGGAAAAATAAAATTACACTATTTATATATCGAATTTTTATTTTATTCATACTGACCCAGTTTTATCAATACCCATACGTACTACAGTAATCTTAGGAATCGCGAATAGTCAAGTAAAAAAGTAACAATACACTTGGGGCATCGAAATGTGTTTGGGGTTTATACAAGATTTCACATAATAGTTAAAAAGGATCAACAAATTTTGTACCTAACAAGTAATTAGATACTTTACAAGCCACCGATATGATAAAAACAAATAATTACAATCCTACTAATCTACATTACTATAGGTTTATTAATATCTTATGACATTTACAAAATACAAACCATTATCTATTGTGCTTTTATAAACTTCGAACACAGCCATTTTATATATTTAATATTACTTACAAACTAAGCCAGATCATTTAATTATTTTAAGTTATTATCAGTATGTTTGCCACATACGTATTCCTTGACAATTTAGTTATTTCGATAAATTAACTTTAAAACTATAATAAATCTATCAAGTAAATGTGCTTTATCGGTCTATCTATGAGCAACACTTACTTTACAACATGACCTATAATTAAGAAAACATACAATTAATTAACTAATGAGTATTTTGGAAGCCGTCTTGAAGCAATTCTGTTTGTTTTTATTATAAAGGTTTTATTTTCCTCGATATATTTCTATGATGCGGTCCTGGTCGACGTACTCGAAGATGTGCGGCGCGTCCATCAGGATGCCGACTGTCCCCGCCGTGGTCACGATGAAGAAAATGTACAGCTGCAGCCTGTCGATCACCATTGCTACGTACTTCCAATCTTCACGTGTCTGTGAAATTATAAATTTGGTTGAGTGGCTTTTTCTTGGAATTATATACGTAGGATAGGAATCGTGCATTTTCTAGAATTAAAGTAGCTTATGACACTTAGTGATAGTAACTACAGTAGGCACAACGGATCTTGAGCGCTCGGCGTCAGAGTGGGGATCGCTTTGCGCATTCCATACATTGGCGAGCCAATCGTCTACGTTATCAGATACATGCAGCAACGCAGGGAACGAATGAGGAGTGACGCCTAAGACGCGATGGCGCGACGTACCATCGCGATTAATTATGCACACTTTAAAAAAATTCGCTTGAATCCTGCGGGGCGGTGCTAAACCAAATCCTTTAAAAAATTTCGTTTCGAGTGTACGCAAAAATGAAGTTAGCGAAGGTCAGGCGGAAGTGTCTTTGATGGTACCTACAGGTCTCAATAGATAGATATTTTTTTCCAGAAGTTACCTACCTACTATTTTTTGAAACATTAATATAAACAAACAATAGTATGTCGCGTGGGATAAAGCATGTCTTATGTCATGGTCGTCACTTATATAATCTCCAACCTGAGGTTTTTGGTACGATTTTAACGAGTGGTGTTCAATGGCTGTTTTAATTGTTCATAAATTGATTCCTATTAGATATCATCATCATCTTCCTGCCCTTGTTCTTCCTATTCTTTCACCTCACTCTTCACACAATCCATCTCTACATCATCTTTTGTTTGGCCTCCCTCTCTCTCCATCTATCCACATGTATACCTACTCATAACTTTTGCTCTCTGTGACGATATTGTGATGTAGGTAAAATTGGTTTAGTTTCCTAATTCAAGTGTGTGTAAAACTGGACAATAACTTGACACTGGCAAATTGCACAAACCTTTTTCTAAGGTGGGAAATTATCCAATGACTTCTCCTTCTTCTGAGTGGAGCGAGTGGTCGTGCCAAACTTTTACTTACTAAACCCACATAATAATAATAACGTTTATTTAGCCAAGAATACAGATTGATACAGAGATTTTAAGCTGTAGGTTTATATTAATACATTCAGAGTTGGTGATGCAATCCGTCCAAGAAAGGTTCCTCTACCTCTTAAACTAGGATTTACCTGTATCTTAAGGGATAGTGCTCGACTAGGGTAACAATAACTAATAACAATAACAACATCTATGTCCTTCAGGTTCCCTTTGCGTTTTAGGACCACGGGTTCCGTTTTCCGACATTCCCCGTGGCCCTAGCGCGCATGGTTTTTGCTGGGCCCCTATGGTATGTTGACATTTCTTTGAGGAGCTCGTGGAACATTACGCCCTGTTTTGACTTGGGCTTAGTCCGGTCAAATACCAGACTGCTAGAAGGCGAGCTACCCATTGCGTCTATTGTGGCTGGTAGTCGTGTCCTTCTCTAGCGTTACTGCTTCACAGAAGGAGGCGACCATCTGTCATTCCTTCTCGTTTCGGACTATCATAGTCCTACTACTACTACTACAATCATAGACTATCATAGACTATGATAGTCCGAAACGAGGCCATAATGGCCTGAAACCTACAGCAACATTGAAATTGAAACCAAGCCATGAGGAGTGGTGGGTGACCACTTTTAACGGTGCTGGACAGCCTCCCTGCATATTACCTATAAGTCGCGGGTTTTTTTTACGGTGGGTAAAAATCGTCCAAATGACATCTCCCGCCTTTGGGTAGAGCGGGAGATAATGTCAGACTCTTACTGACTAAAAAACATGCTCCAGGTGAAGGAGCACCATAAGAAAATAAATAGGAAGGAAGGTATCTAATTATGTTTCAACAAACATTCTACTCGTGGTTTTTAAACCTTTCTCAGGGTTATTTTAATTTATCACGTGTTGGAAGTGAAGGCTGGTCGTTATAAATGCTCGCCACTCATCACCATGTTGCTTGATCCAGTGTCAGTCAAACTAACCGACAGTCATGTTCGAAGAACATGCCAAAAGAACTCTCCATACACGCTTGGTTAGGCTTGATCAAGCCTATTTGATCAATAAGTTACTAGATCAAGCGGCATGATGGTGAGTGCCGCCGGTACCTATAGCTATATTTTTTTTTGTCGATATCTAACCTGAATGTAAAGATCTTCGTTACGTAAATGTTCTGCGATAAACTCTACAGCTTCTGTGGCCTTCGCTGCTTCGGGCGACAGCAGTAGTGAGTCGGAGCTCTCAGATTCCCTCCGTTCCCCTCCGAGGCCCAGGCCACCAAGCGCTCCAAGTCCGCCCAGGGCTCCCACCTCGCCGCCGCCAGCCGCTCGGTTGATCTTGCAGTTCGGATGGTGCAGGTCCGACATCTCCATTGCCTCCATTTTGCTTTGATTCACACCAATCGCACTAAGAAGTTAGTATATCCACAAAGTTCACATGTTAGAAGAGTTCACTAGCATTTAGTGAGAGCTTTAGACGGCAAACGTACCTGATATGCTTCGGCAGGTCGTGGGGGGCGGCTGCATGCGGTGGGGCACCCATGCCCGGCATTTCCATCATCCAGCGCAGTCTCGTTTTACGCGGACGACGCATCAGTAGTCCTGTCGGCAGGTAGTGGAGGAAGACACTTCGGATCCAGAGAGGCATTCTGACGAACATAAATACATGTGCCTTAATAATTTTAATCACGAATAAGTTAGTAATTGCTGAGTGAATTGAACGACGGATTCATAAATATATATATTTATATACCTGTGTGTTCTGGGTCCTCTGAAATTCCAGTTGATGATGATGACGGTGACTAGAATACTGACGGTGTTCATGATGAAAGTAAAGAGCAGGTACTTGGCGATAAGCGGTAGCACCAGGGAGGTCGGCGGTAGAATCTTTGACACCAGTAGCAGGAATACAACCAGTGACAGTAAAATGCTGATACCCAAAGTTACCTACGAACAGTAAAACATTATTTATTGTGTCTCCCGTTATGAGTGGACACTATAACGGGAGAAATGTAGTCATACAAAGTAAAATAAAATTTATTTTTCAGTCATTATTGTAGATACAATGTTACTTAAATTGATGTATAAAATGCATATTAAAGCTCTGTGGTGGGTATGTGGGATGATGGACAACTATGTAAAAGAAAATTTTGATTTCGTCTCACCTTTTCACCAGCTTCGGCAGGCAAGTAGAATACCAGGACACAGAGGAATGAAATCAATACAGTTGGCAGGATCAAGTTGACAGTGTAGAACAAAGTCTTCCTCCTAATGATAATGTAGAATGTAATGTCGGTTTCAGTAGGATGGTTTCCTTCGTAGATGTTGAGGTATGCTGGCACTTCAATGATGTCCCATGTTCCTGACTTCCAGTAATCTGACAGGTCCACAAAGTTCTTGTTGTTGTATAGAGCCAGAGATACTTGGTCTCCGTTGAAGGTCCATGAGCCAAATTTCATGATACACGTTTGTTGGTCGAAGGGGAAATACGTTACATCAATTGTGCACGAGCTCTGAAAAACAAAACATAACATTAGCAATTACGTTAACTAGTTCCATGCTGCTGATTTATGCAGCTACAACCTAAGGGGTCCTTAAGTCAAGAGTGAGTAGGTTAGGTAGGTACTTCTAGGCATGCGCGCTCCATTATCGGCCACATCAGATGAGAGGGCGATCAAACGGCCTATGAATAAAAAAAAACTGGGCAAGTGAAGAAGAGTCGGACTCGCGCACTGTGGGCTCCGTGCAAACTACAATTCCTAATAGAATCTCGAAGATTTTTCCGTATTGTAAAAAAGTACCTATATTTTTTTTTGGTGACAACTATGATGGTAGCAACTAATTTACTGTTTTCAGATTTATTCCTATACCTGTGCTATAAGACCTTGCTGTGTGTCAAATTTCAGGATTCTGGGTCAACGGGAACTATGAATTTCGATCTTTGAGAGTATCAAAATATACGTTTTTTTGCGACATAAGCGGCCGTATCTTTTTCATTCGTTACCTTAGAAGTTTCATTTTTTCACAGCTTGAAGGGACCGCAGACCTGACCTGAGCAGGTATATGGTTTAAATTTCAACTCGATACCTCCACGCGTTCTGCAGATAAAGCGTCTTGACAGACAAACAGACAGACAGACAGGCGGACGGCCTTTTGAGGTACGGAACCCTAAAAACAATAATTCTTTAGGTATTGTAGTTATTACCTGGTAAATAGCTGGAGGTACCCATAGCACTTCTCCGTTGGGGTAAATCAGTACGTTAGACTTGTATCGCACTTCATAGTTACCATCAGCGCTGTAACAGTTACTTCAATTAGCATCCAAGATAAACACAAACAAATGATTCAAAGAGAAGAAAATCTCCTCACTTGTTGAAAAGTACGATGTCGGGCTTCCAGACTTTGTCGGGCGGTAGTCGCAGCACGCCGATGCCGCCGTAGTCAGCCTCGTCCCACATCAGCTGATAGTCCATCCATACTAACCGAAGCCACACGTTTGATTTCATGATTTGATTCTTCTCGTTCTGCAAGAAGCATGGATAGTTTTGTTTTATTTAAATTTAGAGAAACGCGTTTTCAACTGGCTGTTTTACTGTTGAAATATATCTACTGAATGAGAAAAAGCGTTGAAAAAACAAAGCAATAGGTTTTGTTATGAAACTCAAAGTGAGAAATATAGTAATTAACTCCTGATTGAAAATGCCTTTTAATGAATTTGTCTGGAGTCGGAGCGAGTTGTTTTTACTTGATATTAAAATACGATACCGGCTTTTACTTTTTACCTTGGACAAACGATAAGTAACTATTGACTTACAGCTTGGCAATGCCGCCAGTCTTTTGGGTACATTAGCAGTCGACAGCGATGCGGAGTTTTCAACGAAAGTATTCTAAAGTTTGGCATTTTAGATTATTTTTGGGATTTTTTTTTAATATGTAAATATTTAATAGCTTGTAAATAAACTATATAGTAGTTTTAAACAATTGTAACGTCCAATAAGAGTACATACAACGTTAATCAGCTGCACGAAGGCCAGTCCGAAGCGCACGTCCACTTTCTGCGTCATGTTCTGCACGGGCCGGATGAGCTTGTTGTAGCCACGGAACAGGTCGCGGACCAAGCGCTCCTCGTCTTCCGAACACCATCCTGGAAGATGATAATGAATTTAAACTTGATGTCCATAATTACAAGATATTAAGTCAGCTTAGGTATCAGCTGTATCACTTAAACATCATAATTAATTAACCTTCCGACCTAATTTACTGTAATTTGGAAAATTTGTTTACTTGAAGGTGCAAATAAACAATTTTTTTTATTTATGAATTTGAACAACTTGTTTAGTATGCACTTTCTTCCAATATTACATTTTCTATTACTTGGAAAATCACTATTCACTTCTCTCGCTCTTGGTGGAGCGAGAGGGAGTGTTGAACTTTTGTTAACTAAAATACACAGTGTTGATTCAGATGCCCTTTGCGAAGGCCACGCTACCAGGGCTGTGGATTGTTCGAAAGAGTGAACAATACGCAACTCTGGTAGTTCCAATATTAGCTACTTAAACGTGTCCACACTGCCCGCACGTTTACAGCAACGATAGGCTATATAGTCACATTAGAGCACATGATCACAACCTGTAGTTACACTAAATCAGAAACCAGTTACAGTAGCCGAAATCGGCGGTTGTTTTGCACTTGCACCCGGCTGTTTGCTGGCGTCTAATACCTGCTATGACCTGCCGTGACCTATGTTGTGTAGTGTCGGTGGTGTCTAACTCGTGACCCTTTTAAATATTTTTAAGAAAAAATATGACATGGTGTAAAAACTATTGGAATCCATTTAGTTACTGATTCTGAACAAACTATATTCAGGTATCGTATAAACCAAAAGTAATGTTCCATATTACCTACTTATTGAGCTCAACACAGGTATCCAATACATTTTAGTAATTAGGTATAACAACATGATTTCGTTAATTTTATTTAGGTAAAGACTTAACTCCCTTTTTGTGTTTACGACTCATGTATTCAGAGTCGTAACACAAACAGGGAGTTAAGTTAAGTCTTTTCCTATTGTTAAATGCTTGGTGTTTTCAACGCGGTTTCGAGCTTGCTGACTGACGTGAATTTAACTAAGTAGGTAGATGAATCAACATTGAATTCGTTTACGACAATTTTCTCAATTGGCTCTAGTGAACTGAAAAGCTGGGAACATTTTTAGCCTTTGTGTTATACTGAAACTTAGGTAAGGCTGAGGCTCCTGGAAGTTAGGTACCCTTCAGTATCTTTACGGTATACAAGTGTATGTTAACATAAAAAGTCTTCATAATTAACAAGTTATGTTATTTAAACGTAAACTGGTTCAATAATCGAACTAATAAAACCTGAAAACCATTACTTTTTCCGATTTCGAAATGAATCGAGTTGGTAAAAGCTCTCATTACAATAAATAATTAATGATTTGTGATTCTGGTGATCTCGTTACTGTAAGACACTCAAGGTGGTCGACGCCCATATGTTTAGCTGAATTTTCCCTTGTAATGGATGTCAGTCAGTTCAGTAACGTGTACAATGTGTAGCCGTGAGGATGCTGCGACGACAGATCAATAAAGACCCAAACGGAGATAATGTTGTTTAGGAACACAATTCGCGAACATGCGATGATCCGTATGAAGATTTGTTTAAATACTAATTGTTGTAGGTACTGTTATTAATGTTCACTCATGAAATTTTTTTTTTTTAACGAGGCGCGGTTTTTAATAAAATGAAGTTATTTTAATAAAACTCTTTAATCTGTTGTATGTCCTTTATATATATATATATTGTAAATTAAAATTCAATATATAAGGCGTATGTACCTAATACATATTTTGTTTATGTGAACCTTTATTTACATAGCTAGCCGGTAGCGCCGCTTTAAGAGATTGCTAAGAAGACGAAATATAAACGTCGGTAGTAATTTTCTTTTTACCGATTATGGGGTATGATGGGGTGTGTTAGTGTTAATGATTTGTTTACAACGTGTGGAGTACCTGAGTAGAGCAGGGTGAGGAGCCCGGCGAGGAGCAGACAGGCGCGCGACCCGCCCGACATCGCGCCGCGGACTGCCGCCGCGGCCCGCCGCGCCGCGCCGCTGCCGGCTGCGCACCGCGCTGCGCCATACCCGCCTCTTCCCGGCGCCCGCAGCGCCCGCCCGACATCCCACCCTATGCACTAATGCATGCTGCACACTACTCCCATTCCATTACCTGAATTTCAGTTACTTAACGGCGAAATGAAAACTATCTCGTTTGTTTGCGGTTATCTTATAGTCATATTCACTTCATATACTTTTTTAAGGTATAATTTAATTTTATATAATTAAATATATTAAAAAAAATCGGAAGGGAAATATCTAAATATACTTAGTATAGTCAAACAGTAGACGTCTTTCGGCTGTAATGATGATGGCTTAGTATATCCCGTACGCATTAACATGGCACCTGATGAATGGAGAATTAGGAGACCAGGAGACCCGTAGCACAGGTTTCACCTAGTATGGGCGGGAGTCTCCCTTCTGTAAACCTTTTCGTAGAAGTAAATTGTACAAATCTTACTAAGTATGGGAGAAAATAAAAAATATATTAAATAAAAAAATAAATAAAAATATTAAATAATGACGTTTGAAGTATTGAGTGCATTGAATTTTATTTAAGTTTTTTGAATATCAACATTTATTTTGTGCTCACTAGTTTCTCATGACATACTATACCTACTCACTTTACAAATTACGATGCTTTATACGTGACAATACAAACTATTTTTAAGTATTTATGTGGCAACTGTTTTCGAGCTAGGTGCCATGTTAATGCGCTCGGCTTATAAAAAGTGGCAAATTGAATCAGTAGAGTTCTTCTGTGGAAATGTAGTAAATTGGACCGATTTATTTTCTCTTTACTACAGTGTCTCTTTTGCAAGAGTCAGGCACATTTTTATACTTACACCAAGCTTCGGCTTTTGTGGAAATTAGCTAGTGATGTGCGCATGTGCAGTTATCCCGAGGGATGGCATCGATTACTCCGCGACTCCGTTCCACTAGCAAACGCCTCCACGGGAATATTATGTAGGTCAGGGATGATTTACATAACTCATGGGGCATCGAACACAGGGAAAACCTGCTTTCTAGGGAGATTGAGCCCCGAATTATTATTACGGCTCAAGAATCTCAAGTAATTTTGTCAAAGATAGTAATTTTAATTAAATAATTGATCAAATATTAAGTAAAGCTTATGAATTCTAAGTTGCAGCACAGGTAGAACTTAACTTGTAAGTCGGTAGGTTTCAGAAATAAATAAAACAAGGCGTTTGTTTCATTCGTTTATATTTAATAAACAAAGTGCAATTCAGAGTTAACCCTAACAATTGAACAAATCTTGGGGACATCAGGCTGTCCCATTGCCGACGGAGAGATGCCGCACATGTTCCATCAGTACAAAGACGAAGCCCGCGTGTGCGGGGGCGGCCTACACCGTCCGGGTCGTCACACAACCTCTAGCGAATGGTACGAAGATATAACAGTAAATCAACGGATGACCAAAAACATTGACTTATAATCATATCCGGTCCGCAACTTCCATCGGACCGTCTAAGATTACTCACAGCACGGGCTCAGAAAAGGAAAACATCACAGGAGCTTCGCGAGGGTACAGTCGCTTGTCGGGTGTACCCGCGCCTTCTCGCTGGGAACACTACGTTTTCCTTTTAAGAGGCTTACAATGTTTCTGAAATAAATTAAAATCGATGAGTAAGAGTAACAAACGTAACAATTATTATCGTTTTGATGGAGCAGTAAACCGAACGCGTCGAAAGTGTTTCGGATTGTGCGGCCGAGCGGCAGGACTGGTCAGGTATTGAGCTGATTACTTGTGCTTATCAACTGATCGCGCATCCTATCTGTCAATAAATAGGCACCTTTGTGTTAAACCCTCTATGTAACGAAAAAACCGGTTCATGTTACAACTTCTTGTACTTATAAAACGTTGTATATCTTATAAAATGAGTTATATATTACATGTACATGTCTGAAACGATGGTCATATCATTTGAATTAATTTTCGAAGAAGAAAATTTTATAAGCTAATATTATTTTCAGCATACGAATTACTGTAACTGTATGGAAAGAAGTACAAACGTGATATTAATATGTAATTTAATTATTATTTGTAAAAGTCGTTCCGAAAGACCCAGATATGACTTTATTAAAATAATATTTGTTTAACTACAACTTTCAACGAACGATTTATTAAGCTATAGCCATGGATATTTTACCATTTATAACAATATCGACCCGTTCACAACGAGGCATATCACAACCTGTACCAATTGAATCAACATTGTTTGTAAAGTTCTACACTAGCTACTGACACAAATATATCCGAAAATAAAACTAGGGATTATAACCACGATTCATGGAATCGAACAAGAAGGAAACAGAGGGCCATTGTTTCACCGCCCAAACTCTAAACTGTACAATAGATTTCAAGAATCGAAGAAGTTCTAACAAAGTTTAATTTTTAAATGCGAATCAGGTCGTTTAACGGTAAGAAGGAAGACGTTTTTGTGCAAATACTTTCTGCCGCAGTCTTGTCTAGTGGGTGGCCACTTGCAGAGTGCACTCCGCGGCGTGGCGGCCACGCGGCGTGGCGGTGGCGTGGAGGTAGCGTGGCGGCGCTGTGCCCGTGTAGCACGTCCTGCCACTTTATCGCTGGGCGACCGTTCCGGGGACGGAACGTCTGTTACGGAGCCGCTCATTGCAACTCATGCCATACGCTAATTGCAATAGTCGGGCTGTTTAGGGTACGGAATTAATTCCACTGAGCGCGATGGCCGTTTATCATTGTATTTTTGGAAGAAAAGGTACACAATCGCTGAAGTTCTCAAGGGATTAGAAGACGTTAGTCGGTTGGGCAGTTATTTGTAACGTACAGGGTTGGCAGTTCAGCGGTAACTTATGTCTATAGGGGGCGCGGGCAGCAAGGCAGGCGGCGGCAACTCCGGCGCCGCGGCGTCGCAGTCCGCGCCACTTCGCTCATCACAACTTAACAAATATTCGCGGTATCACAGAACTTTTCGCATGCGCATCCGCAAGCGGGCGGGTCGCTACGACACCATGATGTGCGGCGCGGACAGCAGCACGGCTAGCGTGGCAATGATTGTGAACAGGGTAAAGATAATAAGGCACAGTCTGTCCACGACCATGGCGGCGAACTTCCAGTCGCGCGACACGTCCGCATCCTCGTCGTCCTTGCGCATCTGGAACATACATCACCATGTAAAACTGCCGTCAGTGTATGGACATCTCTTATTGAATGTTATGTAGTCTCGGTCACGGTACCTGATCTGTGATGACTCGGATCTCCTTCAGTATGAGGGAGAGCTCGTAGTCGACACCGAAGCAGCTATGCGCGGCCAGACCCGCGCCGTTCTCCTCACCCGACCTGCAACGAGCGCGCTCAGTAGATAGCGGCTACTTCTGACCCTACTCTACAGGTGAGGCCGAGGAACGGAGGGCACTACAGGAGTTATGCCGATTAGATGTTAAAGACCAGACCCAGAAGTAGAAATACAAATTGAAAGTGAAACTATGTGATGGCCCGTGAGAGAGTATGTTGATGTTCAATGTTTGAATACTCGTGATTTAGCTGTTAGGGTCGGGTACTGCGGAACGTTCGAGGCTGGGTTGAATTATCGTAACCGTGCTATTTACGGCGAGTAGTGTTCGTGTAGATCGTCGAGGGACCTGTAGTAGCGGCAGCACTGAGGCTGCGGCGCCTGCGGGTGGCGGAAGTCGTCGTCGATGTCCAGCACGTTGGCCAGCAGCGACTTGGACGAGCGCTCGCGCAGCTCGAGGTCGGGCGGAGGCGGCGCGCGCGCCGGCGGCGGCGTGGTGGCCGAGCCCGGCCGCGACATGCGCAGTACCCACGGCAGCCAGTACAGGAATACGCAACGGATCTGGGGAACACGCCGTCTTACAAACATCTTCTCAACTAGAAACACACGCTTAGTAAAGTAATATCGTGAAACATATACGAACCCAGTCACTCATTTCGTGCGTGTCTGCGTGCCTGTGGTGGTAGTTGAGGATGAGGATGGTGGAGACGACGGAGGAGGCCACCATGAACATGATGCAGTTGAAGTAGGTGCCCAGCAGCGGCACGGCGTCCGACGTGGCCGGCATGGTCTCCGCGACCATGTTGAGGAACACCGTCAGCGACAGTAATATCGTTACACCTGGACAGTACAATACACCATAACGTTTACATAAACTAGACAAAGGTTACGCAATAGAAAAAAAAACAAAAGGATATGGGCTCGAAAGCTTTGAGCTTGAACCGTTTTTCTAGCCTAAAAAGGATAATTTGTAGTTTCACTGTAAAAATGTTTTGTTTCTGTCTAATCTCCATACTCGTGTCTATAATTTTTTTTTAATAAAATTCTATTAGGGATATATTAATCCATCTGATTTCATTATACATGTATAAATAATTAAGTTAGTATCAATTAAACTACTTCCAGTTTAGGTGGACTAGTACCTAGATTATGTTTGTGTACCTAGATATTATTTAAACGGTTCATACCACATGTAATGTTATAAAAAAAACGATTTATTATTATTATTATTTATTATAATAATAAAAACGCACATCCTGAAAATATGATGTTCAGAATCTATGGAATCGATTAACTAGGTAATTATTTTGAAAAACACTAGCAAATTCATTTAAGTAAAACATTTGTTTTATTAAGTTTACAACCATATTTAACAGTACTTAAATATGATTGTAACTTAATTTTCTAATTTATGTGTTTATACATACTGACACAACCAAAAGAAAGCTGTTTGATTCCTGAGTGACATAGGCTATATTTTATGTATGCGGGCGAAGCCGTGGGGAAAAGCTAGTAGTTACATATTGTTGTATAAGTTTGTTACCTAAAGACAACTTCTCCCCGGAGTCGGGCGGCAAGGTGAAGCCCAGCAGCGCCATGGAGGCGATGAGCACGCACGGCACGATCAGGTTGAAGAAGTAGTAGAGCGTCTTGCGCCGGATCACCACCGCGAACGTGATGTCGATGTACGGTTCCGGGCAGCAGTTGTAGTAGATCTCGTTGCGCTTGCCGGGCACTCCTACACGACAACAATAACACAATCAACTACAATATTTGACTGTAGAAATTTGGTATCTGTCTCCACAATACCAACTTTCCGGATTGGTGGATATTTTAGTAGTTTTGGTTTATTTTATGGTTATGGTTCGGTTTTTATTTTTATTTATTTTTTAGACCTACATACACCTATCCTTTGGATCAATTTAAATGATACGATATTAGTTTGATTATGGTTTAGACAACTAAATATATAAGTAAAAAGTTAAGTTCATTTAATCTAAACGATGGTTTGAATGGTTTTGGTACGGTTTGAGCTACGCGATCGACGACCGAATACGCACTAACTGTAATAAATACTTTTGCTGGTTTTAAAAATGCACGAAAGCAAAAGTGCTTAGCTGTTCGGTTGTATTTCTCCGAACATGCACTATGCAACACTTGCACTATCCATGTTAATATTGTAAATAGATAAGTGGCTTTGTATATTTGTTTCACTTTCTGAAACTACTGAAGCAATTTTAATAAATTTTGGTGAAGTGGTACCCGACCTTGAAAAATGACATATTATATCTTCTAATCACGGAAATGTGTTCCTTTGGGATAGCTTGAGAATTACAAACCAATGAGGAACAATAAAAGCATTAATAATAAATTACTGAATTTAAGAATAAAGAATATTAATGTAAAACTAAAAGCAAACTTTTGCTTATAAATATCAAAAAATAAAAGTACCTACACAACCCATTATTAATGTTATTATAGTTAATGTCCTAACCAATATCGTAGAAATACAATTTCGACTTCATTATGCCATGAAAAGACGCTCGAAGATAAGATAGATGAAAAAGATTAGATAGTGTGTCGTATGCAAAAATAGTAAAATTAATACCTATTAGCTCCCATTCGCCATTTGTGACAAAACTGCTTATGTCTCCACCTCCCTCATCCTGTAGCTGTAGGTCCAACTGTAAGGAAACAACCATGAATGAAACTGAAAACAATTAAAAAATAAATGAAGTTTGGTATTTCAAATACGAACCTGATAACCATCATAAGTCCAGCTGCCAAACTTCATTTCGCAACGTTGGTCGTCGAATGGAAACCAGGTGATGTCGATCTTGCAGGTGCTCTTGAAGATGCCGGGCGGTACGTACAGGCACGAGCCGTTGTTGCGCACCACCACGTTGGTCGGATATGTGCTGTCGAACCCTTCGTCCGCGCTACAAACAAAATACATAATTTGCTCTATCTTGCAGTGTTACGTAGCTTTCTTATGGTCGAAGAATGCAGTTCTGAAAGGACGAGGCGTTCTATGTTCGTAGTACGCGGTGTACTACGATCGTAGCGTTCGTAGCACGTAGTGTAATTTGCGCTTGCTACGAATAGGTGACGTTCTACGATCGTAGCTCGCGGTTTAACGTTCGTAGCATTCGTAGCTCGTGGCTTTACGTCCGTAGCATTCGTAGCACGTGGTGCAACTTGCGCGTGCTACGAATACGCAGCGTTCTACGATCGTAGCGAGCGGTTCAACGTTCGTAACATTCGTAGCACATGTTCTACGATCATACCGTTTGCAATCCCCCTAGCCAAGTTACAACCGTTTCGCTTGCGCCGAACGCTTCGAGTTGACCTAGCCGCCAATTCTTTTGTTCTGACCACGTGACTGAGCGTTAAGGGCCAAGCGCCCGAAAAGTGCCATAAAACAGTGATTTTCTGAGGCCTACTCCTCCGTAATGGCTAGGTCAATTGGTTTGAAAAAAATATATGTTTATTATAGATTCATGAACAATAATATCAACATTTGATTTTTTCGTGCAATTAATACTTTTGTCAAAAAAAAAATATTTAGCAATTTCGCAACTTTTCGCAACTTTTCCCTACTCTTTCGAAACGGCTTGGACCTTTAGAAACATTTTTACACATAAAAATTGGTGGTTAAATATTCTTCAAAGTGAACATTGCATATGTAAATCAATCAATATCTCGCAGAAAAAATTGATTTAAAGCGCTATCCGGGCGCTGCTGGCCGCAAATAAATGCACAGATTTGCGTACTGCCGCCTAGGCGAGTGCGAGAGTTGCGTTCAAATAATTTCGGCCAGATGGTTCAAAGGACTATACGCCTTAAGACGACGTCATTCCCGTATATTCGAAGCTTTCTACAAGCGTTAATTATTGCAGATTAGCAACTTGGCTAGGGGTACAGATCTTGTGTACTGCGATCATAGCGTATGTATATAGCAATTAGCGTTTTACTGTAAATTGTAAAATGCACAGCTACAATACTTGGACATGTCAAAATAATGTACCAACACTTGTTATAAAGCCTTATCAACATTCGAAGTAGCGATCCATTTTGGGGCCTTACGTAATGGTCATGAAGTGTAGCAAAGATGCGAAACAGAAAACAATTGGCGATGTTTCACAAGTTTGTGAAAGCGCTGTCTGCAAAGTGTGCAAGTTTGAGTCTAAAATTACGTCTGGGGCTTATGTCGATGACAGGACTTTAAGTGTTTAACGGTCTGTGCTATGTTTCAAATATTACAATAACAGATTGAGGTATATGAGGTGGGGTGTGAAGCTTGAAGCCTTGAAGTTTTATTAAACTTTTGATATGCGTTTTATTCTAGTCTACATGAAAAATGTAATGAAAGTCTAGATTGCAAGTAAATTGGGTTAATGATTTATAACAAGAATAATAATAACATCATAATTTGACCATTCATTTGCAGCGAAGTTCCCAATTATGAGCAAGCCTGCTGATGGCGGTTCGTTACGGCGGCCATGTGGGAGGCTAATAGCTAAATGGAGCTTTGTGTGTTTATTTGGAAACTAAAATTATTTATGACTTAAGAGTTTAAGAATCGAAAGACAAATTAAGAGTTTCACTTTGCTGCAGAACAGGGTCGATAGGTAATCATGACTAAAACAGCAATTATTACGGAAAGTGATTTGCACTTTCGATTTGATTTTGATGGATATATACAATTTAATTAACTGTGCCTTTGTGTTTTAATAATTGGAAACAATAAAATAACATATTAATCATTTCCTAAAAAAACTAGCGATTGATAAACTCAGTGTTAATCTTATTTTTTCTGCCGGATCGAAATAATTATTGAATTTATTGGTGCTTTTCAATCTCCAGAAGATATTTCGGGTAAAAATATCCGCATAAATAACAATTACCTGAGTTTTTAATCTCACGCGAAATTAATGAACTTTTAGCAAACTTGTTTGAAAGTGAGGAATCGGATGATAGTTGAAAATAATGTAATCATTCGTTGAAAAGAAACTTCATACGATGCTCGGCTTCTGCGCCGGTGAATATAGTTATCCACTTATCCAGTATGGAGTCCACTCGGCCTACTCCAACTTAGTGAGACATATAATATACTCTCTTAAATTTTGATCGTTTTAATCCCGTGAAGGGTCGATCCGGTACATGAAACATTATCGATTAGTAAAGATAAAATTAAAAAATAAAGTACCTTTTTTACAAAACTCGTATTAATTTACGCATGTATGAAATTTTAAACTTAAGTTTTTTTCTAAACAGAATAGATCACGCGAGAGAAACTTCAACAAAAAAAAAACCGGCCACTGATCAGTGTTCCGTAGTTTCCCGTCCGTCACAATAAGTGACCACTTACCACCTATGAGACATGGCGAAACTATAAGGGTTCCTAATTGACTACGGAACCCTAAAAACACAAAGTGGTAAAATGTGCCCCCGCCCCCGTGACTTCTGAAATAAATCTAATGATAAATGATAAATCTTCCTAATGATAAATCTACGCGTCTAGATTCTGGTGACGCGCGGCCCCTTGCTCATCTTGATGGTTGCGAGACGAGTATTTCGGATATTCGCATCCATCAGAAGGACGTACGTAGGGTGCTGCGTAACCTTGACGTGAACAAGACTAGCGGTTCAGACGGGATACCAGCAATTGGTCTGAGAACGTGTGCGCCTGATCTGTCTCCGATCCCGACACACCTGGCTTTCATTTGAGGCTGGAAAAGTGCCGATTGCATGGAAGCAAGCTAACGTACAGCCCGTGCCCAAGAAGTCGGGCTGACCCAGCTAACTACCGACCAATCTTAGTAACGTCCATTTTCTGTAACACTATGGAGCGTGTAATCAACGCTAAGCTCTTGGCATACCTAGAAGCTAATGAAATCTTAAGTGACCGTCAATACGGCTTTCACCGAAATCGGTCAGGTTCAATGCTGCAAAAACACAGGCGTGTCTATTTTTCGCTAAACGGAGCCAAATCAGCCCTGCTCCAATATTCCGGGGTGTAACCGTGCCGCTACCCGACCATCTTGACCTTCTTGGTGTTACGCTGACATCAAAACTCATCTTTAGGCCATACATCGAAGCAATGGCTCAACTGGCTGCAAAAAAGCTGGGATTCCTCACAAACGTCAGACAGTACTTCGCGCCGGAATAGCTGCTCAAACTTTATCAAGCTCAAGTGCGTTCGGGTATGGAGTATTGCTCTCATCTTTGGGACGGATCTGCCCGATACTAGCTTGATGCATTTAAGGCAATTGAGAGGCGAGCCAGAAGGATAATTGGCAATGACACAATCGTCGAGTCGAGATTTCAAAGTTTTGAGCATCGACCCCGAGTTGCTAGCCGGTCGGTTTTCTACCGGTTGCATTTCGGGGAGTGTGCATCGGAATTGCATAACCTAATTCCACCTAGCCCGTTCTATCATCGGACTACCAGACATACGGCGATGTGCCACAGGTACATGGTGGATATTCCACCTACACGCACAAAACGTTTTGGGAAAACATTCATTGTGCGTGCAGCTAAGCAGTGGAATTCCTTGCCGGAGTCTGTGTTTCCTGATAGCTACAACCCAGGATAAGTCGAGAGTGAATAGGTTTCGTTTAGGTAATCACGTTCCACCGTCGACTGCATTGTCGCTTTCCATCAGGTGAGATAGCGATCAAGCGCAAACCTATAAACAATAAAAAAAAAAAACAAAAAAATATATGATGACGTACATTTTCATGCAAACCACCACCGAAAATTGGTTTGAACGAGATTTAATAAGTAGTTTTTTTTTTAATACGTAATAAATGGTAAATCGCAATGTACCTTTCATTCAAGCAACTCAAATATAAAACAACGAAATACAAGAACTTTTATATTATGTTACTTGCTGCTACGGAACCCTTCATAGGCGAGTCCGACTCGCACTTGGCCAGTTTTTCTTTTATAAGATACTGTTTAAAATTTTATTATAAAATATTAGACTTCAAACCTATCCGCCTACAGCGAGACAGGCAGGGAGACGTAATCTCTTCAAAACTGTTCACGCCCGCAATGGAGGATATCTTCAAGGTTCTGGACTGGAGTGGACTAGGTATTAATGTCAATGCCGAGTACATCACTCAGCTTCGGTTTGCCGACGACAAAGTAGTCATGGCTGAGACTATGGAGGAGCTCAGCACAATGCTAAATGACCTCAATAGTGCTTCCGAAAGAGTTGGTCTTAAAATGAACATAGATAAAACCAAAACCATGATTAACAACAACTGTGTAGCGCCCACTCCTATCAAGGTCGGAGACTCTACACTTGAAGTTGTGGACGATTACGTCTACCTCGGTCCAGTCTCCAGTCCAGTTGGGTAAGTCTAACTTCGAGAAGAAGAGGGAGAGGTCAATCGTCGAATCCAACTCGGCTGGGCAGCGTTCGGGAAGCTACGCGGTATCTTCTCGTCCAGCATACCACAGTGTCTCAAGACGAAAGTCTATGACCAGAAAGGGTTGCCAGTGATGACATGTGGCTCCGAAACGTGGTCACTCACAATGGGCCTCATCAGAAGGCTTAAAGTTACCCAAAGGGCAATGGAAAGGGCTATGCTTGGGGTTTCCTTGCGTGATCGAAAAAAAAATAAAGAAATCCGCAGGAGAACTAAGGTTGCCGACATAGCACGAAGAATTTCCAAATTTAAGTGGCAATAGGCAGGGCACATTGCTCGCAGAACAGATGGCCGTTGGGGCCGAAAAGTTCTGGAGTGGCGACCGGAAGACGCAGCGTTGGAAGGCCTCCTACAAGGTGGACCAATGATCTTTTTTTTTCGGTGGTCAAAATTATCCAATGACAACCTTCGCTCTTGGGCAGAGCGGGAGATAGTGCAGACTCTTACTGACTAAAAGACCCACCCCGTTTCGTCTAGCCTTCATACCGGGGCTCGAGCTGTCTTTCGAAACTAACCCTGGCCCCAGTAGGCTTCGGCCCAGCTGGGTCCCTGCTGTTGCTAACAAGTCGTTGAGGCGCGCGGAAACAGTGCGCGCCGTCGATGACTTGGGCTTGGTCCGGACAGTTACCGGACGGCCGGACAGCGAGCTACTCATTGCTCTCTGTCTGCAAGCTCGCGCCTACGGTGGTCGGAAATCGGGATCAGAATCCCGGTGGCGGCGAGAACGCCGTTGCCTGATGCGGTCGGCCTCCTCCTATGCGAGCATTACTGCTTCGCAGAAGTCGGTGACCGCCTGCCACTCCTCCTCGCTCCGGACCATGGCTTAACCAAGGCCCGGCGCGAGAGGTCTCCGCCACCGATCGCCCCCACGAGGGCACGGCGATGCTCCGCCCAAGCAGCGGCACACCTCGACTGTGTGCTCCACCGTGACCTCCGGGCGTTCCGCACAGTGGCGACACCCGGGCGTCTCTTCCGCACGAATCCGGAATAGGAACCTCCCGAACGCGCCATATCCGGTGAGGACCTGCGTCAAGCGGAAGGTAAGGACGCTGTGAGGTCTTTTAAGCCACGTCTCAAAGAGGGGACTTACCGCCATAATTGTGGCGTGCCCTTATCAATGACGTGGTGAAGGTTGCGGGAAACCGATGGATGCGAGACGCACAGGAACGTTCGTTGTGGTGACGCTTGGGGGAGGCCTATGTCCAACAGTGGACGTATATCGGCTGAAATGATGATGATGATGATGATATAAAATATCACTTGAACTTTTTCCAACTAAATCAGAAAATAATTAAAACATGCATTAAATGCAAAATATGTGGCCAAGCATAATAAAGTCCTCTATGGAGGCAGTGAATATGAATCCATGTTAAATAGTTTCACAATATGTAAACAATTATTAAGGAACACAGGTGGGAGAACTTAGGTTATATTTTTATTATTAGGTTTTGTATTTTCATAGTTAGTACTCAGTATATATTGTAATAGAGTTTAGAGTTTTTTTAGGTAAGTAAGTGTTAGCCATAAGATGATTTTTTTTTTTCAATTATTTTTAAACCTTTGTTGAATTGGGTTCAGCCTGTGAAGGTAGTGTGTTTTTGTTTTTTAATAAATAAATAAAACTTATTTAACGTCTTCATACCTCAAAAAAAAAGGTTTTAAAACCTTTTTTTCACCCAACCAAACCAACAAAGTGATTAGGTAACATCAAAATAGGTACAAACAGTGTATGATACAGATTTAGTTGCAGTGGATACATTCTGTCGGATTGCTATTTTTTATAATATTCAAGGCGATTGGATTATGCAAGACACCAATCTATTTTCGGCATTAATTGTTGTTTGATTGATGTTGCTCTTAATTTTATTATCGCATCTTCTTTTGTTCTAATGTTTTTTGGTAGGTTCATTATGTGCGGGGGATTGTGAGTGAGTGACTATGCATAGGTATATAATATTCCCTTGCCGATTTCGACAACGGTGACTAGTTACATACTGTCATTAGTGCAACTACGGGTTTCGATCATGTGCTCTAATATGGCTAATATCTTCGCTGTAAAGGTGCATGTACAAAGCGGATACTTCAAAGCACCATTGATGGGTATTAGATGTTGGAGGGTGATTTATTTTTGTTGGTCTCTCGCCTGATAGATCTTGAGTGAGCACGTACGTCTATGTTAGTTGTAAACGTACCTGTTGTACATGAGGACGTCTGGTTTCCATAGTCTGTGTGGTGGTACTCGTAAATCTTTGACCCCGCCGAAATCCGAAGTGTTCCATCTCAAGTTCATATCATTCCACTCCTGAATTAAGACGTAGTGCATTTATATTACAAATATATCGTATAACAATCATTAAATCTCATTGCTATGCAAAAGTTCGTGTATCTCTGCACGTATGAACATTTAAAAATGTATACTCACTAGTTTTAGCCAGATGTTTGTTATTAAAAGCTGGTTCTTCTCGTCCTGTGAACATTAATTTGTGTTTTATTGCTAATACCCTGTCCCGTTTCTTCATAGTTTGAACTCAAATTAATCATTATTATACTGTGAGAGTTGGTCAACAAGGTTTATAGAAAAACGCGTATTCGAACAGGTTTCAGAACGTCGTCGTTTAGACAAAAACTATCAGTAATGATTGAGTGGGGGCACACGACTACAACGGTGTGTTTGTGTGCGCTTAGCATGTGAGGACATTGTTGTAGACTTGATTGGTTAGCTGCTTTAAATGATCTCGAAGTGGTTATTTTTTATTTAAACGGTACACTGGGATAATTGTGAGAACAGTGTTCTGTTGTATAAGTATGAAGTTGGTTTTTTATTTTGTGTTTCAAGGTAGATGCTAACCACGTCGATGATCTGCATGAGCGTGAGGCCGAAGGAGAGCTGCAGCGGGTCGCTCTCGTTGACGACGGGCCTCTCCAGCACGTTGTAGTGGTCCAGCAGGTGGTGCAGCAGCCGCTTCTCGTGGTACCCGCAGCGTGCCCCTGCGCAGACAAAACAACCACTTAGCGCTCCAAGCCTAAACTTATGTAGTTAGCTTTTCACAATACCTACCTACTAAAACTATAATTGGAAATACTACACAGACACGCTTGTTTGGTAATGACTGCTTCAGCATATGTGGCCTTCTGGCAAATGTGTCTATTATATTGATATTGTGTAAATGTGTCTATTAACTGCACCATCTTTGTTTTAATATACAGCATTAGTTTTAGTATCTCCACTAACCCGCACTGGGCCCGCGTGGTGGATTACGGCCGAGAGGAGAGGAGGCCTGAATCCCAGCAGTGTGAACATTAAAAAAAAGGCTGTTGATAATGATGATAATGATATGAAAAACCCGGAATACGTGTCTAGTATTTTTATGTAAAGAATCTATGTACACAATTTCATAACTGTATCATGAAGAATCACCAAGTTATAAGCTTGTTATGTCAGTAAAAATACTTAACCACCGGGCCATCAAGGCGACTGAGGTGTAGTTTTGCTCTTGCACTCAGCTGTTTACTGGCGCCTAAGACCCGCGACGACCTGCCGTGACCTGTGTTGTACTTGATGTCGGTGGTGACCTTTTTTTAAAATATTTTCGGAAAAAAATATAACATGGTGTAAAAACTATTGGGATCCATTTCAGAAAAAAATATATTATTCAGGTTTTGCATAAACTAAAAATAATGTTGTAAAATTTTTCTAACTCATTGCTTTTGCAATATTGTTTTATATTAATTGGAACCTCAACCACCTTAAATTCGTTAGTAATTTTTTGTTAACATTTTTTTTATTGATTCTTTGTTCTTTTATGAATGTGAGAACACTTTAGACACCGCGAATTACGACTCACTTTTTTATTACGATTATTTTTATTGTGTTGGTTACCTACAATATTGACTGGTTTACATTGTCCTTATATGTATAATATCTACTAGAGTGCGTCTACTGAAAGCGTAACCTGGAGTTTTTTTTTTTAATTAAATTGGCAACATTGTTTTGCCGAAAAATATCACGTCAAAGTCTATGATCGCAATTGTCAGTTTTGTAAACAGATATTTATTTTTCAAGAATAATTGCTTAATTATGGGAAAAACAATAAACAGTAACGTGCGAAAACTGCTACACACTATGGTTAATGAGTTCAAACAAAAACAAGAAGAGAAAGAAGGTGTTTTCAATGAAAACCAACAATGTTTACATACGATTTCAGAATTTTAAATTAGTATGACGTTATAATCTTGATCCTTGTCGACTAATATTATTAGATAGTTATATTTAGGATATAATGATAATTTGTTTTTCTTATATTTTTAGATAATCTATTGCGATAAAATATTGCGAATTTCATAATGGACAAAAACATCAAACAAAGAAGGCTTTTGGTGAATCGACTTAATCAAAAACACATGCTAGTGAGTGGTAGAATGCGTTCAAAAGCAGTTGAGATGTAATGAAAGATTTGCCTCACTTTGTCTGATAGAGCATCAAAATCTTCAACTGAACTTAAAATTGCGAAAGTGAAGGAAATAGTGACTGAAATCCTAGTTCAAGTTTGAGAGCTGTTGAACTTTTTGTGTCTCACGAGTCGATCCGTATCATTTGAAACAATCATTGGAGTATAAAACATGTTCCCACTTGACTAATTCCAAAAGATCTGAATTTTAATGCTAAAACGAATCGATTCCAACCCAACAACCTTGAAACACATTAGTGTTGGCGAAACGTGATGCAGTTGAAATCATGTTGACAATTTAACCCCTCGAGCGCCAGAGTTTAATGACCCGGAAAATTGCCGTGTTTACCTAAATCACCAATAAAATAAATAAAAAAATAAATAAAATATTTTTTTGTTTTTTTTTCTAGGAAAAACAAAAAATATAATAAATATGAAATAATATAATATAGAAACTAAAATTTTCGGCCAAATAAGTTTCGTACAGACGTGTGTACAAAATGAAAATTAAGCGTTTTTCAAGGTCTTCAAGTTGTACAGACGTATGTACAATCGGCGCTCGAGGGGTTAATTTGACTATCGCGGTGTTGTGCACTTGGTATTCTTGCCAGAAGGCCAAATGGTAAATAAAGAATATTATTTGAATATTATATAGCGCCATTTTTTTCCGATTTGAAAAATCCATCCATCCAAAACCTATGACAACCCCCGCTCTTAGGCGGAGCGGGAGATAGTGTCAGACTCTTACTGCCTAAAAAACCCATCCCGTTCCTTCAAGCCTTCATGCCGGGGCTCGAGTGACCTTTCGGAAAACCCTGACCCCAGTAGGCTTCGACCCGGCTGGTCCCCTGCTGTTGCTGACAACTCCTTGAGGCGCGCGGGAACAGTGCGCGTTGGCGACTTGGGCTTGATTCGGACAGTTACCGGACGGCCGGACAGCGAGCTACCCATTGCTCACTGTCCGCAAGCCCGTGCCTACGGTGGCCGGAAATCGGGATCAGTATCCCGGTGCCGGCGGCGGCGGCGATAACGCCGTTGCCTGAAGCTCGGAGCGAGAGGTCTCCGCCGCCAATCGCCCCCACGAGGGCATGGCGATGATCCGCCCAAGCGGAGCACACCTCGACTGTGTGCTCCACCGTGTCCTCCGGGCATTCCGCACAGTGGCGACACCCAGGCGTCACTTCCGCATGAATCCGGTGTAGGTACCTCCCGAACGAACTATGTCCGGTGAGGACCTGCGTCATGCGGAAGGTAAGAACGCCGTGAGGTCTTACCAGCCACGCCATATAGCGACATTTGAGAGATCAGATAAATTAAAATAATTTGAGATAATAATAAACATTTTGTGTGTTATTGACCTTTACCATACACCCACCAAATAAATAAGTCTACACACATGTTTTTGACTAGGATTAACTATTATACAATCGTTATAAATACAAAAAATACTCTAGTATCAAAACTTTTTTCTCCTACTATTTAAATAATACCACATTCAAAATTTTTGGTCGAAACCTCCTTTTCTCAGGTCACGCTTTCATTAGACGGACTATAATACTGTAATATGGAAATATGGTATGATCAACCATTTTTTAAAATGAGTAATCGTGGAGTTTCTTGCCGGTTTTTCTCCATAGGAAAAGGACAATTTCCAAAATTTTGGAACCGTGCACTAGCTTCTGACGTTTTATACCCATGTAGGTTTATGAAAAATATTTTGAATTTGGATTTGAATTTACAGAAAAGAACAATAAAATATTATCTGTGGTTGATAAATCTCTGATGTACTTAATATTAATTTGAAATAAATATCGCTGTATACACGGCAGTACGAAAATGGTGTAAGAAGGGAGTGCGCATATTTGAGACCCTCACGTACGATTGCAAACCCTCACGTATTTTGAGGATCGGCCGTGATTCCACATTACAGGCGATTTTTACTAGCTGATAGGAGAATCAGAGAAAAGTAGAATTTTGTACGAGCAAATTATTGATTATTACTTTCACAGTCACAGCCTTTTTCTCAACTAGCTTGGGGTAGGTTTCTAGTCCAATCGGATGCGGCTGAACACTTTTTTAATATGTTTAACATAGAGCGACGACCCAGCCACAACCCAGTTACTGGGCATCACGCCATTCCTTCAATAGACTGATGTTCAGACTTTCTGGCGTCTATCTGGCGACAGTTGTTACTGTTAATCATACCTGTAACGATTGTCAAAGATCTATGACTGATAACTGAGACCAATGACTTTACGTGATTTCTGAGGCGCGGGGTGTCAGTAATGTCCTAAAAAAACTTAGAAAATTTTATATGAATTTGAAAAATTTACATTGGTACTAAGTACTAACCCGTTTTCGAACTCACAACATTACTTCCACAATCAATAATAATCAGAGTTAAGGAAACATTTATTGAAAAGAATCTGAACGAAAAGTAAAGTTGAAAAAGTGTTAAGTGTAAGTTATACTGAACATTGAGTGCCATTTTAAGTAGACTTTTTCAAACATTACTGATGCTGTTGAAGATTTGAAAGACTAACCGTGGCCTCAGGATACAAAGAAAAAATGAAGGAACATAGGACGATGATAGAGGTTTGGAGATATGCGGAACAGAGAGTAAAGTCCCACACACCTCCATTGAAAAGGTAGGATCCTCCGACCAGACAGGTGTTATGGTCTGGTGGGCGACTGCCCGATAGATGATTTCGGGCTGTCGTATATGTTCAAATCGCGCGGAGAACTGTGATTGCGCGATGCAGGATTTCGTACTTTCTTCGTAGTACTTATGTGGCGCCATAGATGTCGCTACATCACTCCACTCCGGAGATCGGAGATCGATGGTTCTTTGATGCTTCATGATGCGTGCCAGGCCAGCGTAGGTTGGTTCCAGTGGGTCGGAACCGATGCCGCATAGTTCTCGGTGAGTCGGAACTGTCTGCGGTGATGCCCCAGGGATGATGCTGCAGGCTCCAGTGAGTCGGAGTAGTGCTGCTGGCTCCAGTGAGTCGGAGCGGTGCTTGTGCGACGTAGGGCTTGACTGTTGGCGTCGTCCAGGAGAGGTTCTTCATGGCTCTTCATGTGACTGGCCGAAGGTGCGGTGTGCCAAGCCAAGGTCCCTGATGAGGCTGAAGGTGATGACCAGGTATGACCAGGTAGGCATGCTGGTGGTCAGGATACCCTCTATAGCCGTGGGTGCTGGCTGTATGGCTCGCTGCTCGAAAGCTTGAGGAAGTGATGATGACGTCACGAAGTAGTAGCTGCACGAAGGCTGCGCTGACGTTCTTAGTCGAGGGTCACCAGTTTGGAGGTATGCGGAACAGAGAGTAAAGTCCCGCATGCCTCCGTTGAAAAGGGAGGATCCTCCGACCAGACAGGTGTTATGGTCTGGTGGGCGACTGCCCGATAGATGATTTCGGGTTGTCGTATATGTTCAAATCGCGCGGAGAACTTTGATTGCGCGATACAGGATTTCGTACTTTCTTCGTAGTTCTTATGTGGCGCCATAGATGTCGCTACAGAGGTATTAGTCAGTAAAAGACTGACACGTCCTCTCGCTTTACCCCAGAGCAGAAGAAGTGTTTTAAAAATTAACTATCTCAAAAAAAAAAGTACTGATTAGTAAAATGTGATAGTATGACGAGAATGAAAATCCACAAATGCATTGAATATCCCTCGAGGATTTTTCTGGAAAAGAGTCACAGAAAAACAAGAAAGATTTATGTGCACGTCGCCACTTATTTGCATTTTGTATTACGTCTTTTTACGAGAATACCCGGGATTTGGAGAATCCTATTATAATTCGTGTTTTATAACCACGGAGCTGACGCTTGGAATAGCCCGAGCTTTTATATGTAATATAATGATACAAACTAACAGTGCGTCAACTATTTATATTGCACATCATAGTTTATCAGCACTCTGAGCTTCCTTTGGAACTAGTACCTTGAACCAGGAGGAGGAGATTTTGTTTGCACAAAACCACAAACGAGACATGCATTTGCACATAGATTATACGTACTTTTAGGACCTTTTTTGTACAACAAGTTCATTAAATATTAACCCTTTAAGCGTTTTTTATCTAAATATGCACAAACAATTTAAAAGCGCATTACTCAAAATTAAAAGTCACGTGAATTTATGCCTTTTGCCTATAGGGTTATTATCGACCAAAAAAACGAGAACGCAATAAATCACAACACACATACTTTCTCTTTCTCACCAAAAATAGCGAGAACTTAGTGATCCGCATCGAATCTGAATATTGGCAGACGCTTATTGAAATAAATTTGTTTCAAAATCGTAGTATAATAATGAAATGAATAGTAAATGTTTTATTGTAATATTATTTAAAAGACATCTAATTACAATAAATAAACAAATTTTTTTACAAAATTTTATTATTTTATGTATGATGAAGGAATATAGTATTTGTATCTAAATAGATACTTAGCGAAATATCACTACAAATCAAGTGTATCATTCATGTATCTTAAAAGATACAAGACGTCTTTTTCAGAGATAAGTAATTATTTGTTTATGTCCAAAAAATACACAATACTTGATGTTTATTATAGAAAATTACCAAAGTTCGAGGATGAAGCCAAAGTTATCAACGGTGCGTAAAAATTTCTCACGCGGGCCTCAAGATGTTAAAAAAAAAAACAAAACTATAGGGGCCCGGCAAGGCCGACGTCTGCTAGGGCCACGGGGAATTCCTAACAAGGAAACCCGTTCCGTAGTACCAGTCCAATACGTACTCTTGCTCCACCATAGAGCGGGAGAAGTTATCAGATGATCTCCCCCTGAAAAAAAAAAACTTCTGATATTGAAGTTTAAGAAGCTTTTCCGATTGCTCCTATAATAGTATTGTGACGTGGGGAGACGCCAATGAAAGGCTTTTATGTTTAAATGTACTAAATTATATTGAATGAGCCTTAAATTATGTTAACATATATAAAATTATATTCATATTTTTCTTAGTTAACAACTTCTGTCATATTCGAATCTATATTCTTAATACCATAAGCCTTAACGGGTCCATTACAATGAAGTTTCTACTTCAACTAATATGTGACCTTCGTGGTCGTCACAGTATTGTCCCTATAACAGACACTGACTTTCCGGGCGTCAATAATTGAAAAAGCGGGGAAAACCACGAGTACTAGTAGTTAATAAGCCCTAGAATTATTTTGTATATTTTTGGATACGAAGTTCACAATAAAGTTTTTGTGTAATTGTGTTTTTGTATCCAAAAAGATACAACCTGAAAACTCAGTGAAATATTCTTGAATTTTTTTTAGCTTTTAATTTTGTTTATAATGGTTAAAAAAAGAATAAATTTGGCTAGTTTTCTTTTTATTTAATCATCACAATATCATCAAACCATAGAAATATCCGCCTCTTTGCTTAAAAAAAATAATCACGGTTGACCGTGACGAAATAGGATTGAAAAAAGTCCTTGTTATGATACATTAAAAAAATAGAGGGTGATAAACATGTAATGTTAAACCTATTTGTAGTGCGATAAGAGAGCCTGTTTTCGAGTAAGTGTATTGAGCACGTGGCACGGGGCACGTGCCCTCCCCAATTTTTTGTACTGTGCAGATTCTATCACAGTACATACTTAGAAGAAAATCAAATTATCTGAGTTGTGAAAATATGAATAAAAAATTATTGAAATAAACTTGAAGCTATTGTATTATATTATATATAACTTGAACCCTTTGGCCCCATCCAGGAAAAAATCTTGTGCCCCAGAAAAAAATCTTGGTTCCGCCCTTGGATAATTCTACCGTTCAAGCAGTACTTTGCTAAATTCTCCCTTCTTGTACTATGATAATAATTTGTACATTTTCCTGATGTTAGTGACATGAAGTTGCATAGAATACTGTGACCAATCCAAAAAAATTTTTGTTGACAGCTCGGTCTGACAAAAATATTCACATAATTTTGAAATTTGTTTATTTAAAAAAATCTAAAACCATATTTTATAAGCTGTAACTTGTACAAATGACACCTATTTTGAGATTTACTCTCTTACTTTGAGACTCCATGTAAACTTTGGATCTCCGTTTCACGTCATTAAAAGTTTAATTTCTAAAAATCCCTTTTCAATACTCGCCTATATCATAAAAATAGCTTTGTGCAAAAGTTCACGTTCCTAGTCCCAGTGGTTTCGTCTGTGTGCTGATATGTCAGTCAGTCAATTTCTCCTTTTAAGAGGCTGCTTTTCCACTCGCCTATCGTAAACATCGAGCATGGTTTAAAAGCTTGTTACTTCATCTAACGCAATCTAACGCGATGTTTGACTAAAAAGCTTTTGAAATACATTGTCATTATTTAGAATCTTGATAAAATTTGCTAGACTTACTTTACTTTTTTAATTTTTGAGAAAATTATGAAGTGGATAACTGTATTAGTTGTACACAAATTTATAAATTGATTTCCATAGAAGCCTACATAATATCCACAAGATACTGTGTTTCCAAAATATCTAATGAAAAATGTGTAATAACGTCATAATCGCGTAAGAGCGGTTGTATGAAAAACAGTGAAACTGTATGTCAAGATGCATCCCCATAAGATGATTTATATGAGCTACATCGCTCATATAAATTATCTCTCCTCCTGCATAACTTGTCAATGTATAGTAGCACCTAACCCGATATTGTGGCGTTCCTTGTGACATTTTAATGTTGATACTTTAAAAAAATTCATTCTTCGTCGATTACGCAGCAACAAATAAAAAAAAATACTAAAAACAACTTTGTTATAGGTCAAGTAAATCAACGTATATAATACTTTTATATTGTAAACAAAGTATTGGGTTTTGGTTGAAGCATTTATTGATGTACAATTGGAACATTTCAGCATGTGCAATATCTAAATACGAACCTAAGAAAACATTGATCCCAACGAAAATTTTAAAACTTTTGACATTCATTATTGATTTTGTTTTCAGGGGGCGTCCTTCAGTTGAACTAAACGCAAATTAAAATCAATATACATTAGGCTCTCGCGTTCTTTTCGTAATAATATAGGGTACTAATCACCGCAAAAATTACCAATTAATGTAGTATATTACACTTTAATATATTTGAAAGACGCTCCTTTGTTCAATTATTTTAAGTGAACTATGGAGGTGGAGGTAGCCATTTGTAAATTGTCCATTATCTACATCGACGGTTTTGGACATTACAAACTGAAAATTGCTTCAAGAAAAGCAATTACTTGCAATTTATTAGTTTACCTCATCTTTTATGAACGTTATTTCGTAGTGTTTGCTAGCCACTAGCCACAGAGTAAATCGGTTTCGTAAGTACATAGTATTGCCATTTTACTGCATAATTTGTTTCGATATATTTTTTTTTGGACCACGTGTAAACTTTTATACTGAACTATTTCAACAGTGTAGTCTCTGAAAATGATTAAATAAATAGAATTTTACTTATTTTCAAGTCAATAACGTAAACGTTGGAATTATTGTATTACAAAGAATCTAAAAATGTTATACTTTGATTAAATTATACTTATCTAATTGTATCTTAAAGTTATATCGATCTTTATTTTTTGTACCCTTGAGAAGGAAGATGTCAACGAGTGTCTAGCTAAGTAGATATTTCCCAAAGATAAAGATAATATTCAATATAAAATGATCAAACAGTTTGAAGTGCAGTATCAGAAGAGAGCTTTTTATCTTACACTTAATACTCTTGAGATTCCTCGAGAGCTAGCGATCAAATATCTTTCTCTTTGAACACAATATTGTCATTTGAATTAAGCATGTATGACTAGTTTTTTTTTTACATCAAATGTAAGGTAACATTTTTTGTAATGTTTATGAAACTCGCCATGTGCTTTGTATGAAAGGTTTCGACTTCACAACTTTTTATGCAGACATGGCTGCCATTTTGCTTGTCTTACAATCATATTGCTCCTATGGAATATATCCATATTGTGTATACTGATCTTCACGTACACTAATTTTTTATTCTTTTATTGTGTTGTTGAAGTATATAAATGAAATATAATTTGGAAAGATTCTTGACAGAAGCGAGTGTTGTAGAGAAAAGGAGCGTTCCGAAGTACGAGACGGGATATGGTGGATGTCGTTTAAGAGGGTGCTTACCCCTCGGCCAGAGCAGGCACAGCAGCAGCAGCAGGCCCGCGGGCGCCGCCAAGTGCGAGCGGCGCGCCCGCCCGCCCATGTCAGCGCCGCGACGCCGCCGCGCCGCGCGCCGCCGCCGCCGCCGCCCCGCGCCGCGCCATCTCGCGCCGACCCGCGACCCGACCCCCGCCTCCCAAACGCCGCACTCCCGCTTTTCTATTAGGATCTATCGAACACGATCGGCTTAAAATTCAATCTTTGTACGGTTTTCATATGTATGCAACTTGTTCACTGCCGCTCGCCGACGGCCACGCGTGCCGGCCGATCCTCAAGCATCGCCTGCTGCGCCCAGGGGATGCGTGTGTTCAGTCACGGCGTGTTTTTGAGCATTGTTGTTCAACGGAGTGCGGCCGACCGTGGGGCAGCGGAGCCGCCGGTGTGCGGACTGACGGAGGCCGCGGCGCGCAGCCGCGCCCGCCGCCCATTCACCGCCGCCGCGCCGCCGCGCCGCCGCGCCGCGCCGCTCCGACCTTGTCGCACGAGCTCCTCACACGCGCACCGCTCGCCGCGCACCACACTCCGCTACATCACACACCCCTCATTGATGCTTATTACGACTCACAATTACATCTATTACAACTGTCTCTACATTTGTTTGATGAGATAAACTTTTTCGAGTAATTCAAGTAGATAACTTTTTCAAAGAGTGCTAACCTACATAATGATAAAATTATACTTTTTTTATGTACCATGTATTTTTTGTAATTGTGAGTAAGTTAATTTATGGATTGTATTAGATTGTATGCACCTGTGACTCGGGCGGGCTAAATGAAAACAATGACGGTGTAACTTATTTACCACATGCTTGACTCGAAAGGGATACAAATAAGTAAATGTGATGCCTAGGTACGTATTGTAATTGTTTTTGAATGATTTCTTGGATATGAGTGATGTAAACAGCGAGTGTAGTGTGGTGCGGCGCGAGGCGACTCGAGGCGGCGCGAAGCAGCTCGCGCGGCACAGTGCGGGGATGCGGCGCGGCGCGGCGCGTGCCGCGTGCGATCAATGACGCCGCTCTCTTCCCTGCTCCAGCACCCTGCCCCCGCCGCCCCGCGCCGCCTCACACGTTCCCCTTACCATGCTGAATTCATCCCGTGACTATGGCACTTCCAATTCGAACGTTAATTTAAAATTGTTAGCTGACACAGTTTTTTTTCCACGGGGTCGAATACGTTATGCTGAAAAGGTAATCTTGATAACCGACGGCCATTAATTTCCATTTTTTTATTTCACTTTGCTAAGCCGTGATATAATTTCTACTGGCTAGGGTTGTAAGTTTCAGAGCTTTAGCTCGCTAGTTCTGTCATCACCTGAGAATCTCTCGTAATGTTGGAACATTTAAATTAATATTTGTGAAATACGTGAGGGATAATTTGGGTGATTTTTACCCACCGAAAAAAAAGATGAAAGATGAAAATGTTCGCATTTTATATTTTATTGTAATATGTCAAAAACACCTATAAATAACTTCATAAACTTTGAGGTATGAGATACCTCCAATTGTTGTCCGTATGTCTTAAATAAAGAGCCTTGACAGATAGACAGGCAGACAGATAGACGCGCAAGGTCTTATAGCACAAGTATAGAAAAGTATTAATTTGTTGTTGCGTCACAAAAAAAATATTCTTGTGATTCGGAAAAATCTTTGTAACTCAATTCGGGAATTGAACTGTTTTCATGTGTAAATTTGTACGGAACCCTCAGTGCGCCGCGAGTCTGATTCACTTTTTTTTTAATTACTTCCAATAGATATATTTAATCATAAAAAAACAATTAGATATTGTAACTTAAACAATTAATGAAATGATTCTCAGCATTTTGCAGTAAATTTACTTGTTGTTTTAGGGACGGGGGTGTAAAAAATGGACCAATATACCTCCTGGCAACATCCAGAATCGTAATCTGCACGCTTTTTTGAGTCCAAAACTATTCACAGAAGGCGGTCCTTATATTTCGCACACTCAACACCCTTTGTCGCCTGCTCTATTATCAAAATAATAAAGACAAAACAAACGAGTGCAAAAAAACTAAAACCCGACTACGACAAAAAAACTACATTGAAAAAGTATGAAACAAGTTTTTCAGGATGCTGAAATAAACAAGATAACTGGAAAATCAAGAACAGAACAAAAAGAAACGCCGTAAGCAGTCACACGATATAAGCACCAACTGTAACACTTTAATTCATTAAACCCCAAGCGAACGCCGGCGTTCGCGCACCTATTGTCTTTCTATTGTGTCTGTAATTTCCACGATTGAAAGGTATGACGTGTGACTATGGCGTTTCTTTTTGTTCTGTTCTTGTTTTTCCAGTTATCCTGAAAAACTTGTTTCATACTTTTACAGTGTCGTGTTTTTTGTCGTAGTCGGGTTTTAGCTTTTTTACTTTTTTTTTATTTAAACAATTTGGTGTTAAATCACTGTGCTTCTATACTATTTACGTGAAGCCCTTTCAAATGACGACGTATTTATCTTACGTTTTTTTAACACAAAACTTTTTTTCACTAGAGGGCGCCACATTGAATTTTGATGATATTTTTTGATAAGTATCAGTGTGAAGCCCTTTCAAGTGATATAAAACACGAATTATTCATCTTAATTTTTTTTTAACACATGACTTTGTCCGCTAGAGGGCGCCTTATCAAGTTTTGTGACACGCCACGTAGCCTATGTTCAGCGGACGATTAAGGCGGTTCTAACGATATCTCATATGTCGATTTCCGATAAGTAGATTAGGAGCTATGAGGAAACAGATGAACATACTCACATGCTTACATACATACATAGCCTGTCAAAATCATAACCCTCCTTTGGCTTTGCCGTAGTCGGGTAAAAATACACTGCATTTGTGTACCTATAGGTAGTGTGAAATGAGTCTTCTTTATTGAACACTAAGTAAAATATGCGCCCCTAGTGCCTGCATATGAATGTTAGTGATAAAGTATGTAGTAAGTAGGCATAGACAATGAGGGTCGCGTGTCGGAGCGCCTGCGAGCATGCCGGCGCCTAATGTCGCACAACCTGCTAATGAAGGGTGTTTGCTCATTACCGCAACTGCGGCACGCTCCTACGCCGCTGCGCCCAGCGAGCCGGTCACCGCTCATTGCTCATCGCTTACCGCTCATCGCTCTACGCTCGACGCTTATCGCACTCTATTTGCTTTTTTAAAAAACTTAACACTGCAGATATTTAAAGACTCACAGCCAGGAACACTTACGATACTTTCCTTCCTACCCTACACTCACATTTATTTTCTGAATTTATCGTGATCCAATGTTGTTTTATAGGTCCGTGAATGCCAATGATTTTTACTTTCTAAACCAGATAAAATAATTACAGTACGGCTCATTAATTCAGTTCATGAATTAATATCAGTACCTTGAGATAATTAGTATCGTGGTGCAAGCAATTAATTATCAACAACAAAGTAGAGGACGGGAACAATGCTACATGGTCGGAGTTCACGATCCAGTATCAAGACTTTATTAGGCGTTGCTTGGATATGTTTTGTAAATGGCAAATGTGTTGAGAACCAGGAAGTTTGCGAAACTCGGAGAAAGCGAGCAAGGAGTGGGTACGTACCTCTGAATGGCGCAGTAAGAACAAAAGCAGTTCATTTGCTAGAAACTAGGCGAAATAATGAACGTCATATAACTGAGTCCCTGAGTGAAATGTCAAAAGTGAAGGTTAAAAGTTAGGAGTGCACAAGCGCAAGTGTATGGCGCTGAGTTTCGCATTAGGCTCTTGTCGCCACCCACATAGTCTCCACATGTGAAGTTTGTGCCAACACATCACTGTACATACCAACTTCGATGCTCTTTGAAAGCTTACAAAAACTTCAATTCTTTATCTATACTAATCTACACTTATAATGAAGAGGTAAAGTTTTTTTTTTTGTTTTTATGTTTGTAGGTGTTGGTAATCTCTGGAAGTACTGGTCCGATTGCTAAAATTCTTTCACCAATAGAAAGCTGCTTTATTCCTGAGTAACAGGCTACATTTTATGTACGACGGCAAAGCTGCGGGCAAAAGCTTGGGATTCATATACGAGTGGAAAGTTCAACAGGGCCCTGGAGTGAAAGTATCCAAAACAATTATGCTACTAATTTTTATTTCTATTTTAAATTCGATTTTTAGGGTTCCGTACCTCAAAAGGAAAAAGTGGAACCGTAATAGGATCACTTTATTGTCCGTCCGCCCGTCTGTCTGTCTGTGAAGACCCTTTATATCGAGAACGCGTGGAGGAAATTGCAACCACATTTTTACTTAAGTCTGCGGTCCCTTGAAGTTGTGAAAAAACTTCTAAGTTAACCAAAAAAAGATGCGTTTAGTCCAACTCGCACTTGCCCAGTTTTTAGGGTTCCGTAGGCAACTAGGAATCCTAATAGCCAAGTCTGTCTGTCTGTCCGTCTCTCTCTCTCTGTCTCTCTCTCTCTGTGACCGTTAGCACTAGAACGCTGAAATTTGGTACAATTATGTATATCAATCACGGCGATAAAGTAGTAAAAAAAACGTGGAAAAAAATGTTTTATTAAGGTACCCTCCCTACACGTAGAGTGTGGAGTGTTTTTTTTTAATTTTGTTAACGCCAATTTCATATTTATAAAGCGAAGCATTTCCTATGTTGATTTAGTTGCCAATAAACCTCGTAAAGAAAAGACGCATTTCATTTTAAAATTCATTGACACAGTGCTAACCAAAAGTCAACCTAAACTCCCAAAACATATGGTCGATTACGAGCCGGATCAAACCTCATTAGAAATTGACGGAGCGCCGACGTGAGAACAAAAGAACCGCATTCCATTACGCAATAAGGGACCACCTGGAGTTGTTTTGCACGAATTTCTAAGAACTGGTCAATTAGTGTGTGTGCATAGTGTATCGGTGTATCATTGAACATTAATAACTTAGAAAATAAACCATTCTCGATTAGACATTAAACTACATTTGAAGATTTTTGTTGTTTACATATAAATAATGGCATCTGAAGCAGATAAAGCGTTATCAATACTTGAAGATTTGGCGTCCACACTCAAAAAGACCCAAATAAACCTTAAAAAGTGCCCAAAAGAACGGTTATCGAAGCCTGGATATTTACGAACTCGTATTCAAACGATTGAAGAATATTGGGTATCTTTTAAGAAAGCGCACCAAGATCTGTTGAGAAGTACAACTCGGGAACAACGTTCAAATTTACCGTACTACGTGAATGAAGAATTCCTTCTGCATGAAGACTTGTACCTATGCATGTTAGGAGATCTTAGAGAAATGTTGGATGCATGTACTTCGAAGACGACTGACCAATATCAACCTTCATGCAGTAATACGTCATTTGATGGAAAATTACGACCTAAAGTGATGCTACCTAACATACAACTGCCTCCGTTTTCCGGTAACTACGAAGAATGGCCTACATTTAAAGACTTGTTTGTGTCATTAATTCACGAATGTCCGACGCTAAGTGAAGTTGAAAAATTACACTATTTGAAGACTAGTATCACGGGCGAAGCGGCATCTTTACTGAAACACATTCAGGTAACGGGTGCTAATTATGTTCAAGCATGGGGAACGCTTAATTACCGGTACGATAACAGGCGCATCTTAGTAAATGCATTAATGAAACGATTATTCTATCAGAAAAAATGTACCAGCCAAACGGCGGCACAGCTGAAGGCCCTCCTGGATTGTACCACCGAAGTCATTAATAGTCTAAAAAACGTGAGAGTGTCTACTGATTCCTGGGATCCAGTAATCATATTTCTGGTTGTGCAGAAGTTGGACCCGGAGTCACACAAGGAGTGGGAACAAACTGCCTATTCGGTTAACTCCCAAGAACTGCCTACATGGAAGGAATTGCGCGAATTTTTAGAAGCAAAATTCCGGACACTTGAAATGATTTCCCCTACGACCACCAGTAAACCTAACAAAGAGCGTGTTCTACATGTTACAGCAACAGATAAACAACAAAACCCATGCGCTTTATGTAAAGAAACGCACACACTATGTCACTGCAGCACATTCAACAAAATGTCAATAAATGAAAGAAGCGAACATGTCAAAGCTAACAAATTATGTTTCAACTGCCTTGGGGCGGGACATTCGGTGTTTAAATGCCGTATGCCAATGTCTTGCCGCACCTGTAAGAGACGACATCACACACTTCTACATCAACCCAAGAAGATTGATGAAGCGGCTCAAAATGTAGAAACCAAGCAACCGACTTCATCTAGCCAAGCAGATGTAGAAGAAAAGAAGGTCCACACAATGGTTGCGTCTCATTATACCGCGGGGCAGAAGATATCACTATTGGCTACAGCAGTAGTAATTTTGAAGAGTGCACACGGACACACTACTGTTGTAAGAGCGTTGATAGATTCAGGATCTCAAGCATGTTTCATAAGTGAGAAGGTAACTCAGATCCTGAATCTAGAGAAAAAACCAGTAAATCTAATCGTCTCCGGAATGGAAGCAATGAAGATGAAAGTCAAGCATGAAGTCAAGACTCAAGTATTGTCACGGTGGGAAAATCAATTCTACTTACCTATCAGAGCCTACGTGATGTCCAAGCCCTTGACTTCGAACATACCGATGAACACCATGAAGGGGACTGATTGGCCGCACATAGTAAACCTCCAACTAGCAGATGCAAATTACTATGAATCAGGACCTATTGATCTGTTGTTGGGTGTAAACGAATATGCAGCAATTCTCAAGCAAGGACTCATTCAAGGTCCACCAGATACACCATGTGCCCAAAATACCTACCTGGGATGGATATTGATGGGTGGAATAACAATCAAGCTGAATGCACGAGAAAAATCGTTGACGGCCATGAAGCAAGAAATTAACATAGAAGATTTACTGACCACAATATGGGAAGTTGATACGGACACAAAAAGAAAACTTACCCTAACTGAACAACTATGTGAAAACATATACGAGAAGACACACAAGCGAGATAGAGATGGAAAATATATTGTCAAGCTACCTTTTAAAACACAACCGCTAAAATCAGTTGAAGGAAACACAAGAGAAATAGCAAAGCGAAGACTCCTTCAACTAGAAAAGAGATTTAGTAAAGACACGGAACTAAAACAAGAATACAGGAAGGTGATCAATGAATATAAAGAATTAAAACATATAGAAGAGGTACCTAGGGATGAAATAAATAATAAATCAATATACTTACCCCACCATGCGGTGATCCGTAATGAAAAGGAAACGACGAAGACTCGTGTTGTTTTTGACGCCTCGAGCAAGGGCTCCAATGGAACGTCACTGAACGATGAACTCTTGTTGGGTCCAATATTACAAGACGACTTGAGAAGCATTATCATTAGATGGAGAATGCATGCTGTATGTTATGTTGCTGATATTCACAAGATGTACAGTATGATCTGGACAAATAGAGAAGACATCGATTATCAAAGGATTCTGTGGAGAGATAATACTTCAGAAGATATCAAAGATTACAGACTTTTGACTGTAACATTCGGAACAGCTTCCGCACCTTATCTCGCCGTAAAGACACTTATGCAATTGGCTGATGATGAAGGTGACAAATATCCCGAAGCAGCAAAGATATTGCGCGAAGACTTTTACGTCGACGATGTGATGTCTGGACACGATGACCTGGAACAAGCTATACGAATCAGTCAAAATCTAAAAAAACTACTGCGTCTAGGTGGCTTCGAACTGAAAAAATGGTCTTCAAATAACCGAGATTTCATGGAGACTATCGAACCAAGCGAAAGATCATCAAATGCACATCTAGAATTGAAGATTGATGGAACAATTAAAGCCCTGGGCATACAATGGAACTTGGGTAAAGACCAATTCGAATATAATCTGAACTTACCAGATATCGGCAAAGCAATCACAAAGCGAAGCATTCTATCCGACATTCAAAAATTATTCGACCCACTCGGATGGATTGCCCCTTGCCTTGTTATGGCAAAGGTTTTAATTCAACAACTTTGGCAAGAAAAGATTGATTGGGATGAAGTTTTGAATACAACACTGGCTGAAAAATGGGCTACAATACGATCTGATCTTGAAAATGCTAACGGAATGTATATAAATAGATGGATGGGAACATTGAACTCAAGGAAAGATTCTATAGAAGTCCACGGATATTGCGACGCTTCTGTACAAGCTTACGGTGCTGTGGCCTACTGCCGAGTCACAAATTCAGATGGCACAGTGAAAAGCACAATCATTGCTGCAAGAACAAGAGTAGCTCCTTTGAAAACCATTTCATTGCCTCGATTAGAACTGTGTGGAGCTTTGTTGCTGTCCAAACTACTTAAGCAAATAAGACAAGCAATGAGGATACCAACCACACAAGTTTATGCTTGGACAGATTCTTCTATTGTCATCTCCTGGCTATATGGAGATCCGAACAGATGGAAGGCGTTTGTGGCAAACCGCGTTGTCGAGATCACAACCAATGTAAGTTATAGCCAGTGGCACCATGTCCAATCCCATGACAATCCAGCTGACATTGCTTCAAGAGGTATGTTAGTAGCCAACTTGAAACATTGCGACCTATGGTGGAACGGACCACAATGGTTATCACACCAGAAGATACAGTTCACTAGACAAAACATAACTACAACAGACCTAGAGAGAAAGAAAAACACCTTACAAACTCTGAAAGTAACAAAAAACGACAACGAAGAAAGGAATAAATTATCTGCACAGCTCGACGGCTTTGATACACTGACTGAACTACTGAGAACTATCACTTACTGCCGAAGATTCTTGAAACAAAACAAATTAAAAGAAAACATAGATAGCACAATCACAACTGAAGAACTCGAACTCTCCTTGCAAACCTGTATAAAATTAGAACAAGAGGAAGAATTTAAAGAAGAGATAGAAGGCTTAAAAAGAAAGAAAAGAGTTAAAAAATCAAGCAAATTAAAATCATTAAATCCTTACCTTGACGAGAATGGAGTCCTCAAGGTGGGCGGCCGGCTCAGGAACGCGGAGTTGAGTGATGAATGCAAGCATCCAATAATTCTGGGTCGAAACAGCAAACTTACCTATTTTATAATAGCAGAAGCCCACTCGAAGACGTTGCATGGAGGTATACAGTTGATGCTTACTTACCTTAGATCCAAGTATTGGATATTACGAGTGAAAATGCTGGTGAAACAATATATCCATCGTTGTTTGGTATGCGCTAAGCTAAACGCAAGGGTGAGGACACAAGTAATGGGAGACTTACCAAGTGTACGGGTGAAACCAGCACGAGCATTCCTCAACTCAGGTGTCGACTTTACAGGGCCGTTCCAATTATTGATTAGTAAGGGCAGAGGAGCCAGAACTACCAAGGCCTATATAGCAATATTTATTTGCATGTCCACCAAGGCACTCCATTTAGAATTGGTAGGTGACCTGAGTACAGCAGCGTTCATAGGCGCCTTCAAAAGGTTTTGCGCCCGCAGAGGAAAATGCACAAATCTGTGGAGCGACCAAGGACGAAATTTTGTTGGCGCTAATAAGCAACTATTTGAAGCCTGGAAGGAAGCTGGTTTGCAATTTGATGGCAAAATCGCTGACTTACTCGCTAACGACGGGACCCAGTGGCATTTTATACCGGCTTATTCACCTAACTTCGGAGGATTATGGGAGGCCGGGGTGAAATCAATAAAATACCACTTGAAGAGAATCCTCACTACAAATTTAACATTCGAAGAGATGATGACGGTTCTCTGCGAAATAGAAGCATGCCTGAACTCGCGTCCACTATGCCCAATGGACGACGACACCATGCAAGCACTGACACCTGGTCATTTTTTAATAACGGAAGCACCAGTCACCGTCCCCAACCCAAACCTAAAAGACGCTAAAATAAGCACTTTGACACGCTGGCAATACACGCAAAAATTGTTGAGTGACTTCTGGTCGAGATGGCAGAACGAATATCTCTCAAGACTCCAGCAGAGACCAAAATGGTTAAAACGCGAAGAAGAGTTTAAGAAGGGAGACATAGTACTGATCAAACAAGACAACCTCCCACCGGGGAAATGGTCCATGGGACGCATCACCGACAAGCACCTCGGCCCCGACGGTTTAACCAGAGTGTATAGCGTAAAGAGTGGTGACACTATAACCAAGCGATGTGTGACAAAGTTGTGTGCTTTACCAATCGATACAGTACCAGATGAAATAATTGTTTAACGTATATAGTTTAGTTTTGCATGTATCCTAAATTAAATCATTATAATCTTTAAAGGACTATCTATAGTCCTTTGGTGGGCGGCTTATGTTAACGCCAATTTCATATTTATAAAGCGAAGCATTTCCTATGTTGATTTAGTTGCCAATAAACCTCGTAAAGAAAAGACGCATTTCATTTTAAAATTCATTGACACAGTGCTAACCAAAAGTCAACCTAAACTCCCAAAACAAATTTCAACCGTAACGTGTGATATATTGTTCGATAGGTATTTAAAAATGAATTTACTACAATCCTATTTTGATATTGTTAATAAATATAATAATAATAATATAGGGCTTGATTCAGAAACCAGTATTGCTGAACACGGCTCGTATAGTCAGGAGGTATGAAGGCGGGAAGAGTCTGACACTATCTCCCACTCCGCCCAAGAGCGGGTGTTGCCATTGGATAGTTTTTTCCTACCATAAAAAGGCTCAAAATAGTTAGAGTAACAGAATTCTTAATATCTAAATATTTTCGGAAATAATAGAACGATTATTTCCGAAAATATTAACTATTATTTATTTCTCTCTGTTTCTAATGTTTTGTTTTGTTTACTAACATAGATATTAAGATTTCTAAGAAGTAAAAAAATGTTTCTCCCCTGTAGTTTAGAAAATATGTAAAAAAAATCTCAAAAATAGAACTTTATAAAGATTTTCTAAGAAAATTATTTTGAACTTGATGGGTTGAACAGTTTTTGAAAAGTCGTACAAAATAATTTCTGAACTAAGTTTGTAATTTAACCATATGCAAGCATTTTTAAACTTACTCGTAGTTTACATATTTTATTATCCTGAACGTCTTTCAAATAAAATAAGAATTATTAAAATCGGTTTACGCAATCCAAAATTTCCACAGAAAACACAACTTAAGGGCCAAGCGCCCGAAAAGTGCCATAAAACAGTGATTTTCTGAAGCCTACTCCTCCGTAACGGCTAGGTCAATTGGTTTGAAAAAAATATATGTTTATTATAGATTCATGAACAATAACATCAACATTTGATTTTTTCGTGCAATTAATACTTTTGTCAAAAAAAAATATTTAGCAATTTCGCAACTTTTCGCAGCTTTTCCCTACTCCTTCGAAACGGCTTGGACCTTTAGAAACATTTTTACGCATAAAAATTGGTGGTTAAATATTCTTCAAAGTGAACATTGCATATGTAAATCAATCAATATCTCGCAGAGAAAATGGATTTAAAGCGCTTTCCGGGCGCTGCTGGCCGCAAATAAATGCACAGATTTGCGTACTGCAGCCTAGGCGAGTGCAAGAGTTGCGTTCACATAATTTCGGCCAGATGGTTCAAGGGACAATTTCCCGAGAGATGGTATGGGCTGTAGTTTGGGCTACTTCGCGTTGTTAAGATTTTTCCTGAGTTGATGGGGTCGGGAAGGATATGAGCTATATGTATATTGTCGAATTTTTTGGTTCGTGTCTTGTTGGCATTGGTGATATTTGTTCTTACTCGTTTTCTGTCGTTTATTGTTATTAATAAGAATATTTGGAATCGTGGGACATTGTTGTGTTTAAGTAAATAATATTGTGGGTTTAGTTTTTAACTTGTACGGGGAAGAAATTGCTTGATAGTCGTCGTAGTTTAAGGGTTCTGTTACATTGTAAGAAATTGGGTTTATTTTTGGAGATTTTAACGAACATTATCAAACAACAGCAATACTGCAGTATTTAAATTACTAAATGACGCTGGTTAACACTCCACGTCACAACACCTTCCCACTACTCGTGGTGGGATTCAAATAGACGACATTTTTCCAAACTTTCAATGTGTAGTTGGAATCTATAACTCTTTCTTTAGTTATCACCGTCCTTTGTGGGCCCGTTTTAGGATTCCGTACTTAGCATGTCAACTCAATGTAACAAACAACCATTATTTTAACTCTTAAGTGAGGACACTTATTGTGACGAACGGGAAACTACGGAACCCACTGAGCGTGACCCGACACGCTCTTGGCCGGTTTTTTTTTTATGTTAGATCAAATTATTATTCTATACCATTTCTGTTCTAGTTGAAATCCACACGTTATTGTTCTAAATAAACAATATTCTTTTTCAATCATTAGATTCTCTCATTTTTTTTTCTTTTTTGCTCTGACAGCTAGTTTGTAATTTTTAAAGATATTAAACGAGCCATTCAACGGAACGAAACTTTGTCCGATGCTAAAATATTGCTCAAAACGTAAGTACCTATTTATGTGGCCAATACGTACCGTTACTCATAAAAACTGGTAACAGTTTATTTGAAAATTATCTGTAAGTTTACAGTTTATCTGAGTCGATATAAAATTGCTAAAGTATTTTTTTTATATGTAGACAGTAAGTTGAAGATAAGTGGCGCGGGTGTGGCGTGGTATGGCGTCTCGTGGCGTGATGTGGCGTGGCGTGGCGTGAACGCGGCGCCGCGGCGTGGTGTGGCCGCTCGATGGCTGCCTGCTAATTGCACATTACACGCCGCGTTCGGCCCGCAACCGGCCATTAGTGCATTCCCGCAGATTACTTCATAGCGAAACCGACCATGTTAAACGGTAACATTTTTATAGACTAGCGAAATAAGTTTTGTAAGACACTATTGGAACTAAGTACTACTTAAGATGACAAAATATCTGCTCGTGAATAGCTCTTCGATTACTAAAAGTTACCTAAGTAACTAGTTAAAAGTAAGAGTTTAAGAAATAAAATTAAACATGTGAATAAGTTTATACAAGATGTAACTGGAATAATGCACACCCTTATACACCACAATTAGACACCAAAATAAATAGTTTAAACCTTAAAAAAATACTTAAATACATTTAAGTAGTCTTTTTTTATATCCTAATAGTAGGCAAATAATATGGATATCTAATCGACGCACTACATTAGTAGCGCATCGCTATTGGTATGTACAGACGCACATAGAACACGCTAGTTAAACAAAAAAACTTATTAAGATTATACCAAAATATGAGAAAAAAATTATCTTTGATTTATTTAGGATGAAAAATACTAATTTAAAAGTAACTGAAACAATTTAAAAAAAAAAACTACTTGCGGTATGAGCATTTTTTATGTTAGATATACAGGGAGTAAGGTATAGGTCTTCGCTTTAAGGGCTTGCTCAGTAGACGAAACTGAACAACATGCCACAACTTTCTTTCCCGAAAAAAAAAATCAGCCTCTTCATACAAACTGTCCAATCAAATTTATTTATGTATTGTGAGGCCAATTTATTTTTCGTTTCTTGAAAAAAAAAACTCTCTCCGTCTACTGAGCAAGCCCTTAAACTATGCGGAGACCTGTTCTTACACCCTGTATTCACCCCAATATTAGTACCTATAGAGCTGAAAGCAAGTAGGTATATATATGAAGTCATTGATATAATAACTTTTGAACTCTGACAATGTAATTTGAAAGCGAACCTATATAAATATGTAGAAAATAGAATTGAATTAAGAGGACTTGCATCAGATGAATTAATGAATTATTATATTATTGTTTTTTTTTTTTTTGAATTGAGAAATCATTTAGTGACTTCTCAGGCGCTAGAGTGGTGCGGGAGGTACGTCTCAGACTCTTACTGACTAAAACATCAAATGTGTCCTTCAGTTGCGTTCTTGGACCACGAGTTTCCTTTTCAGAAATTCCCCGAGGCCAAGATTTTGGTACTTTAAATTAATAGGTATTTTTGAACTAAACTTTATCTTAAACTAGTTTTTGCCCGCGGCTTCGCCCGCGTGGCATTAGGTGCTTAAGGAATCGGGATAAAAGGTAGTTCTATGTTCTTTTCCATGTCAAAGGCTATATGCATACCAAATTTCATCCAAATCCGTTCAGCCGTTTTTTTTATTCACAGAAAACCATTTGTATTGGCAGCAAAAATAAACAACTATAGCGTTAATTGTAACTAATATTTAAAGTGTAAAGAACGATTGTTAAATAACGGCAGCGGTGGTTCGTGGAAATACTTTCCATGTTGTGAAACATGTCGATGAAAAATTGTATTTCATTTTCATGATTGCTTCATTTGATTTATGGCTGCGGTAAGGGTGCCGTTAATATTGCACGGACTATGAAATGTACCAAATTATATTTATGTGTTTGTATTGGGCGTGCGAGGGCGACGGGTTGGTCGCACTGATTACTTATTAACGACCACGCCTGCCAACCCCCGAACGCCGATAAATATTGTCCGGAACAAATTGTACCATTGATCGCTAGTAAACAAACCGAAAAGAATACCAATTTACTCTCGAAACTCGGAGCAAGAAAAGTCATTTTAAAAGTAAAACAATAAAAGTGGAAAAATGTAGGAAGGTACCTACTTAAAGCTTTGCTTATAAGCTAGGGAGCTGAACGAGATCCAAAAGAGACAGTTTTCTAATATTACAACTATGGCCGTATTCCAGCTATGCTGTGTCGAAGCTCACAAATGTAATATACAGCGAATAGAAATAGCTGCGCACGGAGGAAGGGGTGTTACCGCAGACATTTATTACGTGACGTTCCTGGACTGCGTGTTTAGGTCCACCGGCAGTGCTGTAAGTGCACGGTGCACTTTTACGCGAAGACCACGTCATACAACTAGTTATCATGTTTTGAATGATTGTCTTTAAACATTTTCTTCAATCACATTTTAAACGTGCCAAGAGAATATCTTAAGGACAGATTTATCGATGCGCCGCTACGGTAAGTAAGTGACTGGCATGTTTGCCTTCGAAGAGCTGAGTTCCGGATATGAAACTCGTGACAAATTGAGGAATGTTATGTGTGCGACGGAGACTTATGGTTTTATAGCGCAAGAACTCTTTCATTTTGAGAGCCTTCCTTATGTGACGGGTAAACACTCGTAGCTATGATTTGTAGCTGCATGTAGGTATATGTATATTTCTTTGTATAAAGGAGAGTAGGTACCTATATGAGTTATTTATTGATTTTCTCTGAAGGTGTAAGCAGTCAAAGCGGAACAAATATGAGGTATGTTTAACCGCACGTCATGTTGAGTACCTCATGAGCCATGTACACCGCTAATATGTTAGTTATGGGGTCGCCAGTAATGATGATTGTCGGCCGGTCGCTACGTGCATGGAAACCAGCTTTCCTCGTTTTACAATTTTTTGGTCGAACGAAGATAAAAAAAATACGTTATCTACTACATATTTTGTGTTGTCAGGTACTTAAAAGTTGTAGTTAATTTAGTTATGCAAGCGTTTTAAAGTTGTGTCGGCAAATATTACGAAGTCATCAGAGAGGCAACTGTGGATAAAGTTCGATTAAGAATTTGAGTAGTCAAGTGTGTACGTTACAATTAAGTTAGTGGTTCTCAAAGTGTTCGCAGGTAGGCTGTAGGCTCACACGAACATCGGGTGTAGAGAGCAGGGGCGCACGTATGGCGTGGCTCGGTGAGAGCCTCGTTGCTCACGACCTGTAATTGGGTGAGCCTCTCACGCCTGCTATGGAAGAAGTCGGCGCGGTTTTCATTAACCTCAAATGAGAAAAATGCCGTCGTCGTGTTTGTTCCTCAGATAAGTATTGTTTAACGACTGCAGAGTATTTTCCATGATGAAACTTTTGTTAAAGGATGGTGTTTACTTTGAATGCGTTTACTCATTCTTTTGTTGATCAATGATTAAATACGTAGATTTATAATATCATCATAATTCATACCAAGGTATGAATAGAGAATGGAAATGTCGTGAGATTGTCTAGGCAAATCTATATAAATCTTAAGTACAGACTGAAAAAATTAACCGAATTGTTATTAGATAGATCTCACCACTTTTTACGGTAGAAGTAGTAATTTGCAAGCCTTGGTTTTTTACAAAATTATGTTTTTGATGATATTTTTTACTTTTAAATTGGTTTTTGCTTTTTATACTTTATACACTTGTCAGTTCACGAAACTTTACGAGTAACAAAATACTGAATTTTGAATTGATCAGATCTGTGCAAGTATCTCATTACATTTTCATCATCTAGAAAAATGTTGATGATCTTCAAACGGCTGAACCGATTTTCCTGAATACAAATAACTAAAAACATTTTAAGTCTTCTCTAAAACAGATACTATATAGTGTACTAGCTTTTGCCCGCGGCTTCACCTGCGTACCTAAATATAGCCTCTGTCTCTCAGGAATAAAGCAGCTTTTGGTAAAAAACCTTTAGGAATCGGCCCAGTACTTCCAAAGATTACCTCCTACAAACAAAAAAACAAACTTTACCCGTTTATAATGGTCATGTGAAGAGGTGGGATGAAGCGCATATTACTAAGAGAGTTCTGAGTATACATGTAGATGGATGCAGAGGGAGAGGAAGGCCGAAGAAAAGATGGATGGATTGTGTGAGTAATTTACTTTGGTTTCACCAGATTCATATAGATATCTAATGCAACGACCATTGAAGCTGACTTGATCTGAATTTGCCAACTTTTTTGTTAAAAAAGAGTTCCAATCTGTGAAATTACCTATTATACGGATCATTTAACACGTGAGTAAATTCGGTTCACGCTTGACTGGTATTATTTTATAAATTTAATCTTATAAAAGTTGAAATCTAAATTAACGATAAATAAATAAATAAACGATTCATTTTCTTAATTATCAATTCAAAATATTTATTTATAAATTCTTAATTATAACAATAGTAATAAAATAATTTTTATTCAGGTCAAAGTACCCCTTTTCAGAATTAAAATACATTAAACACCAATAACATAAAATTGACACCTAATCATTAAATTAAAACAAAGTCAATAAATTAAAATAAAATTAATTAAAATTAAGATAAATTAAAATCAAATTAAATAAGTCAAAATTACAATTAAAGTCAAAGTCGATAAAACCAATTAAAACAAAACAAATAAAAATAGAATGATCAAAATAAAATTAGTACTTTCTCTCCGGCATTGGTACCGGAACATGTCTAGCCGAACAATGCCGGATGAATGGACAATCCAGTCCTGTGGCAATCATCGCCAGTACGGTGTTGGAGCTAGCCTACACTCTGTTCACCAGGGATGTTGCGCGCTTGCGCATAGTTGCGTGAAAGCAGTCAGTGCGTGCTTCCGCAAACATACCCGAAGCATTGCAGTAACGGGGTAGCCCATCACCGCCCTGAACGCGTTATTATACTGGACGCGGATGGCATTATAGCTTCTAGTCGAATAATCAGCCCACAGACTACACGAGTAGAGTGATATACAATACAACAATAGATAGATATCTTTCCAGTGATGTTATAAAAAATATTTCTCTCTTCTCCATAGAGATCTACGCTTTGGAATGTGCAATTAGCATCATTTTGTTCTGACTAACTGATTTCTTGACATTTCAAAAGTGCCTGTAAATGGTTTATTTGAAATAAAATGCTTTGAATCTTTGAATTTGTTCATTTTCCGGAAAAATATTTTTTCTGGAAAATAAACAAACTCAAAGATTGAATATTACCTTTTGTTAGTTGTTACAACAATAAACAAATAAAATAAATTGTTGGATGTCATTATAAACCTAGCTTATAACCTATCGCACCTTTGGTAGAAAAAGGGATAGAAATTGCAAAAATTACTTAAGAGCGCCTAACCCGTGATATTATGTTTTCCATACTGTTGCTTTTACGTGCTTATGATGTTATTGCCCATCTTTTTCTAGATTTTACGATTATTATCTGGAATCTAAATTAAAAAAAAAAATGTGTAAAACTACCTGCAGATTAATAATAAATCTGCTATTTCACACAAATACGTGAACTTTGACCCTTCATTATATAATGTAAATGAATTTAAAAAAACTAGGCTACTCGACTGAAAAAGTCGGACTCGCGTACTGAAGGTTCCGCACAAACTTACTTATGTAGGTAAATAGTTCAATGTCCGAATGGAGTCTCAAAGATTTTTAACCAACCCTGTTTTATGCCAGCTTTCAGAATTCTGGTTTAACAGAAACCCTATGAATTTTGATTTTCTTGAGAGTGTTGAAATATACGTTTTTGGGGTCATAAACGACCGTATCTTTTTTTTTCGTTAACTTGTAACTTTGATTTTTTCACAGTTTCAAGGTACCGCAGATCTGTGTATAAGGTTTTAATTTTAACTTCGATATCTTCACGCGTTCCCACGATAAAGGGTCTTGACAGGCAGACGAACAACAAAGTGATCTTATAAGCGTTCTATTTTTTCCTTTTGAGGTATGGAATCCTAAAAAGTAAAGAAAACATAATTATGGAAAACCTGTACATTAAAACGAGATTTTGTATGATGAATTTGTTTCCAAAAACTTTTAAGATTAAAAAAAAAAACATATTCCCTGGCACTGTCTCTTTTTTTAGCGTTGCCTCTTTATTATACAAGGCGTTGGATGAAACAATAAGTTTTTCAACAATGCTCACGTTACGACGACGATAAATGGACTGTGAAGAGCCCTCTTAAGTATGTTAGAAATGCTTTCATTTTTTTTCTTCTTAACATGCCTAAAATTACTATCGTGGTTAGTTTATTTATTGGAAAAGTGAATATATAATGCAAAGCATAGACCATGCTGAATGAAAACAAAAGCTTAGAATGGCTCGCTTGAACAATCGTAATAATTGGTATTGTGCCCTTGTTTTACTGATGGTACGAAACATAGTATACATTCATCGTGCATCATTTATATTTTGATGGCGGCATAAATAAGCCAAATAATGGATCGTTTAACAAACTATACTCGTAATTGTAAAAATATGAAGCGAGCTATCCATAACACAGAGACCTATGCAGTACGTGTGACGTGATATGCTTGCAGGGGCCTCAAGTCTGCTATTACAATAGTGTCAGAATAGTCTATCATTGATGTCATAATTGTCGATGTAGACAAGTTTGGTAATCTACTAATATAATGGCGTCATTATGACTTTCCAATGGTCAACCACTGACACTCTATTGAAAGAAGTGGCATAGAATAGTAATCTCGTACATATTGACAAGTGAATATTTGAGGTATGCGGTAATCTGCTAAAACTTAGTTTACTTGATCAGTGTTCTACCATTAGAACGTTATTGTGCAGTTATTGGTTTCATTATGCTCGATATTATCATTCTGCCACAACTCTATTATGATACCATTGACCGATCAATGATCGATCATTATGGAGAGTAGATTACGAACTTTTAGTAAAATGACAATGGGATCGTGTTGGAATGGCGAATTTAAAAAAATAATAGACTTGGGCCCGGTTGCTCCCACATGACATACCTTTTGTTGGCACGATTGATAGCGGTTTTGATTACACAGCGACGTCGGCTGTGGCTACGTCGGAGGGCATTTTACGCGGACGCCCCGATGGTGGCGTCGCGGTGCTTTGGCGCTACAGTACCTTTCAGGAAGTGTCGGTGGTTCAGTGTAGTAAGCGTATTTGTGCTATTAAAATAGCGGAAGGGAAGATCAGCGCTTGTTGTAAGTGTGTATTTGCCAACAAACTCAAATAATCTGCCGGATTTTATTGTTTAATTGTATGGGTGCAATAAGTGCCATTATAGATGATAGTAACATCGAGTCGGTTTTTGTGTTGGGTGATTTCAATGCGACGCCGGGTGAGTTATTTTACAATGAGCTAATTAGTGTGTGTAATGAAGAGAGTTGGTCCTGTATATATATATACAGCTCCCACATCTCTCTTGCCTTTATTGACTTTTTTTTTATGGCGGGAAAAAATCATCCAATGACAATCCCCGCTCTTGGGCGGAGCGGGAGATAGTGTCAGACTCTTACTGACTAAAAGACCCACCCCGTTCCTTCTAGCCTTCATACCGGGGTCGAGCTCCCTTTCGGTTAAACCTGGCCCCAATAGGCTTCGATCCGGCTGGGTCCCTGCTGTTGCTGACAACTTCTTTAGGCGCGCGGGAACAGTGCGCGCCGTCGACGGCTTGGGCTTGGTCCGGACAGTTACCGGACGGCCGGACAGCGAGCTATCCATTGCTCACTGTCCGCAAGCCCGCGCCTACAGTGGCCGGAAATCGGGATCAGAATCCCGGCGGCGGCGGCGGCGGCGGCGAGAACGCCGTTGTCGTATTTTTTTTTCCACACCACCACGGACAGTTACCGGACGGTCGGACAGCAAGCTACCCATTGCTTGCAGTCCGCAAACCCGGCGGCAGCTAGGCCGCTGTTGCCTGATGCGGTCGGCTCCTCTTTTGCTGGCATTACTGCATCGCAGAAGGAGGCGACAGCCTGCCACTGCGTCATTTCCGCACGAATCCGGTGCAGGAACCTCCCGAATATGCCATGTCCGGTGAGAACCTGCGTCATGCGGAAAGTGAGGACGCCATGAGGTCTTCCCAGCCACGCCTCAAAGGGGACTTACCACGATAATTGTGGTTTGCAAAGCACTGGGTTCCGATAATCGCTGACGCCATTTCACCATGAGATCCCGCCGGAGCTCTGTCCGCCATGCCGCGACATGTTGCGTCAGCGGACTTTCACCCTGGCGTTGCATCTCCACGCGCAAATCGTGCATATCTGCAAGGACTGTTGCCACCAGATTCCATGGTGGCAGGCCAGTAAGGAGGCTCGCCGCTTTGTGGGAAACCGTACGGTATCCCAGCACCATCCGTATTGTCATGACCCTCTGACATGCGTTCAGCTGGGCTTTCGGTTGCTGACACAGTGACGGCATAGGGAATGCAAAAACTGCCAAAATTACAAACCGGTTTTTTTTTCGGGTTTTCTAAAAAAAAACCGGTTAACCGGGTTACCGGTTTTAAAATTAGTTAATTTTGAAATTTATTTTTAAATGAAAAAATTAACTTTTTTTGCTTGTGAAATTCTAAATAATTATTTTTAATAATTATTTTGAAACTTATGTATTGAAAAAATATACTGTATACTTAATATGGCCATGAATTCTGTCAAAGTTAAAAAAAAATAACTTCATAAAAACGAATGTCTCAGAATGATGTTATATATAGAGAATCTAAGCCAGAAGTTAATTTAACTTCTACTCAAAATATCCACCGTTACCCTCAACACAAGTTTTTAGGCGTTCAGGCCACGCGTCATCGGTTTACGCACGGTGATCATTGGAAAGTTGTCCACCGCTGATTGTAAAGAATTTTTAATTATTATTAGGTGAAGGCCATGCCCTCTAATATAGTAGATATCAATTTGTAGTTCAGGGGTTGAGGTCTGGGCTAGTCAAAGGTCAATCATCAGCCTTAATGAAGTCCGAAACACTCGTTGTAAGCATCCCGAAAAAACCTAGTATGTTATCAAAAAGAGAGAGGCTTTAAGAAGCTTTGCTATGGCGTTTAGGATAGTATCTTGATACTCTTTAGCTGAAGTTAGAGTAGCCCATTTTCACGAAAATGAACCATTACTGATGCCGCATGATGATCATTCAGGGCTCTGATAACTGTTGAGAGTGTTCTTTGGAGTTACAAGCTTACACCCAATTGTTTTGCTTGTTGTAATTTTCCTTGATTGTGATAATTTTCTCATCGGTAGCAAGAATATCCTTTTTATGGAGGAGACGGTGTCAGACTCTCACTGACTAAAAGCCCACCCTGTTCCTTCTAGCCTTCATACCGGGGCTCGAGTTCCTTTTAGGATAACCCTGGCCCCAGTAGGCTTCGACCCGGCAGGGCCGGTGGAGGGCAGGTGCTTTTGCTGACAACTCCATGAGGCGCGCGGGAACAGTGAGCGCCGTTGACGACTTGGGCTCGGTCCGGACAGTTACCGGATGGCCGGACAGCGAACTACACATTGCTCACTGTCTGCAAGCCCGCGCCTACGGTCGCCGGAAATCGGGATTGGAATCCCGGCGGCGGCTGCGAGAGCGCCGTTGCTTGATGCGGTCAGCCTCCTCTTTTGCGAGCATTACTGCTTCGTAGAAGTCGGCGAACGCCTGCCACTCATCCTCGCTCCGGACCATGGTCTGAACCAAGGCCCGGCGCGAGAGGTATCTGCCGCTGATTGCCCCCACGAGGGCACGGCGATGCTCCGCCCAAAGCAAGAATATCCCTGAGTTTTTCATCAGTGTATGCATCTTTTCACTCTCTTCTTTAAATGCGACTTGTTTAAGGAGATGATATTATGATGAGTAACAATGGTGGGTATTCCATCTGTGCATAAGAATTTCTGTGTCCTTACGAGATTTTACCCAAGTCGTTTAACTTGTTAGACACACTCTACATCATGTTTTATGCAAATAAAAAATTGATTGATTGATTGAATAATAATAATATTAATTTGTGGCTCGACTGTCAAGGTTTGACAGCAAAATTTTTCTCCCTGTAATATTTTTTCCAAATAATTATCTAATTTTACACCAAAATGCATATACCAACAGTACGAACAAGGAAAAAAAAACACAAATAGTGTATTACAGATGATTGCAGATCAATTCAGCTTATCGAGGATATTACAATGACTTTATAATGACAATTGACTCTGGGAGCATGAAACAACAAAAATGCTGACTAGAAGCCGAGCACAGCAGCTTAATACACAGCAAACATCTTCGGGTTTGTCGTTCAGCTCCGCCTCGCAGCCGCCGAGACCAGCGGCAGCCGTGAATCCAGAGATTCCGGCAGCTGCAGTTGCGTCGAGCTCGAGCGACAATATTTTTTGCCGCCGACGACACCACCACCTGCGCGTCGGCGAGGAAGAGGCCGACCTCCGGCCTGCTTGGGACCTCGAGGCCGAAGGGCCTCCGACAGGTTCCCCGCTGCCAGTGGATGTGTGCAGCGCATGCGATGGACACAATCTATTAATGAAAATGTCATGCGCTCATACTTTGGGACTGCAGAGGGGGGAACTAATCTGACTGCGTACACTAATATCGCCTCCTCAATTATATCCCTTTATTTATCTCTCTACAAGTTTTTATGGTTTTTACAAAGACATTAAATATATACTACCAATAGACAGGACATAGCGAACAAAAGTCCAAACCGATACTTGTTACTTGGTAGTAACAAGTCGCTCAATCTAGTATGACACCCCTAAACGTCAAGTCGTGTTTGTATCCGCTTTATGCACTAAAAGAAAATCATTTTCTGAGAAAATGTGCTGAGTTGCGCATTAGGCTATTGCAAATCTTGTTATGGTAAAATTATTGGACCTAACTTCGGTTTTAGTTTCGTAAATATTCTTGGTATTAACGCATTAATAAATTAAAATTCAACAATTTCCATGAATTCTAGAACATTTGCTGATTTTATGATAGCGCCATCTATTGCTGAAAAGTTTAACCTTACCTAGTACACACCAGTGGCGTAGCGTGGATTTTTGCCGCTTGGGGTCGACCAGAAATACGCCGCCCTTTGTTGTTTATTATGTTTAAGAACACCAGTATTAACTCTTTGAATGTCGTAATTAGAGACACAATAGAAGAACAATTACCTACCTTATGTCGGACAGTGTAACTTAAGACATTCGAAAGGCGAACGGGATACCTGCAGTCGTTCTTAAGAACGACTGCAGGTATCCCGTTGGGGCCACTAGCTTTATTCTTACGAACATCATTCTAATGGATACGAATATCCGACATACTCGTCACGTACCCATCAGGAGAAAGGGGGCGGTGCGTCACCGGAATTAAGACGCGAAGATTCCGCAATAAGAGAGACAATTAAGTTTGCTTTTTCCTCAGCAGTGCCAAAGCCAGGGACCCGTCGGGTTTCAGCAGTGGTGGAGGTGAGGAACGGCAGAAGTTCGATTTACTCGAGTTTGCCGGGGACCAAAACGCTTTACTACCAACGGGGTTTGTTCCCTATTCGGCCAATGTGGTCAAACTGAGACCTCCACAACACCTTAAGAGTCTCGTCACTTGCCTTGCGCATACGAGCATTGGCCCAAAGGTCGGTTTGCGAATATCTAAGTTTTTTTTTCCAAATAAATAAATTGGCGCTTTCTGCCGCCTCCTTTCGTATGCCGCCTGGGGCCATGGCCCGCCCTTCCCTTCCCAAGCTACGCCACTGCCACACACTGAAGCTTCTACCACGAGCTCTTAACGTGGTCTATTTTACGACCTAAACCGAACTGTTAGATCGTTTTTCGTTCGTACTACTGACATTTTAACATATCGTGGTAAAGCTCCTGGCCACCTACCGAGCAATAGTTAAATTTATATAAATTTTGACAAATTTAATTCGCGTGATTGCTATTCAAAGCTAGATGGCGTCACTGAGAGATAGGATGACAGTTTTTCAAAGACATTTCTCCTGATAGCCGCTCTATTGTATCTCTTTAAATCTCTTTGGGTTTTTATAACAATAAAATGCACAAAATAATCTAAACATCATCTGCCATTGAATCATACGTCACCCCGTATCCACAGCTTAAAAATTAAATTAATGAAATGTCATTTCCAAGGAGGTCATTTCATTACATATATAATTATGAAACCAGAGAAATACTGTACTTAATGACGATGTTCAAGAGGAAAGGTAGTGATCCCTTAACCTTACTTTTAAAAATTGTCAGTGTTTGAGCTCGCCTTACTAACACGGGCAAAGCATTCCACAGCCGCACTGCTTGAACTGCAAACGACTTACCATAAAAATTAGTGTAGTGTAGTGTTAGTAGTAGGCTTGGCATCTCAAGCCTCAAGTTTTCCGATAACCTAAGATATCTAGTATGTATGTCATGAAGGAACTTGAAACGTTCTTTAAGATAAAGGTTTTATGATTGAACAGAACACTGTATAGCAGAGACAAGATGTGTACGTTCCGGCGAAGACGTATAGGAAGCCACTTGAGTTTTGTACGAAAATCGGATATGTGATCATACTTGTACAAGCCAAATATAAATCGTATGCAAACATTTTGAAGTCGCTCAAGTTTATCAAGTTGTGCCCAGCCTCAGTGAGATCGAGATAACTGACATCAGCGTAGTCAAGGATAGGGAGTAAGAGGAATTGAGCAAGTGCAATTTTAGTGGCAGTGGGCAGAAAGTTACGCAACCGTCTTAGAGATTAGGCAGAAGCAAATATTTTGCGACTTACCTCTTGTAATTGGGGACCCCAAGAAAGATGTTTGTCTATCCAAACCCCTAAGTTCTTAACCTTCTCGCTTATGGGAATTGCAGTACCGTTGAATAGAACCTGAGGCAGCTGGGAACAGCGACATAGAGCTCTTTGATGGATTAACCTTCAGACCCTAGACCTCACTCCACTCACAAATTGAAGCCAAGTCCTGGTTAATAATATTAATAGCGGCATCCGAATTCGTATGAGGAGATTGTCTATAAACTTGCAAATCTTCAGCATAGAGGTGGTAGAAGGAAAGAAGTTTCTTGGAAATAGAATTTATAAATATTGCGAAGAGTTAGGGAGATAAGACGCACCCTGAGGCACACCGGCAGAAGTATTACACCAAGAAGAACAGGACAATGGAAATACGTTGCCGGCGGCCATACAGGTAACTATGAAACCAGTCAGCAATGAAAACCGTAACGATATCGTGGCGATTTAGTCGTTTAGACCACTTCCGTATTCACATCCATCAATCGATTTTGAACGACACCGATTTTAAAGTCGTTTGAAATTCGTCGATTTAAAGAAATATCTGTATTACATTATCCTGGTAGAATACTTATTAATGTAACTGGAAATAAGTCGATAGATCGTGAATACCGCTTTTGGATAGGACTTCGATCGAACGACTATAAAACCGCAATGATATTTGACTTGTTTGATTTTACGTGAATCAGGCTGCTGGTATCGGGCAGATCCGTCCCAAAGATGAGAGCAATACTCCATATACAATCGAACTTGCGTTTGATAAAGTTTAAGCAGCTGTTCCGGCGTATAATGCATTAGAATTATACGCCGGAACACGGCTGCTATATACAGCTGCAGGGCGTGATGATTACATTAATGCAAAATAATGATAATCCAATATATTTTAAATAATGTAATTTTATTATATCCGTATATGTATGATTGTTTAACTGAAATGAGTCTTTGGTGCTTGAAATAAATAAAAAAATAAAAATAGACAATACTGAATTAAAACAAAAGCTTAGAATGGCTCTCTTGAACAATCGTAATAATTGGAATTGTGCCCTTGTTTTACTGATGGTATGAAACATAATATACATACATGCATCATTTATATTTTTTTATACAGCTATAAGCTAATTAATAGAGGTAAAAGTGTGATTTTATGGTAAACTAGCATTTGCCCGCGACTTCGTTCGCGTGGAATAGTGACTTCCGGAAATTTCAGTACTTACTGAATTGATGCCGACTCTTGACCAATAGATGGCGCTGATGTCCGGAATAAATTTTATTTTTTATTTTATTTTTTGCAATAAAAACTATCCTATGTCCTTTCTCAAGTTCCAAACTATGTCTGTACCAAATTTCACACAAATCGGTTGAGTAGTTTAGGCGTGAAGCAAAGACAGACAGACAGACAGACAGAGTAACTTTCGCATTTATAATATTAGTTTGGATTAGGACAGCCGTTAGACAACAAGATGAAATTAGCTGTGTCTAACGGACATGGCTATAAACATTGGGTTCTGATTACTTTTTAAGTATAGCTTTAAAATTATAAATGTGCATAAATGGCACTCGTTGACGGAAAGAGTAATTACTTGGAAAAGTTTTGGAGAAGTTCTACCTATCAATTTAATTGTATCGTTGTGTACCATTTAATTTCAGCGTAGATTAGGGGTCGTCGTCAACCTTTAATGTTTAATTTTCCAAAAGAATAGAAGAGAATTTTTAAACCATTTATAGTTTTCTTAATTCTTTATTGTACACCATGATAATTTGGGCTCAACTGGCTGCCAAAAAATTGGGGATCTTAGCAAAGGTGAGACGGTACATTACGCCGGAACAGCTGCTCAATCTTTATCAAGCAAAAGTTCAATCATCGGCGATAATGCACTTGTAGAGTCGAAATTCCAAAGGCTTGAGCATCGCCGCCGAGTTGCTAGTTTGTCGGTTTTCTATCGTTTTTCCCGAAATGGGGAGTGTGCACTGGAATTGCACAATCTAATTCTGCCAAGTCCATTCCATCATCGGACCACACGACGTACAGCGTTGCGCCACCGGTACATGGTAGACATCCTACCCATACGCACAAAGCGTTTTAGCGAAAAATCGCGCGGTTAATTGTTAAACGCATCGCGAGATCGAGGCGCGTAGGTATAGCTCGTGTTTCATCCGTTTGTATGAAGTTGGATTACTGTAGATATTATTACCGTGATCTAGGTTTATTGATTCTGTACGCATGCCAAAATGGAATTCTGACATCAAGGATCTGTGGGTCAGGCTTAAAATTAGTAAGGGAAAGAGCAATCGTAATTCGAATATCTGCTCTGTCTACCTACCCCCACCAGTCCAACAAGTCACGCTTGACTCCTTCCTGGGCAGAGTATCTACAATGATGGAATCTACAAACGAAAATACAATTATTGCCAGAGACTTCAACCTCAGCTTTATAAGTTGAAACATAGACAATACTTTTAACCCCCATGTACAATTACTACTAATTACACCAATGAGTTAGGCTACTCTCATGTTGATTGCATGTCCGAAAACAACATCTACCAAGGCCAATGTTGTAAAAAATTGTTATAATTTAAAAACCCTGGATCTCATTTTATCCAACTTGTAAATGTTAACGAATGCAATAATCCGATGTCAAAAGTAGATCCATCACTTTCCCCTTGAAATTATTGTCATACATAGGTCACTAGCACAGTTAAATACCAAAATAACTTCGAGGTATAGTTTAGCTTAGCAATAATAAATACCCGAGGTAGTTTTCTAAACCGTTAATAAAACTTCTGAACGAAAAGGAAAAAACCGGTCAAGAGCGTGTCGGGCCAGGCTCAGTGTAGGGTTCCGTAGTTTTCCGTCCATCACAATAAGTGTACCCACTTATGAGTTTAAAAAAATGCTTGCATATACGATTATACTACAAACTTAGTCCAGAAATTATTTTGTAGAACCCTTTTGTCTTTTTTGTACAAAAACTATTCTTTCCATCAAGTTCAAAATAATTTTCCTAGAAAGTCCTAAAGTTCTACTTTTCAGATTTTTTTTTCATATTTTTTTAACTTATGGTTCAAAAGTTAGAGGCGGGACACACATTGTTTTTAACTTTTGGAGCGATTATTTCCGAAATTATTGACATTATCAAAAAATGATTTTAGTAAACCCCTATTCATTTTTAAATACCTATCCAACAATATATCACACGTTAGGGTAGAAATTAAAAAAAAAATCACTTCCCACTTTGCATATAGGGGGGCTACCCTAATGAAACATTTTTTTCTAATTTTTATTTTACCACTTTGTCGGCGTGATTGATATACGTATTGGTACCAAATTTCAGCTTTCTAGTGCTAACGGTCACAGAGATTAAGCGAGGACGGACAGACGGACAGACCGACAGACGGACAGACAGACATGGCGAAACTATAAGGGTTCCTAGTTGACTACGGAACCCTAAAAATCTGAATTCGTTATAAGAAATACAAAAATCCCAGAGATAATTACGAATACAAACTATTAGAAGGGCGCGCAAAAATTATGATTAAAAATTGTTACAAGACATATTTAGCAATACTGAAGAAAACATAAAGCAAAATCCAAAACTCTTCTGGGCTTTCGTCAACGCCAAAAAAACACAGTCTAGTGACATACCAACCACCATGCGTTTGAGAAACAATACTGCTTCTTCTGGTGAGCAAATAAGCAATCAATTTGCTACTCGTTTTTCATCCACCTTCATACCATCTAATAAGTCGACTCCTCCTACTTGCTTGCATAATTACTTTCAATTCAATTGAGGTGGCTCAACCAAGAACATAGGCTACTTTTTATCCCGGAAAATCCTCTTATTCCGCGATAATCGAAGTACACGCGGACGAAGTCGCGGGCGGACAGTTTCTTATATTTGTAAACGACATAGTTCATACAGTCCGAGACAGCAAATTTTGCATGTTTGCAGACGATTTAAAACTGTACAAAGAAATTAAAACGGACTTTTACGCATCACTTCTTCAGAAAGATCAGGATGCAATGCATGAATGGTGTCTGTTAAACATGATGACTCTTAACGTTAGGACGTGCTATCACATGACTTTTACGCGTAACCAAAATGTAAAACCTTCGTCTTATGTATTGGATGGAGTTACTTTGCAAAAGGTTGATACTATCCGTGATTTAGGAGTCCAGCTCGATAGTAAACTTACTTTCATAGGTACATCATATTGATCAAATTGTATCAAAAGCTACAAAAATGGCAGATTTTGTGAAGAGAACTTGCTCGGAGTTTCAGTCCATATCAACCCTGAATCTTCTTTTCAACACGCTTGTTAGAAGTGTACTGGATTACGCATCTCCGGCATGAAATCCTACATATCGCGTCCATGTTAATAGAACGTATACAGAAGGCTTTAACAAGGTATCTACGCTTCAGATGTTCCAAAGTTAGTATCTGAAGTTAATATCACTGTACCCTGGCGCACAAATACTAGTGACAGTGGTCAGAATTGCCTAAAGGCGAAGATATCGACACTGAGTTGCGGTCTGGATCCGTCGTCAGCAGAAGGTCCAAGAAGGTCTGTGTGCGAATCCACATCCCTCGTTGCTTCCGCATCTCACGACCAGCATGATCTGTGCACTAGTATAGGAAAAGCCACTCTTGGTAGTGCGCATTAAAGTCCCCCAGTAACACCAATTGGGCGGAAGGGTACCGCTGCTGAGCCGCATCTGTTGTTTCACTCAGATGCTGTGTGAGGCCGGATGTCTCCTGATCTCTACTGAGCGCGCGGTGCCTCTCATCTGGTCGCCAACCAGCACGATGGCGCATTCAGGGATTTTTCGACAGATGGCGGGGCAGCCTTTCATGTGTGGCTAGCACATTACTTGGGCTCCCAACTATCTGCGGTCGGCCAGCAGTGCACCGTACCTTGGATCCCACTACCCTCCGCCACTAGTCCCCCGATACATCCACATCAGAACGAGCCAGGTTGGTCTGCTTGCGTTAGAACAGCAATTTCGACCCAACTCCTCTAGACTGGCTACACTGAGCATCATACCGGAACACGTGTCTCCTCAGTGGGTGGTCGCAAGCCAACGGTCGAAATCTACCACCAGTTAGTGTAACCTGATTAGCACCATCCGGGGACCACGTGTAGGGTCTTACTTTGGGTATTCTCCTACGGACGTGGGTGACTCGGCCCCCACCTGAACACCAAGTACCATCAATGAACTCACTGTTCGATATGTTTGGTATAAGTCTCAGTAAGAATGATTACGTCATAAGAAAACGATAAGATATTCATAAATAAGGTATGTAATTTTGTAAGCAGTTCACGACAGTTTTGGTAATAAATAGATAGACTGTATTTATCCATTGAAAGCGGAAAAAATGTAGAAATAATTCCAAAACGAAGCCTGGAGTCTAATCTAGTCACGATTTTTGTCTGAAACAAACTACAAGTTGGTAAGCGGCATATTTATATGAGAGAGAAATTTTGTACATGAGGATAATTGTAAATGCGCAACAAATCTTGCACATTAATGAAATCATACTTAAAACTAAAAATACATTAAAAAACATACTTTAAACAATAAATAAAATCTATGCACACATATTTATAGGCCATGTTGACAGGAAATTTTCCCTATTTTTTCCCCTGACAACCACCAACAAAGAGAATTAAAGTAAGGGAAACCGAGAAGAAGAAGAAGAAGAGAATACCAGAGGTACACAGCTCGAACAGTTGAGGAGTGGGGAGAAAAACGAAGGAGAAGAGAGGATGATAAGCGACAGGGTTTATTAATAAACTCATAATAATTTGCCATAATTCAGGGACATATGCCTTTAATTTTATTACAAAGTTTTCAATTTAGTAGTACGATATATATTTTCTTGTACATAAATTAATAGTAATATGATGATGCTGTCGCCGACGGCCGTGCTTTTTGAAACCAGCGAAGACTTTTACGGTTATTTAAACATTAAACAAGAAGTTGAAAGTGTAAAGATAAGATAACTTTGTGTTTCATTAAGAATTAATTAATATTTTGTAGAAACTGTTGGACTTAGTAGCTAAGAACAAAACTGTTAGACAGAGCTAAGAACAAAACTGTTAAACAGAGGAAATGGTTAATTTGCTACAAAAGTTTTAAAGACTCTTCTAGGCTGTGAAAATTAGAATTGATGGGTAATAAAAGTGATCATAAATTCGACTCGTATATAATTGTATCTCTGAAAAGAGGTAATATTGTTGGTATTACACAAATTCGTAAATAGAGCATTTACAGGCACTTTTGAATAGTCAAATGTCGGTCAGTCCAAGAAAAGTGAAGCTAAATTGCACGTTCCAAGGAGTAGGTCTTTATGGAGAAGAACGTGCAAGAAACTCCATGGCACTCTTTTAAATCATATTATGTGTTACATATAATGCTTGGTTACATATTACTTGTTGCTTCTGTCATGTGAGCATAATGTCGATAATGAAATAAAAATGTAAAATAATTAAAAGATAGAAACTGAATTAAGCCACTAGCAGCTAAGAGATGACCAGTCCCATCTGACGGCACCCGTTCACGAGCATGAGGCGTGCATCAGCCCCACTCAGCTCAACCATTTTGAAGGGAACTGAACGACCCAATAACACGTGCCACCAACAGCGAGACATTTGAGTGAGCATGACAAACTCTCAACTGCCATGCTCGTAATGTCAAAAAAAAAAGTTGTAAATGTATGCGTATCTTTGTGCAACACATCCTATTGTATTTATTACAAAGATTCAAAGTATTTTATTTCAAATAAACCACTTTTGAAATATCAAGAAGTCAGGCAGTCAGAAAAATTATGCTGATTGCACATTCCAAAACGTAGATGTCTATGGAGAAGAATATGAAAGAAACTCCATGGACACTCTTTTCAATCATGTTATGTATTACAAATATCTCAGTTACATGCTTCTCGTCGCTACTATTATGTGAGAAAAATGTAAATAAAGTAAAAATAAGAACTAAAACTATGTGTTATGTCAAATAACTCCAAACCAATAGTTACCTAAAAACCCATAAATAGCTCCACGCCACTCACATTTAAAAACTTTGGAAGAATTGCTTACAACGCTTTAATATTTTACAATTTAAAGAAAATAAAAAAACAAACTAATCAGTTTGTACACCCTAGGGGTAGTGGGGTGTGTTTTAAACAGTACTCTAGGAAGGAAGAGGCCATTTTAGCCAGTCTTAAACCTGGTTGAACTAATTCGTCCCAATTTCTTGTAACATAATATTATGACTATCACCTCTTTTTAACACGCTTATATTAGCTTCACCTGTATGTTTGTAACCAACGTCTTTGAGCTCGATTTTGACCTAGTTTGGGTGATCAGATTTTCTTCAAACTTTGCACACCCATCAAAGACTGGTGACAATAAAATAATCCGTTTTTTTTTAGTGAAAAATAAAAATATAGTTTAAAAAAAAACACGCTTTCATAGCATAACAAACTAAAAAGTGTAAATTAATTTTCAATATAGATAGAAAATAATAATAATGAACGAAAACTGTCACAAAGCGCCCCACGCTTTTTTCACAATGACATTAATATTTTTCGTTCATTATTATTATTTTCTATCTATATTGAAAATTAATTTACACTTTTTAGTTTGTTATGCTATGAAAGCGTGTTTTTTTTTTTAGTTTTTTTTAAACTATATTTTTGTTTAGTGACACAGTGAAGTGAGTTATTTCGTTAGTAACAGTTTTGATAATTTAATTCGCCAGTCAATACAATCCCCGTTTATTATTAATTACTTACACTTATTATTAAATTATCGGATTACCGATGACCTAGTAAGGGTTGTGGGATGCGAGACGCAAAGGACCCTTAATTGTGGCGTCACTTAAGCCTATGTAGAAGCCTTTTGGCTGAAATGATGATGATGATGATTAAATTATTTATAACTAGGTTTTTCCCGCGACTTCGTCCGCGTACATAAAATATAGCCAATGTCACTCAGGAATAAAGTAGCTTCCTATCGGTGAAAAAATTTTAGGAATCGGACCAGTACTTACTACAGTACGTACTACAAACAAAAAAACATAAAAACAAACTTTACCTCTCTAGTATATTAGTGTAGATAATAGGTAGGTACAACTCTAAACTTTGGACGCCGCTTTATAAAATGTATCGCCTCTACAATCAGGCTGAGGTAGCCGCATTACGGATAAATGGAAAGGGTAACCGAAGGAACACGGGTGGGTTTTCCTCAGTAACAGTCTGACACTCCCTCTCGCCCCATCAGAAGTTATTTCATGATTTCTCACCCAAAAAAAAAACCATCATATAGATAGGTGTTTGGGAGAAATCAATAAACAGAAATTATTTAAGATGCTTATTGAATAAAAAGAGTGAGCAAACTTGAGAAAAAAAATTGAGTATCAGCAATTTACGAAGTCATCACATTATTTAAGTTTACATAATGTGCCCACACTATTCAGGGTCAAATGGAAGTTTTTGTTTTATCACGGGAATTGGCAATTAGAGCGCCGAATAATTGAATTAGCGGTTGATTGTCTGCATGACAAGAAGGAAAAGTGCTTGCGAACTTATCTGTCGTGTTATCTCGCAGAGAGAATTGCCAATTACTTTCACTGTCTTTCAGTTCGTCAAAGTCTGACTGAGTGATGTTGATCGAACTAAAGAAAAAGTTTTTTGTTACGTCTGTTGTGTAAGACTGACCCACCCATTATGTCAATACGTGAAGCCCATTCAGTATACTATTACACTCTATAACTGAATGTCAAGAGTTTGCTTAATTCAATTAGAACAAAGTTAGGTCGGCAGCAAGTAAAACTTTATCAGTCGAGCTGTTACCGCGCAGCTCGCAGCCATGGAGGCGAATTTTATCAGAACAGCTTAAGACGCAGTTTCCTGCGACTTTCTTCGCATAGTGACATAGAAATGTGAAACTTTCTTGTAGATCGAACGCGGCACGGTGTCAAGTGCGATTATAGGTTCGCAGCGTTTGCGCCGTGGCAGGGAGCGGCGCGACCGGTCGCTGGCGCGCGCGCACACGCCGCTCTGCGCCGCCGACGTCGCGACGCGCCCGCGAGCGCACCAGTGCCGACACCGCGACCCCGCTCCGCTCTCCCGAACATTTTGTACAAGTATCGCGATCCAACTCGACTACCCACGCACAACGCAAGTTACGATGTTTTGAACGCTGGTATGTGCCGTGAGACGTTACAATATAGTGAATGTTTCTTTACTGAATTGAGTGTCTGAAAAATTATTTTATTTTTTGGTGCCTATTGGAGGAAACATTTTAAGGGTGAGTGGTAATTAACAGAATAAGTTTGTTTACGGGGGCATCGTTGGGCGGGTGTTGTATGGACTGACGTGGGTACCCAATATAAACAATGGTTTGCAGTACAATTATTGTTATGCGGGTTTCCATGTCGGGTAGCGGGCTAAGGTCAGCGGAGCGGCCGTGTGCGCGGTAATGAGATTAGGGAGGGCGGCTGCTGCGCCCCCGTGTCCCGGCGCGCACCCCGCGTCCCCCGAACACCGCGTGCGCCCCCCGGACACCGCGTGCGCCGCCCGACGCTATGCCTGTTCTATTTTTCCGCCCGCCCTGATGATACGGCATTTATTTAAGCTTAATTTATCAACCCCTTTTATTATTGAATGCAATATTTGTTTTTTAATAGCTTGATAATTCTTTAAATATCCTGTTTTTTATGTAATCGTGGGTATGTATAAATATGTTTTAGTTTGTCGGAAACATAAATTTTAGCTCTAAATAAAATTTTGCTTCCGTTTGAATTGACGTGTTTATTTTACGTAAATAAAGGAACTCGAATCAATTTAGTGTTGGCAAACTAACTTTATGTTACGATTATTTTTAAATTAACTGTAGTTACTTTTAGTGTAAATATAGACGTCAAATAAGACAGTCAGTATGTCAGGCAAACCTTTTGTTTTACGTATTTTTTCAAGTTTAATCCGTAATTAATACAAAATATAATTAGGGTTAGATAGATAGATAAATACGTAATTAATAATGTTTCGTAGAATTCAGAGTAAAGAAGTGAAAAAATAGGAAGATATCAAGTCAGTAGATAGACTGCACGACAGTAGGTACTTGTGCGCGGTGGATAGTGAACTTTAGCGCAAAGTGTGATAGTGCGCGTTTGATCACCTCCGGAAGAGGCTTTCTCTTGCTGTACCTACTGTTAGGTATACATCATTAGCTTAATGATAATATTATTTATATATATTTTGTTTAACAAACACAGTTATTTACACATATATTATTAATTTATGGTATTAATATTAAAACTAACAATGGCTTTATAAAAAAACTAAGACAAACTAGGCGGTATTTTGATTACTCAAACATAACACCAAGTTCATAACACAAAGTGGTCTGCTAGCGCTATGTGAAAACTTAAAATAGTCCAAGATACAAAAAAAAAACATAAGACCATCTGAAAGAAGCAAAAATTTGGTAAAAAAGAGATTATACCAAATACAGTTATCAAAGATATCTTTTACCACTGGATGTTTTTATTTTTTTTGCTGGTGTTATATAATCCAATAGAGGCGGGAGGGAGTGTCAGACGTTTACCAGACAGACAGAGTTATATTCATATTTATAATGTTTTCGAAATTCAAAAATATGGTGCTCGGGATATAAGACACTGCTTCTTCTTAGTACATTCTTTATATACACCATTATTTTTACTATATACGAAACTTGAATATAGTTTGTTCAGAATCAGTAACTAAATCTATTCTGATAGTTTTTACACCATATTATATTATTTACCAAAAATATTTAAAAAGGTCACAAGTTGGATACCAATACCACTGACACTAAGTAGGACACAGGTCACGGCAGGTCTTAGCGCGTTTTAGACGTAAGCAAACATCTGGGTGCAAGTGCAAAACAACCCCTTAATCGCCTGGATGACCCGGTGACTATGTATTTTTGCTGACATAACAAGCATATAACTTTGTGAGTTTTAATGATACAGTTAAAAAAAAATGTACATAGAATCTTTACATAAAAATACTGAATACTTGTTTTGGGTTTATTATATACCTATCTACTAAAATTAATGTTACATATAATTCTTCTGTACGTGTGTTTGGCACCAACTAACTTTCGAGTTTATAAAATTTGTGTGATTACTACTTATATAATATTTTGTTATATAGTTAGTCAGAGGTATATAAAATTACAGAGTCTAACTAATACTATAAACAACATGGGAAGCCTTAAATAATTCCACTGTAAATTTAATTTTAGACGAAATAACCAAGCCGTGTGTGTGACATTTTAAACAATGAATATTTACAAGACACTTCATTATTCTGAAGTGTCTTGTAAATATATTATTACGTACGAGAAAATAAAAAAATAATAAAACTTAGATCAATAAAAAATCTTCACGAAGTTACCTCTAGTTTTAATGTAGGTATTATAGATTTGATAAATATATTGTAATATTGTATCAGTAAAAGTAGCTATGACACCTATACCTATGACACCAGATGAATTTTTGAAAGAGTTACCGTATCCTCGAACACAAAAGGGAAACTGAAGGATACACGTGGGTCTTCGTCAGTAAAACTCCGACACAGCCTCTCGCTTCAACCTAGACCGAGAGAAGTTTTCAACTCTTACTACTTTCTTGTTCCGTGAAAAAACTGCATCGTATTTATTTGCGTTTAACTACAAACATAATATCATCGTAGAATTGTAAAGTTCGAGAATACTTAGGTATAAACCTATTAAGTGCTCTCAATACAGACGTGTTAAAACTAATAGAAATCAGTTGTAAAAAATGAAACACTTTTAATGTAGCGTAAAAAAGGTATCGATTTAACAGATTCATTCACATATCGCTATGCGATGTTTGTGTCTGAGACTCTGAGATACTCGTAAGTTGCGAACGGTTTTATGTTATAATTCGTATGTCGAACAGGCTTTTCGATAAATATTATTTTTAAGTGCGAGCTGATTGGTGGATCGGTTCGCTTGGTCGCTCACAGGATGTTCACCTCTATTCGATGGACCATCATGGCGGCTGCGACACCGCTAATGTCTGATGTCACGCTCTCCGATGCCAACGCCTACGATTTCCTAACATTTAATATTTTATTTGCATTAATTTGCAATATTTTATCAGTAAAAGTAGCTTGCGATGTTGATGTTTTAAATGTGGTTTTACACGACTGTGATGTCGATAAAAACATTATGTCTTCAGATGTTTACCATTGTTTCAAACAGGAATTAAATAGAAATAGCTTGTATGAAGCATAATAGATAATTTCTTACAGGTAGTTAAATTAATTCAAAAGGAATTGACTGTCTAATATTTTAGTAATACCGCATTTTTTTGTCTATTCTATCACATAAAAATAAGCTGTCTAATATCAATCTAAGCAGAGCTTATGTTATGAGTACTAGACAACTGATAAACATGCTTATATATTTCTAAATATATACATATGATACATAAATTACATCCAGACACAGAACAAATGATAGTGCTTATACTTACACACAACAATGTTTGTAACACAAAAATTTGTCTTGGGTGAGAATCGAACCTACGACCTCAGCATAGCAGTCAGGGCCACTAACCACTAGACCAGTCAAAAAGTCATTTATTACTGGCTAGGTACTCGTATATGGGGTATATATATACGAGCCTAGTATTATAAGTAGATATTTTTCAAATGCTAATTTCAAAGACAGACGAGGTTTAAATGATGTAATGAAATCTGATGAAGGAAACGTTAGCCTTCCATTTTTCACGAGCATACTTAATTTGATATTGAATGGCAAGGCCTGCATGATTTACAGCTACAGTTAAATTGAATTTGTGGAATCTTACTGTTCGTCAAAATGTCTTCTAAGTATTTTTCTACGTGCCTTATGCTGAAGTTTTTCAAAAGTCAGACTCAACCGAACCTAAATCGCGTTTAATAACAAAATTAACTAGTGAATCTGGTGGGCGATATAGCTCAGCGGGGAGCAACTTATTACGTTTCTTGTTTTGTACCTGACCAAAACGAAACGTTCACCTTTTCAGTTGTTGGATATTTGCACGCTTGTAGCATTTTAGCGGAAAGTAATCTCCAAAAAATTTATAGTATTATTTACTCGATATATAACAGTAATATTTACGTACTTGTATATAGCAGGAAAATTCATTGTTTTGCAGTAATCCCAGGATTATTAGATAGGCGACAACCCCGACTTGGTACCACTTGTAGGTCGCGGGTTATGTGTTATTTATTTCATCAGCACAGCCCTCAAAACGGCGAAGGAAAACATTGTGAGGAAATCGATTTGTCCTAGAACCAAAAATTCGAAGATATGTGAAATGCACCAACCCGCACTGGGCCTGCGTGGGTGATTAAGGCCCATTTCCTCTCTTAGAGAGGAAGCCTGAGTCTCAACAGTGGGAACATTATAAGGCCGACTATGCTATGCTATAAGTAATTTTATAACTGGATGATAGGAAACATGAACGCTGAAAGGTTAATCTAAGAGTGGTGAACGTTTATCATTTTTATTCTGGTTTGTTATTCGGAACATGGCTCGAACTTTTTTCCCACAACTATTACACAACGCCATCTAGTCAGTCCTTAAGTGGCAATGGGCGGGACACATTGCACGCAGAACGGATGGTCGATGGGGACGAAAGGTTCTGGAGTGGCGACCACGTACCGGAAGACGCAGCGTTGGACGGCCTCCAACAAGGTGGACCGATGACCTGGTCAGGGTCGCGGGAACCCGATGGATGCGTGACGCACAGGACCGGTCGTTGTGGCGACGCTTGGGGGAGGCCTATGTCCAACAGTGGACGTCTTTCGGCTGATATGATGATGATGATGATGATCTAGTCCCAAACTAAGTAGAACTCGTGCTATGAGCAATAGATAACTGATTTACATACTTATTTACTTCTAAATACCTATTACATATAATAAATAAATTACACCCACACACAGAATAAATGATCTTGCTCATCACAAACATTTGTCTTGGGTGGGAAACGAATTCACGACCTAGCAGTCAGGGATACTAACTACTAGACCAAAGGCCAGTTACTGAACCGATGCTTGTGATGATAATAATCTTCGACAAGTTAGTAAACAATATTAGTTTTAATATAGCCTAAACCCGGAACACGTGTTTAGTTTTTTTATGTAATCAATCTATGTACAAAATTTTATAACTGAATCATGAAAAATCACAAAGCTTGTTATGTCAGCAAAAATACATAGGGTCACCCCTGAGGGGTTGTTTTGCACTTGCACCCAACTGTTTGCTGGCTCCTACTACCCGCCATGACCTTCCGTGACCTGTGTTGTACCTAGTGTCGGTGGTATCCAACTAATGACCTTTTTAAATATTTTTAGGGAAAAGTGGTGTAAAAATTTGATTCCATTCAGTTACTGATTCTGAACAAATTATAAACTAAAATTAAGGTTGTATACAAATATGCAGGAATTATCGGGATTAAATAATTTTTCCGTAAATACATTTACCTACCTAATATTTTTCATTTCATTTTAAAGAAAGCTAAAAAGCAAATAATTATGCTAACAGTGACGTATACGATCTTGACATTTGTTATGCTTGGGTCATGTTAATTTGGACATCGTTGGCGGAAAATGCCTGTGTTCGATGAATAATGTAAGAATGATGTTATCATGGCGGTTAGATATGAGAAGAATCGGCAATGTATATATATATTACGATTTAACAAAATCAAAAAATGTTTACAGAGGTGAGAAGAGGCAGGAGATGAGAATTTAATTCGATAGTGTTTAAATAACACAGCTGAAATTAAAATAATATGCTTGATTCGATACAGCACATGAAAGTTAATTTAAAAACAATGGACCCGAATTTCAATTAAGTATTTGCGGTATCTCTGGAATCAGTTAATTCTTCGTTGGAATGTTTTTCCAATGAAGCGGTTAAGTTTAAATAAATTATTATATTTTTGCTGAAGTCTGTTCGTGGAATGCATGTTTTTGAGCTTCATTTTGGCTATCAGAGGCGGTGATCCGCGGGGCCGCGGTATTCGTTTGTTCCGCCTGCTTGGCCGCTATTTTTGGCGACACATATCTAGATAATGTCCGAACCACTCTCCTTTTGCGGTCCGCTTCTTTATAAGCGGAGATTTTATCAATCTTATTTCAATTTCGAATGAGATAAGCGAAGGAGGGCGCTGCGTGATACTCTATTGTAGCTTGTAGCCCCCCGAACTTATGTTGATATGTTCTCCGCTAGTTATAGACTGTTATGTTGCACGGCGTGCGGGTAACCGCCGCTGGCTATGTAAATGTCGCGTGCCGATGGAGTCATGGGTTCAGAAACCAATATATTTATTGCAAAATTGTTTAGAAAACGTTCTTTTACATAATAACGGATATTGAAAATTGACAATAAAGGCTTTAGAGAGTTTCTTAGAAGGGAAAACACATAATATTGATAGTTCGATCGTTATGTTTTTATTTACTATAGGTAGGTTATAGTATTTATTATGTAATCATATTATTATTATGTTTGCGTTGTATTTATGGCTTATTCGTATTTTTTTTGTTTGTAGTCGGCATTTTTTTCCTTTATTGGACCTAACACTATTTTTGTCTGTATCACCCAAAGGTTTGATTGATACAATAATTCTGAAGCATTAACTCTTCGTCTATGTGCGTGATGAGTGAAGTAAACAAAAGCGTATTTAAATAAACGCACCTTTTATGTTGTACCATCAATGGAAAATTCAATGGAATAACTGACTAACCATAAGTGACTGCTTGCAAAGTTGTACTTCGGGCTGGGAGACTTTAGCTCTGGCTGTTCACACTGTCCAGTTCGTGATATCAGCCATCATGCAGCAATTATCGCCTCTTGGTCATCAAGTTTTCGGTATAGAAATACGTACGTGACACACAGATGCGGTACAAGAACAAACATTAATCTTGGTAACAGTAATATTCCTTAAGATGTAAACCACATTATTTTTAGTATATGTGAAACCTGAATATAGTTTGTTCAGAATCAGTAACTGAATGGACTCCAATAGTTTTTACACAAGTGACCTTCTTAAAAAAAAATCCTAAAAATATTTAAAAAGGTCACAAGTGGGATACCACCGATACTACCTAAGTACAACACAGGTTACGGCAGGTCATAGCGGGCACAGGAGCCAGCAAACAGCCAGGTGCAAACTGCAAGTACAACCCCTTAGTAGCCTGGATGGCTCGGTGACTATATTTTTTTGCTGATATAAGAACCTTATACATTGTGATTTTTCATGCTACAGTTATGAAATTTTAGACATAGATTCTATACATAAAAATACTAAATGTGTTTCAGGTGTTGCATGTATTAAAACTAAGGTTCGATTCGTAACTCCGATAGTGAGAACATTAATCGTTTATGAGAGAGTAATTTAACAAGTCATTATTATTTGAATAAGATGATTAGTTTAAAAAAATGGCTTATTAATTAGTAGATGGTAAATTATAGCTACATGATGTGTGTCTATAAGCATTGATACTTCGAGTTTCTGTGTAATGTTACGCATGCCGATGTCAATTTGTCCTCTAATACCCTACCGTTTATTTTAAAGATACTGTTTAATATATTGTGTGCTTCTTTCTACATGCTGCTATATTTTACGTGATAATGTTATTTATCTATTTATTACCACACTAACGAAATAATTACAAAAAAAAAAAATACATAGGTATAGTTCTGTACAAATGCAAATATGTCAATTACAGGTGTATCTAGAGTCTGTCTAAAAAGTCAAACGATTTGGATTATTATTACGGTAATTAAAATGAAATCTGATGTAGTCAACGCTGCCGCTGGTCTAATAATCAAGGTTGATTAAGAGATCTTGATCATTGTTTACGAATAGAAGAACTTTATAAAATGTATCGAATATTTTTTAAATAATTAAATATTTTACAAAATTCCCAAGTCAGTTGACTATTAGGCAGACTATACACAATCGTTTGTACAATTTGATTTTATTTTTATTTTTATACAACGTTATTTTTAGTTTATGCGAGACCTGAATATGGTTGTTCAGAATCAGTAACTGGACTGGATTCTAATAGTTTATACACTCGTGTTTTTTTCCCAAAAATATTTAAAAAGGTCACAAGTGGGATACCATCGACAAGCACAACAGAGGTCACAGCAGATCATAGCGGGTATCAGGAGCCAGCAAACAGCTGGGTGCAAATGCAAAACAAACCCCTCAGTCGCCTGGATGACCCGGTGACTATGTATTTTTGCTGACATAACAAGCTTATAACTTTGTGATTTTTTATGATACAGTTATGAAATTTTGTATTTATAGATTCTTTACATAAAGATACTAGGCACGTGTCTCGGGTTTCGCAATACTAAAACTAATGTTGTAAATGTAATCAATATACATTAATTTGATAAAAAATATATATATCAATAAAAAAGAAAAAAAAGAAAATTAATGAATAGTTAGGACTACAAATTAATATCAAGCAATATTCCTACAGCATCCGGTTAAGAAAGTTATGGCTAGTGTCTTTACTGCTGACATTAAGTTTATTAGGTTTTCAATAGGTACCTAATCATAATGTGCTGCTCCCTTATTAAACAGCCAACTTTAGCGCGACGTCAGTATGCTCTTACAAGGCTTATAGTAACACGTAGATGAGCTTTCAAAACAGTCCTTTTGTTTCCAAAACGGTATCAAGGATTTGTTTTGTGAAATCCCCAACGATTCGTTTTCTAGTCACGTGTCGCGTAAGAATCTTCTACTTACATTTAAACAAGCAGAATGCTTGGCGTTGCAACGTACTTAACGCGGAGCGTATAAGGGCCTGGCCACATTAACATGTCGCGGTGTCGTTTTAAAGGCGCGGCGGCGATACGGCACGTTAAAACGTATCGCGCAGATATACGGTGCCATGCCACCCGGCTGTGGTGCCGCACTGACGCTATGGCGGCGTAGCCAGGTCGTGAAAAATGTATAGTTGACTGTGCCAGTAGCTAGGCGAGGTACACGCCATAGAGATGCACGTATTTTTTTAGCCACGCGAAGTAGCATACCACTGGTGCACGGGCCTAAGTATAATAAAATTATCGTATCAATTGCATGCGCTCAACACTGTCTGTACAATACAGCAACGTGCGCAGTCCGAAATTCAAATGTTCAACTCAATATTGGATAGTGTAGGACGAAAAAATATATATGCGGTCTTCTAAACTCATCAAAACTATCATCATTACTCTCTAACTTAGAGACAATGAAAAACGATAAGTTTTTTATTATAATTGTACATTTTAGCTCTTCTCTATGTTTGAAAGCTATGGTTTTAATGAGTATCTATGATTTTGTAAATATATTATTATGTTTACGTATTAGTACCGAAAATACAACTACCGGCACGAATATTGAGCGCTCGGCGTCAAATTGGGGATCGCTTTGCACATTCCGGATCGCTTTGCACATTCCATACATTGGCGAGCCAATCGTCGTCGTTGTTAGATACACGCAGCAAACGCAGGGAACGAATCACGAGTGACATCTATGAAAAGATGGCGTGGCGAGCCAATTACTGACACTCCTCGCCCCCGCGTCTCACTTCGCACCACTAAAGAGACCGAATATTTGACTTCTGCAACTTGAAGCCAGCGCTCAAGACCCGTTCCGCTAATTGTATGTAAATAGTTTTTATCTTCAATTATATACTCAACTGAACATTGCAAAAAACGTACCTACGAAAATTTGAATTTCGTGATAACGTGGACAGGTCTTAATAAATATGGCTAACATTGTAATGGTATAGCGTACGTCGGTCGTCGGTGTTGCACGTCAGTCTGCCCGCTGCCCGTGCACTGCGCTTGCGCAAGCCGGGGATCCTCTAATTAGATGAGTTGCCGCGATTGCCCCCGCGCCGCTCGCTACGACCACGAATGTTGCACAGCGTTACACTTTTCCTTTTATTTTTCATGTCTTAATATGCATGGCTGACAATGTTGCGCACTAATCGATCACGGCTAAGACGGAGTTGTTTTTGAAAGTTGTTGCGACATGCACAACTGCTGCACCTTGGTTATGAATGCGGATTAGAATAAATAGTTATTATAGCATAGCATAGTCGGTCTTATAATGTTCCCATTGTCGGGATTCAGGCCTCCTTTATAGGGATGGGAATGGGCCGTAATCCACCACGCGGGCCCAGTGCGGGTTGATGGATGTCACATGTATCTAGAGATGTGCCGGTGCCGGCAATATTGCCCGAAATAGGAATTTTGCTGGCAATATTGCCACCATATTCATACTTCGTGCAATATTGCCGGCATATTTCTAGTCATGAGACATGCCGGCTTCCTCACGATGTTTTCCTTCACCGTTTTTAGAGCAGTGGTGATAAAATAAATTACACAAAGCAATGAGCCTAGCTGGGTTTGAACCTGCGACCTACGACTTGTAAGTCAGGGCCGTTACCACTCAGCCACCACTGCTCACAATACATGTTTTTTCTAAGGGCGATTATTTACATTTCGTACTCAACGTGCTACTGACTTTAGGTCCATGCATTTAGTTCACTGCATTAGTCTAATGAGGTCAGTCGTTTCATATACTGATAAGGATTGCCATCCTGATGTGGAACTTGCTGCAATTTTATGCAATTAAAGGTGGCGAGGGCATCCTTATGTGGAATGATTGAGTAATGTGGTTTTTAAAGGTAGGTGAGCAATTATTTAGACCAAAGGAGTGCACACTCGTCACGAATAGACTGGTCGCTAGTAGTTAGTTACCGATGTATTAGAGTGTACAAGAGTTGCAATTACATATACCTACACGATGAACAAGTTCGGTCTATTACAACTATACTCTGTTCAAAGTAACATTAGACATTTAAGAAAACTTTTTTAAATGTTCCTTCAACCGATTTTGACTTTTGTTATGTTTGTGGTATGGCAGCTGCAGTAAATAGTTGATATTGTAATTACTTTTTTGTTTTTAAAGCCATCTTTATGCGTACGAAATGTCTAATTATAAAAGTATAATTTTATCATGTCTAATCTTAACGCGAATAGAGTATAAGTGAACTAGATTGTCATTGTAAATTGACTGATATATAGAAGCCAGAAAATGCGGTCGTGTCATGAAGTGTCATACTCTCATAGCAGAATTTTCTGACACTTATTGACTTTTTGCTTTTATGGTACTTATTTAGTTTTCTGATACAGAATCGTGTAGTTAATTAGTTTTCCATTAGAATGGGGATGTAACACATTCCAATGCTTTTACAACATTTAGCAATAATGTATCGCAAAGCTTGCCGAAAGCCTTCACACCGAGCTAATAAAATTATCAGCTCCATTTTACTTCTGAGACCGCGACTGTTTCAATTATTTCACATTCCAGTTGTTCGGACCCTTGAGGTACAAAATTACACCAATGTTACATCACAACGTCTACCAGGAATCATTTTGTGAGTAATTAAAACAGTCGCTGAACTTTACTCGAAAAATATTCGCCAAAAACTCCATTTGACTTCTATTGGATACAAAATAACAGGAAGAGCCTGAATTTGTTGCGTACACACTAAATTGGCATTGCTTACATAAGATTTGTACACAAAAATTAAGGTTGTCTGTGAGTTATGTAGCTCATCCAATTTGGTTATTAAAAATTTAACAGCAATAGGTATAAGCTGGGTATTGTATACATCGATCAAGTGTTACGAGTGTGTCCAATGTATAAAAAGTGATGCTTACGTCATGGTTTGTCTGCGGCCTCTACAGTTAATTAGATTCTGCTGGCTTGATAGTGTGATAAAGAGCACGACTATGCAAAATGATAGCAGTGTTTGCGTGACCGATAACTGGTACATTTACTTGCAGAACGAATGGGTGCACTGACTCTCTTGTTTGTTTGCTCTATGACATAGTTAATAAGACCTGGCCATCCTGTCTCCAGTCTGTTTACACGCTGCTAGTATACCAACGACCTGGTTGAACTGACTGGGGACCTTTCTGTGCTGCTTGCCAGACTATGTACACGTTGTTAGTGAACCAACGACCTGGTTGAACTGGCTGAGGATCTTCTGTGCTGCTCGTCAGTCTGTTTACACGCTGCTAGTGTACTGACGACCTGGTTGAATAGGCTGGGGACCTTTCTGTGCTGCTTGCTAGTCTGTGTACACGCTGCTGGTTTACTAACGACCCGGTTGAACTGGCTGGGTACCTTTTTGTGCTGCTCGTCAGTCTGTTTACACGCTGCTAGTGTACTGACGACCTGGTTGAATAGGCTGGGGACCTTTCTGTGCTGCTTGCTAGTCTGTGTACACGCTGCTGGTTTACTAACGACTCGGTTGAACTGGCTGGGTACCTTTTTGTGCTGCTCGTCAGTCTGTTTACACGCTGCTAGTGTACTGACGACCTGGTTGAATAGGCTGGGGACCTTTCTGTGCTGCTTGCTAGTCTGTGTACACGCTGCTGGTTTACTAACGACCCGGTTGAACTGGCTGGGTACCTTTTTGTGCTGCTCGTCAGTCTGTTTACACGCTGCTAGTGTACTGACGACCTGGTTGAATAGGCTGGGGACCTTTCTGTGCTGCTTGCTAGTCTGTGTACACGCTGCTGGTTTACTAACGACTCGGTTGAACTGGCTGGGTACCTTTTTGTGCTGCTCGTCAGTCTGTTTACACGCTGCTAGTGTACTGACGACCTGGTTGAATAGGCTGGGGACCTTTCTGTGCTGCTTGCTAGTCTGTGTACACGCTGCTGGTTTACTAACGACCCGGTTGAACTGGCTGGGTACCTTTTTGTGCTGCTCGTCAGTCTGTTTACACGCTGCTAGTGTACTGACGACCTGGTTGAATAGGCTGGGGACCTTTCTGTGCTGCTTGCTAGTCTGTGTACACGCTGCTGGTTTACTAACGACCCGGTTGAACTGGCTGGGTACCTTTTTGTGCTGCTCGTCAGTCTGTTTACACGCCACTAGTGTACCAACGATTTGAATGAACTGGTTGGGGACCTTTCTGTGCTGCTTTCCAGTCTGTTAACACACCACTAGTGTCTTGTCTAGTAGATCAGTAGACTAGTGTTGTTCATCCTGCCGTACAGCCTCAGTGTTATTGTTGATTCTATGTTAATTTTTCCGTCGGTTATTGTGTCGGAGTTTCCGTGGACATCCTATTGTATTTTGGTTAGGTGGAGATGGGAACTAATTGTTTTTTTAAGATCTTTTGTTCTCAGTATATGAAATACGAGTAACTTTAAAACAGCGATGATTACATACCTAATATTTTTAATGAACTGAAGAAATAAGAAGTGTAGTAGCATTTTTTCTAAAATAAACTTTATTTGTAATGGTAGGTACATGGTGGACTACCACGCATATGCTCAAAACGTTTTGGGAACACATTCATTGTTTGTGCAGCTAAAGAATTCCTTGCTAGAGTCAGTGTTTCCTGATATTTACAACTTGGGGATCTTTAAGTCAAGAATTAATAGGTTAAATATTTTAAGCAAGCGTATTCCATCATCGACCACATCATGCATCATTGGTTACCATCAGGTGAGATAGTGATCAAGCGAGTTTTTGATCGATTAAAAAAATCTAGTTAATTTTGATTTAATGTTTATACTGAGAAACGTTAGAAAAAAACTTTAAAAGACAAGAAACCTAACAGCAAACTATCCGTACCTAAACGAATAGTTTGCTGTTAGGTTTCAGCAACCAATTTAACATTGCATAGTTCAAAAAGTTACCTAACTTAGGAATAAGCTTGTAGAGAAAAGGTTCGAGTTTCTTTTTCGCTTGCAGTCGTGGAAGTACCATCGAGTCGCGAACATCGAGTACTGTACCGGCGACCCACTTCTTGCTGTTGCACTACCAATGAATTTCGTTCCGTTCGCTTCGTGGAGCAATAACGCATGACCATTCAACATAAATACTGCAAAGTTCAATAAAACAAAAACAAATGTGTAATCTTGAGTAATATCGTGCACGATGGAACATTGATCGACATTAGCATGTATACCTACAGCCGATGAAACAATAGCAGAACGTAACGTTTCACCCACTTGCTCATAAGCTGTGTAATTAGCGGTCTTCCAAATTCCGTCTAAAACAACACGCTCTTACGCCAGATTACCGGCGACTCGTGAACACAATGAATATTCATGGGCAACACCATTACTACGACATAGTGAATGGATTAGACATCTGCTATAATATCCCAAGTTCACGACTGACTAACGGTTCATCTGATACGTTCTCCAAACTCGACTCGTAAAACTATCAAACGAGATTTGCCTACTTTCCATACGTAGGTGTATATTATTTTTTATAACTGGTCGTCGAACATGTCTGTATAAAGTCTTCTTGTGTTGTAGGTTACGGTGTAAAGATTCAATTATGAGATATCGTTAAACAATACTACTTACGATGCAGCAACCTTTCTTTGTGTCCGCGGTTACAAAGTGAAACGAAGTCGATTCTGCCGATGTGCTTGTGTTTGCTCTCATTCTACCTCTTAGCTCGTCAAGGTGGGCAAGGTCACGCACTCCGCACTCCTCACTAGGCTCTACCGACACACAATATCTTATATTTTGATCAGATTCTGTAAATTATAACCGGTTTCTTCGGTTACTGCACTTATGGCTGCAAACTGTTGGTTGAATGAGGAATTTAGTAATTAATCGAAAACAGCAATACTCAACCAGTAAATTCCTTTTAACTATTATAGCTACAACTTGAATTCATAGCGTACGTGCTATAAGGAATTTGTTAGTTATACCACTTTACATTGCTCTGTTTCGTTTTCAGCTACAACTTTTTTGAAGCACGTAAGGCAAAGTGAAAATTATTGTAGGTAAGTCATGTAAAAATTAACGCTTTTTCCGAATACACTCCTACAAACTATAGGAATTATACTCCGTTGAACTAACCGAAGTATTTAGAACATCAACTTATCTCGCTATCTAAATACGTGCCGAAGTTAAACCGGTAAGGACCAAACCAACTGTAGTACGCATCGCGTGGCCGGTTGCGAAGTAAACAGTAATTTAGTACGAAAATTGTCGAGAGCCGTGAGAAAGAGTGGCCCTTCGGAACGGGACCCGGGAGTAACGGGGCTCCAGCCGCCCCGGGCGATATGCTAATGCGCCGATTCTCCGCGAATGCCGGCGACGCCTGCACTGCCTCTGGTGCTACTAACCCACATCTTGCCCATTCCAATGATGCGACTGTTTGTGGTCAACACGTTCTCTTGCCACTCGCCACGAACACGCTCGTAATACTTTCATATCGATCAACGAAAGTTTCGGACGATCGTGAGAAGGAAATAGGTGCACGTAGTTAACTAGCGAGAATGATCAGCAGCATCACAGATATCTGCTACGGTGTCAATGAATTTGTTAAGCAAACGGTAGCCGGCTGTACTTATTAACGACCAGATGATCATGATGACTTATCAATAATGGATGATTCAAACATTCAATTTGTGATTAAGGAGTTTAGCTTTTATTTTAATACTACATTATTCCATATTTGGTCGAGTGGTTTATATCAATAAGCATAACGGAGATCGACATTTCCGATCTTGGTTCATCTCAGAGCGTACAAGTGCAGCGCAACGGTGAAAGAGAGAGGCTGCGCACAGTTGTAGCGTGCCGCTCGTCGCGCGCGCCGCTCCAAACATTAACTATTGCATTTTTATTATGTAAGCTCATTAATATTTTTTGTCTGCAGGTTCGAATCCGAAAGTGGTGTTTGAAACTGCGCGGGCGCGTTTCTCGCGTTATGGCGACGGACGCGGCTGCGGAGGACTTCGTCACCATCGTTCCGGTTGGCGAAGGCCGACCTTCCGCTCGAGATCCGTCGTTTGTGACAGTGCTGACGGTGGGCGCGGCCACTGGTGCCGCGGAGGTGACAGTGCGAAGGCCGCGCGGGGAGCGCCTCGGCCTGGGACTAAAATTCGAAGGTGGATCGGCCGCCGCCGAAAAAGTTCGGAGACTTCTAGTGCAATCATGTGCAGAGGATAGTCCTGCAGCTAATGCTAGTGCCCCATGGGGAAAACTCATACCGGGAGATGAAATATTAGCAATAGACGGTGAGTCGGTCTCTAATTTAACAAGAATAGACTGTGTTCGGCGGCTTAAAGACTCAGATGAAACATTAACTTTGCTTGTGCGACATTTTGAACAAGACAGTAAAATAGAGCGTACCGGCATGGACGTGATAGAGTCACTCATAAACTCAAAACATTCTTCAGAAATAGTGCGCCCCACGACGTTACCGCCGCCGGTCCCACCAAGAAAACTAGGCAAGAAAAACTCATTCAAAGACAAACAGACGCTACAAACAGTCGGCGAGCAAAACTTTTCCAATAACGAGAACCAATCCGAGTGTCAAATGAATGGAAAACATAACGGTATGTCTACAATTACGAAATTGTCAAGAAAATCTTCATTTGACAGCCATATTCTTCGACAAAGTAAAGAAAGCGGCATTGCTTACTTGAAAAAAGGCTCTCCGGAAGAAGTTAGACGTTTAGTGCGACGCTTGTCAGACGGGAAGGCGATGCCGCCTGAAGCCGAAGTGTACATAGACTTACTGTCGTCGGAGTGGGAGCGCTGCCTGCTGCTGGCTGATGCCGAGTCCGACGACACCGGCAGCTCTATCTCCACAGTAGTCGACAGACTTGGCTCCATGGCGAGCTCGGTGGAGAACAGCATCCCGTCAACTCCGACCATGCAACCTAAAACTATTGATATACAGAAAGTTCTCAATTGTATTGAAAACATCGACACAAATATTTTAAAAGACATGACGAGTAAAAGGTTCTTAGAAAAACGATTGGAAATAAATACGGAATCAAAATTGACAGAGAAAAACTTCATTACAAATGTTTTCAACAGTGAGGAAAATACTACGCAAAAACTACAACATAACGATAAAAACAATAACAACACGGTCGTTTCTGTAACAAATAACATAGAAGTGATCCAACAATCTCAAACAAAAAACAACAAAGTTGATAACAAAGAAAGTGTTGCCGAAAAACCTAAACCAATGCCTAGAAATACAAAAATTGAGCGTTCTGTTAGTGAGAAAAAGCCGAGACCGATCCCCGTTCCAGATATTCCACCACCGCCAGTGCCGGATTCTTTACTCACTCCGACTAAGAAGAACTGCATAGAGACATGGTTGCAGCGCTCGGAAGCTGAAATGAATAGTAAGGTCGTTGAGAAAGTGGAGGAAGCTCCTATGCCGGAGGCGTTACCTCGTCTGATAGATTTCGTGCCCAAGCATCAGTTTAAAGAGCACAGCAGCGAGTCGGGTTTGACGCGGCCGAGCTCGGCGCCCCCCCCGCCGCCCACGCCCGCGCCGCCCGCGCCCCCCGCCGACGCCCGCGAGGACGGCTCGGGAGCATCCCTCGACACTATCGGGGAGCTGGATGAGTCGCCAGACGTCACTGACAATGCGTAAGTACCTTTGCTAACATTTTTACCTGGTCATCCTCGTCTTCTTGCTCATTTGTTCATCTAGGTACCCTCCGTTAATGACGAATACCAATTTATTAGGTAATATTTAGTGTCATCACTTGCCAGGTATTACAATACTTTTAGTAACTGGTTATATGGGCTTAATTTCAAAGAAAAGTAAGGGTTACATATTTTAACGTGGGATTACAACTAATAAAACTGCTAATAAAAAAAATATGAAGTATAAATTATAAAGGTTAACTATTCCTTGCTGAAATCGGATGATTAGTACGTAAATTCGGAAAAGGTTAATTTCTGATAATTTGTTTCACTTACTAACTGAAAAATGTCATAACGTGGGACATATCCTACATACATGTTTTAGAAGGACATTCAAATACAGATTCGTTTGACGTCCCGCACACACACACTTGGCAATCAAGCTTTTTTTTTTTAAGGTTTTGGTTTGGATACCAAATTCTTTAAACCATGTCTTTGTATGAATAATAACTTCGCTCTTTATTTAACCGAGATCGCGCCTGTTTCAATGATTCAGTTGCGCTTAGACACTTGAGATCAGGGACGTTAGGGAGCTCCATATCCGTAACCGAAACTATCGGATATCCGATATAAAATAATATCCAAAACCGTAACCGAATCCGAAATAAAAGTTTCGGATAGTATCGGATAGGGGCGGAGCCTAATTGCGACACGTTATGACAGCCTGTCATAACGTGTCGCGTCGTAAAATATAAATAGTATAGTATTAAATAGTATGTATTTATTTTTGACTTCTGAAATTCCTTAAAAATCTAATATCCGTAACCGAAATTATCCGAAACTAACGCATAATCCGAAATAATTTCATATCCGTATCCGTAACCGGTATAATAATCATTTCTATATCCGTATCCAATCTGTATCCGAAATTTCATATCCATAACATGATTGAGATACAAAATACACTAATTTTACTTCACAATATCCAAATTGCGAATTTTAAAGCAGCCACTGGACTTCACTCGAAATCCTGCCAAAAACTTCCGCAATTTAAGTAGATTGTGTAACACCACAGCTAGAAGCGCAAGCGGTTAGCATGCCACTCAAAGAGGAAACATAGGAGTGTGTTTTAGTCAGTAAAAGTCTGACACGCCCTCTCACCCTACCCAAGAGCGGTAGAAGTCTTTAGTATATTACCTAAAAAACAACTATTTTAACAGTAGAAAATCTAAGAAAAAACAATCTGTAATGTGTAGTCAATTGTTGTCAAGCTATTCTTAATTTAAAATAATATCTTCTTGATATTATAAATTCAATTATTAATAGTTTAAATCAATTTTGTTAAGCGTTCGCCATCACTATAACTAATACTTGTACTAATTATATAGTGTACTAATTCGTGTGTTGATAGCATACCAATTTACTGATAGAAAGGCTAAAAAAAAAACCAGCCAAGTACGAGTCGGACTCGCCTAGGAAGGGTTCCGTAGCAGCAAGTAACATAATATAAAAGTTCTTGTAGTTCGTTGTAACTTTGATCGATGTTTTAACATTAGTGATTTTTTTTAGATTTATGATGTATTAAAAAAAAACTACTTACTAGATCGCGTTCAAACCAATTTTCGTTGGAAGTTTGTATGGTAATGTACATCATGTATTTTTTTTTATTTTTATCATTCTCTTATTTTATAAGTTAGAGGGGGGACACATTTTACCACTTTGGAAGTGTCTCTCGCGCAAACTATTCAGTTTAGAAAAAATGATATTAGAAACCTCAATATCATTTTTTTAAAGACCTATCCATAGATACCCCTCACGTATGGGTTTGATGAAAAAAAAATTTTGAGTTTCAGTTCTAAGTATGGGGACCCCCAAAATTTATTGCTTTTTTTCTATTTTTGTGTGAAAATCTTAATGTGGTTCACAGAATACATCTACTTACAAAGTTTTAACAATATAGCTCTTATAGTTTCGGAAAAAGTAGCTTGACATACGGACGGACAGACGGACAGACAGACATGACGAATCTATAAGGGTTCCGTTTTTTTGCCATTTGGCTACGGACAAATCAATTGCTGTTAAGTTATTCTTATCAAGCACAATGATATGAAAATATCAAATACCTTCTTGATATTATAAGTTCAATTATTAATATTTTTTTTAAAGATTCGTCGGCCCAGTACTATAGGTCAAATCAATTTGTTAGGCGTTATTTTAGTTTGACACGCGAACATTCACGCGAATAACTGGAAAATTTTAATTTATCAATTACTTACAAGTTTTGAATAGGTTCCAAGCCAATGCATGTTTTAAACAATAAATTAACAGTGTAGAAATACACTCAGGTCGTATTGTAGAATAAGTTTTTGCAAAAATAAGATCAAGGTGAGCATTAAGTAACTATTTTATGAATATTAAAATATACAAAGCGCATTTTTTAATGAGTTTAACCATTCAATAATACGCGCTGTTACATCTAAGATTTGCTTAAAAGAAATGAAATACCGCAAATGTCTTTGTCGGTGAACAATAAACCTTTAGCGGCGCGACAAATGCACCATCAAAAGATTTGTTCCGCGTATCCGTCACCGGCTCCGCTTACTTGTTACAATAAATACGAGCCATTTGGACTTAAACCTGGCTATTCGTCGTCGTGACTTGATGGTCTATCTCGTAAAATATACTCAACGACATAAGTTTTACTGAGAGACATATAAAATACGAATTACAGTTTACATATTCATTTTATTTTATGTTTTTTCTTTACAAAGAAACTCTGTTTTCTAATGGAAAGTTTCGGCTATAAATAATGAAGTTACGTTACTATTATAACACCTGCAGATAACGGTGTTTAAAATGATAATAGGCAATGAAAAAACGCAAATAATAAACAAAACTTGTTTTTAAAATAATAAAAAAAAAACAGTTGTTTTGCATTAATTAAACTCAATTATGTGTGATGGACGTGCTCACATAGGTACAACGAACTCTGCATGTGGAAAGAAAACTCTTTCCATAGTGACTCGGTCATCAACGAAAGAAAGTACATTTTCACTCAAGGGGAAGCAATCACTGGCTACTATTGAAAATATCCATTTACAAGTGAGCCGAGTAAATGGTTAGTAATGAAGCTAACGTTTTCCAACAGAACTGGAAGCGGGTTTTCTGTTTTCTCTAGTTCGTTGGTGAGGGCGGCAGGCGGCTAGCGGGCACAGCTGTGCGGCTGCCGTCGCCCAGCGTGGCTCCGGGGCTTTGGAGATATAATCAAATGCATGGATAGGATTATTCTAATTTGCGTTCAACTTATATGTATACAGATTACCTAATTGATTAATACAGTATACACTTTTAGTATTTGTATTACCATCTTTTATGAATATTACACGTTATCTCCGTGCCATAAATTAGTTCACATACACCTTTTTTTGGGTGTGAAATCACTCTGGGTAGTACAAGAGGGTGTGTCCTTCTTTTACTGTCTAAACTCTCCCATGTTCCTTCGGTTACCTTTGCGTTATAGGGTCCGTGACTCTTGTGAACAATGCCCTTGTGGGTCTAGTAACTTATGCTGACCGGTGCTTAAGACGTAGTCACAACGTGCCAGCGACTTAGACCCGATCCTTGTTGAACGGCTACACATTGCTTTCCATCCGCTAATCCACGGCTACGGTGGCCAGCAATCTCCCTGCGACTCCTGAATTCGGCTGAGGCGTCAGAGTTGCTTCTCCGCTTTATTACTGCTTCGCAGATGGGAGTGTCAGCTTCCCATGCCCATTCGTTCCATACCATGGTCCAGATCAGGGCCGGACGCGAGGGTCGTTGCCATCGACCATTTAGTTTATATGTATGATGACATTATTAAATTTGGCGTTTGCGTTGTCTATTCCACATAGGTTTACTAAATGAAAAAAATAAAAGTCCGGAGAAAAGGTCCGATTTCCATTAAAAAATCCTGAGATTGTTTTACTCTACGGATCTAACATATGCGTTACACATCGCACTAAAAAGTGGTGGGGGTGGCAGCGGAATCCCCCTTTGCAAAGGAAGGTTAATTTTAGTTTATTTAACTTTTTATTAATTTATTCAAGCTAGTTTAACTTTTAAGTGTAACTAAGCTGTATTTTATTGAAAATTCTAAACATCATAAAATTTCATAAGATTTGCAAGATCCAGCCGCAATCCTGAGAAGAGACCAAAAAAAATCCTGAAATGTCAGGACAAATCCCAGGTTAAGGTAATCTTAATTCCACAGGCATGCACGTGGGTTCGCCATATTTGCATTAGGTAACAATAAACAGACACTTAACTAGTTGAACGACATTTGTGCTCTGAATATCTGAAAACTGGCTTGCACACAGTGATTCATGTAAGTCAGTACCTACATAGACAAACGCGAACTAGATTCCTTCTAATTTATTCCGGTCGGTTAACTCCATGTGCATGCGCGATTCACATATACTTTAATTACTGCCCATTTTTTATGGAATTCTGAATATGTATTTTATTGTTGAACTAATTAACTTTCTTATAAACTGTGAAGTGGTCAATTAGTTTTTATTATGAGTGGTATACAAACATTAGGATTTTTTAAAAATATTCTCTAAGACAACATTTATAAACCCTAACCTAATCCTGGTAGTAAACATGTGAAAGTTTGTTATGACGAATGTAGGTACTTATTAATGGATGTTTGTATGTATGTATAGATGTGTAAACCAGGCAAAATCTACAGAACGGATTTTCATGAAACTTTACAGGATCATATTCATCAGAAAAGATATACAAGGTGTAAGGGACAGCCCTCCACAATCTTTAAGGGCTTGCTCAGTAGACGAATCTGAACCACCTTCCACAAATTTCTTTTTCAGGAAACGAAAAAAAAAAATCGCCTCTCCATAGAAAATTATATACTTGATTGGACAGTTTGTATGGAGAGGCCGAATTTTTTTTTCGTTTCCTGAAAATAATTTTTTTTAAAGGTTGTTCGGTTTCGTCTACTGAGCAAGCCCTTAAAGTTTGTGGAGGGCTGTCCCTTACACCTTGTATAATTTCTAATGGAGCTAAGTGCTAAGTCACCGCGGATGAAACCGCTGGCAAGAGCTAGTCTAATTGAATGGAATTATTTGTAAGATACATTTTTTTCAAATTTAATGGCTGTCGTTGGAATATTAATGTTAGTGAGTAGGTAACTAGGACTTATGTTTCTGAGGGAACGGGGCTTAACTCCTGGGGGGGGGGATGGAGTAATGTTCTCGAACTCTACACAAACTAATATTATAAAGAAGTAAAGTTTTTTTTGTTTGTATGAGGTATTCTCTGAAAGTATTGGTCCGATTGTAATTTTTTTTTTCATCAATAGAAAGCTGCTTTATTCCATAGGTTATATTTTATGTAAGCAGGTGAAGCCGCCGGCAAAAGCTAGGCTTACCTAAAGAGAGTAAAGAAAGAAAACTGAAGCAGGAAGACATTATGCACTGCATCTGTCACTTAACAAAGACAGCAACTTCTGTGAACTTTTTTTTTACGTAACCAGCTAAATTATTTCATAAAGATTCTGCGGAATGATAAAGTATCTAACTTCATTGTTTTCGCTGCAAACAATACTTTTACTAGTTGCACTAGAACAACGGCTAGAAACAAAGAGAAGAATATTTTATTCGGAACGGCGACACACATGGAGGTTTTTCTCTATTTTCATGCAAACTAGCGGGTAACAATGGCGGGTGGTAGGGGGCGCCACCGACCAGCTGCGCCCTCGGCCTCCATCTCGAAGTGCACCGAGCTACTTGTGAGTTGTGCGGGCTGCCATCGCTTGTATACATAACTAGCTTTTGCCCGCGGCTTCGCTCACGTACATAAAATATAGTCTATGTCACTCAGGAATAAAGCAGCATTCTATTGGTGAAAAAATTTTAGCAATGGGACCAGTAGGTACATTCAAAGATTACCTCCTACAAGCAAAAAAAAATATAAAGACAAACTTTACATACCTCTAATACCACCACCGTCAGCTGAGCGAGTTCAATGACCTGTAGTCTTAATAGTCGACGTTGCGTACAAAGTACCTACAGGTCATTGAACTCGCTCAGCTGATTTTTCCTTAATGAAATTAATTTCGTACATGCGTAAATTAATACGTGTTTTGAAAAAGAGGTACTTTATTTTTTTATTTTATCTTAACAACTCTATAGTGTTTCATGTACCGGATCGACCCTCCACGGGATTAAAACGATTAAAATTTAGCGGTGTATATACAGCCTTATTACTAGCCTTGTTCCCACTGTTGGGACTCAGGTCACATCTCTAGGAGAGGGAATGGGCCAAACCACGCGGTCCCAATAGGGGTTGGTGGATGTCACATTGTCTTCGAATTTTTGGTTCTTTTAAATGCCAGTTTCCTGACGATGTTTTTACTTCACCGTGTTAAAATAAAAAACACAAAGTAATGACCTCAGCTGGGTTTGAACCCGCAACCTACCACTCGTAAGTCCGGGCCGTTGCCATTAGGCCACCATTTGCTGTCTTACACTCATTATTGAATAAATAAACTAATTTTCAACTGTAGACTATCAATTATGTTCAGTTGAAAACCAGCGTCAGGCAAGAGCTACGTAGTTGTCTGGTATTTTTGCTGAATTGGACCCATTTAGCGCAACCGTGAGACACACAATGTTAGTTTTCATTTTTTTAATCTTAAGTTTCTACGTGTTGTTTTAAACTATGTGTATTTGCGTGCAAATTTTTTTCTTTTTTTTCATCGCATCGCTCGTAGGCAGTACTCTCTTGCTGGCTTTAACTCAGTTCCTGAGGCTGTATTTTCTGTTTTACTGGGCAATCATCAAATAACCACTCTCACACTGAGTGGAACTCCCTCTGAGTATTGAGTTTTTTCTAACTAAAACCCACCTGTGTTTCATCAGTTGCCGTTTGCGTTCCAGGGAGAGCTATCAGCGAATTTGACGGGGCCCTCTAAGGCCTGCTATAGTTGCGGGATTGTTCGAAAGAGTTACCGTGGTCCTGTAACTCAAAAGGAACCTAAAAGAACACAGGCGGAGAGGAGTTACTTGACAATTACGCATTTGAAAAATAGTGCGAGTCAGACTCGAGCACTGAGGGTTCCATACAAACTTACATACGAAAATAGTTCAATTCCCGAATTGGGTTACGAAGATTTTTCCGAATCGCAAAAAAAATAAATTTTTGAGATGGAAATTTTATTTTATTCGCATTTAATTAAAAGCTTGTTGTTGAAAAGGTTGTTGGATATACAACCTCTTTATTATTTTCACAATACTTCTTTTATATGACATCTGTTACTTATGTAATTAATTGAAATAAAATGACGTATGCAAATTAGACGACTATTTATTAATTCATTAAACCCCAAGCGAACGCCGGCGTTCGCGCACCTATTGTCTTTCAATTGTGTCTGTAATTATCACAATTGAAAGGTTAATTTCATGATAAATGCACAAAAGTGGTGCAGAGAATGTCGCCTAAACCAAAATGAACCACCACGTACGGTTTTACATCATTGGGATTTACCATCTGAACCATGGCAACGGATCCATGTTGATTTTGCTGGGCCGATTCAAGGTTACTCTCTATTTATAATAGTGGACGCCTTCACAAAATGGGTGGAAATAATAGAAACAAAAACGACTACAAGTTCATGGTGCATTCGACAACTTAAAGAACTTTTTGTGACTTTTGGAATTCCGCTTACACTGGTTTCTGACAACGGTCGACAATTTACTTCAAATGAATTTGAATCGTACCTCAAAGAAAGCGGAGTCATTCATAAAACTTCAGCTCCATACCACCCAGTAACAAATGGACAGGCAGAGCGTTACGTACAAACTATCAAAAAGGCAATACATAGTATCAGCTCCGAGCCGGGCTCCCTACACGACAAACTGCTGGGTATCAAGGAGCGATTACGGAGAACCCCTAGTAGCAGTACTAATAAAAGTCCATACGAGCGAATGTTTGGCAGACAGATAAGAAATACTCTTAGTGTTCAATTTAAGGCAAGGACAATAGATACACGAACGCCCACTGGTGAAGTAATTCCTACCCGCACATTCACGGTGGGGCAGAGGGTCCAACTAAGGAGTTACACGAACGATCACATAAAATGGGAGTTCGGAACTGTCGTTAAAATATTAGGACGATTACATTACCAAATAAAAACTGATTCAGGAGTGTTATGCAAAAGGCATATCGACCAGATGCTGCAAACTACGTGCTTACCTTAAAGTGGTGCAGTAAAAAACTAATATTACGGCTCTTGCCAATTTGGGACGAAGGTGTTGGATATACAACCTCTTTATTATTTTCACAATACTTCTTTTATATGACATCTGTTACTTATGTAATTCATTGAAATAAAATGACGTATGCAAATTACACGACTATTTATTAATTTCATGATAAATACACAAAAAAGGTTTTTTACTTTTATATTTTATTATTTCAGACGAACGTCCAAAGTATTAGTAGTCATAATTCTCCTAATATTTAACGTCAGTTCAAAGTACATATATGTAGATAATTATAAATGAAATTATTAAATTAAATTAAAATTGAATTGAATTACATATAATATAGACGCATACAAAAATATCTCGTCAACAGTCACATTGGTTGATTTCACTTATTATTAAAAAAAAATCATTATTTTTGGAAGGTAAAAAATCACAGATTTGTTAGATTTACTGAAAAAGCAAAAAAAATCTAAAAACAAAATAAATTAATAACCTTCAACCACGCCAATGCCAAATATCACAATATTCTAAAAAATCACAGATGTTTTTAATATTTGTATAAAGTATTAATATTTGTTTTTCCTTACATTCGGTGATTGTAACATACATTAAGATTCCAAAGGTTGGATAAAAATCACAGATAATGATCAGTTCAAACAAAGACTATACTTTCGTTAGTTTTCATGAAAAAATAATATAAAACGTGGTCAAAATAAAAATAATTGTAATCACAGTATTTTCAAAAGGGCCCCAGTACGAAAGACAAGAAGGAACGGGGTGGGTATTTTGGTCAGTAAGAGTCTGACACTATCTCGCGCTTTGACGCAAAACTTTTCGATCTGACTGTACAAAACAATTTTTTTTTATCAGTGTCCGTATCGTCACAAAAAAAAAAAAATGTCAATTGGGACACTGTGTCCGAACATGATGTGTCCAAAACGTCAGTAAGCCTCGAATACTCGCTCCAGCTTCTATCGATTTTCAAATTCCAATGTAGTGTATATTTCACACTAGTGAAGAAAATTGCGGCGAGCAGCCCCTGCTTCAATCACACAAATAAAGGCGTAAGATTCTCTTGTATGTGTATGTTTGTTACTTCTTCATACTAAAAAAACTGAACGGTTTTGGATTAAATTTGGCAATTGGGTAGATCATGTTTTGGAATAGCGCATAGGGTATATACCTTGGAACCATTTTCTACTTTCACGTGGCCGATGCCGCTGATTTTGAAAGTAAAGTAGTCCTCAACAAAAGATAGATCCCTACTTAAAATATAATTGACACGTGATCACTGTGATCAGACACTTATAATAATGTAGGTAAATGTTACAAACAAAGTGCTTGAGCTAAGTGAAATATTTGAAAATTAATTTTGCGTGTTGTATAACTGAATGACGTATCGTTGAAGAATATTAATCAAACCGTCATGGCTTCAAAACATGAAAGAGAAAGTAGATCTCTATCATTGTTTGACCACTCATCTGATACATTGAGACTGATCTCTTAACAACACAAAAACATGTGAGTATCGATTCGGATTGTTAAGTCTTTAAGAGTCTTGTCGGGGACAGGCTTATATTTTTTATGTAGAACGACTATAAGGGACAATAAGAGTCCCCTAGTCGTTTATTCTTCCATAAAAACACACTTTGACGATTATTTTACGAAACGACGCGACGGTGTACTTTTTTAAAAACAAAAATGTAATATCGATTTTTTTCGTCATTTAGCCCTGTATAAGAGTCAAACAATACATAAAATCCTCAAAACTTGCATATTTGACCACGATTTGCTGGTTTATATCTACATATGAGCATAAATAAATAACTAACGGAGTATGAAAATGACAAAGTAGTTACCAACAGGATAAAATTGTTTGTTTAATAATGCAATTAATTTGATTTCGAACCGATAAATTCAGCAGTTTTTCATAAGATCCGTACGCCTCGACCATACATACAATTTTACGCGCAGTTTCCGTTGTAAATAATCATAGATGTCATAGGAGTGTATACGTGTGTATTAGTTTCTGTAGTGTGTGGAGACACAAATGAAAGGCTTTAAGTTCAATTTACTATTATTATATTGTTATAAGCACTCTCAGTTACATTATTTATTAAAATATTTTATTTGCTTAGCCTTTTACATAATTGATATTCTCTAATCAAACATGTTTTCGAAAATCTACCCTAAAATTGGGTATATCTTGCCAGTTTATAAGTTAATAATATTAATGTAGCCTCCATTGTCACCACACTTCTTATTGCTTATCACAGCGATTTTGACTATCACACATATAATTTTAGATAAGGTATCATGCATTTTAACTTCACCCATCAACCTGTTGTAACTGCCGACTAGTGCACACTTAAGGGCAGGGTTTTACCTCGTGTACGCATGTGACTGTTTACAAGTACCTTCTCTAGCGAGGGCTGCTTATGTAGTTAAATTCTATTTTTAATAATATTTTTTGTAATATCAATATTTAAAACTGACAAAAATCTGAGAAACGTATTTATAAATTAGATATGAATATTTTTTTATATGAAATCTTTAATTCGTATTAGAAATATCCATATGGGTTGGAAAACAAGAAAGAAAATCTTATACTTTTTGATTTTCGCTGGAAAACTATCCTCTCAACTCTTTTGAAACTTCCCTCGGTATAAAGATTTATTATCGTGAGGTTAACACCACAAAGTTTTCGCTTAATTAGCATTCATTTTCGGTCCGTAACATCATCAAATTTAATTCTGGGCAGCTTTGTCACGAATAAATCTTATCTGTTTCAATACAAGTACTGATAACTGCTTGCACTGACTGGACAGGTCCACTCAAAATTGTGTATTTCTTTTCTTAAAAGACACTAATCTGCATGGTTCTCATATAGTCTGACCATTACGTGTTGTTGTTTACTGTTTTGTACTTAAAAGCGACTTTGACTCCTTAGTTTAGTTTGGTGTTTTTTCTCAGGATAGTCAGTTAGGAAACCAGCCGGCCTCATCTTCTTCAAACCGACGATAAAATGTACGTGTAAAAGTGTCAGCCGGGGTGAAGCCTACTGGGGCCAGCCCTTCTAGCCAAGTTACAACCGTCTCGTGTCGAATTCTGTTTTCCAATCGGTAACGCTTCTGTGTCAGCAATTGTAGACAACGCTATGTGGGTAGCCATATTGACGCACCTGAGTCGGCCGCTCGTTCTACAATGTAGCGTTTGTTTATTAAAGGATGTAGCGTAAAAGGTTGTAGAAATTAATTCTATCATTTTGAACGATTCTGACACTATCTCCCGCTCCACCCAAGGGCGGGGGATGTCATTTAGATGACTTTAACCCACCAAAAAAAATTAATCTATCCAGAACAGCTTAACTTATCTATTTCCAAAAGTATCTATGTATTAATGATTAATCTTCGAGGCTCCTTAGTAAGACTGTGATGCATATTAATTCAGGAGTCCGCTGTGTGTTTGAATTCAAATCATTATAAATTAATGTCAGGGATCAATTCGGTGGCAAATTCTAGGATATTATTACTAGTGACTCGCACAGATATAAATTATACAGTAAAACTTAATCCTTAATTACTCTTTTTACAAGCTTTTATTTAGTTTCACCTGTCCCGATGTTTGTAATAATTATGTATGTATCTGATCAAAATTAAATTTAATCCACTTCCGAGTTACCGATTGAGCTGAATTATAACATGGAGCTGATCTGATGATGGAACCGGAAGGTGGCCGTAGGAAGTCGGTAGTTAAACGACATGACTCCATCGAGTTTGGGCTCGTTTGATTCGTCTTGACGTGTATTAATTATACAGGTATACTGCGAAATAAAAGCTTGCTATGAAAAAATAATTTTCATCAAAAACTTGTTTAATGTAAACCGAATCAAAAACTGTTGCGTAATTTAGGAGGAGCAAGCGGATAAAAAGATACGGGAAGCAACTTTGTTTTATATGTTGTAGAAAAAGAGACAAAAGGTCTCCATTCATGCTGATGGATAGCTTTAAACTATCAGTATGGTCGTCGGTAGAGAAGTCTTCCATTTTTTAGAAATAGTCTAAAATCCGATTAAGAACGACCTTCACCGGTCTGTTTAATGGATGAAACGTATTTTATTATAAATTTAGTGTGTTAAATAATATAACGCGAGTGGGTTGCCTAAGAAATTCCTGGCCAGACTATTATTAATTAAAAATTGAAAATTTATTTTATTTTTAGAAAAATGCACAACCGTTATCCATACCAGATTTTTTGCAGACAACACTATAACGTCGTATTCGTAATGAAACAGCGTTTATTTTGATATAGAATTTGTTGTATACAAAAAAACACACCTGTTTATGCATACCTGTTTATAACTGGCAACCCATAGCTATGCCAGGAAACAAATAGGCAACCCAAAATTTTTATGATCTAAAGGCTTCACTCTTTCGGTTAGTATTAAATTTATTCGTTAAACACACCGGTGCATTTAAAAAAAAAAAATTGTTTGGCCAGGAATTACTCAGGCAACCCACCCGCGTTATATTATTTAATATACTAAATTTATCATAAAATAGGTTTCGTCCATTAAACAGACCGGTGAAGGTCGTTCTTAACCGTATCCTGTACTAAAACTGTCGTTTGAAATGGCCAAGGTTTTGTATCAACAAAATCTCTAGCTCTACATAATATTTTCTTGACCCTCCTGTTGGTCTGGTGGTCAGTGGCCCTGACTGCTATGCTAATGGGTTCGATCCCACCCAGGACAAATGTTTTTGTGATGAGCATGATCATTTGTTCTGTATCTGGATGTAATTTATATATAATATGTATGTATTTAGAAATATATATGTATGTTTATTAGCGGTCTAGCAATCAAAGCACAAGCTCTGCTTAGTTTGGGACCAGATGGCGTTTGTGTTAAAGTTGTGGGATATTATTAGATATTACTATATTGTAAACTCGTCTCTACTTATTACAACACAAAGTCGTTTTTCGCATTTGTCTTTTTGATTATCCGCTAACACTCGACCTAACCACAGAACGGATTTCGATACGGTTTGCGTTAATAGATAGATCGATGAACGAAGACAGGATGAGTTAATGCATATTGTATTGTGTTGCAAGTTTGCGTTAATAGACAGCGATGAACGAAGCCAGGATGAGTTAGTGCATATTGTATTGTGTTGTAAAACAAAAACCAATCGACTGCCAGAATTCTAAGAATTTAACTATGGAAAATGAATCCTTTGTCATTGCAGTATAAAGGGGTCAAAAAACCATAGTGGACATTCAAAGACTGACTGGCCTGTTGATCTAGTGGTTAGTGGCCCTAATTGCTATGCCACAGGTCGTGGGTTCGATTCCCACCTGGGACAAATGTTTGTGTGATGAGCACGATCATTTGTTGTGTGTCTGGAGGTCATTTATCTATATTGACTAAAATACATACCTTCATGAATTTATGTAAGTATATTTATCAGTTGTCTAGTAGGTACGTCATAACACAAGCTCTGCTTAACTTGGGACTAGATAGTGTAGTGTGATAATTGTGGAATATAAAAAAAAAATCCTCTTCTTCTAATTATACTTTTTACTAAATTTATACTACCTTTCTAAATATGCGATTGGATTTGATTTCTTCTTTAATAGTCGCTAATCATTGCACATGTTTGTTATGATATTCGACTTGTATAAACAGAATACGAACGTGATTCGGATATGTGATAGTGTTGCATGAATACTGCTGACTACAACAAATCAGCATGCTATTAATTCATTATTCACGTAGAAAAACCATTAAATAAATGTCATATTTCTCCAGATAAATTCCGTAAGATTGTAATAAATCTTGCAATATATACATAAACGAAATTTTTTATATTAATTAAATAGATGCATACATATCAAATATAATGAAACCCAACAATTTTCTTAGTAAGTTACTGACAAAAATAATAATTTGGGAAGGTAAAATAATTTTTAAGGTGAAGGCACGTGAGCATTTTCGCAAGATGTTTTTATAGTCATCACAGCACTGATTGGTTGGATTAGTTTTTTCACTACAGCATTATTTACTTATATGCATGTATCTAAGTATGTATTTACTATTGTAATTGTTTCTCTTCTGTTTGTCTATATTTGCACCTGCCATGTTATGTGTCTGCACCACCCTAAGGTCGACTGGCAGATTTAATGCCTAAGACATTACCTAAGTCCGCCTTTCTACAGTTTTTTATACAATAAATAAATAAATTATAATTTTATGAGATTTATTATGAACTAAAGGATTCTGCAATTAACCCGTGACATAATATGTACGCTAGCAATATTTACCCACTGCAATCAGAATGTGTTACAATCATTTAATTCGTATGATGTCTTTTGTTTAGGTATACGTTCCTCCTTTTTATTATTGATATACGAGCACATTGCTTTAGACCACTTTGGTAAGCAATGTCGGCCGTCGATAACATTGGACTAGATGTAACCTTTTTGCTTCTTGACTTATAGACCTCCAAATACTTACTTACACTTTTTTTATTTACATAAACATGCCATGTATTCGTCATTTTAATTGTAATTAAGTGTGAGTTCACGTTGCGTAATCTCTAACTGGAATTTCACGTTTTATGATTGGATTTTGAACTGTTTTGTGCAATGAATGCAGTGTACAATATTCTTATTAAAACAATATGTGTGAGTGTCATGTAGATTATGTAATCTATTGTGAAGTGGCTCTCCAAAGTAAACAAGGTGTAAGTACTCGCTACATTAGCAAAATATTGATTTCACACGTGAACATAAAGATTCCATTGATAGAAATGATTCCAACTTATTGATCACCAATGAAGTCATACTTAAAAGTGGACATAGGTTCGTCAGTTGGCTGAAGTAGATTTATTTACGTTTTGTCTTCGAGAATAATGTCCATAGGTAAACATTTATAGTCTTGGTAATGAGTCATGTCATTTAATGTAATGTGATGGTCGTTTCCTACGTGCAGACTTGAGGATAAGGTGTGACATCATAAAATATATGATACCTCTATATCAGCTGATGTCACGAAGCATAACTCATGTAGCATAATATGTTATATCCTTAACATTTATACAACATTTATTTTCTTTCTTCTTCTTTTTCTTTCTATTTATACAAAGAATGCCTATATATTTAATTTTAAATCATTTCCGGGTCGCTTTAGTTATTGATATGTTTATTGACCTCCTAATGTAGATATGTACCTATAAATTTGAATGAGAAATGTTAGGAACACTGCGTGGGAGGGAAACCGTATCTTTAGTAATCTACTAAACCATGCATAAACGTAAAAAACAGTACTTGTTTTTTAGAGTTCCGTACCTCAAAAGGAAAAAACGGAACCCATTTATGATCACTTTGTTGACCGTTCCTCCACCTGTTTGTCCGTCTATCAAGACCTCTTTATCTCAGGAACGTGTGGAGGTATCGATTTTAAATTAAAACCATATACTTCGGTCTGCGGACTCTTGAAGCTGTAAAAAAAAACAAACTTGTAAGTTAACGAGAAAAAAAGATGCTCCGGTTTATGTGGAAAAAAACGTACATTTCGACACTCTCGTGGAAATCAAATTTCATAGGGTACTTCCTACTTTTAGCACAAGCATAGGTGTATAAATCTGAAAACTGTAAATTTATTGTTACGTCACAATTTTTTTTGTGATTCGGAAAAATCTTCCGAGACTCCATTCCGGAATTGAACTATATATTTAAGTGTGTTTGTACGGAACCCTCAGGGCGCAAGTTTGACTCTCACTTACCCAGTTTTTTTTATTAATTATCTATCATGATCTATCAGTGACATTAATTAAACTAAAAAAGTAGTTCTTGTAAGAACTAGGTGTAATGCATTATGTTTGTAAACAATTTTTTGTGCCCATAACATTTGATGTAAGAAAGCATGCATTAACATTTTTATGTAAATTAGAGAATACTTGAACGCTGACGTCGATGTAAACCATCGATCATAAGTATTCTCTCGTTTGAGTAGGCTTCGACTGGCGCATGGCGGCTGTGCGCGACCCACAAACCTCTCGACAGATTTTAATGGCATTTTGTTTCTCAAGCCATAAAAGTGTTCAATATTGGATTGTAAACATATATTAGAGTACCTTCACGCTTTCTACACGGAGCTTGTCAGCAAACACTTACTTCCTTCAGCCTCAAGCAGGCCAGCGCTAAATAAATTCAAATACCATAAACGGCCACTCTACATATTCATAGATTTTGATTGGTTGCGCTACCTCACCCGATTTATATGCATTATTCACGATTTTATCTGTCAGGATAGGCAGTGTCCTAGGCTGTGAGTACTGACGAGAGATACGCAGTAAATGTGTAAGCACAAGATTCTGAAGTGCCCCTTAAAAGTGATTAGGTAGGTACATGAGATACCTATAGGAACAGATACGTAATTACTATATTTATTTATATATACCAACAGAGAAACCGCTCTGGAATGTCAAGAACTACTGAAGGAACACGGGTGGGTTTTAATCAGTAAAAATTTGACACTCCCTCTCGCTTCACCCACAGCGGGGGGAGTTATGTAGTGATAGTGTTAACCTTTAATTATTTTTTACTCTTTTAAATGTTACTCTAGTTATTTAATTAGAAATGAACATTTGTTGGATAACCTAAATATATAAATAAATGATTACCCGCTTCAAAAAATCTGTAATAACTGATGAAGTATTTCGCCTTTATTAAAGGGCTTATTAGAAAAGCCCTTGTTAATTTATAAGTAAAATCTCAATAAATAATATTCATAAACAGCAAAGTTATTAACTCAATTTATGGAAATATTGTGCAGGCTATTGATTAATGAATGAATAAGTGACAATATTAAGGAAAAACACTGCCCGCAGTAATTTAATAATTAATGATACCTGAATATTGTGTTATGATAATTAAATATACCTACAGGTATTGTATTTAGTTTTCTTCATAATTAACTCAACTTGATCCTTCATAATAAAAAAATTGTCATTACATACGTTTCGTTTATACTGCACCATCAACATTGAAACAGAGTTTTACATCGATGAATTTTGGGACTTTATTTCCTTAAAATGTCGGTCAAGTTATATGGGTCAGGTTGGGCTTATGGACTCAAATTGGGGTCGCAGCAAAATTTAAAAGAATAATGCAGATCGGGGCTGATTGCTTTCGCAAATGTACACTGTAATGCCGTTTAATAAGGCCTATTAAGTTGTGCATACAGTGCATTTGATTAGAACCGTGTTATTGTCTATTTGTATTTTAAAGTATCTGTTTTTGCGTAAAAAATCTCTTAAAGGTGAATGATCCAAGCTCGTGAAATTCAAATTATCTTACCACTAGCTTTTGCTTACGGCTTCACCCGCGTACATAAATATAGCCTATGTCACTCAGGAATAAAGCAACTTTCTATCAGTGAAATTATTTCTGCAATTGAACCAGTACTTTTAGAGATCATCTCCTACAAACAACTACCTCTTTTATCTCTTTATAATATTAGTGTAGATTTAAATAAAAAAAAAGAATTCTTACCTTGTCGCAAAGTTAGAGAGTTATGACACAAAATCGATAGGCACAGAAGGCAATGTCATGCATGTACTTCACTTTTTATACCTACGCTCGATGGACGTACACTAATGAGCGTTTGAGCCGGAACTGTTCGACGAGTGGTCCGAGACGCTCCCGTGATCCTGAGATATCGTGTCCGTGAGCGGTGTCTATGTGTGCGTTGCTCGAGCGCGCTTTGTATGTAGAATGACTTCTGTACCTATCTATTTTGTGGTTTTGATGTTACTATAGTGTGTAAACACATAGGAGATGCACGTGCTCGTACATATAATTATGTCCTTACCGCAAATATATTTTGTGTTACCAGAGATAATATCCGAATCCGATACTGAGTCGGAAATTATAATTACTTTTGAAGAGTGTTTTAATGTTATTGATAGGATAGCTCTTGGCTATATTTATTTTTACCTTAAGTAGGTACCGGTCAACTGTAGCAACTTGACATATAATTCGCAACTTGCCCATTAGTGATCTTTACGTATAGGATTTAAGATAGCGTTACATATTATTTTAACAGTAGTAGGTTCATATGGTTACCAGTGGCAATATATATTATTAATTTTCCACTGTAGTGACACTGTTGTTTAAAAACATATGAATGTCGAATGTCGTAAAATACGGCCATAGACCGAAGCCAGGTCATGATGCCAAATAGGTGTCAATTTGATCCGATCCCTATTATATTTCTTTGTCTAGAACGCCAAAATCAAGCTATTTTAAAGAAAGCGATAGTTACTATTATAAATTAACAGTTAATTATGGTTAAAAACGAATTATAGGATAAAAAAAAATCTATCAGTATCACAGTTATTTGATAAAGAAAAAAATGTGGTCAAGTTTCTACAGTTGACAGTAATATCTTTGAAAACTAAGTTAGAAATGTTTTTTAATTAGTAAAGATTTGGTAGTACGGCTGCAATAATGACCGCATTGCGCCGCCTGCCCCGCGCCGCAGTACGGCCACGGGACGCCGAACGTGCCAGCTCCGTGTAACCCGCCCTACTATATATACGTACACGCTACATGTTCGATGTTACTTCTCCCTCAAACTTACTTTATTACAAATTTACTTGTTTATTTTACCTACTGGAACTTAATACAATTCACTGCTGTTAAACTAACTACCTATAAAGTGCTGAAAACTGATGAATTGCAGACAAACTGTTATTGGTAATGACTAGAGACGCGCTGATTATTCGTTTTATATCCGGTATTCAGTGTATTCGGCAAAATTTTGAGGTATTCGTATTCGGCCGAATCATTCGGTTGAAACGCAGGATAAATTTGGTTTATTAAATCATTATAAATCAGCCTTTAGAGCAAAATAAAAAACCGGCCAAGAGCGTGTCGGGCCACGCTCAGTGTAGGGTTCCGTAGTTTCCCGTCCGTCACAATAAAGTGTACCCACTTATGAGTTTAAAAAAATGCTTGCATATACGATTATACCACAAACTTAGTCCAGAAATTATTTTGCAGAACTCTTTTGTCTTTTTTGTACAAAAACTGTTCTTTCCATCAAGTTCAAAATAATTTTCCTAGAAAGTCCTTATAAAGTTCTACTTTTCAGATTTATTTCATATTTTCTAAACTTATGGTTCAAAAGTTAGAGGGACACACACACATTGTTTTTTACTTTTGGAGCGATTATTTCCGAAATTATTGACATTATCAAAAAATTATTTTAGTACCTAAACCCCTATTAATTTTTAAATACCTATCCAACAATATATCACACGTTAGGGTTAAAATTAAAAAAAAAATCACTTCCCGCTTTACATATAGGGGGGGCTACCCTAATAATTTTTTTTTTCCAATTTTTATTTTACCACTTTATCGGCGTGATTGATATACATATTGCTACCAAAATTCAGCTTTCTAGTGCTAACGGTCACAGAGATTAAGCGAGGACGGACAGACAGACAGACAGACGGACAGACAGCCATGGCGAAACTATAAGGGTTCCTAGTTGACTACGGAACCCTAAAAAGGAATTCCATATTCTAACCATCATATTTATTAGACAACTATATTGTTTTTTTTTTCGGGTCTTTAATATCCTACTTTGTAAGAAATGATTACATGTTTGTTGCACAATCGAAACCAATGATGACCCGGCAATCGATGGTGACCCAGCCACTGGTGCCAGAACCATATCCAAAATATTATCGGAAAACACGGAACGCAAAATTATGGAACGGGAAACCGAATTATCCGGCAGTATATATTCGATTAGGTAAAACCTTAAACAAATATTATTCGATACTAGCTGTGCCCGCAACTTCGTTCACGTGGACTACAGTATTTTGAATTTATTTTTTGTAAAATAAAAGTAGCCCAAGTTACTCCTTATTACCTTAGCTACCTACCAAAAAAAGCCCCGTCCAAATCGGTCCAGCCATTTCAAGGATTAGCCGGAACAAACAGACTGACAAAAATTGTAAAAAATGTTATTTTGGGGTGTGTATATGCATGTAGTAAAAAGCGGTTGTTTCAAAATTACAAACAGACTCTCCAATTTTATTTATATGTATAGATTCGGTGAAACCACTATACTGCGCATCGCTACTGAAGACCGTTTCAAATTAATAACAAAAAGTTTCTAATTATTTTTGTCTTTAGTATTTGAAATGATAGCTAAGTTTTGTGTTAATGGCGTTTTACTTACATATTTATTTGAATGGCATTTTTCATTCTTGGGAGAGGTTGTTATAACGTACAAGTATTTAATACGGGTAAAAAGAAGAAAAAAAATCTGGGCAAGTGCGAGTCGGACTCGCGACTGGAGTTGAACTATTTACATGAGTTTGTACGGAACCCGGTACAAACTCATGTAAATAGTCCAACTCCTGAATGGAGTCTCGAAGATTTTTCCATTTAACATTTATTTGTGACGTTTCTGATTTATTCCTGTACCTGTGCTATAAGAACTTTGCTTTATGCCAAATTCAGAATTCTGAGTCAACGGGAAATACCCTTTAAATTTTGAATTTCTTGAGAGTGTAGAAATACATGTTTTTTTTTCGACATAAACGACCATATCTTTTTTTCGTTAACTTAGACGTTTGATTTTTTCACAGCTTCAAAGACCGTAGACATGTGACCAAGGGACTGTATGTAGTTTTAATTTCAACTCGTTGCCTTCACGTTCCGAGATAAAGGGTCTTGACAGACGGACAAACAACAAAGTGATTCTATAATGGTGCCGTTTTTTTTCCTTTTGAGGTATGGGACCCTAAAAAACAAATATAAGTGGTTTCTTGTTAATGATTAATGTGCGAGTCAAATATGTCAACTAATTATGTTTTATACATTCGTTAATTCTGTAATTCCTCAACAAACGCTAATAAACCACACCCGCACTGAGAAAGTTTAATCTAGTAACTTTTATTATTATGATAATCAATTAATTGGAATCGAATTAAATACTATTAAACTATTCTTCTCTATCAGTTTTTGTCCCAGTTTTTACTTAATTGTAAACGGTTTAGAGATATCGCAATAAAAATATCTGTTAGATTTTGTCCCAGTCCTACATATTTGTAAAGGTAGGTAATGTTCTTTTATAGATATAATCTTAGCAATAATGATCACGATATGACCCACATACTACGAGTAGTTTAAAATGACGCATATCATAATAAGAGGAACTTGTCGAACTTTCGTTTGCGCTACATAATGTACCTATAACGTTAATGATCGTAGTTGGTAGGTACACAATATTGACCTGTCTCAGAATGCGACTAGTCGTGGTCACTGCATATAATCTATTATTAGATACAACTATCTATGGATACAACTTTGTTTTACATCAATGTGCCAGTCACCGTGGCTAGGTTCGCGACTAGTATTGCCAGGCTTCCGAATAAAACCGGACACAATTAGGCTTTTTGGTTGCGTGTGCGGCCATACGGTGTCCGGCCTATCCGTCCTCCGTTAGGCTTTTTAAATTTAATCATTTTGATTTTTCCGCTTTTCCGCATCACCTTGTTTTAAATGAGCGGGTTAACAAGTATTTTGCAATAGTAGTTACTGCTTACTACTATTGTATATTGAAATAAATATTGTAATGAATATTCAATTATTGAGAATAAAGAAGAATAATTCATTCAATTGTATTATACCTGTTAATATATTTTAGAATTCAAGTAGATTTTATGATTTAATAAAAAAAAAAACATAACTTAAAAGTAAAAAGTTAAGGTTAGGTATCCTACCTGGCCTTTTTTGTTCATTAATATTTTTTTGTTGTCCCACACTAGGAATTACTTCCCTTTCGTAGATGCAATCACAAAAATGTAAATTCTAACTACATAACTATACACAAGAATCATAGACCCAGAATAAAATTTATATAGCCAACGGATGTTGGCTACATAAATATTTGTTACTTGCGGGTACCTATGACACGTAGCGCAGCAGTAAATAAAGTCAGCCAAGTATCTGAGTAAACTGGCGGATTTGTCCGGCTTTTCAATTTTAACACCTGGTAATCCTACTTGCGATTTTCGACTCGCGACGAGACAGCGTTCGAGGTCACTCAGTCATGTACTCTCTAACGGACCGTCTTCTCCGTCTTACAATCGTATTCTGTAAGCGTATATACGTGTAACACTTATTGGTCGCAAATGTTGGCCGACGGCTTCAACTAGGTTTTGTAGTCACTGAATTCCAAATAGCGCAGTTACTGCTCATTGAGATTTAGCGTAACGCCAAATGTGTTCTACTTGCACAATTTTCTTTTTGCTCGTATCGCTTGGTTCGTTCGGTTGCATTTATAAATCTTGTCATTGGAACATTATCTCACGTGACTGGTCCATTATCTGTTATTAAGTAGGCTGTTTGGTCTGACGTGGGTACAGCGGCCGCCGCGCTAACGGTACCTCCTCGCCGCCCGCACTGATTGGCCCTGCAGCTCTCAGACGGCGTCTCCGCAATCCAATACATCTAATACTGTTATTAAATTTATGTTTGTATCTGAGCATACTTTCTCTCATGTGTGATATGATAGTGATCATAAGCACAGACATCGATCACTGCGATGCTATCGACGCTCTGCTTTTGTCCGCTTTGCATTGTAACGCCCACGAAATGCCTGCATTAAGACAATGTTGAGTATGATTTGCAAATTATTTTATACGTGCCTTTCAGTTGTCTATGATAACATCTGATTAATATACCTATTAGTCTGGACAATAACGTTCATATTCGTGCGTCAACAGCATCTTAGTAGCAAAGTATAATAAGTATGATCTGACGATTGTTGATCTTTTACTCGTATAAGAGGCGAGCATTTTATTTCGATTTCGTAACCTTTCCATATTTGGCGAAAAAATTTTTTTCGGTGATTTTATTTTTTGTAGTCGGACAAGTACGTTTGGGCGACAAAACTGCAGTGTCACTCTACTCTACCGATATCTTTGTGGAAGAATATAAAGAATTGAATAAACTAGTTATAGACCATTGAATTTCTATTATATATCAATTTTAGATACTTTAGCATTGGTAGAATGAGTTGCATTTTTGCCGACTGTTTCTAAACATAATTTTTCTCTTTTAGGGTTCCGTACCTCAAAAGGAAAAAACGGAACCCTTTATATGATCACTTTGTTGTCCGTCCGTCCGTCCGTCTATTTATCTATCTGCGGTCCCTTCAAGCTGTAAAAAAATCAAACTTCTAAGTTAAGGCTTATAGTCCCTTGCACCATCTGTGGCGACAGTACGACTATCTATGCATTTGTTTGCGGCCAGCTGCGCCCGTACAGAGCCCCGCTGACTTTTAAATCCATTTTTTTTTGCGAAATATTGATTGATTTACATATGCTAAGTTCACTTTGAAGAATATTTAACTACCAATTTTGTGTGTAAAAACGTTTCTAAAGATCCAAGCCGTTTCGAAGGAGTAGGGTTTTTTAGGCAAAAGTATTATTTGCACGGAAAAATCAAATGTTGATAATGTTGTTCATGAATCTATAATATACAGATATTTTTTTCAAACCTATTAACCTGGCCGTGGAGGAGTAGGCTCCAGAAAGTCACAGTTTTAAGGCACTTTTCGGGCGCTTGGGTCTTTTATCTTCGAAAAAAGATACGGCCGATTATGTCGCAAAAAATCGTGTATTTTGATACTCTCAAAGATCGAAATTCATAGCGTCCTAAAATTTGGCACAAAGCAAGGTCTTACAGCACAGGTATAAAAAAACTAAGTATATTTTTTGCAATTCGGAAAAATCTTCGCGACTCCATTCGGGAATTGTAGTTTGTATGGAACCCCCAGAGCGCGAGTCCGACTCGCACTTGCCCAATTTTTTTATGCAATATTAATATATATTAACATTTATGTCGCTCTGTGTTATATCGTGGAAGTTACGCAAGATCTGCTCATGAAAAGCAGTGAGCAACCTGGCGTGTGTAGAGAGACAGTGTGTGTGTGTGTGTGACTCAAAAAAGTTAGATTAGTTAAGGTGAGTTGCACCATTTAACTATAACGATAACCAAACCATAACAAACCGTGAAACGGCCGCCTATTGGTCAATTCGACGATTTGACAACTGTTAACGGCTTTGTTAACGTTATAGTTAAATGGTGCAACTCACCCTAAGTTAGTTAGTGTTGGTGTTTTTCTTCATCTATTTGCACTACACTGATATTGTGTACAGGAGTTCTTTTTATGATGTATACAATTTAAAAAAAAAGTTATTAAAAATTGATTTTTAATTTTGATTTTTAGAATTTTAGAGAGAATTCATCCCTTGACGGGATGGGTTCATTCCCATAACGGATGAATTTTGGAACGGGGTTTCAAAGTTTGCGTGGAGAAACCCACTTTCACGTGGACGAAGCCGCTGGATGAAGCGAGTACAGCTTAGCTACATATATAATTCAATGGCTACATAATATAAACCTAAAGTCGTTATTAATATACAGCCAGCTTATGTGGACTTTAATTGGAACTAGCGAAATCACTAGAAACTTTTCTGATAGAATATTTTTGTCGATAGCCTTTTTTTGAGGGGGTAAATCATCAAATAACCCTTTCCACTCTGGGTGGAGTGTGGGGGAGTGTGAGACTTTTTAAGTAAATAAAACCCACCAGTGTTCCTTCAGATACCTTCAAACAATCTCGTAGTCAGCTTTCCGCCAAACTGTCATAGCTCCAGGTTTGTTGAACCATGTACAAAACTGTAATCGAAACTTTTTTTGTTAAGAGAAAACTTATTAAATTTCTACACAAAAGTAGGTTTTAATAAATGAAATATTTGCAATAACGCGGGCCGGCGCACGACGACGGCGCATTCTAACTTTGTCATTTAATTTAACCCGTATCGACGGCGGCTCGGCGAATGTATGGAATTCCAAACTGGAGAGGCGGAAGCTGTGAACGAGGCGCCTTGATCTTGTTCATACACACACCTATAACGTGTGTATACTGTGTTCACGAGTAGATATCGCAAAGTGACGTCGCGGTGACAATAGCACGTTCGACCCTGTTCGCACGCTTCTCCCACTTTCCATTTATCGACTTGTTTGCTGCCCCGTTTAGAAGGGGGCTATTTAGTCATTTACATGTACAAACAATTGTATCTTCAGCTAACAGTCGGTAAGTGTTTGGAGACAAAGGAGGGCGAAGCGCCGAACCTTTTAGAACTGCCATCCAAGTCAATCTTTTGTCTTGTACAGCTTTCAGTGCCTTGTAAATACAAATTGGAACTGTAATTGACACTTACTTGTATATTTAGATATTTTGTGTCAAGTGTCTTTTTTAAGGTGGCAATTTCTACTGACTAAAACTACACCTATGCTCCTCCAGTTGCCCATTGCGATCTAGGATCACACGGGTATCATTTTTGTACTTTACCCCATGGCTCTAGCAGGAGTGTTTAGGTCTCTATAGCACAGTTTTGATCAGATAGAAAATAAATTCAAAGTGATTCTTAGAAGATGCATTCCTGCAAATTTGATTTACTTGGTTTAGGTAATTATTATTATTGAAAATATTTATACAGTGATATTTTTCAATACGCCTATCAGAAATAAAATTAATTACTAGGTACGCTTGCTATCAGTTATAGTGTTGATATTTACCCTTTTAAAGCGCTTTAAAAATAGTAGTAATCAAAAGCATAATAGACACAAAAATGCCACACGACTAGTCTGCCGCCATAAGGAAAAAAGACGTATCTAACATTTTTGTCGAAATTGAGTTAACTACAAATTCTAAATCTTTAAAAAAAATGGCATATACCTACGAGTATTTTTATAATCCACATAAATTAAACGGAACTGTATAAATCTAACTGTTAAATACGACGCATTTGCGATATGAATCAAATATTACTAATAAGAAAAGACACTTCTGTCGTACACTACATTGAATAAACGCATTTTAGTAGAAGCGTTTTATTTATTTAAAAAATATATAATTCATCATAAAATGAAAAGACACTTCTGCATGGTCATACGAAGAAAAGACTGTTCTGCGTAGATGTGCCTTTTCAAATTAGTGTTACGAAAAATGAGCAGGCGCAAGTGGCAGTAGTGCCTTTCCTACTTAGTATTGTTAGTTGTGCGGGGTGAAGTGGGTTGCAATACTGCACTTCAGTTACGTCCAGGCAGGGTTATAACTATGGAAAAATCGTAAGTCAAACTTCCTTAAATCAATATTTGTATATATTTAAGCATACCCTTGAGTAATTTAAGATTAATTAAACTGCAAATTATCAAGTGGCACTTACCAAATAAATACATAATTACTTTTATATTAAAATATTTGAAATTTAAATGCATCGATTAGAAAACAATATTATCTTACTCTAGGAAATCCCTTCTTTCTTGAATTTGTTAACACTACACGGTTGAGTAACAATGAAGAGTTTGAGTATATACACTATAAGACGACAGCGTCAGGGTAGTGAACTTAATTTTTCTTGCTTTTTTTGCTATTTGCAGGTCAGTGTCGGATTATATTTTGGTTAAAATATGATAGGATCGAAACTAATTAAGTTTTATTGAGTTAGAATCATTAAAATGATCAACCCAACCCTTAAAGCTACAATGAACAGTTCACAGTCAGTTAAAATGAACATTGAGACACCACTTTTTTTCTCTTTAGCGAATAAAATGTTTATAAGTCCGTAAATACCTACCTAAACAGTCACAAACCATATTTTATTCAATGTAGGTACAACCTAACATTAGAAAAAAAGGCGTTAGAAAAGGGCTTTTTTCCAGTTTTTTTTTTTTCATTTCTATCTTCTTCGCCAGTATTTCTTTTTTTAACTTTTTTGTTTCAGTGTGACAAAATGCAGCATAATCGATCCTCAAAAATAATTTCTTTGGTGCCATCAACCAGTTCTTACCAGGAATCAAACCTAAATACGAATAATCATGAGTTTCCTGTGCCCTCTATGAACGAAAATATTACTTTGGATGATGCGGATTTTCATAGCTGCAGCTCAGACCTCCTTGATTTCGATTCAGACGATTCCGTTTTTAATAAAAAATATTTACCCTCAGTTCTGATCTGTCTAAATGTTCAGAATATTTAGATTCTTCTACAAATACCATCCCCTATTCACTGACAATTAGCATTATTATCCCTGAGTCACCAAAAGTCTCAAGCGAGGAAGATATGCCACAAAGTCTTACAAAAAAAGAGACAATCAGAAAACGTAAGAAGTAAGATAAATCACTGGCGCAGAGAAAACAAATTAGAAAACTGAAAGATATGGTTTTTTTTGGTAGAAATCATCCAGACGACATCCCCGCCCTTAGTGGAGTGGAAATTACTGTCAGAGTCTTACTGATTAAAACATCCACCCCGTTCCTTGTTGCCTTTCATACTGAGGCCAAGCCTTCCTTTAGGAACGAACTCTTGGCCCCAGTAGGCTTCGACCCTGCCTAGGGGCCTACCTACGGTTGCTGACAACTCCTTGAGGTGCGCGGGAACAGTATGCGCCATCGACGACTTGGGCTCGGTCCGGACGTTTACCGGACGGTCCGAAAGCCCATTGCTCGCCGTCCGCAAACTCGCGCCTACGGTGGCCGGAAATCGGGATCGGAATCCCGGTGGCGGCTGAAGCGTAGTGAGCGCTGTTGCCTGATGTGGTTGGCCTCCTTCTTTGCTAGCATTACTGCTTCGCAGAAGAAGGCTCGCACCTGCCACTCCTCCTCGCTCCGGACTATGGCCTGTACGAGTGATCCGGCGCGTGAGATCGCTGCCACCGATCGCCCTAACAAGAACCCGGCGATGCTCTGCTCAAACGGAGCACACCATAACCGTGTGCTCCGACGTGTCCGGGCGGTCCAACCAGTGGCGACACCCGAGCGTCACCTCCGCACGAATCCGGTGTAGGAACCTCCCGAACTTACCATGTTCGATGAGAACCTGTGTCATGCGGAAGGTGAGGTTGCACTAAGCTTATGATGAAGAGTTTATTATAAGATATACCTTATAAAGCAGTGATTATTATTAGACAGTTTTTATAATTTTTGTTTTTAAAAGAGTATTTAACTTTATGTTGAAAAAGGTTGTCATTGGTATTTTTTGTTATTCTTTATAAAAATTGTAGGTCTGATTCCCATGCATTGTGTTTTATTTAATACAAGTTGAAATGTATTTCAGTTTACTTACATTTAAGGATTTTAAAATCTGTAGGTATTTTTTTAAGGTCATTAAGTAAAAAACTTGCTAAGTTGAAAAGCAGCAAATGGCTATTAAAGACTTTTTTATTTAGTTAACTAAAATCTAGTAACGCATTATCACTATATAGAAAAGACATTTAAAAAAAAAACTAAGTTGAAAGGACGTATCTAGCCAGAAACGTCTTTTCATTGCATCATCACGTATTTTATTGCATTTTTTTTACTAAAATGAAACGGAAAAAGTCATTTATTAAATACATAACAATTATTTAATTAAAATTTTCATATTGTTTCTTAAAGGTCCAATTCTAATACAGACTTTTGCACCCGATAATTATTATTTTGTATATTTCCTTTCGCAGGGCGCAGTTTTTAGTTTTTAAAATCTTTATATATTTTTTTCTCCGTTTCGTACTTCATGCAGATACGTCCTTTTTCTTTATGGCGGCAGTAGTGTTGTAAGAAACTCAAGTCTTGGAGTCTCATTTAATAAGACTTGAGCTCTTTTTGGAGACTCAAGTCTTATAAATTAAACTTTATATATATTTGAGCTCTTAGCTCAAATCCTTTAGAATTTAGAGTCTTTTGTAAAAAGAATTGAGTCCTGCTAAAAAGAACTCAATGTTACATTAATCGTGTAAGACTGGGCGCGCGTCGACTGCCTCGATTCCCCGGTCAACCCTCATTTATTCATTTCTTCGTAAGTGTATTACAAAAAGTCGTTTGATACACGTGCAAAGTCACTGCAGCCCTCCGCTCCATAACAAACTTGCCTACGGCTCGTGTGGATTCCCCCTAGGCATTGCGACAAACATTCTTGAATGACAAACTTTCTGCACTTGAACTCGTACCTATTAAAATGTACTATTCCTGATTAGGCTGACATCAGACGGACTGCACCGCAGCGACCACGCGCGGTTGATATATTTAACTGCATCCAGTTGTACGTTCGACTTCGTGTAAAAAGCAAACGCATATTGACATTGTCAACTTTATTTTTAGGCACCTAAAGATCAAATCATATACTAAGCTCCTGGGCCTAGATGCGTGGCGCCAAATGCGCAATGTCAGATAAAACTGCATCCAGTTGAATATATGAACTGCGTGCAGTTGCTGCGATGCAGTCCGTCTGAGGGCAGCCTTATAGTGATAATATATTAAAAAAATATATATATACCTACTAGTGTTTGACCTGCGATCCCACCTGTCGGTAAGCAGTGATGTAATTATTGATGGTGAGGCGCATAGTTTATTAGGATTATTTTTTTTATTACCTATTCAGTCTAACCTTGAAGACACCTATATTATAATTGGACGGAAAGACCGCTGTAGAAGAATTGTTCCAGTCCTTCGATTTACGCGGTATAAACGACGAGGCGAAACGGTAAAAGACTTCAACATAGCAACTTAAGAATAATCTAGTACTTTTTTAAATAGTTATTATAATATTCCGCATATGGTACCTTCTTGGTCACTGAAAATGAATGCTTTTCTATCTTTATATTACAAAGGCTAGAAATGTCCTAAACTAATGTAATTTATATTTATGAAAATATTAAATAAAAATATAAAAATTGTTATTATTTATATTGTTCAAAAATGGCTTTGCTCGCGTACATAATATAGCCTATATCACTCAGGAATAAAGTAGCTTTCTATCGGTGAAAAAAAATTAGCAATCAGACCAGTACTTCCAGAGATAACCTCCAAAAAACAAAAAAAAAAACCGACCAAGAGCGTGTCGGGCAACGCTCAGTGTAGTTTTCCCGTCCGTCACAATAAGTAAAAAGGCTATTTGTTACGTTAACATACTAAGTACGGAACTTTAATAAATACGGAACCCTAAAAACGGACCCACAAAGGACGGTGATAACTAAAACAGTGTGCAAGTAGTAGAAATTTCAGCGATTAAATTACGAATAATATATTTAAGAAGCAACGATTTTTTACCACGGTAGGTCATGAAAGCACAGAAAATCTTAACATCGACTTTTAAAAAGATGATGTCATTACGCAACGCCTTAACATTTTGATAGATGGCGTTAAAAAATGAATTTTAATTTTGTTCTAAATTGCCTTAGCAAGTTCCTGATATAAGTTTTATGTAGTTATAAGATAATACCGCCAATGCCAAGGAGAGACCAACCGAACAATTCGATAATACCCGACTCCATCAACTCAGGAAAAATCCTAACAGCTCGAACGCGAAATAGCCCAGCGCCATCTCTCGGGGAATTGGGTTACTAATTAATCATACGTACCAGAAGAAGTTTTCGGTGGTAATTTTAGATTGCGAGAACCAATTTTAATATATATTTTTTTTGTTTTACAGAAAGAAGATACGTTCAGGATAAATATAAAACGAAGTTAAAAAAAATGCTTGCATATACGATTATACTACAAACTTAGTCCAGAAATTATTTTGTAGAACCTTTTTGTCTTTTTTGTACAAAAACTGTTCTTGCCATCAAGTTCAAAATGATTTCATAGAAAGTCCATAAAAAGTTCTACTTGTCAGATTTTTTTCATATTTTCTAAACTTATGGTTTTTTTTTCGATGGGAAAAATCATGCGGGGGATGTCACCCCGCCCTTAACTTATGGTTCAAAAGTTAGAGGTATTTCCGAAATTATTGACATTATCAAAAAATGATTTTAGTAAACCCCTATTCATTTGTAAATACCTATATAACAATACATCACACGTTAGGGTTGAAATTAAAAAAATAATCACTTCCCACTTTACACATGGGGGCTACGCTAATAAAACATTATTTTTTTAATTTGTATTTTACTACTTTGTCGGCGAAACTATAAGAGTTTCTAGTTGACTACAGAACCCTAAAAAACAATAACAAACTTTACCTCTTTATTATATTAGTGTAGAAAATTTTGTTAAAAAAAAAATATATTTTTGTAATTTAAGATTTTTCTTTTTAATTTTGTTTAATTTTATCATGTATCAATGATAAAATTAGTATATAAATAGAAAAAAAATTAAGTAATTTATAAAGGGATTCAGCTAATTTTAAAAGATGGAAAAGCTGTGCCCTTTTTAACCCAGCTTGGCGAATACACTGCTGTGCCCCCAGATTTAAATTACAAGACTATTACGCTGTCTCAGTTTTTTTTTAATGGTAGCATTACATGTAAATCGACAAATGGATATGGATGCCATTATAAATATTTAAAACGTGTTGCGTCCTTGAGTTTTACCACGCATTTCATCTTATTTTGGTGGCGTACCAAAGTAACATTCAGGTGGGCGTTTCTAATCTCAAGTTCAATGAACGCTTTTTGTGATAATGTCACTCATTCAAAGACTAAGAACATTTTTAATTTATTGACCTTTGTGGGTTATTCACCGCAGAGAAAATCAGTAGTTGAGAGTGCTGCAATGTTAGACAAAGAAGCCTCGAATTGTACAAATATTGATTCAAAACCGGCTTAGCATTTAATTATAATAATTTTCAATACACTTGCTCAGAAATTGACTCTTATTGCACTGCATTTAGGTATATAAAGGCACTTAAACTGTGACATTTTGATTACCATTACGCACTAGTGCTATAATGTAGTTAAAACCTTTTTGTTCAACCTCTTTGTTCGCAAAACAAATGAGTACGAAAAAAATTCATTAAATAGTTTAATAATGCGTTCAATGGTATGTCTTATTTATTTATTTTTTGCAATTTTGTCCATTTTAATTTCTACAAACGATTTATTTATTAAAAAAAAAACACATTTAGCAATTAAATCGTAAATTCAAATAAAAATGTTTTTTTTTATATGGTCTATGGACATCACTATAACACGCGCGTAAAAACCACGCGGCTTGATTTATTCGAGTGAAATTCAGTAGCTGTTTTAATTAAATAAAATTAAATACTACAAAATCATAAGAAAATGTTACATGCGTATTCCATTGTCACTACGAAAGTCATTGTAGTAAAAACTTTTAATACAAAAAACATAAACGTAAGACTAGGCATTATAATCAAAATACCTTAGCCTTCCCCTAGGGGTAAATAAAAAAATTATGCGCGCGCATATATGAAAACAGATTTTTACCGCCATGTTACAAAAAAAATTACTAGCATTTTACTAGTTTTACTTTTCATTTTATTCACAAGTGTATTGAAAAACGTCGTATGATATAAGTGATTAATTAATGATTATCGTTCTCGGCTCTCTTAAGACCCTCGCCACGGCTCGGGTCTCAATACCGCCTCGACTGTAATCATTAACATGTGTTAACTTATATCATAATGTACTATTGTTTATTTTCCTCAAAGTACATTAATTACATCAATTTAAATAAAGCTCAAGCCCTTAACTTGGACAACCTGTTTGATAGGGGTTGATATATTCCCGATTACAATGATCCGATATGTGTAAACTGTGCTTAAAAAACAAAAAAATATGGTAAAAAAAGTAATAATTACAGAAAAAAATACTGTGTGGCATCAACCACGATGAAACTCACCCACATGAGTTTCATCGTGGTTGATACAATAAATACAGCTGCGGTAAGTAACGTGTCTGCGGATAATGAAGTGACGGCCGATGCAGTGATTCTGCGAAGTATAGTCCGGGCGCCTGCTAACGGGACCTAGCACCGCGCGCCGTTCGTCGTCTGATCTCAGTTGTCGGCCCATCCTGTATATCGAATTGCAATATTTTGTTATAAAGTGCGCTGCTTTTACAAGCATTTCGACAATATTGATTACTGAACTACCATTTATATTAACATAAGTTTAATAAATTAAAATATTGTGTACGTAAAATGTTTGACAAACAGAGTTGTACGATTCGTTTTGAAATGGTTGTTTCTTGTTTATTTTACTATTGAGTGTAGAGGTTCTAGTCGTTGTGGAATACCAGTTTATCAACTTTTTGTTTTTTTTTTCTGGTCGGAAATTCATTTAATGACATCCCCCGCTCTTGGACAGAGCGGGAAATAGTGATTAAAGTTACGTGTACATTTTTTCGCACGGGGTGATGTCACACGTAAATTTAATGGGCTATATCTTTGTTATTTTTTGTTTAATCGAAAAAAGGAAAAATACGTGTCCAATATTTTTTTATAATATAAATAAAATGTAATTATTTTGTCCCTGGACACTAGGTACACTATTGTATGTAGCATAATGTTCGAGTGTATCCAATGCCCAGAATCTTTACATTGTATCCCCAAATGGAAATACATATAATATCGTCTACAGTGGTGTGTTAAAATTATATTCTGTTCTGAGTTCTCTTCTGTGTTCTAAATCAGGAAAGGGGAACCGTGTTACCCCGAATTTAACGCGAGCGAAGCCGCGGGCAAAAGCAAGTAGGTACAAAAATAAAAGTAATTATTTATAAAGATATGCCAAGATATAAATAAGAAAAAAATGTCTGATGCAGTAGCGAGCGAATTTTTAATAATACTTCCATAAAAGAAAAGTTCGTGGTTCTTTTTGTATTTTTTGTTTAAAGGCAGTTAAGACATTAGTGTGTTGACAATTTAATAGTTTCTTACTTATGAAATGACAATTTTTTAAATGGATCCAATTAAATGGTTATACTTCAAACAGATTTTGAATTACAAGTTTTAATATATTATGCATATTATATTTCAAAATTAGTTACATATTTATTTGTCTCTTGTCGCTCAAGGAGTGTCAGAAATCAGTTGCCCTTTAAATTAAACACAGAAGCATTTCTCACGCAGTGTGACAGTTCTGACAAGGTCGTGACACATACACTAAGAACTTAGGAACCCGGTGACCTAGGAACTGCTCAGTCTCCTTTTTAATTTTAGAATTTGATTTCAGTAGTGTGTTTTACTTCGACCCTAAAACAATGAACTAATGGTGTCGTTCATTAAACCCCAAGCGAACGCTGGCGTTCGCGCACCTATTATATTTCTATTGTGTCTGTGATTTCCACGATTGAAAGGTTAATAATTAAGAAATTTTATCTGACACTGGTAAATGGAAAGGGCTATGCTTACAGTTTCCTTGCTTGATCACAACAAAAATGAAGATATCTGCAGGAGAATCAAGGCTACCGATATAACTTGAAGAATCGCCAACCTTAAGTGGCAATGGGCAGGGCAGATTGCACGCAGAACAAAAGGTTCTGGAGTGGCGACCGCGTACCGGAAGACGTAGCGTTGGAAGGTCTTCCACAAGGTGGGCCGATGAGGTCATCGGTCCATCTTGTAGAAGACATACCTTGTGGCCAGGTAGTCGGGTCGCGGGAATCCAACGGATGTGAGACATACAGGACCAGTCGCTGCGGCGACGGTTGGGGGAGGCTTATGTTCAACAGTAAACGTTTTTCGGTTGAAATGACAATGATCTGACACTGTGTCTAATCTAATTATGAACTTATGAAGTGCCAGGCCTACGGGATTTCGAATGAGTCACTGCGGCCTTGGATCGAAAAGTGTAATTGAAGAAATACAAGATGGTTTCAGTCAGTAAAAGTCAAATACACTCTTCCACTCGACCCAGAGCAGTAGGAGTTTTTTATTATTTCCCACCTACCCGAAATATTTATACCTAGAGCTTGAACAAACCACTCATATAAAACCATTTAAAATTGATACAAATCAATTAAAACTGATTAATTTGATCTTGAAGAAAGTCAATGCCGACGTAAAGGCATTCTTGACATGACCTTATCGCTTAAAGCCATATAAGCTGAACGTGAACATATGAGAGCATATGTGATAAAAGTTGTTATGAATTGATACCGGTTTAATTATAGAAGGTTTAGGTGATCAAGTAGTATGACGTTTGTAACTGAATAATATCGTGAAGGCTTTCCGGTGAACGAGAACGCGCCGGTTGCGCTTGCGCCGCCTCGCCGAGCAACTGGCGGCTCGGGGGCTCGCGGGGGGGTCACGAAGCGGCCAGCCTAGCCTACACTAGGTTAGGCTTCATTCCATGTTGCGACCGCTTTGTATTTCTCCAGTATGGTTATCGTTTGATCGTAAAAGATTTTTTAATAGGTACCTATGGAGGAATGCGCAGTGACGAAGACTGTGTATTTTACCCAATACTTAAGTTGATAATTTTGCAATATTTGTTTCGTTTTCTGAAAATAGATTACGTTAACACATTATTATATGCAACTTTTAGATTATGTTGAAAAGTTATACAACTAATAGATAATTATAATAATTAATATCTAATATAATTTAACTACCCAAGTAAGTACTTACAGTTCTTTTCAGTAGTTTTTTTTGCGTGTCAGCTATACATGTACCTATAAGCTTACACTAATGTGTTTTTTTAGTTCATGTGGTGTTTACCTATAACTGATTGTTGCACTGTAAAAATTTTTATATAATTAGATGGTATTTTGTTTCAAGTTGTTGTGTAAACAATATTAGTAGACCAAATAATTAATTATATAAATAATAGCTGCTGCCCTTCAGCCGCGTGATCGTAGACAATTACCCCAAGACATGGCCTACCATGATCCCTTTAGCAGTTTTAGAGTAGAGGAGTAACAAATATACACATTTACAAACTTTCGCTTTTAACATAATAGTGTGATGTGACCTTAGGAATGCAAATATAAATATTTATCTAAAATGATGTCATGTGTATAGTCGTAAATAACTTACTTAATTTGAAAATATTATGTAATAGGTATGCATTTCGAAGTCTTAACGTGACAATTAACATTTTAGCATTCTGATCCTGAATATCTTGAGCAAATTTATACGTTTTAAAAATCATTGTCATTGAAGAAATTCCTGTCCTATGATATCGGTCGGCTTCATGATTCAACTTCGCCAGTCTGTTGGCATTCAGTTCTGTTCGTCGCCGCCACAGACCCTGACATTTCGATAAAGGCAGCCGATGACCTGTTTTCGATGTTATTCGTTGTCAAATGTTGTAGAATGAATTCCAATAATGTTGAAATATTTCGAGCCACAAATTAGATGATAGCATTTGATTAAAATTGATTCAGTTCGGACTAATTAAAATTGATTTAGGCTGCGAACGTTATACGAGTACATCGTTTCGCAATATAGCATCTTGTGTCATAAACTAACGATGCAGTAAAAAGTTCAAACCTTCTTTGCCAATGGTATTTTAATTTGTCTATAAATCATAAGTAATAAAAAACTTTTTACAAAAAAAAAAAACAACCGACTTCAATGTTAAAAAAAAATACTGAGAAGTACAAAATAACTTTTATTTCAGAAGTCGGTGTTTCTATAATAGTTTTGTCTCTTCGTTATTTAACACCGACTTCCGAAATTAAAGTTATTTTGTACTTTTCAGTGTTTTTTAACATTGTTATTGGTTGTATTTTTTTTTTGTAGCTAGTTTTTTATTTTACACTTTTTAGTAATGTTACCACCACTTAAAAGTACCTTTCAGCCAAATTTAAATACCTTATAGCCATAGAGCATCTCATAACGATTCTAATAATCCCAAACACGATTAGATTACATTTATTTACCTTCTGGCTTCATCATCAGATCAGTCCGATACATCCCCTCTTCCTTTTCCTTCAGCCGATCATCAACTACATGTATAAACAAAGCAATTTTATTTGTTACAACAGTTCTGCTGTGATCCTATGAGGAGTTCTGTTCCACATATAAAAGTTTTTCTATTCTATTCTATATCTTCGAAGTTCATGATCTGAGCATAACAACATTTCTATGGGACCAACTTGGAAGCATAACCTTTCTATCAAAAAAAGAGTTTTCAAAATTGGTCCACAATTGACTGAAAAAGCTGAGGTCGTAATAAGATTCAATTTTTAAAAATTACGATTTCATCAATCTATGTATTAAAAACAATTAAATTTATTTTAAACTAATTAATTATCTACACTTACAAACAACTTAATAACTATAATAACAGTAAATTAAAAAATAAATGAATAATAAAACCCTAACACCACATAAACATACACTAACTAAAATATGACGTCAAAAAAGTCTTGAACATCGCTGTCGACTGGTAATGTGCCCAAAAGACTGGCAGCATTGCCACGCTGAATGGCAATGCTTATCCTCTGTCCATCCAGCCTTTGGGTCACGCGACTGTCAACTAGACGTTTCGACAGATCTTTAAACAACTTGTGTTGTGAGCACTCGGACCCCACGATCCGAGAGTTTCAACCCCAAACGGTTCGAAAACATAACTTCCAACAAGGTTGTTATATTTCCGCCGCTTGAGGTTCTCCGCACCAGCACGACATGACGAGCTAGGAAGATGTGAAGGCGCAAGAGTATCAACACAAGTAGCGTCCATACTAAAGGCCTTCCCATCTTCCGAGGAAATAACGACATGCCGTCCGGTCTCTTGCCATCGTCGCGTGCCAGGCCATGAGGTTCCAATACGGCTAGAACGCCGACGGTGACAAGAGCCCGTTTGATGATGTCGTTGATATTCGCGTGTCGTGCTATGGGACCCGCACTTCGGCTGCATGACAGACCGTGGTGTCCGCGGTTGTTGACGACTTCGCCCCAGTGGAAGATCGATCGGTCGATGAGGAGAATAGCAGGGAGCGCTTAGACGTAAGGCAACAGCGAAGGTGGAAAGTATTATCGTTGAGCAAGGTGCCAATGTTCGACGACGGTGACCCGACTCCCACTCTCCCACAGCCAGCAGGCGCGCTCGCTCCAAGGGGCAGTAAATGTTGCAATCAGGTTTTTCCTGAACTACTTTGCAGAGCGGCTCATCCCATCGTCTTTGGGATGATGGTTCATCGGGCGGATTAGAATTCGGGCAAGTGAGTCTCCAGGCATCTATAGCCTCGATGAAGCACGGCACATTGAAATCAACCAGTGAGGGAGAAAGGATATTCCTGATTAATTTCTCAGTGCCGTGAACCGAGGATATAAAGGCTGGTAAAGTAATACTAGAAATTTTGCGGACACCGAGGCCACCCATACGGATAGGAAGAGTAGCCTGTGCCCAAGCTCGGTCGTCCATTTTATCAAATAATTCCAACTCCTCCCAGTCTGGGTGGTGCCAGAGAGAGTGTCAAGCTGACTAAACCCCACTAGTGTTCCGAAATTGCTCTTTGCCTTCCAGGGCCGCGGTAACTCTTGTCCTACCTCTATTGAAATGCCGGAAAATAGAGATGTATCATGAATAAAGAATATATGCTGCGGTGATAAACAGGAATAAGAACGACGAGTATGATGATATCTAAATGTTGAATTCTCAAGTTACGCAGTAAATACGGTGTAAATTTTTCACTATCCACTAACGAACGGTCGAAAATAGTGTCGGTTGAGAGTTGAGCAGTTGAGCGGCTGTAATGGGGGGGGGGGGGGGGCGGGGGGCGGTGTGTCGAGCTCGGAGCGGGAGGCGCCACCACCGCCGCTAATTGTTACTATTACACAAATTGGTCACTTACACTGAATCGCGATAAATCTCTACCCGCTGGCCGCTGTGCTCTGTGCTCGCAGTGTGCCGCTCCGAGCGTGCTCACTCACGTTCGTTCCATTACTCGCTCGCTTTGTAAATAAACTGTGCACTCGCACGTATTTCGTTGCAAAACATTTTATTATTCATTATTGTGCGCATACCGGCTACTTTCCGAAGCGTGACTGTAACTTACCCTGATTTTAATGCAATTGGTTATCATTATCATCTAATATTTTATGAGAAATAGTGTAATTCATCATGTAATCCGCGACAGACCGTCTCAAAGTAGTTTTAAAATTTGTGTTCTAATTTTGAAGTTAATTTTGGTTCTTTTTTGTTGCAGGAAACCAGTTGAAGTCATCAAAAAGCAGGGTCGAAAATCATCGTTCGAGAGGTGTTTTTGGGAAGGTGAGTTAATGTCACTTAGGGGTCGTTCAAGTATTATATAAGCAGTTTTTTTTTTGCAAATATGAACTCCTCTCTCCCCCTCGTCAGCAAAAGTAAGCAAAGCCCCCCCTCTATGCTTATGTATAAATGTGAATTAGTAGATGCTATACATGCATTTTTCACTGTGTTCTGGCAGTAGTTATAAGTCTAGTCGCATTATTCTGCGAAGCAATACTGCTAGCGAAGGAGGCGGCCACAAGAGTGAGGGAACATACATCCTCACGCCCAAGCCCTTGCGATAGAAGACGCCTCGGGTGTCGGGAATCACGGTTTAATTCTCTCTGGGAATTAGAGACGAGCGATCTCATCACCCCATAGGCATGGGTTTGAGGACGACGAGCAAAAGGTAACTCTTTGTCTGCTTGTCCTATAAGAATCGGGCCCGAGTCGTCGACCGTAGAGGTCCAGCAGGGCCGATTCCTGCTAGGGCCATGGGATCGGTTCTGAAAAGGACATACTCATGGTCATGTAACGGAAAACGCTACTGAAAGAACATAGGTATGGTTAGTTGGCTAGTATTTTTTTCCTGTTCCACCCTAGAGTGGGAGAAAAATAATAAATAAGACGTTTCCAACCTTAAAGTCATATTTGTAGCAACTATCTGTAGGTTATACAAGTATTTGTCCCATACGGGTATCGAATCCAATCGCTGCGTAACCACTGCGCTAATCGCACCGTCTACGGTCGTTGTACGATTGTTCCGACTTTAGGTTTGTATTCCCTATTACGTTGGCCAGTGAGTAAATCCGGATGCACACACCAACACCGAGAGCAGTGGTTACAAAATTCGCGTGAGTCAATTAGTGGATGGGCTATCAGCAACCTCTCACAACTTATGCAACTTTTCGACCAGTGGGTCACAAGTGGCACGTTCAGTTTCACTGCATTCTGTTGCTTTAATAAATGCTAATGGTGTTATGACGATACCGGTCGTGGTGTTGCATCTTCAACACAGATGAAAACAACGTGACTAAAGGGAGATGTTATTCATGTTTTTAAAGGCACTTTCTTAGTAACTTTCAGATATTTATAGCAAATACAAAGGAAACTGGACTAAAATTAGTACGTTTTGTAAAGGGCATTCGGTATAATTGACAGCATATCAAAGACTAACTGTCCCCCGTTGATTCACCTGCGTCTTTGGTTACTGCTCCGTTCTTATTTGGTCGTAGCATGGTATTACATACATAGCTTTCCTCAAAAATTGGGTTGTTCAACACGAAAAGCATTTTTCATTACACTTACTCGAAAACTGGGTCTTATCGCACTACGAATAGGTTTAACATGGCATGTTTATCACGCTCGTGCTTTTTTTAAAATTTATTTTAACGAGGGCCTTTTTTCATTCCTATTTCGTCACGGTCAACCGAACCGTGATATTTTTTTTTTAAAAGCAAATAGGCGGATATTTTTAAAGTATAAAATAAAATATTTATTATATTTAATAAAAATTTAAATTGTGTTTATGAATAGAATATCATGTTTAGATAAGATTCTTCACACAATAATTTGTAAGTATCAACAAATTTACAATTACCTGTGTTCTAAATTTAAAAATATTTTAATTTCTATTTTTAATATTAAGTAGGATGTATAACGGTAAAGCGCGGGAAAAAAAGTCTATTAAACATTATTTTTTATTTGTGTCATATTTTGTGAAATAATTGTCGAATTTAAGATTTGAAGAGAATTCTTTAGATGATACCGCCGCCGCCAAATAAGTATTGTGATTAGTTAAAAAATACTCGCGATAGCTTGCTGCCATCTAAACCAAAACTAAAATGTATGGCAACTATGGAATTATTTTTTCAGTATAATTTGAACAAAAATGCGTCGTAATTTTCAGAGAAAGTGTATTGAAAAACTTCGTTTGATACACGTGGAGATTTTTCACTGCAGCACTCGGCTCCATAACAGAATTTCGCCTCGGTTGCAATGACAAACTTTCCCCACTTGTATCAAAATGTAGGTACTATAATGAAACCACTGACATTAATTTAATTCTAACTAAAATGAGGTTATTGGGGTTTGATGACTTACCTATTCTTCTTCTTATGATAAAAATAAACGAGAAATGCAAGGCATGATTCTTAATCATGAAAAGTAATGACCTAGCCACGGTGTCCGTATTCTGTGTTACGCAATAAGATAAATCGATAGCAAAAGTATTACAAGAGTTAACAATCTTAAGAATTCCAACAGACTTGATAGAGTGCAGCACGCGTTACTTTGAGCTGCTTCGGCGCATGTGCAATGGTAGCGAGTCGCGGGTTGTGGCTGCTCACGCGCAGATTTGCTGCTCAATCGATCGGAAAATAGGCATAAGTAATGAAGTTTTAATTGAAGTGGTTTCAACGAACTTCTTTCTAGACACGCAATCCTCTCAAGTTGGTGATGGATCGTTGTGGCTCTAATTAAAATTCAAAGATTACGTTAGAAGTTTTTGGTTTGTTTATGATTCTTATAAAATTTTAACTGTTTATATTAAATCATAAATTTGTAAAATCGTATGTCATATTAGCGAAATACCCCAGATTCTGAAGGGAATGTCTAGGCTTTTTTCTACTATAGGTAATGTGCATTTATTTTACACTTCAGCATTACTAATGAATTACTCTGTCCATTGGTGAAAACTGCATCCGTTTTTTTTTTTTTTGAGTTTATTGCGTATAGATTGACATACCGCTTTGGCGGGGGATTATATTTTATAATAATATATATAAATGAATAAGGATGTATTTTTAGGGAAATTACAGGGCAAATAACTTACCTTTACTGAGTTCAAAATTAGGTATTTCTATTAAAAAAAAACTGGGCAAGTGCAAGTCGGACTCACACACAGAGGGTCCCGTGCAAACTACAATTCCCGAATCTCGGAGATTTTTCCGAATAGCAATTTTTTTCTTTCTGATGCAAGGCAGACGACAAATTATAGAGGTTCCGTTTTCCTTTTAAGGTACGGAACCCTAAAAATAGCTACATTATCACTGATCGCTGAAAAATAATCTACATTTTATCCACAAAAATGCATAGTTTCTGCGATGTAGGCCAAGAGGACGAAGCCTTCGGAAAAAGCTAACAATGTCAAATGCTGAAGGATCTTTTAATTAAACTAAAACATATTTTTATTTGTTTGTGTTTGCTAACCATTTACTGTTACTAGTATATGGTAATAATATATAGACAAATTAGTGTGGTTATGTAAATATTACCATTTTGATGCTCTCCACAATGATGCTGAAACTCGTTCTATTAAATGATAATACTAAAATACAATCTGTTTAAAATAAATCTATGAATTTAATTTTCTCAGAGTACCTAGTGTTAATGAACTCATAGCAAAACCTGTTACTTACAACATCCTTAATGGTAAAAACAATATCAAGTTTTGGGCTACCTATAGTTATATCAGAATCCTTGTCCGGGGCGTGAAAGTGCACCTTGCGCGGGCGCACCTGCCCAGCTCAACACATGGCGTAATGCAGTTTCGGTGCAAGGCTTGGACTGCATTGCCGGCATGCCATAACATAGAATATCGACGAATTCAAACCTTTCAAGTGTTCCAGTTATGCGATACTAGTTCTTGCAGTCTTCTTCAGGCTATTACATAAACTTTACGAGGAAATATGTTCGAGCAAACATCATTTTTTAAAGGTCATCCGTGATCGAGTTATTTGACTATCAGAATTCATTATTTCGCAATAGAGATATTGGTTTGCTTTAATTCTCCTATACAACAAAGAAAGCATTCCAAAGATGAATGATTTGAGTCATTGATTCAATGAATAAACATTATAAATAGTAATAGAATCACACAATAATTTAGTAGTAATTGCAGTAACAGCAGTAACAGATAGCCTCAACACATGGAGTTTTGGGAGGAGGAGGACAGTACCGCATTTAAGCATAGGTAACATAGGCAGTTGCTTAGGTCCGCCACCACACCACAAAAAAAAAATAAAGCCATAAAGGCTCAGTAGAAACAAAAAATATTGAGTTTAGTAATTTTTTTTTTCTTTGAGCGAGAAAGTTAACATTTCAAAATCTGCGAGAACAAGCAGCAGCAACACAAATGGCGCCTTTCACGCATTCTAACGCGCCGCGCTAGACCAACTGCAGTACAAACGATTTGAGGGCCTCCATCACATGCTCTGCCTATGGGCTGCCGAAGTCTAAATTCGGCGCTGGAGAAGGAGGAGGCATTTGCCCAGCAGTGAGACACAATGCAGGTTAACAAAAACAAAACTTACAATAAAATAATTATTAATATTTTGTGAAAAATATATCGATCTCAAACCTAAGCGCTTAGTCACTGGATGGTGGATTCTGGGCACGTCACTATCATGGTGATAAGTCCTTTCTTGGAAGAGTAACTGGAGAGGCGTCACGGGATCATCACCTGATATGGTAAGTTCGGGAGGTACTTTTTTCCGATTCAGGTGGAAGAAAAGCCCGTGTGTCACCACTGTGTGGATTGCCTGAAGGATACGGTAGAGGTGTGCAATGTTTGGGCAGTGCACCGCCGTGTCCTCGTCTAGGTGATCGGTAGCAACCTTTCGCGCTGGGCCCTAGTTCCGGCCATGGTCCGGAGCGAGAGGGAATGGGATGCGTTCGCCTGCTTCTGCAAAGCAGTAATTCTAGACAGTTAGCAAAGTAGATGATTGCGACTCTCAGTTGCGGGCTATGGTTGTTTTTATATGTAAAAACATTATTTTATATTGTGGTAGATAACTTGGCTACTACTAATGTTATTACACCACCTGCTCGATAATGTCGTTTTATACGTCATACAAATCTCACTTAAAGCAAGTCATTCTATCCCTAGGGAGATAATGCAGTATGGTTGATCCGATGATAAGGAATAATGAGATTTGAATTTGGAACATCAAATGTCGTCAACATTGTGAATTAAAATGTACGTGGAAACTAATTAAAAAAAAGTAAATATAACAAAACGTGCTTACTGACGGGAACGTTATAGAAAATTGAAACTATAGAATTTTGGAGTAGTGAATTTTGTTTGTTTGATGAAATTGTAAATATAATACTTATATTTCTCTACTATATGATTTGGTCGACCAAATTGTCTTTTAATTATCTCACAGATGGTGTAAACAATAGAGTATGCAACACGGGGATAAAGCTGTCTTTGTCTTTGGGCGGCTTGATTTTCTTATTTCACTCAGGTTTCTTTATTAACTCTATATTAATTATATCCCTCACAATGCCCGAGCATAACACAACAAGTTAAAGTTAAAGTTTTTTTAATTAAAAGAGCATAAGTTAATTATATAATGCCTCACTGACGTTCGAGATTAAAATCGGCAACCTGCGTTTCGTTGGGAATTCAACATGCCGCCCTCGACTTAAAGACACTGGTTTATCCCCTAGTCACATAATCTACTATTCTATTTCGGTTTTACTATGTTTCAATTTTATAGGTTTCGCTATAAGTACCTCTCGAACGAAGTTCCTTTAATTTATGCGATATGATTCTATTTGCTGATGACACCTCTCTTATTTAGACAGAAAAGATGTGGATGTCTTGCATGTCAACGAAAGTCTGGCGGTTCTTTCGAAATGGTTCGCAGCTAATAATCTTTTATTAAATGCGAATAAAACTAAATGTACGAAGTTTTCATTGTTAAATGTCCTTCAAGTTAACATCAATCTAATTCTTGACAGCAAAAAACTAGATGTTATTATAGAAACTGTGTTTTTAGGTATAACATCGATTTTAAACTTCAATTGGGTACTCATATTAGAACTTTCTCGGGAAGATTAAGTTTAGCTGCATATGCAGTAAGAAAAATAAGGCAATTGACAGATGTTGCCACACCTAAGTTAGTTTACTATGCTTATTTCCACAGTATCTTATGGCATTTTACTGTGGGGATCTGCAGCTGATGTAGACACTAGATGAGAGATTATTGTACCGTGTTAGAGAGGTTTTAATACAAGCGTACCTACAGTTTCATGATTTATGAACCGCCTATAACTACCTACCTATTTCACTCGTGTCAATCACTTTCCTTTACTCTATTCTTTTTATTTATTAATCTGGAAATCTTTTTTTTTTTGGGAGTTAAATGGAAATTCTTATCCTATTAAAAAGACATACATTATGTACCAACCTACTAGTAAGTAACCTACTAGACCCTACTAGAACCTTTCAGAGTTTCCAGGTAATCTAAAAAAAGTTATCTCTGGATGCGTTATTGACGAATTCATGCAACCAAAAACAGCACAATATATCCTATTCGTCATATTAAATATGTACTTGAACTTATTTTTAGAAAAAAAATCGCGCGGTTATTGTTAAAAAAACAACACACCGTCTGATCGTCGCTGCAGCACAGTCGCGATTCTGCACCATGAGCGCGCCGCGAGATCGAGGCGTGTAGGTATAGCTCACGTTTCGTCCGTTTGTATGAAGTTGGAATACTGTGTGATATTATTACCGTGGCATAGGCTTCGTAATATTTAGAACATTTAATTTTAATATTTTTATTTTTGTATGAAAATCTGATGAACTAAAATTAATTATATAATAAAAAAAATAAAAGTCATAGAGTAAAAGTTGTTGTTTATGATGTTCTTAACATAGTCCTAAGAGGTTGCTAGGTGTTTTACAAATAACCCTGTTTACATTTTATTTTTATTTTGTTTTCTAAGACATTGGTTTGCAATATTTTTTTAAATTATTTAGACTTCAACTATCTTAAATTCGTATTTTGTTAACATTTTATTGATAGTTGTAATTATTTGTATTTTTCTGGCCTTTTTTATATTGCCTCTTTTTTATAATGTGAATGTGAGAACGTCATGTGAGAGACTCCATGAAATCTTAGATTACTTTTTATTACAACAAAAAAACATAATAAAAAAAAGTGTTTTTTTATTATGTTTTTTTTTGCGCATTTGGGTATTAATATTGACTGATATATACTGTTCTTACATATTATCTATTATTACTGTAATATGAAATATTGTATTAACAACCACTTTTTTAAAAGAGTAACCATGAAGTTTCTTGCCGGTTCTTCTCCATAGGAAACGACTAATTTGGAACCTTGCACTAGCTTCTGACGTTTTATAAGTGTCCATGTAGGCCTATGTGAATTAAAAACATTTGAATTTTTAATTTTGAACCTTACCAATGTGTCGATTGCGTGTGCAAAACTTGGAAACACATATCTTAACTGCACGAAATATGTTCGAAAACATTTTAAATACTTACATGGTCACGACTTTCGATAAAACAAAGAACAATTGTATTTTTTTTTTTTCAAATCTGAACACTACACAAGAGTACTTTCAAATAAATTCCCGCGAGGAAAGTGAGGTGGGCTGGAATCCCGCTCACGATCATTAAACTGACGACCGCGACCTGCCCGTCGGCTTTCATTGTTTAGACACCGCTTTGCATATTGTCCCACCATCATCTTATGATTCAACGTCATTGCCAATTTGGGGTCAGATATCATCTCCTCGATTGCCAATTGGCATGAAGAAGAACGGTTTTGATGAGGTTTTGAACAGCTTACATTTAAGTACGTAAGAATCCATATGTCCATCCAAAGCTTTCAGTATATTGAAAAAAAAAATACAAAAGTACAGAAAGTAATTTAGCGGCGAATATTTTGTGGCGCATTAATTTATCCGGTTGCCATTTATATTGGAAGTCTCGGCATTTCCTCTGAGGACCAAACAAAAAAGATTTCAAAATTAAAGTGATACCTGTCTAAACTTGAGGGACATAAGGTCTGTATTTAAAAAAATAGTGTTTATACGTATTCCAGGACTGCCAGGGCATGCCTTGGTTCGTTTGGGTTGCCATACCGAATGGTGACCGACCACGGCAACCGCATACCGACAGAAAAGTGTTTTATTCATTGTGCTGTAGGTAGGTAGATCTTAGCAATGTATGTAGTGGCTGGTCGCTGCCATTCACTGTAAGAAAGTTCCAGCGCAAAAACTACCAAACTCTAACCGGTATCTTAAAGGTCCATCTTCGGACCAAACGCGCGAATTCGGTTTAGTTCGCTCTTTGTTCTAACAATCAAATCAAAAGCTCGGGTATTCGATGCTTTGCTGAACTCAGTCAAATTTGTTAATATATGCTCTGTAAGTGACAACTGTTCGATCGATGACAATAATTGATTGTGGTTCAAGAACTGCTTAGCCGGACTTATTAATGTAACATTGAGAAGTATCCAGTTAGTAAATACCTGACGACCTTTACAGATATTAATGTTGCGGTTATTACTGACTTGTTTTGTTCGGATTACGTAAGACATGTCACTGGAGAAAGTTAATTTAGTTTTGAAAGTGAAATCGATTGCACTTTCTTTTACTTATCCATTTCATAGTTTCGCTGTTGGATCTGTCGATTACATTCAAAGAACAAGAAACCTAATTCCCTGTAAATTAGCTGCACAACAACACCGCATTCACCAGAGTTCGTTGTGTCATCGTTCCGTGTTCCTACCGCAAAGTTTTTACATAAAGCTCCGAAACTTCTCCAAAGTATGGCTTACTTTAAAAGAATTTCTTATGAAATATTTATAAATGAAAGATATAAAAAAACCAACTCCAGCAACGAGTTTACAGATATCTATTCCTATATTGAGGTAGGTATTACAGGAGGGCTTAATAAAAGGACGGGAATGTAAAAAAATGTGCAAACAACTCTGCAAACACGTCGGAGCGGTTTAAAGGCCGCGTCCGGATTGCGAGGGGCGCCGGGCGGCGGCGGCGCGGAGCTCGGCCAGCATTCCAGCCTCCCGTGGCCGCGGCGACGTCACTCCTATATACCTACAAGGCGCATTCCACGATGCCACTCGTTCTTTCACCGCAAATATGAAAAAGAAAGCAAAAGAAAGCTATTGTGGACCAGATCAACATTAAAAGGGCATTCATATATAAAACGGAAAAATTAACTGATTTAGGAGTGATCTTACAAATACTTATCTACATGTGGACGGAAATAAAAGATCAAGTTAGAGTTGGGGCGCCTCGACCCTGGCATCTGCGGAGAGCGCGGGCGCGCGGGCGCCGAGTGCTGTGCGGGCAGTGCGGGCGCGGTCGCCGCCCTGCAGCGCCTACTGGCTAAAAATAGCACACGATACCGATCGATGCTTATTGCTTATCGAGATCAACGTTAGAACACTAGAATTAGCTTTCCTTCAGTAAGTTGCAGAGGTTTCAGTGAGTAAGTGTTGCGTGCTGTGCGTGCCAATAATCGCGAGTCTTTAGGTCACAGTGTTAGTCAGGCTGGGGCGGATGATTTAATAAATGGTAGTTTCGGTCGGTGGTGTCGGCCGTGTGTCGGGTGCCGGGTGCCGGGCGGCGGGGGAGCGTCGCGTGCGCAGCTCGCCGTCGTCCCTGGCTCGGAGCAACGCCCCCGTCAAGGGCGGCGACGCTGCAAATTTGTGCAAGTCCACCGCGAGTCAGCGAGTCAGTGCATCGCGCCATGTCGCGGCGGCTCCGCGCGTCTGACCGCTTCGCGCGCGCCGCGGGCGCACGCCACTGCACGCACCGCCCTATGTAAAATAACTGTTATTTCGGTCGTTAATGGACACGTTCCGCATTCTTAACGCGATCCTCTTTCATCGGACTTAAGAGATCCGTAACATAATTTCGTTGCCAATTAAGTGAAATGCGATTTTCAGTTTCGGAAGTTACGAAGTTTTTTCTGATTAATTTTCCGAAGTGCACAATGAAAGTAAGTTTTCAGAACGAACAGGATTCAAAAACTGGTTTGACGAATGAAAGTGTAGTGTTATGAATTGGTTCAAATGACGATCACCTTGGAAGTGATATTTTGTTTTTTTTCACAATGTTGGATACGAGGAAACTGCCGAGGCGATCGGTGTCGCTTCATGGTTCGTATTATAAAGGATTTATTTGTTAGCAAAGCTTTTTGTAGATATAGTTATTGGAAGTATTTATAAATGATCATTGTCTAAATAGCTTCAGGGTATGTCTTGTGCCTGGCGCACCGAGGCAAGCCGCAGTCTGCCTGTATGTAGGTATGCATGTGTACCTATATAAGGTTGACCTAGCGGTCACCTCCTTCAGGCCGCTTCCTAGGACATATTTTATACTCGTACATAATTTTTAATTCGTCAACGCGTTTAAGTTCAATACGGCAAGCTTTTCTGGTTCAAACATGTAGCACTTAGGTGCAGGTGTGAACCGAACCTTATATCCTAGACACTTATGAAAGTTGTCGGTAATATTTTTCGCTGATCTTGATAGCCAACTACATTATAAGGAGGTATTAAAGAGAAATATTATTGTATTAAATTAAGGACATTGTATGGCTTTACTATTGACTAGCTGTGCCCGCGACTTCGTTCGCGTGGACAACAGGATTTTGAATTTAGTTTTTCTAAAATAAAATATTTTTTCTAAAATAAAAGTAGCCTAAGTTACTCTTTGTTACATCAGCTACCTACCAATAAAAGTCCCGTCCAAAACATTATCGGAAAACACGGAACGCAAAATTATGGAACGGGAAACCGAATTATCCGGCAGGGTATTGGTATATTCGATTAGGTAAAAACTTAAACAAATATTATTCGGTACTAGCTGTGCCCGCGACTTCGTTCGCGTGGACTGCAGGATTTTGAATTTATTTTTTGTAAAATAAAAGTAGCCCTAGTTACTTCTTATTACATCAGCTACCTGCCGAAAAAAAGCCCCGTCAAAATCGGTCCAGCCATTTCAGAGATTAGCCGGAACAAACAGACAGTCAGACAAAAATTATAAAAAAATATTTTGGTGTATGTACCGTATATTTATATTCATATGCATGTAGTAAAAAACGGTTATTTCAATATTACAAACATACACTCCAATTTTATTTATATATATATACCTACCTAAATGATAAATGATCTTTATTTTGCAAATAGGTTTAAAAAAAAAAACACTTTTACAGGTCAATTTTGTTTTGAAACTAGATGAGGCCACACGAGACAAACTCATGGGTCAAAGTCTCTTATAAAGTCCATAGAGTAAAGAACATGTAATAGTCAAATCATATGAGAACCATGCAGATTAGTGTCTCAGATGGTCTTTTGAGGAAAGAACCATTCAGATTTGAGATGACCTGTCCAGTCAGTGAAAGCATTTGTCAGTATTTGTGTAGCTCAAACTAAGGACCACTAAAAGGAAGAAGAAGCCAAAAGCTTATGTATCTATAAAAGCTTATGTATTTATTTGTTCTATAGTTCTGAACTTTGAAATGGTTTGTATGTAGGGTCCGAACGGAATTGCCTCTCTAGCCAAGTTACAACCCTTTCGCTTGCGTCGAACGCTTCAAGTTGACTTTGCCGCCAATTCTTTTGTTCTGACTACGTGACTGAGCATTAAGATGACGTCATTCCCGTACATTTGAAGCTTTCTACTAGCGTTAACTATTGCAGATTTGCAACTTGGCTAGGGGTACTGGTTTTCGGCCGAAACCGAAACTCACGTGTCAAGTACAAAATTCGTCAAAATACTGAAATTTTGTGCATTTTACCCATTATTCTGCATTAATTAGGGCATGAAATAGATACACAGTATATTAAGTTTGTTGAAAAAAAAAATTAATATAATATATACAAATATTAATAAAATTTGTAATTTTTTTTTTCAAATTATATCAAATCACTAATTGTTTCTGTTTCATTAAATACTAAGTATTGGTATTTAGAAATCTTACTAATTAATATTTTGGTTTGTATTTGTACTTAGAAGAATCATCAATCTCTTTTAGGTACGTCTTATAAAAAAAATATAATTACCAACTACACTCTTAGTTCCAGTGTCAACAAAGATAATCAAATCACACATTTAGAATTAACAAAGATACCTATATCACAATTAGTAGGACAGTCATACTTACATTTAGAATTAAGTAACTCACTATATATTAAACTACAGTAAACTCTAAAACCCTAATACACCAAAACTACATCTATAGGTCATCGGATTAAAAAACAAATCTTGAAATAAGTTTACCTATAAGGTGTAAGGGACAGCCCTCCGCAAACTTTAAGGGCTTGCTCATTAGACGATACTGAACAACCTTTCACAAAAATTTTTTTCAAGAAACGAAAGAAAAATTCGGCCTCGCCATACAAATTGTTCAATCAAGTTTATCGTTTTTTATGGAGTGGCTGATTTTTTTTTACGTTTCCCGAAAAAAAACTTGAACCCTCCGAAACCGAAACTGCCGCCGAAACTTGATTTTTGGCCAAAACTCGTCCGAAACTGAAACCGAAACCGAACTTTTGGTCGGACACTAGTTGTATGTGTACTGAAAATCGTAATTTTCATCACAGGAGAGTCTAGGGCAGCCATAGACTGGTGTGGTGAAAATTTTGTAATACAAGTCCTATTTTTAGCACCCAAGGTTGCAGGCTTGTCTATTTTCATGTAAAGACTTTGTAATGCTTTTGCTAATAAATTTTATTATTATTACGTTAATATGTAGGTACACCAATAAAACCTAAGAGGTACCAGTGTACCTCAGGACTATGTGTAATAATAATATATTTAAGATTTTTATATCAGGATTTTTTTATATTATTTGAATTATTGTGTACATAGCCACTAAGTGTTTCGTGATGATAATGTTGATTAGAACGACTTTAGTATACCAGTGTATAGGGTTCCGTAGTCAACTAGGAACTCTTATAGGTTCGCCATGTCTGTCTGGTCTGTCCGTCCGTTCGCGGATAATCTCAGTGAGCGTTAGCACTAGAAAGCTGAAAAGTACCAATATGTATATCAATCACGCCAACAAAGTGGTAAAATATGTTTTAAGAGGGGGTACTCCCCCCTCCTACACGTAAAATGGAGAGTGATTATTTTTTATTTTATTTTTTTATTTCAATCGTAACGTGTGATATATTGTTAGATAGGTATTTAAAAATGAATATGGGTTTAATAGCATAATTTTTTGATAATGTTAATCTTTTCGGAAATAATCGCTCCAAAATGAAACTTTTGAACCATCGAAACAATCGTCGTCGACGGCGCGCGCTGTTCCCGCGCGCCTCAAGGAGTTGTCAGCAACAGCAGGGGCCCAGCCGGGTCGAAGCCTACTGGGGCCAGGGTTATCCGAAAGGGCGCTCGAGCCCCGGTATGAAGGCTTGAAGGAACGGGATGGGTTTTTTAGTCAGTAAGAGTCTGACACTATCTCCCGCTCCGCCCAAGAGCGGGGGTTGTCATAAGATGATTTTTCCCATCGAAAAAAAAAAAAAAAAAAAAAAAAAAAAAAAACTTTTGAACCATAAGTTTAGAAAAACTTGAAAAAAAACTTAATTAAACTCTTAAAAAAACTTAGTTTTTGAAAAATTTTACAAAATTTTTTCTGAACTAAGTTTGTAATTTAACCGTATATAGGTACGGTTAAATTACGTTTTACGGTTACGTATATATATATATATATATATATATGCAAGCATTGTTTTTAACTTTACATATTTTATTATCCTAAACGTATCTTCTTTCAAATAAAGAAAGAATGATTAAAATCGGTTCACGCAATCCAAAATTACCACCGAAAACCCAAGGCCCCCTAGCCAAGTTATAACCGTTCGACTGTCGAATTCCGTTCTCTAATCGGTAACACTTCGGTGTCAGCAATTGTAGAAAACGATATGTAGGTAGCCATGTTGACTCACCTACGTCGGCCGCTCGTTCTACAATGTAGCGTTTGTTTATCAAAGGATGTAGCGTTAAACGTTGTAGAAATTCATTCTATCATTTTGAACGATGTGAACTTGGCTACGAATTTTCTATTCGTTTGTTCCAACCACGCGACTTTACGTTGAGATGATGTCATTCCCATACGTTTCATCACTTTTCTACAGCGTTAACGATTGCAGAATAACAACTTGGCTAAGCGTACAGCATACATAACCCGTCTAGTTTGTATAAATTAGTAACCCAATTTCCAGAGAGATGGCGCAGTGCTTTGCTGAGTTGATGGGGTCGGGACGGGTATGAGCTATTATATTGTCGAATTTTTATCAATTATTCTATTTTCGGCTGACTAGAGTGAACAATCTTGCAAAAACTATAATTATAGTACGAGTATATGAAGTACAAAATCTCAATAACAGTAATGCAATATTACGTATATTACACATAAGACTACAAATTCAACTAAGCCTAATTTATATTTGAATACTAATGTCTAGGTAGGTACGTAATACCTCAGTGCTAACGAATGGCGAAATGCTAGCGATGAAAACTAATACTCAATGATTTGCTGGCATTTCTTGCTGAGTTTTTACAGAATTGAAAAACAGACTTATAATTTCTGAATTTGACGGTATTATTTATAAAAAAAAGAAAAAAAATATTAAAAAAAAAAACAAACGGAATAAAATATCATGCATGTCTATGATTGTAAAACGGAAAAGGTTTTAAATAAAATATATTATTTCTAACATACTATTACTATATTAGAAGCTATTAAATTGCTTGAATAATCAGTTATTTTACTTACATGAGTACTGAATTTTTATTTACGTCCCAAATTCCCTTTGATTTGAATTTTTATGCGCCGTTCTCACGCTGCATGAATGTCAAATCGGCACTAATGACATCAATATCAAGTTGTATATAATTCAATACAACTGAGTTAATTGAAATGAGTGTTCGGAACGCGTAATCTAGTGCGGATCAGGGACACTTATTGTGACGGACGTGAAACTACGGAACTCTACACTGAGCGTGGCTCGACATGCTCTTAGCTGGTTTTTTAAATATATCTGCACTAAAGGATAGAGCAACCAACTGAACAAACTAAAAACATTACGTATATTAAAGATGTTTAGTTGAATATTAAGATATTGATACAAGAAATGGTCTTCTATTTTATTCAATAATGATCACAATTTTTGCTTAAACATATTAATATATTTAAATATATTTCATATTTGTAGGTATTCAGTGTTGACCATCGACGTAATTTTAGAGTTTACGCAACTGAATAAATGAATCCAATGTCTTTGTTCCAATTTTGTGACGATTTAAAATTGATCATGTTGTTAACAGTAGATACCCTTGAAGTTTTTCACGCTAGGACTGAATTTCAGTTACAGTTGTGTAAATATGTGGAAGCGTGTCGTGTTTGTAAAATTCTTAAAGTTTACCAAGAACATCATGGTGGAAAACGTCAGTAGTATTGCACATTTCTTTAAGATAACCCATCTTTAATATATACGTTTCTGTGTCATAAATTCAAATAAATATAAAATGTCATGGCTTATCTACTTGATCAGTTGAAGAATGTTCAAAAAATAAATGTGGACATTAGAATCAGTTGTGTAACACGATGTATAAACAAAAGGTGGTAGTGCTGGACTCTAAAACTTATAGTATTGTCAAAATCCGCCACTCTCGTTGTTTACATCGAATTGAAGAAGAGAAGGAAGGTACATACTCTTACTATTTACAACGTATTATTGTTTAGTTACAAGTTAAACATTTTTTTGTAACCTAATTTGATAATAACAAGCAAAATAAAACGAAAAGTAAGAAACGTTAACACGTTATCGTGATTTGCATATTTCACCAATGTAGTTATAGTTTTTACGCAATAAACAAAAGACTTCAGGGGAAGTACAAATCAGAACATTTTCTTTGTTTATTAGCAATATCTTGAAATCATTTGCGTGTTACCACAAGTATCAGTGACTAAGTGTCACTTGTGATGAAGTACGTACTGTGACGCATCATCTTGGCTAATGCAGTGTGGGTCAACTGTAATAGGACACTGCCAGTGATTCATAGTGCCAACTTATTTGAGTAACTTCCTTCACCGATAGCTGACTTTATCAAAACACTTAAAATACCTGTTTCCTGAAGTGAAAATAAAGCATTTTATTGGTACTTTAACCATGCGGTAGCTATAAACTGAATTATTTACGATAACACCAGCGGCGAGAGTTGACCTGAAAACGCAATTATTTAGTTTCTTCACTTGTGTATAAGATGCTGACTACACACTTAGGTATATTTCACGCGCATTCCGATGACTCTGGCGAATATAATTATTAATTTGTAATTTCGTAATATCTTGGGTTAGCTTTAGTTTGTTTCAAAAGACTGGCCTTATGCACAATCGTATCTGCTGTCCTCCATTCAGACGAGTTCGCGTGCTGATAATGACATCGCACAATTTAAATGGCTATTGGGAGATATGTTATTTAAAATGTTTTATCTGTTTTAGTAAGTTACGAGCTATGTGTCAGAAACATTTGTAATTAATAAATCAGTATGTTATACTACAATGTTTATTTTTTCAGATCGTGTCAACAAAAGCGACGCTGAAGACAAGAGCTTATCTAATGACGAGACACCTTTACCATCATGTCCCAGACAACCCCCGGATGGAGTAGAGACTCCTTGCGATGCGGTAGAAAAAATCCCGGAACCGACATCGCGACTCCCGCTGCGCATGCCGGCGGGCTGGCCCAGCGTGCGCCCGCGCTTCTCCTACATCTCGAGGACACAAGATGCCCGCAGTGAGGCCAGTGTTAAAGACAAAATTGCCATGTTTTCTAACGATCGTGCGACATCTTCAGATCGATTGGATAAATGTGGTACATTGCCAGCTAGAAATCCTTCAACTATTAGGAAGAGTACGGTCCCGTACGCTAACAGCTATACCGACGTATCATCTTTGGATAGACGTTTGACAAAATCTCAAGACAATCTCGATGAGTTACCTCGCTCGTACAAAAAGCACACAGAAAGACCGGAAGTTCTGGGAGGCGTGGAACGTGCTTCAACTGCTTCAACCTACGTTTCAGCAAAGAACTCAGCTCTTTATGTGGAGACTAAACCGTTATTTTATGGAAGTACTACAACGTTACCATCCGCTACCGACCCTTCATTTGCTAAGACGATTTATCATGCGCGCAGTGTTAGTGATGACAATGGCAACAAAAATATATCGAAACATAAATCGAATTTAGACTATTTAATCGAACAGAGGAAGAAGTCGATGTCCAAATTAAGATGTTTAGTTATACCTGAAGTACAAACTCCAATAGTAGATCTACCCGAAATTAAAGTTCAAGATGCGCTTTCTAAGTCATTCCTATTGAAGAACAATCAAAGTAATGCAAATGCGAAAGTTAACAAGCCAAATAATTCGAATTCAAAGCCTGTCAATTTAAATGATACAAAATGGAAAGCTGATCTACTGCCCAATAATTTACCAAAATATTCTCCAGCTTTCAAACGTAAATCGCTACAAGTGTATACGCCATCGTCGCTTTCTAAAGAATCTACTCCAGAGCCTCATTACAATGAGAGACTAGATTTACTGAACAAAACATCTAACAAACTAACAAAGTCTCTCAGGTCTACCATGGAAGCGAATGGCTTAACAGGCCGCTTGCCCGCAACGAGTTTAATTGCGAGCAAGAATTTATCAACAGAAAATCTGACTGCATCGAGAAGAGACCACAAAGATAATATATTAAATTACATCAGAGACTATAAGAACGTAGATATTAAAGTATGCACTGCCACTGACGTAGTAGATAGCGATAACGACTCTGCAATGAGTTCCACGCAGTCTAGTTACCGGTCTTCAGCTTCCTCCCCGATGCATAATATAGAGAATATTGAATCTGACAGCTCACGCCTATCTCCACGAGTTTCACACTATGCAACTTATTCAATATTTAAGTCTGAGATAACAAATAAAACAAATGCACCTGAAAAGAATCCTGATGATTATATAAAACGTAATGTGTGTCGGTCCGTGTCTTCTGACACCAACGTATCACTCAGTTCGTCGGCAGGTTCGGCAGCTACGTCTGGATCGCAAGCGAGTTGTAGTTCACTTGAAAGTTCTGTCGCTGACTCCGATAAGAGAAGGGTTTCAAAATCGTATAATATCGATACGATCAACAGACGAAACATTTTGGCATCAGCAAAGTGCAGAAGTGGAAGAGATGCAAAACTTAAATCACCTGTTGTGGAAGCTAAGTTCTCACACGAGTCTTGCGACAGGTCCTCGAGTCCAGTCCACAAAACGTCTGAACGCCTTTCTACACTCACGCAATCGGTGAGTGTTTTGTCAAATAAAGGCGAGAACAGACGACGCAACAAAGTCATTGCCGAAACTGACTCAGATAGTGACAGCGATGCTAATGTGTGGCAGAGAAAGAATGATTTCAAAAATACACGACTTAAACGAAACTCTAGTTCAGTTAATAAAAATAAACAGAGTGATAATAATATAGAAAGTCCTAAAGTTGAAGATGGTCCTAAAGTTATATCTGAAAAGATAATAAAGGAAATTAAAAAAGCAGGACTTGAAAATTACAACAATCACAAAATTTCCAATCAACCAGAGAAAAATGAGACTGCTGTAAAAAAAACTGATAGTGGTTTATCCAAAACACAAGATAAAAATAGTAAACCTGAAATAATCGAACATCAAAAAGCTGCTGATAGCATTGATGGAAAGTGTAACAACGTGAAAAATAAAGAAAAAATATTAGAAATTAGTAAAAAACTCGACATAGATATAACGAGCGATAAAACTGATGTCAGTTCTGCAGAAGAAGTTAAAGTACTGACTGAAACCATTCGACTACGACGGGGAGCTGGTACCGGCGTTGGAGTTATTCTGGCGGGCGGAGTCGACTGTGAAGCGAAAGAGGTTACGGTGCGTATAATATTATATTATTTATTTTATAACACAGCAAAAGTACTGGTACACAATATGCTTCAAATATTTTCTAGTCCTAAGTGCATTGAATGGACCAGCATTATATCACCGCGTGTTAATTTACAATAAATCACGTAAAATGGTAAACTGAATTTTGAATAAGACTTGGATACATTAAAAATTATAAAATTTGGGTGTGATTTCAAAATGATTAATAGATCTATTTATAATATCGAGAATATACTTCTACGCAAGATTTATTACAATCTTACGGTGTTTGCCATTATAAAGATAAAAAAATATATTTAGTTAAGCTATAGGAATAGTGCTATACAAATTCCTTTAAAATATTGTCAAATCATTTTAAACTTTTCCTGATCCGTAATCATTATAATTGTTAGATCATCGAATTGATCTGATTATGAAGGTTTAAATTTTTTGAACAAAATATTAATACACAATAAATGAATTGAAAAATGGTTGCATGTAGTGAAGATAAGAATATTGAGATTTATTTATGGTATGAGAAGAATGGATAAATTGAGAAATGAGTGATTTAAAGGAAGTTTGAAAGTGACAGTGACTAAAAAGTTGAAAGAGGATCTAAATCATCTATTATGACCATTTTAAGAGGATGGGATGACACGCATGTCACTAAAACAGTTATAAGTTCGGTGCTTATCTGTGGATGGAGAGAGAAAGAAAGTGAAGCCAATGGAAAGATGGATAGATTGTTTGAGGAGTGATATGAAAGAAAATGGAGTTATGAAAATGGGTGTTAGCGTGGCAGGTGATAAGACAGAATGAAAGATAAAAAACGTGTTGCAACGACCCCAAATACCATGGAATAAGGGCAGCTAAGATGACGATTGAAAAATATGTTTTACTAAGTACTCTGATGATTCCCATTTCAGGTTCATAGAATTTTAGCAGATAGTGTGGCTGCCAAAGCAGGACTGAAGAGAGGGGCCAAAGTCAGAAGCATAAACGGCTGCGCTATGGCAGGGTTAACACACGCACAATCTGTCACCATTCTTAAGGTAAGCCTTTGCAAATGATTCTAGAAAGTGTTAGCATGATGATTATTTTTACATATTTTTGCAATAAAGCAACATTACAAGAATATGTAAGATAAGACTAAAGAAGAATAATATGCCAGCCGATTGATATGTACATGCATGTAAGTCAGTCCTTTCAAGTAAATATTTACAAAACATTGAAGAATATATATTTATATTAAACCTTTACCACTTAAGTTAATATTCTGAGCCAGTTTCACAAGATCGTTTTATTTGTTTACTATATTTTCAAGTATTCTTTAAAATACAAACAAAAATAAAATAGACAGATAAAAATATCGTAATATTTAAAAAATCTACATTATAAATATTCATACCATTTTTAAATTTGGTTTTACAGGAGCAACGTTCAGAAGTTATTATCGAGATTGAGATCGAAAATCAACACAATGCAAACGGTGTAGGATGCGGCTCTGACAAAGGTTGGTAACAAACTTATTATAGTTAATGATCTTTTGATTTTTAGTTTGGTATATGTTTCATACAGAGGTATTTATATTTATTGACTTGTCATTTTTTTTTACAGCGGAGTCGAAGGCCCGTAATGAGGTTGAAGATAAAGATATGAGAGACGAGAGTAAAGCTACCGGTTCTGTTGTGTCGGTGCTGCTGGAGAAGGCCGGTGGAGGCGCCGGGCTTGGCTTCGGCCTGGACGGCGGTCGCGACTCTCCGCGAGGCGATCGTCCATTGACCATTAAGAAACTTTTTGCAGGTGAGCAATTGAAAACGAAATAGTAGAATAAGTGACTAGGGGATAAAGCAGTATCTTTAAGTCGCAGGCGGTATATTGAATTCTGAACGAAACGAAGGTTGCTGATTTTAATCCCGAACGCTGGTGAGGGATTTATTTAATTAATATAGAGTTAATAAAGAAACCTGAGTGAAGTGTGGAATTCAAGCCGCCCAAGAAAAAGACAGCTTTATCGGGGGTATTGCATACTCTATTTTTTACACCAGCTGTGAGACAATAAACGCTTCATGAATGCCAATTTTTAAAAGTGGGTAGTAAAATGGATATAATATGTTAACCTTAAGAGGTAGACATATGCCACCGCGGACTTTTCTGTAGACCTATATAAGATATACAATTCCACTACATATTATTTTGTTATATCTCAAAGGGTTTAGGCAGCGTTTTCGTTGAAAGCTCCCAGACGGCTTATTTTTTCCCGACATCTTCAATAAATATCATTAATGTACACAGAAATAAATACAAAAACTTAACAAATTATATATTAAAACGTTCCTCGAGAATCACGCTGTCGAGTGGTGAAAACCGCTTGAAAATCGGTTTTGCAGTATTTGAGTTTATCACGAACAGACAGATAGACAGACGCGGCGGGGGACTTTGTTTTATAATATGTAGGTAGTGATTAGGATCACACGTCCATATTCTACTGCTTACATTTACATGGTATGGCGTAGTATGTACGATTGCACGGTTAAAAATGGAGACAGTATGAAACTGAAATTAGATCCCAAAATATTATTATATTATTAATACAATAAAATATCGTATCGACCTTCATCGCATCGTGTGAACGTGGTCTATCAATAAGAAAATTAATTTAGTCAGTTCAATTCGTGTCTAATCTAAACGTGATGAAAGAGATAATTTAATTTTTGAACATTTATTTCCAGGAGGCGCAGCAGCACAAAGCGGTCGTGTTCTAGTCGGTGCAGAACTTCTATCAGCTGGCGGCCAGTCGATGGAAGGATTCACACGCACACAAGCCTGGGCAGCTCTCAAGGCTTTGCCAGCTGGCCCGGTTACCCTTGTACTTAGGAACCCTAAAGGCAATATGGATAATTGAATACAATAATTGTAAAATAAGTTTGAATACAGAAAAACCTACACCTCGAACAGTGATACCGAATTGGTTATAAAGATCTCCTTGAATTGTTGGTTTTGGCGAGATGTCTCTGAGCCCGTCAGCTTTCCGCTTTACAGATTCATTTATCTGCGAGCTTTCGTCTAAACGAGAGAATAAAACGGTGCTAACTGACACCATTCAATTTAGGAAAGTGCGATGAAAGTGTAGGGTTTCGGGACTGGTTATTCCATCTTCTTTTATTTACAATTTGCCTCATTCATTAGTCACTGTTTCTTTAAGATTGTAAATAGGTAATTTATGTTATCGGTCTGTAACGAATCCTCGTAAAGATAGGTTTATTAAGACTGTGTCTCATTTTTTTTTTGTTAAAAATCGTTTATTTATTAATTCGGTTTAATTAACTAGTCTGGTATGTTGGAGTGTTGGAGACAACATTGAATTTTATAAGGCTTTGTACTTAAAGTACATGCGTTAAAACGAAGATCAAAATTGATTTCATTAGTGCCATTTTTAGTTTCATGAATCATTGTGCGCACACGTTGATGTACTCGTAAGTACATAAAAATTGACATAATAAATTTAAGGTTAGCTTGTGAAGCGTCATGATGAAGCCGAGCTTTCAAACTAAGTACGTAAATATAGTAAATGCGAGTGCGTTATGTATCTATCCTTTTTTCACATGCTGTTAGCCCTGCAGATGGCAATATTAAAGCAGATAATGTCGAGTGTACGACGAGTAGGTATCAATTACTTTGCTTCATTATAATATGGTGTCTAATCATAATCAGCAATATATCTAACTAAAATTATGAAAACTGAGTTATATCTGGTACCGAATAATTGTAAACTCTGTGAGAATTTATAAAATTCTCAATATTTTAAAAATAGATTTTGACTTTGATTTAAAATGTGACTTTTCGTTATCCAACGTCTTACCTAGAAAATAGATTTTTATAATTTTACCCGATTTTTTTTTAAATTCATATAATCTAGTGCTTGCATGCCATCCTACCTGATGGTAAGCTGTGATGCAATTATTGATTTTGAGGTGCACGAGTTTATTAAGAGCCTATTGACTTAAAGACACGTAAATTATAATCGGATTTTACAATTTTTCGGTGACATATCCAACCAGATGATTATTATTAACGTTTTTGAAAGCTGATGTTATAACGTAAGTATTCTTATGCAAACGTTTACTTGCCATGATACTTATTGCCAATAGCGGTACCTAGCAAACCATTGCTTAGTTATAATGCATCGAACTACCTAGTTAAGGATTTGTAAATATTTTGTTATTTATTAATAACTGTTTAACAACATTGGGTTACGTTAAGTTCGTCGCCGCTTGTTTACCTATTGTTTACTAATTAATGATAAATAAGATTTGGTTCTTTTTTTAACGTTGACATAAACTGAAACGACAGGGGTATACTAGGGCTGTAGAATTGTTCGCTAGAGTTACCTATCGTGGCCCTGGACCGTAAATGACAACTAAAGGAATTCGATGGGTTTTATTTAATTACAATCTGATACTACCTCTCAGAGCAGAAGGAGTTATTTGATGATTTCCCATTTCAAATAAAATAAATAGTTTCCCTTTGGTCTTGTCTGTAAGTATTTAAAAGTCTCTTTTGTATTATTTGTAATAATAGCCAGCATGTCATTTAATTATCTAAATAGAGTCTATGTAATAAGTTAAACGACTTGGTTAATTATTAGGATTTAATTAAATCTGATGTAGTCAACACGGGTTCAATAATCAAGGTTGATTAAGAGATAGATATCATTGTTTACTAATAGAAGAACCTTATAAAAAGTATCGAATATAAGTATTTTTAAATGATTAAATATTATACATAATTCCCAAGTTGGTTGACTTATTAGACAGACTCTATAATAATATTTTTGTAGGCATAGAGGAAGGCTGATTTCTCGTTGAGTGTTAAAACCGCATTCTGGTTAGTCCAAAAAGCTGATCAAACATTCATCTCGATTTAGGACGAAATTCAATTAGACCTTATGTGAAAATCTTGCATTTTGAGTCGAGATACATAAGTAATGGATTATGGTTCTAAAGTCTTTACAGATAACCAATTTGCAGGAGCGGCATAACTAGGTCTTACTAGCGGATTTGACACGTAACTTGTACTCGTCATTAACATCTAACTAAAAAACCCATTGACGAATATACATAATATTCTTTATTTACTTAATAAGTGATATATGTTATCTTAGTTACTATTAACATTTTATGTTACAGTATGATATTATATAATCACCGTAATATAATTACATTGTTGTTTTTTTTTTCAACCTAAACTTTAATATAAAAATACTAATAAAGGTTTTATTTCTAGCAATAATCTTTATTAGTATTTTTATGGTAGGCTAATTTTTTACACACAATATTTTTGCCAAAGCTATAATGTCACTTTATTTTCCATTAACATGCAGATGTAACACATTCCTGGGCCTCAAGATACTGTGCCTGAAGTCTGCTATTACAATAGTGTCAGAATGGTCTATCATTGATGTCATAATTGTCGATTTTGACAAGTTTGGTAATCTACTAATATAATGGCGTCATTATGACTTTCCAATTAGTCTAAGATCTGATTAAGAACGACCTTCACCGGTCTGTTTAATGGATGAAACTTATTTTATTATAAATTTAGTGTATTAAATAATATAACGCGAGTGGATTGCCTAAGAAATTCCTGGCCAGACTATTATTAATTAAAAATTGAAAATTTATTTTATTTTTAGAAAAATGCACAACCGTTATCCATACCAGATTTTTTTGCAGACAACACTATAACGTTGTATTTGTAATGAAACTGCGTTTATTTTGATATAGAATTTGTTGTATACAAAAACAAACACACCTGTTTATGCATACCTGTTTATACCTGGCAACCCATAGCTATGCCAGGAAACCAATAGGCAACCCAACATTTTTATGTTCTAAAGGCTTCACTCTTTCAGTTAGTATTAAATTTATTCGTTAAACACACCGGTACATTTTACAAAAAAAAAAAAAAAAATTGTTTGGCCAGGAATTTCTCAGGCAACCCACCCGCGTTATATTATTTAATATACTAAATTTATCATAAAATAGGTTTCATCCATTAAACAGACTGGTGAAGGTCGTTCTTAACTGTATCCTGTACTAAATGGTCAACCACTGATACTCCATTGAAAGAAGTGACATAGAATGGTAATCTCGTACATATTGATAAATCAATATTTGACTTTTGCGGTAATCTGCTAAAACTGACAGTTTTTTGATCAGTGTTTTACCATTAGAACGTTAATGTGCAGTTATTGGTTTTAATATGCTCGAAATTATCATTCTACGACAATTCTATTAGAAGACCAGTGACCGATCAATGATCGATCATTATGACTTAGCAGATTACAAACTTTTAGCAAAATGACAATGGGATCGTGTTGGAATGACGAATTTATAAAAATAGCAGACTTGAGGCCCATGCATTTACAGCATTTGCCAGCAAATGTCTCGAATAACTCGGCAAGCATCGCTGAACTAGTCAATACTACAATAAAATCTCAGAACTATTTTCCTGTCTGTTTCAATGATCTCACATATTGTTAAGTTACAGAAACATTTGAGATAAAAAAAACTACATCTATTTTACATTAAAATATCCACTAGAAATCAATGTGTAGGTATATCCTAACTAATATAAATGTGAAAATGTGGATGTTTGGATGTTTGTTACTTAATCACGCAAAAACGGCTGAACGGATTTGGATGAAATTTGGCATGCATATAGCCTTTGACATGGAAAAGAACATCCCGATTCCATAAGTACCTAATACCACGCGGGTGAAGCCGCGGGCAAAAGCTAGTCTCTAATAACTAAATTAAAACAACCACTGCACTCGAAAAAATCCCGTCAAAAACTCTGTCGTATTTTGTAATAAATGTGTGAAATAACAAGAGGGATATTTTTAACTGTGGATCATAAACCTTATCTAATATTTTTCATAAAAACTTCTTACAAAATAAAACCGACTTCAGTGTAAAAAACACTGAAAAGTACAAAATACCCTAATTTCGGAAGTCCGTATTTCTATTATAGATAGTTTTGTCTCTTTGTTATTTAACACCGACTTCCGAAATTAAAGTTATTTTGTATTTTTCAGTGTTTTTTTACACTGAAGTCGGTTTATTATTTTTTTTATTTTGTGAATTTTTTTTTTTTTTTCTTGTACCACCTTCAAAAATAACCCCTCAGTCAAACTTAAATACCTTAAAGTCAGAGTGCATCTTATAACAATTCTAATTTTCAACACGGTTAGATTACATTAATTAATCCCCGCTTCATCAACAGATCAGTTCGATACACCCCCCCTCCCCTTTTCCTTCAGTCATTCATCACCTACACGTATAAACAAAGCAATTTTACTTGTTACGACAATTCTGCTGTGATCCTATGAGAAGTTCTGTTCCATATCTTCGAAGTTCATAACAATATTTCTATGGAACTAAGATGGAAGCATAACCTTTCAATTAAAAGAATAGTTTTGAAAATCGGTCCACAATTGACCAAGATATCGGTGATCATAAATAAAAAAAAAACGAAAAAACAAAACATTTAGCCTCCTCCTTTCCAAAGTCGGTTAAAAAAAACTAGTTTTACACCTACAATATTAACGCACTTTTTATTTATTAAGGATTAAAAAGTGCTACATCCACGCTGCGGCTGTGCGTATTATTTAAATGGAATAATTACACAGCGGGAGACAGCTAACCTATCTTTATCTCTCAATTTTGACTGTAAAATCCTTCAGTATGCTGATGATATTGCTTTAATAGTCTATGGCAGTTCCATTCAGGACGCCGCTCTCTTAATGAATGTCTCTCTGTCCCCACTGAATCAATGGCTACTTGATCATGGTTTGTCTTTAAGTACACCAAAGAGTACAGCTGTCATTTTTATCCGCAAACGTTCGGTACCCCCTGTAGATTTTAATATTGATGGACAAATCATTCCAGGCAAGAATAAGGTTAGATTTCTGGGAATGACTTTGGACTCAAAACTGTCTGGGGTCGACCATATAACGATGGTCATAGGTTGACAGCACGTAACTGTAATGTATAGAATTTTACAGGAGAGGGAAAAAACTGTATAATTTCGAAATGAAATTAAAAAAAAATGAAATAAAAAAGTAGTTGGTAGAAAATCAAGTTATCTATTGATATAATTTAAAAAAATGAAATACCCACATATATTTTTTATTAATTATTCAATATACAAACACTTGCGAGGAAACAATATTAAAAAATCCTTACTTCTGACGAGTTACGAGCAGTCAACGTACACTTGCGAGGTGTCAATTTAAATAAACACTATTTTATTAAATTGAAACAATTAAATTTGCGACTAATCATCGTAAATAAGAGTAATAATCAGTAGGTATTACAGTTTTAGGAGCTTGCAAGTCATTAAAATTTTATAAAGTTTATGCGAGTTTTTAAAAAGTTGCTCGTAGGTTGTTACCGGAAAATTAATATTTCTTGGCCTCATCATCATCATTATTTCAACCAAATCGTCGTCGTTCACTCTTGGACATAAGCCTCCCCCAAGTGTCGCAATAACGGCCAAGCATGTGCGTCTCGCATCCCTCGGATTTCCGCAACCCTCACCAGGTCATCGGTTGTGGAAGGCCTACGGAGGAGCTCAGTATAATGCTCGGTGACCTCAGTAGAGCTTCCGAAAGAGTAGGATATAAAATGAACATGGACAAAACCAAAGTCATGGTAAACATCCATGTAGCACCCACTCCTATCAAGATCGGAGACTACACTCGAAGTTTTGGACTACGTTTACCTGAGACAGACTGCTCAGTTAGGTAGGTCTAACTTCTAGAAAGAGAGCAATCGTCTAATCCGATTCGGCTGGGCAGCTTTTGGGAAACTGCGCGGTATCTTCTTGTCCAATATACCAGTGTCTCAAGATGAAAGTCTATGACTGAGTATGTGTGTGTTGCCAGTGACAATGTGCCTCATCAGTAGGTTTAAAGTCAACCATAGGGCAATGGAAAGGATTATGCTTGAAGTTTCCTTACGTGATTACACCGGAAATGAAGATATCCGCAGGAGAACCAAGATTTCTTGGCTGCTTGGCAAAAAAGAATAGTTTTGTTGCTATCTGGTTTGTACAATAAAACTTTCAAGATCTGTGACAACAGGATCTCCTTTTTTCTTTTCAAGCCTGATACTTTCATGACGCATCACTTTTGGATTTTGTTAAAATTTGTCGTATGGATCTTGTCGTGATATCCAAGTTTTGTCTGCATATTGGTGATAGATGGAACATAAATAGCGTCATATTTTTTTATGCCACGTTCGATGGCAGCATGATGCTATCCACTTTCATCTGCTTAAGCTCAGGTTCTAGACATTAGTGGTAAATAACCACATTATTCACAGCAGCAAAGTTGGCTAGAGCATTTAGCTACTAATCATCATCACCAGCCTTTTTAATGTTCCCACTGTTGGGACTCAAGCCTCCTCTCTAAGAGAGGGAATAGGCCGTAATCCACCACTCGGACCCAGTGCGTGTTGGTGAATGTCACATGTATTCGAATTTTTGGTTCTGGGACATGCCGGTTTCCTCACGATGTTTTCCTTCACCGTTTTGGGAGAAGTGGTGATGAAATAAATTACACAAAGTAATGCGCCTGGTTGGGTTCGAACCCGCAATCTACAACTCGTAAGTCGGGGCCGTTACCACTCGGCCACCACTGCATTCGATTTTGACAGGTGCACAACCGTCACTCTAAATAATGATAGGTTTTGTTACAAATTCGCCATCAGAATTGGAAATCATATCATAAAGCTAATCTAATATGCATCTAACAAAAACTGATGCCTGACCTTGTCTGCGTATCAGAGTTGACTTCGGAAAAGCTTGCTCCTATAATAATGACATATTTTCACAGAACATACAAGATGCATTTTCCTTCATCTACCTCTTATTTAATTGTTTTTCCTCAGCTGATGATATTTTTATTGCTGTTCCGATATTTGTTTAGTACGGTAGCTTAATCTTATTCTGTTATTGCGAACTGCATTTTGCGTTGACACCTTGTAACTCGCGCACTAGTGAGCTCAGGTTGACACTTTTTCTTTGTGGGTTGTCAACTGTAGAACAAATTGTTCGAGTGACATTTTTTGTTTATTACGAGTTATCAATAGGAAGATTCGGCGCTTAATTTAAAAATTTTTGATGTGCTTAACTCATTTTGCGAAAAAATGTGGGTTACGACTTTACGAGTTGTCAACGTATGACCATCGATAAACAAAACTGTCAAAGAATGTGAACGTTCTGTGTCGGTCATTAAGGCTCTGGCCGGAGTATGGTAGGGCGCTCACCCCTATACCCAAGCTGATATATAATGCGGTGACAAGAAGCGCAATGGACTACTGCAGCTTGCTCATTGAGCCCTGCAAAATGCCTGAGAATTGTCACTGGAGCTATGAAGTCCTCTCCCATAAACGCACTTCAAGTGGAATGTGCAGAATGTGCAGGGTGAAGAGGCGGTCACCACAGAAGACAGTATTTGGCAGACCGCTTTCCATCTAAAGGTTTCTCCCTTTCCTCCCATCCCTTACTCCCAATTTTAGAGCAAATCGACCTCTCCTATAATAACTCTCCTTATTGGAATAATAAAACAATTCCCTTACCACTTATGTAGATAAATAGGTACAGAGAACTTAAACAGCTCTCCGCGTCTATTTGCCAATATCCAATTCTCCCGGTCTTCTCCTCCGTATATGAGGCGATTTACTTCGAATCAAAAGTTGTTTTGGGACTGGGTATATCAAAGAATTCCCAAAACGCAAGAGACGACTTTGAGCTAGCTGTTAAGCGTTACTGGAAAGGATGGAATCTGCACTCGAGAGCAAAAAAATCGCATATCATAACTCTTTTCGTTCAGGCAGTTTTTGTCATGAATGTGTATAGATATTGAAAACATTTCGTACACTTATTGAAAGCCTTTTTTAATTACCTTTGATCTGAAATACAGTGTAAAAAAATATCCTTGAAAGGGTTTAGAGCACAAAATCCAACATGTGGGAAAAATTACAAAATTTCACTTAAGAAAGAATGAGAGTCAAACTTAAAAGAAAGAAAGAAAGAAAAACGTTTATTCGTCACTTAAAATTTTTGGTCATCCTGTTTCTCAATAAAGTGTATTCCCTTCCTTAGCCTTATTTACAGCTGTTACTCGATTTTTCATCAACCGTATTAATTTTACTATGAAATCTTAGGGTATAAAGTCCCACTCCTCGTCAACGACAAAATGAAGCTTTTGGAGGCGTGGAGCACCATAATTTCGTCTTTAAGTCTTCTTTCAAGGTCATTCCAGATATGCTCAATTGGATTAAGATCATAACTGCCAGCTGGCCTCTCTATCGCAATGATTCCAATGTCTTACATGTAATCGCAAACTGTTCTAGCGACATGCGATCAGGTGTTGTTCTGCATTAAGGAAAAAAAATCTACCATAAGCCACACAAGCAGCTTCACATATTCTTCGAGCACTTTTTTGATGTATCATAAAGACATCAACCCTCTTGATATCAGGCCAGTAATGACCCAGTGTTGAATACAATGTCAGTTTTAGTGCCTAACATTATGCCACTCCAAAACGCCTCCAAAACCCACTTATTCGCTTATGCAGCATTATTAAAATTGCCCTGATGACCTTCTGTAGACCCTTCAGCATCCATCGTCTGCATTTATAAGAAAACACAACAGCCTGCCATTAAGCATACATCCAATTTAAGTGTTTCGTGGCAAATTATTGCCGGACTTGCGGGTGAGCTGTGGTGGGCACGCCACAATCATGGCGGTAAGTCCCCTCTTTGAGGCGTGGCTGGTAAGACCTCACGGCTTCCTTACCTTCCGCATGACGCAGGTACTCACCGGACATGGTTCGTTCGGGAGTTTCCTGCACGGGATTCATGCGGAAGTGACGCCCGGGTGTCGCCACTGTGCGGAACGCCCGGAGGACACGGTGGAGCCCACAGTCGAGGTGTGCCCTGCTTGGGCGGAGCATCGCCGTGCCCTCGTGGGGGCGATCGGCGGCGGAGACCTCTCGCGCCGGGTCGGTTGGTTGAGGCCATGGTCCGGAGCGAGGAGAAGTTGCAGGCGGTCGCCGACTTCTGCGAAGCAGTAATGCTCGCAAAGGAGGAGGCCGAACGCATCAGGCAACGGCGTTATCGCCGCCGCCGTCGCCGGGATTCTGATCCCGATTTCCGGCCAACGTAGACGCGGGCTTGCGGACAGTGAGCAATGGGTAGCTCGCTGTCCGGCCGTCCGGTAACTGTCCGGACCAAGCCCAAGTCGTCGACGGCGCGCACTGTTCCCGCGCGCCTCAAGGAGTTGTCAGCATCAGCAGGGACCCAGCCGGGTCGAAGCCTACTGGCGCCAGGGTTATCCGAAAGGGCGCTCGAGCCCCGGTATGAAGGCTAGAAGGAACGGGGTGGGTCTTTTAGTCAGTAAGAGTCTGACACTATCTCCCGCCCCGCCCAAGGGCGGGGGATGTCAATGCGTGATTTTTCTCACGATAAAAAAAAAATAAAAAAAATACTGACATTGCAAACTTCTTGAAGATTTTGTTTCAGTTCAATCGTGTTCAGTAGCCGATTTCTCTAAGTACTTGTTACAGGAAAGCGATAATCACGCCCTGATCCTATGCGGCACCGGCCAGATCCTGGTCGCCGAATATACCCATAGGTCTCTTGAAACCTCTGGTATACCAAACGGACAGGAAAGCTGCTAAAATTTAGCCGTCGGGCGACTTCATTTTAATAATGGCCTGCTTTGGGCAAGGCGATAACTTCAACGATTTCTGCGGGCATGGTTTTTTTATTTATTTATTCACAGCTCTTTTACAAAAATTTTACTTAAAGATAAACTAATGTTACAGCCAATTAAGGATTTACAATTTACTATCTAAACATTTATACCTCAGAAACAAACAGAATAAAACGCTAGTACCATTCAAGCCTAGTAGTGGTGTGCTGTGTGAGTGGGTGTGTTGGAGTGAGTGTAAAGAGTTGATGTGGTGTATGAAATAGTGTATGAAATAGTGTATGAAATACTATTATACTGTTATTAATCGCCATCATTCTTTTAATAAATTATTATTGATTAATTCGTCGCATACAGACGTTACCAGCAGTCTCCTGAAAGTATGTTTTTTGGTATTAAATAAATCAACATGAGAGAATTTCTTATTATAGTTCCTCAATATCCTGCCAACGACAGAGTTTTGAGCGTAGTTTGTCCTACTGCGCGATACATCGAAAAACTGTGTGTGCCTAGTTCGTTGCGACGGAGCACTCAATCTTAGAAACAAATTACTCAAAGCAACACTCTCAATGATCCCATTACAGATGTTATAAAGAAAAAGCATGTCCAGAATCATACGTCTATTCTCCAATGGCAGCATAATATTATGATGTTTGCAAGCAGATAATCTTCAGAATTAAAACCAGTGCGATAATTAATATATTTGATGAATTTGGATTGTATAGATTCAATTTGCTGTGTATAAACTAAGTACTGAGGATTCCAGACATTACTGCAGTATTCTAAAATACTGCGTATGTATGCAAAATAAAGTATTTTGATACAATCTGTATCAGCAAATAGTTTACATATACGCAATATAAATCCAAGATTCTTGTAAGCCTTGCCGACGACATAGGACACATGCTCCGAAAACAAGAGTTTCGAGTCAAGGACGACACCAAGATACCTAATGACATTGCAACGTACAACGTTGCCACCACTAAGATTATATGTGTAGTTAATAAAATTTCGCTTCCTAGTAAAGGTTATTATCTGACATTTCCTTACGTTTACATTGATTCTATTGATAATTTAATAATTAGATAATCTATTTAAGTCGTCTTGTAACTTCTGACAATCGTTTTTGTTTCCAATGGTCATAAAAATCTTGGTGTCGTGAGCATACATCAGAAATTTAGCGTTAAGAACATGTGCTCCTATATCATATAGGTAGACAGAGTATAACAGAGGGGCCAAAATTGAACCCTGTGGCACACCAGATGGTATGGTTACACAGTAAGACGCCCCGCCCAGTATAACAATTTGAGACCGATTCCTAAGGTAAGACTCGAACCATCTGAACAGATTTCCGCGAATTCCAAACTCTTGCAGCTTACGCAGGAAAATGACGTGATCCACACGGTCAAACGCTTTTTCAAAATCCGTGTAGATCACGTCAACCTGTCCCCCACCATCCATATCACGAACAACATTTTCAAGAAACACTGCCAAATTGGTATTAGTAGAGCGACCTTTAATAAATCCATGTTGTTCTTGGGGAATCAATTTAGAAATGGTAGGATAGATAAAATTGTGGACTATTCTTTCCATTATTTTCCCCAATACATTCAAAATTGATATGGGACGATAATTCTCTATTAAATTCCTGCAACCTTTTTTCCATATAGTTGGACAGTATCCCTCACAAAAACATCTATTAAAAATATAAGTAATTGGTGAAGAGAGCGATTCAGCACACCTATCAAAGAAGAGGGGGGGTATACCGTCACTTCCTGACGTACCTTTTGACGTATCTAGATTCTGCAGAAGTTTCAGGACACCCGCACCATCAATTGTCAGGTTGTGCAGTGTGTCGCCATATGTTCCGCAGTCAGTCGACAATGGAGTGTAAATTCCTAGCCTACTACTAAAACTCTTCTAGAAAAAATCATTAAAAGCATTACATATTTCGGTCTCACTGGTTAACTGATTATTTTCATACGTCATGTATTTGGGATAGCTGTTTTTATTCTTTTTTCTGGACTTAACATATGCCCAAAAATGTTTAGGTGAAGTTTTAATGTTCTCTTGTGATGTGCTGTAAATTTGTTAAAATTGATTTACTCCGTTAAATCCGTCTGTTTCTAATAGAGACGTTATCACATTAACGGAAACTGATTAAAACTCCAAAACAGCGCCCTTTTTGTAGCTCCAGGTAAAGGTGCAAATAGTGAAATGAAAATGGGTGAATTTGAGGAATTGGGTAAACCGCTGGTTTTTGTGAGTTTCGTGAAGGTCAATAATATATTAAACCAAATTACAAACCGTGTGCGATTTTTTTGCTCTCAAGTGTAGTACATAATTTACTATATTTAGCTCTTGGCTCCAGGGCGAAGAATGTATGAAGGCCGAGCAATGTCTTTTAGAAAAAATATTTTTGTTTCAAACCTAGCCGTTACTGAAGGCTTTAGAAGTCAATGTTTTATAGCAATGCTTGGGAGTTAGGGCTTCTCTGCCCCTCTGGGCTTCTTTTTTGAAAGAAAAGACAGGTTATTTAGAATATAGGATATATTTGTGCGCATAGCTGTACTGCCTGTTTTTTTTTTACCATTCAATTTTCTTTCCAGGCATTTTCCTTTTAAAATAAAGCATTTTGTCGATTTATAAATGCTTTTTTGTCGAATTAATGATTTTTTATCGAATTAAGTAATTAATTTTGACAATATTAATATATATCTACATATTGATATATACGTGTGTATTTGTAAAGCTCATGCTGATTAAGCTCTCCAATATTATAAGTCTAATAAAAGCATTAAGCATCTAAGTATCAAATATTTAAGTTGGATGCGTCTCATATGATATAAACTTGGGTACTAATATATGATATAATTACAAAATCTCTAACATTTACAAGATATAACAACTGAGTCTATAATTTTATTTGATATGACGATCAGTTAGTATAATAAACGGTAGATATAATTTTATTATAACTAATTTTTATAAACATATTATTCATTGAATATAAAATCGTTAGATATACAACTCAGAAGATATAACACTTATTTAGTCTCATGATGAAAAACGTCTAGTTAAAAACACAAACCAAATTGCATATACGGGCTTGTTTGATTAATTATTGATAAGTTGTGGTGTGTAGGTAGATTGACAAATATCATTGTCAGTTTATCACTTTGTGTACATAAACTTGCTTTTTAATTTTTGTCACAGTAACCTGAATAGATATGCAAGCAGGCAGGCAGCATGCAAGCAGGCATGCAGCATGCAAGCAGGTATGCAGCTTGCAAGCAGGCATGCAGCATGCAAGCAGGCGTGCAACATGTAGAAAGCATTGTTTCTGTCACCACTTCGGCGCTGCGGGGTTTGGGCGGCCCCATGCGAGCTTATCGTCGCAGATAGTTTTAACGCTCACCAACGCTTCGGCAGTCTCAGCCGCGGCAGCGGGTCTTCAATTACACTCTAGGGGTAGGGCAGACAACACTACGTAAAGTCGGTTTTGCTGCGATTCGCTTCTATCACTAAATTTTGTCTTTTTAAGACACTATTTTATTAAAATACTATTTTACTAAATACTATTTTATTAAAATAGTGTCATAAAAAGTCAGAAATTAATCGTAGCAAAACCGACTTTACGTACATAGTCGTGTCTTCCCTACCCCTAGAGTGTAATTCTAGCCCGCGTAGGCGCGGAAGGGCAGGGCGGCCCGCGAGCTGAGGGGCAGGGCCGGCCAGACAGCCTCAGCCGCGGTGGTGAGCGTTAAATCCATCTGTGACGATAAGCTCGCGTGGGGCCGCCCAAACCCCGCAGCGCCGAAGTCTTGACAGAAACAATGCTTGCTTCATGTTGCATGCCTGTTTGCATGCTGCCTGCCTGCTTGCATATCAGGTTACTATGACAAAAATTAAAAAGCAAGTTTACACAAAGTGACAAACTGACAATGATATTTGTCAATCTACTTATTTACTACAACTTATCAATTAATTAAACAACATTGTAAAGTGTGTATATGCAATTTTGCTTTGTATATCTTCTGAGTTGTCTAACGATTTTATATTCAATGAATGTTATGTTTATAAAAAATAGTTATAATAAAATTGTATCAACCGTTTACTTATCTGATCGTTATATCAAATAAAATTATAGATTCAGTTATTATATCTTGTAAATATTAGAGATTTTGTAATTATATCATATATTATTTGCCCATTTAAGTTATTATTAAAAATAAATGTACACTTTCATGTACTATAACTTTACAATAAATACTAATTAGATGTCAAATATGTTTTTAGCATATAAAAATAAGTTAGTTGTCTTATAATTAAAATAATTACAAAACACTAGGTACATGTCGCACTCGGCTTTGAATATCAATATCACAGACAATTTTTATCAAATTGTATCAAACTGTGTGTATCTAATACTTTTCGTTTGTCTTCGTTAGTTTAGTTAGTCTTAATCTACATACTACCAAATCTACCTATATGCAAACTGTAACCAATATTTAATCAGTTACCACAATCACAAAATTTTCTTATTTAGTATCATTTAAAAATGTACATGTATTAAAATATTATAGTTTAAATTCTACATATTCAAAAAATTATAAATGCATTGTTACAATACTTTTTGATAAAGTTCAATTATTATAATCAATACTTTGTTTTAATACAAGATTGATCGTAACGTGACATCATAAATCTAATGCCAAAATACACAATTTTAATAGTTTAATAACTATAAAAACATTTTACAAAATATACTTCATGATTTTGTTTAAGTAATATCAATTTGAATCACACGTTATTCGTTTGTTTATATTGTATTTGTATAAACTACCACCCTCTTATTAATTATCCCAATTATTATAGTATGAAAACTTTATTTATTCAAGGTGACTGGTTATTTGCATTTCTTCAAATAAAAATAAGAATTTCAAGTAAAGTGCCTCAATAAAAACATAACACTCCTTTTTTGGGGCCGTCGTGTAAAAAAGAGAAGCATTATGAAATTTTAATAGAACAGAGCATACAACGTTTAATTTCCAAAGTTATGTGTATTTTGTAATGTAAGTTATTCCTGTAAATATTTTCAAATTAGTTCTAGCACTTTACATATGAAACAATTCACTGAATTTCTACTCAGCTCACCTGTATGTTAAAAATTACAAAGTTAGCTTTATGAAAAGTAGGTACCGTCAAAACGACATGAATTGGGATGTAATCATGAAAATCACAGGGAAACCTTTGTTTCTATTCAACCCTATAACGCCATTCTAAAAAATGCCCTTTTTATATATTGTTTGCGGTATTTAACTACTTCAATTTAGGAAAAAAATGTGATTAAAAAAGATAGAATATTTGTGAGAAACCAATGAAACGATGATATATAACATGGTATTAAAGCGAAAACCTAATCAAAGTTTGGTTTCTATTCACCCGTGTTCGTATTCACCCCGTTTGTAGGTACACCCATTCCAAAGCACTATACTCTGTTCAAAATAACATTAGAAATCTATGAAAACCTTTTATTACTTTCCGTTCAATCTGTTTTGGCTTTTATTAAGTTGGCGGCATAACAAATGCCGAGTGCAGTCAATAGTTCGTATTGTAACCACTTTTTACCCGACTACGGCAAAGCCAAAGGAGGGTTATGATTTTGGCAGGCTATGTTTGCTTTTAATGCCATCCTTATACTTACGAAATAGAAGTAAAAATCGGTTGAACAGACAGTAAAAAAGGTGTTTTTAAAGGAGGATGCTGAATTTTGTATGGGCGCCCCCTATAACAGACATGAGACAAGTGTCATTCGAAGCGTCTAGTTAAATAGAGTATTTTTTATTATGGCGACATCTCAAAGTACGAGGTTTAGGTTTTATAAAGCACTAGCTTTTGCCAGCGGCTTCGCCCGCGTACATAGAATATAGCCTATGCTACTCAGGAATAAAGCAGTTTTCTAACTGTGAAAAAATTATTACAATCGGAACAGTACTTTCAGAGATTACCTCCTACAAACAAAAAACTAAACAAAAAAAAAAAAAAACAATCTTTGCCTCTTTATTACATTAGTGTAGATTATTTTTTGATATAACTCAAGAGTTTTGGACCTTAAATATATTCGTAATATAGTACTGTCATATTTTGAATGTGGCTTTGAGAGCTCTGTATGATTCTGCAAAATTATTGCACAAAGGGCATTGCGTAAAACTGTCCCTAAAAATGACACAAAAACAACAGCAACCACAATAGGTGTCATTCAAAGCATCTAGTTGAATAGAGTATTTTTTATTTATGTGAAATATCTCAAAAGTATGGAGGGTAGGTTTTATAAACAATTTTTATTTTAACCTAACCAAACCTAGTCTAACCTAAACTGTGCGCATATATCCATTGTATGGTACATGCGCTTACTGAAACACATTGATTAATGCACCAGCACAAATGCTTGATCATATTGTAATCGATGACTAATATTAAAAGTAGAAAAATAAACTCATTATATCAAGAAGTTTTTTTTTAGGCCATCATTGTGAACGAATTTTTGACCAAACACTCAACAAATACCTTCGAGCAGCCACCATATTCGCCAGATATGGCTCCAGCAAACTTCCATCTTTTTCCTAAACTCAAATAATTACCACTTCGTGGCACCCGTTTTCAATCTGTAGAAGGCATAAAGGAGAATTCGTGGCGGCAACTGAATTCAATTTCGGAAACAGCGTTTAAAAAATGTTTTGAAGATTGGATTATTCGTTAGCGTAAGTGTATCGTTTCTGAAGGGGCATACTTTGAAGGTGATAAAATAAATTTGTATGAATAACAAAAAATTTGCGTATTATTGATCTTTTCCCGGTACTTTCTTGACAGAGTAGTATAATGTATAATAAAACCTAAACTCCATACTTTTGAGTTATGTTGCCATAAAAAAAGAAGCTTTATTTAACATTAACTAGACGCTTCAAATGACACCTATTTTAAATTTGTTACTACCTACCAACTGATTTGAAACAGGTGTCATTCGGGAACGGTTTTACTCAACGCCCTTTTTGAAATATTGTTGCAGAATAATCGTACAGAGCTCTCAGAGCCGTATTCAAAAATATATTATATGTGACACTACTAAATATATTATGAGTATATTTAAGGTCACCATAATAAAAAATACTCTATTTAACTAGACGCTTCGAATGACACCTGTCTCAAGTCTGTTGGTGGAAGGAGACACTTTCATGCAATGCCCTTTCCATTCTTAACTCGAATTGGGAATAACACATAACAATGTGTATTTCCATCGCATAATATCTTCTATTCAGTCAAGTCTAGTATCACCTTACACTGATGTGTTTCAGATATTTTTAGCACCATCCTCTTTTTGCACACACATTGAAAATGAGCTATGTGTATTGCCATACATGTTGGTTTAGCGTATATGCAAGATCATATGTTTACAGCTCTGTTATGATCACCATGAACCATAGAATCAGAAGGTATACAACCTTATATTTAGTATATGTGAACCGGAAACACCTGTCCAGTATTTTTATATAAAAGAAGTGTGAGAAGAGTGCGTCTACTGAAAGCGTAACCTGGAGTTTTTTTTTTAAATTAAATTGGCAACATTGTTTTGCCGAAAAAATCACGTCAAAGTCTATGGTTGCAATTGTCAGTTTTTGTAAACAGATATTTATTTTTCTATAATAATTGCTTAATTATGGGAAAAACAATAAACAGTAACGTGCGAAAACTGCTACACACTATGGTTAATAAATTCAAACAAAAACAAGAAGGGAAAGAAGGTGTTTTTAATAAAAACCAACAATGTTTATATACGATTTCTGAATTTTTAAGTTAGTATGACGTTATATTCTTGATCCTTATTGACAAATATTATTAGATATATTTACGATATAATATTTTTTTTTTCTTATATTTTTAGATAATCTGGCTTATTGCGAATTTCGTAATTGACATAAACATCGAACAAAGAAGACTTTTGGTAAATCGACTTAATCAAAAACATGCTAATGAGTAGTAGAATGCATTCAAAAGCGGCTGAGATGTAATGAAAGATTTGCCTCAGTCTGTCTGGTAGTGCATCAAAGTCTTCAACTGAAGTTAAAATCGCGAAAGTGAAGTGTTTGAAATTCTAGTTCAAGTTTGAAAGAGATAGCTGCTGAACTTTCTGTGGCTCACGAGTCGAATGAAATGGTAAATAAAGAGTATTATTCGAATATTATGTAGCGACATTTGAAATAACAGATAAAATAAAATAATTTGTAATAATAACTAACATTTTGCGTGTTATTGACCTTTACCATACACCCACCAATAATTAAAGGTAGAACTATACTGCTCACACGTGTGCTACACACGCCGATCTCGGAGCTTCGGTCTCCATACATTTCAAATGGAAAATAGACTGTTAGAGCAACACTTGATCCACGCCACGCCATGCGACGCTACGTCCGCGACGCGGACACATCGGTCCCAGACACTTTGTCACTTTGTCACTAGTGGGACTATCCACGCGTCTTATCGTGGTGGTCAGGCGGAAGTGTAAATGGATGGTAAATGAAAAAGCAAGCTTGATCTGTTTTTAATCCTCCGATGAAATCAAAGGCATCACATGTGTTACGCGTTGCGTCGGTGTAGTGTGCACACCTGCCGCACACGTCTGAGACGTCTCACACGTGTACGTCGGTGTAGTGTAGTTCTAGCTTAAGTCTACACACACCTTTTTGATTAAAATTTAAGTTCCTAAACAACTATTATACAATCGTCATAAATACAAAAAATACTCGAGTATCAAAACTTTTTTCTCCTACTATTTCAATAATACCACATACAAAATTTTTGGTTTTAACCTCCTTTTCTCAGGTCACGCTTTCGTTAGACGGACTCTATGTATAAAATTTCAAAACTGAAAAAACACAAAGTTATAAGCCAGTTATGGTTGGTTGGCGACATAAATACATAGTCACCGGGCCACCCGGGCGACAGAGGAGTTGTTTTGCTTTCGCACCCAGCCGTGCGCTGGCTTCTAATACACGCTATGACTTGCCGTGACCAGTTTTGTACTTAGTGTTGGTGGTATTCAACTTGTTGACTTTTTTTTGGGAAAAAATATAACATGTAGTAAAAATTTATTGAAATCGATTCAGTTACTGATTCTGAGCTAACTATATTTAGGTTTCGCATATACTAAGAATAATTTTGTACAGAATTAGAGGTTAAAAAAATATTTAAAGGAGTATGCGGGACAGGATGGACAGTTCCGCAAATCTCCTTGAAAAGGTAGTTAGCATCTACTGGGCCAACGGTTGTGTCTGATAGGCCACTTCCTGATGGTTGATGGGTGTTGTAATTGTTTAAAATGTGTTTAGAAATCGGATAGTGCCTTATAAGATTAGGATGACATCAGGTCAATTTTTGTAGTTCACATGTGGCGGGTTAGATACCGCTACACATTAATATCCAGTCGAGCCTCCATACTGAGTGATAGCAGCTACAGAGTGGAGTAGATGTCAGCGTTGTGCGCTTGCGCCTGCCGGTCGTGCTCGGGGCCGCAGCAGGCGCAGCGCAGTCAGCGCGGCGGGCGGCGCGTGGCGCGCAGCAGCACGGGCCCGGCGCGCACGTCCTTGAACAGACGAATGGCCTCTCCATGAGTGAGACCAGCCGTACAGCGCCCGTTTACTGACAGGATCTCGTCACCTGGAAACCAATGAAACATAAACATGAACATTATTCGGCTAGGTGATAAGGGAAGTGCGCGACAAGCGACAACCCTAACTTCTGTAACTTATTTATTTATTGAGTACCGCCACATTACAATACATTTAACAAAGAATCAATTTCATCATGGTGGTCTGATGTAGGTACCTATGTAACAATAATGGCGTACATAACATCTGCTATTCATATGCTTTGTGTTATAGATTAACAAAATATGCACTTCAATCTAATTTAAAATTACATTTAGAAATTACAGAAAACAATGAAAACCTAATTCAATTATTATAAAAAAAGTAACTTATTGGTGCTGCCTCAATTTATTTATGCTTATATATTTGTATTTGTAATGAAACTCAGTTAAAGCACACCTATGATTAATTAATCTGTTTTTAAAACATGCTTTTATTAATTTACGCACTGTCGGCGTTCCGGCTGTTTTGGAACCTTATGGCCTGGCATGCGACGATGATAACCTAACCAAACCGTAACCATGACCCAGGTAGGGTTATCCTAACATTACATCACTTCCTCCTGCTCTCGTTTTTTACACACATTACCGGCTGCGCATTCGTTATTGAATAGAATACTGTGACGACTAAGTATGAAGGTTGTTAGAAGTTGATAGATCTTTTAAGGTTTATGATAATAAAAAAAGTTTAGGAAGAGATTCGAATGAAATTTGATAGATAGATGTCAATAAAGAAAATATTGATTTAATTTAATTTAAACACATGTTTTAAATGCTAATCTAACCATATGGCTACTAAAAGTGAACATAATTATAAAGCCTTTCATTCGCGTCTCCACACGTGACAATACCTAGGCAAAGTATAAAATAAATAAAATTTCATAAATTAGATACCTACACGTTTTTGGTATTCTATACATTGCCAGTCGGTAATATATACCTACCTATATAGTTTGAATATGTTAAGGGTGAGTTGCACCATTTTAACTATAACGATAACCAAACCATAACCAGCCGTAAAACGGCCGCTTATTGGTCAATTCGACGATTTGACAACTGTTAACGGCTTTGTTATCGTTATAGTTAAATGGTGTAACTCAGCCTTAGTGTTTTTATTTTTCTTGTTTTATTCATTATATGGATAAAACTATGTATCATAATCAAATTTATTTACGCATTCTTCTCTAAAACTTTATGATTAAATACCCCATATAAAGGTGGTGCATAAAATCTTTCTATAATATTTGGGAGTTCAATCGATTGGATTTAGAATGTGACATTTGACTTAACTGATCGTGCATTGTCATTAAAACGAAACTAAACAAAAAACAAATTATGCTTTCTCAAAGAACTTTAAACCTGGGCCACCAAGATACGGGCTACGCCTAGTCTGAGGCCCGCCCACGGCCACTAGTATTGTGCTCTGTTTGTTTTCTTCCCAATTATTTATATTTATTTAACAAACCAAACGTGTATGTAAAATTTTAGCTCAAACAGTTGGAGATAAATGTTTTAAAATTCAATTGTAAGATTTGACCCCACACGAACATTCACACGATTACACAACTCTACAGAAAAAAAAAAATTCTTTGTCCTAAAGTTTATTTTGTGATTTTTCTATTCACTATGCTCTATTATAAAGAAAAAATACCAATATTCCTTAAAAAGTTTGCTTTTGTGGTGATTATGACACTAAATAATTTTTCTTGAGTTAGTATATTGAAAAAAGTATTCAATAGTCATAATGATGTTTATAAAAATACCGCGAAAAAATTAAGATGCAGTAACTGTCACACAGCATTTACTAATGTTACTTAGGTGATAAACAAGAATTAACTATTTTTTAGAAGACTCTAAGAGGTTAAAATTTCATCTAGAAAGTGTGTATATGAAGCTGATGCATTGAGTTATATATGTGGTACATTTATTTAAAGTAAGAGAGATAACATTTTATTTAAATACGTGTGAAAACTTTGTGAAGCCTACGAAGCTTATTTTAAATGCCCTGTTCGTAATTTAGATATACCGTGGGCTCCACATGTTGCTTGCAGTAATTGCAAAAGATGTTTAGAATGCCTTCTAATGGTAAAGAAATGTTTAGTAAAAAAAATATATATTTCTTTTACATAAACCATTTTTTATTGTTATCTTTATTTAATTTATGTTGGTGTCGAGATAAAAAATGGAGTATGAAATTCGCAGTACCAAGAATTTGACGATAGCCAAAAGATCACGTCGGTGACTGTTATTTTTGCGTAGTTAATCCTGCTGAAAAGTGCAAAACCCATTGAATATCCTGATCTTGCTTAGTCTTCGGCTCCTATCTCTCATAGCCCTCGACGTCCAGCACCTGAACCTCCTACAAAATTGTCTCATTAAGTTTATCTCAGAGTTCAAATAAAATATTGAAGACGAAGAATTTGTTCTCTCACAGACTGTTACCGAGAGCTAGTTGAAAACATGTTAGAAGATTTTAAAACTATGGGCTGCAGAATGTCTTTAAGGGTTCATATGCTACATGCTTATTTAAAGATACCTTTAAAAACAACATAGGGGCGTATTCATAAGAACAAGGAGAACGTTTTCATCGAGACATCATGGACTTTGAAAGTTGTTAACAGGGCCAATACAACGAAAATAAGATTTAGGACTACATTTGGTGTTTAGTAAGACCAAATTCTTATAAACATGAAAGAAAATGTAAAAGAGTTCACTTTTAAGCCTTTTCTACTATTTTGTAATTTGATATGATATAAAAAGCTGATAAAAATTATACCTACAAAAATTAACTTGTTTCAATTTTTTTATAAAAAAAATTAAACTGTGAATTTTCTAAAATATTGATCAACCATTCTCCTGGATACAAAAGCAAACTTTATCAGGCTATATATATTTTTTTGGTTAAATTATCGATAAATCTATCGATATTTCATACTCTCATAACAAAGACAAAAATGTGTTGTCTTGTTGTTATGTGAAGGCCAAAAAAAATCTAGTTGTTGAGATGTGTGAGATTTAGTGCATTCGGTCAAAAAATTCATCTTACATGTGGGCTGCCGTTCGATAATCTGTGACCGATTTTTTGTTGGACACACTGATTGCATTAGTGTAACGCACACGTCCTACAAAAATTTGGACAGGCCACTCAGGCCCGATTATCTGTCCTACAAAAAGTCTGACGTGGGCGGTTGTTTTTAATTTCAACTCGATACCTCCACAAAGGGTCTTGACGGACAGATACACAGACAGACAGACATACATATACACAGACAGACAGATTGACAGACGGACTGACCACAAAGTGATCCTTTAAGGCTTCCGTTTTTTCTTTTTTAGGTATGGTGTTTTGAACAATCCTACCAATTTTCATCTGGGTGCGAATTATTGTAATCTAACCCCTATTATTTGGTCTAATTTGACTGGACTAAAACAAATATTGAAAAACTACATGAGAACATGAGAAGAATTTATTAAGATCGTTATTAAATTTAGTGACTGTTAATAAAACATTTGTGATTAGAATTACTATACTAATTACTGTGATTGTAGGTTATTGTTTTGTTTTGTTTTTAGATTTATATTGTTTTTTTAGCAAAACTATTATATTTATACATTGTAAAAGTAATGACTTTAAAAAAAAATAATACGTTAAATCAACCAATGTGACTGTTGACAAGGTATTTTTTTATGTGTATAAATTGTAAACTAATATAATCCAGTGCTTGCTATATGATTTTCGTATTAAAAAAAATATATATTTTTGCTTTTTTTTAAATACTTAGGTACAGTACTATACGTTCACAACGCCATTTATTACCAAAACATAGCGCCATCTTTCTGTGGCTTTAAGACGGCTTAAACCACCTAAAAATAGTTCAGATAGGTAATGTTTTTAAAAAATCTTAAAGACTTTAAAAAATCTAAAAAGTATAATATCCACTATTTAGGTATTTACCCGGGTAAAAACCCTGCATTTTGGGTATTTAAAGGGTAAAAACATCTCTATCTACGACACGGAGGGCTAGGGCTGTTAATAATATAGATACATATATATCGAAATATCGATATTTTTATCGAATTTATTTCGACTTAAAAACAATCGTAAGTCGGGTCAAAAATAATTTACTCAATTTATATTTCATGATATTTATTAAAAAAAAAAAAATATGAATGTATGAAAATCTAACGTTCTCAGTAATTATTCTTCAATTTTAATAAAACATTTATGCGTACCAATGTATTTCAAGAGTTTTTAAAAATATATGTTTTATTTGTTCAGCTGTTTGAGTACTGCGATAATTTAGATATATCGATATTTTATCAACAGCCCTAGCGCCCCGTGCCGTAGACAAAACAGTTCTGTCTAAGACGTCTCAGACAGTCTAAAACGCCTTAGACAACTGTTTTGTCTAAAACGTCTCATACTTGTCTGAGACGTCTCAGACAGTTTTGTCTAAGACATCTTGTCTCAAATTTGCGCAGGCCCTAAATTTGATAGTGTCCGAATCGTCACTGAAAAAAATAAAGAGACGATTCGGACACTGTGTCCCAAAAGACGTGTCCGAAACGTCAGTAAGCCCTAGCCTGTTTCACCAAACAGGCTCTTAAAAAGATAATACAAAATTTATAAGCAGGGCCGGTTTATGCATGTCGGGGCCCCAAGGCAATGCACGTCTCGGGGCGCCCCTACCCTCTTCTAACTTCTTAATATATTTTGTGTCTAATACGAATTTATTCATAAATATTATGTTGTTTTTAGGGTTCCGTAGTCAATAAGGAACCCTTATAGTTTCGCCAAGTCTGTCTATCTGTCCGTCCGTCCGCGAATAATTTCAATGCCCAGTAAACGACCAGTAAAATAAAAAGTAGAAGAAAATGATTTATTACGTTATCCCCCCCACACGTAAAGTTGAGAGTGATTTCTTTTTTTTTTCAACTTTAGCGTGTGTGTATTGTTAGATATGCATTTAAAAATGAATAGGGTTTCATTCAAATATTTTTTATTATTTTTTTCCTGTTTATAAAACAGTCTATTTTTTTTCCTGAAGTGCGGGGCCCCTGAACTTGGTGGGGCCCCTAGGCAGTTGCATATAGTGCCTAATGGAAAAAACGGCCCTGTTTACCAGGAGGTGTAGGTACCTACTTATTTGGTTCTTGTTTGACCAAAATAACATTTCTACATCCGGATTCTGAATTAAGAATTTGGAGTTGAGAACGCGTCAAAACTTTCAAGAAACGGGAAATAAAATAAACATTCTATCGTTATTTTCTGTTTGAAGACGATCGTGTATTTAACGTTTTTTAAGTGTAAATGAACACTCGAGACACTAAAAACACGTTTGTCTTCTTTCACAACATGGCTATTACCGATTAAGCCTCAAACAAACTGACGGTGTTTTATTTACGACATATATATTTACTTATCATAATCTAATCAAATAAAAATTAAAGTAAGAAAAAAAACGGTAAAATAAAACCGTGCCTTTGCACGTTTAGTTCGTGTTTAGCTTGTTGTAATCAAGTGAGTACAGCTCTCTTTAGAGCTGTACTCACTTGATTACAACAAACTATTACAGCAGTATTTCTGATGAAAAAGACACGTTTATATTCATACATTTTATTTTTTAAATTATTCAAATCATCATTAATATATATACATTTTATTTTTAAAATGATTCAAATCATAACTAAAAAAATTTACGCTAATCTATGATAATTATTTGTTGCGGCTTAGTTAAAATGCACGTAACTTTGAAATAACCCACAGTTTGATGGTTATTTATTTATAATATATGTACCTACCTATGTATGCATTTAGAAATATATAAGTATATTTATCAGTTGTTTAATACTCATACCACAAGCTCTGCTTAGTTTGGGACTAGACGGCATTGTGTAAAGGTTGTGACATATTATAGTTATTATATTATATTTAAAACAACTAACCATCTGATAAATAGAAGCGGTAACTAAGAATCAAAGGACGGGTTTCTAAATTAAATAGTTGTTGTTAGGAACGTCTCAAACCCTACTTAAATGCCACACTTTGACAGATTTAAGCGATCTAGATAAGCACGTCCTATCGTCGAACGCATCGTCGTTTTCCATCAGGTGAGATAGCGGTAAAAAAAAAGATTTTCAAGCAAGTAGATTTTGTGAAATACTCGATCAAATGCTTAAATCAGAAATCTGGGGATGGGCTTTGAAAAAATATGACTAGGTACTCTCAATTGTTTTATTGAGTATTTACGGCATTACGTGGATTTATGTTCGAGACTGTTCAACTAAACCTAAGTTTCCGAAACATACACAGGCATAGTCGTCGGAAAACATTCGAGCTAAGTGGACCTACAGATTATTTTTTTAAGGTGGGAAATCATTAAACAGCATCTCTCGCTCTGAGTGGAGCAAGAGGGCGTATCAGTGTTTTATTTACCAACACCTACTTGCGTTTTTTCAGTAGCCCTTGTAATTCCAGGTAAATCTTTCGAAAATTGCCCCAGCCCAGATATTTTAGGTATAACCTATTAAATAAGAATACTCACAGCCTCTTAGAACGCTCGTAATAACTAGGAAATTGAATATTTAACACTTGCTTCGTAATTTGTAGTTTTTTTTTTGTTTGAAGGTAGTGCCTTCGCATTCTACAAGGGCGATCTAATTGCCACGTGCCAGTGTTAATTAGCCGTCTGCGTAACAGAACGTAACCTTATATTGTTATAGCGTACAAACAGCAGGTGTAAGCAACAGTTACGCAGATAATAATATCAATATGCAGCTGTCGTGCAACGGTCACTGAGGAATCTAGTGCACCTTTAAAAGAAGTGTAATAATGATGGATAGTTGGCAAAAATTTATGGTTACGGTATTGCTTAAATTAACTTTAGTTCGCTTTTAAATTGGCACTTTGTTGGTTTTTTTTTTCTTGTTAATAGGTTTGCGTTTGACCGCTATCTCACTCACCTGATGAAAAGCGACGATGCGATCGACGATAACGCTTACTTAGAAGTAACTCTTGACTTAAAGATTCCCGGCTTGTAGCCATTAGGAAACACAGACTCCGGCAGAGAATTTCACTCCTTAGCTGTATGCACAATGAATGTGTTTCCAAAACGTTTTGTGCGTATAGGTGGGATATCCACCATGTACCGGTGGCGCATCGCCGTACGTCTGTCTGGTGGGCCGATGATGGAATGGGCTTGGCGGAAATTATTTAACCCTGACAATTGAGGATACTATAGTATCTTCAAATCTCAATTGAATTTTTTTTTTCATTGCTCGATAAAGGCCTCTAAGATAAGTCCTGGATATTTTTCAAACGCGACGTCTCGAACCAGTCCCCGTGGTACGCTTCTAAATCATCTTGACGCATTTTTGAGTCGAATTCGATGCGCTTCCTTTATAAAGTTGGTTTGTGGAGGATTTCTTGAGTCAATAAAATTGAAACTTGGTACAAGTTGTAAATAAAATGAATAATAGAAACCATCATAATTCTTTTTTAAAACTACCCTCAAATACGGTTTAAAAGGTGTTAAAGTATTTATGAAAGTATTCTCGCGAAGGAAGTTACTGGCAACGCGCTAGTATATTCATAAATCATAATCATAAAAATTTGAACTCACCTATGAGCTTGGTGCAAGGCATACACTAAAAAAGTAGAATGTCTCGAAAGTTCGATTGGAAATGGTAAGGACTAGAAAATTTTGGTTACTTATAAAATAAACGAATCAATCCATATTTAAAAAAAAACCGGCCAAGTGCGAGTCGGACTCGGGGTCTTAAGGGTTCTGTAGCAGCAAGTAATATAATATAAAAGTTCGTTCGTTGTAACTTTGATCGATGTTGTAATGCTAGTGTATTTTTTTAGATTTATGACGTATAAAAAAAAAACTATATATTATAAGGATACCACTTTGGAAGTGTCTCTCGCGCAAACTATTCAGTTTAGAAAAAAATATGTTAGAAACAAAGAAATCGAACCCCCCACGAATGGGTATAGTAGTGAAAAAAAAAATTGGAGTTTCAAGTAAGTATAGCCCCAAAAAAAAAATTTTTTTTTTCACTTTTTGTTTAAAAATCGTAATGCGGTTCACAGAATAAATCTACTTACTAAGTTTTAACAGTATAGCTCTTATAGTTTCGGAAAAAAATGACTGTGACATACGGACGGAAAGACAGACACCGGTTCCATTTTTTGCCATTTGGCTACGGAACCCTAAAAACATGTAAAATATGAATTTAGAATATTATTCATACCTATATATTTATTACTTATATTAAAATGAACCCCTATTTCCCTTGGTCACGCTATAATAACAACAGCTGGACCAATTTTAATACCCCAGCATACAAGAAAGGTTGTAGGGTAGGTAACTAGGTAGGGTAGAGTGGGATAGTTAGTAATTATAATTTAATTTTGTAAAATATCTACTTGGACGTAGAGTTGCGGATATAAAAGTTGTCCATATGAAACCAACCTTCTCTAAGTACTGATTCAGCTGCCTGGCCATTATTGAAAATGGTCTTAACAAAAATGCCCATGTCCCCGCGTGGTGAGTCTCGCCCTCCCACGATGCTGAACCCGAGACCTTTCCCGCCGGCTGACTTTGTAAACCGCACCTGCAACATTATTAAAGGCCGCCTTGATGATATGGCACTTACAAATTAAGTTAAGATTACGAATTTGGTTTGCGCTCATGAATATACCTCAAAAGTGTGTGTATCTCTAGGTTCAGGTGCAGGCGGTCGTTTTCCTGTCTGCAGGGAGGAAGGTGGAACAGGAGGCGGCCGCGCTGACCTCGGAGTCGCACTCACACGCAACTCTGCCACACCATTCCTCAATTGTTGCATAGAATCCTGCCGTGGTTGAACCCGTGGCAATCTATACGGTTCCTCCCATAACCTCTGGGAAGCCTCACATGGAATTCGGTTGTATCCATTTCTGTACGGGATGTCTAATTCTACATTTTCGCTGTAAGGACGACGACTTCGCCCCTCTGAGTTATTCTTTCTTCTTTCAGGCACATAGTTATAATCGACCACGTCTCGACTTTCATCTTCCTGACTTATTAGAGGCGTGCGGACTCTTTGTGCTGCAGCATCTTTAGCTGCTCTGTAAACGTTTGGTGAACTACATCGCCTGCGTGCTGACTGCGCCGACTGGCGCGGCGGTGACGGCGACGGAGGATGCCGTGTCGCGGTAGGACTAGGAACGTAGAAAGTGGACGGCTGCTGTGGTGGCGGTGTCAGGACGTCGTGTGCAGATAGTGCTCGTCGCCGCAGTCCACCACCAAGCTTTCCTAAAGCGCGGAGCAAATCTGGAGCACCGCTCGTGACCCTAAGGGAAGCAGTTGTGTAAACCTTCCCTCGATGTCTGAATGAAAGCTTGGAAGGTGGCGCAGGAGAGCAGTGTGGTGGCGGTCTTGGCGGTGAAGGTGAGCAGCGCACGGGGCTCGGCTCTCGGTTGCCAGAGCCAGGCCGTAACCGTGAACACCGACGACGTAGCTTCCGCCATCTCTGCGACAAGTTAGCGTTCCATCCTTCTTCTGTAAAGTAAAAAATAGATTTGGTAACTGTTGTAACTAAGAACAAACTGGATAGTACCAGTCTTTACACGCATGCACGATTTGCGCATGGAGATGTAACGCCGAGACGATAAACTCCGCTCCTGCGACTTGCATAGCGGACAAAGTTCCAGCAGGGACCTCATGGTGAAGTGGCGACAGCGACTGTCGCAACCCATTGCTGAGCCCGCTTTAATTATGGCGGTAAATCCCCTCTTTGGTCGTGTCTGGAAAGACCTCACGGCTTCCTCACCTTCTCCTTCACATATGCACATGCTGCATATCATACTCAAGGAGATATCAATAAACCGTAGGGGCCCAGCAGGGTCAAAGCCTTCTAGGGCCAAAGGTTCACTTCTGAAAAACCCGGTCCTGGAATGAAAGGCAACGAAAAAACTAGGAATGGGTTTTATCCAGTAAAAGTCTGACACGGCCTCCCGCCCCGCCCAAGGGTGGGAGATGTCATTAGATGATTTCCCATCTAAGAAATAAGCAAACATCATCCAGTTAATATTTTGATTCTATAAGAGTCATTCGAGTAAATAACTTAAATAACGACTCAGGTGTGGTGTTATGTATAACACTGGAAGTTACCTTTCTTGTTGGTGTCGGCGTCGGAGGCGTAATCGTGTGCGAGCGCGGGCGGCGCGGGCGGTGACGCGGGCGCAGCGAAGCTGTGGCGAAGCGGCGTCATGCGCAGGAGTCGCGGGCGGTCGCCACCGCCGCCGCGCGAGCCCCAAGCCGGAGCGCCCATTGTCATATAAACTATGAAAAAAACGATACATATTTCATTTCATTTTGTTTGAAAAATGTAACAGTAGATGTCTGACATAAGTAAAATATTATTTAAGTATTAACTTTTGCCTGCGAGTTCACCCTTACTTATTCTTATTGCGGATACAAAGTCGAAGCTAGATAAAAAAACCAATGTATTTCCTTATGGTTCAATTGTATGGTTCAATAACTTAACCGTGAAATATAGTAATAGTAACAGACAGTTTTTTTTGTACGTTTTTTAGGGTTCCGTAGTCAACTAGGAACCCTTATTGGTACTTTGATATTACCACGTCTGATAGAAAATCTGATCAAATTAATTTTCTTTAGATTTTCTATTAAAATTCTCATTATAGTTTCAACTTGTAATTACACTTAAATGAGAATTAAGTGTAAAGTATTTTATTAGGACAATGTGTAAAGGCGAAGCCCAATATGAAAACATAGCGAAAACGTGGACAAAGTAGGTTGATGGGTAGTCGTGGTTAATGTAGTTGGACTTAATAAACTTGAGCCATCACTCCATCACGCACCGCTAGATATAGTAAGTAACCGCTCATGCTTATTACAAGTTTGATATTGTTAGACGCGACTTTATGCCCACTTAAAAACAACTTAAGACGAACGTCCAGTTTAACTGGCACGCTCGTACTTATTAAATGTAAAATGTTTTAAAACTAGTAGCCGAGGCATACCATACACGTTGAGCAGGCGGTCTCCCACACGGCGTGGGTTTAGGTCGGCAAACAACGACGTCCGGTCAGCGGAGCCCTGTCGCATAACTCCAACAACTATGTCTAGTCGTGACCTACATAACGTAAAATATGCGTTACCCGCGACTAGGCTACGGCGAAACCAGGGCCATGTCACGATTAACACTCCTTACGACATGTATTTTGTCAATATTGTGGGCACAAAACAATCAACCATGGTCAGTTAACCAATGCTCCATCGGTTTAGGTAGTTAACTAAATGTAAACAACCGTAACATGTCTTTTATCTAAAAAAAAATCTAATTATTTTACCTAAAAATGTTTACAATTAGGTAGGTATTTACCTAAACCCAAACCGGTGTTAAATAATTAACTAAATTTAAATAATCATTTTATCTCTTTTATACTATTTATTTTAAATAAAAAGACATATAAAGATTGTCCTTTAGTTAACTACCTGAACAGATGAAGTATAGCTAAGAATAGAATAAAATAAACTTTATTGTTTATCAAAACGAAACCACGACGTAAGACATTTTTGTTGCAAAAAATTGACGGGTAGGTACAACACTTAACTGTAGTTGAAGTTCTGATACTACACGCATTACTAGTTCACACTTTCCAAATCTTAATTAAGCAATTCACTATCTCAGACAGATGTTATTATAATTACAATCAAAGCCAAGAGTAAAACGTTTCGTCTGTGTTAAGTGGGAGGTACGGTGCGCTAGGTACCTCTTGCGGACATCCGCCCCGCCAGACCCCGCCACTCATATTAAACAGTTCAAGTTGAGACGCACTTGATGCACTTTATACCGACTACCGTTTTATTTTTTTATGGCCATGAAGTAATTATAAATTATAACCGCTTGTTTGACGCCTGGCTGAACACAGCTCGCGTGCTCTAGGTTATTGGCTTCTTGCTTAGCAACTATTTGTAATTTCTGTCTAAACTGTGCTTCGCATTGTTCCTACCTACGTACACAGGTGGTCAAAGTTTCTGACCTAACAAAGATACAAGACAATTTTTCTTACAATTATTTTTATTATTATTTTATATGTATAGGGTGACTGGTAATTAGTGTACGATACTTAAACACTTGATTGTGCTCATGATAACCAACAATTTTTAACTGTGGGAACAATCCTGAAATCGCGAAAAAAAATCAGCTGTTCAGTACATTTATGTTTGCCTAATATACTGAACAGCTGATATTTTTTTCGCGATTTCGGCTTTGCCCCCATAATAAAAAATGTTTGTTATCATGAGCACAATTACGTGTTTAAGTATCGTACACTAATTGCCAGTCACTCTATATAGACTCCTTGTAACTCTACATGTAAACTTTTCCTAGCGATGCTCCCATTTCTCTAACTCGTTCTATTAGTAGTTGGCGTTTTCCTCTGCAAAATAATTATTCACGAAGTTTGCCTTCGCTTTTGACGTAAATCTCTATCTTCCGAGCGCAATATTAGATGAGGTAACAAAAAGAAGTTGCTCTAACCTAGCTTCAAGATTTGGTGAGTAAGGCAGATGATCAAGCAGGTCAAACCTTAATTCTTAAATTTTCGCTGTGACAACCACTGAGGTGTGAGAGTGTGTGTGTGGGGCGTGTTGTCTTGGTGAAGGATTTACTTTTTCTACATCTCACATCGACTCACTCAAATGTTTGTCAAATAAGAACTACGCGTCCAAAATGGTGGAATCTCTGGTGTGTAACAGACAAAAGATCGACGGTTAAATTCACTAGCGTTTATTGACCACCCATGTATTGTTCCTGGTACACTGACTGTGGTGTCGAAAGATTGTACGAATCCTTGTCAATTTATCAGCAGAGTGCATAGTACGAGGTTGTACTTCCATGGCGTACGGCGCGGAGGTGCGGCGCGGGCGCTCCAATTGATCCGCTCCAACCAACCAGACAGCCAAATGCAGTTTCAATTCATCATCATCATTTCAGCCGAAAGACGGCCACTGTTGGACGTAGGCCTCCTCCAAGTGTTGCCATAACGACCGGTCCTGTGCGTCACGCATCCATTGGATTCCTGCGACCCTGGCCAGGTCATCGGTCCGCCTTGTGGGAGACGTTCCAACGCTGCGTCTTCCGGTACGCGGTCGCCACTCCAGAACCCTTTGTTCCCATCGATTATTATCTGTCACGTAACTTAAAAACCACTCGCACTACGCGCATAGAACCAAGGTTTTTTTTTTGTGTTACAGACACGCATCTCTTCTAAACATGCCTGTAGGCAAAATACGTGGTCGTAACTTGTTACGACCATTTCGTTTCGATTCTCTCGCGTCGAACACCTTGAGTACGCCACGCCTGCCATTCCTTTGTTCTGACCACGTGACTGAGCGTTGAGATGACTTCAGAACAAAGGAATCGGAGACGTGACCTACTCGAGGCGTTCGACGAAAGAGAATTGAAACGAAACAGTCGTGACTTGGCTAGGGCGGGTGAATTCTTATCTTGAGAAAACGTATGAACTTGACAATGACATCGTATCCTCGATTTTAAGAATGAACAAGAATAGAATAGGCATTATTACTTTGAAGTAAACCGTGGATATACTCGTACAAGGGCGTGTGAAGAACAGGACGATATTAATCTCAGGGGATGTGTAGACTTGGACATATTGTGACTGAGAGAAGAAGACACTGGTAAGTAATTAAATTCCGGGACTCTGATCCCAAGGGTGACAACAATGAGCCCTGCGGCCAGGAAAAAAAAAATGTGTTTGATCAGCTTTTTATAATTAAGTGTATACAACCTTATTTTTAATATAAGCGAAACTTAAAACACCTGTCTATTTTTTTTTTATGTTAAGATATTGATACTAGACTGTACCTATCATGAAAAATCACAAAATCGAAATCATTTATTTCAATTGGACCATTTGCAGGCACTTTTGAATGGTCAAATGTCGGTCAATCCAGTTAAATGAATCTAAAGCGTAGATCTCTATGGAGAAGAACGTGCAAAAAACTCCATGGACACTCTTTTAAATCATATTATTTGTTACATATAATGCTTGGTTACATATTTCTATATTTTTTGTTATCTAATAAAAAAATGTTCATAAAAAATTTAATGATTAAAAATCGCAAAGTTATAAGCTAGTTGACTGGCCTGTTGGTCTAGTGGTTAGTGGCCCTGACTGCTATGCCGGAGGTCGTGGGTTCGATTCCCACCCAGGACAAATGTTTGTGTGATGAGCATAATCATTTGTTCTGTGTCTGGGTGTAATTTATCTATAATATGTATGTATTTAGAAATATATAAGTATGTTTATCAGTTGTCTTGTACCCATAACACAAGCTCTGCTTAGCTTGGGACTAGACGGCGTTGTGTGATGGTTGTGGAATATTATTATTATATTAGTTATGTTAGTAAAAATACAAGGTCACCGGTCTGTACAGGCAACTAAGGGGGACCCGCTGTTTGCTGGCGCCTCATGCCCGCTATGACGTGGCGTGACCTGTGTTGTACTTAGTGTCCAACTTGTGGCCTTTTTAAATATTTTTTTGATTAAATTTACATACGGTGTAAAAACTATTGGAATCTATTCAGGTACTGATTTTGAACAAACTATACTCAGGTTTCACATAAACTAAATATTATGTTGTACAATATAATAATTATCAAATGAACATTATTTAATTAAAATGTTTTGATAGGAATCACATTCATTATGCGTACAACTAGGGATACAGAAAAAAAACAGACTCTACCAGGAAATACCAATGTAGTCACTGCTAGAGTGTTTTCTTTTTTCAGATAACTACAACCTAGAGGTATTTAAGTCAAGAGTGAATAGGTTACTTCCGAGCAAGCGTGTTCCATCGTCGACCACATCATCGCTTATCATCTGGTGAGTTGTCTGGTTCCATTCATTATTAAGTTTCATTCAATATTCAATAGGTATTATTTAAAAACATAATATTATTGTATTATATTTCAATGACTAATACGACCTGTTTACAGTAGTAGTGTTAATTAATGAATTAATTAAACTGCGCTTATCTCGAGGCTGACGTAAATATTTGTTTAATTAAAGAAATGATTCATTAATGCCTTACAAAAGGGCGCATGAACCTGTAGTATTGCATGTTTAGTAATAGGTTTGGACATTTTTATTTTAGAACTAATTCAATTTTAGGGTTCCATACCCACTAAAACTTCAACTAAGACTTTCTTTACTAAGACTTCGCTGTCTGTCCCATCTGTCTGTGACCAGGCTGTATCTAGATAATCGAAATGTTCACAAATGTGTATTTCTGTTGCCGCTATAAAATAATATTTAAGGTAAAATTCGGCAAAAAAAAAAACCAGAATTTTTCTAAGGACGGTACGGAACTCTTTGTGCGCGAGTCCATCTCGCACTTGGCCAGTATTTATTTATTCTTCTTATGTTTATATACGAACTAATTGTATTTTTCACGAGAAATAGGATAAACTCCTGTGACACAAGCTAATTCACTTTATTTATTCAAGTATCTACAAATCATATTTTTAAATATTTCATTAAAATATTTACCAAAAAAATCTTATATGTATAGATCAATATCTCACCGATATCGGGAACAGAGTCCAAGCTATCGGCGGTTAAGGCTTTAGACTCTAGACAAAGGAACCTCATAACAAAGAAATTAAAGATTATTATTGTTACATGTTACTTAATTTGCCAATTGATAACTCGTTGGTGTTCATGCCTGCCAGTACATAATAAGAAGCGTTGTAGCACAGTTGTGTTTTTCGTAATAATAACATTCAGCCGACAAGTTTATCTAGTTAATTTGGTACGGTGGAGGAAATTGGCGTTAATTTAACCGGCACAGTACCGTTGCGAGCCGAATTTGGCAGCGCTTGCGCCGTGTCGTTGGCCACTGTGGCCACTGATCTTCCGGTCACTCGTTTCACCGTCATTGCCAGTCACGAACAATCATATATGCCATCAATAAAAAACTTTTTACAAAAAAAGAAATCGACTTCAATTTTCACTAAAAAGTAGGTACCTATAATATAACTTTAATTTTGGAAGTCAGTATTTCTATAATAGTTTTGTCTCTTCGTTATTTAACACCAACTTCCGAAGTTAAAGTTATTTTTTACTTTTCAGTTAAAATTGAAGTTTTTTTTTTGTATTTTTTATTTTCACTTTTTAATTATGATATACCACCACTAAAAAGTACCCCTCAGTCAAACTTCTCTCATTCATCTCATAACGATTCTAATAATCCCAAACACGGTTAGATTACATCAATTTACCTTCTGGCTCCATCATCAGATCAGTTCGATACATCCCTTCCCCTTTTTCTTTCAGTCAGTCATCGACTACATGTATAAATAAAGCAATTTTTCTTATTACGACAGTTCTGCTGTGATCCTATGAGGCTAATTACCCTTATTTATAAATCTGTAGAGGCTCAGCAGTCTCGAAGCTTGCTTTGGGACCATAGTTTGATTTCCGAAAGGGAACCACAGGTTCATGGAACGCAAGGCAAAGAAAGAAGAAAGAACAGTCTGACACGTGTATTACAAAAAAATAAATGTTTTTTTACTTGTGTGTGTTTAAAAAAATGTGTGACTTCTTACACACGCTCTCCAGTCCCAGGACCGGAGAAGTCTAGGTTTGATTTCCCAACTTGAAAAATAACCCTAATTAATAAAAATTAACATTTTTGTTAATAAGCGCAATTAAACAATAATAAACTTAGTTAAAAAACGTCAATGCTTTGAAATCTGAACAGGTTACTCTCCCACGCTTTAGTTACGACGTGTTCGAGATACTTTTTACCATTCAGCGGTGTTCTCGTTCTACGTTAATATGATCTATTAAGTCTAAGCTTTCCTGTATTGTGTGTATGAAACTTCTTGACACTATAAGTTAAGATGCAATCTACACTAATACGATAATAAAGAGGTAAAGTTTATTTTTTTGTTTGTAAGAAGTAATCTCCGAGAGTACTGGACCGATTGCAATTTTTTTTTACGGATAGAAAGCTGCTTTATTTCTGAGTGTCATAGGCTATATTTTATGTACGCGGGCGAAGCCGCGGGCAAAAGCTGGTTTTCAATAAATTCAATTTATAATTAATTACACAAACTGTCTTTGTCACGTATACATAAGTCTAGATCACTAACCACTAAACCAAAAAACCCCAGTTAAAACTCTGTTATCTAACCAGTTTAATAATAAATACAATAAAATACGAGCAGAATACTAACTGTGGAAACAATACCAAAATTAGTAAAAAAAATTTAGTAAAAATGGAAACGAAATATAACAATATATATTCTGTCAATTATACGGCTGTATGCCCGTGATGAACTTCGTTATAGACCAAATCCGACTTTTCTTTCATAATAGCAGCTTAAAAGATTTATATCTTCGTTTTCATAAAGATATTTAATAAAATGCTTTCATATTTGTTTACCATAGCTAAAAATGACTTAATTCAATAAATAAAAAAATCGATTGATAATGGCTTTATTGGCAATTTTAATATGCAAACGAAACAAGAAATTAATTCGGGCACGCATTCAGTTTCTGCATAAAAATTAACACATATATTATGTAATAAAAATAAGCACTTGTCCCCAATGAGTACGTGACAAAATCAAAAGCAGAATTGGAAGCGTCGGCAGATGGGTGAGGCCGGGAGCGCGGCGCCTCAATTGTTCCCCTGCGGCTCTTCTTTGAACTCAAGTGGACTGCCATTAAAGCAGAATCCATTAGTTGTTCATTCCACGGCAATTTAAGGCTCAAGCGCCCGATGTCATAAAATAATGACTTTCTGAAGCCTACTTCTCGCTAACGGCTAGATTAACAGGTTTGAAAAAAAAAATGCTTACTATAGATTCATGTACAATATTGTTATCAATTGATGTTTTGATGCGATTAATACTTTTGCCTAAAAAAATATTTAGCAATTTCGCAACTTTTCCCTACTCTTTCGAAACGTCTTGGATCTTTAGAAACATTTTTACACATAAAAATTGGTGGTTTAAATATTCTTGAAAGTGAATATAGAATATGTAAATCAAGAATATTTCGCAAAAAAAAAAGGATTTAAAGATTAGCGGGGATCTATCCGGACGCAGCTGGCTGCAATTAAATGCACTGTTATTCGTAATGTCGCCTAGGCGGGTACGAATGTTTTGGCCACTTAATTCGACCGGAATTAAATGAACAAAACATTCAGGTGTTAAAGGGATTATAAGACCGCCTAAATGTGACGTGTGAAGCAGTAAATACCAATAACAGTCTCCATCGTTATCAGAAGATTGGTTAGATTTCACGCTTGATGTAGGAACAGATCGATTAAAAAGTTAAATTGCTAATCAGTTTAAAATTATAATTTCAAAATCAGGTACTAATGTTCTTTAGAAATCATATTTTATAATGCCAGAAAATTGTTGCTAACTATGCATATACAGCTGTTTTTGCCTGCTTAACTTTGCCTCTTTGTTCTGGCTAATCCACAAAACAACTGCATTAATTTTGACAGGTATTTCAAAGATTGAATAGCTGATGTTACGAGAAACTTGGGTAACTTGTCTGTGAGGGGGACGGGGGCATAAGTTACTTCTCATTTTCCTTGTGAGAGGGGAGCAAACATCTCCCTAATGAATAAACTGTATTTGACGGATTTTTATTAGATAGCTTAGATATATTATGTTATGATAACAGCTAAAAATATGCCCCACAAAAGAAGTATAATCTATACTAATAAAGAGGTAAAGTTTGTATTTTTGGTTGTAGGAGGACTAGGAAGTAATCTCTGAAAGTATCTATTGGTCCGATTGCGATAATTTTTTCACTGGCACAAAACTGCTTTTTTCCTGAGTGACATAGGCTAGAAGAGAGAAAGAGGGAAGCCGCGGACAAAAACTAGTATTCTTATAAACCACGTGAATGAAGTCCCGGGTAACAGTAAGTAATACATATTTCTGCTGAACAGAGATTTATATTTCATTTATCAAGGTTAAGAGACGAACAAAACCTGATATCGTGATAGTTTTATTACGAGTGGTTGTATTTGTTCTAGACCTAGATATTATCAAAATATTGGCCGGAACCAGTCACTCGACCGTGCATTATTGTTGTTTGAATATATGGCTAACGCAACGTGACTGTTTGGGACGTTGCGCCCACGCTTATTAACCAAACCAAGATTTATGCGTAACTATGAGAGCGATAGTGGTACAATAGGCCCTGAGGAATGTGACACGAGGTTTGTTCGTTACCTACCTACAACGGCTCGCCCCTTTCATTTAACGAATTCAAAGTATAGGGTCATAATGGAATAATAATACGTTTTATAATAGAACATATATTTCATCATCATCATTTCAGCCGATATACGTCCACTGTTGGACATAGGCCTCCCCCAAGTGTCGCCACAATGAACGTTCCTGCGCGTCTAGCATCCATCGGTTTCCGCAACCTTCACCAGGTCATCGGTCCACCTTGTAGGAGGCCTTCCAACGCTGCATCTTCCAGTACGCGGAACGCCACTCCAGAACATTTCGGCCCCAACGGCCATCTGTTCTTCGAGCAATGTGCCCTTCCCATTGCCACTTAAGTTTGCCAATTCTTCGTGCTATGTCGGCAATCTTAGTTCTCCTGCGGATATCTTCATTCCTGATTCGATCACGCAAGGAAACCCCAAGCATAGCCCTTTCCGTTGCTCTTTGGGTGACTTTAAGCCCTCTGATAAGCGTGGTGGCGTTTTTCCCTCGAGTATGACGGAATCGAGCAGCTTCTGAAGGGACTGGTTTTCCGTCCGCCTTCAGGAGTTCAGCCGCAATTCCGTCCTCACCCGACGCCTTGTTGTTTTTCAACTGCTTTTTATTTATTTATTTATTGAGTACGGCCACATTACAATACATTTATCATTAAAAAAGAAAAAAAATCAACGTAGTGGTACGTATGTAACAATAACGGCGTACATAACATTTGCTATTCATTTGCTTCAGAGCCATCCTAACCTCGTACAGGCTGACGGCTGGAATATCTTCATTGCAGTGTAGAGTCAATCTAGCTCTTGGGTCGTTTGCCAGATTTGCAGCGGGTTTGGAGATTGATGTGTATAACTGTCCATAAAAGGCTTCGATCTCTCCCAAAATTTCCGATTTGGCGTATTTTACTCTACCATCGTCAGTATTCAGTTTCGTGAGCTGGCTCTGCCCAATAGACACATCTCGTGCAAAAACTTTGGAGCCCTTTTTCCGCTCAATCGCGTCCTTAATCCTCTCGGTACTAAATCGGCAAAGGTCACGTTTCAGAGACTTCGAGATCCGTTTATTGAGCTGCCGGTACGTGCATGCATCATCTGAAGACTGCAAAGTCATTTCACACTTCTTCTTCATGAGCTTGAGAGTTTTATCCATCAGCCTTTTGGTCTATAAATTATATTGCCACCATTTAAGCAGATAGTTTAGTTGGACCACAAAGTGATTCTACAAGGGTTCCGTTTTTTCCTTTTGAGGTATGGAACCCTAAAAAAGTGATAAAGTTAAAAATAAAACATGAATTATTAATAAAAAAAATTGAATACTTAAACGTTACTTTTCATCCTGGCTGTCTGTCTGTCAAGACCTAGTTCATACAATGTGTATTGAGGAGCAATGAGGAGGTATTGCAGTGAAATTAAAAGTATATTCTCAAGCCTAATAATCCCTTGAAGCTGAGAAAAAAACAAACTTCGGAGTTAACGAAAAAAAAAGATATAGGCGTTTATGTCGCAAGAAAAGCGTTTATTTCGACAATTTCAAGAGAATTAAAATTTATAGGGTACTTCCTGTTGACCTTGAATTCTGAAATTTGACATGAAGCAAGGTCTCATAGCACTAATATAGGTAAAATTCTGAAAACTGTAAATTTGTCATTGCGTCACAAAAAAAAAACTATTTTTTGTGATTCGGAAAAATGTTCGTAATTCAATTCGGGAATTGAAATGTTTTCATGTGTAAATTTGTACGGACCCTTCAGTGCGTGAGTCCGACTCACTTTTATTTTTGTTGACTTCTTAAACATATACTTAGGTCCTGCGCTGATTTGAGACAAGACGTTTTAGACAGAACTGTCTGAGACGTCTCAGACAAGTTTGTAATAAATATTATTAAATATAAATTGAGTAAATTATTTTTGAGCCGACTTACGATTGTTTTTAAGTCAACGCTGATAAAATAAATTCGATAAAAATATCGTTATTTCGATACATTGACTTCTAATCTAGTGATATTGTTACTTAAACAATTAATAATATTATTCTAAGCATTTGTTCAGTCAATTTAATTGCTGTTTCAGAGCAATTTAGGAGTGTAAAAAAAAGGACCTGGCAACATCTAAATCCTTTTTTGGATACCTACTGGCAACATCCAGAATCATAATCTGCATGCTTTTCTGAGTTCAAAACTATTCACAGGAGGCGGTCAACATATTTTGCACAGTCAACCCTTTGGCGCCTCCTCTATAAAGTATATTCACGTATTTAGTTTTTTCATTTGAGAATGATTGTTATATTTCTGTATGTAAATACAGTTTTTATGGCGTTTAATATTTATTATTGCATCTACAACACTTTTTTCACATACAAGTTGACTTTTGTCTGTTTAATAATAATATTTCCCAACTATTACACAACACCGTCTAGTCCTAAACTAAGCAGAGCTTGTGTTATGAGTACAAGCCAACTAACTAATTGATCATGCTCATCACACAAACATTTGTCTTGGGTGGAAATTGAACCTACGACCAATCAGGTTAGTCAAAAAAGAAATCAATAAAAAAAAAATCAGTAAAGAATTAATGAAATTGATGTTATACAAACTTTTAAGTAACTAAAATAAAACGTTATGTTTTACCGCAATAATGTTAGGTACACTCAATTACAAAAGTCCATAGGAATTCTTAAAACGTATTCGTTTGACGTTTAGTTTGACTTACGACCTTTTATTTTCAAGTTTCGCCAACAAATGATTGAAATCCACAATTTCATCAACTTAGCACAAGTCAAGATGGCCCAGTGGTATAGGCACACAGATTGAAGCGCAAATCAGTGTGCCGCAAGTTCAAATCCCACGCAATTATTGACTTTTTGTAAGTTCTTACCCGATTGGAAGTTATGTATTTGCATTACATATATTAAATTATTCTTTAACTTGTTCACACATTTCTTAGAGTTAGAAAGGTAGATCACAAAAAAACTAAATAAAGAATTAGATTTCTGCGAGGTAGACATGAGTTTTAACTTGACCGAAATGAACTGTCGTTTGGTTGTAGTTGTTGGTTAGTGACGTGTGGTTGACAGTATTGTAATATTCGCAAAATGCAGGCTAATATTAGTATTGAAGTGGGGGCGACTATCATTGGGCTGCATAAAAGTGGTTTTAATAAAACACAAATATCTGAAGAAACCGGACTGAATGTGAGTATAATAGCTATTAATGAATTGTAACTTTATTACAAATTAATCTTCTAATTAAAACGTATGCCATTTATGAATCCATTCATCGTATCTATAAGAGGTTTAGAAGAGAAATACGTAAATCGTTGGGTTTATTGGATTGGTTATTGGATTAATAAATGCAGTTTTATTTTAAAATTATATTCAATAATTATGATTATTAACATTTTATATAATGAAAATGAAGTGAAGTAGGTATAGCTGTCTAATATATTTTATTTTTTTATTTTAGAAAAATACTGTAAATCTTTGGCTAAAAAGATATGAGGAAGAAGGTAGCCTTGCTAGTCGAAAGAGAAGTGGGAGACCGAAGCTTATTAGCGAGGCGCAGCGACGACATATGGTGGACGTATACGAAACGAATGGTTTCGCACCAACGAGACATTTGCGGAATTATATGACACCTCGATGGATACTGTTCGCCGTGCACTTCACGCTGAAGGCGTGCATCACAGAAAACCTGCTAAAAAGCCGTACTTGACAGAGAGGCACAAACAAGAACGATTACGTTTCGCACTAAATGTTTAATGTTAACTAAACTAAAGGGCCTACCATTTTATTTTAACATATCTGTGATTATTCGTTAACAAACACTGTATTATATTGTGTTTACTTTCGTTTAAAACAGCTATATCTTTTAATTTGTGCCATCGCCTCATCTTAAGAATGCAGTGAACTCGCTATCAATTTTGTTGACAATAATCATGAGTCTATTTCGTTTTTTATTCTTCTACCCGCACTGTTATAACATAATATTATAGTTCATTTTATTTTGCTCATCTAATTGACGATTATCTTGTGAGAACTAAAGTTCTTTTAACAGAAATTGAGGTTTAGTTTCAATCTTCTTTTCGTCAAGAAAATGAACAATTAAGCTATGACCTCAATACATTAATTGTGACGTTACACAAAAATAAAATGTTTACAAAGTCTAAATCATAAATCACTTTTCAATAAATAACTGGATATAAACAATTACCTATATTTTATTTTATTAAAATTTGAATATCCGTTCATTGTTACGTTATTCATAATATGAATGGTCTAAGTGGGTATACTTCCAACAAACAATCTTACGCGTAACATAGATAACGGTTACAAGATAACTTTTTGCTATTCGACGTCACAATTCTCATAAATGTTTAATTTGTAAATATAAAGCATAAACATTTTTATTAAACACGTCTTTTTATTTCCACCTTACAACATCGAAAAGATGTAACAACTAAATAATTGCAAATTACGAATGTGATTCTTCTTGTGGTTAATAGATCACATTCGTAATTTGCAACTATTTAGTGCAAAAAATGCAATAGTATTTTTCATAGAAATTTAAAAAAATGACTATATCAATATAGATTGGGAATTTTCAAAGTAAGAAATAACTGCAACGGACTGACCATGATTTGAACTCGGGTTACGTGATTTGCGAATCCAACACTTAGTTCACACGGCTACCAGCACATGACGTATTTGCGCGAATTTTATCAATGCTATGGTAAGAACAGAAAAATAATAATGTTTTGCTCAGTGCGACGACAGTTCCTTAGTGTGTGTTATCTGTGGAATGTGGATACTCATACATGCGCACACATACGCATCGCGCTCGCTCGGTTCATAGCAATGTAATCTTTAACATTCCTATGGACTTTTGTCTTCTTACTGTACATATTTGAAAACAATTTATTACTAAAAGTAAACTATACATAGTTTACCACATCACCGAGACAAGTCTCAAAATAAACATGTACGAAAATGATGTCATCAACACGTTTTGGGTACCTACCTAGCAGAAAAACAATGAAACAAAACGACAACGGTGATCAGTGCGCAGTTTGAAAAGAATAACCTTTTCATACAGTTCCTAGTGTTATTTGTAATTTGTATGAGCAAGTAGGGCGACTACGGTATCGCAACATGGTGGATCTCTGCCGCTCGCGGTAACATTGTGTGCAGTAGAATTAAGAATCTACCCGCGCTCTACATCTCAGCCTATCGAATGGATCTGGGAAATTGCTTCTCGCCATTTCTATTATGATGTTCATCGTTATTTATTATTATATTTTTTTTTTCTAAAGAGAAATCGTTTGCTCTAATTTCATTGTTGTACAAGTAAGCCTTCAAATCGTATTCCGCACAATGGCAGAATAACAAATGTATAACAGCATAACATTTAGCGTAACTAGTTCTAATTATAATTTCGTGGATATTCATTGTTTGATAGGTATTCCAAGTATTCATAAATATTTATATACCGACTCTGAAGTCATTTGTGAAGAAAGAATAATAAAAGAGCGTGCGAAAAAAATATAAAATCCTTACGAATGAAGTTATTAAAAGTAAAAAAAAAACTTTTTTGCATGGTCATTGATTCTGTGACTTCAAAATATTAAAATAAGTTTTTTAAAAAGGTGAATAAAAAATTGGTAACGGTGATTACTTGTGCAGGGCATTTATCGATAGCAGCAAAGTGAAAAAAAAATCATAAAACATTATTTTTCACAAAATTACGCTTATTTATTGTCATATCAAGATGAAACATAATCAAATCAAGCTAACAGCCAGTTCAAAAATATCGTCATAATTCGAGACTAGATTTTTACGACAATAAATAATCATGGCCTAGCATTTTTTTCTGGATGACTTTTGGTTAAAATAAAGTCTTAATGTTGCCACTAATATAAATCTTGGTCAAGTTACATAATATGCTTTGCATTATGTATTGATAATAAATACTTAGGAAATACATTTCCGCATTAGATAGTAAACATAAAAATAAAAAATAACTGTTTGTACTTAGAATATAGTGGCTAAAATGTAAAAATAATATCTAGGATCACATCATCAGAAAAAAGCATGGCATTAGACCTATTAAACACCGCTAGCCTAATTACTTTAAAAAGAATACATGACAACTTGTCGTTCGTTCAAAAATGCTTTTTTTTTTTAATTCTTAAGGAGGTACGTAGGTATTATTGACATAATAAACGTAATCTCATTAACTTTAAACTGAAATATCTTTAATATACTGATTCTTTTTATAGTAATGTCTGAGAAAAAATTGTTTAGAAATTTAATCTGTACTTATACTTTTGTATATTTTTCATCAGTCGATGCTAAAAAAATATGCCAGCAAAATTTTGTTCGGGACTTCGCCATGATCCTGTACCTGTTTATAATATGTATAAATTGACTTTTACTGTGCTTTTACTCTTGTGAAACCCTGTACGTTGTCCTACATACGACATCGTTACTGGCAGCGAAAATTGCGGCCGTCAGTCATCCATCAATTGAAACTTGAAGCGAACTGACATACTACGAGTATATGAGCACAACATAGTACCAACATATTTATTATACAGTTTCACGTGACTAATACATCCTGTAGGTACGCATTAAGGTTCAATTTTTCATTCATGTTTATCTGGGAAAGCAAAAAGTTACTAAATATATTTAGTTGCAAACAATACTAAAGAATCCTCAGTTTTGAGTTTTAAGTATATTATATACTAGCTTTTGCCCGCGGCTTCGCCCCCGCTCTTCCCTACTTCAGCCTACTATACCCTACTCTACCCTACTATACCCTACTCTACCCTACCCTACTCTACCCTACTCTACCCTACCCTACTCTACCCTACTCTACCCTACCCTACTCTACTCTACTCTACCCTACTCTATCCTACTCTACCCTACTCTACCCTACTTTACCCTACTCTACTCTACCCTACTCTACCCTACTCTACCCTACTCTACCCTACCCTACTCTACTCTACTCTACCCTACTCTACCCTACTATACCCTACTCTACCCTACTCTACTCTACCGTACCCTACTCTACTCTACTCTACCCTAAAAAAAAAAAAAGTATCCTATGTCCGTCTCCTGGTTTTAAGCTACCTCCCCACCAATTTTCAGCCAAATCGGTTCAGCCGTTCTTGAGTTATAAGTGGTGTAACTAACACGACTTTCTTTTATATATATAGACTATACTTAAAACTCTTTTGGCTGCGCCTTCGTCCGCACACATAAAATATAGCCAATGTCAATCAGGAGCTTTCTATTGGTCAAAAAAATTTGGCAATCGGACCTGTACTTTCGGAGATATTTAAGATCTCTGAAAGTAACAAAAAAGCAAACTTTACCTCTTTATAATATTAGTGTTGATATAGATTGTGTAATTATTCAATGCAGGCTTATTGGAGACATTACGCTATTACCTATATTTGTAACATAATACTTCTTTACACTTAAAATTTGATTAAATTTGATATACGGGTAGATCATATCCTGAAATAGCACACAGGATAATTTACTCTAGTTTTTATCCAAGATATTCCTTTGGATACATTTTAAATTTTGGGCGGATGAAAGCGCTGGTAATTCGATGTGATAAGACTTACTTTACGAACATTTGTATATTTTTTGAAAGCCAGTGTAAATAATTTTCTTTGTTAAAATGAATCAATTTTACAAAACTGTGACGAGCAATATCGACTCGGATAGTTTAAAAAATCTTTGAATTATATATATTTTTTTAAGATTGTGAAAAATACTTAATTCAAAGTTTTAATTACCAATTCATTGTGGTTGAAAGGGGTCTTACATAATTGTTACAATTTAGAAAAACTCTCAAATAGGATTAGCTATACCCGCTTCAAAAAGCCTAATACTATCTACATTGGGATGTTTGACGGAATATATACAAATAAGTATAACTTAACTTTCTTTCTTTACAGTCGCATGTACAATCTTAATAAAGATATAATTACTGTTTCCATATCTAAAATTGTTATCTGTTTGGTCCATGAGAGCCCTACTTACATGTACATAGCTTCGTTAATCAAAGACGTCATTGTCTAGATTGTCGGCGTGGGAGACCCGGAATATATACGATGTGTTTATCATACAGGGCTGTATCTACAGGATTTTTTTTATTTATTGATAGGCTCAGACTTATCCACTATCTTACTTAATGGTGAGCGACGATGTGGTCAAAGTCGGAACATATTTGCCCAGAAGTAACCTATTTACTCTTGGCCAGGTTAAACTCCCCTAAGTTGTAAATATCAGGATAAAATGCAGATTAGGTAATTTTACATACTGATTTTGTATGTTATTCCTATCACTTCATTTTCTAGCTGATAAGACCGGAAGGCGCATGACAATATTACTGTTTTACATAACACGGCAGATGCAGGCAATGTTAAATTCGTGACAACGCACAGTGGGTCTGGTCTTCAGGGATTGTATTTTAATGTTTTTACCAATACTTACCATTATATCTATAGTTTTTTATTATTGCATAGAAACCTATCTTTCTTTTGTTGTATTTTTGAAATAAAATGTGTAGTATGTAACATTACATTTTTGACTTCAATATTTTTTTTAATAAATTTTATAAATTTTGCTCAAAAAATTTTATGAATGTAAATTATTTTGGATGAATTTGTAATTTTATGGATTTACCTGTTGTGTTAATAGAGTATATTTTGTACGTAGTAGCTTCTTCTAAAAACGAAAATTACCCCAACAGAACACACTTCTTGAATGAAAAGTATTCGACGCCTATTTATTTAATGTTTTTGAATTTATTGCGAGCAAACAGAGATACATGGTGGGGGTTTTATTTTATAATACGTCAGGATCTAGTTTACAAATCTGCTATTTGCTAACCACGTTATTGCCTTTACTAGATATTATCGTTGATATTTTCCTGAACCACGCAGTGACATGCGTAGGAGCGTTGACGCCAGAATCCATATTGAAGGTCATTTTGGAGAAGGAAGTGACCATATGAAATTTGTGTACAAGTCTACAAGGCTGACTCAGTGAGACAGTTTTCCTTAGACTACTTGTTGTTTGATGTTACTCGTAATTAAAATTCCATAACACAGATGAAATGAGTAAACAAATGTGTCAACTAATAACAGATATATTTTCCGAGTCATGAATCAATTGTGTACACAATCGACTTATAAACAATAATAGTTATGATGCTATTGCGGTTATGGATGACCACTAGTTACTGAATGAATGAACATCTCATAATATAACAAGTAGGTACCTACAGATGCGTGCGTGACTTGAGAGATGCTTTGAAAGGTTAGAAACGTTAAAATTCATGTCAGAATAATAAAGCCAGTCAAATGTTGCACACTGCACTCTCGGCGATCGGTATAGATCAAGGACATTCAAATATGGAAGTAACGATCCAGTGATTTGAATGCTTGAATTCAAATACATGCGAAAATTACTATTGTCTGCTATTAACTAAGCAATTCGTTAATAGCTAGCTTAGTTGCTAGCGGAGGTCAGGCACAGGGCGCAGTCACCGGAAGGACGCAAAAATGTTATACCTAGTCCTTTTTAGGGTTCTGTGCCTCAAAAGGAAAAAACGGAACCCTAATAGGATCACTTTGTTGCCCGTCCGTCTGTCTGTCTGTTTGTCCTTTTATTTCGAGGACGTGTGGAGGAGGTATCGAGTTCGAATTAAAACCATATACTCAGGTCTGTTAAAATTATTTTTGCTCTTTGGAAAACTCTTCGAGACTCCATTCGGGAATTGTAGTTTGCCGCGAACCCTCAGTTCCCGAATTCGACTCGCACTTGCCCAGTTTTTTTTTGTTTATATGTATTTTTTCTAGGGGCGAAGTTATAGAAGCTCGTACCGGGCCTATAAAAGATTGGGGGACGGCACTTGATATATAAACACAAGCAAAAAAACAAACCGCGCGAATCGGTTGCACTACTACAAGCACACGGGGAATGTGTGAGTGTCCACTGGCCTCTTGTTGCGGCGACACTGGATAAAACCGGTTCACGCAGGCACAGTCAGTGGACAATCTTAGGGTCTATGCGTCTATGTTGTTTGTTTTATTAGTTACCAGTTTAAATATTTTAATGTATAAACGTGGAATTTTATTATTAATAATGGCGGTTTATTGTACTGTACAATTGGGTTTTTAAATGATACCTCCTGATAATTTTAACGCACTTGTTGAATTGCTCGAGCAATTTTCGCGAATATTTCGATTTTAGAACTAATATATTATATATTGTCAATGTTGGCAACGAAATAGTTGATTGTTCGAAAGATTACTTGAAAAAACTTTATATTAGATTCAGAATTTACCACACCTAACCACCAGATAAATTATGAAACAAACTAAAATTATAAAAAGAAAATGATCAGAGTAAGTAATTTGTAAAATATTCAGTCATACTGAATAATAAAACTATTTAACAAATGTTTTATTTAATTTGTTTTCACCTATTGTAACAACCCTACCAAAATAGGTAACAATTTTGAAGTGTTGTCTCTGTACGGTTTATTTACTTATGTGGTAGTAGAGTATTCTTCTTCTTAGCGTAAAAATAATGGAAGCTTTGCTAGAAACCAATATTAGGAGAAGTCAGTGAAAGTCCCAATCGAAGTTTTGTTTCTTCCCTGCGTTCCCATTAACCCCGATGGATGGTAATTGAAAATTTAAAAGTTTCGTTTGAATTATTCTTGATTCAATCATTCGAGATATATCCAAACCATCAACACCTACTCAAATGTCAACTTTAGAATTATGTAGTATATCATGTAGATATTTAAGTGATCGTCAGAATTTTAACGCCCTAAACAAGCAAGTGTATAATTAGCAGACCTAGCAAAGACTGCCTTGTCATATGAATTTAAAGGAAAATGTGGGGTTTGAGGGTAGAAAATTCAAAAATAATGTATACTCCATTTGTTTCGGTAGTTAACCAAATGTAAACAATCTTCACATGTATTTTATCTAAAAATGTTTACAATTAGGTATTTACCTAAACTGATGTTAGATAATTAACTAAATTTAAATAATCTTTTTATGTCTTTAATACGATTTATTTTAAATAAAAAGACATAAGAATTAAGATGGTTTACGTTTAGTTAATTACCTAAACAGATGGAGTAAACAAGTGCCAACAACTTATTCTCAGACTTACCAAATAAACATTAAAAGTTTCTCAAAAAACGTCCAAGCCGTTTCGGAGGCGTTTAATACCAAACACTATAATACCATCATCATCATCATTTCAGCCGAAAGTCGTCCACTATTGGACATAGGCCTCCCCCAAGCGTCGCCACAACGACCGATCCAGCGCATCTCGCATTCATCGCACACTATGACACGATATTTTTTATATATTAAATTGTTCTCAAATTTGAAATGTAACGTCGAATTTTAAATTAATTTATACCTACTTACTAATCCTCTAGCCCACTCGGTGACTATAATTGGCGAATCTTGTTTGTGTCCACGATAATAAAGCCCGGCTTCCATTTTTGGTGATGCAGAACAGTAAACTGCCGTTTTAAAATATGCAACGTTTTAATTTTAAGGTAGCATCCGTGTTGGCTAATGTAACGGTTTTCCATCCTAATTATTTGTGTTCGTTTATCGAATCGTTTATATCATCGCAAAGCATTAATAAATAAAAATTTAGGGGATACATTATAATTCTTTTGAAAGAAGCAGCACCTCCGTTGCTGCTCTTTTCTGTATTTGTTCTTTTCGTTTTTAGTTAAGCGTTTGTGTGCACATAGAAAAATTATGTAAGAATAGGATCATATGCCATGTTGTGGCGTCACGCCAAACTGTCTATAAAATTGAATAACTCAGAATTGAGCAAAATTGAAAAAAATCTGATTAAACTTTCTTCGTTCTCAGTTCGTAAATAAATTAAATTGAAAAAAAATCTTATTCTGCTAACCCTAATAATTCTTCGATTTAACAGTACCGCCATAGTAAGTACAGCCAGTACCTCGTAGTCTAGTCTGATAAGTAATGATATGCATGCCGTTGATTGTTTACACTGTAGAATTTATCTGTAAAGAAGTTCTTGATCCGACTTAGTAATTCCAGTATTATATTATAAAAATTACACTTTTATATACATATGTGTGTTACTCGTTCACGCTTAAACAGCTGAATGGAAAATGTCCTGGAGCAGTACATATGGTACCTTTTTATCCCGGAAGACATTCCCTTATGATAATTTTCATTTAAACTAATTTCCACGCGGGCGAAGCCACTGGCAGATGATCCTCAATAAAGCTAGCTATTGTACAATATAAAATGAATTCTATCTCCTATGATATCATTTGCACAACAATACCATCTAAATACCCTGTAGAGATTAATCGCTCTAATGGATTGGTGCAAGTTACAATAGGAACCGCAACATGCATACGGTATAGGTAATGAAAGAGGGTGCGGGATGAATGCACGGCGCTGACGGGGCACAATACACATCACCATATAATCAAGTGAGAATAAATCGTATAGCCTTGCAATAAGGACTTCGTAAAGTGTACACAATTTTTGGTACGTCTGTCTCCTGGAGTGTGGCGGGCGAGGGTTCAAACTATGAGGGAGCGTGGAAAAGCTCCCAACGATACGTTATTTTTTGTGCAAATATTTTATTTAAGCATTCATTTATCTTTTTCCAGGTGACTGAAATGGAGCTTTTCATATTGAAATTGAAATAACAAAAAATTTGAATGTTTTACAATTTGTTGATAAGATAGAAATACTTGTACATTTAAATAAAGCAATTTGCTATTGAATATTTAAGAATAATTTAGAATATTATTTACTATATTTATATTCTAAAGCTAAGAAAATTATAGGTATGTATCAATCAATAAAAATAACGGTTTCTTTTATAATTGCACACACTTATGAAAAATCACATGACCCACAAACCAAATTGCAGAATACCACTTGGATTAAGTCTCAATTTGACATAGAAATAAAACGTAGTTCATGTAAAACTTTATAATTCAATTGAGTAAACAATTTAAATAGTAAACTATTTTGAAATAAACGAATAACGACAATGCTTACCTTAAAATCTACAGCTGAATTTATCCAAACTGTGTACATCCGGTGGGCACGTAAAATTTGAAAACGATACCATGACGGTTACAAAAGTTTGATGTTAATTTACATACACTGTCTACACAGACACTGCAATAATGCACTCGATTGTACCAAGATATCGATCCTCGTGACGTAATGAAATTGCACACGATCGCAAACCGGCAAGCGCTATTCTGTCGCACGTTCATCTACAACGAATGTTGAATTTATACTAACATAACCTCAAATTTACGCGCGCCGCTCGAGAAATTGTTTATGCTGTCTGTACACCCATAAATGGGGTTCAGTTGTGAAGAAGAAGGAAATACGAAGAACCACGTGAGAGACAGAGACGGAATGTTGACAAAGGTGCATTATGATGGGGGAGCTGACTATACTACGATAGACGCCGTCCTTTACTTTAATAATGAAAACACTACTTTAATTAACACTTCGTTTCAATCCATGCAATGCAGTTGTTTTTCTGATGAGGTTTAAAACATAGCCTAGTTTAATTCTAGAATGTCAATCATGTTGATTTATTTATTATGCTGTCACGCATATTACACTTTTTACAATAGTACCTATGATTAACGGTTTTTGTACATAAACCCTGATCAAGGCTCTATAAATTATATAGTTAATCTGGCTGACTCGGCAAACGTTGATCTGTCACATAAATGAACAAAGAAAAGGTGTGTGGTGGGAGAGTAAAAAATAGCTTGCAATTTAGTCTCAGACAGACCTAGCAAATGCATCTATCTACCTACATAAAAATAGCATAAAAATCGGTTAAGCCGTTTCAGAGAGATTTGATAACAAACACTCTGACATGAGATTGTGAATGTAGAGACAATAATCTACACTGATATTATAAAGAAGTAAAGTTTGTTTTTATGTTTTTTTGTTTGTAGGAGGTAATCTCTGGAAGTACTGATCTGATTGAGATTTTTTTTTCACAGATAGTATGCTGCTTTATTCCTGATTGACATAGACTATATTTTTTGTTTATGCGGGCGAAGCTGCAGGAAAAAGCTGGTCTAATGTATAAAAATACATTAGATTATTGTTCTCTACATTCACAATATCTTGACAACTACACACCTGTAGATTTTATTTTTCAATACTGATAATGTATAGCTATCCGATATATCTGATATGCAAAAACAAACTTCCTTACCTACCGCTTGCAAAACGGTTATAACTTTAAAATCAATACACATGCAGTCACAGCAGTTAACATATTTAAATATTGGCAAGTGGCACTTGAGTGCAAGACAAGTTGATGACAAAAAATGTTTTATTGCGTAGCGATTGTGTGGCGTGTACCTGCGCAGAGCGCACGTCTCCCCGGGGACCCATGCCCCTTCCGTAGAATCCATTGAAGCGTGAGGAATGAATGATTTTTAACAGCCACTAACAAAATACCTGCTTTACAGTCTTTACATTCCGTATTATGTGCATTGTTTATTAGTAACGTTCAATTGGCTTTCTTACTTATTTATTTATTGGCCTATCAACAATTGTTACACATTGCATTCAAAATGTAGGTACTTGCCCTTATACAAACAAAGTGTAGTGTGTACATAATATATCACGATATACACAGCATACATAATCAATATTAGAATGAGATGATGAGATGTCTTTTTTATCTTGGTAGGAATACGGAAGCTAATCGATATTAACTTTTCTAGGAGGTCATTAGAGCTTGGATTTAATTGCTTGCGTTCTTATATAAATATCCTGGCTCTCTTATACTACTCGTATTCTGAAAAATTCAGAAAATTTAAAGAAAAATGTGCATCGAAGGCGTGTTTTTAGCAATGAATCTTATTCTCAACCAAACCTGTGGCAAACGCTGCTATTAGGATTGCTGGAACTCCCCGATGGTACGGAGGCGGTTACAATTTTATTTGTTTTAAAAAATTAATTGAATTTGACTTAATTAAATTTTAATATTGTTTTGTTTATAATTATTTACTACATACTTATAGAATTGTGACTATTAATAAATTGTACTTAATAGTATAGTTTTTTTTTGTCTGAAATAAATAAATAAATTAAATTACTTATTTTAAATGTTCCCGCTACTAGCACACAAATCTTCCTGATGATGTTTTCCACAAGAGTGTTACGGGTGTTAAGGTCTTGAATGACTGCCTGGATTTGAATCCATGACCTGCGACACGCGAAACGTAATGGTAGCTCGAAACACGAGGCAAATCGCTACATACTAGCAAGTTCATAAGTAGCATGGCAGCACAGTTTAGTTATTTATACTATGATAGCAGTGAGCAGATAGTACATCACCGAAAAACACACTTCTCAGCCGCCATTAATTTAAATCTACCTAAAGTATTGGAGCACAATGGTATGTTCGATGAATAATTAGTTTTAAAATTGATGTGTGAAAGATAAGGACAAGGTCTAAAGATTGTGGGAGGAGACAGCCCATGAGGCATCAGCCCACACGGCACTCCGTCTCGCGCACGGAGTAGGTCTCGCGCCTCTCAGCGGCGCCCGCAAGGCTGACATTATTCTATCGAAGTGCAAACATAAGCTGGTTTTGAAGAATGGGATAGGCCTTCAATATCAAATAGTAAACACACGTTCGTCACACTGAGTCACACATGTTTGAATTCGTTTTGAGCCACGTTATCATTGCTCGTATTTATTTTATTATGAAAGGACATGAACACGTAACATTTTAAATAAAGTAATCAGTAATCGTAAGTACAATTTAAATACAGATTAAGTGTAGTCGTTTAAACCGTTTCAATTACCCTTCGAAACCAGTTTATAGCTCTATTCTGTACGCATATAAAATATATTCATCATATAATTAACAGCGTTTAATATTTAGCAGGCCTCCTTGACCTGAATGACCTTTATAAGGTATTTGTCATGACCATAAAGGTAAGGGGCTTAACGAGCGTGTGTTGACTGGAGTGCAGCGGTGGCGCGTGTTTCCTGGCGGAGTGGCTCGCCGGCACGCTAGCACGCGCACGACTCCCAGAATGCGTGTCGTTAACGAATGCTAGCCGTTGTAGTACCTCACAACTCACAAATATAGCGTTCCCGATAGGGATGTGAGAAATTAATCGATTACTTTTTCTATAAAATATACGTTTCGTCATCTTGGCAATGATCGCCGAGTGAGTCAACATAAATGAATGGTGAACAAGTAAATACCAACAAAGATATGAAAGCGAACTGATAAGGATATTTTGAGGGCTTATCAACAGGATTAGGTTTGTAAGTTGGATCACAGACGCAGGCTGATAAATAAGGCCTTGGCCACATTACCATAGTATGGCGTCGTTAACGTGAAATGGCAGAGTGCCTTACTGCGGCACTTTTACCGTGTCTTGCTACCCATACGGTGTCTAGAAAGGCGTCGCATCGTACCAAAATCAATTTTAAAAATGATAATAATTTATTTTGTTAATTAAGAGTACAGTTAGCAGTTTTAATATTCTCTACCATATTCGGCCACAGGCTGGTGTACAAATATATGGTGTGTATGGTGTATTTATAAGTAAAACGCAAACCAAATAAAATATCAATTTTAAGTAAAGAAACTTGAATGTTAATAAATCATTTAAAATAATAATGTCAAGATTGACAAGGAAAAATTTGTTATTTGATTAAAATGTCAGTAAAATTAAATAAATAGAAAATAATAAAACTAAGTAGGTAGTATAATAACTCTACAACACCAACCTCTAATACTTACTACTTACTACAACACCGTACTGATCGTACCGCGTCATCGAGCTGTTCAGGCACTGCGTTTGCAAAAATTGTACGATTAGTTTTCAACCAAAAGGTTTTACGACATTGCCTTGTCGTGTATTAACATGATGCGGCACCGTATACAATAATTTGCTCGATGCGGTAGGTAACGTGCCGCATCCAGGCGCCGCCGCCGTGTTGTTTCCGACGCCGCGCCGTGGTGATGACTAGAGTACCTAGTGCGAATTAGTTGATAATATTGTATCTAAAAATGTTTCTGACGTTTGCCGCTCCGATTGGCCCGCTACATGCCCTTAACCAATCAGAGAGCCATACGTGGTAAACGTTTTAATAAAAACAACTCACACTCTGTGCACTGGCCGCTATTGTCTACTTGGCATGTATCAGCTTTTGTTTTAATTTAGAGTTGCCGGTCGTGTTATTGTTCCGGCCGGGTGCGTTGCACGGAAGCCGTTTGCTCGTAATCACCATTACAGGCAGGCGCGGAGCTTATTACGCGTTCTAAACTTCAAACATTCGTGTGTTAACATTGCTAAGTTTATTATTATTAGATTGAACGCATAATACTTGTTTGATTAAGTGAATAACTATCGTTTATGGTTCCAATTGTGTTAGACATGAAAACACTTTGAATTCATTATGTAGATCGGCTTCGGTTATGATTCTCTTTATACATCGGTCTGCCTATATTTTATAGTGTTTGCATCAATTTAGAACATATTTAAATTGATAACTTTTCCAAAATAATTACAAATTTTACTGCTAGATATCAGTGTTAAATACTCGTCGACAGATCAGGTCCGCTCCACACTGGACACCCAAGTGCACGTCGCACTTCATGACGCTAAGAACCGTCACAGATGGCGAGATTCCATCAATAAGAAGCCAATCCAGCGGGAACTTCACCACCCTCAGTAATGAGGAATACGACTCGAGGAGGAGGACTGATGACAATTCTAATAATTCTAAAAATGGCCAGGATATAATGTATTATTACAGAGTTCCAGTGCCTAGTTTCTGGCTTCATTATCAGATCAGTTTGATGCTACCGTTTCATCAGCGCAATTTGTTTAAATTTATTTAATCATAGTATAGGGAGTTTTTGAAATCTTTTAATTACTCTATATAGTATATGTATAATAAAATGGTCTGCTTCACTAGGCCAGTCTATTTCTTCAAGTGGTACTTTCTGGAAGCAAATGCGACGAATATAGGTATACCTGTATATTTATTGACGAAAATATCAAAATCCTATAATATTGGAAGAGCTCCCCTCAATTTCTCATGGATCAACAGAACTTGATTTTGATAGAAATGAAACCAATTTGAAAGTATATACTATCAAACAAAAAACATATATAAAAATATATGTGTTATGGACCGGGTGATTAATGCGGGCATTATAAATAATGTTCAAGCATTATGAATAATATCAAGCTCTATTGGACCAAGTGATTAATTACTATCTTAACTTCAATATTTATCACATTGCGCGGTCATTATTATATTGCTACATGACAATTGGGCAATTTGATAATAAAGCTAAAGACGCGGTTCGAGGGCGGGGAGGGAAGCACGCAGGGTGTGACGGTTGCATATTAGAAAATCAAAACTTTCCTGAGTAAATTTCAAAAGAACAACGTACAAATCAACAAAGTTTAAAATAACGATGGTCATTTGATCAAAAGTTCAGCTGATCAAAGTCTAGAATATGTTTAAATTATTTATTGACCAAATCGTTCAAAGGTCAAAATAGATTACTGGATAAATTATTAATTATCAAATGGATTAACTGAAAAAGGTAAAAATCTCGAATGGACGAAACAACTTGGACGTAGCGCGCGGTTGGTCACCGTTCTAACCTAACCTAACCTATTTTACCCAGTTCAAAGTGCAATCAAAATACAATCACATTTTTACGAGAGATTGTAGGTATTATTAGTTATTTTGAACTGGCAGAGTTTTAAGGTAGATAATAGGCTCCTTGATATAATTAATCCAAAGAAGAGAGTTTGATTATTTTAAATGGTTTAATATTTAGTTTATTTTAAGTTAAATGACAATACCAATAAAAAAAATGGTAATTAAATATGTTTGTATTACTCTGCCCAAAAGGTGATGAGCCGTATGTATAATGCCCGGTCAATTTGATTATTGGAATAATTATTATCAAACCGCACTCTCATATTGGGCATTTTTCATAATGACCGGGTATTATGTATAATGCCTGATTTATCATTTGGTCCATAACATATACATCAAATCGGTTAATAAATGATGGAGTTCTGAGGTAACAAACGTACAAAACTGCAAAACTTTTTTATTCGAAAACGATTAAAAACTTCTTCAAAAGAGTAACACGCCAAACTAAAATCTCAAGAAATTTCAAAAGTTGTTCTCTGCATTGATTTATGTACGTTTCTTTGTTCCGGACAGGAAAAGCTTGGTGGTCGATGTTTGATACACAGAGACAGACACCCACGCTCGTCATTACTGTTGTACGTTGAACAACAAAGATACATCAACAAACACCGCCCAGTTCAAAAAGTTCTCGGAATTTGTAGATCTACGTATAGATACAGAACACGACGTGTAGAGTCGCGAAGACCACTTTCGTCAGGTCTCTATAGATATACTCGTACTATCTAGTTAGCACTGTGTGCGCGTGTATCACAATATTTATTGATGAAAAGTAAGAAAATGTTTAATAAGAAATTAATTAAGAAAATGAGACATAGTCTTGATCAGGGTTGCCAGGCCGTTAGGTTATTTAATCTAATAAAAAAACTTCTATATAATCGTAAAAGATACTTTGTAAGTGCAGAGTCTTACTTTTGGTTGGCCTGTTCGTCTTCTAGTTAGTGATTCTGACTGCTATGCCGGAGGTCGTAGGATCGATTCCCTTCCAAGACAAATGATTGTGTGACACGATCACACAAATATTTGTCACGTTCTGTGTCTGGGTGTAATTATCTATAATAAGTATCTAGGTATTTAGGAATATACACCGCTAAATCTTAATCGTTTTAATCCCGTGGAGGGTCGATCCGGTACAGTGACGTTTTCTTAAAGAAATTAATTTCGTACATGCGTAAATTAATACGAGTTCTGAAAAACTTACACACACAACTTACTTTATTTTTTAATTTTGTCTTAACAAATCGATAGTGTTTCATGTACCGGATCGACTCTCCACGGGATTAAAACAATTAAAATTTAACGGTTTTTAAGCATGTTTATCAATAGTTTAACACTCATAACACAAGCTCTGCTCAGCATCGAACTAGATAGTAGTATTGTGTGAAAGTAGTGGAATATTATTATTATGAACAAAGAGTCTAAATTTCAACGAAAATTGAAGTACAACGGATTTTGTAATTAGCCCGGTGACATATAGATAAGTTCTTTTAAGTGCACAATGTGCGGTCCAGACTAGGAGCGGCGCCGCGGCGCACGGCATTTCGAAGGTTACGCGCGTTGTCCAATAGTGCTATTTGTGTCACTTGAACTTTGCACTGATCAAGGTTTTCGACAGGACAATATATCTATCCAAGTCTAGGTAATCTAGCCAACAATAATAAAGAGAATAATGAACATTTGAGCAAACCAATGATGATTGCGTCGATGAGATACCTAGATTCTTTTTCATGGTAATAACGATGTTCAACTAGACTTATAACGTATCGTATAATATTCAGCAATACGCTGAATACCGAATAATCTGCAAGCTTCACGGTCGAAAAGCCGAATGTTGGGCAAAAGTATTCGGCCCATAGTGGCGCCAAAATTTCAATCTCACGCAGCTCAAAAAGAAATAAAACTTTATTTAGGTAAGTATTAAGAACATATCACGTCATGACAATCCATACACAAGTAGCAAACCAGAAAAGGTTCGTTTTAGATAAATATTGCAGTAAAATATTTATATTGTCGAGGCTAGGAAGTATAAATTTTTATTCAGAGCACTTTTTCTATGAATCTGGAACGGTCTATGTGAAACATAGAGTAAACTACTTCCGGACATTCACGTCTTGCACTTTTAAATTTTGATTATATTGATTCAAATACATTAAAAATTACAACAAATTTATTTATAAATTTTGTTATAAATAAATCAAACTAGATTTACTTGTTTCCAGTCATCTCACTACAACAAAAGTATTCGGTATTCAACCAAACTGTATATAGAAATTCGGCATTTAGCCGAATATTATAAATAAAAGTACTGCAAATGTCATTGACTTCGGCTCTTTTTTTAGGGTTCCGTAGCCAAATGGCAAAAAACGGAACCCTTATAGATTCGTCATGTCTGTCTGTCTGTCTGTCCGACATACAGCCACTTTTTTCCGAAACTATAAGAGCTATACTGTTGAAACTTAGTAAGTAGATGTATTCTGTGAACCGCTTTAAGATTTTCACACTAAAATAGAAAAAGAGCAATAAATTTTGGGGATCCCCATACTCAGAACTGAAACTCAAATTTTTTTTTTGATCAAACCTATATGTGTGGGGATATGGATAGATCTTCAAAATTGATATTGAGGTTTCTAATATCATTTTTTTCTAAATTGAATAGTTTACGCGAGAGACACTTCCAAAGTGGTAAAATGTGTGTCCCCCCCCGTAACTTCTAAAATAAGTTAATGATAAAACTAAAAAATATATATGATGTACATTACATTACAATACGTCATAAATCTAAAAAAATACACTGTTATTAAAACATCGATCAAAGTTACAACGAACTACAAGAACTTTTATATTATGTTACTTGCTGCTACGGAACCCTCCATGGGCGAGTCCGACTCGCACTTGGCCGGTTTTTTTTTCTCTTCGCGTGAAAAAATAATATATGTAGGCTTCACTAACTTTTTCTAAGTATAATTTTACACTATCAGTGATACAAAGCTGATAGAATTTTGTTTTATCCAGTAATTTTTTAATTTCTTAAAATTCAGAAGTTTGTTTTTTCACAGCTTCAAGGGACCACAGACCTGAGTTACAACTTGATACCTCCACATGTTTTAATTTTACTTAACACGCCACGCGTTTTAATTTCACTCGATTCTTCCACGGATTCCCGAGGTATAGGGTCTTGACAGACAGATAGACTGACAGACGGACAACAAAGTGGTCCTAGGGTTTCGCATTTTTCCTTTTGAGGTACGGAAACTTAAAAAAACGAAACTTGCGTTTATTGCGTAACGATATATATACCTATAAGTTTCGGATAATGTCTAAATTAGAGGTTATGACAGACTGGTTTGTCATGTCCGGTCAAACAAATAGTATATAATCTAGCCTAGAAATATAAGTCATATCTCGCTATTTCTATTGTAAAATAAAAAATTATGTTGTCCTAAAAGTAATTTTACAACTTAATTTTTTGTATATGCGTAACCAGAATATATCAATATTTTTTTTTTATTAATGATAGGCTTGCGTTTGACCACTATCTCACCTGATGGTAAGCGATGATGTGGTCGACGATGAAGCACGCTTGCCTAGAAGAAACCTATTCACTCTCGACTTAAAGACTCCTAAGTTGTAGCTATCAGGAAACACAGATTCCGGCAGGGAATTCCACTCCTTGGCTGTACGCACAATAAATGTGTTCGCAAAACGTTTTGTGCGTATAGGTGGGATGTCTACCATGTACCGGTGGCGCAACGCTGTACGTCGTGTGGTCCGATGATGGAACGGACGAAATCATGTATTTCGAATAGACCTTTTGCAGGCACTTTTGAATGGTTAAATGTCGGTCAGTCCAAGAAAAGTGAAACTAAATTGCACGTTCCAAAGAGTAGGTCTCTATGGAGAAGAACGTGCAAGCATCTTTTAAATCATATGTGTTACATACATATAATGCTTAGTTACAAATTTTCAGATTGCTTCTATTGTGTAAGCACAATGTAGACAATAAAAACTATAGTTGGTTCAGAATCAGTAGCTAAATCGATTCCAATAGTTTTTATACCATGTTATATATTTACCTTATTTTTTTTGAATAGGTCATAAATTGGACCACTAAGTATAACACAATTCACGGAAGGTCATAGCGGGCATTACATACCAGCAAACAGCTGGGTGCAAGTGCAAAACAGCCCCTCAGTCACCTGGATGGTCCGCTGACTATGTATTTTTGCTGACATAACAAGAAATTTGAAAGGTGAAATTTTGTAAATAGATTCTAAACATAAAAAAATACTAGACAGGTGTTTCAGATTTCGTAATAAATACTAAAAATAAGGTTGTATAATTTTAAAATTCAAACATCAGTAACCGAAACTAGGGGATAATTATATATTTTCATATCCATAACTGTATCCGAAACCGATATAATTCGTATATCCGTATTCAGATCCGAAATAACATATCTGCCCCCCTAGCCAAGTTAAAATCGTTACGTTTTGCTTCTCCTTCCTCGGTCTGACGTCGTCATCTCAACGCTCAGTCACGTGGTCAGAACAAAGAAATTGGAGGCATGGCGGAAAAGTGCCTGATGGTCTATTTCAAATAAATTATTTTATTTTTTTTTATTTTAAACTGTTAAACGGTTCCATGGAGCTATATAGGGTAGCTCAATCCCATTTTTCGCTCGCACGCTTGACAATTCAACATGTCATGATAACGCACCAGGAAAAGCACTTTTAACAGGTCTGTGTAGTTAGTATATATGTAAATATATCTTTAATGGTAGTTAATAGGTACTTTAGGAAATCGATTTTGCAATAAAAAGTGACGGTTGAGAACCGTTGTGATATAAACTAAGTACCTACCTACAACCATAACCATTTATTATATCACCGGATACAACGCATATTCGGCAAGCCTATTTAAAATAATGCTAATTACTCCAAGTTTTGAAGAAACAATGTGAAATATCAGAACGATTAATGTGCGGGAAAGACTTAATCCCACGGCCAAAACAGAGCTATGTAATCATTAGACTAGATCTGGATGATATCATTGCTCTTTGATCCGGGTCGCCTTGGCTGCTAAACGCGAAAAAAACAGTCTCACTATTATTAGATATTTTTTTGCCATTACAAATATCAACACGCGAAATCTAAGATTGGTGTCAAATGCGTCTGAAGTGCGAAAGGATGCTTGTGTATACTTTAGAAAACATTAAAGTGTTTTATAAACTGACTAATTATTTTTTAATTTAAAAGGGGACATAGATTTATATGTATGCCAGTTAGTAGGTTCAAATCAAATCAAATCAAATATATTTTATAGGCCTACATGGGCACTTATAAAACGTCAGAAGCTAGTACACGGTTCCAAACTGGTCCTTTCCTATAGAGAAGAACCGACAAGAAACTCCATGGTTACTCTTTTAAAAAAAGTGGTTGTTTTTACAATATTGATAGATATTATGTAAGAATAGTGTAGACCAGTCAAATATTGTACACAAAAGCACAATCAAAATTTTCTCAGTAAAAAACAAAGTAAGTCGTAATAGGAAGTAGTCTAAGAGTTCGTGGAGTATACAGTGTTCTCACATTCACATTACAAAAACAGGCTATATAAAAAAAAAGAAATCAGGAATAATATAATAATTACAACTATCAATAAAATGTTAACAAAATAAATTACTAACAAATTTGTGACAGTTGAAATATAAATAAATAATAAAAAAAAAATTGTAAAAGCAATGTGTCGGAGAAAATAAAAATGTATATATAATTATTAAAACCAAGATGGAGCAGTTAATAGACAAAATATTGATGATTTACCAAGGGGGCCACATGTGCAGAGGTAGTCATTGCCAAACAAGCGTGTCTCCGACATAGTCTTTAACCTTGTAATATGCTTTTTCGGTTAGGACACGCTTGATATGAGATTTGAATTTTCCCTCATTAAGTTCAGTTACCGCCTGTAGGACCTCTGTCCACTGTAATGTTCTCGTACAAACACTGGCTCGCTCGCAAGCGCACGCGCAGCAACAACCACGTGTACTCTCGCTCACAGCGCTCTCGTAACTCCGTGGCTCACATAAGCGTCGCTTGCCCGAGATAGCGTATATCTATATTTAAGTATAGATACTCCTAATACAAACACTACATCCCTTTCATGTTCAAAAATATTTATTTGAGATTAAAAAGAAACTATGAAAAAATTCGAAGCAAAGGTACAGTAAAGAAATATCCTTCCACATCGATTTAAACTTTTGATTAACAGCTGATCCTTAATTCTCATCTCCGTTATTTTAAACAAATCTTTAAATGGATCTAGCTTAGTTTACTTGCTCTGCCCGTTTATAATCATTAGGAAGTCTCAGATTGAAGAAAAAAAAATTTTTTTTTTCTTATTCTAATTAAACCTACACTTTTTTTTTTTAGGTTACTACGTACTCTATATTGCGTAACGCATCATTTATCATGGCACTTAAATTAACCTCGGGGTTCTACATCCTCTTTTGACATCAACGGCAGAGAAAACGAAGTCTTGCCTATCGAGAGTTCCAAAGGAGCACCAGTGTTCGTCGTTTGGTTAAGTGTCTGTAACTGTACAGCCAATCGCGAGTTGGACTTCGCCTAATGAACCCTACCACAAATGGTCCCTGGTCTCTACAGTCGCTATTAGCATTGGTTCTAACACGAACATCTCATATTTGTCCTCCTCATTCACACGGGTTTGTCCCGTCGCGATGAAAGTGTTAGACAATGTTACTTGAATCACAGAACTCTAAATTATTTAGATGAGACTACCAGTAATTTTAATCAAAACCTTCAATGTTTTAGTGTCGTTACCAATTACCAGAGAGTTATTTTTAGCTTTACCTTCTGACCAACTTCAAACTGACGGTAAATTAACTTTACGATCACGCAATGAGATACAGTTTCGCGATAAGAAGTCACGTATGGCACTACTACAGGACGTACGCTTAGGGTCCAGTCATATCTTATGGTTTCACCCATTTGAGGTAGCCCGCTAACTGGTATCAGTATGAAATTCTACGACTAGGTACTTGCGAGTCTCAATTCATTAAATCCCAAGCAAACGCCGGCGCCCGCGCATTCACTGTCCCTCCAATTGACACGATCGAAAGGTTAAATCATAAAACCCGACTCTTTCATAAAAATTAAATTATTTCTTATTCAAGTTTTTGTGGCGCAGTTGCCAAAAAATAAACTTTACCACACGTCAAATCGTCTTTAGAACGGTCCCATACTCGAGAAAACTTAGGTAAAAACCACCAGGAGTAAGCTACTAGACCTATAAACTGTTCTAACTGAGCTACGATAAAAAGTAGGGGCAGAGTCGAATGTACGTTATCTGTTTTCTGCTAATAGGTCCTATTTCTTCTAACTTCACCACTTGACTTTATTTCATATCCTAGCAACACGAGTTGCATTATCAAAACAACCCTTTTTTTTTCACTTTTCCAAATCTAACGAAAATCCGGCTGTAGACAACGATTTTTTAAAACTACATTAAGTCTCCCGACGTCTCTCTTAATAGTTTATCAGCGAATCATTAAACCAAATGCCTAATCACGCCAACTATATTCACCTGTACTCTGTTCGAACATAATCATTTTGACTCAGTGGCATCAATTTGTTTTCAAAATAAACGGCTAATCAATAATTTAATATTATTCCAGTTGGCTATAAACTCTAGCCTGTTTTAGTAAGATTACCAACATAATACATCGCTCGGTCAACCTAACAATATTATTGCAAATTGCTCTGAACGTTGAATCTTCTATTTACTCTTTTACAGATCATAGTTTAAGTCAGTGATATCAGTTATTTACTACGGACCACAACATTAAATTTTATTTGATATCAGTAACAATCACAGCTTGTAACTAAAACTGAGGGTACATTTAATTTACTCCTTCAACTTTTTTAGTTACTATTTTAAATTATAAAATCATGACAATTTGAAATAGATTGTTTACTTAGATTCGTATCAACTTTTAATTTCATTTAAAACGAGCAACTTTGAACTACCAGCACACTAATTTTATTCCCTTTATAATTTTACCAAAAAAGAAACCCAAAGAAACCGTAGCCCAAAGACTAGTTTCTTCTGAACGCGAGAATAGTATAGAAAACCAGCTGATTCGGCAAATATTGTTTTGTCGTATAAATGTTTCTAATGAATATTATGGTAGTCCAATAAAATACAGGAAAAGTTTTTAACCACTGCGTAAATTTTTTTTGGTGGCTCAGTGTAAGTAATAGAACACATTTCCATTTTTAGTTTATAACTTTTTTTTTCACATTTTTCCACCTTGTCCCATTTTGAAATAAGCATAACATGGACATAATTTAATCGTAATACTATTAAATACTATGAATGAAAACGCGCTGGCCGCCGCGCCGCCCGTTGTACGAGACGGGGGTGCGGGGGGAAGGGGGCGGGGGTATGCGGCGCCGGCGGCGGCCTTTGATGTGCGGATCTGCAGTACGTCACTTGCGGGAGCGGGGTTCGGACGTTCGCTCATATTCATCCCTGCGCGCGTGTGTGCCGCGTACTCGTGTCGTCACGATGTCGAACTTTACTCACCGCGAATACTACGAAATGGTGCGAGTGTATCTACTTAGCCACGAAAATTTACGAGCAGCACGAAGAAGATATGAGAGGGAGAGCGTACCTCGTATGCGAGCCCAAGGGATCCGTAATCCTACGGTACCTAATGAAAGGACAATTCTTGCAGCAAATCAAAGGCTGCTTGATCACGGCCAGTTCAGAACCCCGAGCCATGCACTAGGGTCTGGCAGACCTCGACTGGCAAACAAAAAATAAATAACGCTTTCAATGAAGTGAAAAGTGATACTAGTGACCTAAACAAACTAAATGCAAACTTATTTTAACCCTAGATTACTACTCTACGTCGCAGAGGCGCCCGCGTTTTTGATATATTGCTCTCTCTTTTTATTTTTCGCACATATGGCATTCACGTTCAGGGGCATCTCAGGCATCGCCAGCACGTGTCGCAGGACGGTGGTTGCATTACGATAAGTGTGCTAGTTTTTTTGATATTACTACCCTTGGCGCTCCAAAGACGTATAAGTAGCTTGTATGTAAGTTTTGTGCTATTAATTAAATCATTTTTTAGTGGGTTTTTGCATTATTAGTGTGTTTTATCTTTTTTTTGGGTATGTTTTGAAGCTTCAACATCTGAAAAACCCCTGGGTTGAATATAATTTATGAAAATACTTAGCACGCAGTTGACTACTGAATGAATGCAAAAAAGACTAGAAGTACCTACTTTGAAACGCAATATACGGGATAATATCGAAGTTATCCTGAAAAAACCTTCGGATAACTCTTTTGTAGAAAATGGGGGTCCACCACCGCCAAAAATAAAGAAGATATTGCTTTTATTGTTCATCTAAAAAGAAGAGGATGTCCAAAATGACGTGCGCAAAATCTATCTGTGGCGAACATCAAGTTCATGTATATATCAAATGCATCTAAAATATTTTTTTTGTTACTTTGTTAGTTTTTTTTAGTTAATTACTTCATAATTAACTATTTTTTAGGAGAAGTGCATACTCTAAGTTCTTTTTTCTTAATTTTTAATGAGAAATCTGTTTAATGATCTAAATACCTAAAATTTGTTTCCAAGATTTATTTGATTAAAGATTTTATAATAGAAATATATAAATATTATTTAAAATTGTGTTTTTCTCTTTTAAGTAATATATACAATTATATAAACAGTAAAAAAATATCAATCACACTTATAGGTTTTGAATAAAATCTAGTCAAAATGATGCGCCTCGCGAGCGTATGAGTAGTTTCTTTGTACGTCGCAACTTGAGTAGTAATGTAGGGTTAAACGTGCACGTTTATGCCTGGAAAAAGGAGGAGGTCACTTCGAACAATACCTTAAATACTGTGATTAACGAAATGTAGAGGTAAGAAATTATAAACAATCTTAGTGTGTTAGGTTCTTTTTGATTGGACATTGTTGTAAATAGGTAGTTGATTCCAATTTTTTAAATACGCCAGAATGCAATTTTTTCAATTCAAATTTTATCATGAGTAATTATCATACATAAATGTTTTAATTTGAATGTAAAAATTATTACTTGATTTATTTTCTGCATTTTGATGGTCCTAAGCCCATGAAAGTATGAAGGAAAAATTGGAATTACCTAAACTTAAAAAGTAGCACGAAATTGCGGTCAGTAACCGCACCGCGTAGGTACTTACGTCGGCGCCGTCGCATCGAGCGATCGCACATAAGTACTTACCTACAACTCAGCTGATACAGCTTGCCGGTCGGGCGACCAGTCGACGCGTGAGTCGGTCAACCGGGCGCCAGACTGGCAAGCGACCATAAAATAAATTTCTATGTAAATAAGTCTCGTAAGCGATAACTTTATTTTTTACTATTAACACATATCAAAATAAAAAATACGTGTTTATTAAAATATATTCAAGCTTATCATGACAAAATTTGCGCACTGGTTAAAAACTTTTCCTGTATAAATATTATGATTTCCTACCTAGCCGACTACTCCTGCCTAACTAACAACTACCTTAAGCTACCTAAATAACACTGAACTACTCGGTCAAATAATATTTACACGCAACAATTCATCTACCCTAGAACGTGGTATGTTCATTTCGAATATGTCCTTCATATAGCTGGTCTGCGTGTTCCTTGTTTCCGGGACAGTCTGCTGGGCGTACCCACATATTCCGCTTGGTAGCTTGCGTTTGATAGGTACACATGTTGAAAATGCTGTCTATACCTCACCTTTTTTGCTCCATTACACACACATACTCGTACATTACCATGGATATCGATATCTATGTACATTACATTTTTTAATTATTCACTTTGCTTATTATTTTATGCCTATTAACTTTATATATTTATCTACATTTCACTCAAAACCATCTGAGCGTCCGAATATCACCACAGGGATCCAGCATAATATCAGCGTCAGGTACTTTTGCCTGACACATGCGACATGCACACCGCACTATGGGTCTATATTGCTATTTCTCTTTTTTTTTCTTGGTACCTACATGTGTTATTATTTTATTTTTTATTCTTTCTTTTGTTGTTGTCTATGTGCTTAGTTTTTATAATCTGTGTGCTTTATGTATTTTGGTGCATGTTTTGTGCTGTAGCCAATAAAGGATTTATCTATCAAAGGATTTATCTATCTATCTACCCGCTCACGCATTATTTTTATTGTTCCGCGCTAGACCGCTATGGTCGTCTTTTACAAAGATGAGTTAATTAAACGGATAAGGTCACTTTATGTGACACGCGTTTGTAGCATACCGATAATAAAATAGTTCAATTTCGATTTAACGCAGAAATAATCGCAGATTAATATTCCAGGGATACGTCAATGTCAACAATGTCAAAATTATCTACGGAAAAATAAGCACTGTCATAAAAGAAATCGTAACAGTATCTATTAGATCTGCCAACGCGCGACGATAGTTGAAATTACAATTGCTTACGTCGTGAAAATTGGCAATTTTTTAAAATGTATCGCGATCATACTAACTGAACTGAGTCCTTACAACAATACCTCACGGTCTAACTTATTGCCCAAATGGAGTATTTCGGGCGTTAGCAAATTGATGATAAATCGGCTTCAGAAGACTCAATAGACCTCCTATTGTGGCAACTTGAAAAGTCATTTCTAAACTGTACCCTGCTGTCAATGACAAGTGTATAGTATACAGGAGAACATGAACATTTAATTCTCGCGAGCAAAATATTTCCAATTGAATGGAGATCTTTAAATCACAAAAGTTCCAATTTAATGGATGGTTTTAGATCGCAGTATTTTCAATTTAATGGAGATCTTAAACCCACGAAAGTTCCAATTTAATGGATGGTTTTAGATCGCAGTATTTCCAATTTAATGGAGATCTTAAACCCACGAAAGTTCCAATTTAATGGATATTTAAAGATCACAATAATTTCCAATTTAATGGAGATCTTTAAATCACAAAAGTTCCAATTTAATGGATGGTTTTAGATCGCAGTATTTCCAATTTAATGGAGATCTTAAACCCACGAAAGATCCAATTTAATGGATGTTTTAAGATCGCAAGTATTTCCAATTTAATGGAGATGTTAAAACCACAAAAGATCCAATTTAATGGATGTTTTAAGATCGCAAGTATTTCCAATTTAATGGAGATCTTAAAACCACAAAAGATCCAATTTAATGGATGTTTTAAGATCGCAAGTATTTCCAATTTAATGGAGATCTTAAAACCACAAAAAATCCAATTTAATGGATGTTTTAAGATCGCAAATGTTTCCAATTTAATGGAGATCTTAAAACCACAAAGGACTTTTTTTTTATCACACAACGCCATCCAGTCCCAAGCCAAGCAGAGCTCGTGTCATGGGCACCAGACGATCGACAAACACACCCATTCACCTTGGAGGTGAATCACACACACTTCGCGTCCATCACACAAACATTCGCCAACGAGGCGGGGATCGAACCCACGACCAACAGGCCCGTCCATTACAAGTACAAATATCAGAATTCAAATTATATCAGTTAATTATTCAAGCAGTGAAGAATATGTTTCCTTGTTCTAAGTGCTCCACAACGCAACCACTATTGCAACTTTGTACACCATATTTATTTTGCCATTTATATTTCCAAGCCCAGAAACGGACCATACGTACAGTGTACATCCGCTACAATGTAGCTACATATCTCAAACAACATAACGTCTTCACGAAGGTATACAAAACAAAACGTTGTGGATTATAGAAAAATAACCGTAGGTATGTACTCGTACCTACAAAGTTGAAAGGCGTATATTATGTAGGTTGATATCTAAGAAGCTGCTTTTCCACTCACCCATCGCAAACATCGAGCATGGTTTAAAAGCCTGTTGCTTCATCAAACGCAATCCAGCGCGATGCTTGACGAAAAGGCAACGTGATAATACCTGAATACTCTGTAATAGTAAATACCGTGATTTACTCGAAAATTCTACAAAACTTGTTCCAGCAAATGCGTGTTTTTTTTTTCCTTAAAAGTTTTGAAAAACATTGTCATTATTTAGAATCTTGATAAAATTTGCTAGGCTTTTATGTTGTATTTTTTTTTTACTTTTCACTTGTGAGCAAATTATGAAGTGTCAAAGCTCATGCAAAATAGCAGATTTTCAGAGGTCTTAACTGGATTTGATTTGAATTTGTTTTTTATTAGATTTGTAAGAGCGGTTGTACGAAAAACAGTGAAAATGCATGGGATGCATCCCCTTAAGAAAACGTTACGAGTATTGTTGCTACCAGTCATAAAATGTAGGTACTTTCCTTTCCTTCTTTTGATTTATATATAAAATACTGAACATACCTTTTTACTCGTCGCCAAATGTAGGACCTCTGCCCACTGTAATGTTCTCGTACAAACACTGGCTCGCTCGCAAGCGCACGCGCAGCAACAACCACGTGTACTCTCGCTCACAGCGCTCTCGTAACTCCGTGGCTCACATAAGCGTCGCTTGCCCGAGATAGCGTATATCTATATTTAAGTATAGATACTCCTAATACAAACACTACACCGCCTTTGGCAGCTTATTATAAAAGCGAATGCTGTTTACTAAGAATGACTTGCTAGTCTTAGCTAGTCTCCATTTGGGTATGACAAGTTCGTGTTTACTACGTGTATTTTTGTTGTGAAAATCGCTTCTAATTTTAAAGAGTCCTAAGTTTTTACGAACATACTAAATGCTTTCCAAGATGTAAAGAGAAGGCAGAGTAAGTATATCGATTTCTTTGAATTTATTTCTGACGAACTCGTGAGGGCCCATTTTATAAATAGCCCGGATTGCTCTCTTTTGTAATATGAAAATTGAGTCTACGTCAGCTGCAGGTCCCCACAGTAAAATGCCATAAGACGTAATACTATGGAAATAAGCATAGTACCCTAACCTAGCTGTGGCTACATCTGTCAATGGCCTTATTTTTCTTACTGCATATGCAGCTGAACTTAGTTTTCCCGAGAGAGTTCTAATATGAGAGACAATGAAATTAGGTTAAAAAATTTGACATTCTTTATTTAAAGAAAAGTAACATACAATTACAGAAAGCAGTGGTGGCCGAGTGGTAATGGCTCCGACTTACGAGTTGTAGGTCACGGGTTCAAACCCTGCCAGGCACATTACTTTGTGTAATTTGTTTCATCAATACTACTGCTCTTAAAACGGTGAAGGAAAACATCGTGAGGAAACCTGCATGTCCTAGAACCAAAAATTCGAAGACATGTGACTAACCCGCACTAGGTTCGTGTGGTGGATTACGGCCCACTCCTAGAGAGGAGGCCTGAGTCCCAGTTGTGGGAACATTAAAAAGGCTGATGATGATGATGAACATACAATTAGTGTTCTTTATAATTATATTGACATTGATATCGGAATTAAATTATTAAAAAAAATCGGGCGCTCATCTCCTCCTGCGAAGCAAAGGAGGAGGCCGACTGCATCAGGCAACGGCGCTCAAGCCTTAGCCGCCGCCGCGATTCCGATCCCGAATTCCGGCCACCGTAGGCGCGGGCTTGCGGCCGGCGAGCAATGGGTAGCTCGCTATCCGACCGTCCGGTAACTGTCTGGACCGAGCCAAAGTCGTCGATGGCGCGCACTATTACCGAGCGCCTCAAGGAGTTGTCATCAACCGCAGGGGTCCAACTGGGTCGAAGCCTACTGGGGCTAGGGTCTTTTTCAGAAAGGAAGGGTCGGCCTGCTATTAAAAGGCAAGAAGGAACTGGGTGGGTTTTTTAGTCAATAAGAGTCTGACACTATCTCCCGCTCCACCCAAGGCCGGGGGATGTCATTTGGATGATTTTTACCCACCGAAAAAAAAAACCATCTCAAGATGAAGAAAAAAATTAAGGAAACAAAACTAAAGAAAGATCTATATCTCCAGAGGCTTGAAAGACATCCTAATGCATTCAAGACTCGCGGGCTTGCGGACAGTCGTGGGCTTGCGGACAGTGAGCAATGGGTAGCTCGCTGTCCGGCCGTCCGGTAACTGTCCGGACCAAGCCCAAGTCGTCGACGGCGCGCGCTGTTCCCGCGCGCCTCAAGGAGTTGTCAGCAACAGCAAGGGCCCAGCCGGGTCGAAGCCTACTGGGGCCAGGGTTATCCGAAAGGGCGCTCGAGCCCCGGCCCCGTTATGAAGGCTTGAAGGAACGGGATGGGTTTTTTAGTCAGTAAGAGTCTGACACTATCTCCTGCTCCGCCCAAGAGCGGGGGTATAAGATGATTTTTCCCACCGAAAAAAAAGGCTGAAGACTCGAAGTACAAACATAACGTATAAATTAATATGGTCCACTGAAGAGAAGATGCCTTTACGAAAGACTCAGTCGAAGCAATAATATGTAACAACACACCTGCTTATAACAAAAGCTGATGACAGATAAAATGATATTGAAAAATACAATAGGGATAATAAAAGTCCATCTCCAGGCGTTATGAAACGTGGCAACACAGGTACTGGGCCCAAATATATTGAGGGAAGAAAAAACCATCGGTTCGACAAGAGGAAGAAGCGTTATGAAAGCAAAGGTTTCACAGACAGTAATTTTAAATTGCATCGTTCATGTTATACAAGCTCCATAATTTCAAATATTCCGTTTTGGAAATCGACTTTTGAAGATTTGTTTGGAGACAACCAGACGAGACAGATACCTGAGAAAAGGAACAATCCCATTCGAAACGTGATGTATGGTCACATTATGTATGTACAAAGTAGTAGGAAACATGTAGGTCGTAACATCACTTAAAATGACATCGCTTTGTGTTTCTAGCTGTAAACTAGAGTTTTCCATTACGCCGGATGGTTCAACGTTACGATGAATGATCCGTGTGAAGACGGCAACAGCTCTGTTACTGAGAAGTCTGCACTTCCGTGAGAAACATGTCGAAGAGTATTAAACCAAATGGTGCCGGTGCATAGATTCCGGTAGTCACCATAAAATAAAAAAAAGAGAAATTTTCTATTTCTAAAAATAATCGTTAGATTCGTGATTGACAACGATAAAGAAGTTGATCGCAATAATCAGTGAAATAGCAAGAGTTGTCAGTCATTGTTTTATACCTTACTAGTTCCTGCCAGCGGCTTCGTCCGCGTGAAAGTAGATTTCTCCATACAAACTTTTCCAGTTTCATCCTTTTATGGAGATCAAAAAATCTCAAAAACAAAGTAGTTACGAGCTAAGCCAAACTTCATTTCTTGCATAAAAATATAGTTTAAAAAAATAATAAAAAAACACGCTTTCATAGCATATCAAACTAAAAAGTGTAAAATAATTTTCAATATAGGTAGATAATAATAATAATGAACGAATAATATTAATATCATTGTGAAAAAAGCGTGGGGCGCTTTGTGCTATATATTTCGTAAATCGAGCACCCCACGCTTTTTAGTTCGATATGCTATGAAAGCGTGTTTTTTTTATTTATTTATTAAACTATATTTTTGTTTTTCACTAAAATAAACGGATTATTGTATTGTCATCAGTTTTTGACGGGTGTGTAAAGTTTGAAGAAAGTCTGGTCGCCAAAAGTAGGTCAAAATCGAGCTCAAAGGCGTTGATTACAAACATACAGGTGAAGCTAATATAAGCGTTAATATGAATACGGAATATTTAATAATATACACCGTTAAATTTTAATCGTTTTAATCCCGTGGAGGGTCGATCCAGTACATGAACCACTATCGATTTGTAAAGATAAAATTAAAAAATAAAGTACTTTTTAATTTTATCTTTTTTCTTCAAAACTCGTATTAATTTACGCATGTACGAAATTAATTTCTTCAAGAAAACGTCAGCTGAGCGAGTTCAATGACCTGTAGATAGTTTGTACGCAACGCCGTCTACTAACTACAGGTCATTGAACCCGCTCAGCTGATTGATTTTATCTTTACAAATCGATAGTTTTTCGTGTACCGGATCGACCCTCCACGGGATTAAAACGATTAAAATTTAGCGGTGTATATGCAGATATATAATATAATTATAAATATAATATTTCATAACCATCACACAACTAGACAACTGATAAACATACTTATATATTTCTAAATAAATAGATTTTATAGATAAATTACATCCAGACACAGAACAAATGATCGTGTTAATCACACAAACATTTGTCCTGGGTGGGAATTGAACCCACGACCTCTGACATAGCAGCCAGAGCCATTAGACCAACCGGCTATCAAACCGGCCTGTTGTTTCTTTGACATTCCAAATTATAAGTTTTTCTTCACGTTCCTCTTTAAAAATATTTTACTAAGCAACTCTTAAGTTCTCATGTGAAGAAGCAGTCGCGTCTCGCCAACCGTATACGGTTTCACCATGGGAACCAACTGGTGTTCCACTTGAGCGAGCCCGCTATCATCGCCGACAGTTGTGATACTGCCGTTACTCGTTGAAAACATACTCACCTACTGGTACGTCAATAACAATGCGCAAATACACGAAATGTGAAAGGTGAACATGATAATACTTATATGTTATGGACCAAGTGATAAATTGGCCCGATCATTATGAAACATGCCCAATATGAGAGTGCAATATGATATATACTAAGTTAGGCTAAAAATTAGAAACATTGTCCATAAACGATGAAATTATGAGGAAACAAACATAAAAAAGCCGGCCAAGTGCGAGTCGGACTAGCCCATGAAGGGTTCCGTAGCAGTAACATAATATAAAAGTTCTTGTAGTTAATTGTAACTTTGATCGATGTTTTAATAATAATGTATTTTTTTAGACTGATGACGTATTAAAAAATAAAAAAAAAACTACTAACTAGGTCTCGTTCAAACCAATTTTCGTTGGCAGTTTGTATGGTAATGTACATCATTTTTTTTTTTTAATTTTGTGTTTCAGTTCTAAGTATGTGGACCCACAAAACTTAATTTTTGTGTGAAAACCTTAAGGCATATAGTTCCTTGAACCATCTGGCCGAAATTATGTGAACGCAACTCTCGCACTCGCCTAGGCGGCAGTACGCAAATCTGTGCATTTATTTGTGGCTAGCAGTGCCTGGAAAGCGCTTTAAACCCATTTTCTCTGCGAGATATTGATTGATTTACATATGCAATGTTCACTTTGAAGAATATTTAACCACCAATTTTTATGTGTAAAAATGTTTCCAAAGGTCCAAGCCGTTTCGAAGGAGTAGGGAAAAGTTGCGAAAAGTTGCGAAATTGCTAAATATTTTTTTTGACAAAAGTATTAATTGCACGAAAAAATCAAATGTTGATATTATTGTTCATGAATCTATAATAAACATATATTTTTTTCAAACCAATTGACCTAGCCGTTACGGAGAAGTAGGCCTCAGAAAATCACTATTTTATGGCACTTTTCGGGCGCTTGGCCCTTAATGTGGTTCACAAAATAAATCTACTTACAAAGTTTCAACAGTATAGCTCTTATAGTTTCGGAAAAAAGTGACTGTGACATATGGACGGACAGACAGACAGACAGACAGAAGGACATGACGAATCTATAAGAATTCCGTTTTTTTCCATTTGGCTACGGAACCCTAAAAATGAGAGCTTCCTCCTTTTTTTAAGTCGGTTAAAAAGAATAAGAAAGGATATTCCAAAACTCCCTCAGGTGACGAAGAGAGGGTCCAAAGTTTGTATGGGGAAAACCTACTGGCATATGGGCGAAGCCTCTGGCAAAAGCTTGTATAAAATAAATATTACCTACATAATGTATGCTAAAATCTGGGGATTTAGTTTTAACTTTATTAATGAGCTTGTCAACTTTCGATATCTATATATATAAAAGAAAGTCGTGTTAGTTACACCACTTATAACTCAAGAACGGCAGAACAGATTTGGGTGAAAATTGGTAGGGAGGTAGCTTAGAGCCAGGAGACGGACATAGGATACTTTTTTTTTTTTTTTTTTTGCGTAGAGTAGAGTAGGGTAGGGTAGAGTAGGGTAGAGTAGGGTAGGGTAGAGTAGTGTATAGTAGGGTAGAGTAGGGTAGGGTAGAGTAGGGTAGAGTAGGGTAGAGTAGGGTAGAGTAGGGTAGAGTAGGGTAGAGTAGGGTAGGGTAGAGTAGGGTAGAGTAGGGTAGAGTAGGGTAGGGTAGAGTAGGGTAGAGTAGAGTAGGGTAGAGTAGGGTAGAGTAGGGTAGAGTAGGGTAGAGTAGGATAGGGTAGGGTAGAGTAGAGTAGAGTAAGGTAGGGTAGAGTAGGGTAGAGTAGGGTAGAGTAGGGTAGGGTAGAGTAGGGTATAGTAGGGTAGAGTAGGGTATAGTAGGCTGAAGTAGGGAAGAGCGGGAGCGAAGCCGCGGGCAAAAGCTAGTAAATATATATATAGTCTGTCTAATAAGTCAACCGACTTGGGAATTTTGTATAATATTTAATCATTTTAAAAATACTTGTATTCGATACTTTTCATAAGGTTCTTCTGTGAGTAAACAATGATCTCTATCTCTTAATCAACCTTGATTATTGAACCCGTGTTGACTACATCAGATTTAATTAAATCCTAATAATTACTCAAGTCGTTTAACTTATTAGACAGTCTCTACAACTTTATTTTTAGTATAATGCGAAACCCGAAATACGTGCCTAGAATTTTTATGTAAAGAATAAAGAATCTATGTACAAAATTTCATAACTGTATCATGAAAAATCACAAAGTTTTGCTTGTTATGTTGGTTGTTTGCCACCACCACGCAACCACCACACCACGCCACCACCACCACGCGACTTTGTGGGTGACTGAGGGGTGGTTTTGCTCCCGCATCTAATGCCCGCTATGACCTGTCATGACCTGAGTTGTACTTAGTGTCGATGGTACTGTCCAATATGTGACGTTTTTTAAATATATTTGGGATAAAAAATTTTCATGGTATAAAAATTGGAGTCGATTCAGTTACTGGTTTTGAACAAACTATATTCAGGTCCGGGCCTTGGTACAGGCCATGCTCCGGAGCGAGGAGGAGTGGTAGGTGGCCGCCTCCTTCTGCGAAGCAGTAATGCTAGCAATGGAGGAGACCGACCACGTCAGGTAACGGCGGCAGCTGCCGCCGGGATTCCGATCCCGATTTCCGGCCACAGTAGGTGTGGGCTTGCGGACGGCGAGCAATGAGTAGCTCGCTGTCCGACCGTCCGGTAACTGTCCGGACAGAGCCCATGTCGTCGACGGCGAGCACTGTTCCCGCGCGCCTCAAGGAGCTGTCAGCAGCAGCAAGGGCCTAGTCCGGTCGAAGCCTACTGGAGCCAGGGTTATCCGAAAGGGATGCTCAGTCCCGGTACGAAAGGCAAGAAGGAACAGGAGTAGGTTTTTAGTCAGTAAAAGCCTGACCCTATTTCCCTCCGCCCAAGAGCGGGGGATGTCATTAGATGATTTTCCACAGCAAAAACAAAACTATATTCCGGTTCCGCACATTATACTAAAAATAATGTTGTAGACGTATGGCTGCATGGTGTCGAAGCAAAGCATTAGCAGTCACTTGCGATTGCAACGCAGCCTATTACCGGGTATTGCACTTACAAGGCACGAGTAAGTAGTTACATATGTCACCGCAACAATGGAAGACTTTCACAAGAGCTTGGACAAGTACCACGGCCGCACATCTAGGCCGGACGCAGTTTCTGGACCATAAAGGATATGGCCCACTCAGGCACTCATTGTTCTCTCTCATACATACTTTTCCCCTCATGTTGCATGTAGCTAAACGTTTCGCAAAACGTTTCGTTGTGACGCTGATCTATATCGTGATAAGTGTCACACTAATATTATAAAGACAAAAGTTTGTGTGTATGTTTGTAACTTCTTTGCACATGAACGGCTGAACAGATTAAAAAAAAAAATAAGTTCAAAAAAATGTATTGTTCCCTGTCTGGTGAAATTATGAATTTAACACCAGAAATGCGGCTCAAGTGATTTACTTTACTACAACAAGGACTGAGTCAAGGAAAAGTTGCTGCTTAACTCAATTTATCAATAGCTTACAGAAGATTTCAAAAGACCAGTGGCTTCAAAGAGAAACGTTCTATTGTTTCGACTTGTTGCGAAATCGTCGCCTGACTGATGTCATTGACTATTGAGCATCAGGAGTTGAGAAGAATTCGAGGACGGCGGAGCGGTCAGCAAAAGAACAGCCTGAAGACGTTTAAAGGTAGGCCACCTAGTAAGGTTGGCTACCCTATCCTACTACCCTAGGTAGGATTTTTGTGGCATTTTTTGGTACCCCAGAAAACACTGCCACATGCCTGAAATAGATGGGTCCGCCATCGATAAGCGCGCCATAATGTTTTTCTCAAAAACACCTCGTTTAGAATATCGCCCGCTCCTTTGCGCGAAACAATGAAAATGGGTGAATTTTTCTCTCGGAGACCTTTTTTATTTTTTTAGGGTTCCGTAGTCAACTAGGAACCCTTATAGTTTCGCCATGTCTGTCTGTCCGTCTCTCTGTCTGTCCGTCCTCGCTTAATCTCTGTGACCGTTAGCACTAGAAAGCTGAAATTTGGTACCAATATGTATATCAATGACGCCGAAAAAGTGGTAGAGTCTGTCTAATAAGTTAAACGACTTGGGTAATTATTAGGATTTAATGAAATCTCATTTAGTCAACACGGGTTCAATAATCAAGGTTGATTAAGAGATAGAGATCATTGTTAACTAACAGAAGAACCTTATAAAAAGTACCAAATATAAGTATTTTTTTTAATGATTAAATGTTATACAAAATTCCCAAGTCGGTTGACTTATTAGACAGACTATAAAATAAAAATTGGAAAAAAATGTTTTATTAGGGTAGCCCCCTATATGTAAACTGGGAAGTGATTTTTTTTTTTATTTCAACCCTAACGTGTGATATATTGTTGGATAGGTATTTAAAAATGAATAGGGGTTTACTACAATCATTTTTTGAAAATGACAATAATTTCGGAAATAATCGCTCTAAAAGTAAAAAACAATGTGTCCCTCCCTCTAACTTTTGAACCATAAGTTTAGAAAATATGAAAAAGATTTTAAAAGTAGAACTTTATAAGGACTTTCTAGGAAAATCATTTTGAACTTGAAGGAAAGAACATTTTTTGTAGAAAAAAGACAAAAAGATTGTACAAAATAATTTCTGGACTAAGTTTGTAGTATAATCGTATATGCAAGCATTTTTTTAAACTCATAAATGGGTACACTTATTGTGACGAACGGGAAACTACGGAACCCTACACTGAGCGTGGCCCGACACGCTCTTGGCCGGTTTTTTTTATGGTGGTAAAAAACATCCAATGACATCCCCCGCTCTTGGGCGGAGCGGGAGATAGTGTCAGACTCTTACTGACCAAAAGGTTCACCCCGTTCCTTCTAGCCTTCCCTTTCGGATAACCCTGGCCCCGGATACACGGCCTTTCCTTTCATGATCGTGCAGACACATTTTGTACTTGCCAGTGAACAAGACCGATTGCCATTGCGCGAGGTTCCAATCAAGATGTTTTTGAGTAAATTCAGCTTAAACCTCTCACACCGTGCGCCGCCGCTTGGAGGTTTTGGGGTAATTTTTTATAGGAGTTGTCTTTCAGATCAGGACCCTCGACCCCATCAAGAGAAACATGACTGAACAGTCTCTGGGGCTACGAGATTAATGGTGGCAAAAAGGATGAGCAAGATTGTAATTTTAAACAGAATTTAATTGCAAGATATTTTCTTCTTAGAGCCAGATTAGAGATACACAATTCACATTCCATAACGTGGGGTGGGAGTTGTTCGTCTGAAACCACCAATAATCCTCGAAGGTTGGTTTTGTACCTTATCTAATTTACTCACATGTGTTTTTGCACTGTTATCAAATAAGAAGCTTGCAAAATCAACTCTACTTCGAATTAATGCTATGTACAGCCTACGAAGATGTTTAGGTTGCATCCTCCATGCTGTTCCAGCTAAAACTTTCAGTGTGCACAAAAACCTCTATGTTTTTACGCAAGTTTCGTTTATAATGTGCTTCCCCAACCCCCAAAAAGGTTTTTGTCCAACTACACACACATATTTGACATTTTCAGACGGGCTTACTAATGAGTCCTTGATGGTTAGATTTACTTGCTGTCTCCTACGTCCTCTGCTAATTATGCTTTGAGATTTACTCCCTGATAATTCTAAACCTAATTGCTCTAATAGTTAAAATTTTTACTTAATTTATTAAACATATATAAATTAGATACTAATAAAAAATAAATATTTCACCGACAAATGTAAATATTTCGTCTACCAATGTAAATATTTTAGACACTAAAGTATGAATGTCATTGATTGGTAATGGATCGATTTGGTCTTCAAAATTAAGTATTGTTTTGAAAATGCTGTAGACTTATGGGGTTAACTCTTACACAATTTTCATAGACACGGCCCTAACGTTGCCTTAAGGGAAAGTCAAGAAACAAATAATTTAACCTTGCAGCTATCAGGTAAATGGTAAGCACTGAAGCGTGAACGAAATGCGCATCAGGGGAACCGTTTATGTTACTTTAGGAAACCGCTGCGAACTATTACCGCCCGACTATTATGTTTGGTACAATGCAATTGAGCTTTTTGTAAAAAAAGTGCTGGATTATAAAATAAAAATTTAAATTCATTTATTATTTTCTTTATTGTACACCACGTAACCAAATTATATAGGACAAACATTATTAAAAATAAGTGTATAATAAGCGACAATAAAAAAAAAATGCTAAAATAAATTAAAAATATTAATTTTAAAAGAAAAAAAAAACTAGTAAGTAATATATTATATTCGGTGACAATTTACATAGAATAAAAAACCTAACAGAAACTAACCTAAAAATAATTTAAAAAAAAATATATATAACCGACTTCAATGTTAAAAAACACTGAAATAGTTTTGTCTCTTCGTTATTTAACACCGAATTCCGAAATTTAAGTTATTTTTTAATTTTCAGTATTTTTTAACATTGAAGTCGGTTATATTTTTTTTGTAAAAGGTTTTTTATTTTACACTTTATAGTTATAGACCAGTGTCGATAATTTTTAAAACAAAAAATACGAATAGTAGGATGAAACCCATCACAAAAGGAGGAGAATATTATAAAAATGAAAGGAAAAATAATTTACGGGCGATCTGAGGTCGGGAAGGGGGTGGGGGTGACTTTTTAAGGGGAAAAAACGGTTGTTCTCGATTTCCGGCAAAACTAAAAGTCCTATGGAAAAAAGTCAAATGGCAAAGTTGTAGGTAATAAAAAGATCTAAAACTTTTGTATTAACACTTTTTTCACATAACCTCAAAATTTATGTGAAAAATTCAAAAAAACATGTTTTTGGTTTTTTATTTTTATCTCTTTCAAAAAACAATATTTTATCACGAAATTTGGTGAAAACTTACCTTTTTATGTCCCAAATATGCTGTAATTTATTTGATTAGAAATATTTATTTTTTCACCTTATTTTGAATAAATATCGAAAAATCACCCTAATTTTCAATCGAAAAATCACCCGTCAAAATATCTTTTTTTTTTCAAAAAGTTTATATGGTGTCTGTTCGTTAAAATCTCTACTTTCCGATGGTGAAAAAAAATATATATGTAACCATAGTAAATCTTCTCAGCAATTGCAAAAAACCGAAAAAAACTCGAATTCGAAATTTTTTTTCAATTATTATATTGAATGTAGAGCTATTTATTAAAATTTACACTTTAATTACTCGAAAAACGTAAAATTACATGTTACATTGATAACAAAAAAATTGCAAATCAAAATATAGTACTATAATTAACAAACAAATAAGTTGATAAAATTAATATTTAATAAGACGTCTACAATATTTGGAGAAAGGAGTCGAATCTTCTTTAAGTTATATGCGTAGATGCCTATTTATAACTATTTTTAGATAACTTATATTTATCTGAGTGACCTACGAAAAATTTTAGCCCATCAAAAGGTATTTCATAGAGGAGTGGGGAAGGGGCTAGGCGGGTCCGGGTCTTACTACATACATACCTAATATATTATTTCGTAGCAGCTGTAACAACCGTTAGCCTAGCCAGTATTCGAAATACAGTATAGTTATACAACATCGTTTAAAAAAATACACGTGCACGTTGAGTTTCTTGAAGATAATTGTGACAAGTTTACAAAAAAACTAAGAAGGTTAAAAAAATAATAATCTCCTTTATTTTGCACAAACAAACTTAGTTACTCCCATAAGATATATAAAATACACATCGTAAATATATTTTTACTAACTAACTTATGGCCTATTTTCATATATATTTCATATATTTTAAATATATTTTAGATACATTCAAAATATATCCTAAAAGACATAAAAAACATAGCTAAAAATAAAATAAAAAAATTGAATATATCTGAAATATATTTGAAATGTATAATATTTAAATGAAAATCGGCCAAAAGTTAGTTAGTAAAAATATATTTACGATGTGTATTTTATATATCATATGGGAGTAACTAAGTTTGTTTGTGCAAAATAAAGGAGATTATTATTTTTTTAATCTTCTTAGTTTTTTTGTAAACTTGTCACAATTATCTTCAAGAAACTCAACGTGCACGTGTATTTTTTTAAACGATGTTGTATACTATACTGTATTTCGAATACTGGCTAGGCTAACGGTTGTTACAGCTGCTACGAAATAATATATTAGGTATGTATGTAGTAAGACCCGGACCCGCCTAGCCCCTTCCCCACTCCTCTATGAAATACCTTTTGATGGGCTAAAATTTTTCGTAGGTCACTCAGATAAATATAAGTTATCTAAAAATAGTTATAAATAGGCATCTACGCATATAACTTAAAGAAGATTCGACTCCTTTCTCCAAATATTGTAGACGTCTTATTAAGTATTAATTTTATCAACTTATTTGTTTGTTAATTATAGTACTATATTTTGATTTGTAATTTTTTTTGTTATCTATGTAACATGTAATTTTACGTTTTTCGAGTAATTAAAGTGTAAATTTTAATAAATAGCTCTACATTCAATATAATAATTGAAAAAAAATTTCGAATTCGAGTTTTTTTCGGTTTTTTGCATTTGCTGAGAAGATTTACTATGGTAACATATATATTTTTTTTCACCATCGGAAAGTAGAGATTTCAACGAACAGACACCATATAAACTTTTTGAAAAATAAAGATATTTTGACGGGTGAATTTTCGATTGAAAATTAGGATGATTTTTCGATATTTATTCAAAATAAGGTGAAAAAATAAATATTTCTAATCAAATAAATTACAGCGTATTTGGGACATAAAAAGGTAAGTTTTCACCAAATTTCGTGATAAAATATTGTTTTTTGAAAGAGATAAAAATAAAAAACCAAAAACATGGTTTTTTGAATTTTTCACATAAATTTTGAGGTTATGTGAAAAAAGTGTTAATACAAAAGTTTTAGATCTTTTTATTACCTACAACTTTGCCATTTGACTTTTTTCCATAGGACTTTTAGTTTTGCCGGAAATCGAGAAAAACCGTTTTTTCCCCTTAAAAAGTCACCCCCACCCCCTTCCCGACCTCAGATCGCCCGTAAATTATTTTTCCTTTCATTTTTATAATATTCTCCTCCTTTTGTGATGGGTTTCATCCTACTATTATTATTTTTCACTTTTTATTATTTTTGAAGGCATCTACCCTGGTCTATTATGGTACCACCATTAAAAAGTACCCCTAAGACAAATTTAAATAACTTATAGCATCAGTTCATCTCATAATGATTCTAATAATCCCAAACACGGTTAGATTACATTTATTTATTTTTTCCTTCTGGCTTCATCACCAGATCAGTTCGATACATCCCCCTCCCCCTTTCTGACAGTCAGCCATCGACTACACATATAAATAAAGGAATTTTACTTGTAACCACAGTTCTGCTGTGATTCTAGGAGTTCTGTTCCATATCTTCGAAGTTCATGACCATATCATAACAATATTTCTATGGGACCAATTAAGAAGCGTAACCTTTCAATCAAAAAGTTTGCTCAGTAGACAAAACTGAACAGCCTTCTACAATTATTTTTTTTTCAGGAAACGAAAAATAATCAGCCTCACCATACAAAATTATAAACTTGATTGGACAATTTGTATGGCGAGGCCGAATTTTTTTTCATTTCCTGAAAAAAAAAATTATGGAATGTTGTTCAGTTTCGTCTACTGAGCAAGCCCTTAAAGTTTGTGGAGGGCTGTCCCTTACACCTTGTATATGTGTGGCCGTGGCGGTGTGATAATGTGTGTGTTATGAGAGGGTGTGATGATCAATATATATTGAAGCCATGAATCACTCTTTTAATTCACAGATTTATTATAATTCATATTATACTTTATAAAATTGTGAATTTAAATGATATAAAACACCCGTCCGAAGCTGGAGCGGATCGCTAGTGTTAACTTAAATATCTAATTCATTACTATAAAACTTCGTACTACCAACTAGTCCTAGAAATTAAAACCCATTGGAGAGTACAAAGACCTAGACCATGACGTTTTAAGTAAGATTGTTTTAATCTTGTTTCGGTGTGGGTCAGAAACAGAGCTATACAGGTTGTCTAGCGCCATCTCTTACCCACACAGAAACATGATTAAAACAATCTTACTTTGAACATCATGGTATCCCCGCAGCTCTCATTGTTATACGATACAATGCAACTGGACAATGTATCATTATCATCATTAGCCTTTTTAATGTTCCCACTGCTGGGACTCAGGCCTCCTCTCAGGTTTTAGTATATGGGAAACCCAAAACCGTGTCTAGTATTATTGTGTATCTGTATCATGAAAAGTCACAAAGTTATAAGCTTGTTATGTCAGCAAAGATGTCACCGGTCCACACAGGCAACTGAGGGGTGGTTTTTGGGAAAAAATATGAACATGGTGTAAAAACTATTAGAATCTATTCAGTTACTGATTCTGAAAAAACTATGTTCAGACTTCATAATATGAACTAAAAATAATGTAGTATATATTATGTGTTGTTTCGTTTACATGCGTGACACACAAACATATAATGTCTACTCTACTGATTTTACATGCACTAACATTCTCAACAACCGTACTTCAAAAAAAAAAAAAAAAAAAATCCTAACTTCTTGGTCCACACTTGGTTTTCAGTCTTGAGTAAGTTCATGAATGCTTTACATAAGGGCAAAAAAATCAACAATGCAAAATTAAAATAATAGCAAAATTTAAAAATTTAAAATACCCATAAAATCTATAAAAAGTAATGGAACTGGTTAAGACGAGTCTAATGAGCCCAAACTCGTCTTTAGGTACTAGTAGGCATTCCAGAATTCCATTACCCACCTCCCAGTTCTAGTATCAGGTGCTCGTCATGATGAAAAATATTTAGAACTAGGTAAGACGAATCTAATGAGCCCAAACTTGATGTGTTTACTAGAAGGCATTCCAGGGTTCCATCAAAAATTTACCAGTTCTAACATCCGATCCTCGTCGTCATGAAAAATATTTAGAACTAGGTAAGACGAATCTAATGAACCCAAACTCGATGTGTTCCATTAGCCACTTCCCAGTTCTAGCATCAGGTCTTCGTCATCAGGTTATCATTGCCATAAGAAACGAACAGAACAATTTTTAAGATAAATGTAAATAAACCGAAACTGGATGGGTTTATTAATACGCATTCCTAGGTTACGTCTCTTACCTCCGACTTCCATCATCACCACCAACTTGATAGCGTCGGCATTTAGGTACATGAGTATTTCAATTATTAGGCCACATTTAGGTGTTTATTAGTAAAGTATACATCCATTAAGTGTTTAAGATCCCAGCCACAGCCAACAAATGAGCTGATGACCTTGAGCACCTGAACAGATCTTGATAAATTGTACCTAAGAACCATCTCGATAACGTCAGCTTCTGCATCAAAATCGGTCCATACGCTGAGGAGCTACCCATGGCACAGATAGACACACAGACACCTCAAACTTATAACACCCCTCTTTTCCTTCAGGGGTTAATAAAGATATTCGTGTTTGGTAAAATAGTTTTCTATCGTGTCTTCTTTATCCGTGGAGACGGCAGCTGTTACGTTCAGCTTCTTCTCCGCACTTTCCAAATAGGTGTTCCCTCGAAGTATGTTGATAAAAAGGCATACCATAAGCGAATATAGCCAAATTAGTAAAGCCATATCCAATTATTATTGCTCTTCATACTTTGTCAAATATTTTTATAGGTCTCTCTTATTGATAGGATAGCGATAGGATGCAGTTTGTTTTGCCTGGTCAACAATAAAATTTAGGTAGTTTATTTCATCGGGCCGACGAGAAATTGCAGTTTCGTTTTTGTTGTCACCTGGCAACGATAAGATCCAGTTTCTCTCGGCTATCCACCAACAAAATGCAGTTTCATCCTCTCACTCACCAACGAGATGTAGTTTCTCTCATCCCACCACCAATAAGTTGCAGTCTCTCTAGCCCGGTCTCCGATAGGGTACAGTCTCTCAGGCGCAGCTAACAATAAGATGCAAATCGTCACGCTCAACACGTCAACGATAGAAAGCAGTTTGTCTCGGCTGGCAAACAAGAAGATGTCCTGGTGTATTTCACCTGTCTGTCTAACAATAAGATGCACTTCTTCTTACTTGGCCACCGATAAGGTTTGTCTTGCTAGCCATAAGACACAAATTCTCTCTCATGATCAACGATAAGATGTAGTCATTTCTGCCTGATCAACAATAAGATACAGTTATTTCGCTTGATCAACGATATGGTGAGGTTCTTTCGATGGCTGAACAGAAGAAACAGTTTAACTTGACTGATTAACTATAGGGTACATTCGCTAGACGTGGCAGTAGCTAAAAACCCATGTGCACTAAACGTTGTACACAGAATAATTGTTTTTATATCCACAGACAGGAGTCCTACAATGGTTTGAAAATTATTTTGTTATTATACGTAATATAATTTCAATAGAAGAGGCATATAACACAGTTACAACACATTTTCAAAACATAATTCAATAGGTATTGTGATATCGAAAGGAGATCGCGATCGAACGAACTGGCTTGTAAAATATAATTCGAAGGATTATGCTGTTCTAGAATAGTTTTGAAAATTAGTAGAACAAAAGAATGTCTGTTGTTTTTTCAGTGCTGAAGAGATTTTTATAAGAATAACATGTATTCGTGAAATAAGTTAGAAAAATATAAGAGTGCGCCACCCGAAGAGTTTCATTTCAAGAGTATCCCAACACGTGCCTACCGACGAGCTGAGCTGCGTTACATGGTGGAGGCGCCGAAGCTTTGGAGTGAAAGCTAAGTGAAATAGGATAAAACACAAACATACAACATGGCACAAATGATATTTTTCTCGGGCGTCGGCACGAGCTTTGATGATTTTCTTTTGCAACTCCGCCGAATTGCAGCGATAAATAAATGGGCGGAAAACGACCTAGCATTAATTATGGGAGCATATTTAGATGGTCCGGCTCTAGCTTATTTTAAATTTATTTATAATGAAAAAACATCATTCAAAGATTTATGTGACAGCTTAAAAAACGAATTCCCGTCGGGGACGGATTATGTAGTAAAATTCTATAACGCTCGTCAAAGCGAGAAAGAGGATGTTGTGGCTTTTTTTTATAGACTGGCTGATAACGGGCAACAAGCGGGGCCTATATCTGACGATAAGATTTTTATTAAAACTTTTCTAAAAGGGATCACCACAAATTATAAATTGAAATTAGCAACTCGATTATATAACTCAAAAGCGGAGCTACGAGCCACGCTTCAACAAGTCGAGGAGATTTTTAGCGAAACACAACATAATTCAATTAATTTACCATTGCAACCCCCACGTGTTAGTTTCGATCATCTCCCCAATACAATCCAAAGGTCCCCATCAACCCCGAGACCATCTAGCCCGGCGACATCAAGTGCCACACCACAAAGTGCGGGCGATGCGGAGACGTTCCATACACCCAGATACAATTTTCGCAGACATCGTTATAATTGGATTAATCGTACACAAACTGCCCCCAGCCAAAGAAGCCCACCAGCACCCAACCACCCAAACGAGCAAGGGCACAGCCGATAAAGGAACAAGCGGAGTTGCAAGCTGTGTCCGAGAGAGAGCAACTCCAGACAGAAAACAGAAAAAAAATACTGGTGATCTTACTCCATTTATTAATATTTTTATAGCTGAACAGGCCTATAGTGCGCTGATAGACACTGGAGCTTCAATTTCGTGTATATCAGAGCAATTAGCTACGAATCTTGAACTAAAGAGTACCAGTGACGGGACGAATCATTTTGTGAAAGCAATATCAGGATCATATCTGATGGTAGTCGGAAAAGTGAAGATAACTTTTATGATAGATTCACGTATTTTTGTTAATGAATTTGTAATAATTAAGGACATTAGTCAAAGCCTCGGTCAGGATTTTTTTCATAAATATAATGCAATTATAAATTTCGCTGATAATTGTATAATATTGAATAATTTTTGTGTAAAGTTTTGTGAATATTGTGATCGAAATGTCGCGTCAATGTCACGCCCTATGGTACATCATGACCAGCATGACAGACCAAATGAAAAAAATAATGTCATTTATGGACATGAACCCAGAGAGGGAGGAAGGTTGATTTATATTTCGAAAAATGATAATCTTTATTTTTCTAAACTAATAGAAAAAAATGACGAAGATTTGATGTCAAATATTTCTGAAAAATTTACTACCATAAATGAACTTAATATTAACTCAGAATTAAGTCTTAATGAAAAACTTAAGCTTAAAAACCTCCTTTCCTCATATCGGGAAAATTTTGCATTTAAGGCCTCAGAGTTAGGTAGATGTAGCTTAGATGAAATCACCATTAGAACTGTAGATGAGATTCCAGTTCATCACCCACCCTATAGGGTTTCTCCAAAGCAGCTTGAAATAATTAACTCGCAAGTCGAAGAAATGTTAAATAATGGAGTTATTCGAGAATCCAAGAGCGCATATGCATCCCCGGTAGTGTTAGTACAAAAACCCGATCAAACGTGGAGATTTTGTGTAGATTAGAGAAAATTAAATAAAAAAGTAATTACCGATAGTTATCCGTTGCCAATTATAGAAGATATTATGATATATTTAGCGGGAGCACGTTATTTTGCAGATCTAGATTTAAATTCGGGTTATTGGCAACATCGTTTATGTGAGAAAGATAAACATAAAACAGCGTTTATTACGTCATCAGGATTATATGAGTTTAATGTTTTACCCTTTGGACTTAAGACAAGTCAAGCTGTTTTTCAGAGAACTATGGATAAAGTATTAGCTGGGATAAGGTACAAAAAGGCTATTTTTTATGTAGATAATATTTTAGTTTGGGGTAATAATATCACCGAATTTTTAGAATCATTAGAAGATGTCATGGAGCGATTAAATAAAGCAAACCTTACACTGAAACCGAGTAAATGCAGTTTCGGCTATAATATAATTTCTGTATTGGGACTAGGGCTTTCAAATACCGGATTTTTTCAATACCGGTATCTATACCGGTATTAGAATATTCAATACCGTGATCACGTGATCACGGTATTGAACTCAAGTTCTTTTTATTTTTTATATTAGTGCTTGACTGTAATACCTTCTCATAAGAACTTTAATTAGGACATTAATAAAGCCATTTAAATACGTATTTTTGTTTTAGAATCAGTCTTTATTCTCTCTTAACTGTTCTTATAAGGTTCTAGTAAGCATGGCGCTGCCGTACCTATTGTTTACCGGCGATTAGCAAATAAGGTAGGTTAAAACCATAGATCTGCCTAAGGTTTAGGCTTACTTGACGCTTGAGTGCATACGTTCGATACGTATCGAACGTATGCACTGCCATCGGAAGCTAGCGATTAGAAAATATGGCAGCTTAAAACCATCAAGCTGCGTAAGGTTTAGGCTTATTTGACGCTGTAACTTGTTTACGACAATTCCAATAAGGTTAAAACGCAGTTTTAATAAGGTTCAAGTAAGCATAGCGCTGCCGTACCTATTGTTTGCTGGCTGATACATTCGATACGTACATACCTTACTGTCCTTAAAATTCAGCAAGCATCAAGACTCGTGTCTTTCTTATTAATATAAGAATATTTCCTATGTATTTATTGTACCAAACTACCAATTAAATGTATAATTTTGAATTGTTACTTTGTACTAATTAGGCAAAATTAATAATAATTGAAGTTAGAAAACAAAGCCACATTCAAACCGCTGAAATATTAAATTTTTACTATTTAATTGTAGATCTAACGGATAACGTGATTCGTTAAAGTAAAAAAGACATTAATCAAAGTGGAAAATGTCACAAGTTTAGATGCTTCTATCTGTGGTGAATTCATGACTCGTCAACGGTATTTACAAAAAAATATATAGGTGTACCATGTTGCTCATCAAGATCACAAACTTATCAAAAATACACAATGACCAAGTTCACATGCACATGTTACCCGGGCGTTTTTGAAATACTGACTAACAAAACAATAACGTCGTAAAGAGAATATTGCACTACGCGTTATTCAGACCGTTTTAGTCTATGTTTCTGATAAATGATCTTTATTTTGCAAGTAGGTTTTATAAAAAACACTTTTACATGTCAATTTTTTTTTCTCGTTAATTAAAACTTGATGAGGCCGGTGTTTCCTAGCTGACTACCCTAAGAAGAAACACCGAAACAAACTCAGGGGTCAAAGTCTCTTTTAAAGTCCATACAGCAAAACATGTAGTGGTCAAATCATATTATTATGAGAACCATGTAGATTGAGCCTGAGATGGTCTTTTGTAGAAAGAACCACACAGTTCTAAGTGGACTGGACAGTCAGTGCAAGCATTTGTCAGTATGCGTGTAGCTCAACTCAGGACTACTAAGGAGCTCAAAGACTTGACGAACAATGCCAAAGAAAGTGAAAACATTTGGGTAGACTGCATCAAATACTCAAAACTACCAGACATCATGTGAAAATAAAAAAGAAAAGAGTAATCCACATAGTTCTTACATTCACAATAATATTTACAATTTACAAAAGTGTAAATACTGCAAATTGTAAGAAAAAAGTATCGCATAGCGTAACAGGGGTCAGACTGTCTTGTGCTGAATAACGCGCAGTGTAATAGGCCCCTTTAGACTCGCTCGACTCAGAAACAGGTCTAGGCGAGGTGCGGGCGGGAGATCACGGTATTGACGAGTCAATACCGTGATTGAAAAAATACCAAAATATATCCGTGATCACGGTATTACGGGATCCCGTAATACCGGTATTGAAAGCCCTAATTGGGACATGAGATCTCAGGAGATGGAATTAAACCAGATAAAAAGAAACTACAATCGTTGAAAACATTAAAAACTCCGACAAATACTAAACAAGTAAAATCTATATTGGGTTTGTTTTCTTACTATCGTAAATTCATTAGTAATTTTGCAGTAATAGTGTTGCCCTTAACAAAATTGTTAAGGAAAGGCGTCGTGTTCAGGTGGACAGACAAGGAAGAAGAAGCGTTCCGAAGCATAATAAAAATTATGGAGTCACCACCCCTTCCGAAGTTTTATTCCCCTAACCCTAAACTAATTACACGATTATATGTAGACGCATCTGGTGAAGCGGTAGGTTGCTGTTTAATGCAGGGTGAAGAATTAATGTATCCAGTTGCGTACGCGTCAAGGAAGCTGTTCGACGGAGAGAAGAAGTATTCCATTACGGAGAAGGAGTGTCTTGCTTTGGTTTGGGCTCTGAATTATTTCAAACATTTTCTTTGGGGTCTGAAGTTTCAGGTCATGACAGATCACAAGGCGCTTTGTTGGCTGAGAAACCGGAAGGACATGAATGGACGATTAGCTAGGTGGTCGCTGTGCATCCAGGCTTATGATTTCGATATTGTTCATTGTTCAGGAAGAGATAATGTCATTGCTGATTTTTTGAGTAGAAATCCCTTAGGCCAAGAAGATGAGAAGCAGAGAAGTACCACGGAGCAGCTGGAGGATGGCATGCAGCTGTATAGAATAGAAGTTGTAAAGATGCGAGAGGAGCAAGAGAGGGATGATATTTGTAAACGTTGGTTAGATAGGATTGCTGCTAATAGGGGTAATGATGTTAAAGGTTTTAGTGTCAGGGATGATGTGTTGCGTAAGAAAGCAAGGAGAGTGACTGGTATTTGTGAACTAGTTGTGATTCCAAAAGGGCTTTTGTACGAGATTTTAAACGAATTGCATGATAATCCTTGGTCAGGTGGTCATTTAGGATTAGCTAAGACGTTGGCTAAGTTTAGGGAGAAGTATTTCATCAAAGATGCAGAGAAGGAGATAGAGCGTTATGTAAATAGTTGTTTGTTATGTCAGGAGCGAAAGAAACATAATCGATTACCCGAACCTTACCCAGTTACAGTCCATTGTAGTGAATGATTTGATGGAGAAGGTAGGCATCGATGTCTTAGGACCTTTTAGAAAATCGTTGAATGGTAACAGATATATTATCGTTAGTTTAGAGTATGCTACGAGGTATGCAGTTTGCAGAGCGGTACCCAGAGCGACAGCCCGGAGGATCAGCGACTTTCTGATAGAGGATATTTTTTGTCGATTTGGCAGTGTCAAGGAAATTATATCTGATAGTGGGTCGATTTTCACTTCTCGTTTAGTCAAGGAAACGGTAAGTCATTTCGGAGCAAAATCCCGCTTCACCACAGCGTTTCATCCTGAGGCGAACGGTTTGACGGAACGCTATAACAAAACTATCTGCCAAATGCTTTCCATGTATGTGAAGGCTGATCAAAGAAATTGGTGTAGTTATGTGCCACTCGTGTGCTATGCGTACAATTCAAGTAAACAAGCAAGCACAAGAGTGTCACCACACATGCTTCTCTATGCGAAGGAGCCGCTGTTCATAACTGACATGACAAGTCACCAAAGTCATTTAGATTACGTAGGACGTCACGATCTGAAAAGTCATCTGTCACGATGTGCCATAGATAATATATAAAAAAGCACAACAGCAAGACAGAAAGCTTATTATGACAAAAAGGCCAAAGTAGTAAGGTTTTTACCCAATCAGTTAGTTATGATTTATACACCTAGACGAATATTGAATAAAAGTTTGAAATTAAGTAGGTTTTATAAGGGGCCTTATCAGATAGAACAATTTCAGACGTGAATTATGTAATAAAAAAACCAAATAATAGGCGTTTTAGGGACATTGTACATGTAAATAGACTAAAAAAAATACGAATAGAGTTGTCATTGTCAAATCATTTGTCAGATTGTAATGTATCATAACACATTAAATTGTTTTAATGAAAAAATGTTTTAATTAGTGTTTTTGTTTCATGAATAATGGGTAAATGCTGCCGGGCGAGCGCGCCCAGCGGACATGGTTAAGTGTGCACGCAGCCGGGAGTTCTCAGAGGGCAGAGTCAGAGAAAATAAATACCTACTATAGAAGTGTATGCATAAGTTATATTAGGCAAGATTGTACTCCAGAATGATTTATTAGTTATTAGTGAGAGGAAAATATCCTCCCGTTCTCCCTTAAGAGACCCGTCGGTCATCCCTTATGAGAGGATTTTGCAGTATTCAAACTGAGCTAATATCAACTTTGCTAATGGGGCATAGCCTATGCAAAGAGAGTCTAGTTGACTCTAATGATTTAGCTATTTTGGGAAGTTATTTTTAATAATCTTTGTTGTTGATTAACTCTGGAGTAGACTCTTATAATGAGAATGTGTAGGGGATCCAATGCGAGTATGACTCCTTGTCCTCTGACCCGATAAGCGTCCGAAAAAATTAGTCATAAAAGTATTGAGTCTTAGAATGTAATCCCAGTCTGGGTGGTTGTCACTCTGGCATCCTAGGTTAGAAGGGTGCAGCACTGTGGCCTTTTTTTTGAGTTTTTGCTGCAGTGGGGTTTAAGCATGACAACGTTGATTGATAAGCGAAAAGTTAGCGCATAGTAAGTTTGTAAATAGATTTTGAATTTTGTTTATCGTTCGTCATGGCTTAGGCTCGCTCCTAAAGAGACGACCACCACAATGTGAATTTATTTCCTCCTTAGGTAGGGACCTCTGTGTTAGGAATAGGTAGGTCATGCTTAGTCCTTCGAAAGTTTTTAGAATATAAATGTTTGTTGCCTCAACATTTCTATTCATTGGGGCGTAGCTCATGTGATATCGAAAGGAGATCGCATGAGTTGCTTTTTTTATATAACCAACGAACTGGCTTGTAAAATATAATTCGAAGGATTATGCTGTTCTAGAATAGTTTTGAAAATTAGTAGAAAAAAAGAATGTCTGTTGTTTTTTCAGTTCTGAAGAGATTTTTATAAGAATAACATGTATTCGTGAAATAAGTTAGAAAAATATAAGAGTGCGCCGCCCGAAGAGTTTCATTTCAAGAGTATCCCAACACGTGCCTACCGACGAGCTGAGCTGCGTTACAATATCAATTTCAGGTATGTACGAGTTTTAGAATAAACGCAGCATTGATTATTTTGGTTAGCTTTATTATGGCTTTTCGTATGAGGTTTAAGAACTTCACCTTTTATGAGGTTGTAGTCCGGTGACTTTTTAAGCTAATATTATTTTGAATTTCTCTCATAACTTCTTTATGAGTCACAAGCTTAATTTCTTGATTTTGAACTATTTTTTAACACTCAAGTATATCTGTACAGTTATCATTGGGTTCAAAAGTATTTTTTTTGGGTTGGATCTTGGTTGGATCCTATTTGATCAGGTATCTACGTCCTTGTACTGTTCTGTGTCAAAGAGTCAATTTGGTTTTGACTTTGTGAACAGTCTGTTTCTTCGATTTACACTGAAAAGATATAGGCCCTTAGAAATAGTATCACGTTTCCTAATAACAACCTGAGTGAGTCAGAAGTGGTTATCGTTGATAGAATATTAAATGATCGAATCGTTCAAATGACTCATTCGTTTACATAAATGGTATGAGACCGTTGCGTTGTAATATAGGTATCTGCCGATAATGTAGTCGTTAGATGACGATACTGTACTTCAACATATGTTTGTTTTTATTTACCTTTTAATCCTTGCAAAGGAGACGTTGATTATGACGAGCATACTACTCTGTCAAGAAAGTACCGGGAAAAGATCAATATAATACACAAAATTTTTGTTATTCATTCAAATTTATTTTATCACCTTCAAAGTATGCCCCTTCAGAAACGATACACTTACGCCAACGAATAGTCCAATCATCAAAACATTTTTTAAACGCTGTTTCCGAAACTGAGTTCAGTTCTCGCCGCGAATTCTTCTTTATGTCTTCAACAGATTGAAAACGGGTGCCACGAAGTGGTAATTTGAGTTTAGGAAAAAGATAGAAGTCGGCTGGAGCCATATCTGGCGAATATGGTGGCTGCTCGATGGTATTTGTTGAGTGTTTGGTCAAAAATTCGTTCACAATGATGGTCTTGTGCGAAGGCCCATTATCGTGGTGCAATATCCAAGAATTTTCTTTCCACTAATCTGGCCTTTTTCGTCGAAATTGCTCTCTTAAATGCCGCATAAGGCTCAAATAGTATTCTTTATTTACCGTTTGACCTTCCGGTACGAATTCCGAGTGCACAACCTCAGCGACTCTCATGCGATTGAGTTTTTGGAGAAAATTCAGGTCTTTTGGGACTAACCGAGCGGCAACATATTTCATACCTAAATGATTAGTTAAAATGGTACGGATCGACTCGTGAGATACAGAAAGTTCGGCAGCTATCTCTCTCAAACTTGAATCAATATTTTCAGTCACTATTTCCTTCACTTTTGCGATGTTAACTTCAGTTGCAGGGGTTGGTGGCCTACCAGAGCGAGGCAAATCTTCCATCACATCTCGACCGCTTTTGAATGCTTTGTACTGCTCATAAGCACGTGTTTTTGATAAAGTCGATTCTCCGCAGGGTTGGCAATGATTAAAACAAGTGATTTAAAACACATGTTTAAAACAGTGTTTAAAACCGTTTGAATTTAAACCGTGTTTGTTATTACTTGTTTAAAAACACAGATTAAAACAAGTTTTAAACATTGTATAAAACAATAAGAAAAAAACAATGTTTAAAACAATTTTTCATGGTGAATATAAAAGGGTATAAACTGAAAACAAATTTATATTTAGGAGACTAAATAGCTTGACATATACCCAGTTAAGTCTATGCTATTGCTGTTATATTTTTAAACTTATATTAGCATTGTGACTAATTAATAAAACAACATTTTTGTGCTAAGTAATTTATTTTATCAAACAACCAGGTGTTATAAATTTTACTATATATTCAAATTCAAAATTGTTTATTGTGGTACACAGGTAAAGATATGATGTAATAAATTATAATAGTGAAGTACTTTTATGACCCGCCTTTTGGCATACAATATTATTTTAGTATTATATTTATACATTATATCAGTAATCAATTAAGTAGTATAATAACAATTGATATAGCAGTCAATAATTTGATAGTATTTAATACAAATGTCAACTTTATAGATGTCAATTTTTTTTTAAGTTTAATCATGTTTGATTTAACAGTTAATATTTTTATGATATTTAATACAATAATCAACAATTATAATTTAAAATAGTAGTCAATAATATAATTGTAGTAGTCCATAATAAAACAACTTTTAATACAAATGTCATTTTTATAGTCAAAAAAGCGTATACACAATAATTAATTTATTTTTAGGCAATTGTATAACAATGAAGAGTATGCAATATATTTGTGCAAATTAAAGTCTGTCATCTAAGTACTCATTAACAGAGTAATATACTTTTTCATTTAATAGTTTTATTAACGCTTTTTTAAAATCAATTATTTCGTTTATTTCTTTTATTTCATTAGGAACTTTATTATAGATTTTAGATGCCATTCCAAGAAAACTTTTCGAAAATATTGCTGTCTTATGTGAAATAGTACATATCTCTTTGTTGCGACGTTTGGACTTCAATGTTTTAAACAAATGAAAATTGGATTTGACAAAAACTGCAGTTTCAAAAATGTACATGCAAGGAAATGTTAGGAGTTTAAAATTTTTAAAATATGGTAAACAGCTATCAGTAGGTTTCAGTTTAAATATAGAGCGCACACATCTCTTTTGGGCTTTGAACACAGTTAATCTCTCTGTGGAATTTCCCCAAAATATAATTCCAAAACGTAATGTAGAAGTCACATATGCTTTGTACGATGTAAGAGCAATAGACTCGTCTAATAATCTTTGCAAGATTGTAGAGAGCATATGAGTATTGGTTTAATTTTTTACAGATTATCTGTACATGAATTTTCCAGTTTAAGTGACTATCCAATTGAAGACCTAGAAATCTGGCTTGGTTTGTCTCAGCTATTCTTTGACCTTCATAAGAAATATTTAAATTAGGGGTAACAGTTTTTTGATTAAATGTCATAAGCTTAGTTTTTTCTATGTTTATTTTTAATCCATTCAAATCTAACCAATTTATTATGCAATATATATATATATATATAACATAATTATTATAAACAAATCAATCATACCAATTTGATTTTTTTTTAATAATAAACAACACGAGTTTTAATAAAATCAAAATTATATCAGTCAGGTCAGAATAAGAGAATATGAATATATCAAGATCAAGATATCAATTAATTTTTCTTATTTAATTACCTAAAAACTGTGACAAGTTTTGCAGCTTTCTCGGTACCCGAAAAGTCTCTTCCGAACCGGTGAAGTCCCGTAAGGAAAGTCCCTAATATTGCCTGTCGAAAGAAGTACTTCAATGGACTAGTGGTTATTCCCCTTATTTAAATATAAATATTAGTATTTCCCCTATTCAAAGGGTAATTCACAAGAAATTTTTCGCAGATATAGTCGCGCTAAAAAGTCCCTAAGTAGCCTTATTTAAAAATCAACATTAGTTAGAACATACAGGGTGAATGAAAAGGGTTCAGTATTGAATAAAGATACGCAATATAAAATAAATGTTTATCAATTGATAGTTTTTTTAAATATTTAATTTAGTATAGCGAATTTGAAAAGATCTAGTCTAGAAATGAAAAATTATATGTCAAATTAATTGAAATTGTGCCCATATCTAAAAAAAACAAAAAGAACACTTGTTCAAAACAATTTGAACTGTTTGTTTTGTAAAATAAAAAAAAAAAACTGTTTTTTTTCCAACCCTGATTCGCCTTCTGTAACATTTTCAGTGACTCCGAACACGAATTTCTATTGGCGATGCAAAATTTAACAAAAACTCTTTGTTCGATGTTTTTGTCCATTATTAAATTCGGAATACACACTAGTATGATATAACTAAAAACAGCACTGTATTTAATACAAATAACAGGTGCACCTCAAACTCCGCGCTAAAATGGAAAACAATTGTGCCAATCTAGCAACTTGAATTTGGAATTATAAACAAATCATCCATTCCCGATACTTTTTTGACTGAATTGGCATGTCATGAAAACAAAATGATCTCACAATTAATACGTTATATTTTAAATTAGATTGTTTAGTCCGATTGCCAAGCAAATATATTTCTTTAAAACATAAAAATAAAATATGGTATGGATATGGTCATATTACATAGATCTCACAACTTTTTCCTGTAGAAGAACTAAGTTGCAAACCGTGGTTTTTTTACAAGTTATGTTTTTGGTGGCATCTCATTTCTTTTTGTAGATTCCTTTTTAAATATAAATATACAGGTACACTGATTCATTCGCTGCAAATGTAAATTTGTAATCCTATTTATTTATAAATAATAAAGTTATTTATGCATTTTGTGTATCTATATTTTTTTTTAAAATAAACCGTGTTTATACGATGCCAGTTTAGTTACTGAAAATACAGGCTAGATTTATAAACAAGGATATTATGGGGGTTGAAATTGGCTTTAACTGTTTTCAGAAAAGGATGGTACGGCGACTCCGCTTTTTTGCTCGCCTTGGCACAGCCGTGCCCCGTAATGATAACACAACTTGAAAGTGAAAACAAAATCAACAATTTTAACTTACATTATCAATTGTTAAAAATGTTTTCATATTCTCGTAACCGCCAACAGTGCCACCTTTCGGTAAAGTACCGCTACAAAAGGTCGACTTACTTGGCATCATAGGTTTAGCTCACCAATTCAAGGTACGCATACATGACAGGCTAAGTTAACCAAAGTCAATTCTGTAGATGGCGCTGATGATAGTGCCGTTATTCACCGTAGCTCTCATAGAGGGCGCTGTTTTTTCATCGACGAGACGACAGTAGTACGTCGGAAGCGACCCGACCGAGCTTTTTCCTCCCACGCAAAGCTCAAGCTGCTACGAACAAATCTGGAACCAAACATTTCGGTGTGTGCTATCCATTGCCTGCTCAGTTTGATTAGTTAGTAAGAAAGTTTTGATAACAACAGCAATGTATGCGATTTGATCAAGATGTTAGTGCGTGAATGTAAACCGGTAGTTTCATGGTGAGCTGGAGTTGTGAACGCGGGACCGGCAGGCAGTGGCCGGCGGCAGTAGACTCGTGTTCGCTAACAGTGGCAGGTGGCACGCTGCCACACAGTGCCGCCAACTTGCGCTCGCGATACCATCCCTTTTGTACATTACGCTTGTGACCCCGTCTCGTGAAAACAACATTAACTGATAAGTTTAAGACAAGTTTATGTTATAACAATAAAAAATGTGAACTTTATGAAAGTGTCGTGAAGTGTTCGGAGAAATACCGGCTCCGTCAGTCATGTCGTCAAGTACGATTTAAGTGCAAAAATTATCTCGCTTTTAAACTTACGATGTTCTTCAATACTGTATGTTACGGTACAGCTTGAACTGTCTGCTGACCAACTTTGGACTTAGTTTCTTGTAATTAGGTGAGCATAGTACCATTTTTAATTAGCCTATTTTGATGTTTATGTAGATTAGATTACTATTGTGAAAACTATGCACAATAATATTGAAGTTGCCTGTGTGAATAACGCTGCACTTGATACCATTCACATAGCCCTAGAATTTCATTGGATAATATTTTATAGTGCGTGACCTTTGATTTGAGTTAATTATTGAATCGAATTGAATGGGCATAGCATAGCGTCGAGGTGAGCACATATGTATAAATTCCTTGGGTGAAAGATGTTATGGATAGTAGGTGCTTATGTTGTCGGACAATAGTGCAGAGCCGTGTTGTGGATGAAGGCAGTGGGCACGGCAGGCACCGGCACAGCGAGGCCACGGTTGAGTTGAATGGCCGCCGCCGATGTCGTCGGCGCCGTGCATCCATCGCTGGCCGCACTTACCTCACCTTGGCAATAATCTCATTTTGTTTCGTAGCGGAACTGATTATACAGTAGCCTCATGTACTTTTGGAACCTATTACGACAAAGTTTTAAATAACAAAGCAGTTGGTCTGTGATGACACCACTTCTGCCTCGGTTTATATCCGTGGTGTAGACCAGTGTTCCGCAAACTTTTGTTCAGGTAGGTACACCAAATTGAAAAATCATTCTTTACAAATTCTTTTTCTTAACAAAAATGAGTGTTTGAAAATTTTATTGTGCGCTCTAGTTTTTCCTGATCGTTAATCGGTGTCAAAAAAGAATGGCCTTGGAGTATATTTCGAACTTTATGTAGATAGATCTACATTTTTCTTCCGTCTATATATATTCTTCTATATATTCTACTCGTAGTATTTTTTCGAGGTAAACTAACCATTCACCATGGTACACCGTACACCAATGTGCCACGGCACACACCTTGCATTGCATTTTTTGTAACTTCTAATGCCGAAACAATATAAAACAAATCATGTGTGCGGGCTAGTGCTATGGTCATATTTCGTCTTGACATTTTCTGTTTAGACCCCTAACTCTAGAAAAGTTACTATTAGGCGTAAGTAATGTTACATCTGGGTCCCTACTCACCACATGTAACATATTGGAGCGGTCTCCAGGGAGACTCCCATCTTTCTTTCTTTCTATCTTGGCCTGTCAGTGATAACGAAGTCGATCTCATTTATAGCTTTCGCTTGAAATCATGTCTTTGTGTTCGAACCGTTCTTCTAATATTATACAGGCTATCAACTACACCAGCTAGTTTCTTATTTGAAATATTACTGAGTTATTTATTAAACACGATTAGATCTAAAACTTTACGACATCCTCTTTCAATTATTATTTAACAACTATTAAAATAGATTGACGACTTAATAACACTGTCATTAGCAGATAAACATTAAAATGTGAATTCGCATACATTATAATTAAGAGCATAAAGCGATAAAACATAGGTAATGTGTATCCATATCCATCTCTATCTTCTTTATATAAAAGGGGAAACTGACTAACACACATATCAACGCAAAACCAAAACTATTGAGATTAAATGCATAAAATTTTGCACAAGGTTTCCTTTTATGACTTAGGAAGCCTCCCTAAGGAGATGAAACAGGGGTTCAATGTTTGTATGGAGAAATCAACTTTTAAGCAAGCAAAGCCGCGGGCAGAAGTTAGTATCTCATAACTTGCTCAAATAAATTATAGACAGTCTGTAGTAGATTGGGGAGCAATTTGGGCACCTCACGAGAGGGTCAAGAGGATGCTTGTCCTCGGCAGATTTGTAAATCGTGGTCCACTCAACGGACCACCCACTTCAAAACCATCGAAAGTCGACCTCGTGACTTATAGGACTATAGGTAGGTACTCTTTTGTCCTCGGGTTGTTCAGATATGTCAAGAGTACCTCACCCGCAAAATGTTCTTGTTACGCATGCTTATCCTGCGACGGATTTTAAGTTAGGACAATAAACATAAAAATAATCATTAATACCTACCTACATCATTATCGATACTTCTTTTCATGTAATAATTAAGTAGAGTTATATAAACGCGTCATCTTGAAATTATTAATTTACTGATACTGAACACACTGTCAAATGCTACTACCTACTACCTTATTACAGGTGAGTATGAAATTTTTGGACGAAGTAGAATTTTCTAAACATTTTGAAGGATTCTTGGACACTTATACCCTTGAGACGTGGAATCATGAAATTACTTCTCCCACTCTGAATAGAGTGAGTGATTGTGTCAGACATTTATTGATTAAAGCCCACCTGTGTTCTTTTAGTTGTCCTTTACGTTCCCGGATTGCGTTAATTCTTTGGAATAATTCTGCAGCCGCTAAAATTCGTCTTAAAAAGGTATCAAAATTATCATCTCTCAAAACACTTCATCTCTCCTTGACCAGCAGTCCAGCAGAACATCTACTGACTGGACTGACTGGAATATTGGACGCGAACTGAAGTGGTTAATTCGGACATATCTTAAGTCTTGGATGTACAAGTTAAACGCCCCAGTAATAATGTCTTCAAATGACCCATCCACAATTCAGTGTGCAGCCCTCCATACACCTGCCCCAATACATCGTCATCTATACCTTTTGCAATATAAACGAAGTCAATGTTACAGTTGCTACGTACTGGGCGGACAAAGTTATTACCAAAATCGATAGGATAAACAGAATAAAAAGAAATGTAATTTCCAAAAAAAAAAATATCTTAAAATTGGAAGCTGGTAAATGTAACAACGGAGCAATCCTTTACAGTCGAGTATTTTCAAGGTACCTACCATTATATTTAATGATCAGCAGAGCTTGTTATTATTTCTGGGTATTTGGGAACATTCTCACAGCCTATACTTAAACAACACGGGTCGGGAACTAAAATTATTAAAGTATCAAGTAGAAGACAACAACTATCAAAACACCATTTTTTTATTCCTCAGTTAAAAGTTAACTGACGATTGAAGTATCGGTCCCGTGGTTCATATTATGCCTTGACATCATTTTTTTTTTCTTGAAGTATCATGAATAGCTTCTCCCGCTCTGGATGGAACAAGAGGGAGTGTCAAACTTTTACTGACAAAAATCCACCAATGTTTCGAACAATTCACATGTATAGAAATCTATCTGTTGGGATGATGAAATACTCGGTACTTCTTGTATTTAAACAGCAGTAATCTTAGTGTAATGCTAAAGTTATGATCAATGTTAAAATTTAAATCCAGTCAAATGTACATTCCAGTAACTCGATTTGCGTTTGGTACATACGGCATATAATATGTAGATAAACAGTCCACGTGTAGTAAGTTCGAATAGGTTCTATTTATTGTGACGGACATGTTGGAATCTGTATGTGCGGTGTTGTATTATTGGCCAGCATGAATATTCGCGGGCATGCGGCGGGCGGCGGGGCGGGCGCGGGAGCACGTCAGCACGCCTCTGCCGGAGGACAATGGGACCTTTGTTGCAACAATGCCCATTTCCGATTACCAGATTGAATCGTGTCTGTCAAAGCGCTCTCGTTCCAATAGTGCCGCCAGAATTAACTCAATTTTTACAGCGATAAGCTGTGGTCTGTTTATATTTTCAATGCACTCATTTTTCCGTATATTGAACTGCAGTTCCTATTTTCCTGCCAGTACCTCCGACCCACAAACATACCGTGTTTATTAAAAAAGAAGAAATTTTAAGTTCGGCATTATAACTGGTACCTAAATGGGAATACTTGTGTTGGAACAACAACAACAACTCCGGAACAGGTCGAAACAAAAGTAAAGTGAAAAAGTTGGGTTTTGTTCAAGGGGAGGCAAAATCATTCCGTTGAGTATCAAATAAAAATTTATAAAAGTGAAAGTTATAGTTTTTCGATACATAAAAAGTTCCGGTTGGCGGCCATGCAGGAGAAAATCGTGGATATTGATCTGGTACAAGATATGGAACACTGATTGCGGAAGTTCCAATCGCACTTGCTGACTTGGCTTTTTCCTCGGTTAAATGCAGTTCATTGACACAAATAAAAACCAGAATTAAATGTTAAGTCCGCGCTGGAGTTCAGAAGTGCTTGGTAGTTTTAATGTTTAGCGAAGTGGTGGTAGGTAGGTATGTTACTTCAGTACGGCGTACAGTGTAACCCGTCACGAGCTGTTTGCGGTCAGGAACTTCCAATAGGAATCGAACTAATAATATAGCTCCATCGTTACAGCGCTCGACTCCGGGGGTTCTCAAAGTTTCGTTGTTATTTAATTTAACCTCTCGTTATGCGGGCGGATGAGTAACGCGCAGTCTGCGAAACGTTCCGCGTCGCCTGACGAACTCATTGTTGCGGAAATTTAGACGAATTTGCGACGATCTCGTTTCATTAAGGGGCGTTTTAGTGCGAAAGGAGCACCGCTTTTAATTCTCAAAGCGAGTGCGGTGCGAACGTAAAACAAAGTTTTCGAGGGGTTCTTCGTTAGTTGCTCACTCATACAAGGTGGAGAAGCGCCGCCGCACCGCGCAACGTCGAAACGCACTGAGTATGTTAATCGCTAGCGTGTTTCAACTTCCTTCTTATGTACTGCCTATGTGTGTTTAGTTTCAACTCATATCAAACTTAGCCTAGAACCCGACCAGTAAACAGCCTCAGCTTTTGCTCAAGATATACAATCCTATTGATTTGGTATATGTACTTAAATCTAATGGTAAAAAACAAACTGGCATCTTGATTGTCTATAGATTACAGCTTGGATCGATTCAAAGTAAAGACAACGGAATCAAATTAAGTAAATGTCTAAGTAGGTGCTTAAGAGCGCTGTGGTGGCCCAGTAGAAACGGCCCAGGTGTAGAAGTTGTACGTCATGTGTTTAAACCCAGGTAGCCGCTTTACTATGTGTAGGTAACCTATATGTAACATATGCGTAGGTAACTTAGGTAGGTCCTTACGTTAAGGAAACCAGCATGTCCTAGAACCAAAAATAATCGATGACATATGACATCCACTAATAATCCACACTAACGTGATGGAGTACGTCCCAGCTCTCCTAGAGAAGAGGCCTGAGTTCCAGCAGTTAGAACATTATAAGCATACATACTATGTGTACGTATGGGCTTCAACAAGTTCACGGAAAGGCTTCAATGTTTATAGCTCGATAAAGTTAGAAAAACATGACGAGGCGATGCGTCTTGTGACATTAGGAGGTAGAGAGGCCATGGAGGCCGTTTATGTTCCACTTAGCGGTGTCATCTCCCAATTTATTATTTTTTCTGCAGCTAAAAGCTGCTTCAGGGCGATAAAGCAGAGTTAAGTGTGACTTTATAAATATTTACCGGTGCACTTGGGAAAAGTAGCGTTATGAGCTGCGAGAGAAAGTCAGTTATATGATTTTATCAACTAGCAGAACTCACCATAACCTACATCCTTATGCACAAACGTTTATGCAGATTTAAAAAAATCCAATATGTGTAAAATGTAAACATTAATAATATCTTAAGATAATATGGGTACAAACAAGTTTCATTTATTAAAATTGTGAAGTCAGCGACTGCGGAGTGGGAGCAGTGAGCTTATGCTCCAAGAATCCTTATGTGATAACTGCAGCTTTTTAATTAACGCTTCTATTATAACGTCACAAAAAATAACGATCTCACAATTTCCTCGTTCGTACGGTTTCCAAGCTTGTGGATTGAGCCGCACAGTTATGAGCGTGCGAATTTTATATGTCTTTGATGCTAATGTGGGCACATTATATGCCTACGCTTGATGTCACTAGCGAATAACAACATAAACAGGCCGACTGATTGTTTTCAATGCAGTTTATTTATTGTTAGAAATTTGAATGGTGGCGTTTGTTTGCTACATGATAGCCGGTTGTTCATAGCGTTAATATCTATTAAAAATTGTAATGAAAAAAAAAGATGAGACCACTTTATTTTTGTTCTATTCTTTTATAGAAATTAAAAATATTTCAAACTGCAGATTCATAAAAAAAAAAAATATTTTCCAAAAACAAAACTCTCAACTGGTATTCAATTTTATTTCACAATAGTTGAAATAAAATTGAAGACAAAAAAAGTCTACGTCTCATAGACAACATTGTCTATTACAATACTTAAAAAACCGGCCAAGTGCGAGTCGGACTCGCCCATGGAGGGTTCCGTAGCAGCAAGTAACATAATATAAAAGTTCTTGTAGTTCGTTGTAACTTTGATCGTTGTTTTAATAATAGTGTATTTTTTTAGATAATAGTACTTATTAAAATAAAACTACTTACTAGATCTCGTTCAAACCAATTTTCGTTGGTAGTTTACATGGTAATGTACATCATATATTTTTTTAAGTTTTATCATTCTCTTATTTTAGAAGTTACAGGGCCACACACATTTTACTGCTTTGGACTTCCAAAGCAGTAAACCTGTAACTTCTCGTTTGTCTCTCGCGTAAACTATTCAATTTAGAAAAAAATGATACTAAAAACCTCAATATCATTTTTAAAGACCTATCCATAGATACCATATACACGTATGGGTTTGATGAAAAAAATTTTTTTGAGTTTCAGTTCTAAGTATGGGGACCCCCAAAATTTAATGCTCTTTTTCTATTTTCGTATGAAAATCTTAAAGCGGTTCGCAGAATACATCTACTTACTAAGTTTCAACAGTATAGCTCTTAGTTTCGGAAAAAAGTGGCAGTGACATACGGACGGACAGATAGACAGACAGACATGACGAATCTATAAGGGTTCCGTTTTTTGCGATTTGGCTACGGAACCCTAAAAACTGCACAGCGACAAAACTGTCTAACTGTCGGCTTCCCTTTTGTATACACCGCTAAATTTTAATCGTTGTAATCCCTTGGAGGGTCGATCCGGTACATGAAACACTATCGATTTGTAAAGATAAAATTAAAAAATCAAGTAACTTTTTTTTCAAAACTCGTATTAATTTACGCATGTACGAAATTAATTTCTTTAAGAAAACGTCAGCTGAGCGAGTTCAATGTCCTGTAGGTAGTTTGTACGCAACGCCGACTATTATATTATTTTTACAAACGATGTTTCATGTACCGGATCGACCCTCCACGGGATCACGATAGAGCACACAATCGCGGTGTGCCCTGCTTGGGCGGAGCATCGCCGTGCCCTCGTGGGGGTGATCGGCGGCGGAGACCTCTCGCGCCGGGCCTTGGTCGAGGCCATGGTCCGGAGCGAGGAGGAGTGGCAGGCGGTCGCCGACTTCTGCGAAGCAGTAATGCTCGCTAAGGAGGAGGCCGAACGCATCAGGCAACGGCGCTCTCGCCGCTGCCGCCGGGATTCCGATCCCGATTTCCAGCCACCGTAGGCGCGGGCTTGCGGACAGTGAGCAATCGGTAGCTCGCTGTCCGGCCGTCCGGTAACCGTCCGGACCAAGCCCAAGTCGTCAACGGCGCGCGCTGTTCCCGCGCGCCTCAAGGAGTTGTCAGCAACAGCAGGGGCCCAGCCGGGTCGAAGCCTACTGGGGCGAGGGTTATCCGAAAGGGCGCTCGAGCCCCGGTATGAAGGCTTGAAGGAACGGGATGGGTTTTTTAGTCAGTAAGAGTCTGACTGATGAGTTGTCAAAGATGATTTTTCCAATCGAAAAAAAAAAAAATAATTAATTGGTCCCTATTCCTAGTTTCCTACTTCCAAATGTATTGACAAGGTATCTACCGTCATCCACGGGATTAAAACGATTAAAATTTAACGGTGTATATGTAAGCGCGCAAATCAAACACAAAAAGTCGATAGAAAAATGTCGAAATCGATGTATCGATATTTATAAAAATATTAGTATCGGCCTCAATATATCTAGAAAAGATATTGCTATATCGGTCAAACTTTCTGAGATTTCCGGTGTCAAAATAATGATTTATTTAGTTGTCTAGCTCAAGAATAGGTTATAGTAATTTTTATACAAAATATATATTATTTAAATTTATGAGAATCATAATGAAACAAAATTACAATACTGTAATATTGTGAAGACTAATTTATTATGTCGGGCAAATCAGCATTTGTATGATAACGAATTTATGTTATTAATTTCTGAATATAAAGGAATTTTTTTCTTTGAATTCCTTTATAATATACGATTATTCTGTTAATAAATTGCTTAATATTGAAAAAATATAGCTTTTGACGCGATTTTCGATATTGAATGTTTTGTACCGACAATGTATTGGATTAAAATACATCAGGTGAAAATATCAATTTATTGAAGTACTTATGCTTTGTTAATGTACCGAGTCACTGTTTTGGTGGCTCGAGTCGACTCGATTCGGTTTGTAAAGCATTCGAATCTTGACACGATTTCGCGGTCCGAGTGAAATACTGTACTGTTGAACTCCCATAATAGAGTAACTATTTAATTTTAAAATTGATAAAAAAATGCATATTAACTTCAATTAATGAATTTAATTTTTCTTAGTCTTATTTTTTTTCTTTGTTATGGATGATGTGGCCGACGATGGAACATGCTTACCTAGAAGCAATCTATTCACTCTTGATTTAAAGACCCCTAGGTTATAACTATCAGGAAACAGGGATTTCCACTTCTTCGCTACTGTACGCATAATGAATGTGTCCTCAAAACGCTATAATTTTGTACTCATATAATTAATACATAAAGAATACCAATACAACAAGTACTGGTACCTATTCTTTATTGATAAGTAAAGTACGGTTATGGTTTTTACTCTATATGACGGTTCGATATAAGTAGACATCGATACTTTTCAATTAATACTGAGTATCGACAGGTGATGACCGAAACCGTATCGAGTAAAAGTATCGATACTTCAATGGTATCGTTCCAACCCTAGACAGAACAGTGTCGTTATAGGTGTGCGACGTGTCGTAGACAAAACTGTTTCAAGACAGACTTGTCTTGTGAGTCAAGTCTGTCTAAAGACTGTATTGTCTCAAGTGCGCACTCAGACTAAATATACAAAATAATTTAAAGACGTTGACCCTTTCATAGTAATCACGGTTAAACAAAATAAAATAACAACGCGCTTCGGCTTAAGTCGAAAATAATAATGACAGTATAATTAGAGTGCTTTATAATAAACAATGCAGCGAACTAGTATTAATTCCCAGGCGAGTTGAAAAATTTTAAACTGTGGGCGGAGCAGCCGAACGGAGTTGAGCCTTCGAATGGGATGCGTTACCCGTCGCTCCACGGCCGCCGCGGGCTACCTGCCTTCATTTGAAACTCCACAAATTACTCGTAATAATAAATGTACCTACTAATTTTAGACAGAAAGAAAAAACCTTTCGACGAAGAGGCTGGAAGTACTTGGAACGTATTATATTATGAATCAGGCTTGGATAACTCTAAGCACCAATCTCACCATTCCGCGGTCTTCATGATTAATTCTTATTGCAAAAATGTTAATAGGTAACATTTTAGTAGATAGTTTTATTGAAGCGAAGTGTAATTTACACATGTCCTAAGTTTATATGTAGGTATGTGGTTCCTACATATACGACATTCGCGACCCAGTTTTTGGCTTGTTTCCAGCTAACTACTCGGATCCAAGTCGTCTGTTAAGTTTATTTCAAGGACTAAAAATATAGTACTTAATGAATTACATTTTATATTCAAAACTGACCACTGAACACTACTGTATATATAGCTTTTGGGTATATGTGGCTTTTGTAGTTTTTCAAATTCTGTTCTGTATAAAAGAAGTAGGCAGCGAGAACAGAATATATGGTAATAATTTCCGTAATGATAGAAAATATACCGTGTATTGGGATGGGTAAAGGTTTATTCTAGAAATCCCTACTGATAAATGGGACCAGTGGAATCCCCACTTTTTTTCAGTAATATCCTGTACCTAAATAAAATCATTTCAGTGGGAATTTTTGGAAAAATAAATGCAATAATTATTTATAATTAACTTTTATTAAAAGTTAATTATAATATTGACAAAATACACGTATACAATAACGCATTTGACATTTTTTTTCTAAAAAATCCTCACTGAGATGGTTTTATTTAGGTAGTGGAGAATTCTAAAAAAGAGTAACAATCCCCACTGGTGGGGATTTATCGGTGGGGATTTCTGGAATAAACCGAATAAGGATTGATAACTTGGTTTTGCTGCGTGCGCTGTGGGTGTATCGTATCGAAGCGCGAAAAGTGCGGCCGGTGTTGTGCAAACTTTACGACTTCCGTCCGCCGAGATACGGCCTCTGATCAATTTATCCCCTAAGGCTCCAACATCAGCCGCGAACGGCACACACAACGCGAGAATAATGCGTGCAAGTTATTGCCATATAAAATTTGAAGCTGGGTCATTTGACTTAATAGGAATACGTATGGGCTTACCAAATATCGTTAGGTATTCGATAAAAAAACTGGGCAAGTGAGAGTCGGACTCACGAACTTAGGGTTCCGTTCAAACTTACCTAAATAAATAGTTCAATTTCCGAATGCAGTCTCGAAGATTGCTATTTTTTTTTTCGTGACGTGTGAACAAATTTACAGTTTTCAGGTTTATTCCTATACCTGTGCTATAAGACCTTGCTTTATACTTAATTTCAACGGGAAGTATCCTATGAAGTTTGTGTGATTCCCTTTAATTTAGATCCTATAAGGACTCCGTTTTTTCCTTCTGCGGTACGGAACCCTAAAAATGACGTAAATAATATTGTTTTCTATCTTTACAACTAGAACAATTTGTGAGGTAATTTAAATGGTTCTAATAATAATATTATAATTATCATTCTTATGAAAACGTACACACACACTCGCACTTGTCCAGTTTTTTGTAATAATCCGGGTAGGATTATTACTGAGGGTTCCATGCCAACTATAATTCCCGAAAGGAGTCTCGGAAGATTTTTCAGAATTGCAATTTTTTTTTTGTCACGTTGGCATCGGCAAAACTGTTTTCAGATTTGTTACTATTCCTGTACTATAAGACTTTGCTTTGTGCCAAATTTCAGGATTCTGGGTTTGCAACGGGAAGTACCCTATGAATTTCGATCTTTGAGATTAATAAAATAAACGTTTTTTTGCGACATAAATGGCCGTATCTTTTTTATTCATTAACTTAGAAGTTTGATTTTTTCACAGCTTGAAGGGGCCGCAGACTTGAGTATATTTATTTAATTTCAACTCGATAATTCTACGCGTTCTCGAGATAAAGGGTCTTGACAAACAGACAGATCGACAGACGGACAACAAAGTGATCCTATAAGGTTCCGTTTTTCCTTTTGAAATACGGAACTCCAAAACATGCTTTAGTACTGGTTTAAAACAAAGAGTCTAGGCTTGTTACAGTAAAATGTGTACTGATAACAAACTAAGATTATTCGAGATTCAGGTTGTGCTAAAGAACCAAGATGAATGGATTATGTGAGGAGTGATATGAAATAAAAGGGACTTAGTGATAGTGTGACGGGTGACAGGACAGAATGGAAGAAAAAGACGTGTTCCGCAGACCCCAAGTAATATGAGATAAGGTCAGGAAGAAGAAGAAGAGACCAAAGAAAGACGTGCCTTTTCTTCTATGCATTTTTTTTTTAATTTTTGTTTGAGTTTTAGATATAATTCAACTTATGTTCATTTACACATAAAAAATTGTATTTTTTAGATTTTAATTTGTAGGTAGGGTATATCTTGAATTGTACACTAATAAATTTTGAGTAAAATTGGTTCTAAGTGAAATGACCCTAAATATATCAATATTCACGATTAATATATTGAAGAATAAAATGTGAAAATTAACATAATGGTACTTACACACACCACGAAGCATAAAAAAAAAACATGTTTATAGCAATTACCTCTGTGGGTTACAAGTTTAAATATTTTGATTTTTTCAAAATCCCGGTAGTTATATCAGTTTGTTTAAAATGATCGTCCAAACTATGAGAGATAGAAGAACGTAAGTTAAGTATACAAAAAAATCTTTTTTTTTTTTGTGTAAGTATGGAACTTACACAAAAAAAAGTTTTTTTTTTGTATAATTACTACTCGTAAAAATCTCAAAAATGATACAACAGTACCTACCGCTGTACAATTACAGTATATTATGTATAAGCATAATCATCCTTTTAATGTTCCCACTGCTGGGATCAGGCCTCCTCTCTAGGAGAGGGAATGGGTAATCCACCACGCGGGGCCAATGCGGGTTTTTTTTTCGGTGGGTAAAAATTATCCAAATGACATCCCCCGGGCGGAGTGGGAGATAGTGTCAGACTCTTACTGACTAAAAACCCACCTCGTTCCTTCGTGCCTTCATACCGGGGCTGAGCTTCCTTTCAGTGCTAACCCTGGCCCCAATAGGCTTCGACTCAGCTGGGCCTCTGCTATTGCTGACAACTCCTTGAGGCGCGCGGGAACAGAGCGCGCCGTGGTCCAATGCGGGTTGGTGAATGTCACGTTTTAGAATTTTTGGTTCTAGGAAATGCCGGTTTCCTCACGATCTTTTACTTCACTGTTTTGGGAGCAGTGGTGATGAAATAAATTACACAAAGTAATGCACCTCGCTGGGTTTAAACCCGCGACATAGAACTCATAAGTCGGAGCCGTTATCACTGCTCACGGAATTACAGTAGCTAAAAATATATATCAGTCAATTAAATCAAATTATAGATACCTTTTTTTTATGGTGGGAAAAATCATGCATTGACATCCCCCGCCCTTGGGCGGAGCGGGAGATAGTGTCAGACTCTTACTGACTAAAAGACCCACCCCGATCCTTCTAGCCTTCATACCGGGGCTCGAGCGCCCTTTCGGATAACCCTGGCCCCAGTAGGCTTCGCCCGGCTGGGTCCCTGCTGTTGCTGACAACTCCTTGAGGCGCGCGGGAACAGTGTGCGCCGTCGACGACTTGAGCTTGGTCCGGACAGTTACCGGACGGCCGGACAGCGAGCTACCCATTGCTCACTGTCCGCAAGCCCGCGTCTACGATGGCCGGAAATCGGGATCAGAATCCCGGCGATGGCGGCGGCGATAACGCCGTTGCCTGATGCGTTCGGCCTCCTCCTTTGCGAGCATTACTGCTTCGCAGAAGTCGGCGACCGCCTGCCACTCCTCCTAAATTATAGATACCTTATCGATGACCAGCAATGTAATTTTGCGAGGCTCTTATTCAATCAGGTATTGCACTCTACAAACGCATTCCATTGAAATTCATAAAACGTAGGTAGTTTCGGCGTCATTTAGTAGCAGTTGGTTCAAAGCCACTCATTCATGCAATGAATCCGGACGAAATATTCACGTTCCGTTAGTCAAACGAACTACTACATAGTACATACGAGTAGTTACTGTTTATTGATACGAGTGTATTACCTCCTGTTACAACCATTTTACATAATAATTGACAGTAGTCAATTCAATGTACCTACTTAACTTTTATATAATACGTATTGAAAGATGGGTCTTGTTAATAATTTTGTGTTAAATAGTTGCCAGAAGTAACATTTACAAAACTCTGACATGTACGTAACACTATATTAACATTTACAGTAATTTAATCAATACGCAATAATAAGCTCAGAATAAACTTCAGCCCCCACGTATTGTTAT